>JAGSMP010000089.1:2794310-4191465 GCA_029286625.1 Parnassius orleans
AATACCCAAATCCTAACCAACAGAGCTCCACTAACGCTTTTTGTCGATATTGTAAGACGGCGGGTCACGATATTATGGCCTGTAAAAAACGAGAGTATTCCAACAATCGATTCAAGAACCAAAATATTCCACCAACCTCTCAATTCCAATATAGGCCACAACCACGGGTTAACTTCATAGAGCAACCCAATGATGAGGAAGTCCAAGAAGAATTCCATCCTTTACACAGCGACAATCAAATTTTAAACGATCAAGAGTCTCGCCACGGTGTCGCCCGAGACTAGATCCTAAAGCCGACACCAACCATTCCTCCCTCATATCCAAGGACCACACGGGTAACCAGCCCCAAATAAGAGTCCAAAAATCCAAGGACCACACGGGTAACCAGCCCCAAATAAGAGTCCGAAAATCCATGGACCACACGGGTAACCAGCCCCAAATAAGAGTCCAAAAATCCAAGGACCACAAGGGTAACCAGCCCCAAACAAGTGTCCGAAAATCCATGGACCACACGGGTAACCAGCCCCAAATAAGAGTCCAAAAATCCAAGGACCACAAGGGTAACCAGCCCCAAACAAGTGTCCGAAAATCCATGGACCACGCGGGTAACCAGCCCCAAACAAGTGTCCAACAATCCAAGGACCACAAGGGTAACCAGCCCCAAACAAGTGTCCAGTCATCCAAGACCCATAACTTGAAAGTTCCCTCTCCAACAAGCAAAATCGAAATTTACGAGATAAATCTAGACACCACTAAAAGGTTGTTACCACATGTCCTTCTCGATTCATCCGTCACGGATATCCCACTGTCTTTGCTTGTCGATTCAGGGTCTGCCATATGTTTATTAAAACAGTCTAGTATCCAGAGAAATATCAAACTCATAAAAGAACCTATCAAACTTAAGGGCATAGATCCGGGCGAAGAATCTACAACTACTGAGGGCCATTTTTCGTTGAAATTAAAATTAAATAAAACCACATCCACGTCATTAAAGATGTCAATCTGCATCATAGGCTCCGACTTCCTAACTGCGTTTGGCTGTAAAATTGACTACACAAACGATACCCTCAAGATCGGTAAATTAGAACTAAAATTACATTTCGTTGATCCATTCTATATAATTCCACCACGCACCGAAACTGTCATTGAATGTTCGGTTTGCGATACTAACCTTAAAGAAGGCCTTATCACCGATCAACACATATCAGATAATTTACTTATATCCAACTGTATCGTAAAAATCAAAGAAAATAAACGCGTTAATTTAACTATAGCCAATACTTCAGAGTTTCCTAAACCTTAATCCAAATTTAAATCTTAAAATTACACCTTTACATTCTGACGCAGTTCAGGTGAACACGAACATCTTTAACACGCTAAAAGAACAAACGATGTAATAAACTCATTAAGAATAGAACATCTAAACCAAGAAGAGTCCAACGCCTCATTGAACTTTGTTCCCAGTATTCCGACATTTTCATCTGCCCGATGATCAATTAACTTATACATCCGCCCTTAACCATCAAATTAAAACGAACAGCGAGACGCCCATCCATACTAAAACGTATAGGTTCCCAGAATGTCATAAAAAGAAGTCGAGACCCAAATCAATAAGATGCTCGACCAGGGAATAATAGAACCCTCATCCTCACCTTGGAGCTCACCAATTTGGATTGTGCCTAAGAAATTAGATTCCCAGGGACAACGTAAATGGCGAATAGTAATTGACTATCGCAAACTTAACGATATTACTATCGGCGAAACTTATCCTATTCCACAAATTTCTGAAATCCTAGACCAGCTGGGCAACAGCAAATATTTCTCAACCTTAGACTTAGCTTCCGGGTTTCACCAATTGTTAATCAAACCTGAAGATGCACCTAAAACAGCGTTCTCTGTACCTCAGGGGCATTTCCAATTCAATAGGATGCCTTTTGGCTTGAAAAATGCTCCGTCCACCTTCCAGAAGCTCATGAATGCATGCCTATCAGGACTTCAAGGTTCACGATGTTTCGTTTATTTAGACGACATCGTTATTTACTCTTTCGATCTTACTTCTCACATAGATAATCTCAATGCTGTATTTAACAGACTCAGAAGTTATAATCTCAAGTTACAACCTGAAAAATGCGAATTCCTTCGTAAAGAAGTAATTTATTTAGGCCATATAATCGGTGAACATGGTGTCAAACCCAATCCCGAAAAGGTGAGGGCTGTCACCGAATTTCCAGTTCCAAAATCATCCAAAGACATTAAATCCTTCCTAGGCTTAGTATCTTACTACAGACGTTTTATCCCTGATTTTTCTAAATATGCAAAATCCCTTACGTCCCTGTTAAAAAAGGATGTCCCTTTTGAATGGAAGAATGAACAACAGCTTTCTTTCGAGACCTTGAAAGGTAAACTCGTTACAGCTCCAGTCCTTGCATATCCGGACTTTACTAAACCTTTCCTCTTGACATGCGATGCATCAAACTATGCCATCTCTGCTATTCTCTCCCAAGGTCCAGTAGGACAAGATCGACCTATTGCTTTTGCCTCACGCACACTCAATAAAGCAGAGAATAATTACAGCGTAACCGAAAAAGAGTGCCTTGCGATAGTATTCGGCACCAAAACCTTTCGTCCTTATCTATATGGCAACCGATTCACAATAATGACGGACCATAAACCTCTCCAGTGGCTTTTTAATTGCAAAGACCCTGGTTCCCGCCTTGTTCGATGGCGACTTAAATTGGAAGAATTTGAGTATGATATACATTATAAAAAGGGCAAAACCAACACAAACGCTGACGCGCTATCACGGTTTCCTGTGAACCCTGTCCAACCTGCAGACCCACCAACGTCCAATCCTCCTATAGTGGACCCGGGTCGAAATCTAGACAAAGATCTCATGGACTTACTAATTTCTCCACCTTCCTTTAATCCAGACGAAGCAATCTCTCCTACACTGGATTTAGCTGAAGATACTTCCCCATTACCCTACGTTGATTTACCTTCTAATATTCCAGACACCCTAAGGGAAGAAATCGAAAACGAACCTATTAACTTACCTCAACCTGAACAGATAGCACCACCTGAAATTCAAACCGATAATGTCCCATTTCCATCCACGAGTTCATCCCCAGACGTACCTGTCGATGATTACCCAACCTTCCTTAAATCTATGTTATGCAAAGATAAAACTTTTAACACAGAAGTAGAAGAGCATAACGAAACTCTTATGAAATGTGCCATGAAAGTAATCCTGGTCCCAACATCTATCGATTTAGATGAATCTAACCCGTACATTCAAGAAATATTAACCGACCCTGAAATTATCACCGACATACAGGAGTCCGAGAAAGAACTCTTCTCCTTTAAAAAGATAGAAACAAATAATAAATGCTATTATTTATTGTTCACCAAGGTACATCATTTTGATGAGGCCTCCTATCCAGAAATCTTTCAAACGTTAAAAACAATCAAAAATGAATTGATAACTTCCAGACAAATTAAAGAAATCGGTATATCAGATATGAAAAATCCCTTCGAAAAACATTCATTCATTAAAATATATAATATTCTATGTTATCTCTTTCATGATACTCGAATTAAAATTCATATATACCATAACAATATTATATATCCAGCTCCGACTGAAATTAAGAAAATCCTTTTCGAAAACCATGATATCCCGATAGCCGGTCATTTAGGCTCTGTCAGAATGTACAACAGGATAAAACAATCGTATTACTGGAAAGGTATGCGAAGCGATATAGAATCATATGTAAAGCAATGTAAAGCATGTCAGGAAAATAAAGCACTTAGGAAAATCAACCGTGCTCCAATGCAGATCACCAGCACATCTACAGAGCCATGCCAAAGAATATCCTTAGATATCGTCGGCCCACTTCCCGAAGCCGGACCAGCGAAATTACGTTTTATTCTCACAATACAAGATGACCTTACCAAGTTCTCCTGTGCATATCCCATCCGAAGTACCACTGCTGAAGAAACTAGTGAGTGCTTACTGCATTATATATCAATCTTTGGCATTCCTAAGATGATCCTTACCGATCAGGGGACTAATTTTACTTCAGACCTATTTAGAAAAACCTGTGAATTCCTCAAAATTAAAAACTTATGGTCTTCACCATACCATCCTCAAACCCAAGGCTCCTTAGAGCGGAGCCATTCAACCCTAAAAGAATACTTAAAATCTTACATTAATGAAGAACAGTCCAATTGGCCTCGTTATGTGTACACAGCCATGCTTGCCTATAACACATCCGTTCACTCGACTACACATTACACACCTCACGAACTTATGTTTGGGAGTAAACCATTTATTCCTAATTCCATTTATAATGAATCTCCAGGGGCTACATACCCCGATTATGTCCGCATGTTGCAAAACCGCCTGAAATACTCCAGAGAGAAGGCTTTAGACTTTATAAGAAAGTCAAAGGAATCCTCGAAGTCATACTATGACACCCATACTCGACCAGTTAAATATAAAGTCGGTGAGTATGTCTATATAAAGAACCATTTGAGATTGCGGAAAGCACTCTCCCCTCTCTGGAAAGGTCCCTATAAAATAGTTAAGGTACATAGTAATAATACACTTACCTTACTAATCAATCGACGCCATGTCACGCATCACTTCGATCAGGTGAAACCTGCATCAGAAGTCGGAAATAACCTGTAAAATAAACAAACTTAGTAAATAGCTAGTGCCTGAAAGTTAATTATACTTACCTATAAGCGTAGTCTCGCCATCTGAAAAAAAATAGTTATAAAAGAAAATTAGGTTAATTAATACTTACCTTTGTTTAGTATTAACTATAGTAATTATTTACAGAACTCCAACTCGAGGTCAATCGCATCAAGATTATATTCAACAAATAACTTCGAGTGCAGGCATCTACTTTGATTATTTAGGTACATTAAAAATTAATCACGCCCAACTGAAAACGTTAATTCCAATAGACATTTCACACTTTAGCCTCCATATAAGAAATATAGGAAGCACGTTAGATACAATTAAATTTTTATGTGACCAAACTAGGACTCTAGAAATTATTGCCGAATGTCACAATATGCTTCAACCATTAGCGGTACGTAACCAGGACTTGAACAAGGACTTTGAATCCATCTCACACTTATTAGATAACAGAGCCAAGCGCAGCGCATGGTTTGGAGGTATTGGTGCAATGTTAAAACATATTTTTGGTACTCTAGATGAAGACGACGCTCTAAAGTATGAAGAAGCAATAGAATCTGTACAAAATGATAAAAAACAACGAAGCAAAGCTAACTACAGCTATCGACAATCTCTCTATTAAAATTAAAAATATTTCTGAATTAACTAATGGTCTACAAATATCTGCTAATATTAATGAAATTTTTGACAGTTTAGAAACTTCAATTCTTACATTATCTTTTCAATTAGAAGATATCATAAACGCTATTTTATTTAGCAGTAAGGATATTTTACATCCAGCCGTTATAACCCCACAACAGTTATACCAAGAACTTGCCGATAACTATAGGTATCTACCTAATAATTTAGTATTGCCTGTTTCTTTAGATATTAAGAATATACATTTAATTTTAAGACTTTGTAAGATTATTTGCTATTATATAAATAATAAAATCATATTTTTGTTGCAAGTGCCACTGGTAGATGTGGAAAATTATATGTTGTTTCATAGTATAGCTCTACCTACACCATATAATCCAAAGGAACCAAATTCATTTAGTTTAATTATACCTAATAATAAATACGTTGCAATGACCAAAGACAAAACACATTACTGCAATATTGACGACTTAAGGAAGTGTACAATTGTGCAACCAGGAACATTCATCTGTGACGTAAGCAACGTGTATTCGGTGGACGCTAAACCATCCTGTGAAAGTGAACTTATGTCTAAAGTGATCAGTGAAATCCCGTTACAGTGAAACTAAATTTATTTTGGAAAATTGGATATCTGGAAACCATTAATAAATAATAGATGGATTTATATCCAATCCGACCCAAATAAAATTTCTATAGATTGTATTAAGTCTCAATTATTTGAAGCAAATATTCTGGGCACAGGCATAATTACAATTCCAGATGATTGTATTGGATTTTGTAAAAGCACTACATTGTTACCTATGTATAATGTTCTAAATATTACATCACCCATAAATTATATGCCTGATTATAACCTCATCAATGACACTTGCTGTAATATTAATAAGTTCAACCATGTTGTAGAAAATGTGTCTCCTATTAAGTTACAAAATGTAGATTTAGATGAATTTAATTCTAAAAATAAAATAATTATTGATTCTTTATTAAGTAACCTAAATACAATAGGAAATAAACCTCACATTATTAAATATGGGACACATTATTCTATCATTACTATTATTATTTCTACCCTAATTCTGTCGTATTTTGTATATTTGGGTTTTAAGCTTTTCCGTCGATCCCGTAACATCCGCGTTACAAAAATTAATACTAGTAGCACTCCTAAAGTGAAATTCATAAAAACTTCACCTCAACCTCATTTAAAAATTATACAACCTGTGATTGAACAAAATAGTGATTCCGAATCTGATAATGTTGCA
Source organism: Parnassius orleans (assembly GCA_029286625.1). Taxonomy (NCBI): domain Eukaryota; kingdom Metazoa; phylum Arthropoda; class Insecta; order Lepidoptera; family Papilionidae; genus Parnassius; species Parnassius orleans. The sequence goes on from JAGSMP010000089.1 coordinate 2,800,914, forward strand.
CCGCTTAGAACCCAAGTTTAAAGTTATTATTAATTAATTAGTATCTAGAGATTTTACGATATCATCCCTAAAATCTCTTCTTAAGGGGGGAGATGTTATACCCTGTATTTGTTAGTTTTAGTGCTGCACTGCCCTTAATAACGCTAACTAAGCCTTAAGGTTCAGTGAGTATAGCAGTGGAGCAGTTTGGCCAGTGAGTCTGCTTCCATCTTCGAACCTGCTCGGTTGTCTACGGACCTAAGTTAAATTCTAATCAATTTGTAATATATAATCCATTTATCCTTTAATTAAATAACAGTGTTTTAAATAATTGTTTTTTTTAAAAAGCAATCAGCCCGTCTCCGTATAACAGCACGATAATATTTCATTGCGGAACCTACATTAGAACCTACATTACATTAAAATTAAACGTATTTTATATATAATATAGAACGAAGAATGAAAGCAGGGCTCATGAATGGGGCTCATCAATCTTTTGTGTCAAATAAAAACATGAGCGAGTGTGACGAGCACCCTGGGGTTTCGAATAAACTAAAGTTGGTATTTAGATAGTTCTTCAATCCGGGAATCAAGAGTGTCGACGAATTTGTCCGCTTTTAATACTGAACACGAATAGTATAAATTATCAAAGATAATATTAATTTATATACACTAGGTAAGTCAACAGTATACGCTAAGTAACTTACTTTCAACAAAATAATTAACTTGAAATTCATAAAGTAGGTATAGAAAAAGTAAGAACCGAATGTGTATGAAAAATAAATTTTAATAAAAAAAGTACATCACATTGTCAAAACGATAACAGAATACCAGCGTGCAATACCAGCATAGTGCTGCTGTGTTTCGTATAGAAAATGACAAGAACCGGACACCTTTTTACTGTTAATGGTTTCATCTTTGTGTTTGTAGGTGTAACCGAGTGTAAGAATATCCACTACCCCATATCGTCCGAGTGTCGTAAAAGCCGACAAAGGGAAATAAACCAGGAGATGGGCAGAAGGATCTCCCTAATAACAACTAAAATGCCTATGCTCAGCTGTGGACTTTCGATGAGCTGTAATAAGTTAATAATGAAATTTTAAGAGACAGACTCTGCCCAACCCACCTTCATGACCATGATAGCTCTGCAAAGTACTCGAAACGTCGAAAATATAAACAATAGTAAATGAAATAAAACTCACGTTTAACCATGCGGATGCAGATTTAGGCCATTCATCAAGAATATAGCTTTCTGTACCTAAATCACTTAAAGAAGGTGCTGCATTTTCAAACGACTCTTTCGTTGCCGAAATTAAAAAGGTGGAATAATGATTTACTCCGAAGAAGTCGGCTGCACCTTTAACGAAGGCCTTCTCTTCATCAGTAAACTCAGGCATGCGGGATCTGGGATATCCTTGTTCAATACTTCTTTGAGCAACTCTTTCTGATAGTTCCTTAGGAAATCCACCCTCCTCTGAAAATATTGGTTCTGCGTAAAGGCCCCACTAAAACAAATTAAAGTATGTGGATGCATCAATCAGATTGACAAACAAAAAAGAAAATTAGCGAAGTCACTAAGTTTGTCTCACCTCTCCTTGCCTGCTTAGTTCAGCTGCGAATTGGTCTTCTTCTGAGTCAGTTAGCGGCCCCAACCAATTAACGCTGATTGTTATACCACAAACTCCACCTTGACTTGGAGCGAAGTCATTTTTGTAGGCGTGATAAGCTCTAGCATGTGCTATAACTAGATTCTTTGCGCAGAGATATATACCGATGCCTGTGGCGTTCAGTTGCGGAGCTTTTGTAGTCGAATCGTATCCTTCATAGCAGATCTCTCTGGGTTCGTTGAACGTTATCCAATGCTTGACTCTGTCTCCAAATTGCTCAAATACTACTCTAGCGTAATCTTCGTACCACTCTGGGAATAGAGGGTTCACAAGGCCACCTAATTCTTGAAGTTTTTGGGGTAAATCCCAATGGTAAAGTGTTACCATTGGAGTGATACCATATTTTACCATTTCATCGATGTAATTGTTGTAGAACGCGACGCCTGCTTCACTGACCTTGTTGGCTAAGCCATTGGGCAATATTCTAGACCAGGAAAGAGAAAAACGGTAAGCATCCAGACCAAGTTCTCTCATCATCTCAACGTCGCGCTTGTAGTTGTTGTAAGTGTCCGCCGTGATGTCACCATTGCTCAAATCCTCGATTACTGTAGGATTATTGTGAGTCATGTGATCCCAAATGCTTTCGCCTTTATCTGCAATAAAATGTGAAATTATAATAAGATTATGTCTCAAGTCTGTTTCTTCTGATAATGCCCCGTTTAGAGGCGAAACACGTGTCGTATTATCGACGGTGGTGTGGCTTTCCAAGTGTAGTAGTGTTGGGGTAGTGGTCTTGGGATTAATTACAACGGCGATAGTGCACGCAATTGAAGGAAGGAGCAAGGTGCTCTTCAAACTAGGTAAGACACGTTATTTTTATTTTTGATGTTATATAAAATATACTAAAACATATAAAATATATATAACATAATAAAACATTTAAAACACACTTTAAATTCAACTTTACCCTAATGTGTAATATGTATATATAAATGTTAGTGGTCCGTGACAAGACAAATAGTCAAAGGGTCCCATAACAATAAGGTGTAAGACTTAGCTGTTTGCCTTTAACAGCTTTGTTATAATTGTTTTCTTTTTTTTTCTTTTCATATATTATTGAGAAATGTATGAAGAATATAGTACCATCTGCGTTCCATCCTCCCTCTATTTGATATGATGCTGTAGCTGTCCCAAATAGGAAATCATCAGGAAATCGCCGTTCCTGCTTCGTAGTTACAGCACTACACCCCACTAGAAATAAGCTGAAATAATAATATTGTAGGTATCATTCGGGTAAAATGGTAACAGCGTGTTTATAGTTAAAAGACTTGTTACGAGTAGTAGTGTATATGTTCAAGTTCATTAAAAACCTGACGAAGAAAATGTACATTACAAGCTATTTCTTGTGTGAAAATTCGGTTTTACAATTTTATAGCTATACAATGCGATAAAAAAATTTATAGGAGAGGGGGCAAACGAGCATGCGGCTCACCTGATGGTAAGTGACTACCGCCGCCCATGAACAACTGCAACACCAGGGGAATTGCAGATGCGTTGCCGGCCTTTTAAAAAGGAGTAGGCTCTTTTCTTGAAGGTCCCTAAGTCGTATCGGGCCGGAAAAATCGCTGGTGGTAATCGATTCCACAAGGACGAATGCGAGGAAGAAAACTTCTTCTAAATCGCACAGTGGTGGACTGCCAATCATCCAGATGGTATGGATGGTGGTATCGCGAGTTTTGTCGCGATGTGCGATGGTGAAATTGAGCGGCTGGAATTAGTCCGAACAATTCCTCAGGGCACCCCCGTGGTAGATACGATAAAATACGCAAAGAGATGCAACATCTCTACGCAGTGCCAGTAAGTCAAGCCGATCGGGAAGAACTCGGTCGTCGACGATTCGAACCGCTCTGCGCTGGATGCGGTCAAGTGGAAGAAGCTGGCACTGGGAAGCCCCTGCCCAGAGATGGGAACAGTATTCCATATGGGACCGATCCTGCGCCTTGTAAAGTTGCAAGCGGTGTGCCGGCATGAAATATTTTCCCGCTCTGCTGAGTACGCCAAGCTTTTTAGAGGCCAATTTAGCCTTCTCATCCAAGTGACCACGGAACTGCACATCACTCGCTATGTCCAAACTAACGGCCAACGCCTCCCCCTTGGACTCCACTTCCTCCGCCCATCTATGAGTTAGGTAACCTAGAAGATCACCAGCTGAGCGACCACGACGGAAACCGTACTGGCGGTCACTAATCAGCTGGTGATCCTCAAGGTACCGCATGAGCTGGCAGTTAATAATAGTTTCCATTACTTTGGAGAACAAAGAGGTCCTTATAGGATCCTTATATTATTATACTAGCTTTTTAATGCTCTTCAATTTAGAAATATCATTAAATGCTATTCCGTGCCTCTGGTTTCTCTATGTCAGTTTGTCAAATAATTTTTTTGAATTCCCAAAGACTATTGGACCTAGATGATTGATAATTGGCATATATTTAATATGCTACAGGAACACTTGAATAAATAAGTTTTTAGAATTGCATTAATATCATATGTCTAGAAACATCTACAATTTTTTATATTAGACGTGTCTTCCGATGTATCCATAAGAAAGATAAATTGTCCTGGAATCAAATTTACTATTATTATTTACTCTTTACATTCCTTCATAATAAAGTTAATTTAGTTTTAACAAAATAATGATGATTTCATGGTCTTATATGCGATATTTGATTCATATCATTGTTCCCATTTAATATTGATTGGCACCATAAAAAAGATTCTGATATTTTTTCTACGTTCGGGTAGACTTCAAAATTTCATAAGTGCAGTTCTATAATGATAAATACTATACATGTAATAAAACAAATTTTAAAAAATCACGTTACATTTTAACTTTTATTTAAGAGAAAACACATCTTTGGAAGAAAGTTCCATAAAAATTTGCGTAAAAGAACATATTGCTGATGTTAAGCACCGACGCTCCGGGAAGTCTGAAGTATGTCAACATGTTTAGTATCGTCCCAACCTTTATATCAGATCTGATAGACAACAAATCCTCACAATAGAACACCTACCAAGGATGATTTGCGAGGCTATTGAACTTAAAAGCATTCTAACTTCAATAGAGAAGGTTGCTGGGTGCTACCATCTCCTTGGGATCCCATAATTAATAAAATTAAATCCAAACCCAAGCATACTACTGCAAAACTTCAAGATACTGTAAGCTCGTCCTGCGTAGATCGGACCAAACATTATTAGTTAAAAGTTGATTGTAGTGTTCATAAACTATGACATCAGGACGTTAAACAACTCAGCCCCCCCCCCGTTCCCCCCGTCTCCATGGGTTCTTTAATGTGCCAGAAACGTCAGTAATTAAAAAGTTAAAATTAGACACGATAAAATCCTCAAGATTACTTTTATTGCAAATGAACTTCTATTCGCAGTGAACGTGGGTAGAACTACATTCATGATCGGAAGCAGAAAAATGTTTGCCTTTTTGTGGCGGCGAAAGAGAATCCGCCGCCTCATATCTTTCCGTGTGTGTCCTAAGGGGCGATAGAGGAAAACAAACAGGAGATGGGCAAGATCATCTTCCTGACAACAATTCAAAAAAAATGGCTGGGGTTGACAACCCGCCTGCCAAGCGTGGCAACTATAGCAAATATCCAGCCTATTTGACAATTTATGGGGGAGGCCTGTGTTCAGTACAGTGGACTTTTGATAGGTTGTAATGATAACGATGATGAGTTCTATTCTTTCGAATCTTTGTTAACGTTAATATTTACGGTAGTGTGAAAACAAAAAATTTACATCTCCGAAAATATGCATGAAATAAAAACAGCATAATTGCCCCATTAAAACTAAAAAAGTAGCAGCCTACATACATGTCACTACTGGGCACAGGCCACAGAGCTTTTGACCAAAAAAAGTGCCAACGCGCGATCAGTTTGACTACCGCCTTTGACAAGTAAAATAAAATAAACCTTTGTTTAAGTAAAATCTGCTATCTTTGATATTTAAAGTATTTTTTCGCAACAGCCATTCATTCATTTACATATCTCATGTGAGCTATGAAACCAGGACTGTCACAAAAATCTTGATTTGTCTGATAATATGAAAACTCAAGAATACAAAAATCTTAAATGACAAACTAGTTTATAAGTCTCATTAAAGGTATAAAAACTAAAGTAGAAGCTTACATACGTCTCACTACTGTGCACAGGGCTCCTCTTTACCTATAGTGTTTTGTGGGCAGAAAAGAGTACGCCGCAATCCTTCAATGCGTATTAATGGATTTCACATTTCCACGACTTTTATAACTACTCAGATATTTAGGTTTGCCCACAAAGTTATTCTTCACCACTTCACCGGATGCGTGGTAAGTCAGCACGTAAAATTTCCCATAACAGATTAATTTGTCCTCAAAGGACTCGTACACGTTTTGCTCCCTTGCCGTGATGAAATCTCTTGGCGAGCTACACGGCTCTCGTATTTGTTTTATAAACAATAATTCGAGGGTTTACTGATAAAACCAGTTATCTGCAATTTTTTGTGAAAATGAGTCAAAATACATTTCGACTCATATTTTTTTCTCAATGTTCTGGTAAAAACGACTATTTGATATGACCATTATTTATGAAGATTTATATTTTAACATGGTAAGGTTAAAATATATCCACGTAAAACAGTTTTAAGCCTTTATTGGTTCGAGGCATTTTATTTCTTACTATGAAAATATCTTACAATTATATAACTTATGTTACTGTAAACATAAGTTCCAAAATGCTTACTTGATGAAACAGTTATGGACTTTTAATTTTTTTACTAGAAATTGATCACAAAATGTTATTTAGTTTTCTATTGCAGAAAAAACTGAATAAGTGCTCGTAGTCGTTAAGCTTATTTGTTTCCCTTTAGATAAGCGTTTATAATTGCTTTTACACAAGACCTATTACGTACAAAACATAAACTAAAAATTCGTAATTAGAACGCCTAAAAGAATATAAATACCAAAATTAAATAATAACTGTAAAGGAAGAACATATGCCACAGGAACAACTAAAGCAGTTGCCTCAATTGATGAGATAGAGCACATTGAAGAGATTGAGATATAGCAGTTTGCTTGAAATGATTTCAAGAAGAAGTTGGAATTCTTTATGATGAACTGTTTCTAGTGTTCATTCTAGTTTCATGTCTAGTCTAGTGTCTAGTCCCGACTCTTCAACGAAAAATGAGATTGACTTCATAATGAGGACCAGATGCCAACAGTTCCCCGATGTCTTAGTGATCGCGAGGGAAAAAACTGGTAGAGAATATCGAATATGAAGATCAAATCTCAATCTCACTTATAACCTGAGATTTTAAGTGAGATTGAGAGGTTCTAAGGACAACACAATCGTTGACGAACACGTAAGTATGCGTAACCATTCAAGAACTATCTTTACATAGATAAAATCGGAATCAATTCCGATGATATCTGGGGCATCAGTCTTAGCAAGATTAGAATGGCTCTTTAGCACATTAAAAACGGCAAGACCCAAAGTGGGGATGGAATTGCAGCGGAGCTTATGAAAGTAGGTGAAAAACCAGTACTTGAAGTCCTTTAAAAGCTTTTCAATTCCATCCTTCATGGTGACACTATAGAGACCACCGCACTTTTGGCTATCCCGAAGTAGTGAAGCAGAAATGCGGTAGCCTTGTTCTTAAAAAAGGGGGAAAACATAATGATTTCTTATATTTACGCGAACACTACACATTGAATAAAACTATTTTTACGGATTATATCGCGTTTAATTAACTTTTTTATTAACTCCCGACGTTTCGGTTGCTTTACAGCACCCATGGTCACGGGGGACTGAGGTGATTGACGTCCCGATGTCAGAGTTAATCCGGAGTACCTTCAGCTTTTTAATTATTAATTTTGGTCCGATCTACGCAGAATGAACTAACTGTGTCTTGAAGTCTTGTAGTGGTGTGCTTGGGTTTAGTTTTAATTTTATTAATTACAGGATCCCAAGCAGGTGGTAGTACTAGCCTCTCTATTGAAATTAGGATGTTTTTAATTTCAATAGCCTCACGTATCATCCTGGTAGGAATCGATGTTCTTTGCGAGAATCTGTGGTTTATCAAATCTAATGTAATGGCGGGGCCGTCTGGATATGATCACAAACTGCAGACTTTCCGGAGCGTTGGTGCTTCACGTCAGCTATGTGTTCTTTTACGCGGTTTTTAATAGATCGTTTTGTTTGCCCTATATATGAGACACATTCACAATCCAGCTTGTACAATTGCATCTTGTAGAGGAATATTGCACTTGACGGATGTAAGAACTGACTAATCTTCTTGGCGGCTTGAAGAATGTTCTAATAGAAGCTCGCTTCACGATGTAGCCAATATTGTCTGTGACACCTCTAACATATGGTAGTACAGCAGGCACACGCTCGACTGTGAAATTAAATCTTCCCAAATATGAATTTAATGCATTGAAAAACTTACGCAACAGACCAGATTTAACGATTCTCCGCGCAGATAAAGGTAATGCTATGGTTACAATGGATAGGTCGGATTACAATTTTAAAATACAACAACTTTTATCGGATGAAAGTACGTACGTAAAGGTCAAAACAGACCCTACAACGAATACGCTTAAAACAACTAGCGATCTAGTTAAGAAATACTCCGAAAAATTTAATCTAGACGTTAATTCGATAATACCTGCGTGTGCCAAACCACCGAAGTTGTATGGGTTACCAAAATACACAAACCGAATGCTCCATTACGTCCAATAGTGAGTCAGATCCATTCGCCAACTTACAGATTGGCTCAACTCTTAGCAAAAACACTATCACCACTCAGAGGACACAAGAGTACACACTAAGGATTCATACCGTTTTGTTAGTGAGATAAAAGACCTATGTCTTACTGACAATGAAACTATGGTCAGTTTTGATGTTCAGTCTCTATTTACATGCCTACCTGTTAAAGACTGCATCTCAATTGTAACTAGGAAACTAGAGGAAAACAACATGCCAGCAGTATGCATACAATTAGACATTGCCTTACATCTGGCTACCTATTGTGGAAGGAAGAGTTTTACAAGCAAGTAGATGGTGTTGCAATGGCTCACCGGTATCTCCCATTGTCGCCGATATTTTCATGGAGGACTTTGAGGAGAAAGCCCTGCTTACTGCACCAGTAACTCAAGGTTCTACAAGCGTACGTAGATGATACTACAATTTTACCATCAGACAAAGTAACTGCATTTTAGAACATCTTAATTCCATAAACTCTAAAATTCAATTTACTATGGAGTTAGAGCAAATAATTTTAGCTTTCTAGATGTGTTAGTCATTGAAACCTAACAATACCATAGGTCACACTGTGTATAGAAAAAGACCCATAAAACCGATAATTAATTGGTGAATCCCACCATCATCCTTCACAGTTAGCTACTGTGGGCAAATCTTTGTTACAGAGACACGAGGATCTGTGACAGCAAACACCCGCCGCCGAGCTTCAGCACGTCAAGCAGGTTCTGCACGACAACAAGCTTCGGGTCCCGCGCCTACGTCTACAGTGACCGAGTGAAGCCGGCCACAGTCGAGCGTGTGCCTGCTGTACTACCATATGTCAGAGGTGTCACAGACAATATTGGCTACATCTTGAAGCGAGTTCTATTAGAACATTCTTCAAGCCGCCGAAGAAGATTAGTCAGTTCTACCATCCGTCAAGTGCAATATTCCTCTACAAGATGGTGAGTACAAGCTTTGTGAATGTGGTCTCTCATATATAGGGCAAACAAAACGATCTATTAAAACCCGTAAAGAAACACATAGCTGACGTGAAGCACCAACGCCCGGGATGTCTGCAGTTTGTGATCATATCCAGACGGCCCCGCCATTACATTAGATTTGATAAACCACAGATTCTCGCGAAAGAACATCGATTCCTGCCAAGGATGATACGTGAGGCTATTGAAATTAAAAACATCCTAATTTCAATGAGAGGAACTGGGCTACCACCTGCGGGATCCTGTAATTAATAAAATTAAAACTAAACCCAAGCATACCACTGCAAGATTTCAAGATACAGTTAGTTCATTCTGCGTGGATCGGACAAAATTAAAAAGCTGAAGGTACTCCGGATTAACTCTGACATTGGGACGTCAATCACCTCAGTCCCCCGTGACCATGGGTGCTGTAAAGCACCCGAAACGTCGGGAATTAAAAAAAAGTTAATTAAACGCGATATAATCCGTAAAAATAGTTTTATTCAAGGGGGAAAACACTCTATTGAAGAACTACAAACCGATTTTCTTCTCAGCCGCTTCTACGTGCTGTATTTTAGAGTTATTAGAAATTATCTCGCAGGCGAAATTGATAACTTTCAGCCTATCGAACAAGCCGGTTTTCGAAAAGGATATAGTTTCATAAACCACATACATATCCTTCGGAAAATTGTAGAGAAGACCTCAGAGTACAATCTACCACTTTGTCTTATGTAAGGAGACTATGAGAAAGCCTTGATTCCGTTGAAATTTGGGCGGTACTACAGTCCCTTCAGCGATGCTATTTTTTTTTATAGGATAGGACAAACGAGCACACAGTCCACGTGATGGTAAGTGGTTGCTGTGACCCATAGACATCTACATCTATCCTCAATAAATAATCAAAATACAGATGCGTTGTCACCCGTGAGGACTAAGATCGAATGCCTCTTTTCCAGTAAAAAGGGTCTTCGGTTCTCTACACTCACCATACGAAACACAGCAGCATTAAGCTGCTATTTTCGCTGGTATTCTGTGAGTGCGTGGTCCTTGGTTTGTCGTATTACAAGTCCTTGCCGGAAGCCGTGCTCGAAAATGACCATGCCAGGCTCTACTGGGACCGGGCCATCATCACAGACAGGACTATTCTTGCGAATAAGCCTGATATTGTGCTAATGGACCGGACACAGTCAAGGATATTTTTGGTCGACATTACCATTCCGTATGACGAGAACCTCGTGAAAGCCGAAACAGATAAGCGAACAAAATACCTGGTTCACGAGGTGACCAACATGTGGGGTGGACTGCCGACCGAAATTATACCTGTAGTCGTTTCTTCGAACGGATTAATCCCAGTCAGCCTCTCGGGTCATCTGAGGCGACTGGGACACCGTAACGGACCGCTCCAAGCTAAAATGCAGAAGGCGGTGCTCCTCGATACCGCCCGCATCGTCCACCAGTTTCTTTCCGTTTCCCCCTAACCCTCGGCCGTTTGGTCTCCCCTGCTAAGGGCTTCCATCTGGTTGGATTTTTATTTATTTATGTATTTTTTATGTATTTATTATATTTTATTGATATTTATGTATATTTATCATTTTCATTTACAATTATATTACAGCCCAACCAGATGATAAAACTATATAGATACCCCATAATGATACTGGCTACGCGTTTGAAGCTGCGTAAATTTTATTATTTTTTGCTTTCTATTACTATGGTAAAAAGTGAGAGCTTGTAAAGTTTTATCAAAAAGGAATAATTCCTGATGAGATACATGCATGGATAAAAAGTTATAAGTTGCTGTGTAGGGCCCAGATTCAGATTTTGAAACTTTAAATAAGGTGTGATTACAGCTTGTGCCTATTTTCTAAAACTTTTCAGGCATAACCACTATAGCTTTACTTATTCATTTGCGGGATAGGCAGGGAGAATCTTTCTTACTTACGTACTACTTTCACTTATTTTTTAGTTAGTAGTTATTGTAGGCATCATTCAAAGTATCCATACAATCATAATATAGCCTCATACAGTTTCATTCATCACACTCTTTGTTTACGCGGGCGACCTCAGGATAATTCAAGGCAGTGATGGTTTACGTGAAGGTTCGTTACGGTCATATATGTATACCTATCTTAGTGTTGCACTGCCGGGAATATATAGATAGATATTCAACTATGATCATCTTTGTACCATGTGATGTGAATGATTTGATGTAAATTGTATTATTTTCAAAATCGAAAAGTTTTTTAATCTTTTTTGAATACCACTCCCAATAAGTCTGATTTGAAAATAAGTCCTTCAGTTACGATCTTCCTATATGGGCCCATTTTTAGTCGTTGTAGCGGTCAAACCGCGAACACATGCTCATTATCAAGAAAGTCCACGTATTGTGACAGGCAACTACGGAATCCTACCTCTACATTGTGCGTGGCCCGACACGCATTTGGCCAGTTTTTTGCTTTCAAATAGCTCTAGCTTAATAATCTATTTATCATTAAACATTGTTATCAACGTTGCACGATGTGTCTGTAATGAGTTATAAATTTGCAAACCTTTGGAAGCAGTTTGCCAAAACTGACAGACAACTGGGTTTACCAATAAACCCCCGAATTGCACGTGGAGTAATGTCTCCGTCCATCCATTCACCGTCAAAATCCGGAATTATTTGTCAGCCATATAAATAGTTGTTCCGTACATGTTTCGATGCCAACCATTGATAATAATCAAACGACTGCCGATCCAATTTTATTGACTGCTGTTAATTTGTTGTTTTTTTTTTCTTATTTATTTCAACGTAAATATAGTTCAAATGAATTTCATTTTAAGGTAGGTAATTTTTTCTCATTATTGAACATTGAGAGTTCAACATTATATCTAATATGACCTCATTGGACAATTTCAACACAACAATTTCAAATTACGAATATGTATACATACTAACAATAAAATATTTATTCAATAACTAGCGATCTGCCCCGGCTTATCTGAATTCTACAACAGGGCCATCTACCGGGTCCAACTATGCCAACCTTCGCGGAAGTGCAAGCAATATGTTTACATAGTTCCCGCAATCTGATGAATGGTATGGCAGCGCATAAAATACGAACAAACAAAAATTAATTTTTATATAATAGGTAAGAATTATTTTACCTTATGGACATTTTTAATAATCAGATTAAATGTATCCATCAACTTAATTATAATCTTAGTGAATATATAAATGAAACAATAGAACTATTTTCTCAATGCAACTGTAATTTTTAATTTCTTTATGTTCTATTTTATCCTAAGAATAACTTTTATGTGATAATTTAAAAATCAACCTTAAATGACTTAAGGAAAAAAAAAAGAAATACGTACCTTAAAACTACGAACAGCTTCATGCTATTCATGTAATTTGATGACAGACACTGATGCTATTCTTATTTAAGAATCGGTGATAGCGACTTATATACTCGTAGCTCAGCAGATGAACGTTTATTTCCATTATAGGAGATACGAAAAGTGATCACTTCAGTCGGTTATCTCAGACAGCTCGTCAGTTGCATAAGTATCGGATTGACGAAATTCTGTTAGTGAAGCAATAATTGAATGTACTTTTTTCCAACTTCAGAAAATGGAGTTGATTCTATATTCGACTGGATCTTTTTCTATGTATGTTACGCGATATCATTATTAATTGTGAACCGATTTCCATGATTCTTATTAGGGTTCCATAGTTAAACAACAAGGAACTCTTATAGTTTCGCCATGTCCGTCGGTCCGTCCGTCGGCGGTTTTTCTTAGAGACCCTAGGTGCTGCAAAGCTGTAAATTGGCATAGTTATAGATATTAATCACACTTATAAAGAAGAGATATAAAATCTTGAAAAACATTTTTATTTTGGATACCTCCCATACAGTGATTTTTTTTTACTTGTCTATTCCATCATGTGGGGTGTCGTTGGATAGGTCTTTCAAAGATATTGGGAGTGTGAAACAACATTTTTTCGATTAACTTTAAAATGTTTAGCTTTAAAGTGGTATTTCTTATTAGAGATGTGGCGGCGCTGTCGTCGCGCCACAAGCAAAACACATCGAAGCCTAAATCGCGCTATCAAAGTTCCGAAGTAAAGCAGTATATATAGAACAGCTCCGAAATAACACGCTTGCCCGGCGGGAGATCTCCTCTTTTCCTTCCACGGCCAACTCTACCAAATAAACCGCTGTTTTTGGAAATGAGAAAAGTATGCATGATAGTAGCATATATAACGAAGTTAAAAGGAAAACTATCACAGCTAGTTAGGCTTTACAAGTTAACGACCAATAGTCGAACAAATTATAAAATGCACTTGGATTAGTAAAAATTTCGTTACAATTCCATAGAAAATGGCCTAAAACTAGCTGCATTATAACTTTGTAATGTTATTGTAAACTTTGAGCTTTACGTTTTCCTTTGCGGGGTAGGCAGAGAGTATATATTATCGTCACTGCGTTGTTAGCGATACGTTTTGCTAGCAATGCAAATTTCAACAGTTCGTTGCCGTGAAAATTTTAGACCACCTAATTTTTAAACTTGGCACCTAATTAGCACCTAAAAATCCCCTAATTTTGGCTTTTTCTAAATGCAAATTCCTGACTTTGCGTTGCTGGAGAGACAGGGCTAGCAAATAATACTATATCATGAGTATCCCATACAAGGGAAGGTAAGTAATTAATGAAGACTAGAAATAGGAATGGGCCGAAAATAAAGCCTTGAGGCCCACACATGTGCGTACGTAGGTTTAAATTTGCAATGCATCTTTAAGAGTAAGAGAGATGGAAGTTCATCTAACACTGGAGTTCATAGTCGAGTGGTGAACAGTTCCCCGAATCCATCATTTACCTAGGGATTAAATCAATATTTTTTGTCTTTCATACATAATTACTGAAGAATCCCCTACCTGAATTCCAGGAGTCCAGGAGGAATCGGCGCATAAGTACCGAAAATTATTCCACCTCAATTTTTTTATGTGATTCTCTTCAAATTGTCCTACTCATGATATAAATGCATGTTGCCATGGGGCAACTCGGTGCCATATTGTTTTAACCGTTTTTTTTCAATTGCAAGGAATTGTTATTTTCGAACGGGACAATTATTTTTTATATTTTTCGATGAAATATGAATAAAAAAGTTTCTATAACTTTTTACGATAATGTTAATATTTTCGGAGTTATGATTCATTCAGATACTTTTGGGTGCCGAATGGTAGTCAAAGTGACGACAGGCAATAAAAATTAAAAACAAATTAAACAAGTTTTGCAACAGGCTAATACTGCGATTCGCGAAATACATAATATATTATTATTAATATCCTATATGGATCTGAGATGTAGTCCATCACTGCTGGCCGTATGAGGAAGTTCAAGGTCACTTAGCGAGCTATGGAGGGGGCCTTGCTCGGAGTTTCTCTGCCTGAAAGATTTAGTAATGATAATATCCGCAGTAGAACCAGAATAACCGACATAGCCCAACGGATCAGTAAGATGAAGTGGTAAAGGGCCGGCCATATAGCTCGAAGAACCGATAACCGATGGGTAAGAAAGGTTTTCAAGCGGAAGCCTCTTACCGGTAGGCGAAGTTTAGGGCGGCCTTCCACTAGATGGAATGACGACCTGGTAAGACATGCAGGAAGTCGATGAATGCAGGTGGCTCGGGACCGTGCTTTGTGGCGTTCTTTGGAGGAGGCCCTATGTTCAGCAGTGGATTTTGAGCTTTACGTTTTCCTTTGCGGGGTAGGCAGAGAGTATATATTATCGTCACTGCGTTGTTAGCGATACGTTTTGCTAGCAATGCAAATTTCAACAGTTCGTTGCCGTGAAAATTTTAGACCACCTAATTTTTAAACTTGGCACCTAATTAGCACCTAAAAATCCCCTAATTTTGGCTTTTTCTAAATGCAAATTCCTGACTTTGCGTTGCTGGAGAGACAGGGCTAGCAAATAATACTATATCATGAGTATCCCATACAAGGGAAGGTAAGTAATTAATGAAGACTAGAAATAGGAATGGGCCGAAAATAAAGCCTTGAGGGACACCCATTAGTACAGGTGACCCGGAAGAACTTTTACCATTGATAATAACTTTCTGCGTTCTATTACTTTAATATGAAATAATAAGTTTAAGCGCTGTGTTATGAACACCATAGTACTGTAGCTTCCTAATTAATGTCTCATGGCGAACACAGTCGAAGGCCTTGGAAAGGTCACAAAATATACCAAAAGCATCCTCTGAATTCTCCGTCAGTTATCGAGTGACCCCTTGTAAAAGCAAATTGATTTTTATGAAGCAATTTATTAATATTTAAAAAAACTTAACATCTTATCTAAAATGATATTTTCAAAAATGTTACTAAATGTTGGTAGTACAGAAATTGATCTAAAATTGGCAGGGACTAATGTACTACCATATTTAAATAAAGGTATGAGTTTACTATATAATCAAAATGGACCATTGTCACCTCTGAAGACTAAGATGGAATGTCTCATTTCCAGTAAAAATGGTGTCCGGTTCTCTACACTCTCCATACGCAAAAAACGCTGTTTTTGGAGACTAAATCAATCTCACTGAAATTGAAGTTTTATTGAAGTCCTAACTACGTTGTATAGATGTCTCATTATACTTACGCATTGCCAGTTAATCTGGCAACAGTACTAGTAATCCATAAAAGCCCAATCTGCGATGGAGTCGAAGGCATGACATAGAAGCTGATTATACTCAATCTTATTCTTTACAATGTACCTTAATGTGTCAATGTGATCTATGGTGCCGTAGCCTGAACGTCTAGCTTGAAAGTCGTCAACTCTCTGTGCGAGAGAAATGATGAACCTCGTAAATATTAGTTCTTTTTTTAAATTGTCTTATCACTTTTCTTGTGAATCAAAACTGTGATGCTTCTGGTCCACACAATTTGATTTCTTCTATCAAGAGCTTTGTTGTAACTCCCTCCTCTTAAATAAAAATGAAATAAAAACAAATTTAAAATAATAAATAGAGGTGTATTATAACCTGCTATATATATATATATATATATATATATATATATAAAATATTCTTATAAATAAAATTCTTGAATATTTAGTTAAAAAAATTAAAGCATATCCCCCTCTTCTATATTCAATATTAAATCCTGAAAGTAATTCTCTTTCTCCTTCTGCAAAATCAAAAGGAGTTTGATTAGTTTCACCTAATCTTGAAGAAATTCAACATATTCTTAAAGGTAATATTTAAAAAAAAATCAACTTAAATCTTGATAAATAAAAAAAAATATTATATTAAAATCTATAATTAAAATAATTCTTGATAACATAATCAAAGCTAATGTTACTTCATAAGAAATTGTTTGTGCAACAGCTCATAACCCCCCTAATAAAGAATAATTACAATTTGATGGTCATCCAACAACTATAACAGTATAAACCCCCATTCTAGTACAACATAAAAAAATACCTAAATAACAGTATAAACCCCCCTTCTAGTACAACATAAAAAATACCTAAATTAAATCTAATTATATTGAAATAACAAGGAATTAATATCCAAACCATTAAATAAATAAAATAAAACTAATAATAGGAGAAAAATAATAAGAAACATAATTAGAATAACCTGGAAAAATTTGTTGCATCCGAAAAAGATAAGTGTAAAATATAAAAATATAAAAAAGATAAAGAGTAAAATTCCTATATACCCAACTTTATTTGGCCCTTTTCGAATTTGAATATACCCTAAAACTTTCCGCTCTAATAATGTAACAAAGGCAACCCCAATTAATACCCCAAAAATTAAAATTAATATCCCCAAAATTATTATTAATAAATCTTTTATCATCATTTACTACATATATAATGAAATTTATATATTTATGACTTCCAAAAACATTACATTTTTTCTGCCATAATAGTTATATTTAAATCAATTACCTTTTTAATCTGCCTGAGGATCAACTCTATCGCAACTAGACAAATATCCGGCAGGGCAGGTAATGTGTTGCAATACAATATTTAGGATCATGTTGCTGATTCTGTGAGGTATTATATGGTCTACTGTAGTAGTTTTCGACCTCAGTGAGAACTTCAGGCTTCAACGGGAGCGCTTTGACATGAAATGCCTTCAATTTCCATTTTATTTACGAGGTAGAGCCATGCTATAGCTATATTAGTAGTATAGTTGTAGCACGAATGGGTTGGCTTGACCGGGGAAGGACCATGCTCTCACCAGAATACCAGCGTAAAATAGCCGGAGACCCTTTTTACTGAAAACTAGGCATTCCATCTTAGTTCTCAAGGGTGACAACGCATCTGCATTTTGATTCGTAATCGAGGATAGATGTAAATGTCTATGGGCCAGAGCAACCATCAGGTGGACTGTGTGTTCGTAAGTAAGGGTAAACCTTACTTATTTTACTTTTAACTTTAAAATTGTGAATTAAAACCTGGTTTTAGTGATCTTTAATAAATGTAATATGAAATCAATCAATCAAATCATCTTACTAGACGGTATGGTGGCGGTGAAAGAGATCTCATTTCGTCCCGTGATTGTCGTAATAAGCGACTGTGGAATTGCCAGAAAAATCTTAGCTTTCGATAGAATACGGTTATACCATTTCATAAAAATTTATTTATTTATTGGGTCTACCAGCGATTTCACAATATAATATACGTTACATACATTTCTTAAAGTATTTATATTTCTTGCACATGGTATGTAAAATCATTTAAAGGTAAAAAATTCATGCTATTTTTGCTAGTATTATTGTATAAATCTGAAAGTGATTTAATAACAGTCTGTCGTTATTTTCAAATCATCGGCATATAAGTATGGTGTGGAGTTTTCAAAACAAAAAACAATGTCGTTCACAAATATATTAAACAAAATTGGGACAAGATGCGAACCCTGAGGTATACCTGACGTTACCAAATTGGTTGAAGAGCTAAAACCATTAACGACTACATAAAAAGGGCGGTCATGTAAGTATGATGAAAGCCATTTTAGCACCGGGCCTGAAAACCCATAATACGATAATTTTTCAATAAGTATTCCGTGTGGAACTTTGTCAAATGCCTTTTTAAAATCAGTATATATGGTATCCATTTGCTTCTGCGAGTCAATAGCTTCTGATAATGAGGAAGTGAAACTAACCAAATTAGTGTTGGTAGACCTACCTGGCAAAAATCCATGTTAATGCTCAGAAAGTAAACGTTTGAAATGTATTTTAATTATTGGACAAACTAAAGATTCGAACACCTTTGCGAAAACCGAATGAATTGATATGGGCCTATAGTTGCGTATATCTTTCTCATCATCACTCTTGAATATTGGAACTACTTTTGCTTGTTTCCATAAAGCTGGAAAAGTACCCGAACACAGCGAGGCTTTAAAGATAAGATATAAAGGCAAAGTTAAGCTAGTTGCGCTGTTTTTTATAAATGCCGGTGGTACATTGTCCGGTCCCGCACCTTTGGTAATATCGAGACCTTTCAGCTTTTTGAAGATATCATTCTGATTTATTTTTATACCTGCAAGATTTTCACTAATGCCTAAATAGAGGATTTTTTAAATAAGATGACGGATCTAAACGACAGGAACTATTTGAATCATCATAATATACCGAAGCAAAATAACTAGAGAACATATTGCAGATTTCAACTCCGCTAGTGGAGGTTTTAACTGCGTTACTCATAGCAGCTGGATATAAGCTGGAGTTAGAATTATTACGTTTACTCTTTAGGAACGTCCAAAATGCTTTCGGATTCTTCTGAATTTGCTTTTCCAGGTTTTCATTATAATTGTTGTAGGCATCACGCGTAATGCTATTACAACGATCAGTAAGCACTCTTAGTTCTATTTCATCCATTGGATTATTATATTTTTTAAATCGTTTTAGCATTTTGTGCTTTTCTTTAATTTTTTTTGCAACATTGTGATTTATCCATGAACGGTACCTATTATTCTTAACTTTTTAAGGGAACAAAAATAAAATAAAATTCCACGGCTGCTCATATGTTTCTGCCGTTGAAAGGAGGCAGGCGTTGCTTGAATAGTCACGCTTAGCAGATGGATGAACAATCGCAGTACCGTAATTTTTCCACCTTTGACGCAGCTGCCCTTTGCCAGTTTGGGTATTTTATGTCTGGCGTAACAAAGATAGTTTTTTTTTTCTAGCTATTTGATAACAATCTTACAATATTTAAATTAATATTTTACAGTATAAACATAAGCTTTACCCCATATCGATGCCATCAACACTACAAAGGTAGGAAGAAATGTTTCGAGTAGGTAAATATCGTGTTTAGGAAGAATTTCAAAGAATTAATTTGTATGCCTCTTATTTATTTCTTAATTTAATTGATATTTAAATGCCGCTCCATGAAATCTTGAGCCGACGCCATGCCCCCCTGTCCCCCTCACCCCCTTCACAACATCCACTTTTACTATCAGGTGGATTGTGTGTTCACTTGTCACCGTTACTTATATTAATAAAAGATAATGGAAAACTTTTTTGGATTACATTTACTGCAATCGAAATCATGCAACTTAAATTCTTTCTTTACTGTTATCTACATCCATTAGATAAAAATATTAAAGTGACCTGCCTTACTATCTTGATATTTATGATAAACTCTTCGTCGGAGATATTTATATTGGTATCATGGATTATTACATAACTAAGCGCTTGCTGTAACTGTCATAGAACGCGAACAGCTCGAGTTCGATACCCGCAGGCGCTAATGAAATTTTTATTTGTAATTTTAAGCTGCTGATGTACCCTCTTTTCGGAAATAAAGGAAAACCTAAAGAAACCTGCATGTCTAAAAATAATATTTGGAGGGCATGTACCTATGGTCTGCTAAGCATTTTTTTATAGTAGAAGGGGCAAACGACCATACGGCTCACCTGATGGTAAGTGACGAACGCCGCTCATGAAAACTGCAACACAAGGGGAATTGAAGGTGCGTTGCCGGCCTTTTAAAAAAGAATAAGCTCATTTCTCGAAGGTCTCTATTCTCTAAGTCGTATCGGTCCGGAAAAATTGCCAGTGGTAAATGATTCCATAAATCGTACAGTGATGGACCACCAAGCATCCAGATGGTGTGGTTGGTATCGTTAGTTTTGTCACGATGTTTGTTGGTGGAATTTAGCGGCTAGAATTAATCCGAACAATTCATTTGAGCACTCCCCGTGATAAATGCGATAAAAAATGCAAAGAGATGCAACATCTCTTCGCAGTGGCAGTGAATTGAGCCGATCAGAAATAACTCACTAGTCGACTTCGAGCCGCTCTGCGCTGAATGCGGTCAAGTGGAAGGAGCTGGCACTAGGGTGCTCTGGAGCGGAAATGAGAACAGTAGGGTAAAGGTACCGAATATTAGATACAATTTCATTTTTGCGTATTTGTCGTAACATTTCACAAGTAAGAAGGTAATTCTGTAATATAAGTGATACAACAAAATAATACACTTTTTCTATGCAAGCATGAAGGTACCCTAATATGAGATACTTAGGGTTCCCAATTTGAGTTATGTCTCGTTGTAGGCAACTCCACTTTTGAGCTAATTTAAATGAAAAATACAATTAATTAATATACATTTATTGACTTTAATTATACGTTAGAGTTATCAGCGTTTATTTATATTGAGAATAATAACTCAGACGATTTTCTGAAACTATTAACAGAGTTTGCATTAGATTTTTCGTAAGCTTCTCCAAAAATCATACATTTATATTTGCTTTTGCATGCACACAGATGCATGTGGATTGGAAAACCTTGTGTTCTGTTGGTCAAAACATGTCCGAGATTATCGTGTAACCAGGTATATAGGGAGCCCACTTATATCGCATATAAGGAACTCACTATAAACCCAACTTAATCAAAAATGTCGTGTTTGTTATATGTAATAAACACAATAAAATGAATTGGAATATTAAAATTCACTCTTTAACAGATACATATCACAAATCTATATTAAATCTAAATGTACTTATTTTTCATGATTTAACATACCTTGCAACTGAGAACGAAAAAAATTCATATCCGTTCCCTACAAAAGTCGAGATGGTAGTGTATTTTCTCGCCTGTTTGCCGGTGACTAAATGGTGCATGTTTGAACACGACCGAATGACTGACCAAACGATACCACTGTCGGCCATGACAAGTAAATACACTTTCAAATACTGAAATATCTAATTTTAGGAACCTATCTCATATTAGGAACCTTTACCCTATTACATGTAAATGAAATACCCCATGAAAAAAAGGTTTTCCCTTTTCTCAGATGTTTACGCTTGTTATTTTCAGATTTGTACATTATAAAGTTATTGTCTTACAAGTGATAAATATGGTAAGGTTAGGATAGGTTAAGATCCCCCCCGAATGGATTCGCGCCTTGTAGAATAGAATAGAATAGAATAGAATAATTTTTATTCAATATTGATTACAAGTAAATATTATTGAAAGTCATTTTTTTACTTTACCACTGTCCTGAAAAAAACCTCTGTCCTGGGAAGAATCAGCAATAAACCCAGCGGGACTTACAATTACAATATAAATGGTTACAAATTATTTACAAAATTTATTTTAGAAACAGTTTGGAAGCGACCACCTCATTCCCAGGGGTTATTATCAACCATGTATACATTTATATTATAATAACCCTTTTTATACAGTTTTTGTTTAATTAAATATTTAAACTTGGTAATAGAGAGACCATGTATATTTTCTAGGACTTTTATGTAATAGCGTATACGTTACCCCACGAATGAATTACTGACTCTGTGGAGTCGATAGACTGGTATCACTAGCTTGTGTTTATTCCTAGTGTTTACAGATTGTATATCACTTTTTTTACTAAAACTATCTTTGTTTTTGTGAACATACATTAAATTTTCGTAAATATACTGAGAGGCCAAAGTTAATATATTTATTTCTTTAAATTTTTCTTTAAGAGACTCTCGGTTTAAGGTTATAAATAGCTCTTATGGCCCTCTTCTGCAAAACAAAAATAATTTCTAAATCACCCGCATTTCCCCATAGCAAAATCCCATAAGATATTATGCTATGGAAATAACTGAAATATACTAATTTAGCTGTCTCGACACTAGTGAGATCTCTAATCTTTTTTACAGCATAAGCTGCAGAGCTTAGTCTGCTTGCTAGTTTGGATATATCGGGGCCCCACTGAAGCTTTGCGTCGAGAGTAATGCCAAGAAAAACAGGATTCAACAGGGCTCAGTTCTTCCCCATTTAAAAACACATTGGTATTCAGATTTTTAACATTTGTTGTTGTAAATTTAATACATTTAGTTTTATTGCCGTTTAAATGTAGATTATTAAAGTTAAACCAATGCATTAATTTTGATATAGCATTATTAACTTCGTCACATTTAAATGATTGACGTTTAAGTTTAAAAACCAAGGAAGTATTATCAGCAAATAATACTATATCATGATTACCCGCTACAAGGTAAGGTAAGTCATTAATATACACTAAAAATAGGAATGGACCAAGAATCGAGCCTTGAGGGACACCCATTTTTACGGACGACCCGGAAGAACTTTTACCATTGATAATAACTTTCTGAATTCTATTACTTAAATATGAAATAATAAGTTTAAGCGCTGTTTTCTTGACACCATAGTACTGTAGCTTCCTGATTAATGTCTCATGGTGAACACAGTTGGAACACCCTTGTAAAGGTCACAAAATATACCATACCAATAATAATAACCAAAATATGAATACTAGCGTAAAATAGCAACTTAACTTAACCCAAAGTATCCTCTGAATTCTCCCATGCACAAAAAATATGTTTTACAAGCACAACTCCGGCGTCGGTAGTCGAGCGACCCCATGTAAAACCAATTTGATTTTTAGTAAGCAATTTATTTATATTAAAAAAATTTCAAAAATTTTACTTAATGTTGGTAGTACAGCAATTGGTCTAAAATTGGCAGGGTCGAATTTACTACCAGATTTAAATAAAGGTATGACTTTACTATGTTTCATTAGATCAGGAAATACACCAGATTCGATGCTTGTATCAAAAATCGTGGCTAGATAAAGTGCTATTGTATATATTATAGATGCAATAACTTTAACGGAAATCTCCCATAAATCTGGCGTTTTCTTAACAACAACAGTTTTAAAATATTTAACGATATCTTTTGGCAATACTCTATGGAATTTAAAAGTATTTGAACAAGGCTTTACATTTTGTTTATGCAATGATTCGGCGACAGTAGGAGAAGAATTTAATGATTTTGTTGTCAAAAAAGGAACATCAGTAAAATGTTTCTCAAAAGCCATAGCAACTTCTTGATCAGATTGAGTTAAATTATTGTTAATATTCAATTGAAAATCCGAGTTGCGTGGTTTGACCTTTCCCGTTTCACTATTAATTATACTCCACGTCATTTTAATTTTATAGGATGCAGTTTTAATTTTGTTGCTTAAATGTAAAGCCTTAGCTGTGGAGCATACTTTTAAAAAAAAATTAGAATCAAAATATAACACTATGATTATATGACAGGCAATCTGAAACGCGAAAGAATGAATGAAAACGCGAAAGAATGAAACGGCGATATCTTTTTCTCGCTTTAATTTTACACGCCCACCCCACACATAGATAAAATTATGATTGTGTGCAAGTTTCTCGGGCTTCATACAGAGTTGCATCACCCTGTCTTTAATGTTTATAATGAATCGCTGCAGTCTATTGCCCACACAACAAGAAAATAAATCCTCGGTTTGCGTTCGACAATGTAATTTTATTTTGCCGTTTGTCAAACAGATTCCCTCTGGATTCTATAATTAGAACAAATGGTTAAGGTTAATTGTACGGGTTGGTTGGAATCCAAAGAAGAACTCAACAATTTTTAGCAAACATTTTCTTGAGAAGTATAAAAGAAAAAGTAGAATAAAAACAATTTTATTAAAAGGAGTAATTTCTACATTATTTGTACCAGTAAGTATAATACTGTTATAAAAGGACTTCAAAAATTTAACTTTCAAAACTTTAGATAAAAATAGAGACAGATTTTTATACTTTTTTTATAGATTTTTATGTAAAAAATATTGAGATTATCCTCTTTAAGCCATTATGAACCCAACTAAGTATCTATTTATCAACCAAAATAAATCTATAACCTTACTTAACCAACCGCACAGGCTCACGGTCACACTAGTAAAATATTCATAGCATCACGCTATTTTCCCCAAGGGGTTAAGCGGAGCTTCGGATTATATTCCCAAGTCACAATGATAAAATTTTAACGTAGTTAGGTATAGATATTTATTAATGCTCCTGAAGCGCCACTAAACGCCCGCGCATGAGACGCGATTGTATAAATTCCATAGTATTTCATACTCACAACGCTCGATGCCCGGTTCATGTTTGCAGGCGATGACATTTTGCCAAGGGCTTAAATAGCATGGTTCATCGCCTACAGCGTTAGTCGTAGAGAAGAGGAACTCGTGGTTAAGTAATAGCTGCGCGGATCAATAGATCTGCGAGATTAAGTTGCACTTGCCGCGGTCAGTCCATGAATGAGTGATCATTTTCTTAACATACTGAGATTGAGAGAAATGAGAGTGCATCTGTATCTTCAGACACTTGGTGCACTTTACTCTGTTAAGATCATTATGTTTTAAAATTTATGCAGCTAAAATGATAATAAGTTTATTATTACTTTATACTTTTCAGGGACAGATGAAAGAATATAAACATGAAGCATGATGAAGCCTCATAAACATATTGGCCTTTAAACAGAGCATCTTATTTAACTGATTCCTACAAGTTTCCTTAGTTAAATTATTAAGTTTACATTCATATGTAAGTCGAATGTTAAAATAAACTTCTATAATGTATTTAATTATTAATTATTAAATGTTTGTAATTATCAAAAGTAATACTTATATGAAAAATAAAGCAGCCATTATGTACTCCATGTCCCCGTTTTTTATTTCTTCATCTTAACATTTTATAAAATATATAAAATATTAATAGGTATATACTTAGTTAAGTATCTACCTATTTATATTAACAATATGTTAAAAACTAAATTCCGGGGAAACTGTCCATGGTAGTAAATATTTTTCTCCAAAGATCATAGCTCGAAAATACAACTTTCCGATCTGATTCTTGGGGAGTTCTTTTAAGTCTATCGGTAGAGTCACCTGGGATTTTATAGGTTATAGGTAGGTCATAGGTTCTCCCAAGAACATGTTATATGAATATTTTTTAATTATTTTAGAACTATCATGGTAAAAATTCAGTTAATTTTTGAAGTTATTCAATTTCGAGCACTAAACAATTTCTTTAAATCTTTTTACCGCTTCCTTAACAATCATTTTTCGAGATAGTCCTTGGAAGTAACATGTACATCACTAGTAATACACACAAAGACAAATCAAAATTAGTCACGCGTTTTCGGGCTGTCAGGTCGTCTATACGCCAGTATATTCTAAGTCTATGAAATTGACTAGCATTGCTTAATTTATTTACGGTTCTTGATTTTATTTTCAAATGCTGACATTCTGTATTATTGTGACTTGTAATAATTTTATTGTAATTTATATTTATTTGATTTTCATTGTGTAATTTGATTGCATGACAATGACAAAATATTTAAGTACTTATAGATAGATTGATCAAACATGAATCCGCATTTACATATGTAGGAACTTTATCTGTACTACCATGTTTAATGCAAGTAAAGATTTAAATAAAATAAATAAATAAATAATTTTAAGTACTGACCTAAATATACAAATGAATAATTTATTATGCAATAATAATTGTAAAACTGTCTCTGGAATGCCTACCAATGAGACATTTAGTCAGCCTTAATCCCTTTTATAAAGGTGTTAAGTATAAACAATAATGTGTAAATAAATTAAAAATAAATGTAATAATTATGATAATTTCCATTCAATTTACATAAATAATGTAATAAAGATGTTTTGACAAGAAATAGGTATTACCTATCTAAGTATAGTTTAGGAGTTGTACCTTATTATTTATACCACTAAAATATATTATCTACAAGGCATATAATATATAGACTCCCTTCTAATCCGATTCTAACAACCAGCACCCAAAAATTTCTGCCGTGCAAAAGTATAAATCAAGTTTATAAATGAATATTTTTGAGAAATTCTAAAGCTACTCAAATCAAGAACTACGACAAAAATTTTGTTAATTTTGTTGTTTATTAATGTGATGACAAAATTAATAAATAATCGTGTGTTTATCATAATTTTATTGAATTATATTTTATATATAATTGTGTTTTCATTTGTTTTACTTAATGTAACATTGTTAATATTTCTAAATGTTGTATAAGTACACAAAATTTAGTTCTTTTTCGTTTTTAAATTTCAATATATTTTCATTTAAATAGAAGAATATATATCTTTACAGTCTTTAAAAGTCCACTTTTGAACATAAACATGAACATAGTTATTTGACATAATTGCCACGCTTGGCAAGCGGGTTGGCAACCACTGTTTTTTTATTTATTTAGCTGTTATCAGGAAAATGCTGCTGTTTATCTTCTTTGTTGTTTTCCTATGTCGCCTCTTACACCACCCATGGAATGATATGTGGTAGCAGATAATCTTACACTGCATGGTAAATTAAAATAGAATATTATAAAACATTCGTTTTATTTTATATACCAACATATTACAAAACAAACCATTAGGTAACATGATTAATGCCCACTTTCACCAACGACCCATAAGATTTATGAGACCCCTTAGCATGTTTAGGGGCCAGTTAGGGATAGTTTCCGTTTACCACTTTTAAAGGGTCCGTTACTGTCTAAATGATGCTAAATTTATGAGATGGATTATTGGTCCCATAAACCTTCATAAGTAAAAGTGACTTCTAGAGGACAAGATTGACCGTGATCTATTTGATTTTCTTGATAATTTAGACACGACTGATACTATATTTGATATAAATCGTAGTCGAAGACCTAAAATATATCGAAAACGACCAAATTATTTCAACGATTTCGATTAAATAGATTTTCTAAAGGAATATAGGTTATCTAAATCAACAGTGATATATTTGTTGGAAAAAATTTAACATTTTTGTAATTTCCTGATAATAGGTGAGTACCTACCTATTTACATAGGTAATCAATTTTAATGTAGGTACCATAGTCAATAATATTATTAAAATTGTAGTTTATTAAATATTTAACTTAATAGGTGGTACCTTTTCACTTATTACCTATTATACCTAGCTACAAAATAAAGGTAAAAGCATAGATGGTTACGTTATTGCTATCCTAAGAGTAACTTTTGAATGGAAAATGAGCCTGTATAGGTAGGCCGTAGGTACCTGTTTGGTGCTAACTTACCTACCATGGTAAGTTAATACCGAGTATATCTACTTAAGTAACTACTTATTTATATTAACAATATGTTAAAAACTAAATTCCGGGAAACTGTCCATGGTAGTAAATATTTTTCCAAAGATCATAGCTCGAAAATACAACTTTCCGATCTGATTCTTGGGGAGTTCTTTTAAGTCTATCGGTAGAGTCACCTGGGATTTTATAGGTTATAGGTAGGTCATAGGTTCTCCCAAGAACATTTTATATGAATATTTTTTAATTATTTTAGAACTATCATGGTAAAAATTCAGTTAATTTTTGAAGTTATTCAATTTCGAGCACTAAACAATTTCTTTAAATCTTTTTACCGCTTCCTTAACAATCATTTTTCGAGATAATCCTTGGAAGTAACATGTACATCACTAGTAATACACACAAAGACAAATCAAAATTAGTCACGCGTTTTCGGGCTGTCAGGTCGTCTATACGCCAGTATATTCTAAGTCTATGAAATTGACTAGCATTGCTTAATTTATTTACGGTTCTTGAGATTTTATTTTCAAATGCTGACATTCTGTATAATTGTGACTTGTAATAATTTTATTGTAATTTATATTTATTTGATTTTCATTGTGTAATTTGATTGCATTACAATGACAAAATAATTAAGTACTTATAGATAGATTGATTAAACATGAATCCGCATTTACATATGTAGGAACTTTATCTGTACTACCATGTTTTATGCAAGTAAAGATTTAAATAAAATAAATAAATAAATAATTTTAAGTACTGACCTAAATATACAAATGAATAATTTATTATGCAATAATAATTGTAAAACTGTCTCTGGGAATGCCTACCAATGAGACATTTAGTCCAGCCTTAATCCCTTTTATAAAGGTGTTATAAACAATAATGTGTAAATAAATTAAGAAATAAATGTAATAATTATGATAATTTCCATTCAATTTACATAAATAATGTAATAAAGATGTTTTTGACAAGAAATAGGTATTACCTATCTAAGTATAGTTTAGGAGTTGTACCTTATTATTTATACCACTAAAATATATTATCTACAAGGCATATAATATATAGACTCCCTTCTAATCCGATTCTAACAACCAGCACCCAAAAATTTCTGCCGTGCAAAAGTATAAATCAAGTTTATAAATGAATATTTTTGAGAAATTCTAAAGCTACTCAAATCAAGAACTACGACAAAAATTTTGTTAATTTTGTTGTTTATTAATGTGATGACAAAATTAATAAATAATCGTGTGTTTATACAAACCCACCAATTTTCAGCCAATCATACGACTGTGTGGTATTCCCCTGAAACAGGTGGCGGAGTTCAAATATCTCGGCCATATAGTTAACGACCGCCTCGTGGACGACGGTGATATAGAGGGAGCGGCGCTGTCGGTCCGGGGCAATATGTTGGCCCGCAGATTTGCACGTTGTAATGCAGAGGTAAAATTAACGCTGTTTAGAGCCTACTGCCAAACCTTTTACACGTGCAGTCTGTGGGCGGACTATACGCAGCGGACCTTCAGAACTCTTCGTGTGCAGTACAATAATGTGCTGAGAGCGGTATTGGGAAGCCACGTCACTGCAGTGCATCTGCAATGTTTGCGGAGCTCGTGTAGACGACTTCTACGCGATCTTCCGGAAACGTGTTGCATCCATGATGGGCCGTTTAGTGAACGGCACCAATACCCTTCTCAGCGCTTTGGCGTGCAACTCGACAGCCCACTCTGGAGGAGTTGGAATGGTGTACACATATGCTAACAAGCGTGTGTGTATTTAATGTTAGTTAGTTAATCTTAGTTGTAGTTAGTAATTATATTTAATTTTAGTTAATTTTAATTTATTTTGATGTATTTTTAATTTATTTTCCTTTTAGTGATTGATTTTTTCGTTTTGTTTTGTTTTTCTTTTCTACTAACCAAATATGGACCCTGGTCTGAAATAAAGATTTATTATTATTATTATTATTATTATCCTAATTTTATTGAATTATATTTTATATATAATTGTGTTTTCATTTGTTTCACTTAATGTAACATTGTTAATATTTCTAAATGTTGTATAAGTACACAAAATTTAGTTCTTTTTCGTTTTTAAATTTCAATATATTTTCATTTAAATAGAAGAATATATATCTTTACAGTCTTTCAAAAGTCCACTTTTGAACATAAACATGAACATAGTTATTTGACATAATTGCCACGCTTGGCAAGCGGGTTGGCAACCACTGTTTTTTTATTTATTTAGCTGCTATCAGGAAAATGCTGCTGTTTATCTTCTTTGTTGTTTTCCTATGTCGCCTCTTACACCACCCATGGAATGATATGAGGTAGCAGATAATCTTACACTGCATGGTAAATTAAAATAGAATATTATAAAACATTCGTTTTTATTTTATATACCAACATATTACAAAAACAAACCATTAGGTAACATGATTAAGTCACCTAACCATAAGTAAGTCACCTAAAAAAGGCCTTCCCTAGATATTCTCATAAGATGACATTTGCCATAGTTGCCACGCCTGCGTGAAAATATGCGTTATACTGGTTGGCCACCGTAGTTTTTTATTATTTTAAATTTTCATCAGGAAAGTGCTGCTGCCCTATCCCCATCTTGTGTTATTGCTTACGACGCGGGGTAGTATCATCCCATGTATAGACAAATTCTCTTGTACGCCACAATTTGCCACACACAAGCCACTAACTTAGTAAGACATGCAGGAAATCGCAGGAGTTGGCTCAGAACTGTGTTTTGTACTACAAAACCTAAGTGGAAACCTTAGTTTTCCTTTCGGAGGTCTGTGTTCAGCACTGAACTTGTGATGGACTGGTATGTTAAAACATTATTGAATTTTTTCAGTAAAATCGTCGATGCGCCGTTGAATACGGAATGATGATTCTGTTTTTACGCCGTTTCCGCCCGTAGTTTTTAGTAACAGAATGTATTTTCAAGAGAAATGAATTAATCATCTGAATTATAAAAGAACATTTTTTTATGGTAACAAATAAGTTTTTTGTATGAATTTAAGTGCTGTGAATATAAATAAACCTATAACGGGGGAAATGGAACAATATCTGGTAACCCAGGGAAAGTACCTCCCGCCTATTTCTATCTCAAAAGCATACGCGAATGCTTTATCTAGTCAATCCTCTATCTACGTATTTATTACACATAATATGACTCAGCGCAGTATCCTCATAGTAGTCTGTGGTTACTATACTATTTGATATCTGGTGTCATTCCTACCATAGTCTGTGATTCGTACTCTCTAGCTCTAGTATATACACAGTAATCTATGGTAGTACTCGTAGTCGCACATTCGGGGAGTTTTGGAGGGAACTTGAACGGTGGAGGATTGCTGCTCTTGTATTATTGTTTAAATAATGGTTTGAAGTGGATTTTGGTATGTAAAAGTGGTGCGATTTTGTGTATTAAGTGTCTGCGCATGTGAACTATTAATGGAAACGGTGAAACAAGTTCTCTGGTGGTGATGTGATTCTCAAGATAAAGTGTCGCCTTGAGATACCATCGCCAACTGTCAGCTGTCTGCTGGCTCAAGTTGCCGTCAAAATCTCCTAAGGGCTGCACAATGTGACGCATCAACATATTGTGAAGCAGTTTACTATGAAGGATAATTAAACATTATTACTTCAGGCTCAGAAGGGCTAGAACCCAGAGCCGTAAAGTCAGTTATAAAAGAAATTGCACATTCGGGGAGTTTTGGCGGGAACTTGACCGGCGGTGGTTTGCTGCTCCTGTATTATTGTTTAAATAATGGTTTGAAGTGGATTAAAAGTGATGCGATTTTGTGTATTAAGTGTCTGCGCATGTGAGCTATTAGTGGAAACGGTGAAACAAGTGCTCTGATGGTGATGTGATTCTCAAGATAAGGTGTCTGTCTGCTTAGGCGCCTTGAGATACCATCGCCAACTGTCAGCTGTCTGCTGGCTCAAGTTGCCGTCAAAATCTCCCAAGGGCTGCACAATGTGACGCATCAACATATTGTGAAGCAGTTTACTATGAAGGATAATTAAACATTATTACTTCAGGCTCAGAAGGGCTAGAACCCAGAGCCGTAAAGTCAGTTATAAAAGAAATTGCACATTCGGGGAGTTTTGGCGGGAACTTGACCGGCGGTGGTTTGCTGCTCCTGTATTATTGTTTAAATAATGGTTTGAAGTGGATTAAAATTGGTGCGATTTTGTGTATTAAGTGTCTGCGCAAGTGAACCACTAGTGGAAACGGTGAAACAAGTGCTCTGATGGTAATGTGATTCTCAAGATAAGGTGTCTATCTGCTTAGGCGCCTTGAGATACCATCGCCAACTGTCAGCTGTCTGCTGGCTCAAGTTGCCGTCAAAATCTCCCAAGGGCTGCACAATGTGACGCATCAACGTATTGTGAAACAGTACTATGAAGGATAATAATTATACATTGTAACTTCAGGCTTAGAAAGACTAGAACCCAGAGCCGTAAAGCCAGTTTAAAAAAATCGCACAATCGGGTAGAATCTACTACCAGTTAGTCTGTGGTTCGCACTTCTCAGGCTTTAGGGTATTACTCATGTTAGGCAGAAACAGTATTAATTTTTAGTAAAATAATTGTAAATAGTGATTAAATACATACTTATGTATAAATAAACTTGTTTGCGTATTTGTTTGTAAAATTTCAAGCCAAAATGCATCGCCGTCGGGGCCCGAACTTTACCTATGTCAGTGGATGCGTGAAATATATGATTTTTGTTTTGAATTTTATATTTTGGGTAAGTATTTTAAAACTAGTGACATAATTTGTATTATAAATGTGTCGATTATTGTCTGTCTTTCAAAATGCAATGTTGATACATCTCACCCATTGTTTAGTAAATCCGGGATGATTCATTGCTTCTCATCATATGTTCGTATGGGAACATAATATTGTAGCTAGTTAGAGAGCAGTCATTAGAAATTGTATTCAAACACGTACCTACGCTGATTTCCGTTCTCGATAAACACACTGTCGGGAGTTTTTAAAGATAGTGTCATACATCATTATTTAAAATTAAAATTGTTTCGTTTTATATTGTATGTATACATTTTTTAATAGTTTTGATGACTTCTACTCAGTTTCCAAAATATTGTAGAAAAGCAGTATCTTTAAAATATTCCACATCTTATTTAAATTATCTCTTATTCTTAAGAAGAATCTTCTAACTGCTCTTATCTCTAGTTATGTGGGGTTTGGCATAGTATGTCTTCCGGCTAACCCTTAGAAATGGCATCCCTGAATATTGGGTTGATATTTTTGTGATATATAATTTATTATGATCTACCAAATACTAAATATATTATATTAATGATATATACTACCGAAATCTATGGTTTTGTAAAATCACTTCGATGTAATAAAGTTGTACCGAAAAAAGTCTCAAAACAATGACAAATGTCAAACTACAACATGTTCGTAAATTTACATAAGATAAATTTGCACTTTCATCATCGTAGCAGCCCTACACAAGTCCACTGCTGAATATAGGCCTCCCCCAAGGAATGCCACAAAAGCTGCTCCTGAGCCACCTTCCTTCCTTCTTGTTGTTCTTGTTGACTTCCTGCATGTCTTACCAGGTGTTAATTTGCACTTTGTTAATATGACTTTAATAATTATGATGTCTGCCAAATATAACATGAAAGTGTCTAGTCTGCTACTAGTGGTCATTAGAACAAGTGGTAAAATAAAAATTGTACCACCGACTTCAATATAGATTATAAAGGATAACTCTAATACTACTGGTCAGACCTTGATCGAATTTATACGAGACCACATGAGAAGCACCAGCTTTCAAATAGAAAAGAATCAACGAAAATGGTTCACCCAGAAAAAAATTATGAGGTTACGCACATTAAGAAAAACGTACAGTTGAATTGAGTACCTCCTCCTTATTGAAGTCGATTGAAAAAAGGTATATTGTACTGGTTGTAGGTAAAAAATAATGCTATTCTGCCACGAGATATTAGGTATTTAATTTTTCTACCGACTTCAAAAAGGAGGAGGTACTCAATTCAACTGTGTGTTTTTTTATGCGTTTTACCTCATAACTTTTTTCTGGGTGAACCGATTTTGATTATTCTTTTTTTATTTGAAAACTGGTTCTTCTCATGTGGTTCCATATAAATTTGATCAAGGTGTAACCAATAGTTTTTGAGTTATTCTTAATAATTTATATTGAAGTCGGTTGTACAAAATTTTTAATTTTTAATTATTCCTCAACATAAACGGATAAAGTTCTATTTTATTAATATATTATGTATGGTAGCATAATGAGTATATTTACTATAGCGGCAGACTAATAGAAAAAAAAATCTATTCTGCCCCAAGTTAGTAGCTGTTGGAATGTGTTACTTAATGCATTGTTCTTAAAGTATAGTTTTTAGTATGCATATAGTAGAAATCAGGGTTGCACGGGATAATTATCAATGATAATAACATTTATTGCTGCATGTGATATTGTGTGTAAAGTATATGGCGTGTATCCGAATGCAGGTAATATTGTGCGTCAATTTTTTGGCAACATGACAAATAATGGTGATTTGTTTAAATTTTGTTATTGTTGATTTTATCAAACAAAGAGTACTTTTTTGTTTTGAAATAAAATAAATATAACTATTAAAACACTTTTATTACACATTATATTGCTGGATAATAACCGGATAATTATTGGATAGTTATCAATGAACATTATTATCTTGATAATTGGCAACTCTGGTAAGAATATCTTGTCTGCCACCAGTGGTCTAGTAACTGTTTGTATTCTGAATTAAAAACTTCAGATTTTATTAATATTAAAAAAAAAGTTATAAGTCTACAGTAGATGCAAGGTTGATTGGGGGGAATGCCACGATGGCATTAAGTCCGCCCATTGTATCCTTAAAACAAAAAATTTACAATCAAAAATAAATAAATAGAATAAAATAAAATATAAATAGAATGCTTTTTTTTATGTATGGTGTATTTTAATTGTGTTTAACAAAACATTAAGTGTATGTAGTTAATATAAAATGAGTTCAAATGAGTTGCGAGTTTAGTTGATGGCCTGTGTAAGATAGGGCCCTACCATAGTAACATACTATATGTATAGGGCATAGATGAGCCACTCTGACAAATTATTAGGTGACGAAACTAGGGAAGTTTCTTCCGCTTTGCCAAAGATGGCGTCGGAATTATAAATTAAAGAAAAATACACTAGAGGCTGTTATCAACTAGGTTCAGTATTATTTCGTACATTTTAATAAAAATATAAGTATATGTTTTTATATTGGGACAAACTAAATTACTATAGATTACTTTTAATATAACTTTCTTTATGACCATGGTTTGTAAAGCTTCGTAATTTATTATAGAAATATTCTATACATATATATATACCGCAGTACTTCAAAACTTTGATAGCGTGATTAAGCTTCAGTATTTATTTATTCAAATAAATAATAAATGCCGGTAGTGGCGCTATCTTTTGAATAAAATGTATAAAGATAGTGGGTAAAATAGTGCTTACGACGACTGTGAGATGGCGCTAGTATCAACGTAAAAACAAGCTACTGAGAAATTTCATACCCCTGGCCCTTCAATTTCATAGCCCTGCTCTGCGGACTGCAGATTGTAAAAAGTTATGGTTTAATGTTTTTGTTTATTATTAATTTAAACCATTTTGCTGGCCCATGAGTCATATATGAACATTTCAATTGTTTTACTATTGTCTTTTTGGCAGACAGGGAAGGTCTTAAAACATGTTATGAATATACATTTTATATTGAAAGACTATACCCTTAATTTTTAAATTTAATTGGGCTCTAAACTGGTAGCGTCGTTTTCCCGAAATATTGGCACGGCCGTGTATAGAGCATCACCAGTGCTGTCATCCGCATAGCAATGAATGCTACCGGTTTACAACATATCATTGATATGCAGAAGAAACAGCGTTGGTGATAGCACGCAGTCTTGTGCGACGAAAACCGTATTGGCGGTCACTAATCAGCTGGTGATCCTCAAGGTACCGCATGAGCTGGCAGTTTATAACGGACTCCATTATTTTGGAGAACAAGGGGGTGATGGCGATAGGCATGTAGACGGGTCTGAGCGATCGCCTTTTTTAGGGATCGGTTGGACAAAAGCTGTCTTCCATGATTTCGGGACTACGCCTAGGGAGTAGGAGTACCGGAAAAGACGCGTTAGAACCGGTGCCAACTCCGGAGCACACGTCCTCAGCACAAGTGGGCCTGACGGAATCCCCCCAGATTCCGTCAGGTCCACTCGACTTGTGGATGTCCAGGGAGAGGAGTGCTTTGCGAACCGAGCGCTGTGAGAACCGCACATCCAGCATGGAGCACTCACACCGCGGGATGGTCGGCGGTGTGTTCCCCCCGTCATAAAGAGTCGAGTTGGACGCAAAAAGGGAGCCTAAAAGGTCGGCTTTCTCTTTTGCGGCGTGGGCCAGTGAGTCGTACTCCCTGTGCAGAGATGGTAGTGATGGCTTACAGAAATTCCCTTGGACAGCCTTGGCGAGAGACCAGAATGCACGGGTTACCGAGGGAAGGCGAACTAGTTTCTCGCCAATTCTGTCTATGTGCTCTGACTTTGCCTTGGCAATAACTCTTGAAGGTCCTGGAGGCGAAGTTATACTTCTTTTTAAGCATGCTGGTGTTTACATTCCGAGCCGCCGAAGCCTGAGCCCAGGCTTGATAGCACTCCTGCTTACTGCGTAATGCAGTCTCACAGGAGCGTCCAAACCAAGGCTGAGATCTGCCTCCGATGGGTACCACAGATGATGGAATAAATAGTTCCATTCCCTGTAGCACCACATCATTGACAGAGTCAGCAACAGCGCTGGGATCATCCGGCGAGAAGCAAACCCGCCCCCATGGGTAGGATGCAAAGAAAGACCGCATTCCGTCCCAATCCGCCGACCTGTAATGCCAAACACGACGGCAACCTGCAGAACGCAACCGCGAGGGGAGCGTGAGTGGCACCACACTCCGGATCAGACAATGGTCCGAAGAGCCGAGAGAGGCATCGACGGAAACCTGATGTCCGTCCGGATGAGAGGTCGGCAGAAGGTCCAACAGGAAGGTGTATGATCCTTCACATCTGGAATCCGCGTAGGCGAAGTAACCAGTTGTGTCAGACCATATGCCAAGGTAAAGTCATAACAGATCTCCCGCATGATCGGTTAAACGTGAACCGAGCCATTCAGCGTGGTGGGCGTTAAAATCGCCAGGATCACGATCTCTGCGGATGGGACCTGTTGTAGCAAGGAATCTGTAGCCATTTGGACGTGGTCGATGAGTCGGTCTGTTTCGGCATTACCGCTATGGGACCTATAGAGCACCCTTAGACGCGCGGATGGTCGTCGCTATCTACGCGTAGCCAAAGGATGGACAGGTCCGAACCTTCAAGACTGCCGAGGCGTCGAGAACAGATGTCCTCTCTGACGTATACGCAAACACCAGCCCGAGGCACAAAGGTGTTCAATTTGTACCCCGGGTAGGAGAGATACGAAGTATCAGCCGAGAGGACACCTGCGTCTCGGTCAGAAAGAGCAAGGCCGGCTTCGCCGTCTCGAGATGGTATGGACGGCGTTTAGGTTCAGTGAAGTCCCTGATGTTGCAGAAATTCACGGATAGCGTGGCAGGGGTCGCCTTGGTCTTGTTGCTCACTTTGCCCCGAGCAGTTATTGTTTTGAGCGGATTTCTTTACCCCAGAATACGCGGGGCAGCCTGAGCACCCACGCTCAGGAGTGGAGTAGCATGGTCGTGGATGCTCAGCGAGGGATTCTCCAGGGGTGCTGGTACCCTCTTGGGGTAGTCTATGATTTAATTCGCTACCATGTTGATGGGGGGGGGGAGCTTCCGGTCACCTGCACTCACCAGACGAAACGCAAAAGCAGAGCTTCCACTTCACGCCGGTATTCTGTGAGGTTGTGTTACTAACCCGGCTCAAGCCGGCCCATACGTGCAACATTAAAAGCTGCTGCGTGGCTCTACCACTGTTAAAAATTTCCCAACAAAAAAACTCAATAACCGTTTTTGGCCCGACTCGCAATAAAAACCTGGGACCTCATAATCAGTAATCGCGCTTACAACTACCAAACCAACGGTGCAGACAATTATGCCATCATTGAGTCCAAGACATGGAAGTTAGATTTTCATGAAAATGTACGGCGGTACTTCTCGCAGATAGCGTCTAAAATTAGGTATACAAGGCGCAAGTCCGGATGTGCTTTGCCACTGCTGCAACATAATTGTTTGTGACAGGTTCTTCACAGAAAAAGCTCTTAAAAATTAGTAGAAAAAAAAATGAAATATAACTGTGCTGTGCAATATTTAGTTGCGGCGTGAGAGATTTCATCACTCAAAAAAAATCTAAACGGCTGTTGTGTGACGGAGTCGCATCGGATCCTTGTTGGAAATATAATTTTTGAAATTCATACGGTAACATTGCATTTAACAGATTTTGGTATTTTCTAAAACTATTTTCATACACCACACCACAAGGAGAAACGGCTAAACCATTAATAGAGATTTCAGCGGTAATACATGTCATTATTGGAGAAATATGTTTCATCAGAACATAAAAATAGTTATTTCCGTTTATTTTTCCCTTTAACGATCTGTAAAATGTAATGTTGCTAATATTGTCTCGCTATTTTGCGAATATCATCGCTTGAACTATTCGCCCCTGCTGATAACATTTTATCGAAATGTCCTCAAAACAAGTGAATGGGAAACACCTATTTCCCCAGCGTGATTCATATTTTTACTTGACTATTTCTTTCTTGAACGAGCCACGTTCTTCGAAATTATTTAAGAAATTGTGATAATGTTGGCACTGGTCGTTTTGAATTTTTGGTTCTATCCGAGACCAAAGTAGCTGACAGGTTTTTATTATTTAAAAGAAATAGCTTCTAAGCTTCTATTAACAGATCGAATCGTTCTAGATTTTAGGTAATATTTGACTCAGAAGGTCAGAAGTCTTAAGCAAAAAAGTCGTATCTACCTATCTTAATGATTTCAAAACAAATAAATTAATGACATGTAAAAAAGTAAAGTAAAGTTACAGACTATTTACGTCCCACTGCTGGGCATAGGCCTTCTCTCATCTCTGAGAGGGTATTAGGGCAAGGAAACGTCCGCCGCACTGCCCCAATGCCTGTTGGCGGACTTCACGTGTCTTCGAAATATATTTTTGTTATTTCTAAGACATGCAGATTTCTTCACGAGATTTTCCTTCATCGTCGAGCACGTTGTTAATCAGCTCTTAAAATTGCAATCAACAATTTCATTGGTGCCGGCGGGGATCGAACTCGGGTTGCTCGCGTACTGTGAAATTTACAGCGAGCGTTAAGCCCCTGAGCTACCACGGCTCTCATGACATGTATTCGCTCGAAATTCGAAACTTAATTTTTTTTTGCAACTAGCCTTCGTCATAGCGTCAGCAGGTCCGTTCAGAATAAAAAGGTTTGTTGAACGTAAAACTAAGTTGGATTTTTATTTCCTGAGATATGTATAAGGAAAGTTTTAGCGATTTCTGACATTTCTAGTATCAAACCCTAGTTGGTTCTATGGTCTTTTGATCTTTTTATGGAACAAGATCGATCGGCATCAACAAAGTTTGTGTCAACTTTGCTTATTTTTTTGCTGACTGTACTTTTTTTTAAATTATCTCAAAATGTAAAGGACAGTGACCTAAAAACATTTTTCCGTAGAACAATCGGCTTAATGTCTTTTTATTTTTATTCTAAGTATTTTCTCTGTACAAAAATAAACGTCTTAAACCGTAAACCATACAATGGTGAAGGCTCTTATTGTCCCGTCACAAAAATCCACTCTATAATCCTGCATATTATTATGAGGATGGCCTTGATGAAAGACCATGATTATAATAACTATGTATTTATTATTACGAATTAAATTTCTTTGTCTTTAATGGTTTCTTATATTTACGCGAATACTACAAATTGAATTAAACTAGTCTTTTTACGGATTTCATCGCGATTCGACCCACTCCGAAAAAATTGCTAATTGTAATTTTAAGTGCTGTTTTACCGCGTGCTCAAATGGAGGAAATCATCGTGAGAAAATCTTTATATCTGCTTTTTTTCCTATATAAGATAAAGGTGACAAAGGAGCACACAGTCCACCTGATGGTAAGTGGTTGCTGTGGCCCATAGACATCTACATCTATCCTCGATTACGAATCAAAATGCAGATGCGTCGTCACCCGTGAGGACTAAGATGGAATGCCTCGGTTCCAGTAAAAAGGGTCTCCGGTTC
Source organism: Parnassius orleans (assembly GCA_029286625.1). Lineage (NCBI taxonomy): Eukaryota > Metazoa > Arthropoda > Insecta > Lepidoptera > Papilionidae > Parnassius > Parnassius orleans. Next base: position 2,840,966 of record JAGSMP010000089.1, read on the forward strand.
TCTACACTCACCATACGAAACACAGCAGCGTTACGCTGCTATTTTACGCTGGTATTCTGTGAAAGCGTGGTGCTTCCCTGGTCGAGCCGATCCATTCGTGCTACAACTATACCACTAATATAGCTGCAGCATGGCTCTACCAAGTAAAAAATTCCGTCTGTGGAATAAAATATTCCGAGGATATGTTGAGATGTCCACCATCACGCACTGTAGCAGCCCGGCGGACAAATCGTTCCATAAACCAATCAGAAATTAAAAGCATTACTCTTTTTATAATATAGGCGTTTTAACGATAAGCATAAAATGTAACAGCACTTTTCAATGTAAGCAATTTAACAAATTAAATTTAAAAAACAATTATCGAATTGCTTATTCCTAAATTAAACAGGCTCGCTTGCATTTTGATGAGTTTTCGAAACAGCACCATCTAGGACGATTATTAATGAACAATACAGCTATTAGACAACCGACCCCAAATAAAATAATTCAAATTATGTTCAGACAGTCCTAAGCCTGTGTTAAGTACGAAGGAAAGTTCGTTGAATTTGTAATAAAGTAAAGTATACTAACAGACTAACAGCAGAAAATGTCTTTAAATGTAGTTATAAGTAGCGGCACGAAAGTCTAGCGGTGAGCGTTATTGCGCATAAGTCGCGCTGATTGGCTCGTGCGTATCGTTCGCACGCGCTGATTGGCTCTCCAGTCGCATTCGTGCAATTCAATTCGCGCGCGTCCCCTCCACGTTTCGTTCAGCGTTAGACTTACGTGCCGCGACTTGTAATACAAGTCATTAAGCCAATGGCAAATAATGTTTATCTTAATGTAATTTTTTACGAGTCCCGTTTAATTATAAAACGAAAAAATTAAGGTATTAAGCAAATAAGCAGTTATTCACATCTCTGAAGAGGAGGCAGGTGCCCAACAGTGGATAACTCAGTACCTCGCCTTTGATTGGAAGTCGAAAGTAAAATTATTTTTAAACATTTATTGTTTTTTTTTCAGTTATTTGGTGGGCTCATGATAGCTATTGGACTCTACGCATTCATTGACAAATGGCAGGCGACTGGATTAATAAAGGTAAGGTTATTTTTAGACTGCACAAAAGTTTTATAGTGGCCTACCCAAAACAGTGTGTAGTGGAGGTGAAAAAATATCTACTGTCCCATATCGTCCCGTGGATGTCGTAAGAGGTGACGGAGGGAAACAAACCAGGAGGTGGGCAGCAGCGTCCTCCTTATAACAACTAATAAATAAGAAACTGCGGTTACCAATCCGCCAATCACCTTTGACGGTGCTGCCGTGGCCGGTGTGGGTATTTTGCATTTGGCATACATGAGATGATTATAACCGCCATCTATCGGAAGCTATACGATTTTTCTGGCATTTCCCATAGTCGCCCCTTACGACACCCACGAAACAAAATTATGGATTCTCTGATGTCACCGCCACATGATATTGCAATGCGAATAATTGGTTTGTTTCTTCGTTCATAATTCATAATGCCTACAGCATAGGAGTGGAATAATTTGCCAGCATCGGTCTTCCCATCCGATTACAATGTGGGTGTCTTCAAGGCAAGAGTGAATAGCCTTTTGTTATGCTATGTCAGTGCGCTTTACCATCTTCGGCTGCATCACCACTTACCATCAGGTGGGATGGTAGTCAAGCACTAGCTTATAATAGTTAAAACAAAAGACACTATATTTATAATTAATAATAAATAACAATAATTAATAATAATTTTCAGTATGTTATTATTATTATATGAGTAAACTATATAATAATAATAATAACAATAACATACTAGTGATCTCAAAACTATTTTTACGTAATTTTATATTACCCGAAATTTTCAGTTTCTATCTAAGTATATGACAGAAACAGAAACATCTTTATTCAATGTAGATTATAAATAATACTTATTGAAAGTCACTCTTATGTTTAATTACCACTAGTTTGGAAAAAACCTCTGTACTGGGAAGAATCAGCAAGAAACCCAGCGGGACTTTAAAAAAAAAACAGCTTACAATCATATATGTTACACAATTAACAGCACAAAACGCATTAGAAATAGCCTGGTAGCGATCACCTCATTCCCAGAGGTTATTAACAACCATAAATTCCTTAATATTATAATCACCCTCTTTATAGGGACTCTAGTGCTTGTGTCAGGATCAACGAGGTCTACTCGGACTGGTTTGACATCCAAAAAGGTGTCAGACAGGGCTGTGTAGCTTCCCCGTGGCTGTTTAACCTATTTATGGACAGTTGTTTGCAAACTTTGAAAGTTGAAGAATGTGGGTTGAGAATGGGTGAGTTAACCGTCAAATGCCTTTTGTACGCCGATGATCAAGTCATATTTGCATCGTCGGCGGCCGAGTTGCAAATGATGGTTACTTTAATGAACTGGTCATTAAAAGAGGTATGAAAGTGAACGCAAGTAAGACGAAAGTGATGGTTTTGAAAGAAGAAAGTAAAACGTTATTTGAAATAAGAATAGAAGAGGAGTTGATTGAGCAAGTGGATGAGTTTGTATATTTGGGATGTTTATTTAGCAGGGATGGTAGATATGATAAGGATATAGAACGACGAGTGAACACAGGAAATAGAGTGAATGGGGCTCTACACGCTATTATGAAAAGTCATGAAAAGTCAGAATGTGTCAAAAAAGGCACGTATGGCAATTCATAATGCTGTGTTAGTCCCTACTTTAATGTATGGTAGTGAAAGTTGGGTCTGGCAGAAAAAGCATGAGAGAAGAATAAATGCTGTAGAAATGCGGTCATTAAGGAGTATGCTAGGGCTGAATCTGAATGACAGGGTGAGAAATAGTGTGATAAGAGAAAAATGTGGTTTGCAAGATGACGTTGTGACCAGGATTAAGAAAGGAACTGCTTCGGTGGTTTGGTCATGTAGAAAGAATGAACGAAGAAAGAGTGACAAAGCAAATTTATGCTGCAGAAGTGAACGGCAGAGTCGGAGAGGGACGCCCTAGACGAAGGTTTATCGACCAAATTGGCGATATATTGAAAATGGGCCAGATTAGGAGTACCCTTAACCGACGAGCGTGTATGCGTAGATATATGGATGTAAAGGAGGCGAGAGAGGTGTGCCAGGATCGTGCCAAATGAAAGTCCGTAGTCTCTGCCTACCTCTCTGGGTGACAGGCGTAAGTGTTTATGTATTATGTATGTAACCCTTTTTATACAAACTTAAAAAAATAAAATACAATAATAATTAATAATACAAACTTATAAAGTTTTTGAACTTTGAGCAGGTCGTTTTCTGGGATTTTGTTGTAAAAGCGTATACATCGCCCCAAGATTGAATTACTGACTCGGTGGAGTCGAGTAACTGGTACTACTAACTTATGTCTGTTCCTAGTATTTACAGAATGAATATCACTTGTTTTTGTTTTTGACCCAATCCCATCCTACTGAAATCTAACGATATTTCAGGAATCTGACATTTTCATACGAAATAATAATTGTAAACAAATGATAATAACTAATGTTGTTGATTGTACAAGAATAAAACCTAATTAGGATCTGTTTTTTTTTAAATCTGTAGTTTTCAACCGACTTCAAAAAAAGGAGGAGGTTCTCAATTCGTCTGCATTTTAAAAGCTTTTGTTGAAAGAATATCCAACATATTCGCGGCATTTACAGTGTTAAGATGATAATATGCAAATCACTGATTTATTAAAATGATCACAACGCGGATTTAAGTTCGTTGTTGTTTTTTAGAGCCAGACCCGTCACCCGTCAATATTTAATTTTTTTATATAACGTTGGAAAGTTGTTCTTGAGTTGTCGAAGTGCACCGGATTGACTTTATTAGGAGACTGGTTTAAAAGGGTGTTGCGGTTTATGATGTCATTTTATAGAGCCTTTCTATCTACACAGACTTTTTTTAAATCTTTGTGTTCAAAATAAAGCAAATGATATACCCTGATTATGCCGTAATCCTGACGAAAAGGGTCGGATTAATTAATTATGAAATACAGTGAAACGAGAATAAATGTTAAACCTTTTTTGGTCCGGGATTCGAACCACGAACCACATGATCAACATTCGCGGCAACGGCCACTTGATCAATGAGGCAGTCTATTCGAGGATAGTCTTCGGCGTCTATGGGCGACATATTCACTTTTTTACAAAATAAGGGTGACAAACGAGCACACTGTCCACCTATACTGATACTGTGGCCCATAGACATTTACATGTCCGCGATTAAGAATCAAAATGCTTTTTTTTATAGGATAAGTATGACAAACGAGCTCACAGTCCACTTGATGGTAAGTGGATGCTGTGGGCTTTAGACATCTACATACATCTATCCTTGATTAGGAATCAAAATGCAGAACTCCTTGTCACCCCTGAGGACTAAGATGGAATGCCTCGTTTCCAGTAAATTTCAGTTCTCCGGTTCTTTTATTCACCATACGAAACACAGCAGCATCAAGCAGCAGTATTCTGTGAGAGCGTGGTCCTTCCCCGATCGAGCCGATCAATTCGTGCATCAACCATAATATAGCTGCGGCGTGGCTCTACTACGTATAAAACATAAACTTTGAACAGATGGACTTTCTGCTCGTTTTTCCCACTACTATAAAATGGTACATATTTTTATTTGTTATGTTTCAGCTGGACACTATATACGATGTAATGCTAAACATCAGCCTCCTGATCGCCTTGCTGGGTGGCGTCGTGTTCATCGTGAGCTTTGCGGGTTGCGTTGGGGCCTTGCGGGAAAACACCTGCCTCCTCAAATTCGTAAGTTCACGAAGAAATCGTAAAAAGTAAAGTTGCGGTCTATATGTCTCACTACTCAGGTATCCTCTCATTTCTGAGATGATTCTGCAGTAATAAGTCCATTGTGCTCCTTCAGTGCGTGATGGTGGACTTCAGGTTTTCAAAATATTTTTATATATTTTGTAGGCGAAAGAGGAGCATCCGCAGATGCACTCATGATGGATGGCGCAAATATGCGTGCGTTACAACATAATATAGTAAACAGATCGTTAGCAATTTGTCGCAAAAATATAGTACGCTTCACCGATGATGTTTCTTTCAAAAATCCTATAAAACAACAACGATTGCCACGTTGCAACAGATATGACGCTTCGCTAGAGTAAAACCTTTACTCTCGATCTGGCCAGTATTTTATAGACGTGCCTACATATTTATTTAACTTCATATACACTTTAATGTATATCCATCCATTACAGCCTATAAAAGTCCACTGCTGAACATAGGCCTCCCTCATAGATAGCCTCATATTGCCATAATTACTGCAGTTTTTTTTATTATTTTGAATTCTTATTAATATTGACTGCCCATGTCCTGTTTCAGTTTTCCTCAGTCGCCTCTTAACACTAGTGCAAGATCCGTATCAAATGTATTATTAGAAATACGAGAACTTGAAATTATTTTCCTTAAACATATCCATTACACTAGTACGGTGGTACTTTTGCAAGTATCAAGTAATAAGAAATTGTCCATTATATTGATATGTTTAAAAACTTCTTCACAATATGTTGATGCGTCACATTGCGTAGTTTTTTGGAGATTTTGATGGCAGATTGAGCCAGTAGACAGTTGATGAAGATAGTATCTCAAAGCGTTTGACAGACAAAATAACTGGAGGTTTGCAACACCGTCAGAGCCCCTGTTTCATGGTTACTTATAGTCTTATATATATAAAACACAAAATTGCGCCACTATCACATATCAAGTTTCAAGTTCCCGCCAAAACACCATTCAACAATTTGTATTTCACACGTAATTTTAACCCGAGACTAACGGTATATAACAGGCCACTACGCTAACTACTCAACGCAGCAGTCATTTGTAAATGTTTGCTACGATACTGACAACATCATTGAAACAATTATGCAATATTGAATAATTTGAATTTTACATATTAGAATTGTTAGAGTTGTTTTTAATTAATTAACTGCGTAAGCGAAAAAAACTAGGCTAGTTTTAGATCCTATACTAATACTAATTTTAAAGTTGGATTTTTTTTACTTTGCCAATATCCGCTCAATAAAATAAAATGATGTGTCTTACCTAGTTTGAAACACTCCCGCCCTCCCCCTCACCACTAATCCCAGCACCACTACTCCCAACACCACTACACTAGGAAAGACACCACCGACGATAATATTAAATTGTTTATTATACAAAATATTGCATGCCGTAAGCGCTAGCGCGCAGGTATACTCTACTAGGGCCTAAAAATTAAGATTCCAACGTTTTGTCGCATGAAATCGTATCTAGCAATCACATTGTACATATAAGTGATATAAAAAGCACATTGTCAGAAAGATAAATGATTGTTGAACTTATTAATATTTTTTTTTAAATCGATTAATTGCTATTTTTACATAAAAAAGGGGTTTTAGTGGCTTATGGTGTTTATTTATCAAGTCCGCATGGCTTCGTAAACACGATAACTTTTGAAAATATCAATTTTTCAACTCAATCTATTTTTAAAACTCTTCATCTATCATGTGGGAAGCCATTGAATGTAAATGGCAGTTTAATTTTGTTTAGTTTAGTTATAATTCATTTTTTCGGCTGCGAAATGTCGATATATTCGGTGTTTTAGCCGCCTTCTGTGAATTTATTTTTTACTAAATAGAGACTGCGTCACTCACTCAGTTAGTTCGGCGTCAATCGCCGTCGTGAGTGGACACTGTATCGATTGTTTGCAGCGGCTCAAAAAGATCGCTGTACAAATACACAATATTCGAAAAACCAAATTTCTTACATACTTGATTATAATAATAATGAGAGATTTTTATTACAATATTTTAAAAGCACAGAATAAATAATATTAGTACGCACTAAAAGTAAGTAGTATGTAATATTTATACTTAAATACGTTTTGGACTTTAGGGAGTGACCTGAATGATGATATGATGATCATATGAGCATTATGAGTCGTGCACTTTTGGATTTTCCAAAGGTTTTTTTTTTAAATTGAAGTTTGACATAAAATTATCGGAAAATTGGAAGTATAACATTATTAGTGAAAACTTGTGTGTATTTAAACTACTTTAAAAAATTCCGTATAATCACGTTTTATGTAATTTTTTTAATGCGCTTAGGGCATGCCCAATTGGATTTACCAATATATATTTAAATATATAATCAATATATATTTTGTATAATAAACAACATTGTTGAAAACAACAATGTAAAATGTATTATCGTCGGTGGTGTCTTTCCTAGTGTAGTGGTGCTGGGATTAGTGGTGACGGGGATGGTGTACGCATTTGAGGGAGGGCGGGGGTGCTCTTCAAGCTAGGTAAGACACATCATGTTTCTATTAATTATGTCATACAAATTTGTCTGTTATCATGTTATCACAAAATAAATTTTTAGTTTTTGCCAATTTAATAATACTTTTATGAGGAAAATAGTTATTGAATGAACTAGCAGCATAGGTCAACGTCCTATGTAGACGCCCAATACATATACGACTCCGTGGCGCAGTGATCCCGCACGGAACAAGTATTTGTATGGCCTACAAATAATTGTTCCAGGTATGGATGTTTGTCCTTGTGAAATTTATGTATGTAATCTGCCCCCACGATACAGGAGAAAATCATAGTGTGGAGGTGACGTTTTTAAAAAAAAGGGATTAGAAAAAATATATATAAATAAAATTGAAACTCGGGGAGTTCTTTGCATGCTATTATTATTAAACAACAATTTTAAAAAAAAACAACCGACTTCAAAAAAAAAAGAGGAGATCCTGAATTCGACTGTATTTTTTTATGTGTGTTACCTCAGCACTTTTTTCTAGGTGAACCGATTTTGATGATTCTTTTTTTATTTGAAAACTGGTGCTTCTCATGATGTGGTCCCATATAAATTTGATTAAGATCTGACCAGTAGTTTTTGAGTTATCCTTAATAATGCGTATTTAATTGACTTCGACTACATTGATGGTGTTCACATTTTATTTATATTGAAGTCGGTTGTACAAAATTTTTAATTTTACCGCTTGTCTGTCTGTATGTCCGGGTTCATCTTCGGAATGGTTGAACCGATTGTGATGAAACTTTACAAACAGATAGAGAGCAATGCCAGAAAGAATATAGGCTATATTTTATCCGAAAAACTTGTGGATTATTCTTTTTTTGAGTCGCTAGTTTTATAATAATATTGTACTTTCACAAGGTAAATAGTTATTAAATCAAGAAACAACACAAGTCAACGTTTTATATAGAAACTAGCTGGCTGGCCAGGCAAACATTGGTCTGTCCTTTCCGGTAGGTTCACTCCGGACATTTTACAGTGTTAAAAAAAATCTCTATTCTTATATAGGGTTATTTTTCAAAGAGTAGCCAACTTTTAAACTTAAGTTCAAATATATAAATAATGATATACCGTTATTGCAGTTTTTGAAAATACGAGTAAATAAGGCTTCTACTTCTATTTGAAATTATCCCAAATTGAATGTGATTTTTGGGAAACAACTACGCGTACGCGCGCTCCTCTGTGTGCGATTCAATTCACAACGTTTTTGCCGACCGAGCGACCCTTACGAATGTGTGCGTGCGTAGTAAAATAGTAGGCGTTAGATTTTTATGAATGACAATCAATCAAAATAATGCATTACCACGCATTCTGAATTAAAAAGATAAAAAGGACAGAATGTTTGAGATTTTTTAATCAATTTTTCTTCACCATTTGCCTATATTATTTATTCTGAACCTTCTCTGCAAATGACAATGTCCAGAATCGCCCTGTGCAATAAAAGCATCGGACATACACGATAATTAATTGTCTATTTTATTATATAAGTTGCACATAATTTTATAACACGGACTAGCTGCATGCCGAAATGAATATTAAAAAGTATTCTATCTGACTAATAACATTAATCACCGCCATCTTCGCCAAACGTCATGTGGTGTCGAAAAATGATTAGGGATGCCCAATGTTGCATATTTTTTAATCTGAATCACATTTTGAATTTATTTCGAATAAACTGCAAATAGAAGCTTGAATAAAAACATTCGATTACCATTCCTTTATTATTATTCCCTAAAAGTATGATTTAAAAAACCTTCTATACCTAATCAATGAGGTTATACTCGATTTTAAATATAGTTAGTTAGAATAATGCTGAAGTGAACAAAACCTACATATTTCATCATGATCATTATTATTCAGGGTTTCCTAATGACTGTTAAAAGTGTGTGGTTTACTTCTAAATAAACGATCACTAAAGAATTTACGACAATTAATATAAAAAAAAACACTTATTTTTACTTCATGAACTATAAATGTTTTCTTTATAAAAAGTGTTATTATTTATTAATATTGTTACAAGTATAGAAGAAGTAGAGAAGTATCGTGTCATTATAAGTAAAGTAGGACATTGTCATACTTGTTATGGTATTAATATTATCGTATGACAAAAGTTGATGTTATACTGTTTGTAACATATGACCATAGTAAATGTTATTAAATATCAATAAATCGTATCGTATTTAGCACCCCTATTTTTGACTTCACTAAATGGTCACTTGTCAGTCTCTCCATAGACTTAGAATACGCCAGTTTATTTTAAGTCTATGGTCTCTCACTCTGTCAATTACATTGGCGTCGCTGTCGCTCGCTCTTCGTAATTATATCGGTGTGTTTTGGTGACTTTCGGGACTATCTATTGAATATTACGACTTGGCTATTTTAACGGACTCTGATTGCTTTCAAAAACGATTTACCTGGCTGTGATTTTCGTAACTGTGTACCGCTCAAACGATAACTTGGCACTCATAAACGGAGTTACGCATACGCAATGGAAAGTGTATTTTGTGTAAATTGTGGCTCTGCTGTTGGTTCTATGTTCTTGGAAGATGAACAGATTCGTCACTGTGTACAACAACGGACTGCACCTCTTTTTGTAATTACTACTTTGTCTGCATATTCCGATTCTCGTGATGTATTTAGAAGATGAACAATAAACATGAAATTAAATCTGTGTTTTATTTCTAATTCAAAATACGAGTAAATAAAGCTTCTAATTTTATTTCAAATTATCCCAAATTGAATGTGATTTATGGGCAACAACTACGAGTACGCGCGCTCCTCTGTGTGCGATTCAATTCACAACGTTTTTGCCGACCGAGCGACCCTTACGAATGTGTGCGTGCGTAGTAAAATAGTGGGCGTTAGATATTTATGAATGACAATCGGTTAAAATAATGCATTACCACGCATTCTGAATTTAAAAGATAAAAGGACAGAATGTCTGAGATTTTATATATATATATATATATGTGTGTGTGTGTGTGTGTGTGTGTGTGTGTGTGTGTGTGTGTGTGTGTGTGTGTGTGTGTTTATATATATACAGTAAGGAATCCACATTATATGCAATAAATGAAACCACAAGTAATACTAGTCCATAGAAGTGTAGAAAAATTAAATATTAAATTAAAACCCGTAAAATAAAAAGTGAAATTTTCAAACAAAATCAATATTAAAATAAATTCAGTAAAAAGTAAACACTGTTTAGACTACGTACCTTGACCCTTGGAAGAGTGGCAACGTTGCACGTGGCATGGCGGTTGGCGGCAGGCAGCGTTATAGTCGGCACGTTCTTTGGTTCGAAATAAAACTTACTCACTAAACTGTTTAGGTATTTTTACCGCCACTTTTTATTTCGCGAAATGAAACTGAACGAAATAAATATTATTGCATATTAGTTGCAAAATTTAATGGAACCTAAATTTTAAAATTTTCACAATGTCCGCCACGTTCTTGAATGCACAAGTTACATCGCCGCATAATGTTGTCCTGAAGCCTGCTCAACAAATTTCGTTCAGGATCCAGAGCCAGGGCTTTTCAAAGGTGGCGACAATACGATTGCGCAGGTCATCTTCGGTTTCGGAGATCTTTGAGTACACCTCATTTTTAATAAAGCCCCATAAAAGAAGTCTAGAGGGTGAGGTGGGGCGACCGAGCTAACCACCTGCAGGGCCATAGCGCCCTATCCATTGTTCGCCGAACATGGTGTTAAGCCGCTCTCTCGCGAGAAGTACGGGTGTGGAGGAGCTCCATCTAACTGGAACCATACATAAAATAATAAACGTAAATGTTACTCAGCTCAGCGTTAATAATAAACGTTACTCAGCTCAAGTACACGCACTTGAGTACAATCTTGAGGTTATGATCTTATTAATAAACATATCTCAAGATGCGGTTTAGGTTTACGATATCAGTTGAGTGCCAGACTGATTAATAAACGAAACTCGACTCTCAAGTGTGTATACTTGAGTGCAAGTCACAGAACAATATTCTAAGTACAGCGTTTTGAGATACTTTTTTATGTGTTTATTAATTAGCAACGATCTTGAGATGCTGATTTCGTAATGAGCGTATCAAATAATTACGCACTTGAGTTCGTCGTTGAGTAACGTTTATTAATACGGGCCTACGACACGGTCGCGCGCGCACTAGCGCCGTTGCCTTTGAAGAACGGCGCATGCCTCGTGCCGCTGGTTTATGGACGCCGCCAAAAGACACCGCTGTCGATACGTCGCAATAGTTTGCACTGCGTGGCAACGTCGCTTTTAATGTTCAAGGATTCAAGTTCATTGAATCATTAACTTAGTGACCCAATTCTATAGAGATCAAATTTGCTTAAAATTAAAACTCTAATTTTGACCTAATTACTAGACCGATTACATTCATTTTTGTATATCGTCAGCAAAGGCGATAACAAGTATGTGGTTTCATTTATTGCATATATATAAGACCCCATTCTGTGTATATATATATATATATATATAAGCGAAATACCACTACTGACTGACTGACTCATCAAGATATTTCTAAAACAATACACCCGATTGACTTGAAATTTAGTATAGTTACTCATTTCGCAATGTAGACGCTCACTAAGAACGGATTTTACGATATCACCATTAAAAAAAAATCTTGATATTTTACATCTAGGTTCCGCAATAAAATATTATCGTTCGTTCAGCGAAGCGAGTGGGTATCAGCTAGTTCAAATTAAAACTAGCGACCCGCGCAGGCATCGTAGAGACCTGAGTAGGATTTATAAATATTTAGTATTTAAAATAATTTTAGACCATTTGACAATTTATCAGTTTTTCGGATAAAATATAACCTAGATTAGCACCTGTCGTTGCTCTCTATCTGTAATTTTTTTTAAATGGTTATTCAAGTTTTAATTAGCGTAATTAGACGGAATAAATGGCCGTTATTTCGATTTTACAGACAAGACTTTTCAGTTTTATATAAATACTAGCGATCTGCCCTGGTTTCGCACAGTTGATTTCTAAGACAGGATCTCGACAACAACGCCACCTACCGGGTCTAATTGTGAATGTAAACCATTCTCTCATTAACTTAATACACACAAAATTTCATCAAAATCGGTCCAGCCGTTTAGGAGTTCAGTCCCATACACACGGACAGAAGATTTATATAATATATAATACGCATGTATTACACATATAAACCTTCCTCTTGGATCATTCTGTCTATTGATGACAACCGCATCAAAATCCGTTGCGTAGTTTAAAATATCTAAGCGTACAGACGGCGGGAAGCGACTGTTTTATACTATGGTGAGATATTTTTTTTATAGAATAGGATGACAAACGAGCCACAGTCCACCTGATGGTAAGTGGATGCTGTGGCCCATAGACATCTACATTTATCCTCAATTAAGAATCAAAATGCAGGTGCGTTGTCACCCCTGACCCCTTCCATCTTAGGAATGCTTCGTTTTCAGTAAAAAAGGTATCCAGGTTTTTAAATTTCAATATATTTTCATTTAAATGGAAGAATATATATCTTTACAGTCTATCAAAAGTCCACTTTTGAACATAAACATGAACATAGTTATTTGCCATAATTGCCACACTTGGCAAGCGGGTTGACAACCACTGTTTTTTTGTTTTTATTTAGCTGTTATCAGGAAAATTCTGCTGTTTATCTTCTTCGTTGTTTTCCTATGTCGCCTCTTACACCACCCATGGAATGATATGAGGCAGCAGATAATCTTTTTTTTTTTTTATAGGATAGGGGACAAACGAGCACACAGTCCACCTGATGGTAAGTGGTTACTGTGACCCATAGACATCTACATTTATCCTCAATAAAGAATCAAAATGCAGATGCGTCGTCACCCGTGAGGACTAAGATGGAATGCCTCTTTTCCAGTAAAAAGGGGTCTCCGGTTCTCTACACTCACCATACGAAACACGGCAGCACTAAGCTGGTATTTTACGCTGGTATTCTGTGAGAGCGTGGTCCTACCCCGGTCGAGCCGACCCATTCGTGCTACAACTAATATAGCTGCAGCGTGGCTCTACCACGTAAAAAATCTAAATATAAAGATATAGATCATTATCTGCATATTATGCTAATATATTGTTATTTTTAATAAAACTAGTTTTACGGATTTTATCGCGTATATTAACTTATTTTATATTCCCGACGTTTCGAGTACTTTACAGCACCCATGATCACGGGGGACTGAGGTATTTGACGTCCCACTGTCATAGTTGTCATAGCTGATGTGAAGAATCGACGCTCCGGGAAGTCTGCACTCTGTGAACATGTACAGGATCGCCCCCGTCACTACATTAGATTTGATAGACCACAAATCCTCGCTAAAGAACACCGATTCCTTCCAAGGATGATTCGCGAGACTATTGAAATCAAAAAACATCCTAATTTCAATAGAGAAGATGGCTGGGTGCTACCATCTGCTTGGGATCCTATAATTAATAAAATTAAATCCCAACCCAAGCATACAACTGCAAGACTTCAAGATACTGTAAGTTCATACTGCATAGATCGGAACAAAAATTAATAATTTTTAATCTGGAGGTAACCGTGGTTAACTATGACATTGGGACGTCAAATACCTCAGTCCCCCCCGTGACCATGGGTGCTGTAAAGTACTCGAAACGTTGGGAATATAAAATAAGTTAATATACGCGATAAAATCCGAAAAACTAGTTTTATTTAAATGTGTAGTGTTCACGTAAATATAAGAAATCACTATATTGTTATTTTATTTTAATTATTTGATTTAGAAGAAGGTGGACTAAAGTGTCGAGGCCACAATTTATTTTTTGAAAATTGTATCATAATTTCCAGTACTCTCTTTGTCTCCTGATCCTCTTTCTGGTGGAGATGGGAGGTGCAGTGTGTGGCTTTGTGTTTCCTCGCTCTCTTCACGGATTGCTCGAGTTGAGCTTCACGGAGCGAATAGTCCACGCGTATAGAGACGATCCCGATCTCCAGAACTTCATAGACTTCGCGCAGAGCGACGTGAGTAGACTTGTTATGAAATTTTCATTTTAAAGACGACAGTAGAAATAAATAGTGTTATTAAATTTAATATGGTCTTACAGCTTTTAGAGTCCATCAAACCACTTCGTCCCGTGGGTGTTGTGAAGCTACGGCTACACTACCGTGATATGGCAATAATTATATTTTACAATGTCAATCAATATGGCATATGACGGTAGGCAATAGTTCAAGGGGCGTTCTTTTTTGCATATCAAAGACGAATATCGCGGTAATTATTGCGTCAGGTGGCCACACTAGAGTTTGTTCAGTGACACTCTTAAACTACAACAACGTCGCAGCTTCAACATCCATCTTAAAAAATGACATTTTTTCCGCCTAGTTCATTGTCATATCTAAACTCCAGTGTAACCACACTAATTCACGCGGTAATATAGGCAGTAATCAAATGCCATAATTATTGCAGTAAACGGGCGGTAGACGGTAAGGTAGTGTGGCCGTAGCATCAAAAGCACTGATGGGATATGCCAGTAAGACCTGGTGGCTTCAGATATATGCATCATCCCGTTTACGCCAGACGTGGTGGTATTAGGTGGTAAGAATCCTTATGCCTAGGAGTCTGTCTGCGTAGGTACCGTCACCGTTATAGCCTATTAAAGTCCACTGCTGAACATAGGCCTCCCCCATAGGTTGCCTCATAGGGGTGATATTTGCCATAGTTGCCGAGCTTGGCAACTGCAGTTTTTAATTTTTAGTTTTATTAGGAAGACGCTGCTGCCCATCTCCTGATTTGTTTCCCTCTGTCGTCTCTTACGACACCCACGGGATGATATGGGGTAGTGAATCTTACACCGCCACTACACGGTGGGTAAGTACCCACCCTCTACATATTCCTGCCCCCAAGCTGTGTACCGGTCCGAAGGGTGTAGACTGTTCCGGTGTAAAAGGCATAGGAAGGCAGTGTAATTACAGGCTGTGAGGTATTCTATCTTAGTCCTCAGAAATGACGCATCTGTAGCCCTCTTTGTTTGAAGTTGGTTGCAGGTGTTCATGGACTGCAAGAGCCACTTACCAATTTGTGGAGGTTTTGAGGAACTCAATAATTTTTTATAGAATATAGGTGACAAACGAGCACACAGTCCACCTGATGGTAAGTGGATGCCGAGGCCCATAGACATCTACATTTATCCTCGATTAAGAATCAAAATGCAGATGTGCTGTCACCCCTGAGGACCAAGATGGAATGCCTCGTTTTCAGTAAAAAGGGTCTCCGGTTCTCTACACTCACCATACGAAACACAGCAGCATTAAGCTGCTATTTTACGCTGGTATTCTGTGAGAGCGTGGTTCTACCCGGTCGAGCCGACCCATTCGTGCTACAACCATAATATAGCTGCAGCGTGGCTATACCACGTTGAAAAAGTGAAAGATTTACTTAAATATCATGTTTGTTTTAATAATAATAACATTTCCATTACAGTTTCACTGCTGTGGTCTTACATCGGACGGCTATATGGACTGGTCGAAGAATGAATACTTCAACTGCTCCTCGCCGTCCGTGGAGAGGTGTGGGGTTCCGTTCTCGTGCTGCATCAACGCCACCGACATTTCATCCGGTCTAGTCAATATTATGTGCGGATACGGTGTGCAGAATTCACCAGTGAGTACATGCGCCTTTTGCTAATTGATTGCTAACAAATTCTTAACTGTTTGAAAAAAGGCAAACAGTAAAAGCAATGTTAGAGTCTAAATATGTCCCACTGCTAGGCACAGACCTCTTATTTCAGAGATAGTGGACTTCACATATCCTTGTAGTATTTTAAATTATCACGCAGAACAGATTCCCCCATTGATTCTTATAGGAGGGATATTTACCATAGTTGCCACGCTTAGCAAGCGTAATAATAATGCATAACATAAGCAACACAATGCATAATGTAAAGAATTATAACTGAAAAGCACAAAAAAACACACTATACTCAAATATATTGGTTTGTAACAATGAAAAGGCATCTGACTGCATGATGCTGCTATTATGTGGGCGCCTCATATTACCGAGCATTTGTCGGACGTATTTCTATTGCCAATAGTGCTCGACCGAAGCTTCGGCTTCGGCCACATTCGGCCAAAAAACCACCTTCGGCTTCAGTCAAAATGGGCCGAAGTTTTGATCGAAACCGAAGGTTTCTAGCAAGCGCCGAAATACCGCGATGGGCGTAATTTTTATTATATCTAGATCAACTTCTAGATATGATTAAAATTACCTTTTTATAATTTTCAGTCAATATAAACTTTTAATTTAAAAGTTTTAAAATCATTTATATTATTAATTTTAGCCAATCTTGAAATGACTTTCTTAGGTTTTTAAGCCTTCGACTTTGGCTTCGGCCAGAAATCGACCTTGTGTCTATTTCTGGAAACTTCGTCACTAATTACCAAAAAAAGTTAATAAAAGGGAGTAAAAAAAATCTAATATACATACATTCATAAACACTCACGCCTGTCACCCAGAGGGGTAGGCAGAGACTACGGACTTCCATTTGGCACGATCCTGGCACACCTCTCTCGCCTCCTTTACATCCATATATCTGCGCATACACGCTCGTCGGTTAAGGGTACTCTTAATTTGGCCCATTTTCAATATATCGCCAATTTGGTCGATAAATTTTCGCCTAGGGCGTCCCTTCCAGACTCTGCCGTTCACCTCTGCCACATAAATTTGCTTTGTCACTCTTTCCTCATTCATTCTTTCTACATGACCAAACCACCGAAGCATTCCTTTCTTAATCCTGGTCATAACATCATCTTGCAAACCACACTCTTCTCTTATCACACAATTTCTCACTCTGTCATTCAGATTCAGCCCTAACATACTCCTTAATGACCGCATTTCTACAGCATTTATTCTACTCTCGTGCTTCTTCTGCCAGACCCAACTTTCACTACCATACATTAAAGTAGGGACTGACACAGCATTGTGAATTGCCATACGTGCCTTTTTGGACACATTCTGACTTTCCACAATAGAGTGTAGAGCCCCATTTACTCTATATCCTGCGTTCACTCGTTCTATATCCTTATCATATCTACCATCCCTGCTAAATACACATCCCAAATACACAAACTCATCTACTTGCTCGACCAATTCCCCTTCTGTTCTTATTTCACATATCGTTTTACTTTCTTCTCTTTCAAAAACCATAACTTTCGTCTTACTTGCGTTCACTTTCATTCCCCTTTCTTTTAATGACCTGTTCATTAATGTAACCATCATTTGCAACTCGGCCGCCGACGACGCAAGTATGACTTGATCATCGGCGTACAAAAGGCATTTGACGGTTAACTCACCCATTCTTAACCCGCATTCTTCAACTTTCAAATTTTCCAAACAACTGTCCATAAATAGGTTGAACAGCCACGGGGAAGCCACACAGCCCTGTCTGACCCCTTTATGGATGCCAAACCAGTCCGAGTAGGCCCCATTGATCCTGACACAAGCACTGGAGTCTCTATACAGAGACTTCAATGCCTGTATCAACCCAGCGCTCAACCCATATGAGTTCAGTGTTTGCCATAACACATTCCTGTCCACTCTGTCATAAGCCTTTTCCAAGTCCACGAACGCACAAAAAACCTTTTGGTTTTTGGCCAAAAACTTCTCCGCGATCATGCGCATGGAAAAGACCTGATCCGTACATCCCATTCCTTTCTAAATCCCGCTTGCACATCCCAAATTTTTCCATCAGTATCTTTCATAACTCTTTCAATTAGCACCTTAGCATACAGTTTTCCCACAATGCTAAGAAGGCTGATACCACGGTAGTTTTTACAGTCCTGCTGCGATCCTTTTTCTTTATATATTGGGACTATCACGGCTTTGCACCAGTCTCGCGGTACCCGCTTATGTTCCTAACACAAATTTAACAAGGTGTACAGCAGGTCTGCCACCACTCCCTCTCCAGCCCTTAGCATTTCGAGTGTTACTCTATCATATCTTGCTGCCTTACCTGCTTTCATACTTTTCATTGCTTCCATTATTTCATCTATACCTATCTCTCTATCTCTTTCCTCTTCTTTCGGAATTTCTATTTCATTTAATTCAAACGTCTCATCACTCATAAACACGCTTTCAAAGTATTCCTTCCATCTCCTTAAACTCGACACTTCGTTATTCAGAATACAGCCATTCTGGTCTCGTATAGCGTTCATTCTAGGCTGTTTTGAATGTCCCCTAGCAGTTCTTACGAGTTTCCAGAACATTTTTATATTTGCCTGGAAGTTATCCGATATTCTTCTATCATTCTTATCCGTTCTTTCTTGCTTTTTCCTTTCAACTACTTCTTTTACTATCTTATTTAGATGTCTAAAGACTGCCTTTTTTCTTTCAATATCATCATTTATACCGCTAGAATGACTAGCCTTGGTTGCTAGTAAATCTAGCCATGCTCTCTTCTTTGCTTCTTCTGCAACTTCCATCCGTACCTCATTCTAATATAATCTTACATTACAAATTTTAAAAGTACTTAAACAAATTAATAAATTGTAGTGACTTATGTACATAGCTGCTATAAAATGTAATCAAAATTACGGCAGCCACTATAGGCTACAGAAGTGTTGTCATCTCGATGTATTAAGATTGCCTCACAGCCTGGCTCTCAGACCGAAACACAGCAGCGCACGCACCCCTGGTCTATAAATATAAATAATTAAAAATTAAAAATTTTGTACAACCGACTTCAATATAAATTATTAATAATAACTCAAAAACTATTGGTCAGACCTTGATCAAATTTATATGGGACCACATGAGAAGCACCAGCTTTCAAATAAAAAAAGAATCATCGAAATCGGTTCTCCCAAAAAAAAGTTATGAGGTAACACACATAAAAAAAACATACAGTCGAATTGAGTACCTCCTCCTTTTTCAAGTCGGTAGAATAGATATTATTTTATAAAATGGCATTTAATTTTGCAGGTAGCCGAAGCAAGCAAACGCGTTTGGACGAGCGGCTGTATCGAGATAGTTCGCTCGTGGGCCGAACGCAACCTGTACATGATTGCGTCGGTGGCTTTAGGAGTAGCGTTGTCGCAACTTTTCGTTATATATCTCGCTAAGACCTTGGAGGGACAGATTGAGTTACAAAAAGCAAGGTATGTTTTTATTATTTTGCTTAAAAATGTGAATATTATAACAGATAGTACTAAAAACACTACGTGTGAGTGTGTGTGTGCGTGTGCATGTGCGTGCGCGCTTACGTATGTGTGTGTGCGTGTGCCAACGTGCTTGCTTGCGTGTATGTGTGTGCGTGTATGTGCGTGCGTGCGTGTGTGTGCGTGCGTGGTTGCGTGCGTGTGCGTCCGTGCGTGTATGTGCGTGCGTGGTTGCGTGCGTGTGAGTGCGTGGTTGCGTCCGTGCGTGTATGGGCGTGAGTGTGCGTGCGTGGTTGCGTGTGTGCGTCCGTGCGTGTATGTGCGTGCGTGGTTGCGTGCGTGTGCGTGCGTGGTTGCGTGCGTGTGCGCGCGTGGTTGCGTGCGTGGTTGCGTGCGTGTGCGTGCGTGGTTGCGTGCGTGTGCGTCCGTGCGTGTATGTGCGTGCGTGGTTGCGTGCGTGTGCGTGCGTGGTTGCGTGTGTGCGTCCGTGCGTGTATGTGCGTGCGTGGTTGCGTGCGTGTGCGTGCGTGGTTGCGTGCGTGTGCGCGCGTGGTTGCGTGCGTGGTTGCGTGGTTGCGTGCGTGTGCGCGCGTGGTTGCGTGCGTGGTTGCGTGCATGTGCGTGCGTGTGCGTCCGTGCGTGTATGTGCATGCGTGGTTGCGTGCGTGTGCGCTCGTGGTTGCGTGCGTGTGCGTCCGTGCGTGTATGTGCGTGCGTGGGGTGCGTGCGTGTGCGCTCTTGGTTGCGTGCGTGTGCGCTCGTGGTTGCGTGCGTGTGCGTCCGTGCGTGTATGTGCGTGCGTGGGGTGCGTGCGTGTGCGCTCTTGGTTGCGTGCGTGTGCGCTCGTGGTTGCGTGCGTGTGCGTCCGTGCGTGTATGTGCGTGCGTGGGGTGCGTGCGTGTGCGCTCTTGGTTGCGTGCGTGTGCGTCCCTGCGTGTATGTGCGTGCGTGGTTGCGTGCGTGTGCGTGCGTGCGTGTATGTGCGGGCGTGGTTGCGTGCGTGTGCGTGCGTGCGTGTGCGTGTATATGCGTGCGTGCGTGCGTTTATGTGCGTGCGTGATTGCGTGCGTGTGCGTGTGTGCATGGTTGCGTGCGTGTGTGTGCGTTCGTGTATGTGCGTGCGTGGTTGCATGCGTGTGCGTGCGTGGTTGCGTGCGTGTATGTGTGTGTGCGTGTGCTTGCGTGAACCGTCGAATGCCATGTAATGGCGACATAAGAGAATCCACTGCCCCATAACTTACCGGGTGTGTCGTAAGAGGTGACAGAGGGATAAAAAGTAGACGGACAGCAGCATCTTCCTGATAATAATTTAAAAAAGAAAACTGTCATATATTCCACCTATGAGGCAATCTATGGTGGAGGCCAATGTTTAGCAGTGGACTGTTAATAAGCTGCAATAAATGAATGAATGAAGTAATGAATATGAAAGATCTTAACGAAACAGCCTATTAAAGTCCACTGCTGAACATAGGCCTCCCCCAAAGATTGCCTCTGAGGGAGGTTTTTGTCATAGTTGCGCCACGCTTGGCAAGCAAGTTGGCATTCGCAGTTTTTATTTTTAGTCTTTATGAGGAAGACGCTGAAACAGAAACAGAAACTTTTTTATTCGATATAGATTGTAAATAATACTTATTGAAAGTCACTCTTTTGTTTAATTACCAATATTCAAAAAAAAAACCTTTGTCTTGGGAAGAACCAGCAAGAAACCCAGTGGGACTTTTTTTAAATAACAGTTTACAATCATGTATGTTACACAATTAACAACACAAAACAAATTAGAAATAGCTTGGTAGCAATCACCTCATTCCCAAGGGTTATTTTGCTACATAAACACAACGCCATATTGTTCATAATGTTTTCTTATTTTGAATGTTATTAATAATAAAGTATTAGATGTTGCCAAACGTGACAAAAAGGGGTTGCACTCAGCATTTGGTGTGGCGAATCACGGCCGCTGTTTTTCAATGTGGCTCGTTTCATCTCTTTTGAGTAGTCCTCTTATGACACCCACAGTATGATATGGTTAGTGGATATTGTTACACCCCTACTACACGGTGATGAAAAGTCTTACTCCTACGAAATGGTGTAAAATATTGAAAACAAATCAAAACATAGGTCACATGTCTTTACAATCTTACGTAAAAATACTATTCAATATCTGTTAATTTATCCACAGGTGGCAAACATGAAACAGGGGCTACGCGGGCGCTTACCGGGACGAGTCGAGGCGAGCGCTCCTGTAGCCTCGCCCTCCGCCCTCGGGCTCCGCAGAGCTGCATCTGTAGCGCTCGCCTCTTTGCTCCAGGACATTGCCTTCCATATCCCGGAAGCCCTGTGTCCCTCCCTTCCTGGACACCACTCTTGAATATCATAAGAAGAACCTGTGAACTGTGAATAGTGATCAAGAACCTTAAAAGAAACCCATTGGTGTTTTATCAAGTGCTCATTTTGACAAGTATTAGCGATACTGCTTTAACAGATTTAATAGTTATTTGGATGTGTTCAGATTCTTAAATTAGTGATTTTATCTATACAAGATATAATATGAGGTAAGGTAACATCAGCCTGTATATTATCATCTGTAGAGACTACTTTCGGAGTAAAGATACCAAAAAATTTAAATACCAGACTAGGCAGTATATTTGGCCAGACATTTTACTCTAATAGTTGAACTACATTGTTTCTTAAAAAAACGTAAATAATTTAAAATTTTCGATTCAGTTTTCAACTTCAATTGTCTGCTATGTTATAGTGTTTCATTAAGTATATAATTTTATTAATAAGGCACAAGTAATTTCTTTATTATTATATTGTGTGACTTAGGTGTGATAACTATTAACGGGCCCTTTTACATAATTATGCAGGATTTGTCATTGTGTCACCATTTATCGGCAAGAGGATTGGCAAGTCTTGGTTTACATTTTTATAGTTCTTGCAATTCACAAATGTGTATGAGCTTTACTTGTAGTAAAAACTTACTTGTATACTAGTCGATGTATGCGTACGCATGGTAATGTGTACGGTTAGCATAAAATAAAGAAAAATGACATTGTATTACACATGAGACTGAACTGAACTCTTGAGGAGATTTGGTTTGAATTGCAATATTCCCGCCTATAGACGTGGATTTGTGGGAAATAGCTCGTAGTAATTGTAAATAAACCCAAAATTTATCTAAATTAATTAACCATTTTTTTTTATAGAACAAGGGTGACAAACGAGGACACAGTCCACCTGATGGTAAGTGGTTGCTGTGGCCCATAGACATCTACATCTATACTCGATAACAAATCAAAATGCAGATGAGTTGTTGAGGAGTTTTGGCGGGAACTTAACCGGCGGCGGTTTGCTGCTCCTGTATTATTGTTTAAATAATGGTTTGAAGTGGATTTTGATATGTAAAAGTGGTGCGATTTTGTGTATTAAGCGTCTGCGCATGTGAACTAACGGGTGGGCCATGAATTAGTTAACATTTGAAAAAATCGTATAAAAAAAACCATTTAACATATTTTAGAAATCGTTTATTTACGAGAAAGCTAATTAGTTGTAATTTATTTTTTTTAAATTATTTCGTCTAAATGACCACCGTTTCGGTTTTTGCACTCATCTAAGCGAGTCCTGAAGTTTTCGAATACTCTTCTGCAAAGAGACCGCGAGATCGCCGACATCTCTTCGATGATTTTTTCTTTAAGTTGACGCAGTGTATTCGGTTTATCAATATAGACACGACTCTTTAAATAACCCCATAAAAAGAAGTCTGCTGGGGATAGATCTGGACTTCTGGGTGGCCATGGGATATCACCCGTCTGGATATCAGCTTTTCGGAAACATGTCTTTGACCACCGCAAGGACTCGTTCGATGTGTGACACGTGGCTCCATCTTGTTGGAACCATGTGTTACGATTATAGCCAGCAAATTCCAGTAGCATCGGTGCTAAGAACTCCTGTAACATTTTCACATACTCGGCAGAATTAACAGTAACTGAACGGCCTCGAGAATCTTCAAAAAAGTAAGGTCCGATGATTCCTTTTGCTGAAATTGCAGCCCATACAGTTACCTTAGGAGAGTGAAGTGGCCTCTCATGTTTAGCTTTAGGATTTTCGCTGCTCCAATACCTGCAATTCTGTTTGTTTACATGTCCATTTAGGTGGAAATGGGCTTCGTCAGAAAATAAGATGTTGTGAAAATTACTGAAACGAGTTAACATTGTTTCGGCATATGACTTACGCAAATTTAAATCATTAGGGTTTAGTTCTTGCACTAGCTGGATCTTATATGGATGTAATTTCAAATTTAATTTCAAAATACGGCGTAATGATGTGCGGGATAATCCTAATTCAGCCGAACATTTGCGTGTCGATAAATCTGGATCACGTCGAACAGAAGCGGAAACTTGCTGCACGTTCTCTTCGCTCCGAGAAGTCCGTGGGCCGCCGGTTTGTTTCACATTTAGTGTAGATCCCGTCTCTTCGAACTTCTTCACCCATTTCTTTATTAAAGGAGCACTTGGACACTGACTTAAGTCGTGTAAACCATATTCAACGCGAAATAAGCGTCTCACAGTAATGAGCGAAAAGTCGTTTAAATAAAACTGTTTCACGCAGTAAGTGCGTTGCGGCCCCGTGAAGCGATCCATTGCGACTAAATTTCCAAGAAGCGAGCTAGTGCCCCCGCCCGCGCCCGCGCCCCGCGCGGCAATAGTTTGCGCGGTAAGTTACATTTAAATGTTAACGAATTCTTGGCCCACCCTATATTAGTGGAAACGTTGAAACAAGTGCTCTGATGGTGATGTGATTCTCAAGATAAGGTGTCTGTCTGCTTAGGTGCCTTGAGATACCATGGCCAACTGTCAGCTGTCTGCTGGCTCAAGTTGCTGTCAAAATCTCCCAAGGGCTGCACAATGTGACGCATCAACATATTGTGAAGCAGTGTACTATGAAGAATAATTATACATTGTAACTTCAGGCTCAGAAAAGCTAGAACCCAGAGCCGTAAAGCCAGTTATAAAAAAAAGATGAGTTGTACACCAGTGAGGACTAAGTGGAATGCCTCGTTTCCAGTAAAAAGGATGGTAAGCTGCTATTTTACGCTGGTATTCTGTGAAAGCGTGGTCCTTCCTCGGTCGAGCCGACGCATTCGTGCTACAACTATACCAGTAATATAGCTGCAGCATAGCTCTACCACGTTGAAAAATGTATATGTCTAACCACAAACAAAGTTCATGCATGCTTAGTGAATTGCAATAAACTATACATGAATATGAATGATGAAACATGCAGGTAGTCGAAAACTTTATGCACTCTATGAGGAAGTCCTTTGTTCACCAGTTGACTTGTGATGAGCCGTAGTAATAGTGATAGTGGTACAGTTTTATTTTAAAGAGATATAGTCGTATTTCAAATTTTTTTTATTGAGTTTTGGATTTAAAATGATCGCCACATCTATACATATAAATAAAGTTATGGAGTGTCTGTTTGTAATATCGAAACAACTACACTTTATTGACCTAAGGGTGTTATTTTTATGCTATAGATATGAGTAACAATTTTAAAATTTTTGTCTGTCCATCTGTCAGGGCTAACCTTTGGAATGGCTGAACTGATTGTACTGAAACTTGACAAACAGATAAAGAGCAATGCTAGAAATGATATAAGCTTATTTTATTGGAAAAACTTGACTTCTTTTTTTGGGAAATCGAATAGTTTACTTAAATTTAAATGATGCCACATTAAAAGATCCTGACAAAGCCGGGGCGCATCGCTAGTATTGTAATAAGACTGATGATAAAGTGTGTTTGTCGGAGAAAGTTTCAGGTACTGCACATCCAATTCTGAAAATTTTATAACTGAATGGAAGCAACATTTTTCCCGGGTGACATAGCTTATTTTATACCAGACTAGTTGAGTTGTGTGACTTCACTCATGTGAAGTTAGGCTAGCAAAGTTATTTCAGTTTCTTTTCGTGATTGTTTATAATGCATTGTGTTTATTTATATTAAACCTTCTGGTAGAGATGGGTTGTCGATGTATTTATCGCTAACGAAACTGGACCGTCCATTTTCGTTCATCGACAAGTCGATCAACTGGTTAAATTTGTCAACTAGTTTACTCGTCAACTTGGTTTTGAAGACGTTTAAATTTAAACTCCGCGACGTCGTCTATGGCTCAACAACATAGTTGACATACGTAGGCCGTAGACTAGTGTATTCTTCTCTCTATTCGTCTATTATTAAGTTGCCCTTCTCTTTTGCACACGCGATGATACCGTGACGGCATCCTTTTCTTCACCTAACACAATAACAAACTGCTATTTATACTCTTACGCTGTCTACAATATTTCAACTATAATATGAACTAATATAGTCCGACCACGTTCTCGCGTCGGTCGTCGCGTTGCTAGTCGAAATGAAACTTAATGGAGTTTCAATTTAGCCGTTTACGGATTCGACTAGTCCATTGATTGTTCGTAAACCGTCTACTCGTTCACAGTACGTCGATTCGTCGATTAACTAGTTCGTTCATTCAACGCCCAACGCTACCGTCTGGTCAGTGGTCGCCGTCAAGGCAGCCAATTATCTCATTTTTTTTCCAGCTTTTTTAAATAAATATATTGATTAAAAATAAACATATTATGTGTTTAATTTACGAATATTGATTGATTGATTTTGATGACTATTGGGCAAATACTCAAACGCTACTCAATTTTAAGATCACACACACAGTCATTTTGACTTAAAGTGATAGAGACAGCACGAGACTTAACGGCGTCTTAAAATTGAGTAGCGTTTGATTATTTGGGCATATGATTTAATATGAAATTGTATTCAGTTTGAAATTTGTATATTACAAAAATCCAGTTGGATAAAATGAGCTAATTGCCTGCTTTAAGGGTGACCGTTAACCAGACGGTAAATGAACTGACTGTCTTGTTGGTCTAGTTCAAATCGGTCGGGCCGAAATTGAGACTCCAGAGTGAAGCTATGATGGTCGAGTCTGATATTATTGTTTCATCTGAATCTTCGATATCTTAGCCTTTTCTAAGAAGATTGTTATGTAATGAGATGAATTAGTGGTTGCCTTTGCTGCTGCCATGAAGTATGGTGAATATTTGGTGTATATTTGTCGACCTTGAATCTTTAAGTTGATAAATCTTATTTACTAAGGACGCAGTGTCTATAGCTTCCTTCCAGTTGTCTCTTAATTACACTAACTTTTAAAAAATTTGTGTAACGCAATATATAAATGTATTATGATTAACCAGTCAATAGATTAGTCTGTATAATTAAGGTATATTAGGTAATTTACTTTTTTATTGCACATTTATCTATTACCTGGCTGTCCCAGAAGGAGTTTAATGTTTTTATTTGTATGTAATGTTTTGTCTATGCTTTTGTGGCCTGTATGTAGCCTGAACAAGGTGACAGATATCGAAGTGTGAATTGTCGTTAGATTCGCCCTTATATCTACAGTGTCATAGGCTATATTTTATTGTAATAATATCAGAATGCTTAGCTAAAATAAGGTATATAATAATGGGGATGACATAATTTTGTTTTCTTTTATTTTTATTGTTTTTTACCAGCGTTAACAATTGTAGTTTGTCAACTTTGCTAACACCACAGTACGGTACTCGTAAAAAAATTATATATTTACTTGTAGAGCATTCTAACCAACATGACACTTATGGAGATTATTATTAGAATGAACGAGACTGCAGAAGCTTCATACAAGCGTCTTGCAACGCACGCACACAAGCACGGAGTCTACCTACTACTGCAGACAGAGAATAACGCAATATTTAGTACTGTCGATGCGGACATCACGTTATTTGTTGGTTTTTTGTTATTTGTATGTGTTTGTGTGTGTGCAATGCGTGACGCTTGTATGAAACTTCCATACTCTCAGTCATTCTTTCAGTCATATCATTTTATAAGTTAATAATCTCTCTATAAATTTAAAGACAGCACAAAACACTTCAATATCTATTCATTTTCATTTTATCACTTTATTTTTACTATGGCTATTCCTTTGTATGTGTATGGTATATGATATAAGAATGTGGCTAACAAATTTTGTTGTGTGAAAACAGAGTTGTGTGTCTAATCTTACAACTTAATACTTACAATTGTTCACCTTAATTCAAATTACAATTTCACTTTTATATCTAATGCCATAGATAATAATACACTCTATTCCTATCTTGTCTATTGTTGCTTTTATCACAGGATTATCTTTGCTATCTTATCTTTGCCCCATTATATAATTTTAAAGACAACAGAAAACAAAACTATACTTTAAAAATTTAATTCCTACATAAATTAAGCACAAATTGTAATGCAGTGCACAGGTAAACAGGAATTCCCCCTGCATCCACTGGTGGGTAAAACCAGTGGGTGCACGGGGCATTACTAAATTAAGTATTGAACTAATGATGGTGATTTATTAATTTCTCATTTCAACATTATTGGGTTTATAAAGTCATACAAATAATGTGAGAAGTTTAATTACACTTATAAATCTTTTTATTATTATTTTATTTAATTTACTTGCATGCATTGTAACCGTATGGTGACGGTGCAAGAATATTCACTACCCCATATCGTCTTGTGGGTGTCGTAACAAGCAAAAAGGAAACTGAAACGGGAAATAGGCAGCGGCATAGCAATTCAAAATTATAACCAACCCGCATGCCATGCGTGGCTACTATGACAAAATCCCTCCTATGAAACCAATCTTCTCTTCTCGGGACTTTATAGGCTGTGATGGATGGATGGATGGACGCAATGATATTTTTTGATAATCCCATATCTATTCCTTGCTCAATTTCTTAACTTGCCCATGAATATAACATTTTTAATTAACTAAATTTGCTCAAACATGTTTGAACTCAAATTTTTATAATTTCTAACATTTATATTTATGATAAATTTTACTTTATAGAACAAAAATTCTATATACATTTTTTTAAACAATATGTGTGTATGATTAAGTTATTTGATTCCATATGGTGCAATATTATGAAAGCTAGGAAATCAAATGTTTTCTAAGGAATCTTCAGTAAGTAATAAAAACTTTTGACTTTTGGTGACTTACAGTGGTTAAATAAAAGAAAAACATTCCTTCGAAAATAATTTGTGTTTTCTCATTAAAATTATAATTATAATTGTAATTATTATGTAAATTAAGTTTTGTGCTATATTTTTATATTAATGCATTTATTCCATTATTAGTTTAGTCTATTCCCTACAGTGATAGTTCATGGAATTTTTTATTATATGTTAAGATAAATTGATCTTAATGTGTTAAGAAATTAAGTTTATTCTTGAACTTCACTTCGTACTGCCAGTTTATGAGTGTCTATAATTACTTTAAAAAGTATCTTTTTGTTTTTTATTCATATTATAGAAAGGTATGTTCGATTATTTTTTATTGCGACAAGAATTGTGACCTCAATTGACTTATGCACTCATCGATTTAGGCCGGCTGATTTTTTGGGCGTGTGGTGGTTACGACGCACATTCTTACACGTGATTGGTCCGTCAGTAAAACGTCGACGTCTACTGGATATTCACGTGTTCGCTTGTACATTGGCTGTAGATTGTACTTGCGCTAACTTGTCCAAACTACTGTCACTTTGTGCTCACCTTTGGAATAAACCGACCCGTAAAGAACAGAATCTGAAATGATGGTAATAATAATTAATAAGCATATTGTATCGACAGCGTAAATGTATTTATTTAACCTCTAAAGCCGGCTATACACGTTGGCCGAGCGAAGGCGAGTACCAACATATGGACAGAACATTTGCCTAGCCTCGCCATTGCTCGTCGTCGCTCGCCTAGCTGGCCGAGTGCAGGCGAGAGCCAACGTGTATGCGGTTCCTATGGCATGCCTTGCGGTGGCAACTCGGTGGTGACTCGGGATGGCTCGCCACGACTCGTCTCACTTCGGAACAGTGTCGGTTTTTTTGCACAAATCAAAGGCGCTCGCCTGCACTCGGCAATTCGTGTCCACAAGTTGGCCAAACTTGGCCAACACGTAGACTGTAGCACTCGCCTTGTATCAATTTGCCTACGCTCGCGTTGGCCGAGGCTTGGCCAACATGTATTGCCGGCTTTACAATACCAGCATAAAAAAGCAGCATAGTGTTGCTGTGTTTCATATAGTGAGCTTAGGAAACCGAATCCTTTTTACTGATAACGAGGTCTTAGTCCTCAGGGGTGACAACGCATCTGCATTCTAAGGGCCGCGGGTTCGAATCCCGTACGGAAAATCTATTTTTTATGGCCTACAAATAATTGTTCTGGGTCTGGATGTTTGTCCCTGTGCAATTTATGTAAGTAAACTGCCATCACGATACAGGAGATAATACTAGCGTAGGGTAACTTTAAAAAAACTATGTGACTACTGTGCGAACGAAAGGGAAGGAGATCGGAAGCCATTTGCGATACTATTCTTTATTGGTGCGGTTCGTAATTTTTAATCTATGTTTAAACTGTAGGTCTTTTGTAATTAAACTAAAATATCTCAACATAGAACCAAATATAGTGATTGTCTTATGATAAGGTATAAACTGTAATGTGTGTAAATAATTGCGAATGTATTTGATTTATGAACAATTATCTAAATGTCTGAGTTAGTAAATGGTTCAAAATTACATTAGACATTTAAGATTAATTTTAGTGATATTCCGAAATGTTTTAGACTAAAAGTCTTTCTTTTAGACAACTTCCACTATTAATAGATGTATAAAAAGTGCATTGGTGTCTATCGAAACATGTTAACCAACATTGAATTGTAGATTAAGTTGCTTTTGCAAATTGCATATTGTGATTATTTTGAAATATTTTAAATAAGTCCCATATAACATTTGTATTTAATATAAACGTGTCATAATATATTATTTAGTATTGCTGTGTAATTATTTTATTATCATAATTTAATGACTGATTAATCAATCGTATAATTTGAATTTGCTATTTTGGGTTATTCCGTTTATCCACCCTAGAGTGGATACTCGGAAACGCGTGTTCGATTATCCACCCTAGATGGGTGGATAATCGGAATTCACTTTTTGATTGTTGTTCCGCCTTTTCACCAGAACAAAAAGTATATTTATACTTTAATTTATTATTGATTAATTTTTAATAACCACAAACTTAAACATAAGTCATATTTCGTATTGCATTTAAACCAAATTAAACTTCCTCGTTTTAAATAATAATAATTAATTTATAAATTCTGCAGTATGTCCAGGAAATGACCAACACTAATTTCATTAATGAGTAGACGTAATTGTATATCCTGTATAAATTCGTCTCTTTTAATGTACATTTGCAATCGTTTTCTAAATTTCTTTGTTACAACAGTTGTGTTAGCCCAGCCAAAACGCCAAAAAAACGCCCACTTTTTTGGGCGTTTTTTCGCAAGCAATCCATAAACTTTACTAAATTTGGATGTTTGTCTTTAATTTCATTTGATATTGTTTTATGCCAAGATTCCAATGAATTTGTAGTACTGTAAAACACTACTACAAATTTATTGGATTGGTCGGTTTTCGGTTTTAAGTTAAATTTGATAAAAATAAGATATATATGTGACTGCAAAAAACAATAAAGTAATTTATTCGTGTTCTCATACAATTTCTATTGAAAACTTTCGACTTTCGACTTTTTCTGCCACCAGGGCGTCCCCACTTTGGAATGAGCACAGAACAAATATTGTACGAGAAGTATGAAGTAAAATATTTGACAGATTTCATAGCGGGGGAAGTTAATTACTTCGAAAAGTTTAGAGATTAACGTTTCTTTCTGAAATATTACTATTATTTTATTTTAATTAGATTAGAAATGGAAAACATGCGTGAGTGTCGTGTAACACTTGGTTGGAACGAAGTTCCTTTCGTAGTTTTTTTTTTTATAGAATAAGGGTGACAAACGAGCACACAGTCCACCTGATGATAAGTGGTTACTGTGGCCCATAGACATCTACATCTATCTTCGTTTGCGAAATTAAATGCAGATGCGTTGTCAGCCGTGAGGACTAAGATAGACCGCCTCTTTTCCAGTAAAAAGGGTCTCCGGTTCTCTACACTCACCATACGAAACACAGCAGCATTAAGCTGCTATTTTACGCTGGTATTCTGTGAGAGCGTGGTCCTTCCCCGGTCGAGCCAACCCATTCGTGCTACAACTATACTATTAATATAGCTGCAGCATGGCTCTACCACGTAAAAAGTATATTATTATTGATAAACGTATTATATTATTGATTAACAAATACAAATAAATGAATTACTAGCGTCTTATTAAAATGAAGCGTCATTTAAAATAAAAGGGTTGGGTTTAGAATCAAGTCGCCTGAATTTGAGGGTCTGTCGCTATGGGGGGGTCAAGGGGGCTTATTTGAAGCCCCCATGCAATTTTAGCTGCCGGAGCTGCGTCGAAATATTTAATATAATTTTCTAAAAATATTCATATATCACTAATTAATACCTGAAACGGAACTTTTGACATTGATAGTAATCAGTAACAGATATACTCGACCAAAGAGAATATAATCACTACGTTTATACTCGACTTCGCGACTCGCGTCATAAGCGTCATTTCGTTGCTTCAGAGTTTACGTGAATGTGCTCCTTATTGTTATTATCTGCCTCCTGTTTTTCGACGCCTTCGCTACAAAGAGGCGACAGAGGGAACTGAGGCAGAAGATGGGCAGCATCTTTCTGATAACAGCAATAACAATAAAACTGCGGTTGCCAACCCGCTCGCCAAGCGTGGCAACTACGGCAATATCCCCAATGAAGAAAGTTACGAAGAGCGGCCCCTGAAGTCTCGGCGGCCCCGCTATTCCTGGCTACGGTGGCGACCATGGTAACGGCGGGCAGGGTGCTAAGAATCTCCGGTGGAGGTTCGCTTGCCACCTACGACGACTCGACCTGGCAACTTATAACGCACTCTGAGGACTGACGAGAAGATCCTGGAGCTTGAAGAGATAGAAGTTGCTGGAATATTATAGGATTATCCGAGGTCCGAGAGAGGGGAGGACACGGTAATCCTCGAATCCGGCAACTTGTTCTATCACCGGGAGGGCGACCATCTGTCCCAAGGAGTGTCGGATTTATCGTCCACAAGTCTCTCGTTAACAACGTTAAAAATTGGGAGTGTCGACGAGGGTTGCACCTTATACTCAGAATCACCAAACGGTATTCGCTGAAGGTCACAGGTTTACGCACCAACTTCTGCAGCACCCTGATGAGGAGGTAGAGAAAATGTATGAGGATATCTCTAGAGCCATGCATTCCTCTAAAACCACTATACGGTGTTAATGGGAGACTTCAACGCAAAGCTAGGCACAAGAGAGAACGGTGAGCTGAAAGTAGGGAAATTCGGATTAGGCAACGGAACCCATACAGCTGGCCGACTTCATGGAGAAAGAGGGACTTTATGATGAACTCTTTCTTCCAGAAGCGGCCCCACAGGAAGTGGACCTGGTCGAGCCCCGACGGTTCAACAAAATGAGATTGACTTCATTATGACGACTAGACGCCAACTGTTCAGTGATGTCTCAGTGATCGCGAGGGTGAAAACTGGTAGCGATCACCGAATGGTTAGAGGCACACTGAACCTAAACGTTGTTGGAGAGGTGTCGTCAATGAAGTCAACGCTCCACCCCGTGCTCTAATCCAAAGTCCCGAAACCTTTCAGCTCGAGTTACAAAACCGTTTTCAGTGCCTGAAGATTGCAATGCATGGACGATATGAATGACAAGCTCGTGGAAACTGTCCATGCGGTCGGAGCTAAGTTTTGTAAGACCCGCCGCAGAAGAACACAAACTCTCCGATCACACTCTTAATCTCATGGCTGTTAGACGGGAACAGCTGCAATCTTCAGTAGATTTGATAGCATACAGGCAACTGAACAGACAGATCTCCAAATGCATGTGGCGGGATTGCGCAACTTCAATACAGCTGTATTGAAGAAGAAGCGATCGAGCGGAACCAGGCTCCAAAGTCTTTGCCAGAGATCTGTCTGCCAGAAAGAGCCAACTGTCGCTGAAGACCGAGTGTGGCAGCGTCGTTTGGGACCCTGAGATTTTGAGAGAGGTTCTATGGCAGCTGTACACATCATCGTTGGAGCCACACGCGTGTGAGTAACGATCCAAGAGCGAGTCTTATCCGACACTATTCCGATGATATCCCGGACGTCAGTCTGAGCGAGATTAGAATGGCTCTCAGCACCTTAAAAACGGCAAGGCCAGGCGAGGATGGAATTACGGCGGAGCTTCTGAAAGTGGAAAACCGGTACGAAGTCCTTCAGTTTTAATTCCGTCCCATATGTAGGGCACACACCGAGGCGTGGAGCAGAAGTGCGGTGGTCTTGTTCTTCAAGAAGGCGACAACGCTCTCGAAGAACTACAGACCGATTTCCTTCTGAGCCGCGTCGTGCTGTTTCGAGAGTCATTACGAATCGTCTCGCACGCAGACTCGACGACTTCCAGCCCCGAACAAGCCGGTTTCCGAAAAGTTGCTTTAGCACCATAGACCACATATACCTTTTCAAATTCAGCGAAGTCCGAGAGTACCCGCCTGCGTCTGGCGTATGTGGACTAGGAAGTTTCTGATTCTGTCGAAATTTGGCGGTGCAGTCCTTCAGCGTGCCGTTGACTGTTATATCGAAGTGTTGAAGTGCCACAGTAGGGCTACGATGGCTATCCGAGTACAGAACCAGAGTACAAAACCCATCCAACTGCAGAGAGGTGTAAGACAGGGTGACGTTATATCCCGAAACTCTTCACCGCTGGAAGACGTTTTCGTTTTTCTGGACTGGAAAGGATACGGCATTAACATCAATGGCGAGTACATCACCACCTTCGATTTGCCGACGATATAGTCCATGGCAGCATCGCTGGAGGACCTAGCACTATGCTCAATGACCTCAATTGCCTCCCAACGGATAGGTCTTAAGATGAACATGGACAAAACCAAGATCATGTATAACGTCTATGTCACACCTATGCCGGTAGTTGTTGGGAGCACTAAGCTCGAAGTTTTTGACGAATATGTTTACCTGGGACAAATAGTCCGACTAGGTAAGTCCAACTTCAACCGAGAGGTCAATCGACGGATTCAACTCGGCTGGGCAGCGTTCGGGAAATTACGGCACATCTTCTCGTCAGGTATACCTCAAAACTTGAAAACGAGGCTGTACAACCAGTGCGTGTTGCCATGATGACCTACGGAACTGAGACGTGGTCCTCACTGCTGGCCGGATGAGGAAGCTCAAGGTCGCTCAGCGAGCTGGGAGAGGCTATGCTCGAGTCTCACTGCGTGATAAACTTAGAAATGAGGATATCCGCAGTAGAACCAGAGTGACCGACATAGCCCAACAGATTAGTAAGCTGAAGTGGCAATGGCCGGCTTATATAGCTCGAAGAACGACAACCGATAAAAAAGGTTCTCGAGTGGCGGCTTCTGTACCGGCGGACGAAGTGTAGGGCGTCCCCCCACTAGATGGAGTGACGACCTGGTAAGACATGCAGGAAGTCGATGGATGGTGGCTCAGGACCGTGCTTTGTGGCATTCCTTGGGAGGCCTATGTTCAGCAGTGGGCTTGGAAGGGCTGTAATGATGATGATGATGATGACACAAGCCTTATAACGTCAACACGCGGCAAACTGCGCGATTAGATCTCTCGCACGCGTGGGCTTTTACCGGGCTTTCAGACGATCGCCCCTTTCTAACCTGGTAAAATGTTCTATAATGAAATATAACTACGATTGTTTATATAGCAATTTGTATGTAGCGTCATTTAAAATAAAAGGGTTGGGTTTAGAATCAAGGCTTATTTGAAGCCCCCATGCAATTTTAGCTGCCGGAGCTGCGTCGAAATATTTAATATAATTTTCTAAAAATATTCATATATCACTAATTAATACCTGAAACGGAACTTTTGACATTGATAGTAATCAGTAACAGATATACTCGACCAAAGAGAATATAATCACTACGTTTATACTCGACTTCGCGACTCGCGTCATAAGCGTCATTTCGTTGCTTCAGAGTTTACGTGAATGTGCTCCTTATTGTTATTATCTGCCTCCTGTTTTTCGACGCCTTCGCTACCCCTCTGGAGATCGATTGCTTCATATTTTACGACGTTTTTGGAAATGTTGGAAGTAATAAAATATGTTTACTTATTAAAGTAATTATAAAAGTTAACATTTTGGTGTTTTATTTGGTGCAAGAGCGAGCGAACCGAGCTCGGGACTTGGGGCACCCCGACTCGGACAGGTTAGGTAGAAGGGATGGAGGGGTCTGTTCGCTCGCTCCGCTCGCTCACTCGACCCCTTTCCCACCGCCCCACACCCCCCTATTAAGGCGGCTTGATTCTAAACCTTAAGCAAATAAAATAATATTTAATTCATGGCAAGATAAGAAAAAGTGCGAGGGAGATGGATATTATTCCATCTCGCTTCCTTATAGCCGCCAAGGCCGTCTACACTACGTCAGAAGTGGTCATGACGGAGAAATCTTACACTTTTTCTCGCCTAGCACCCATCCGCCAAATTCGTACCGTCCGATAAAGGAACTTCGTTCCAATAAACTACGGTTATTCCTATAGTAGAATTTTTAAAAAAATGTGTAAAACATTGAAGAATACAGTACTAAGGCATTATTCTGTGTATGTGCATACACGAGAAACCGAAAAACTTAATTAAAACGCAACTTTTCAATGATACACACACTGTGCGACCATCTGTTACGTGTTAATATCTTCACCTCAGTTCCAACTAGCGACATCTTGTGAGCGTTAGAATATGAGCCCTTTTTATGATTTACTAAACACCTCCAGTGTTCCCTATTTATTGTTCTAGTACCTGAGAGCTTCGCGGCGTATTTTTTTTGTCCTGTCGAATTATCAGAAGTTCAGCCTAGTCTGATATGTATTTTATTCACAAAATTCTTCACACTAGCTGATGCGACACATTACGAAGTATTTGGGAGTATTTGCCCAGCGTACAGTTGAAGTACTATAGTGTCTGAAGCCGCCCACCAGATAGAAAATGATCAAGTCATTTTCTATCTGGTGGGCGGCTTGTATACAATCGAAACACTTTTAACATTGTTTACACTAACAATATATATACGTATCAAAATCCACTTTAAACCATTATTTTGGCTCAGCCACTTTATGCTCCTCGCGCTGCCGGGATGTTGCCCTCTCTGGCCACACACTCCTATACTCGCGCAATTGAATTTGTAACTTGTTGATAAATAAATAAATAAATAATCGCGACGCTCCGCACTAAGTCGCTCGCGTTTGCAACACAATGGATGTTGAAACTACGGCAGCGTGCGTGCTATATGCATATTTAGTATAGCTAATTATATATGTAGCAGCCAGGCTAATCAACCCTAAACCCATTCACCACTATTACATATCAATGTCATAAAAAGAAATATACGTTGTCATCCTCGCCAACGGAGATGGTGGATGACATCTATTTATCGCATTAGAACGACGATTCCGTAACTTCCCATGCCACTCGACGAGTGTGTAGTGGGGGGTTTAAACGATATTACAGGAGCAACATCCGTCGGCGCTTAAGCTCCCGCTTCCCGCCAAAGCTCGGTAGCGAAGCCTCCATAGAAGCCGAGAAGCC
Source organism: Parnassius orleans (assembly GCA_029286625.1). Lineage (NCBI taxonomy): Eukaryota > Metazoa > Arthropoda > Insecta > Lepidoptera > Papilionidae > Parnassius > Parnassius orleans. The sequence continues at coordinate 2,878,102 of JAGSMP010000089.1, forward strand.
GGGCTTGCCCTATCAAACTGCTCAATCAATAGTATCAACTAATAAAATAACTCGTAAACTGTTTCAAACTATTTCAAATTTCCTCGCGCTTCTCTGTCGCTGTCGCCGACCTGTTCTACACAGGCCATAGATTACTGTATATACACAGGCCTTATAACGTCAACACGCGGCAAAACTGCGCGATTAGATTCTCTCTCGCACGCGTGGGCTTTTACCGGACTTTCGAGAAGACGATCGCTCCCTTTCTAACCTGTGGTAAAATGTTCTATAATGAAATATAACTACGATTGTTTATATAGCAATTTGTACGTAGCGAAAAGTCCGGCTTTTAGTGTGAAGTTAGTCATTAGTCAAGCGCGGGCGATACCTTTGCAAGTTCACTTCCCATCTCAATGTTTACTCTGTGTGTTTACTAAAATTTATGCTTTTTTATAGATTTTTAGTGAAAATGGAGGATAATAGTGTTCCTTGTGATACATTGAAGTGTGTTAAAGTGCTAATCGGCGAGGAAAAGATAAATTCGAAAAAGAGAAAAGGTAAATTTTTATAAAACTGCTAAAAACAACAAAACCATATTTTGGGCTTGCCCTAGTTTGGAGCCCTAGCTTCGCCACTGCCAAAGCTCAACATTTTTTTAAAGATGTCACTTTATCTAGACAAACTTGGGAAACTGAGAAGAAAACATTAACTAAATGGAAAAATTTATTCAAATCGGTAGGCAGAGCAGTTTCCTAGGAACCAGTTATTTATTTAGTTTTTTTTCCTTTGCCCTTCACCTCGTGTTCAGACTCAGGAACAGTTTCCGATGTTGGAGGCGGCCAGTATTTGTAGAAAAATTCTTCATTAACAGCAAAGGCTAAGGGAAGCACGTGATTACGTCTGTTCCATTCTTCTCTTTCCTTCTCTTCCTGTTCTTCTTTCTCACGCTCAATGTCGCCTTGTAGCTGAAAGAAGGGAAGCAGTGATGTCCAAAAAGAGAAATAAACAAGTGGTAAAATTTAAACATTTTGTACAACCGACTTCAAAATAAATTATTAAGGATAACTCAAAAACTACTGGTCAGACCTTGATGAAATTTGGGATGAGAAGCACCAGCTTTCAAATAAAAAAAAAATTATCAAAATCGGTTCGCCTAGAAAAAAGTTATGAGGTAACACACATAAAAAAAGTCGAATTGAGTACTTCCTCCTTTTTGAAGTCAGTTAAAAATAGGTCTTACGTTTGTCTAAGTTAGGAAGAAATAGATTCAGGAGCAGATTGCCAGGTCAGTACCATTCAGCGCCATCTTTGTTTTATTAAGACATTTATTAAAAATAATTCTGAATTATATTTAATGTAAATATAACTTAATTTTGTTGACTTGTTTTTGATTGTTATTATGGTCTGGCCGATTTTAGATCACAAAATTCCGGCTCAGTAGGTAGGTCCAACGTTGATGACAATTTATAGTTACAACTGGAAAGAATAATACCCATATCCTATTAAAAAAAAGTACCTTTTCTGACCGATTTTCGACAATCGCCGTGGTCTTCCCTACTTCCCAGTAAGTTAGTTCCCAAGAGTTATTTATTGGTTGTGAGCATAGATTTAGTAACTAACGTTAAAACTAAGTATACTATATCTATGGTTGTGAGTATTGTATTGGTTGTTTTTACAGTAGCCACTTACCATCAGATGGACTGTTTGCTCGTTGATCACTTTTAATATTATGATTTCTGATATTTACGCGAACGCTACAAATTGAATAAAACTACTTTTACAGATTTTATCGCATTTAATTGACCCATGGTCATGGGGGAAACGTCGGGAATTAAAAATAACTTTTAATATTATTAAAATAAGGTATAAGCTAGACTGATAGAATCTCAGAGATGACAATCAATCTTGAAAACGAACATTTTCGGTCATTACGCAAATGATGTCAGCTGTGATTCGAATTAACCACTCGTGGCATAGTAACCAGAAAACTAACCACTAAGCCATATGGACATATTTTAGCTTAAATCCTATTAGCTTCCAATTCTTTACCTGAAGTAAATGTAAATATTCTTTCGTATCGACTTCCTTATTCTTTCCTCTAGAAGTTTTCTGCTCCTTCTTCGACACATCTTTTGGTTTCACTGTTAGTGGTGTGTAAAGACGCTTTGGGTTTCTTATCTGATGGGGCGTGTCGATGAGCTGGTACTCCGGTGTGAACGTGAACACCGAACGTATCAAGTCGTACTGATAATCGGTGCTGAACCTATAATGTTTACGAGTATGTGATTAGACTCTTATTCTACTAAGTACCCGTCGACCTCTACATGTACCAAGGTCACCGTTCATTTCCAATTCATTGTCAAACTTGCATGTTATCCTGAAGACTTAGAAATGTAAGTTAATATAAAGTATTTTTTATAAAATAAGTGTGACATACGAGCGCACAGTCCTGATGCTACAACTGAACGGATTTCGGATGACTAAAACATCTAGGAAAGTTAAAGAATTATTTGCCTCTAACTCCAATGTGAATTGTATTTTAGAGTTTATCGAATTAAGGTGGTCTAAAAATGCAGTTACTATGTCACATGGTAAAATTGTGAGTGTTATCTACGTACCGCTTGTAGAATCTTGGATTTACAGGAGCAGTAAGAAGGGCTTTCTCCTCAAAATCCTCCATGAATATGTCGGCGACTAAGGGAGATACAAGGGAGCCCATCGCCATTTCGTATGGTTAGTGTAGAGAACCAGAGACCCCCTTTTACAAGAAATGAGGCATTCCATCTTAGTTCTCAGGGGTGACAACGCATCTGCATTTTGATTCTTAATCGGGGGTGAATTTGGATATCTATGGGCCACAGCATCCACTTACCATCAGGTGGACTGTATGCTCGTTTGTCACCCTATTCTATAAAAAAAAAACCTTTTACGCTTCTTCCAGAGGCTGAACTAAGTATTTTTTGCTTGGCGTAAGCGAAGTGGTTATAATGCCATCTATCGAAGGCTATAAGATCTATATCAGAGCCGCCTTTTACGACACCCAAAGGATGAAATGGATGCGATAGCTTAATAATAGCACGCAATACGCACTTACAAATCATAAATATAATGAATCATCTTGGTGAGATCATGGAGCGAACACTCGAAGCCTATCCTCGAAGGTCACAAGATGTTTGGACTCCACTGGCAGCGGTGGTGGACGACTGACATCGTCCCCATCCTCACTTTTGTACGTAACTCCGATGTCCACGGGTGTGGGCAGTTTGTTCTCTTTAGCCACGTATCGAGCCGCTGAGAGCATGTTATCCTAAAACGATAGTTAATGTCCTCCAGACCGAATTTCACGTCACGGCGGCCAGTCTCAACGGAGACTAGCCATCTGACAGAGTTATCGTGCCCGAGCACGCACGGGTGCACCCTCTATTCCCTCACTCTCATAGTCCGATAGTCTCATAGACCGGAGAGAGATCAGGCGCAGGACCAACGGCTGCTACTGAGAGTTTCTTGACAGAAAAATCTTATAACTAATTTTGGCTCGGCCCGGGATTCGAAACCGGGACCTCATTATCAGCAACCATATACGACCACTAGAACAACAAGTCAAAAAATAGATAAACGATAGTTATCATATTTTTGCTAAGCAAATGCGTTGGAGAACAAACGATCACGCAGTTTCCCTGATGTCTGATGGTAAGCGAATACCGCTGTCCATGAAAATCCGTTATTCCAGAGGAACTACAAGTAAAGTAAATTAAAGTTACAGCCTATATACGTCCAACTGCTGGGCACAGGCCTCCTCTCACTTCTGTGAGGGTTCTAGGTCAAGTAAGTGTTCGCCGCGCTTCCCCTAATGCGTGTTATTTCTCAGACATGCAGGTTTCCTCACGATTTTTTCCTTCACCACCGAACACGTGGTAAATCAGCACTTAAAACTGCAATGAACAATTTCATTGGTGGACAGGGATCGAACCCGGATTGCTCGCATAGTGTGAAAATTACAGCGAGCGTTAAGCCCCTGAGCTACCACGGCTCTTTTTAATTACAAGTAACAAACACACTTGTAATTCCTCAGAATTGGCCAGTTTTAAAAAAAAGAGTAGGCCTATGGCCGTATCGGTCCGAAAAAATCTAGATTCAACAGAGTACTCGTGTGAGTTCTTTCTCGCACGACTAGGCTCTTCTACTTCTGGTTAATCGCACAGTGGAGTAACGTCAGATGGTGTGGATGGGATTAAAATTTTTATTGCATCCAATGTAAGAGCTTCTCATAAAATGCCTTTCTGTCCAACCTTCCCTCACCGCCTTTTTCAGGCCGGGGCTGCCACTCTTCACAGTGGTCATCGGTTTTTATATTACACTTTAGTTAGTTAACGACGGGCTATTTTCCGCAACTCCACGTCTAAGCGCGTATTTTGCGTGTGGGCGGGAATAATGTGTTTATTCGAGCCATGAGATCTCCCTGAAGAAGTTCAACAGTCCTCTGATGTTGCAAGCAACTTCAGGGAGTGATCCCGGCGTGCTGAGATGTTTAGCCCTTTATGCAGCGACTTTCGGACATGTCAGCAACACGTGGGCCGCCGTTTCTTCCTCCCCCATACATGCCCTGCACAGGGGACTATCTGTAACACCTATGGTAAATAAATGTTTGTTAAAGGTGCCGTGTCCTGTGATAGCACTTGTTACTATCTATGTATATAGTACACTTAAAAAAATTAAAAACTTGACAAAAGAGTTAACACAGTGCATCCGGTGGTAACTGGCTATTGTACACTTACAACCAAGTTCAAACAAAGATCGCAATTGCGTTACCATCCCTGAGAACTTAGAAGAGAAGAAGATATTGGCGAGAAGAGAGTAGAATTACAGAAGTTGGTTTGCAGATGTCCATGGGCTGCAGTATCTAACTACCATCAGGTGGATGGACTGTAAGTTTGTTTGTCACTTCAGTTTACTAAGCTAAAGTGTTGAAATCTTAGACACAGGATATTTTTCATCATCATACCATAAACTTAAGCCTTGATAACTCAGGGGCTAAGTGCTCGTCGTAAATATCGTACGCGAGAAACCCGGGTTCGATCCCCATCTGCATCAATGAAATTGTTAAATGCAAGTGCTGATTTACCACGTGCTCGGCGGTGAAGGAAAATATAGTGAGGAAACCTGCATGTCTGAAATTAAAAAAATATTCGAGGACATCCAGTACGCCATCGCGTACTGAAATAGCGGGGCGGACATTTCCTTGCACAAAAAGCCTGTCAGAAATGAGAAGATTCCTGTGCCCAGTAGTAGTACGTATATACAGGGTTATTTTTCAAAGAATAGACAAACTGTGAAGTTAAGTTCAAATATATAAATAATGATATACCGTTAATGCAGTTTTTGAAAATACGAGTAAATAAGACTTCTACTTTTATTTGAAATTATCCCTGAATACTGATGAATGTGATTTATGGATAATAACTACGCGTACGCGCGTTCCTCTGTGTGCGATTCAATTCACAACGTTTTTGCCGACCGAGCGACCCTTACAAATGTGCGCGTGCGTAGTAAAATAGTAGGCGTTGGATATTTATGAATGACAATCAGTTAAAATAATGCATTACCACGCATTCTGAATTTAAAAGATAAAAAGGACAGAATTTTGAGATTTTTTTTAATTAATTTTTCTTCACCATTTGCCTATATTACTAATTTTGAAACTTCTGTGCAAATTTGGTCGGTCATTGCAAATTAACCCTGTATAGGCTGTGACTTTTCTTTTACTAAACTTTACCTTAAACCTTCTCAACATCCGCTGTCGATCAGCTGCGTCAAAATGCTGCATCTCCTTCATCCATTCGCAAAACCATAGAATTAATATAGCCTGTGTTGCTGAAACAAAATCCCTTCATAAGGATAGGTACCTTCATGACGTGACGCGACTATACTTTTAAACGCTTTCAGTACTGGAACTAAGAGCATACAACTTTGAAATATTGGCCTATAAGTCATTACGTGGGCTGGTGTTTTGTTTTGAAGTGACAAAGGAACGTACATTCCACCTGATGTCCGTGGGCTGCAGTCCATGAACACCTGTAACCAATTTCAAACAAAGAAGGTTACTGCTGCGTTGTCATCGCTAAGGACTAAGATGGAGTGGCCACAGCCTGTAATTATAACTCTATAACCTTCAGACCGAAACACAACAGTGCAGTCACTGCCACCAAGCAGTAGGGTTCTGGTTTTAAGGTTATGAACATTCAGTATAATTACAGGATATAAGCTACCTACTCCCTTTTAGCTTTTATTTATTTTGTGCTTTTAGTGACCCATACCCAACCGACACCCATAACCTTCTTAGTTCGTTGCAGTCACTATGGGTCACTGGCCGCCATTCGAACCTACCTACTGTTAGTTTGTTAAACATTTTAAAATTATGAATAAAGATGCCGTGGAATAGTCGGTGACGAAGAAAAATACTATGAAAAACATAAAAATACACTATTATTTTCACGCGTATGAATTCCTACTCCTTGTCAATTACTGGGCTTAGGCCTTATCTACGGTGTAGAGATGACTTCGTAATTAGCACGATTGACAGGCGGTTATGCAATCCCATTACCAGACATCTTGCATCTTTAACACACAAACTAACTAGCTTTAACATCAGTCGGTCTGGGTATTTTACATTTGATATAAATACAACATGGTTATAGCGCCATCTATCGGAGACCAGGCACTTTCCTAAGTGGTCTCTTATAACACCCATGTAAATAAGGTATGATGAATTCTCTTATGGCCCCACCACTTGGTAAACGTCAGAAGTACTAAAATGATAAAGTTATAAAAAGATTAACAAATACATACAACATACTAGAGGGCTGATAATGAGGGTTAATAATTTTCTGCTCGCCAGATGTTGACACTGAGGTAAAGTTTTTTGTTACACAATGTCATTTAATAATGAAGTTAGTTTTTAATAAAAGTTTATCAGTTTCAAAAGTATTATATTAATACACAAAACAATGCCTCAGTAGTTTTCTCTTTAATTTGTGCACATTTTAACTTTTTAAATTTTTCTACTTTTATGAATATCTGTGGTTTGTTTTATTTATTTTTAATCTTATTAATATAAAATATAGCTAATACCACAGAAAGAAACATTAACCTTTACATTTTCCGACCAAATTAACTTCCCCGCTATGATATCTGTCAAATATTATACTTTACTTTTAAGTGGCGCCGCCCTTGTGGCAGAAAAAGTGTGGATGCCCTCATTGCCCTCGAAAAGCTTTAAAGTCTAGTGTTAAAAATAGATGGCATTGATGCAAAGCCTCATACCGTCCCATAGGTGTCGTAAGAGGCGATAGAGGGAAACGAATCAAAAAAAGGGCGTTAGCGTCTTCCTAATAACAACAAAAACCGCCTGCCAAGCGAGTCTACTATGGCAAATAGCTTCCTAGGCGGCCATCTGTGGGAGAGGAGAAGAGAGGTTCACGAGTGGTGTTTTGATAGGCTGTACCGGTAACGGTATCTATTAACAGTTTAGTAAAACTCGGCGGTAGATGGCGTCCTAAATATCTGAATCTCCCATTTAAGTCCTGTTATTTATATTCGTCGATGGTACAAGATACAAGTAATGCTATTTCTCATACGTTTGTCCATCTGGTCTTCTTGTGCTCTCCTCAAGAGATTGGCCAATGTATCCAAAAACCAGAATTCAGACAAACTGTTTTTGTAATAACTGCAGCCTGTTAGTTCGGCTAAATCATCGATGTATTTTTGCGCGGATGTGGATGCAATTTTTGGAATTCTTTGTGGGTCTATATCCGTTTTAAACTCTTCAGGTAGTACGTGTATTTGGTTCTGCCTTTCGATGTTCCTAATTTTTTCGGGCAAGACTTTTCTTAACGATGGCGTTGGAAATATTTCTGGTATTTCTTCTTCAATTTCCTCTGCAATAGGTGTTGTTTGTTCTTCTATTTCTACTTCTACTACTTCTTCCTCTTCTTCTTTGATTTGCACTTAACATGTAATTAAAAATTATTTATAATTGGATTGTATATTAACGTAATTAAAAGAATATCCGAGCAGCATTATACGTATGTATGCTTGTAGTACGAATAGGTTAGGTTTGTTTTTATAACTTAACTACATTTAAAAGTAGAAAACTTCTAAAATCCAGCTAACAAAAACAAACATAAAAAATAAAATAAAAACGTGCAGACATAGCCACAATACATATCTACTTCTTATGTTATTATGAAAAAAATAAAATCGGTTCAGTTTTGCAGGAGGAAACTTGGGATATGATATGATATTTTCTCAATTTTTTGTATATCCGAGTTGCAGTTGTCTCTCTTGTTTGTAGCCCGGTTCTTCGGGTACTGCGTGACAGCAATAGATCAAAGATATAAAACTTATTCTTCAAATTTATTGCAGTTCGGGTGAAGTCCATGTTAATTATATTTAGTTAGAAAACTGAACTCATTAACGAACGTACAGTCCATCTGATGGGAAGTTGTCACTGCAGTCCATGAGCACCTGCAGCCAACTTCAAAGAAGACTACAGATGTGTTGTCACCTCTCAGGACTAAGATGGAATGTCTCACAGTCTGCAATTATACTGGCTCTCTATATCCTGAAGACTACAATACAACAGTGCAAGCTCTGCAATTTAGCAGCAAAAATAGGTAAGAGGATAGTACTTCCTTAGACGGACTCTTAAAGTAAGATAGAGAGTTTTGATGTTTTTATACAAGTTAAGGTAAAAAAAAAACGAGCAACATTTGTCATAATATATTAAATATACCATCCATAGCCGTCTTACATAGGACGCTACATCTTTTCCTGTCCAGGTGTACCTTTTTTGTTTTAACATAATTATTAAAAACAATAAAATAATTACTGAAATTACCATTCTTCTCAGTCTCTTCAGTCGACACCGACGACTCTTCCGACTCCAATGTAGATCGTACGCATGTAACACCAGAATTAAGCAGCAATCTATTAAGTTCCTCTATGTGTGTATCTTCAATTCTATGAGAAGTCATATTTAAGGCACTGTTTTGGTACCTATATTGTAATAGTTATATGTATTCGTTTCAGAAGAAATTCTAAGTTCTTTAATATTCTGAAGATTAATGTCAAATTCTAACAGAACTGTCAAATAATTTAATCGTTTTGATTTTATATGTCATAATATATATTTTTGGTACTTATTGAAAATATTAGTAATAGATAAAATATAAATATATAGAAATAACAGTAAAGAATAGTACGGTATTGGATAATAGGTATCGTACTATTACCACGTTTTATCACTTATCCATTCAATAATTTGAATAAATTTTGTAGGAAAATATGGCAATTAATAAACATAATAAATATAAAAAAATTAGAACGACAAGGATCACTTATTATAAGGGCCCATTCAATTTGTCGGATGTTGGTTCCGATGAATAACAGGTTTCCTAATCGCGGAGCATTTCATATTTTAATATTTATCCGACACCGGTTTTTTGTCGGCTCCGAGACGTTTTTTCGAATGTTTTACCAGAGTCGTATGTCCGACAAAAATTGTGTCAGACCTTACTCGCGTGTCAGCTTCTTCGCGCTGCTCTTGTCAATGTCATCCTTCTACCGCTACCGTTTACATGCCGTCACTGGTTACTGTCATAATTGCAGGAAACTTATGTCCGTCACTTCTTAATCCAGTAGTTAAGGCCAGAAAAGTTCTTAAAGAATATTATTTTTCAAGTTTGAATACAGCCAAAATTTTATTTTCCCAGTAATCTTGAATAATATAAGTAGCATTGTTTCAATCGCATCTTATATCCAACAAATTGAACAGACGATTTAGTAGATAATTGTATTAAAAAACGGGTCTTTGAACCACGCAGTAGCAATATTACTGTCATCGCTATGTCAGGAATTGTTTACTGTCGTGGGTATAACACGATTATGTAATGCAATAACATATTATTATACAGGCTTATTTTTCAAAGAGTAGCCAAATTTTAAACTTAAGTTCAAATATATAAATAATGATGTACTTACCTTTATTGCAGTTTTTGAAAATACGAGTAAATAAGGCTTCTACTTTTATTTGAAATTATCCCAGATTGAATGTGATTTATGGGCAACAACTACGCGTACGCGCGATCCTCTGTGTGCGATTCAATTCACAACGTTTTTGCTGACCAATCGACCCTTACGAATGTGTGCGTGCGTAGTAAAATAGTAGGCGTTGGATATTTATGAATGACAGTCAGTTCAAATAATGCATTTACCACTCATTCTGAATTTAAAAGATAAAAAGGTTATTAAAAAAAATCTCAAACATGCTGTATGTTTGAGATTTTTTAATAAATTTTTCTTCACCTTTTGCCTATATTGCTTATTCTTAACCTTCTATGCAAATTTGGCCGGTAATTGCAAAATAACTCTGTATATGTCAACCGTTACACAAAATATATAAGTACAGCCCAATTTAAAATCTTTCTTTTTTGCTGGCGAAAAAACATTTCTAAAGTTAGGTACATACCTAAAAGCTTTACTGAAAACATGCAGGGGTTGGACGAATGAAATTAATATTCTCAACTTTTGTCGGAACGCGAACACAGCCACGGGGCGCTACTAGTTAAAAACAAATGTATTATTACATCAAACAACGGCTAAGTATAGGAATTCATTAACTCCGCTTTACGGTACAATTACGGTAGCGCTACTAATTGGAGAACCAAAATACAAGGGTGATGGGCGCCCAAATAAAGGGGGCTCGAGTTCCGAATGACGGTGTTAAGGCAGGAGAAGACGCGGAAAACTTATCCGGTGTATATTTTTCTGTTGAACAAGCACAAGCTAGTAATACCAGTTACTCAACTCCAAAGAGTCAGTAATTCCTTTATGGGGCAATGTATACGCTTTTCCAACAAAGTCCCAGAAAATATGCGGGACTTATATACCAAAAAGTTTAAATTTTTTGTTAAACAGAAGCTGTATAAAAAGGGTTATCATAATATTTAAGAATACATGACTCTTAATAAGCCCTGGGAATAAGATGATCGCAACCATGATGTTTCTAATGTATGATTAATTCAATTGTTTGTTACATCCCCGCGACTTCGCCCGCGTTAGGATTTTAATTTTTTTGCACGGAACTCTAATCCTTATTCTAAAATAAAAGTAGCCTAAGTTACTCCTTATAACATCAGCTATCTACCAGTGAAAGTCCCGTCAAAACCGGTCCAGCCATTTCGGAGATTAGTCGGAATAAACAGAGACAGAAAAAATTTCAAAAATTGTGTTTTGTTATAAGTATTTCATATTATTTAATATGCATTTAGTAAAAAACTGTTATTTTGACATAACAACCAGATACTCCAATTTTATTTATTTCTATATGTTACAGTCAAAACTCATAACCGGTCAAAACCACTTTAGACTGTAAAAAATCGGGCAAAAGTAATTTTAACTAATCACGTTTGTCAATACCACTTTTAACTGATTTTTGCAGTCAAAAGTAGTTTTGACTAAGCCCGTTGGTCAAATCCACTTTTAACTGCAAAAATACTAGGTAATAGTGATTTTGACCAAATTACATCGGTTACAATGTTAGTCAAAACTTCTTTTGACTTACCTATACTTTTTGAATTTCTGAAATTAAAAAGTTCAATTTCTTCAATATTATATTTTATATCATTATAATGTACGCTTGTATGTAGGCTTTAGGGTGGCCCAAGGGCAACCCCAGCCGCACCTTAACCTACTGTCACTAATATTGCGAGTTTTGACCGATAGTCTGAAGTTTAAATCAGACAACACCACTTTTGACTTTTGAAGAACGTTGCTTAAAACCACTTTTGACTACAAAAATCAGTCAAAACTGTTTTTGACTAAGGGCATCGCTCAAAACCATGTTTGCCTGATTTTTGCACTCAAAAGTGGTTTTGACCGGTTATGAGTTTTGACTGTGACATATAGATTATTTAAAAAAATAAAGTTGGGTTTCTTGCTGGTTCTCAGGTTCAGAGGTTTCTCCCAAGCCAGCGGAAAAAACATAAATAAGTTTCAATTTATATTACTTGTAATATAAGTTATTTTATTATATTCTTTACCAGTCTAATAGTCCACTGCAGGAGAAGGATTCCGATTGTAGGAAGTATTTATTGAAAATGCCACGCTAGACAGATTATAGATCTTAATATAAATGTGATCTTGTGGTACTTTTATATCTGGCGTTATATGAAATGGTACATTGTCATCTATTGGCGGCCAAAAAATCTTTATGACCTTTGCCGTAGTCGTATCTTACATATCGTAAGCAGGTCGAAAATGAGTGATCCGTTTTCTTAAGCTGTCACCACGCAGCAATATATAATATTATGTATAGAAAGTAAAGTGAATTTACAACCTTACACGCGCACACACACACACGTTTAATCTTTATGTATGCGATCTTATAAGTATCAAAAAAAATTGTTATGGAAAGGGGTCCCTAACACAGGTATTGATATACTTAAAAGGAGACCCCAGCTTAATTATTGTATTTAAATTTAAGACACTGAATAAAGAATTTTGAATTTTGAATTTTTTATCATTATAATGTACGTTTGTATGTAGGCTTTAGGGTGGCCCAAGGGCTGTTGGTGGTCGCGTGCTGACGTCTCTGCGCAGGGCGTGTGTCGCCGCGCGGCACCTGTACGCCAGGCATCGCAGGCTCCGCATTCGTCCACCGAATGCGGCAGCCGATGAGCGGGGCTGTACGAGGGATACAGAGCGGCGAAGACCGCCCTCCGGAGAGCTGTCCTGCGGGCGGGATCGGGCCGTGAGGAATGCTGGAGACTCTCGATAGAGATCCGTGGGGCGCCCTTACAGATGGTGCGGGATAAACTCCACCTGGGCCTGACGCAGAGTCTCCGGCCTCAGCTCGTGGAGGATGTGGTGAGCGCTCTGTTCCCTGCGCGGGGAACATCCGCCCCCGCCATGGCTCCGCCACCTGCGGTGCCGGGCGGACCACCAGGACGACGACGACGACATCCCGGAAGGGACCAGGGTAGTGAAGGGTGGCGGTACGTAGGCTCAAGGCCAGGAATGCCCCAGGACCCGATGGCTTGCCTGGCAAAGCCTGGGTCCTGGCCTCGGAAACTCTCAGGCCCCGACTGGAGGGCTCCTAAGCGCATGCTTGGAGGCCAATTCCCGCTTCGTTGGAAGACGGAAGCTGGTCCTCATTCGGGCCAGGGCGCCCTGCGGACTCTCCGTCCGCATACCGGCCCGTGGTGCTGCTCGACGAGGTGGGCAAGCTCTTTGAAAAGTAATTGCAAACCGCCTCGCCGAGCACCTTGCGAGGACAGGGCCGGATCTTACGGAACACCAGTTTGGTTTCCGCAAGGCGCTCTGGTGGACGCCATCATGCGCGTGAGCCCTCGACGGGGATGCAGTGGCCAGGGTTGTATTGGCGTGTCTCTCGACATCGCGCGCCTTCAACTCCATGCCTGGGCTGCATTAGGGGAGGCACTCCGGTATCACCGGGTGCCGACCTATCTCCGTCGTATGGTCGGGGACTATCTGACGGACGGGCCGTCATCTACCCGGTCGAAACGGTGAGTGGAACCGGCGAGAGATGTCGTGCGGTGTCCCACAGGTTCGGTTCTGGGGCCGCCCCTGTGGAACATCGGTTACGACTGGGTGCGCGCCGACCTCCTACCGGCGTCAGCGTGGTTTGCTACGCTGACGACGCGCTGAAACTGGCACAGGGGTCGTACGGGCGGCGGAAACTATGACACGCGGGGCTGCGATAGTCGTTGAGAGGATCCGGCAACTGGGTCTCGGTGGCTCTGCTGATCGAGGCCATGCACTTCCATGGTCCTCAGAACAGGCCACCACTGGGATCCTCAGTGATGGTAGGAGGGTATCCGTCGGCGTCGAGTCGACGTTGAAGCACCGGACTCGTCCTCGACGGCCGATGGAACTTCGTTGAGCACTTCCACGTTTGGCTCCCAAACTGGAACGGACCGGGGCTGCCTTCAGGCGGCTCCTGCCGAACCTGGGGGCCAAACGCCTCCTGCCAGGCTCTACGCGGGGATCGTGAGGTCCGCTGGCCTTTACGGGGCCCCGGTGTGGGCGCGGTTTGGCGCGGCTTGCCGTCCACCACCTAAACGCGCCCCAAGGGTGGTTGCCGTAAAGATGGTTCGCGCTGCCGCACGATCTCCCGCGAGGCGGCGACCTCCTTGCTGGATTGCCGCCATGGGATCTGGGCGATAGTCCTCGCGCGCCTGCACGAATGGCGCGCGGAGGCACTATGCCGGGGGCCCCGCTGCCGCGGCAAGTTGTCGCGCAGCGAACAGACTTCCGGCATGATCTCATGGCGACATGGAGGCGACTGTCGCAACCCGTGCTGGGCACGCCACTATAGCGGCGATAAGACCCTCTTTGAGGAGTGGCGAGAGACGCCACGGTGTCTCACCTTCCGCCTGACGCAGGTCCTCACCGGACACGGTGTGTTCAGGGTTCCTGCACCGAATCAGGCGGAGGAAACGCCAGGTGCTCCTGCGAGGATCGACCGGAGGACACGGTGGAGCACACCGTGGAGGTGTGCCCTGCTTGGGCGGAGCACCGCCGTGTACTCGTAGCGGCGATAGGCGGCGGCGACCTCGCGTCCGGCCCTGGTCGAAGCCATGGTCCGGGCGAGACGGAATGGATGCCGTCACCACCTTCTGCGAAGCAGTGATGCTAGCGAAGGAGGTGGCGGAGCGGGAGAAGGAAGAGCAACAGCTTTCCTTCCGGCCGCCGCGGAGACGCCCCGGGCGTCGGGGCTACGTCGTGGCCCTGACCACCGTGAGCGCGGACCTGTGGACGGCGAGCAATGGGTAGCTCGCCGTCCGTCCGTCTAACGACGACAGGCCGTGTCGACGGCGCGTTTTGTTCCACGCGCCTCAGAGCTGTCAGCAGCGTGAAGGGGCCGCAAGGGGCCGACGCCTGCCAGGGCTGCGGGCTGTTCGAAAGAGATACCGCGGCTCCGGAACAAGGGCACTGAAGGAACACGGATGGTTTTAGTCAGTAAAATTGACACTCCCTTCCGCTCCACCCACAGCGAAAGGCGTCATTAGATGATTTTCCATCCGCAAAAAAAAGTGGTAGGCAACAGCCACCTGTAACCTACTGTCACTGATATTGCGAGTTTTGACCGATAGTCTGAAGTTTAAATCAGACAACACCAATTTTGACTTTTGAAGAACGTTGGTTAAAATCACTTTTGACTATAAAAATCAGTCAAAACTGTTTTTGACTAAGGGCATCGGTCAAAACCATGTTTGCCTGATTTTTGCACTCAAAAGTGGTTTTGACTGGTTATGAGTTTTGACTGTGACATATAGATTATTTAAAAAAATAAAGTTGGGTTTCTTGCTGGTTCTCAGGTTCAGAGGTTTCTCCCAAGCCAGCGGAAAAAACATAAATAAGTTTCAATTTATATTCTTTACCAGTCTAATAGTCCACTGCAGGAGAAGGATTCCGATTGTAGGAAGTATTTATTGAAAATGCCACGCTAGACAGATTATAGATCTTAGTATGAGATAAGATCTTAGTGGAACTTTTATATCTGGCGTTATATGAAATGATGCATTGTCATCTATTGGCGGCCAAAAAATCTTTATGACCTTTGCCGTAGTCGTATCTTACATATCGTAAGCAGGTCGAAAATGAGTGATCCGTTTTCTTAAGTTGTCACCACGCAGCAATATATAATATTACGTATAGAAAGTAAAAGTGAATTTACAACCTTACACACGCGCACACACACGCACACACGTTTAATCTTTATGTATGCGATCTTATAAGTATCAAAAAAAATTGTTATGGAAAAGCGGGGTCCCTAACACAGGTATTGATATACTTAAAAGGAGACCCCAGCTTTATTATTGTACTTATTTAAATTTAAGATACTGAATAAAGAATTTTGAATTTTGAATTTTTGGACCTCATACGTCTTAAGCCTGGCTTCTTCTCATTTCTGAGGTCTTAGGGCAAGTAAGTGTTCACCGCGCTGCCCCAATGCGTGTGAATGATGACGGACTTCACATCACAATATTTTTTTAATTTCTCAGGAATGCAGGTTTTCTTCATCGCCGTGAAAACTGCTATAAAGAATTTCATTGATGCTGGCAGAGATCGAACCCGGGTTGCTCGCGTAGGAATGATTTATATACGACGAACGCTAAGTCCCGCCCCTGGGCGACCGAGCATTTCTCCGTATTAGGGAAAAATACTTATTTTCCCCTCTGCATCTAGGTACTCCAACTTTACATTTAATTGTTGATGGAGTTATCAATATTAAATAGAATTTAAAATTCCTTCGTTTTCCTATTATTTATTTTCATTTTACGAAAATGTTCACCCACACCTTAGATGACGATGACCCATCTTTCGATATATTATCTAACGAGGCCAAACGGAACTAAGGATCACAGAACATAAAAATTTCCATTAGTGGCCAATGGCAGCGGTAGTCACACGTCTAGGATCGCTCGCCACTCTTGTGTCATAAAAAACCCTATATATAATACAATTTTCTTTTATAGAAAACGGCGACAAATGGGCACACAGTCCACCTGATGGTAAGTGAATACTGCACATCTACATTTATCCTCGATTAACAATCAAAATGCAGATGCGTTGCTACCGCTGAGGACTGAGATGGAATGCCTCGTATCCAAAAAAAAAGGGTCTCCGGTTCTCTACACTCACCATACGAAAGACAGCAGCATCAAGCTGCTATTTTAAGCTGGCATTCTGTGAGAGTGTGGTCCTTCCCTGGTCGAGCCGACCCATTCGTGCTACAACCATAGATAATATAGCTGCAGCATGGCTCTACCACCTGTAAAATGTAACACAGTAAAATATTTATTGCATAACCCTTAGAGTAAGAACAAACATAAACACACATTAAAGTTTCCCGCTATTTACTCAATACTTACGCCACTGCGTCGTATTCGGGAGTCATACTTACAGGGTTCACTCAACGCGTCCTAATTACAGGGGACAACTTTTTTTAACGTTAATGTACGAGTGTCTGCGGGCGTTTGTTGTGATGTCTTTCCCACAGGTGAGCTGATGTTGGCGGCGCTGTTAGTTTAATTTGGCTGTACATATAAAATTATATGCAAGTTTTGTAGTACGTTATCCGGAGTCCGTCGAATGTATTACCAACCTCGCTACTTATTCTGCCGTCAAGCAGCAGAATACCAACTACCGTATTCTTGTTTAAAGGGTAAAAGAACCTACACAATTATGCTTTATGGCATTCCATCTTAATCTTAGACATTTTTCTTTAATTTCTTTGTGCTTACAAAATACAAAATATGTATGTGGAGGTTATATGGATCATGTTCGTAGTTCTCTTGTTCGATATTAGATGGCAGCACTGGTATATTACAATGTAACTTCTCATTATTAAGGTTTACTGTCGTTTTGATCATTAAAGCTTAATATGTTACTTTTTAATAATTTCATCAAGTCATTGGTTTTGAAATAAATAGTTAACCACTTTGTATGGAAAGAAGCTATTAATTTTGCACCCTTTTTTACGTCAGTGGCTTTTATATTATCTTTAATCAGGCGATGAGGACAACCAGTACATCGCCTACTTTTTTAGGTCTGGATTCTAAATTATAGCATCTGCCGCAACATGGTTTATTATTTATTGTAATAAAGGCATTAAAAATTAGGTAGGTACTTATCTACAATATTATATAGAGGGATGACATAAAAAATTGAAATAAAATGAGAACATATAAAAATGTAAATTATCAATAAGTATTCTTTGCCGAAATGTACCTACCCTAAGAGGTTATCATAATTGTTATAGGGGAAAGACAGATCTGCTGGCTTTCGTTAGATGGCGGTAGGTATAACCGTCTCGTATTTATATTTTATACCAGATAATACATACCTTCTTTTATACTAGATGGTACCTTGCTGTATGGTGGCGGTCTAAGAATATAAACCGCGCCATTCTGTACCGTGAGTGTTGTAAAAGGCGACTATGAAAAATGCGAGAAAAATCTTACGTCTACCGATAGATGGCGGTGTCATCTCGCTGGCGTTAGACGTATAATATCCAGGATAAGGCCGGCGACGAGGAGCAGCGTCAAAGGTGCATCACGTCTGCTACCATGGTCGACGATCCGTCTGCCAGGCTTGGCGATTGAGACAAATTCTCCGTAATGGGAAGAATTCATGTTCAGCAGTGAATTTTTACAGGCTGATGATGAAGAAGGAGAATAAAATTCAATCAAAATTCCAAGAGCGACAACGAAAAATTGAAAGATATCTGGTACTATGATCCGTACGTACCACGCTCTTCCTTACTATGGGGGCTCATGACCAACTGTGGACTATTTGTGATAATTAGGAAACTGGTACGGTATAAACTGGTAAGTAATTTCAAATTAGAACATAAATCTATGATCTTAAACCTGTTTGTATTGAATTTATTTCTGACTTCGATCAAATCGTCCCATTCTTATAAGGCAACCTATGTGCCTCTTTGCTTGTGAGTTTTTTGTAAATAGGTCTATGACATTAATATCACATTGTTATAATTAGGTATTATAACAATGTGAATTATAAAAAGGTCACAAGGGATTTAGAAAGGAATGGGATGTATGGATCAGGTCTTTTCCTTGCGGTGCATAGCCGAAAAGTGTTTGGCTAAAAACAAGACGGTCTATTGCGCATTCGTGGATCTAGAAAAGGCCTATGATAGAGTAATGAGGAATGAATTGTGGTCAGCACTGCCCGTGAACTGTGTGAGCAGTATCCTCATACGAGCACTGCAACTTTATAGGGATTCTAGTGCTTGTGTAAGGATAAACGGGCATACACTGAATGGTTTAATATCGAAAAGGTGTTAGACAGGGATGTGTAGCGTCACCGTGGCTGTTTAATCTGTTCATGGACAATTGCTTGACAGATTTAAAAGAGAATGAAAGTGGGTTGAGAATGAATGAGTTACTCGTCAAATGTTTTCTCTATGCTGATGACCAAGTACTACTTGCGTCTTCGGCCGAGGAGTTGCAGGAGATGGTAACTGCTATGAGTGGAGCTTTTGTTAGAAAGGGAATGAAGATGAATGTAAAGAAGACGAAAGTGATGGTGTTTGAAAGAGATGAGGCAGTGACAGACTGCAATATCGTGATTGGAGAAAGAGATGGAAAGTGTGAGAGTGATATCGAAAGAAGAGTGAATGCAGGAAACATGGTGAATGGAGCTTTGCACTCCTTTATGAGCAGTCGGAAGTTGTCTAACAAGGCTCGTTTGGCTGTGCATGTTTGGCAGTGAAAGTTGGGTATGGCAGAAGAAACTTGAAAGCAGAATAAATGCAGTTGAGATGAGAGCGTTAAAAAGTATGATAGGAGTTAAATTGAGTGACAGGATAAGAAATAGTGAGATAAGGAAACGTTGTGATTTGAAAGAAGATGTAGTGACAAAAATTGAGAAAGGTATGCTGAGATGGTTTGGCCATGTCGAGAGAATCCTAAACCGACGAGACGTCTTGAAAAAGGCCAGGTCAAGAGTACCCTAAACCGAAGAGCATGTACCTATGAAGTTAATAATGAAAGTGGACGAAGCGAAACAAGTATGTAAGGATCGTAGCAAGTGGAAAGAAGTGGTCTCTGCCTACCTACAGGAAAGAGGCGTGATTTTATGTATGTATGTATGTATGTATAATTAGGTAATAAGTTGCATATCTTTAAATAAATTCCATTCACGTCATCTCGTTGGTTGGCAATCTACTACCGTGCCTACCGTGCTTAAATTTCTGCCACGCACGAACACATTGTTTAATAAAGAAGAGAAGATTAATTCATTCAGTCAAATATGCTCTGCCCTTATTCTAAGGCTTATTAAGGTATATTTTTTTGGGTAAATTAAGTTAAGTTGACCCAGTTATACTGTATAACTTCCTAAAATTAAACTAATGCTATATCGCTCTATCACTCCAAAAATTTTATTTTATTGGCTGAAATTAATTATTTTGTCTTTCTTTAAACATTAATCATTACATTAATTTTTCGCTAATATACTAACCTATTTTCACGTTTATCTCATTAGTGGAACTGATTGCCTTATGAGTCATATGTGCATACATTTAATAACAAAGTTTATTTGGTTTTTTTTTTAATAATATTATTCTAACAAATTACAATACTAAACATCTACAGAAATTATTTGTACGACAACTAGTTATTTAAACAAGAATACTTTCCGAACTACTATTTAGTAAAAGACAAACTAATTCAGGGTTATTTTTCAATGAGTAGCCAAATTTTAAACTTAAGTTCAAATATATAAATAATGATATAGCGTTATTACAGTTTTTGAAAATACGAGTAAGTAGTAAGTACGAGTACGTAGTAATACGAGTAAGGCCCATAAACACCCTTACGAATGTGTGCGTGCACAGTAAAATCAGTAAAAATAATGCATTACCACGCATTTTGCGTGGGATTGCCAACAAAAGCTGTATCACTATGGTTATATTTTTGTATAGAATATGGTGACATACGAACACATAGTCCACCCGATGGTAAGTGGATGCTCTGGTCCATAGAAAGCTAGACTTGTCCTCAATTGAGAATCAAAATGCAGATGCGTTGTCACACCGAAGGACTAAAAATGGTCTCCGGTTCTCTATACTAACATACGCATCACAGCAGCATTAAACTGCTATTTTACGCTGATATTCTGACGGAGCGTGGTCCTACCCCGGTCGAGCCGACCCATTCGTGCTACAACCTATGGCTCTACCACGTATACAATTCCAGTTCAATAGAGCATAATCTTTTAAATTAATGCGGCTAAATGAACGTATTATACGCGTTAGAACATTAATATTATGATAAGTAATACTGCGCAGTTAGATAAGGATGTAACAATCGTCTTACAGTTTTTGGAACAAGGAAATATTTTGCCATATAACTATTAAACTGAGAAGTTCTGCCGCGAATAAAAAAGCGTTAGCCTTTGTGATGCCAGTTTTAAATCGATGGGCTGCATGATACTTTAGTCCTTACCAAAGAGTCCTTACTCTAAGGCATAGTTTTTTTCACTTTTTTATCTGTCGGTAACTACAGATTATAACCGATAGATGTCACCATGGTCAAATTGATCGAACCAAGCACTTGAAACTCAAAGCTAGTTTTTTGTTTTTATTTTATAGCATTGCAATCGGAGGACGTTTAGCTTTAAAAGCACCCTACTTTACCGGCATTCAGGTCGTCAAATCGAGCGGACACAGCTCCCCGAGCCGAGGTATTGGGGTTCGTTTCATCCCAATCCATCGATCAATAGGGACAAAGATTGCTATAGCTTATTGCCTATACGTATGTTTGTCGTCTTTTTGTGCTTCCTGAGGACTGTGTGGCGTAGTAAATTAATAGTTTAGTTTAGGTACTTCAGATGAGGATCTCGTATTTAAATCCCAGGCTAAGTCAGAATTTTTTTTCTTTTTTTATTGGGAAAAAGCACAAATTATTGGTGTTCTGGTCGCGAGGTATCATGTCACTGTGTACCTAACTGTTATCCGAATCTTTCAATCTCATCACATAAGCATAACACTTACCAATAGTAGAGCGAGTGTCTCTATTAATTACTCGTATTTTCAAAAACTGCAGTAACGGTATGTCATTATTTATATATTTTAACTAAGTTTAAAATTTGGCTACTCTTTGAAAAATATATAAATATATAGAGCAATTAGTCGCCACGCTGCTCCAGTGTGTTTTGGCTTCATATTTCCTCAAAATATTTTATTGGTTCGCTGGTTCGGCAAATACCTCTGTCCTCGGAAGAACCAGCAAGAAACCCAGCGGGACTTTTTTTATAAACATATTTCACTTTAAAATAATTTTATTTCTTTGTTTGTACAAATTTTAAATGAGTTTTGATAGAACCAGCATGGTGGCGATTACCTCATTCCCAGGGGTTTTTTTTCACTTATTTTTATTCTTTGATATTATAATAACCCTTTTTGTACAATTTTTCTTTAATAAACATTTAAACTTATTTATTGACAAATTTAGTACATTTTCTGGGATTTTGTTGTAAAAGCGTTTACATTGCCCCATAAATAAATTACTAATTCTGTGGAGTCTAGTAACTGGTATTACAAGCTTATGTTTGTTCCTAGTGTTTAAAGGACGAACACCTTTATTTTTATCAAAGCTATTTATGTTTTTATGTACATAGATTACTTTTTCAAAAATATATTGCGATGCCAAAGTTAATATGTTTATTTCTTAAAAATTTTCTCTAAGGGACTCATTACAATTTAAGTTATAAATCGCCGGTAAATAATCGCTCTTTTGCAAAACAAATATATGCAGCTTCGATGTCAGTCGCATTACCCCATAGCAAAATTCCATAAGACATCACGCTATGAAAGTAACTAAAATAAATTAATCTAGCTGTCTCTACATTGGTGAGACTTCTAATCTTTCTTACAGCATATGCTGCAGAACTAAGTCTGCTTGCTAATTTAGATACATGGGGGCCCCATTGAAGCTTCGCGTCAATAGTGATACCAAGTATAGTGATACCAAGAAAACAGTGGCATCCACAAGACTCAACTCCTCCCCATTTAAGAGCACATTGGTACTTGAATGTTTAACATTAGGTATTGTAAATTTAATACATTTTGTCTTATTGCCGTTTAAGAGCAAATTGTTGACGTTAAACCAATGTACTTATTTCGATAGAGCATTATTTACCTTGTCAAAATTAATTGACTGTCGTTTGAGTTTGAAAATTAAAGAGGTAGGTATCTCTTTTGTACATATATGGTAATGAAACCAGTTGTCCACAGTGATCTGAACTTAGTTTTTGAATTATGAATTTCTTGATTGGTACATCTGTAAAAATATTATCAATATCTACGAGATGCACTACACCCTGCAATGCGTGTAGCTTCAAAGAATAAATTATCAAGATTGTATGATTTGAACAATGAGCAAAATTTAATACTGATGGAAGAAGCTTCCAGGGGATTAATATTAAAGTCTCCGCATACTACGAGAGATTTATTCTGTTTATTAAGCTTAACTAAAACTTCTTCCGTAATTTTTTCAAAGGTATCATATCTTGAACATGGGGGTCTGTAAACACTGACAACAATAAAGTGCTCAAGCTCAACACATGCCATTTCTACAGTTCGCTCAACAGAGAGGCTCACAATATCTTTACGTTCTTTACATGATATGGATTTATTAGCTAATATTAAGGAGCCACCACGTAATTTAGTATCTCTATTGAAAGAACTGACCACCTGGTGATTACTGAAATTAAATATGGAGTTGTAATCTTTCAACCTATGTTCAGTAATACATCAAATATGTATATGGTTATTATTTAAAAAAATAATCAATTACTAGTTCTTTGCCTAACATACCTTATATATTTTGATGCACCAGGTTAATACAGTTTTTATTGCTATTTTGTGAAATTACACTGTTAAGTATTGGTGAGTTGTATTCTAAGGTATTTAAATTATCTTTGCTAGAGATTACCTCAAAATATAAATATTAAGATAGCGTATCTACCAGTCTTAAACTAAACTTTCATAGGTAATACCTTTCTCTTGTCAAAAACTTCTTAGTTAAGTTATTAATATCAATCAAATGAAATTTATCATTATTATTCTTACAATTGAATGTCAATTTTTTTTTATAGAATAAGGGTGATAAACGAGCACACAGTCCACCTGATGGTAAGTGGTTGCCTTGGTCCATAGACATCTACATCTATCTTTGTTTGCAAATTTAAATGCAGATGCGTTGTCAGCCGTTAGACTAACATAGAATGCCTCTTTTCCAGTAAGAGGGTCTCCGCTTTCTACACCCACCATACGAAACACAGCATTGCTGCTATTTTACGCTGGTATTCTGTGAGAGCGTGGTCCTTCCTCGGTCGAGCCGACCCATTCGTGCTACAACTATACTATTAATATAGCTGCAGCATGGCTCTACCACGTAAAAAATTATTATTACATGTAAAATTATGCATTATTAAATTTAAATTCTATCTTAGTTTATTTTCCTGTGGTCACCCCTCTATGTAAAGCAATGTAAACAAGATAACTTTATGCACATTTATGTTATTGAGATATTCAATATATTTTAATAATTGATTTTTGTAACAAAAAATATTAATATACAATTAGGGCTAAATTTACTAGTTAAAATTTTATTCATATCACTGAATGATGCTCCAGGCATGCAGTTATTTAATAATATACACAAGATTTTGCCTATGTTATCACTATACACAATAACATTTTTTTTTCATTATATGAATTACTTTTTTAATTTATCTGCTTTGTTATGGTACTGTCATAGAGTGTAGGTAAAGAAAATGAAGTATTACTGCTTGTCATATTTATAACTTGTAAATTTACAAGGTTTGAATGGGTCCCTAGATGGTTTAGATTCACATTTGGACCCGGTATGTGGCGCTGTTGTCGAGATCCAGAAATCACCCGAGCGAAGCCGGGGCGGGTCGCTAGTTTTAAATATAATGGAGAAAAGTGAAAAGCGCGAAAAGTTCGGTAGTTAGCACGATGGAAAGCCACTAGCCAAGCGTGATGAACGCACCAAATAATTATTACCCAGACATCCTTTGTTCCTGTGCCTCCTTTTTTCGATGTTGCATGCGGGACTCAATGGACTGCAGTATCCACTTACCATCATGTGTCAGCTCTTTTCTCAATCTTTATATACTTATATAATTCCTCAGTATAATTGTTTGTCACTGAACTCCTAAACGGTTGGACTGATTTTGATGATTTTGGCGACAGAGGGAAACAAATTAGGAAATCAGCGTCTTCCTAATATCGACTAAAAATAAAAAATTGCGGTCGCCAACCCGCTTGCCAAGCGTGGCAACTATGGCAAATATCCCTGTGAGGCAATCAAGGGGGAGGCCTATGTTCGGCAGTGGACTTTAATAGGTTGTAACGGTAACGGATTTTGATGAAATTTTTTGTGTTTGAGTGCATGGTTGGTTTAGATTTACAATTGATGACTCCGTGGCGTAGTAGCCTAGCAGTGAGTTGCAGTGCGGAGGGCCACGGGATCTAATCCTGCACACAACATATATTTGTATGGCCTACACATAATTGTTCCGGGTCGGGATGTTTGTCTTTGTGAAATTTATGTATGTAAATCGTCCCCACGAAACAGGAGAAAATCCTAGTGTGGAGGTTTTTTTATAGTATAGGGTGACAAACGAGCACACAGTCCACCTGATGGAAAGTGTATGTCACCCCTGAGGACTAAGATGGAATGCCTCTTTTCCAGTAAAAAGTGTCTCCGGTTCTCTACACTCACCATACGAAACACAGCAGCATTAAGCTGCTATTTTACGCTGGTATTCTGTGAGAGCGTGGTCCTTCCCCGGTCGAGCCGACCCATTCGTGCTGCAACCACAATATAGCTGCAGCGTGGCTCTACCACATATATTACGCCTCTCTTATTCTTGGTTCGATTTATTATAGTCTAATAAATAGTTCTTACTTGTTAAGTAATTACGTGGCAGGACTACTTCTCTGTCTTGACTGTCTGGGTTTTTACCACCCTCTTATCTACTTCTGCCTCCAACCAGAAGTTCTTTCACTACTGTGTTCTAATTTAGAGGGTAGAGAGAACCAATAGGTATAAGAGGGTAGTATTAATAAATAATTACAGGCTGTGAGGCAAGTATTAATAAATAATTACAGGCTGTGAGGCATTCCATCATAGTCCTCAAGAGTGACAACACATCTGACCCTTCGCCTTCTTCGTTTGAAGTTGGTTGCAAATGACCATGGACAGTAGCCACTTACCATCAGGTGGACTGTTAGTTCGATTGTCACTTCAGTATTATAAAAAAAAAATGACGGTGGGGGAAGGCTAGATGGAGTGGCGACCCAATCAGATGCAGTTACAGGGAAAGAAGGCACTGGTTGGTACTTTTTGAGTCTCTATTCTCCATTCCATTCATTATAAATTCCAATTAATTTACTTTCAACATGTAATGTGACTGATAAAGGTGGTGATAAAAAGCTGCGAATCCATTAATCTAAGAATCTGCCTACCTCAAAAAGCATAACAGGCGCAATATGAGTTGCACGTCAGTTAAAAAAGCAGTTAACATACGCACTCGGTATTATATTATGGGCTATTTCTCCGTAATGAGGCTTAGGTATGAGTGTGTGCATGTGTACCGACACACGTGAGTGTAGGTGCGTGCGTGGTAAAAATGCAACTCCGCGACTTGGTTAAATATCGGACGTAAAAGGATGGCACGGAGTAGTCTTAAAGTGTTTTTAATTTTTGTTACATTTGTAGAAAACTATTTAAAACCCATTTTATAAGGAAAGTGTGTTTTTTTGTTAGTTATATGCTGTAATATTTTAGGTTTAGTTGTAAAATTTATGAGAAAATAAAAATGTTTAGTAAAGGTTTTGTGACGGGCTGCAATGATAATGACAACCGCCGCCATGAACAACTGCAACACCAGGAGAATTGCAGATGCGTTGCCGGCCTTTTAAAAAGCTATTTATGTTTTAATACATACATTGCATTTTCATAAATATATTGCGATGCCAAAGTTAATATGTTTAGTTCTTTATATTTTCTGTAAGGGACTCTTTACAATTTAAGTTATAAATCCTTGTGCGGCTCTCTTTTGCAAAACAAATATGTGTAGCTTCGATGTCAGTCGCATTACCCTGCAAAATTCCATAAGACATCACGCTATGAAAGTAACTAAAATAAACTAATCTAGCTGTCTCAACATTGGTGAGACTTCTAATCTTTCTTACAGCATATGCTGCAGAACTAAGTCTGCTTGCTAATTTAGATACAGTGCCACAAAACCGCTTGCCAAGCGTGGCAACTATGGCAAATATCCCCTATGAGGCAATCAAGGGGGAGGCCTATGTTCGGCAGTGGACTTTAATAGGTTGTAACGGTAACGGATTTTGATGAAATTTTTTGTGTTTGAGTGCATGGTTGGTTTAGATTTACAATTGATGACTCCGTGGCGTAGTAGCCTAGCAGTGAGTTGCAGTGCGGAGGGCCACGGGATCTAATCCTGCACACAACATATATTTGTATGGCCTACACATAATTGTTCCGGGTCGGGATGTTTGTCTTTGTGAAATTTATGTATGTAAATCGTCCCCACGAAACAGGAGAAAATCCTAGTGTGGAGGTTTTTTTATAGTATAGGGTGACAAACGAGCACACAGTCCACCTGATGGAAAGTGTATGTCACCCCTGAGGACTAAGATGGAATGCCTCTTTTCCAGTAAAAAGTGTCTCCGGTTCTCTACACTCACCATACGAAACACAGCAGCATTAAGCTGCTATTTTACGCTGGTATTCTGTGAGAGCGTGGTCCTATCCTGGTCGAGCCGATCCATTCGTGCTACAACCATAATATAGCTGCAGCGTGGCTCTACCACATATATTACGCCTCTCTTATTCTTGGTTTGATTTATTATAGTCTAATAAATAGTTCTTACTTGTTAAGTAATTACGTGGCAGGACTACTTCTCTGTCTTGACTGTCTGGGTTTTTACCACCCTCTTATCTACTTCTGCCTCCAACCAGAAGTTCTTTCACTACTGTGTTCTAATTTAGAGGGTAGAGAGAACCAATAGGTATAAGAGGGTAGTATTAATAAATAATTACAGGCTGCGAGGCTTTCCATCATAGTCCTCAAGAGTGACAACACATCTGACCCTTCGCCTACTTCGTTTGAAGTCGGTTGCAAATGACCATGGACAGTAGCCACTTACCATCAGGTGGACTGTTAGTTCGATTGTCACTTCAGTATTATAAAAAAAAAAAAAATGACGGTGGGGGAAGGCTAGATGGAGTGGCGACCCAATCAGATGCAGTAACAGGGGAAGAAGGCACTGGTCGGTACTTTGTGAGTCTCTATTCTCCATTCCATTCATTATAAATTCCAATTAATTTACTTTCAACATGTAATGTGACTGGTAAAGGTGGTGATAAAAAGCTGCGAATCCATTAATCTAAGAATCTGCCTACCTCAAAAAGCATAACAGGCGCAATATGAGTTGCACGTCAGTTAAAAAAGCAGTTAACATACGCACTCGGTATTATATTATGGGCTATTTCTCCGTAATGAGGCTTAGGTATGAGTGTGTGCATGTGTACCGACACACGTGAGTGTAGGTGCGTGCGTGGTAAAAATGCAACTCCGCGACTTGGTTAAATATCGGACGTAAAAGGATGGCACGGAGTAGTCTTAAAGTGTTTTTATTTTTTCTTACATTTGTAGAAAACTATTTAAAACCCATTTTATAAGGAAAGTGTGGGTCTTTTTTTTTGTTAGTTATAAGCTGTAATATTTTAGGTTTAGTTGTAAAATTTATAAGAAATTAAAAATGTTTAGTAAAGGTTTTGTGACGGGTTGCGATGATAATGAAAATGATAAACTAACTGAATACTGAAACGACCACGAACTATATGCATCATGATGTAAGATTGAATATATAATCGAATAAATGAAATATAATCAATGAATTGATTCCCGCACATCCATTTTGGGTGATTAAAAAATCAACGAGATAAAATTAAAAATAAATGAATGTTTAAATTTATCTCGTGTCTAAAATTTTGGTATTTTTATTTTAAATTAATATATATTTATATGATGTATAATTTTTTAAAGACTAACAAACTCTATTTGAAGAATATATATATAATTATTAATTATATATAAACATTTATCTACTTTAACTTTAAACCAACATATTATATTAGATATTCTTAACGTAGGCCTCCATAAAGAATTCCACAAAACTAGGCCCTGACCCACCTGCACACATCGTCTTCTTGCATGTCTTACCAGGTCGTCACTATATTTAGTAGAAGCCGCCATACAATTCGCTTACCGGTACGAGATTGCCACTGTAGAACCTTTATTACCCGTTGGTTTTTAGTATTTCGCGCTAAATACCCAGCTCATTGCCACTTTAGCTTACTGATTTATTTGGGCTATGTCGGTCACTAAGGTTCTACTGCGGATATCATTGTTTATGAATACCATAGCCCATTCCTAGTACTTTTTGATCTAATTAAACAACTAATGAAAATTACGGCTTTACCATCCTAAAAATTCTGTTTAAATGTACTATTCATATATATACCCATAAATTTAAGACCTTCAAACTATAGTTTTATTTAATATGATCAATGGCGGTTCGTAGTGCAGTAAATAAGCATTTGGCGAAAGTGCTGTGGGCCCGAGCTTAAATCTCGACGGAATAACTATGTGTACAGCCTGCAAAAATTGTTTCAAATCTGGTAGTTTATTCATGGAATAAATATGTTTATAAAACGCCTCTAAGATAGAGAAGATATTCTTAGTATGAGATAAAGATTTGTTTTAAACAAAGAAACTAATTTTTATGAACAAAATAATTTAAAAAATCTACAAATAAGTAGTTTCGTGACATGCACAACTGTATTTACACTTTATATATTTTACTATCTACTCCATTCATCCCCTTAGTCCCAACTTCCCCAACTAGCAGGGTGAATGAACTTACGAAATGTACGCACACAGCCGTACGCCCCGCGAAATAATCACACACGCACACTAAAACAACGCAGGACACATTGGCGTAGGTAAGTTACGCGAAATACTTTAAAATACTATCAACGTACTTCGGTTCCTCCGGCAACTGCAGGAAGCTCGTATTTCCTTAACGTTTTGTTAAAGATGCATGCCCTTTCTACTTACGCTCGATATTAATTTTGGATCACATTTATTAAGGATTAATGCATTGGGTTTTAACGTTTTAACGTAGTTTTTACGTGGTAGAGCCATGCTGCAGCTATATTAATAGTATAGTTGTAGCACGATGGGTCAGCTCGACCGGGAAGGACCACGCTCTCAGAATACCAGCGTAAAATAGCAGCCTAATGCTGCTGTGTTTCATGGTGAGTGTAGAGAACCGGAGACCCTTTTACTGGAAAGAGGCATTCTATCTTAGTCCTCACGACTGACAACGCATCTACATTTAAATTCGAAACGAAGATAGATGTAGATGTCTATGACCACAGCAACCACTTACCATCAGGTGGACTGTATGCTCGTTTGTCACCCTTATTCTATAAAAAAAAAAAAAAACGCTTGAGAAGTACTTTTAGTAAGTTAATCGACAAATTTTTAGAGCATGTTCATACATACTCCACAGTTTAAGCTCTTGACATATAGCACTTCCACGGAGTCCTATCTTTTATTTTGGTTTAGGCTCACTAGGCCTGAGCCTTCTAAATCATATTCATAAATCATACAAAAAATATAGAATAGAATAGAATAGTTTTTTATTGAATTCTTACTTTTATGACTGATTCCTCTGTACTGGGAAGAACCAGTAAGAAAAAAACATCAAGATCTGTACATATTTATTTAATACTATTTCATTTGTGACTTAACAATTTATGTTAGTCAAGATCTAAAAGTTCCATTGATATAAAAAGTCCTGTTTATAATCTAATAATATTATATCGGTGCCAACTGCCAGCAATAGGTTTATTAAAAGCCATATCATAATCATTATAATTATAGACCTCCTCTCATAGATCGCCTCATAGGATTTTTTTTAGAGTATTTGCCATAGCTACCGCACTTCGCAGGCGGGCTGGCGATCACCGTTTTTTTGCCCATCTCCTGTTTCAGTGTATCTTTGTAGCCTCTTACGGCACCACGGGATGATGTGGGGTAGTGGATTTTCTTGCGTCTCCGTTACACGGTAAATATGTATATAATGAATCATCATATAGGGTTATTTTTCAAAGAGTAGCCAAATTTTAAACTTAAGTTCAAATATATAAATAATGATATTATACCGTTATTGCTGTTTTTGAAAATACGAGTAAATAAGGTTTCTACTTTTATTTGAAATTATCCCAAATTGAAGGTGATTTATGGGCAAGTGCGCAGTAAAATCAGTTAAAATAATGCGTTACCACGCATATTGAATTTAAAAGATAAAAACGGCAGAATGTTTGAGATTTATTCAATTAATTTTTCTTCACCATTTGCCTATATTAATTATTCTGAACCTTCTCCGCAAATTTGGCCGGTTATTGCAAAATAACCCTGTATAGATGAATGAATAAATAGAAAATATGACTAGCTCAATATTTTTTTAATTACACAGTATGTATAGCAGAATCACGTTTATTAAAGCCCGGAGCATATCTTTTCAAAGTCGCGAATTTCATTGAAAAATATCTTGTTAAAGTCCTTGGTCAATTTTAGATATTTACAGTCTAGTTCTACATTTTTTCTATTTCAAAATTTAATCAGCAATCTTTATGTAAAGTTCCCGCCTTTTGTTCTGACAGAAAACGTTATAAAAATCTATTGAAATAGGTGGCCATCTTGGAAAGAGAAATCAAAATAACATTCGCGTTCAATCACTATTTCTAATTATGAAAAAAGAAATATCCGCACTCGTTTTAATATTTCGCGAAGGGTTGCTACATTTGGGGTTGGCTTCGGATGATTTTGCATAAAGCCTCCGAAATCATTCGAAACGTCGGGCTTCCTACCCCCTCGGGTATTCGAACGTTGTATTTTACTTATATTTCTGGATTACTATAGAATTTCTCTGATATTATGTAAATATTCACGGTTTATTGTCACTCTGCTAAAGTAACGGTAAATTTAAAAAAATCTACATTTATAATTTAACGGCTTAAACTAATCTGACAGCAAAAACATACCTACCTCTTATTTCACTTGACCAGGAAGAGTCTGTAACGATGCGCCAATGCATGTTGGCGAACTTCACGTATTTTTTGGTTCCGTACCCAAAGGGTAACCAACGGGACCCTATTACTAAGCCTCCGCTGTCCATCCGTCCGTCCGTCTGTCTGTCAGCGCGCTGTATCTCATGATCCATAATAGGTAGACAGTTGAAATTTTAAAAGTTTGAAAGTTGAAAAAAAATTAAAGGGACTCCCCACTAGAAACGTGTTTTACGATGGTACGGAACCCTTCATGCGCAAGTCCGACTCGCACTTGGCCGGCTTTTTTATATAATTATTAATGTGTGACAAACGAACACATCCTCCTGATGGTAAGTACATATTGCAGCCCATAGACTGATAATGTAGATGCTTTGTGCCTGAGCCCTGACCCCTGATAGCAATTCGTAACCAGTAAAAAGGATCTACTTAAAAGACTTCACGTCTTCTCAAAGTATTTTAAATTTCTCGAGCATGCAGTAATCCTGAAGATTTTATCCGTAACCAATACGTTGTTAATCAGCACTTAAAACTGCAATTAACAATTTCATTGGTCCCAGGTTGGGCCAACATCTAAGTTGGCCAACATTTAAGTAGTTTAAAATATTTTTTTTCTGTCAATAAATTCTCAGTAACAAAGGTCAGTAAGGAAGTAGGCAGTATTTCACGTAAAGCCTGAGCCTGATCTCTCCCCAGTAGGTTTGCCAGATCGGAAGACCAAAATATCTGGACAAATTTTGAAAATGCCGGCATTTTAGGGCTGTTATCGGGAGATATAAATATGAAACAGGGTTACCTTCAAATCGGACTATAAGAGTGAGGGAATAGAGAGTGCACCTGTGCTTGCGCATACGCGATGGCTAGTCTCCGTTGAGAGTAGTACATTATTATTGGTAACAACTGTACAAAACACAACGTATTGGAGAAACTATCGCACTTAAGAACTCTTATGCATTTTTTATTGTTTGTTTTTATTATATTTTGGATTAAACTTCTCTTAACTTTGGTATTGTTGGCTACATTCTATCATTTACTTCGCTCGCGTGGTCTTCAATTTAGAAACATCATTAAATGTTATTCCGTGCCTCTGTGTCTCTGTCAGTTTGTCAAAGATTTTTTTTTAATTCCCAAAGACTATTGAACGTAGATGATTGATAATTGGCAAATATATAATATGCTACAGGAACATGTGAATAAATAAGTTTTTCAGAATTGCATTAATATCATATGTCTAGAAAGATCTACAATTTTTTTATATTGGACGTGTCTTCCGATGTATCCATAAGAAAAATAAATTGTCTTGGAATCAAAATTTACTATTAATATTTACTATTTACATTCATTCATAATTAAAGTTAATTTAGTTTTAACAAAATAATGATGATTTCATGGTCTTATTATATCTATGCGATATTTGATTCATATCATTGTTCCCATTTAATATTGATTGGCACCATAAAATAGATATAATGATGAATACTACACATGTAATAAAACAAATTTTAATAAATCACGTTACATTTTAACTTTCATTTAACCGGGTTGTACAAAACACATCTTTAGAAGAAAGTTCCATAAAAATTTGTGTAAAAGAACATATTGCTGATGTGAAGCACGGACGCTCCGAGAAGTCTGAAGTATGTCAACATGTTCAGTATCGTCCCAACCATTATATCAGATCTGATAGACAACAAATCCTCGCAACAGAACACCGATTCCTACCAAGGATGATTCGCGAGGCTATAGAAATCATCCTAAAATTAAAAAAAATCCTAAATTAAAAACATCCTTAATTCAATAGAGAAGATGGCTGGGTGCTACCATCTACTTGGGATCCCATAATTAATAAAATTAAATCTAAACCCAAGCATACTACTGCAAGACTTCTAGATACTGTAAGCTCGTCCTGCGTAGATCGGACCAAACATTATTAGTTAAAAGTTGATTGTAGTCTTCGTAAACTATGACATCAGGACGTTAAACAACTCAGATCCCCCAATCCCCCCGTCTCCATTGGTTCTTTAAAGTGCCCGAAACGTCAGAAATTAAAAAAGTTAAAATTAAACACGATAAAATCCTTAAGATTACTTTTATTGCAAATGAAGTTCTATTCGCAGTAAACGTGGGTAGAACTACACTTATGATCGGAAGCAGAAAAATGTTCGCCTTTTTGTGGCGGCGAAAGAGAATCCATTTATTCATTTACATATCTCATGTGAGCTATGAAACCAGGACTGTCACAAAAATCTTGATTTGTCTGATAACATGAAAACTCAAAAATACAAAAATCTTAAATGATAAACTGATTTATAAGTCTCATTAAAGGTATAAAAACTAAAGTAGCAGTTTACATAAGTCTCACTACTGTGCATAGGGCTCCTCATTACCTATATTGTTTTGTGGGCAGAAAAGAGTATGCCGCAATCCTTCAATACGTATTAGCGGTTTTCACATTTCCACGACTTTTTTAACTACTCAGACATTTAGGTTTGCCCACGAAGTTATTCTTCACCACTTCACCGGATACGTGGTAAGTCAGCAAGTAAAATTTCCCATAACAGATTCATTTGTCCTCAAAGGACTCGTACACGTTTTGCTCCCTTGCCGTGATGAAATCTCACGACGAGGTACACGGCTCTCGTATTTGTTTAAATAAAATTCATAAAAACTGAAACAAAGCTTTTGTACGATTGTAGACCAACCTAGTATTTAGAAACCCAACGATGACACGAACTATTCCATTAAATAGAGATAAAATCTCACAGTGCACTTAATTTTCAATTATTTACATCAGATATCGTGATAACATATGAAGTTGGTAACTTGAAACCTATGCCAACAGACACCCAATATATTCAACTAAAGAGCTTCTCTCTTAATCTCAGTTTTGTGTACACAGTATTGGATACTGTGCACACAAAACGCACGTGTTGTGTATAACAGTGTTGTTAGCCATTTTGCCAAACGTGGTAATTGTGACAAATCATGCCGATAATGGCCACCGGTCTAGATATTTTTAAGTGTGATAATTTTTGATGCTGCACGAATAAGTATTAAGTAGCACTCTAAAGTAGAGGGCGCTATATTACATTAATGCTATGAAAGTCAAAACTATACTATTTTGTAATATCAGTTATAGAAGGTTGGGGTGCGACTGGCTCAAGAGCCACCCCAAAGCCGCGAGCATTTATTTATTATTAGGTCCTTACATATGAAATTCGCGTTTTGTACGGGAGGAATATAAAGTCATTTTTTTTTTGTAAAATATATTTAATTAATCAAAGTGTGCACCGTTGTTATCTATGCACTTTTGCCATCTCATAGGTAGTTTACTGATCCCTTTACTAAAAAAAACATGGGAGGAGAATCAATAAACTCTTTGAAGGCGGTTTGGACTGCCGCATCGAAGTTGAATTTTTTTCCTTGTAAGAAGTTGTCCAAATTCCGGAAGAAATGGTAATCTGTTGGAGCAAGGTCCGGGGAGTACGGTGGATGTCGCAGACATTCCAATTGTAGCTCATCTAACTTAGTGGTTGTTTGTTGTGCAGTGTGTGGTCTTGCGTTGTCGCGAAGCAGCAGTGGCCTAGAGCGATTGACCAATCTCGGTTGTTTAGCAGCTAGTTCTTCCTTCATGGTTTGCAGTTGCTGACAATAGATATCTGCCGTAATCGTTTGGCCAGATTTTAGAAAGCTGTAGTGAACGACACCGGCGCTAGTCCACCAAACACTCACAAGTAACTTTTTCTGAGTCAATTTTCGTTTAGGGCAGGATTTGGCTGCGTCTCCAGGGTTCAGGCATTGCGACCAGCGCTTCCGATTATCGTACAATATCCACTTTTCATCACAAGTAATGATTCGATTTAAAATCCCTTCATTATTGTTTCGGTTGAGCAAAGTAACACAGCAGTCGACGCGTGTTCGATAAAGTTCGATTCACTCAATTCATGAGGTACCCATCGTTCAAGTTTTTTACTTTCCCGATTCGCTT
Source organism: Parnassius orleans (assembly GCA_029286625.1). NCBI lineage: Eukaryota > Metazoa > Arthropoda > Insecta > Lepidoptera > Papilionidae > Parnassius > Parnassius orleans. The sequence goes on from JAGSMP010000089.1 coordinate 2,913,883, forward strand.
CAAGTGGATTAGTACAGTTTTATCACTTACCCCGAAGCCTGCAGCTATCTCTGAAGTGCTTTGTGATGGATCCGCTTCCACAATAGCGATTATTTCTTCATTTTCCACTTTCGTCTCCGGTCGTCCACGGGGTTGGTTCTGAAGGTCGAAATTTCCAGAACGAAAACGTTGAAACCAAAAACGTACCGTGCTTTCTTTTGCGACACCAGCGCCGTACACATCATTAATCCTTCGAGCTGTTTCTAACTACTTACCTTTGTTACTAACTACCTATATATAAAATTTAATGGAAATCAGTCCAGTAGTTTTTGCGTGAATCGGTAATACACAGACAGACAGACGGACAAAAATTCTAAAACCACTAATTTGGCTTCAGTACCCTTTATTTAGTCACCCGGACTTGTTTTTTCAAGAGTATATTACAATTACAGACACGAATTTTCTACAGATTTATTATATGTATAGACAAGGAAGAGATGTTACACAGTTTTCAACTACCATGGGCTGCAGAGTTTCAATACAATTGTGTACGTATGTAATGTATTACCGTTACCGTTACAGTCTATTAAAAGTCCATTGCTGAACACAGGCCGCCCCACAAATTGCCTCATAGAGGGGATATTTTCCATAGTTGTAACACTTGGCAGGTGGGTTGGCAACCGCCTTTTTGTTTTAGTTGTTATAAGAAGAGGCAGTTGCCCATCTCCTGATTTTTTTCCCTCTGTCGCCTATTCTTACGACACCCACAGGACGACATGGAGTAGTGGATATTTTTTATAGAATATGAATGACATACGAGCACACAGTCCACCTGATGGTAAGTGAATGCTATGGCCCATAGACATCTACATTTATTCTCAAATAAAAATCAATATGCAGACCCGCGAGGACTAAGATGGAATGCCTCGTATCCAGTAAAAAGGGTCTCCGGTTCTCTACACTCACCATACGAAACACAGCAGCATTAAGCTGCTATTTTACGCTGGTATTCTGTGAGAGCGTGGTCCTACCCTGCTCGAGCTGAACCATTCGTGCTACAACCATAATATAGTTGCAGCGTGGCTCTACCACGTATATAAATATGGATATTCTTACACCGCCACTATACAATGAAATGAATCCCCAATTGTGCTGAGGACGTGTGCTCCGGAGTTGGCATCGGTTCTAACGCGTTTTTCCGGTACTCCTACTCCCTAGGCGTAGTCTCGAAATCATGGAAGACAGCTTTTGTCCAACCGATCCTAAAAAGGCGACCGCTCAGATCCGTCCAACTACAGGCCTATCGCCATCACCCCTTGTTCTCCAAAATAATGGAGTCCGTTATAAACTGCCAGCTCATGCGGTACCTTGAGTATCACCAGCTGATAAGTGACCGCTAATACGGTTTTCGTCGGGTCGATCAGCTGGTGATCTTCTGGTCTACCTGACTCATAGATGGGCGGAGGCAGTAGAATCTAAGGGAGGCATTGGCCGTTAGTTTGGACATTGCAAGACTTTCGATCGGGTTTGCCACAAAGCGCTTCTTTCAAGCTCCCTTCCTATGGGCTTCCTAGAAATTGTGCAATTGGATCACCAGCTTTCTTGCAGATCGGAGCATCAAGGTCGTTGTAGACGGTGCATGCTCCGACTACAAGCTCTATTAACGCTGGTGTTCCACAAGACTGCGTGCTATCACCAACGCTGTTTCTTCTGCATATCAATGATATGTTGCAAATCGGTAGCATTTATTGCTATGCGGATGACAGCACTGGTGATGCTCTATACACAGGCCGTGCCAATATTTCTTGGGAAAACGTCGCCGATACCGGAACAAACTTGTGTCTGAAGTCGAGTCTTTGCTGAACAAAGTCTCGGATTGGGGACGACTAAATCTAGTCAGTTTAATCCTCAGAAGACACAAGTTTGCGCGTTTACCGCTAAAAGAACCCTTTGTCGTATCTCCTCAGTTTCAAGGCACTCCTTGTTGCCTCAGTCAGTATTGGAATCCTCGGCGTCGATATATCGAGTGACGTGCAGTTTCGTGGTCACTTGAAAGAAAGCCAAATTAGCCTCTAAAAAGCTTGGCGTGCTCAGCAGAGCAGGACAGTATTTCATGCCGGCACAACGCCTGCAACTTTACAAGGCGCAGGTTCGGCCTCACATGGAATACTGTTCCCATCTCTGGCTGGGGCTCCCAGTGCCAGCTCCTTCCACTTGACCGCATCCAGCGCAAAGCCGCTCGAATCGTCGACGACCGAGTCTTTTCCGATCGGCTCGATTCGTTGGCGCTGCGAAGAGATGTTGCATCTCTTTGCATTTCTTTCGCATTTACCACGGGAGTGCTCTGAGGAATTGTTCGGATTAATCCCAGCCGCCAAATTTACGAACGCACATCGCGGCAGAACTCCGATACTATCCACACCATCTGGATGATTGGCGGTCCACCACTGTGCGATTTAGAAGATGTTTTCTTCCTCGCACAACTTCCTTGTGGAATAGTTTACCACCAGCGATTTTTCCGGACCGATACGACTTAGGGACCTTCAAGAAAAGAGCCTACTCCTTTTAAAGGCCGGCAACGCATCTGCAATTCCTCTGGTTCCCTGGTGTTGCGGTTGTTCATGGGCGGCGGTAGTCACTACCATCAGGTGAGCCGCATGCTCGTTTGCCCCTCTCCTATAAAAAATAATTACAGTGGTCTGCAAGAGTTAATAGATTTTTGTTTAAGAAGCTATGTCAGTGCGAATTACCATCTTCGGCTGCATCACCATTTACCATCAGGTGGTATCATAGTCAAGCACTGGTTTATAATAGAAAAAATGTAAGGAATAATAATTTTAACGTAACAAAAAAATTATAACAAAGTTGGTACCATGCTTTTCTCGAAGCAGTTCAGGCCATTTTCGACCCCATATAACTTCGTTGTGGATAAAACTAGAAGCCTGAATTTTCAGTAACCAAGCAGGCATTGTATAAACACGGTATATTTCAAATTTCATTCAATTTGAACAAGTAGTTTAAGAATTATAAGTAGTCAAAGTTTCTTAATTTTCTTAATGACTGACCGATCATCAAAACTCTAAGGCACTTCTAGCAGACATTCAAATTTAGAATACAATTAGTGTTTAGTGTATAAATCAAGGAAAAACTAAAATATTTTGTAATTTCGGTCCAGTTTTCTAGATACACCAGCTGTGTAAATAACTTTGTAATCCCATATAAATATATAGGATTACAAAGTTACATTTGATGAATGAATCAGTACCTGTATAATATAATGGAATAATAGGTGTGAATAGGTACCTAGATATAATTATGTTCAAGGTAACTTGTAAAATAGTCAACGGAATGAAAAAGCAAGAATGGGACATGTCTTATGAAGTTGTACCAAAATCCCGCAAAGTATTAAGTAGACAGTAGACTAAATTGCCCGAAATTGCCATGAAAGAAAGAACACTAATAATCATATCCGCGGCCGGCGGAGGTGGCTTACTCGCGCTTGCTTCAAACTTCCGTCCGTCACAGAACCGCGGCCACTTTCTTCCAAGCAACCTTTGGGTTTTACTGCGATATCGCAGGTATACACACAAACCACGTTTTATTTAACTTACGAAAATTGTATCGGTCAGTATGGGTATCATCATTGCAGCCCATCACAAGTCCACTGCTGAACATAGGCCTCCCCAAGGAATGCCACAAAGCACGGTCCTGAGCCACCTGCATCAATCGACTTCCTGCATGTCTTACCAGGTCGTCACTCCATCTAGTGGGGACGCCTACACTTCCTCCGCCGGTACAGGGCCGCCACTCGAGAACCTTTTTTCCCAGTATGGGTATGGTTATAAAATTTTAATAATCTTTATATGGGTTTTATTGCGATAACGCACGTATACACACAAACCTCGTTTTATTTAACTTACGCAAATTGTATCAGTCAGTATGGGTATGGGTATAAAAATTTAAATAATCTTTATATAAATCTAATTCTATAGAAAATTATGAGTTAAGTAATTTATAAGTATAAATAATGCGTTGATGGATATCGGTTCTGCAGTATTCACATCCGGTCAAGCTCACGTGGCACTTTCGAGAGTTACAAGTCTGGGCGGCTTACATCTAATTAATGTCGACTTTGGAAGTCAATCCTCAATTTGTGAATACAATAGACTAAGAAGCATTTACCGTCCAGACTTGTCAAAATTTTAACATCAAAGCCTCCGAGAAAACCCCATAGAGATAGGGAGTGGGCTTTGAGAAAACTGTAGCTGAAGCTCAAGTAGTCGTACCGGAAAAGAAAAGAGGAAGACTACCTACAAAAATAAAGCTCATAAGACAGAGGTAGGCTTTAAGAAAATCCATTGTTGGTATTCAAGAAGTAGAAGGTACCGGAAAGGAAAAAAGTAGGACTATCTACAAAAAGAAATGAGATGCCATCATAAACATAAGTTGTAAAAACAAGTCTCGCAACTCAGTTCTTCTACCGTAAAAGTTGTGAGATCCAAGTAATACCAAGTCGGTTGATTTATACAGTCCCTACTTAAAGGGTCCTTCTGTCTTTAACATCAATACATAAAGAACATTATGAAAAAGAAAAATAAAGTAAAAACACTTTCCGTCATTTTATAAGTGGTAGAGCCATGCTGCAGCTATATTAATAGTATAGTTGTAGCACGAATGGGTCGGCTCGACCGGGAAGGACCACGCTCTCACAGAATACCAGCGTAAAATAGCAGCTTAATGCTGCTGTGTTTCGTATGGTGAGTGTAGAGAACCGGAGACCCTTTTACTGGAAAGAGGCATTCTATCTTAGTCCTCACGGCTGACAACGCATCTGCATTTAAATTCTTAAACGAAGATGATGTAGATGTCTATGAGCCACTGCAACCACTTACCATCATGTGGACTGTGTGCTCGATTGTCACCTTATTCTATAAAAAAATTTTTCAATTGTTTTTGTCCGGCAAATGAGTGATTCGAAGAAATTGATACATTCTGAAGTTTTATTAGAAATGATTAAAAGATTATAATTCAAAGATTCAGGTCCTTTTATCGTCCATGTTCAAGTAAAAAGATCCTCCTAATTCTGGTAAAACTTTAAATGCTATTTCATTTGGTCACTTTTTGAAAAAACTAAATATTAAAAATATAGTTAATGGAGGCCTAAAACGTATCGGGAGGAATAGAATAACGATTGAATTCTCTAAATTTATTGATGCAAATCTGTTTTTAGAAAATCCTTCTGTAAATGATAAATACAAAACATTTATTCCATCCTTCCACGTATCTCGTATGGGTGTTATAAAAGGTGTACCAAAAGATTGGACACCAGAAGAGATTATTTTCTGAATTATCTACGTATCCAAACACCATACCTGTATTAAAAGTAAGAAGATTAAATTACCGACTACGCAACGAAGACAAAGTCAGATATGAAAGCTCTGAAAGTGTCGTAATCACATTTGACGGTCAAATTATTCCCTCGAGGGTTTATTTTTGCTATTTTTCTATTCCCTGTTGAAATTTATAACCTTCCAACGATTCAATGTTTTCAGTGCTGCAGATTTGGACACACTAAAGATTTATGTCGTTCCAAGTCAAGATGCTCAAACTGTGACAATGATCACTCTTCTTCTTCTTGCGACAAAGATAATGTGACCTTTCATTGCTTGTTCTGCTCAGGTAACCACAAAGCCACGGATTCTAGATGCCCTGAATACAAGATAAAATAATATAAAAATCGAAATGGCACAAAATTCAATCTCATACCTAGAAGCATCACAAAATATCCCCAAGTTTCATCAAAATCATATGCAGATGTTCTGATCTCAAAAACCCTATAAATTTTTTGCTTTCTACTAATCCTACAATGGATCATTTTCCTTCACACTCTGCTTCATCTAATAAAACTTCTTAAAAGAAATCATTATTTATTCCTAAATCATTCCGTCACCATACACAAATAGAATACGACAAAAAAATCATCAAAAAATTATTGAAGATTTTTCAATTCCGCTACCAGAAGATGGTTGTGCTCTGCGGGTTTCACCAGATACTTCACAGAGTAATTTTAATTCTATAGAAATCATTATAAATTCCCTTATTAACGTAATCATATCTTCGTATTCGTCAAAGTTACCGTCCCACGTTGCTCGCTTATTAAATTCTATACCTGAAATTCTCCATGACATTCACTCTCACAAGGATCCTTCAATGGAACTGTAGAAGCATTTTAGATAAACGTACAGAAATTATTTATTTATTAAAAAAATACAATATTTGTATCGCTGCTAAAAAAGGTTCTCGTACCGGCGGATGAAGTGTAGGGCGTCCCCCCACTAGATGGAGTGACGACCTGGTAAGATATGCAGGAAGTCGATGAGTGCAGGTGGCTCAGGACCGTGCTTTGTGGTTCTCCTTGAGGGAGGCCTATGTTCAGCAGTGGACTTGTGAAGGGCTGTGATGATGATGATGATGATCGCTGCTAATTCAGAGACATGGCTGAAACGGAATTCCAACATCAGAATCCCTGGTTTTTGTTGTGTTCGAAATGACAGATCTGATGGTTATGCCGTATGTGCTTTGCTTATAAAGAATAATATAGCTTATACCATCATAGATATTTATGATGAAATATTTGATTTTAATACTGTAGCAGTAAGAATTCAAAATATTACTTTCGTTTCTATTTATGTTCCCTCCCCTTTTGTCATTACGTTTCGCAGAATAAAATCTTTTATAGCCTTCTTCCCCAAACCATTTTTAATTTTTGGTGACTTTAATTGCCATCATTATTTATGGGGTGATAATTCTGATAGATACGGCAGTTTATTAGTTGAAATAATTGACGAACTTAACATTGGTGTCCTTAATACTGGTAAAATCACCAAAAGCTCTCGTCCCAATAAGTCTAGAAGTGCTGTAGATTTATCAATTTGTACTCCTGATTTAACCTCTCTTTTTAATGGGACAGTTTTAGATAGCTCTCACGGCAGTGATCGTTTTCCTATTCTGATTTCCTTTCCAAACAAAGAATCGGCAGAAATTAACAAAAAACCATGTATTAAATACAAATTAGACAGAGCAGACTGGAAAATGTATAATATTTTTCTTTACAATGAAATTCTAAAAATCGTTCCTATTTCTGAAAATAATTTAACTTCAATTGTTGAAACATTTACAAACGCAATTATAAATGCAGCAGAACAATCAATTCCTATTAAAACTCTAAATAATAAGTGAAAGCCCTCCCCTCCATGATGGGATTCTGAATGTACTGAGGCCATTCGTTATAGAAAGAAAGCCGAAACACAATATAAATTAGACATGAGTTCGGAAGACTATTCATTCCTTCAACGTAAACAAGAAGTGACTAAAAATACTCTTCGCACAAAAAAACAAACAAGTTGCCATGCCATTTGTTTCTCAATATCTCCTTCAATTCCGTCATCAGTTGTTTGGCGCAATATAAGAAAATTTCGCTGTTGTTTTTCATCTTGTTCTTACAGTGGTGCCATTCCCTCTCAATCAATAAATTCTTTTCTAGAGAAACTTGCCCCCTCCTCTGCTCCTTCGAGAGAGGAGCTTACTCAAAGTATTCCATGTGAATCTTCTTTTGATTCCTTAGAACGTCCATTCTCCTTATATGAATTAAAGCTTGTCCCTTCTCACGTTCACGATTCAGCACCTGATCTAGACGGTATTCCATATGTAACGATTAAATTTTAACCTACTATTTAAATATCATTAACGCTTTGTTTGACATAGGCTTTGTTCCTGACTCTTGGCGGACTCAAGTAATTATTCCTACCTTGAAACCTGACAAAAACCCTAACGACGGCTGTTCCTATCCACCCGTTGCTCTATCCTCAACTCTAATTAAAACCTTTGAACACATGATCAAGAATCGTCTTGAATGGTATGTAGAAAGTCATGGATTGTTATCAAATACTCAATATGGATTCAGAAAAGGGAAAAGCACATATGACAGTCTTTCAATCTTCACCACAGATATTAGCCTAGCATTTTCGAGAAATTAATCGGTCCTTGCTACTTCCGCTTACGATAATGTCAGACTCAACACCCTTAGAGAAAAGATGTTTAAACTTAATATATCCAAAAAAGTTACAAATTTGATTATCAATTTATTTCTAGATCGATATATACATATTAAAATTGATGATGATTTAAAATATACTCGAAAGGTTTTAAAGGGCTTCTACAAGGCTCCGTTTTAAGTCCTTTACTATACAATATTTATACGTCAGATTTAGACCAGTCCATATCAAAGTGTAAAATTTTGCAATATGCTGATGATATCTTAGTTTATGTAAATGATAAATGTATGGAATCCTGTGCTAATGCGATAGAACAAGATCTCCTCTCTATGACCACGTGATCATGGACCTAGAACTTTCCCCAAATAAATGTAATACAGTAATTTTTTCCCGCAAAAGTTTTACCTGAAATACAGGTTCGCCTTTTTAATTATCCGCTCGAAAAGTTAAATTCCTTGGTGTAATTCTTGATAATAAATTACCCGGCATGCCTCATACCTATCATTTATACCCAAAAAAAAAATGCGAAAAAAATATAAACATTCTAAGAGCTTTGTGCGGGGTATAGTGGATGGTGGGGCGCCCATCCATATTCCTTAAAATTAATTTATACAACAACGAACATAAGTAGTTTTAATGGTTATGATTGTCAAAATATTGTTTGGTGATTTTAAAATGCGCGATGAGAAATATTAGTATATTATTAATTATAACTTTTAATAAAAAATGAAAACCGACTTCAAATTGCTAAAAAGTTATTTATTTGGTACACTTATGGGTGGAATGTTTTCTCCAAATTTATATGGGATCATCCTTGAAGTATAACCTATTTAATAAAAAAAGAATCATCAAAATTGGTTTACAATCTGCTAAGAAATCGCGTAACATACATATAAAAAAAAACATATTATACTCGAACCGCCTTCTTTTTGAAGTCGGTTAAAATACAAAATTGCCCAATATTGAATGGATGTACAGTGGGCGACAGCAGTTTTGAATTGTGTCGGAAAATATATAATGTAAATAATTTTTTTAATGTTTGTATGTTTAAAATCCTAAATCTCCGAAAGCCATTCACCGATTGCTTTTAAATTTTGATACAACGATGCATTCGAATACACGCGTTCTCTATATACTTACTTTAAAAAAACATTTGGAAACAGTAGAAACGGAAAACGAAACAAATATTTTATTTGGTTTCTAATTTTTACCTAGTAAAACTATCTCCTGAAATGAATATTCGAATTTACCATTACATTACCCTACGTTTGTATTTATTGGGTAACTGCTTATTATAACTATGCCAAAGGTAGATATATGTCCATTTAATAGGAACGTTTTGGCCCAATTTGGTCATCATAGACAAACACTAGATGATTCCGAGATTGTTCTATTTTACTCATATTAAAGTGAAAAAAAAAAAGTTTTTTTTTAAGTCGTTTCAATGCGTTGGAATAAGTTGAATGACCGCGTGGCATACGAAGGCAGTACGAACGGTAGGTAATTCATCAAACTGTAATAATGTGGGTAAACGGAGGCCTGGGATGCCTCCTAGATGCGGACTAGGGGACGATTGAGTGCATCAAGCGTTTCAGCGCTTCATAGATCACGCTTCAGTTAAACTCAGCGCTTAATTAAGTGGAAAATAGTTCGCCTTTTGCTGGAAGTTTGTTGTTTTTGGTATTTTGAATCAAATTCTGTGTAAATTAATGTATGTACGTGTACATAGTACCAGTATATGTTCAAGTAATATGACATTATGCTAAATACATAATCAAAAGACTTAACAGTCCTATCTATATGATTAAATGAAAGTTTAAAAAAAGAAGCGACAATTACAGACACAAAATAAACTCATTCATCGGACACTCTTTTTTATAGTAACAATAAATTCTATCTCAGTTCTCGGGGTGACAACACTCAACACATCTAGATTTGATTCTTAATAAAGATGTTTATGGGCAACAACATTCACTTACCATCAGGTAACACACAGTCTGCTAATGCTCGCTTGTCACAATTATTCTATTTTTTTTTTAAATTAAACTGAAGTGACAAATAATCTATAACACACACTAAACAACTTCAAAAAAAGAATGCTACAGAAGCGTTGCTGCCTTAGGACTAATATAGACGCCTCAACACTTGTAATCATACTGGCTCTCTATTTTTACTCTTATTGGGAGCTGATCCGATGACGCTTATAAAATTTATCTATGAAGCGCTGACCGCTTATTTTTTTAAAATCATCCCTATCTATTGCTAACGGGGTCGACGGCTATTGGCGGAGCTATAGCGTTTTCCTAACTGAAATCATGAAACGCCACCCTTTGTGCTAACACTGCTTTAAACGAAACAATACGCCATTTTAGTTTTTTCTCATTGCTAATCTAGGGGTTCTAGTTCTATGGGGTAATGACCAGGGGTGGTTTAGATGACTGCGTAATATAGGGTAGGGAAGCGATGGTGGTAATGCAGCTAATTTTGATCGCAAGTGCTACTCGACCTAAACATGTTGCAAATACTATTTTCCAGATGATTGAGCCCTTTTCAGTGTAGGAGTCCATTGGGAGAGGGGGATACCTTGTCAAACGAGCACACAGTTCACCTGATGGTAAGTAGTAGCTGTGGCCCATAGACATCTACATCTATCCTCGATTACGAATCAAAATGAAGATGCGTTGTCACCCATGAGGACTAAGATGGATTGCCTCGTTTCCAGTAATAAAGGTCTCCGGTTCTCTACACACACCATACGAAACACAGTAACGTTAAGCTGGTATTTTACGCTGGTATTCTGTGAGAGCGTGGTCCTTCCCCGGTCGAGCTGAATCATTCCTGCTACAACTATACCAGTAATATATTGTCTTTCGATCGTGTTTATCATGAGACATTAATCAGGAAACTACAACATTACGGTGTCAAAAATATTGCGCTTAGACTTATTATTTCATACTTAAATAACAGAACTCAAAAAGTCGTTATCAATAGTAAAGGTTCCTCCGGATCAGTAGTATCAATGGGCGTTCCTCAAGGCTCGATTCTTGGCCCATTCCTGTTCTTAGTCTATATTAATGACTTACCTTATCTTGTAGGGGACAATAACGATATAGTATTATTTGCTGATGATACCTCTTTAATTTTCAAACTCAAACGACAGTTAATTAATTTTGACAATGTAAATAATGCTCTATCGAAATTAGTAGATTAGCTTAACGCCAACAATTTGCTCTTAAACGGCAATAAGGCAAAATGTATTAAATTTACAATACCTAATGTTAAACATTCAAATACTAATGTGCTCTTAAATGGGGTAGAGTTGAGTCTTGTGGATACCACTGTTTTTCTTGGTATTACTATTGACGCGAAGCTTCAATAGGGCCCCCATATATCTAAAGTAGCAAGCAGACTTGGTTCTGCAGCATATGCTGTAAGAAAGATTAGAAGTCTCACCAATGTTGAGACAGCTAGATTAGTTTATTATAGTTACTTTCATAGCGTGATATCTTATGGAATTTTGCTATGGGGTAATGCAACTGACATCGAAGCCATATTTGTTTTGTAAAGAGAGCCGTACGGGCGTCTTATAACTTAATTTGTAATGAGTCCCTTAGAGAAAAAATTAAAGAAATAAACATATTAACTTTGGCATTGCAATATATTTATGAAAATGTAATGTATGTACATAAAAACATAAATAGCTTTGATAAGAATAAAGATGTTCGTACTTTAAACACTAGGAACAAACATAAGCTTGTAATACCAGTTACTAGACTCCACAGAATTAGTAATTCATTTATGGGGCAATGTATACGCTTTTACAACAAAATCCCAGAAAATGTACTAAATTTGTCAATAAATTTTTATTTTAAAGAGAAATATGTTTTTTTTAAAGTCCCGCTGGGTTTCTTGCTGGTTCTTCCCAGGACAGAGGTATTTTCCAAACCAGTGGTAAATAAAAAAATTACTTTCAATAAGTATTATGTAACAATCCATGTTGAATAAAAATTATTCTATTCTATTCTATTCTATAGCTGCAGCGTGGCTCTACCACGTAAATATTCTTATATTTTCCTACTTACAAAAGGCGAAAAGTAATGACTTATGGAGCTAATACAGCAGGCAACAATGCAAAAATAATATCTAAAATGATTAAATGTTGTTTATTCTTTCAGAATATATCAAAATGCCAAGGAACTATCTACCTAAGACAGGTACCACACGAACCCGAATATTTTATGAACAAATAAATAGAGCTAAAAAACTAATCCAAGGACAAAACAAATCGAGAGTTGCGTTGCAGACGAAGTTGGTATCAGTGAAGTGTTTGCGAAATGAGGCTGAATTCTATCCATGTGTCTGTATCTTTGGGAACCTCAACATGGACCACCGGGAACAACTAAAAAACGTAAAAAGAAATCGTCACCGAAGTTAATAATTATAACTTTTAACAAAAAGTAAAAACCGACTTCAAATTGCTACAAAAACAGTTATTTATTTGCTACCCTTAGGGGTGAAAATTAGCTATTTAATAAAATAAATAATCATCAAAATTCGTTCATAATCCGCGAAGATATCGCGTAACATACATACAAAAAAAATATGCATTCGAATTGAGAACCTCCTCCTTTTTGAAGTCGGTAAATAAAAAAGCGAAATGATACCACGTCGTATAGGTATTGTCCGATTTGTGGCGAAAAATACGACGTGCCATCCATAGAAGATTGGATCCAATACACCATTTGTAATTTAATTTAATGATATAATAAAATTTTAAATCTATCACGTGAAAATAAACCTTACTGTTAGGTATTTTGATACCACTCACTAGTGGGATCGAAATACCTTCGTAGTTACTGTCTAAAATTTCTAATTTGTTAATATTAAAGACTAATTATGTTGATCTCAAAATTTAAAATTTTTAAACAATCGCTATATTTGAATCGCGTGATTTTACCCCAAGGCTTGAGAAATTTTAGTCGCAAGAGTACATATTCGGAACATAGGAAAATCTAATTAATCTTGAACGTAAAATATGTGTACAAATTAATTCGGTCCGTTTTCAAAAGATGGCGCTGGCTGTTATGAATGTTTTATAGTGACAACTGATTGTGGTGGTTTCAGAGAGCATAAACATCTGTGAATAATATACAGTTCATATTGCACTGAATATATAAAATTCTCTATAAACTTTACACCTAATTAGCTCAGATATCTTATTTTTAATAGTTAGTTGAGACACTAGAAAATGATATGCGTGCTCTTGACCCAAATGACTACACATTTTTTTAAGTTTATCTTTCTATGTAACTCTTAGAGTGAGCTCATGTTTTTTTTTAAGAAGTAAGAGTGATAAACAAGCATCATTCCACCTGATGGTAACTGGATACCATTGCCCATAGACATTTGGCTGTGGCAGGAAAAGGGGAAATCTCCCGCCAGGGAAGCAGGTGGCACGGTGCACTGCGTGCAGGCGAGGTTAACATTTTAATAAAAATTCACATTTTCTCTAGCAATCACGGAGACGACAAAAATATTTTCGAAATTATATATATTAAAAATACTTTTTGCACCAAATTAAAGATACTGTAAAGCATCGCTTAAATTAAAAAGTTAATAAAACTGTCTTAATTTTTGTCGCTGCTCGTTCTAATTGTATCGTGAGACAAAATCTGAAAATCATCTCATATCATTAAATCAGCCTAAGACCGGTCGGATAGGTGCTGGGCCGGCTCTACACCGCAAGACTAGGTTTTTGCTGAGCAGGTGACGGGATGCGAGCTCTTCTTGTTGTCCAAGCGGGTCAAACACCTTTTGTGAACGCAGTGTTCTGCTTTGGGATTTTATTTCAGCTTTTAAAATGTCAATCGAACGGTTTCGATTACTAATAATAGTGTTATCGTTAAGGTTATGCGGGAATTTCTACAGATTAAAAATATTTTGCACCAATGACAACTTTACAAATAAGAAACGAAATTATTTAAAATCTAACTGTTTAGTAGGTACCTTGAAGCTACTGTACAATAGGTACATGCAATAATAAATGGCTATCTAATTCTTTACAGATCTAATCTTTAGCTATCTAATTTTATTATTTCGTATGGTAAAGTAACAAGAAGCGAGGACTGGATAAGGCAATAAAAAGATTATTAATTACTTTAATAGTCTTCAAGAGAGTGAGATCTATTGGAAAAAGTGACCTCTTAATGTTTGTATTTTAATTATTTTCGTGTATAATTATATGTTTATTGAACAGTCAGTGTGGCATAATAAGTGAATAATGCATCTAATACACGCATGGGCTTTGACTGAAAGTATTTACTTAATACTTCGGCGTCATAATCATTTGTGTGGTAATAGTTTCTCTCTGTCGCCTCTTACGACACCCACGGGACGATATAGGGTAGTGGATATTCATACACCGTCACTATACACGGTGGTATGATTTGTGAGAATTGTAACAGGTGATGGGTAGCAGCATCTTCCAGATAACAACTCAGAATAATAAAAAACTGCGGTTGACAACCCGCTCGCCAGGCGTGTCAACTATGACAACGTCAGGATGAGGCAATCTATGGAGGAGGCCTACGTTCAGCAGTGGACTTTTATAGGCTGTAATGGATGGATGGATGGATGAATAGTTCAAGTTGCAGCCTATACATATACCTCCCACAGCACAGCTGGGCACAGGTCTCCTCTCAGTTCTGTGTACACGTATATTCTTTTAAAATTTTAAAAATAAATTGTCACTTTATAGTAGGTAGTCGAAGAAAAATTTCATTAGAATATTTATTTTATATACCTACTGTGTCTTCATCAACTTTTAAACAAAGCTTTGTAGTTGTCCACCTTTAAAAAATAAACAGAAACTGTTTAAAATTCGAAACGAGGCTCCCATACTTTTATTGTTCATAGAATTCGAAGTATATGTACTGGCTTCTAGCTTCTAATGTACCTATATTTTTATATATCGACATCGAAAACCAATAAAATTCCTTCTAACTACAAACTACCAATAACAAGCCAGAGTTACGAGCAAAAAACTGCCGGAATCCGGTTTGAAATTAGAATCCCGAAATCGAAACACGTACTCGTATGCGCACGCACACACGCACACCAACATCCGCGACCTACCGCAACAAGCCTTATCAAAAATGAGCGTTACATAAAAATGACGAATACTCAGAACGGAACGGATGAAAATTAAATTTGAAATTCGCTTTGCGTTCGGAATTTATATGATAAAAGATTCGCCATTCGTACCGAGTCAAACGATTCGCATTCAAGCATCGAAACAGATAATTTTCGTGTCACACACGCATACCCACGCTCACAGACACCGAAATTCAAAAAGCAAACGCGCTGAATGAGATAATCGGTATTCATCACGCACACGAAAATATGTAGGGTTGGCTGGATGAATGAGCGGGACGGTGATAGTTTTCCCGTTTCGTTCAGCCAAAATGCGTCCGATATAAGAATGATGCTTCTAAGGCCATTGACCTAGAGAATGAACGCAGTTTGGACGATGGTCCTTTTTATTTTTATATGGCGATGGCGTCTTATAGCCAGTACTTTTGAGCAAAAATTTATGCAAACCACTTTGTTTTTTAATATTTTAGAAATAAAAATAATAATAGAATAAACAACATTTTTTCAACTTTATGTTAGTAAATAAAACGAGGTATGATTATGCACATTATGTTATTTATAAAAATAATGTTATAATTTATGGCTGAGTCAATCTATGATCTTGCATTAATACTTAGAACTTAATAATTATTTTTTCTTTCTTTTTAACAAATAAGCCCACAATCCACCTGATAGTAAGTAAATGATGTGGCTAATAGACACCTACATTTATTTTGTCCTCGATTAAGAATCAAAATGCAGATGCTCTGTCACCTCTGAGGACTTAAATGGAATGCTTCGTTACCAGTGAAAAAAGGTTGCCCGTTCTCATCACCACGAATCATAGCCTTAAGCTGCTATTTTATGCTGGCGCTCAGTGCGAGCGTGGTCCTTCCCCGGTCGAGCCGACCCATTCGTGATGCAGCCAATATACGCTCCAGGGAGGCTCTACTACTCTCTAGATTTTTTTTAAATAGATGTAGTTTGTCTTTAATATACATGATAATAATCATAATGAAACCAGACACTAACATATGTTGTCTAGGGCATTCTTATATTAAAACGTTACAGCCTATATACGTCTCACTGCTGGGCACAGGCCTCCTCTGATTTCTGAGAGAGTTTTAGGGCAAGGAATTGTCCGCCGCGCTGCCCCAATGCGTGTTGTCTGCGAAATATATATTCTTTTCTTATTTCTCAGCCATGCAGGTTTCCTCACGATGTTCTCCTTCACCGCAGAGCACGTGGTAAATCAGCCGTGGTAGCTAAGCGTTCGCTCCCCGCCGGCACCAATGAAATTGTTAATTGCAATTTTAAGTTCTTCATAAGATCCGCTTGCGCTTGGAAATGTGTAGTACTAGTACTTTATACAACACAGTATATATATATATATATATATATATTGTAATTATACGCACAGGTATAATTACAATATATATATATACTGTGGCCCACAGACATCTACATCTATCCTCGTTTGCGAATAAAATGCAGATGTGTTGTTAGCCGTGAGGACTAAGATGGAATGCCTCTTTTCCAGTAAAATGCTGCAAAGCTGCGTTAAGCCGTTAAGCTGCTATTTTACGCTGGTATTCTGTGAGAGCGTGGCCCTACTCCGGTCGAGCCGACCCATTCGTGCTACAACTGTACTATTGATATAGCTGTAGCATGGCTCTACCACGTATAATATACCTATTGTTTTGTTATATATATATAGTTCGTAGGTTCGAATCCCGAGTCGGACCAAAATCAGGTTATTGTTTTCTTTTCGTCAAGAAATTCTCCATAGCAGTCCCTGAGTACGGAAAGCCATTGGTCTTGCGCCTGTTCTCTCACCGGTCGTGTCGGATTGCCGGTTTCTGTCCCATCGGACTATGAGAGTGAGGGAACAAAGAGTGCACCTGTTTTTGCGCACACACTCGGGCACTATAATCCTGTTCTGCGCAGATAGCTAGTCTCCGTTGAGGCGGGCCGCTGTAACCAAAAATTCAGTCTGGAAGTAATTATCAAAAAGGCATTCTCTCCTACTCAACCATTGGGCTTCTAAGTAACCATATTCGTAGCTAGCAATTACCATATATATACATAGATACATAAACATATACATCTCACGCCTGTTACGCAGAGGGGTAGGCAGAGACTATGTACTTGCATTTGGCACGATCCTGACACACCTCTAGCTTTTTTCGTATCCACATATCTACCGCATACATGCTCGTCGGTTAAGGGTAAGTACTCTTAACTTTGTCCATCTTCAATAGGTATATCGTCAATTTGGTCGTTAAATTTCCATTTACTTTCTATGCATTAATTTTCTTTGTCCCTTTTTCGCATTTGTTCTTTCTCTTACATCTTACATCTTCTCTCATCTTCTTGCAAACCACACTTTTCTCTTATCGCACAATTTCACACCCTATCTTTATACGTAAACTAGCGATGCGCCCCGGCTTCACACGGATAATTTCTAGATCTCGACTACAGCATTACCTACCGGGTCCAATTGTGAATCTAAACCATCCAGGAACCATCCAGGAACACTTACACGTAAAAAATTTCATTAAAATCCAGTCCAGCCGTTTTCAGGTGATGGATCTTTCATACATGCGGCAATTAATTACTATTAGACAGGGTTATTTTGCAATAACCGGCCAAATTTGCAGAGAAGGTTCAGAATAAGTAATAAAACCTTAAAAGTCCTTGATAAACATCTAACGCCTACTATTTTAATACGCACGCACACATTCGCAAGGGTCGATCAATAGCAACCCAATCCAAGGTGTTAAGCGTACCGTGCAGATGGATGCGTGGCTGGGGGGGAGTCCAGTCGTAAACGGTGCCTACCCGAGACCAGGGCGATTCGGGTAGTATTTTAGCCCTTCCCACGGCATGCGGGATTCTGGCGGGGGTGACCGAATTTTTCCCTAGCTAATCGTGGGACCAAAATGGACGAAGATCGACATTTGGAAATAAAAAATTCTCCTTTAATGGAACTGACTGTAGGTCTGGAAGAGGCTCTTTTAGCCTCACCAATACCATGCAATCCTGCGCTCCAACCTGGGACGAGCCGAGAAGTGGAGGGCACGTCTGCAGCCGAACCACAGTCGGAAACGAACCAGGGAGGGGAAAAGAAAAAGTTCACTAGGCCTTATAAGCTTAGTGTGGCAGCACGGAAGAGGTACCGAAGGCTGATAGCAGCTGAGATAGTAGACCCAGACCTTGTATAATCTACAATAAAAATATTGAACTTTTAGCTGTTTCAGAGTATTACAATGACGACCTGGTTACAGCCTTTATCTTAAGGGATGCACAGGGGCCAGAGTAATAATTTGCTCAGCCTATCTTCCCGGAGAGAACCCAGATCTTGCCATCGAGTTAGAGCAAGTGGCGGAGTTTGTGGTGGGATGTGATGCTAATGGTCACCGCACAGCATGGGGAAGCACTAACATCAACGAAAGAGGTGAGTTACTTTTTGACTTTCTCATATTCAATCGCCTGGTAAGCCTAAACTTAGGGTGTACAACAACCTTTGTAACGCGTGCTAGGCAGGAAGATTTAGATATAACCTTTGCTACCAATAAAATATCCCTGCGGATTACTGACTGGCATGTTAGTAGTGAAAACTCGATGTCTGATCACAGACACATTAATTTTGTGATTAGAGCATCACGAACTTATGAAACTGTTGCTTTTAGGGATCCAAAAGCGACCTCCTGGGATGTCTACAGAGGTAGCCTAAGGAGGAATTTGGAAACGTTTCCTAAAAGCATAAAAACGATTGAAGGTCTGGAGTTAGCGGCGGAGACGGTAACCGTAGGTATCCGTGAAGCCTTCAAGGACAGTTGTCCCGTCAAAACTAAGACCTCAACACGAAAAGTTTCTTGGTGGAACACTAAGCTAAAGGAGCTTAGGGAAAAGACCAGGAAACTATTCAATAGGGCTGAAAAAACAAATAATGGGATATTGATAGTGCAGCCCTAACCGATTATAATAAAGAAATTAGGAAAGCTAAGGGAGCATCGTGGAGGAAGCTATGCGAGGAAGTTGAGCCTTTGCCTCAAATTGCTTTAGGTACGTGTAGTCGCATTGTCGGGAACAACTGGGGCTTGCGTCCCAGTATGATCCTATGGCTGTACAGCAGTATAGTGAGGCCGATTCTTACCTACGCCTCCACTATCTTGTGTAATAAGGCCAACCAAAAGACGACTGCGTACAGACTAAATAGTCTACAAAGGATTACCTGCTTAATGTCAACTGGAACGATGCGATCATCGCCTGGAGCGGCTCTTAATGCACTTTTAGGCCTAATGCCCCTTGATCTTTACTTAGATAAGGAGGCGAGGGCTAGTTTGTATAGTATTAACGCTCAAGGCGGTTTGAGCTTGCTTTCCTATAGATTGAGATCCATGCTCGACTCAATTAAGGAAACACCGGTCTTATGCATGATCTCAGATATCATGCGTCCACTATATACTTTTAAAAAAAAAAGTATACAGTGGAACTACCCTCCAGAGAAGACTGGCTGAATGGACAGGTCATCTGTGAGGTCGGTAGCCTTATATGGTATATCGATGGGTCAAAAATGGGCCTCAACGTAGGCTTTGGAATTTATGGGGAACGCCCCAAATTCAAACTTAGTATGAATTTGGGTAGATTCACTTCTATCTTTCAGTGCGAAAATCAATCTGCAAAAACACTACGTTAACCATATAATCTATATTAACTCTGATAGTCAAGTAGCACTGCTAGTGCTGAGATCAAACTTGGTGAACTCGAAGCTAGTTGGAGACTGCGTGAACCGTCTAAACGCCCTGGGAGGTAACAACAAGGTCGTTTTAAGATGGGTTCCACGGAAGCTCGCACGGGAGGGCTCAGAGAGTACACAATTTGGACCCGAGCCATTTTGTGGAATCTCAAAAGCCTCGCTCGATTGACCCTGGGAACTCTTTACCACAATAAATCACTTAAGATCTGGTGTAATACACCATGTAAATTCGCTTCGGAAGCCCTGGGATTAGGTAAAAATAAATTGCGCATTCTGGTAAGAGCCCTGACTGGACACTGTTGTCTTAAAAAGCACATGTCCATCCTGGGACTAAGCAACTCAAAGATGTGCCCGGTTTTGCTCCCTAGAGGAGGAAACGCCTTTACACATCCTGACGAATTGCGGACCCTTAATGCGCAAACGCAGCACTCATCTGGGAAACTATGTACTTCGCCCAGAAGAAGTGAAATTACTCACAGCTAAGCAACTCCTTCTATCCATTGAGGACGTAGGGCTTAGCAGTGAACTGTAGACATGGCAGCGATCACAATAGAACTTTTAGGTCGCAGTGATACTGGTCTCTCTAGATCTGCATAGCTGCTGGTACATAACAAAAAAAGAAGGGTCTACTCTTTGAAAAATAGCCCTGTATAGATATATGACAAATATCTTTTTATACCTTTACATAAAGTAATTTCCAGAGGTATTGAGAAGCTATTGATTATTCTTCAATCAATGTCATAATCGTTATAATAGCTGCGGCTTAAAATATACATATTTCTTTGTCTTCCGCTCATTGCTTTTTTCGCCTTTGTTACTTGATCTTATGGTTCGGAAAGTAGATTCCTATTATTTTGGATACGTGGGACAAGAAGTCAATCTTCACCATATTTCAGAATTTTGAAACTAGGTATGTATATGTATCCAATCGCGCAAACTAGTTTGAATTACCATCAGGGACCGTTTTGGCCACAAATGCGCGGTCGGCGACCGGCGTCAAGGCTGCGTCGAATTTACCGCCCGTACCGCGCTCGCCGCATTGTGGGAAAGTCATAAACTTTGAATAGTAAAATTTTATAATAATTTTAGTGCATAATTAAAATTTTAATAAAAGGTACCGACTTCAAAAGGTAACAAACTAGACTGTCGTTTAAATAGTTATATTAAAATTTTCATCCGCTATTTTATCAAACATCACTAAAGCTGAAATGTTTTCTTTAAACATGGGACTACATCTGAAGTAAAACCTATTTAATAAAGAATAATCATTTAAATCGGTTCAGCCGTTTTCAAGAATAATCGGTGAACATATATAAAAAATATAGGGGTCGATTATAGAACGTTCCCGTTTATTTGAACTCTGTTTAAAAGTTCCTGTATCGTATGAGGACATCAAGGTCACTCAGCTAACTATAGATAGGATTATACTCGAAGTTTCTCTGCGTGATAGGCTTTTTTTTTCTTCTGCGTTAAGTGCAGTGTGAAGTAAGACAATTATCGATGGGGAAGAAAGGTTCTTGATTGTTAGCCTTGTACGGTAAGCGAAGTAAAATGTATAGGATGTCCCTCTCTAGTTGAAGTGACCTGGTAAGACATGTAGGAAGACGATGAATGCAGAGCATTTGTGGGATGCATTGGGGGAAGGGTGGGGAATGCTCAGCTATGGACTTATGAAGGACTGTAATGATGATGATGATCGTATTGATAAAAAAATTATTTCGTTATTTTTCTGTCTGTATATAGTAGAATATGCTATTCTTTAATTATATTTAAGGTCCAAACTAAATGTTATATTATATTCTTTTTTTGTATAGAATTAAGGGGACAAACGAGCACACAGTCCAACTGATGGTAAGTGGTTGCTGTGGCCCATAGACATCTACATCAGATCACATGCGTTGTCAGCCGTGAGGACTAAGATAGAATGTCTCTTTTCCAGTAAAAAGGGTCTCCGGTTCTCTACACTCACCACACGAAACACAGCAGCATTAAGCTGCTGTTTTACGCTGGTATTCTGTGAGAGCGTGGTCCTTCCCCGGTCGAGCCGACCCATTCGTTCTACAACTATACTATTAATATAGCTGCAGCATGGCTCTACCACGTATAAAATATAGATATTCTTGCAAAGAAAGACTATTCTGTTCTATTGTATTCTGATAAGTAAGAAGAAGAAAAATTAGATTATATATAAATAATATACAACATTCTTGGTTACTACATTTTTTCCGAGAACGTGAACGATACATGGCGCATTTCATATGCATTCGTTCCTTGCATTTTGTTTGTGCGTAGTGGTGACGTGACGCAAGACGAGTTTTATTTACATTACGGCGTAGTACTATTATTTATTCTGTAATTACGGTCAAAATAAGTCAATTTATGAAGGCATTAAATTACTTTTCCATTATTCAGAATTAAACAAGTGAATTTTTTAACATGTTTTCTTTATCATATTTTTGCATTGTCATCCGAATTTGAGGTGTATTTAAAATTTCAAGTTTCTAGCTCATCGAGAAGTAAGTTTAAAATCAATTACTAAATTAAAAAAAAAAAAAAAAAACAGACAGACAGACAGACAAACAAGAAAGTGACTTAAAAAAAACGTGGTAGGTAAAATAAATAAAATTAAAGAGGCAAAATTAAGAAGGCATGTCACTAAATACTGATAAATGTGTGGCCTGGTAAAAAAGTAGAAGTACAAATAAGACTCACAGCTGGGAAGGGACCCCTCTAGTTTCCGAGAGGTTTTTATGAGAGGTAATTATAGTACTGGCCTATGGATCTATATGTTCGCAAACTTTACAGTTCTCGAAATATTTTCTTTAATTTAGTAGATATGCAAGTTTCCTCAGGAAGGCAGAAAGTTCGGGTTAGCAAATTGAGAAATGTGAAAAAATTACTTTAAAATAATCTTTACAAACATTCAAAAGATTTTAATATTATATAGATGTCAGCTACTCATGAAAAAGGAGCTTCTTAACTTGACTCACGATTTATCTGCTGCACTAAAGATTCCACGTCGTACTAATACCGAAAAAGGTGCTGCTGGCAAATAAATACTTTTATTTCGTTCGTTTCGAGGGTTGCAGAATCAGACTGGATTCATAGTTTTTTCACGAGTGAGGTCAGATATCTTGGGCTGATAGGGGTTCCAGTTTTACTGTGTACCGGACACGGTAAGGTGTCATTGTGATTTATTATGTTTATAGCGTGTAAACGTCTTTATTTATAATAGTAGGCACATAATATTATAAATAAAGACGTTTTTTTATCTTAAATAAACTTTATCCGATTGCATATGATACTTAAGATCATCAGGTGGGAGTGGAACCTCCTTTATTGAAAGTATTCCAAAGGACTGCCATTTGTTGCAGTTACAGCTATGGAGTTATAATAAAGAGTTTGATTACAACTTCTGTCCGTTATTAACGTAACTTAAATGATACTGCGTATTAAATCAATGGCAGCCACCTTTATTTTTATCCAATTACAAAATCCGTTAGTGATGAACAAGACGAATTCAGTTTAATTTATTTCGAATACGACTAATTTTGAAATATTGTTGAAATCGTAAAACATATCGGACCACGAAACCAAAATCCTCGAGGCGACTTTCGAAAAGAGCGACAAGAAATGTATTTTATGTAGGAAACGAGTTACGTCGGCCTTGGCGCGGACGTGCACCCGAAACTAGTAATTTGGCGCCGCGATGTATGCTGTACACGGGATTAATTGTTAATCTTTTTGGAAC
The DNA here is from genome assembly GCA_029286625.1 of Parnassius orleans. NCBI lineage: Eukaryota > Metazoa > Arthropoda > Insecta > Lepidoptera > Papilionidae > Parnassius > Parnassius orleans. The sequence goes on from JAGSMP010000089.1 coordinate 2,937,560, forward strand.
GAAGTTCCTTATCGCACGGTACGAATTTGGCGGATGGGGGCTAGGCGAGAAAAAGTGTAAGATTTTTCCGTCACGACAACTTTTCTATAGTGCGAGCGAGATGGAATAATATCCATCTCCCTCGCACTTTTCTTATCTTGCCATGAAAAAGATATTATTTTAAATGATGCTTCATTTTAATAGACGCTAGTAATTCATTTATTTGTATTTGTTAATCAATAATATAATACGTTTATCAATAATAATATACTACGAAAGGAACTTCGTTCCAACCGAGTGTTCCACGACACGTTTTTTTTTAATATCCATTTATATTATGAAGTTATAATATACAGTCGACTCTCGATAATTTGAAACTCAAGGTACCAGAGAAACCAAGAGTTCAAAATAACAGGAGTTCAGAGGGAGGAAAAAATCAAGTACCTAATCAAAAGTTAGATCGATAGTAGATCAAAATTCGTGAATTATTATTTTAAACATTTGTACAATTATTCACACATGTTCATTTTGAAAAGAAGTCTCTCTCATTTTTATAAACAATCGACAGGTCTGTGCATGATAAACACTTCAAATTATAGAGAGTAGGGAAGCCCAGACTTCAAATTATTGCATGTTGGCGGGCAAGATACTATTCCTTCTACTTCAAATTACCGAGGAGACCTATTAATATTTATTTTATTCAATTTATCGAGTATTTTTCAAGGGCCCAGGAAAATATTTCAAATTATCGAGAGATTCAAATTAACGAGTGTCAAATTATCGAGAGTCGACTGTATATTTTACCCCCCGACGAAAACAGAGGGGTTATATGTTTGTAGTATGTATCTGTGTACCGTAGCTCCCAAACGGATGAACCGATTTAGATTTAGTTTTTTTTTGTTTGATGACTTGATCGAGAGTGTTCTTAGTTATGATTCAAGAAAATCTTTCGTCGTTTGAGGATCATCAGCTCCTTTTGTTTCGGGTTTTTTTTTAATTTTTAATTCAAGTAATATCATATACTTTATCAGGCCGTAACAGTTCACTGGTAAGACACTGACTTTGGAGAGACCCGCTCCAAAGTCAAAGTTAGAATTTTTTATTCAGTTTGGGCTTGTTTACAGCTCGTATGTACGTCAAAATCTGCGATCACACTCTTAATCTCATGGCTGTTAGACGGGAAATGAAGCTGCAATCTTCAGTAGATTTGATAGCATACAGGCAACTGAACAGGCAGATCTCCAAATGCATGCGGCGGGACTTACGCAACTTTAATACTGCTCGTATTGAAGAAGCGATCAAGCGCAACCAGGACTCCAAAGTCTTTGCCAAAGATCTGTCTGCCAGAAAGAGCCAACTGTCGAAGCTGAAGACCGAATGTGGCAGTATCGTCTCCGGGACACCTGAGATTGAGAGGTTCTATGGGCAGCTGTACACGTCATCGTTGGAGCCACACGCAAGTGTGAGTAACGATCCAAGAGCAAGTCTTATCCGACACTATTCCGATGATATCCCGGACGTCAATCTGAGCAAGATTAGAATGGCTCTCCAGCACCTTCAAAACGGCAAGTCTCCGGGCGAGGATGGAATTACAGCGGAGCTTCTGAAAGCGGGTGGAAAACTGTTACTTGAAGTCCTTCAGAAGCTCTATAATTCCGTCCTACATGGTGGCATTACACCAAAGGCGTGGAGCAGAAGTGCGGTGGTCTTGTTCTTCAAAAAAGGCGACAACGCCCTCTTGAAGAACTACAGACCGATTTCCCTTCTGAGCCGCGTCTACGTGCTGTTTTCGAGAGTCATTACGAATCGTCTCGCATGCAGACTCGACGACTTCCAGCCTCCCGAATAAGCCGGTTTCCGAAAAGGCTTTAGCACCATAGACCACATACATACCCTTCGACAAATTATACAGAAGACCGAAGAGTACAATCTGCCACTTTGTCTTGCGTATGTGGACTATGAGAGAAAGCCTTTGATTCCGTCGAAATTTGGGCGGTGCTGCAGTCCCTTCAGCGGTGCCAAGTTGACTGTCGGTATATCGACGTGCTGAAGTGTTTGTACAGTAGGGCTACGATAGCTATCCGAGTACAGAACCAGAGTACGAAACCTATCCAACTGCAGAGAGGTGTAAGACAGGGTGACGTAATATCCCCGATACTCTTCACCGCTGCGTAGGAAGACGTTTTCAAGCTACTGGACTCGAAAGGATACGGTATTAACGTCAATGGCGAGTACATCACTCACCTTCGATTTGCCGACGATATATTCCTTATGGCAGAATCGCTGGAGGACCTAAGCACTATGCTCAATGACCTCAATAGTGTCTCCCAACGGATAGGTCTTAAGATGAACATGGACAAAACAAAAAACATGTTTAATGTCCATGTCACACCTATGCCGGTAGTTGTTGGGAGCACTAAGCTCGAAGTTGTTGACGAGTATGTTTACCTGGGACAAATAATCCGACTAGGTAAGTCCATCTTCGACCGAGAGGTCAATCGACGGATTCAACTCGGCTGGGCAGCGTTCGGGAGATTACGACACATCTTCTCGTCAGACATACCTCAAAACCTTAAAACTAGATTATACAACCAGTGCGTGTTGCCAGTGATGACCTATGGATCTGAGACGTGGACCTTCACTGCTGGCCGTATGAGGAAGCTCAAAGTCGCTCAGCGAGCTATGGAGAGGGCTATGCTCGGCGTCTCTCTGCGTGATAGATTTAAAAACGAGGATATCCGCAGTAGAACCAGAGCGACCGACATAGCCCAAAGAATTAGTATGCTGAAGTGGCAATGGGCCGGCCATAGAGCTTGAAGAACCGACAAACGATGGGGAAGAAAGGTTCTCGAGTAGCAGCCTCGTACCGGCAAACGAAGTGTAGGGCGTCCCCCCACTAGATGGAGTGACGACCTGGTAAGACATGCAGGAAGTCAATGGATGCAGGTGGCTCGGGACCGTGCTTTGTGGCATTCCTTGGGGGAGGCCTATGTTCAGCAGTGGACTTGTGAAGGGCTGTAATGATGATGATGATGATGAACCAGAATTATTTTTCAAAAATGTAATGGTTTTTATATCTACATATTCAAATACCTGCTCACCAAGCTTGGCAGTAGGATATGCTGTTCACAGACCCAAGTTTTTTTTTTCATAATAATGTACATGTAATGTAGAAAAAGTGGGAGAGGTTATTTTTCAAACAAGAATTTATTTCTGGCCAATTTTTCACACGGAGCCTCATCACAGTGAATTGGTTTAGTCTTAAACATTTGATTCACCTCTACCATTTTCTGCTTCTTGTTTATCAGCCCTTAAGAGTCTATAGCTGGACATGGGCCTCCCATGTTGTAGGATATCTATCTATATAATCTTAATTTTTTCACTTAGCATAGATAACTACCGCTAGCTACCTTTGACGGTCCTTCCCGTCGCTGGTCCGGGTTTTGACGCCTGGTGTAAATAACATGGTTTTGTTACAATTTATAGAAAGCGACAAGATATTTTTGACTTCCCCACAGTTGCCTTTTACAACACCCACGGGACGAAATGGGATGACTATTATAATAATACTTTATGACAAAATTAGTGCTCCATTTTATTTAATTAGACAAAATTAGATTTCCTCATAGGGAGTATTTTCCATAGTTGCCACGCTTGGCAGGTGGGTTGGCAATCGCAGTTTTTTTATAATTTTGAGTTGTTACCAGGAAGATGCTGCCGGTCATCTCCTGTTTCAGTTTCCTCGCTCCCCTCTTACGACAACCACGGGACGACATTACGGAACTTATGCACGGTTATTACGGAATTAGTGTTAGGTGCCTCGAAGTAATTCAGTATAATACTTATAACACTTTTTTATATATAGGAGAGGGGGCAAACGAGCATGCGACTCACCTGATGGTAAGTGATTAAAGCTTTTAAATTATTTTTATACAATAATGGGTCACAAACGAGTGAAAAATACAGTGAATGTTGTGCTTAATCATATCTACATCTGTTCTCAAATTACAATTAAAATACTCTAGAGGAGAAAAATTAAATGACTCATTAGCAGTAAAGGTTCCGGTTTTCGTCAGTCATCAGTTGATACAATGCAGCATTATATTGCTATTTGGGCCTTGTACTCGACCAGGAAATGACCGTCATGCTGAGAGCATGAAACTTATTGACGCTGAAACTTATAGACTTATTGACGCTGCAGCCATAATACGCTACACTGTGGCTCAACCACATAAAAAAAAATTGTGTGGCTCAAAAAGTTATAAAGGGTTCCATCTCCTTCCATATACCCTCATCCTGAAAGTGTCCTAAGAAGCGACGTGTCTTTTTTTATAGGATAATGGTGACAAACGAACACACAGTCCACCTGATGGTAAGTGGATGCTGTGGCCCATAGACATCTATCCTCGATTAAGAATCAAAATGCAGATGCGTTGAAATCCCTGAGGACTAAGATGGAATACCTCGTTTCCAGTAAAAAGGGTCTCCGGTTCTCTACACTCACCATACGAAAAACAGCAGCATTAAGCTTCTATTTTGCGCTGGTATTCTGTGAGAGCGTGGCCCTACCCGGTCGAGCCGACCCATTCGTGCTACAACTAATATAGCTGCAGCGTGACTCCACCACGTGTCTTCTGTCATTATTAACAACTGGCATTTATACAAGTGTATTAATGATAATGTACTCTATTCCGATTGTGGTAACGGGGGCCAATTTCAACGGAGTCTAGCCACCTGCGTAGCACAGGGTTGTAGTGCACTAGTGTGTGCACAAGCATAGGTGTAGGTACTCGCTATTCCCTCAGTTACAAATCTAATGAAACGGTAATCCGACACGGCCGGAGAGAGAGATCAGACGCAGTACCAACGGCTTTACGTGATTACACGAGTACCTTGAGGTGGCCGGAGTGGTGCGGGGGGGAGTAGCTTGAGGTGGTCATGGTGGTGCGGGGGAACCTTGAAGTGACGCTACTGAAAAATTATGCTATAACCGAGTTTTTAGCCCGACTCAGTATTTGAACCTGGGAGCTCATGATCAGTCGTGCTTACGACCACTAAACGAACGAGACAGCAACGAGGAACCAGTGTAATATATCCAGACCGGTGACGGGAATCATTGGTATGAGACGTCTAGGGCTTTTATGACAAAATCATCTATCCGCCTACCAAGCGTGGTGAATTCAAATCTGTTATGAAAGAGGACAGTGTCCCAGGCAGACTGTTTATCCAAGCAAGCTAAGTTTGCAATGCTAAGTGTCAACAAGTTTCGATCCAGCACTTACGTAAAATAAATGAAATTCGTGTTCCAAAAACATCAACATGTGACAAAAACTAATCTAAATATTAAAATATCTTCAGACCATTTATCGTGTACATTATTCGTCGCCCGCGCAACTACAGGTTCCCGTTGCGCATGTCCGTGTGTGTGTGAGCGCATATGTGTGCAGTTCATTGACACCACTTTTTTCTTTTCTTTGGTATAGGTCATGGTGTTTAATTTTTTAATGTCTTTGAGCGTTGTCGCTGCAAAAAGATTCGCTTATCTTATATTCATATTTTCTCATCATTATTGCGCTTGTACAATTTCATTCATTTACGTAATTTATATCAACGCAAATACTAATTGAACAAATGTTTTTTGACGGCTGTTATCGTGCCAGCTGCAAGGCACTTAATATATCGGGAATTTTAAATACGACAAAGTTCGAAAAATTTACATTATTCAAACCATTCATTCATTTAAATTAACACTTAATTTACACAGTGACAAACGAGCACACAGTCCACCTGATTGTGGATTCTGTTGTGTAGACCATAGACATCTACGTCTATCCTCGATTAAGAATCAAAATGCAGATGCGTTGTCACCGCTGAGGACTAAGATGGAATGCCTCGCTTCCAGTAAAAAGGGTCTCCGGTTTTCTATACTCACCATACGAAATACAGCAACATTAAGCTGCTATTTTACGCTGGTATTCTGTGAGGGTGTGGTCCTACCCCGGTCGAACCGACCCATTCGTGCTGCAACCATAATATAGCTGCAGTATGACTCTACCACGTGGATTCCACATTATCTTGAGAAATATATCAATCCTCCGACATGCATGATTTCGTTAATTATATTCATTAATTTCAATAATGATGGCACTATGGTAACTCAGGTTTAAAAATATGTAAAAATAACATTGTTTTGAATGGTAATCATTGATGATTAAAATTTGGCATTGTTAAATATGCAGTTTTTCAGAAATCATTATGTTAGTCAATAATTTTTTTTAAGACTTTACTTCAAAAATATAACTCATCTCTGTGCGCTCTGTGTGCTCAACTCTGTATGTAATGGGAAATACAATCGCATGAAAGTTCTGCAAGGCATCATCTGACGTGAGAATTACACTATTTAGATCTTCCTGCCAAGCGTTTTACACGTGTTAACTCTGGGTTGACTCTATACATGACGGGTAACTTATAATGATATTTTTAGACATCTAATGGGATTTAATCGCTATTGTAGTGCTTCTGAAATGTACGCAAAAACCCGGGTGACTCTTTTAAAGCAATCCAGCGAAAGAGGACAGCATAATTAATAGATACTAATACAGACAGTACAGACGCTGGGTGGAGATCACCACTGACTGACACTGACTTTCAGAAATATTGCTTATTGTAAATATTTCAACATTATTATAGTTATTGTGTATTATTTATTCCATTTTCAATTTATCTTGTAATTATGGGTCTTTGTATCTGCAATAAAGGATTATGTTATTATTATTTTGTGTTTAATTTTAATTAGCATTTTCCTGAAAAAATGTTTCGATATTATTGTAGCCCATCGTATTTATAAAAATATCGCCGGGAAAATTCGTAAAATACAAATATCGTATTGATTGAATAGTTTTTAATGAGACTTTGCCTCATCAAATTAAAATTAAAATTATCAGTATTATGTTAAATGTTATGCCTTTTTAAATACTTCGAGATTGATGAAATAATTGCTGTACCAAATGTATCAAATGGACACGTTACACAAATCTGAAAAAAGAGATTTAGAACGCTGTAGGTGTAAAGATTTTTGGAACGAAGTTCTTTATCGGACGGTACGGATTTGGCGGATGGGCGCTAGGCGACAAAAAGTGTAATGCCCGGTTTACATTATTCCAGTCCAGCGATCGAATCCAGCGCTGGATTGCTTACTGCAAAAATGTAAACCGGTACTGGAATGCACTAAATCCAGTGAGCATTCCAGTCCAGTAAATGGATTGGCGGTCTACTTTTGAATGAAGTGCGACCAATCTAGTGCAACTGGAATAATGTAGAAGGCCAATCCAGTGCCATTCCAGTGCTGACACGACAATTGTATAGTAACGTGTTGGTTGCTTTTGCAGACTGCGAAGAAGAAAGGATTTAACAATGGTGAATCGAAACTGATCTGTTCTTGAAATCATTGTCACTGTAGTGTTCACACTTCAACGGCTTCTAAATTACTGGAATAATATAAACGATACAGATCCAGTCCAGCACTGGACTGGATTCTCGCTGGATCACTGGACTGGAATAATGTAAACCGGGCATAAGATTTTTCCGTCACGACTCCTTCTGACGTAGTGTAGACGGCCTTGGCGGCTATAAGGAAGCGAGATGGAATAATATCCATCTCCCTCGCAATTTTTCTTATCTTGCCATGAAAGAAATATTGTTTTATTTTAAATGACGCTTCATTTTAATAGACGCTAGTAATTCATTTATTTGTATTTGTTAATCAATAATATAATACGTTTATCAATAATAATATACTACGAAAGAAACTTCGTTCCAACCGAGTGTTCCACGACACTCACGCATGTTTTTTTTATAGTATAAGGGAGACAAACGAGCACACAGTCCACCTGATGGTAAATGGATGCTGTGGCCCATAGATTATTCAAAAATTATTTGTATTTGACTGATTTTGGTGTTACGTTCCAATGTCATCGCATCACCTTTACCCCCCGGGTCGGAAGGCAAGTAGGCCGTTGGTTCTGCGCCTGATTTGTCTCCGATCGTGTCGGATTGCCATCCCATCGGACTATGAGAGTTAGGTAATAGAGACTGCTACTGTGCTTGCTTACACATTCGTGTACTATGATCCTGTCCTGCGCAGATCGCTAGTCTCCGTTGAGACTGGCCGCCGTGCTCGATATTCGGTCTGGAATACATTATCATTATTAAATTACGGTTACCCAAATATATTCATGAGGCTAAAAATCCGAACTTTCAACTGTGCGTAACATGCACTTGACCGATTCTTTGATTAATTTATGTACACACAAAAAAGATACAAAGGTAGTCTACTTATTCCTATATTTTTTTTTGAATAAATTAAACGCAAATAACGGCTGCATACGGAGATAGAGCCTACAGGTATTTTTATTAATATTTTAATCACATTAATTTAACGAGGGCAACGTTTTAGACGTGCAGCTGCACTCAATAGAATAGACAAATAAATTTATATCAAAACACCTGCAATTTAATGTGTTTGAAATTCAAACATCGGCAACTGTACTACCGGTAATTTTAATTATTTAAAAAATAGACGTGTTTTCGATGCCAATATAATGATGTTATGTATTCCTAGAAAACTGCAATTCACGAACTTCTAGATAGCTAAGCTATTTGTTATGTACGTATAAGTAAAATATTACTTCTTTAGTTAATTATCTCAATAAATACTACATAATACTCAACATATCAGATAGTGGTCGGCATGGGTCAGCACATCTGTTTCAATTAAATGATATTTAAGGTTTTGTTACTGCTCACCTCGATAGCGAAAGCGTCGGGTGTTCTTTAAACAATCCGCCATGATGTAATGTACTCTCGTTTAATCATATAATTATCATTTAAAAAAATTAATGAATCTTTTTAAGAAGTCTTTATAAACTAAAAATTTCAATTTTTATAATTTATTTATGTTTAGTGTTTTTAGAGAAAAATTTGATTTCATTATTACTTACTTACTGTGCCGTCCGTTGGTCTATAGTTACGTTTGTTACTTATAACAGGATGTGTGACATAAATGACTAAAGCATAATGAATTAGGATCTTTACATTTACACCTCTCTGCAGTTCGATGTTTCGTAGTCCCGTTCCGTACTGTATAAACACTTAAGCACTTTGATCAAGTCTGCATGCGAGACTATTCATAATGACCCCGAAATCAGTACGTAGACGCGACTAAGAAGGAATCGATCTGTAGTTCTTCAATTAAACTTTGTCGCCTTTCTCGAAAACATGACCACCGATGTCCTGTTCCAAAGTCCTACCATCGGAATAGTGCTACAATGGATGATGGAATTAAATAAGTGATTTTTTAATTTTGTACTTATTGTATTATTCCGACATTGTCGTCAATTCTGAGTTATGTCCAAAATTTCAAGATTCTAGCTCATCGGAAAGTACTGAAATATAAGTTGCAAGATTCCACCCGGAACGACAGACGGACAATCAGAAAACAAGAAAGTAACTTAATAAAAATGTGGTAAAATATTCTGAAGGAGTTCAAACTACGATTTTCCACCCGCTTTCAGAAACTGTAATTCCATTCTCGCCCGAAGCCTTGCCGTTTTAAGGTGCTGAAGAGCCATTCTAATCTCGCTCAGACTGACGTTGGGGATATAATCAGAATGGAGTTGGATGAGACTTGCTATTGGATCGTTACTTACGTGTGGCTCCAACGACAATGTGTACAGTTATCAGTAGAATCTACTTCTTAAACTTCAACAATTGACTGCTTCCGGTAGAGTTTTCCGGGCTTTGAATCAGAGCACGAGTAAGACCGAACGTTAATATCAATAGACGTAACCTCTCCAACAACGTTAAGGATCAGTATACCTCTTCGGTGATCGCTACCAGTTTCCACCCTTGCGATTACTAAGATGTCACGGAGCAGTTACCATCAGGTCATTATAATGAGGTCAATTAATTTTTCTTCAGACCGACGGGCCTAGACCAGATTCACTTCCTTTGGGGCCGCTTCTGGAAGTAAGAGTCCATCATAAAGAGTTCCTCCTTCTCAATGAAGTCAATTATTGAGCTCTTAGATTCTGTTCCTCTACACCAAATTTCTATACCTTCAATTAATCGTCCTTTTTGTGCCTAGTTTTGCGGTGAACGCCTTATTGGATGGATCTAGATCCATCCAATAAAACTGATAATAGAGATAGAGATAGAGATATCCTTATACATCTTCTCCACCTTCTCATTGGGATAAGCCGAGGCTGGTGCGTAAACCTGTATAACCTTAAACGAATGCCTATTAGTTACTGAGGGTAAGGTACGAAACCCTTATCGACACACTCCCAATCTTCACAACACGAGTGTTGACGAGAGACATGTAGTTGTGGGTAATAAATCCAACACCCTTGGGACAGATTTCCACTATCCGGTGATAGAACAAGTTGCCGGATTCGAGGATAATCGTGTCCTTCTCTTCGAACTTCAGATAATACTATAATATCTTAGTGGAACTTGTCTATCCTTCTTCCAACTCCAGGACATTTTCGTCAGTCCTCAGGAAGCGTCAGTGCCAGGCCGATTTTTCTATGTTGGCAACCGAAACTCCACCGGAAATTCTTCCTGTCCCGCCACTACCATTGTCGACACCGTGGCCAGGAATAGCGAAGCCGCCGGTGACTGGAGGCCATGTCTTCATGTCGTTGCTCATGGGAGGATGTTTGCCATAGTTGCCACGATTGGCAAGCAAATTTTGTTTTCTGGTTGTTATTAGGAAGACGCTGCTGCCCATGTCATGATTTGTTTCCTCTGTCGCCCTTGCTACGCACACGAGACAATATGGGGTTGTGATATTACACAGCCTACCTATAATTACTGCCCTAAAACCCTTTCAGAAATAAGAGGTCGTTATTGACACTTGCGTATGAAATAGCAAATTAATGCTGCTGTGTTTCGTATGGTGAGTGTAGAGAACCGGAGACCCTTTTTACTGGAAATGAGGCATTCCATCTCAGTCCTCAAGGGTGACAACGCATCTGCATTTTGATTCTTATTTGTGGATAAATGTAGATGTCTATGGGGCACAGCATCCACTTACAATCAGGTCCATCTGATTCAATCTTTTCCCACACAGTCCACTGTGTACTCGTTTGTTACCCTTATTCTATAAAAAAAAATGACGTAACAGTTCTGTACCAGATTGATATCCTAAATATGACATATTGAACTATATAGTTCAATATGTCATATATATATATACATATACTTAAAACCTACGTGAAATGGAAATGAGTGCGTAAAAGTAGAACATACAAAGTTAGAACTGGTTAGAACTAAATTTAAAAGATTGTGAAGACACGCGAAGTCTGACATTTTATACATTGTCAATAAAGGTATTTTAATTAACAAAGAAGCAGAAGTAAAAAAAGTAATAAGTATATATAATAGAAAAGTAATCGTCGATAGTCGTACAATCGATTTCTTAAAAACAAACCGACCTATTTATTACTAATTTAATCGCTTTAAGGCCAATTACATTTCGCTGCGTGATAGCGGATCTAACGAGCTATAACTATAGGCCGTTAGGTTAGGCTATAAAGTTAGGACACCTGTGGCAGGTGCTGCAGATGTCCTAGACCGGTCTCGGCCGAATATGGATGCACGTTAGACTAACCTGTTTTAATATACTCGCTGGCAATACGCTTGATGTCATCAATTACATGTTATGTTTGTTTGTTTGCTTGAATTATCGTCGTTTGTATCATTTGGATACGGACGTGAAACTTTTGCCAATTCTTATTGTTATCCTATGCAATCAAATATGCAATGCTAAGTAATGTTTAATTCATCTATTACAGCCTATCGAAAGTCCGCTGCTGTACATAGCCCCTCCCTCCTATAGATTAGCTGTGAACAAAATTAATTATACCGGCCGGAGCGATCAGAAATTGGTTCCTCAATTAATTATAATTCAGCGAGATGGACCAGCTGTGGTTTTGATCCTGGCGAAAGTTAAATGACCAACTGCTGGTTCAGAGTTATTAAAATGATGATTTAACGTAAATTAATGGACTGTATGAGGCGGTGCGAATTTACTATTTCGCGATACTGCAAATGCCCTAAATTCGGGCTACAGGAAGGATCTAAAGGAATGCATGTGCACTCACCTGGACTTCTGCTGATCTGACTCGTGTCTCAAGGGCTGCGGCCTCGATGGTTGGATGCCGGCTGTCTTCACACATATAAACTTCACAGATTACTTATTTATTTTATTCTTTATTGCATTCCTTAATATAAAAGAATACAAAGGGCGGACTTAATGCCTTAAGGCATTCTCTACCAGTCAACCCGTGGAGTGGTGAGAATTTGACGTAGGTAAAAATGATAATTAACTACGCTAAATATACATTTAACTAATATATACAATAAATTAACTATACACTACACGTACACTATACATACATAAACATACATATTATATACATATAAACATACATATACATATATATATATATATATATATATATATATATATATATATATATATATATATATATATATATAAATAGTACATATAATTAACTATATATACGTCTAACTATATAAACAACATGGATGATTCATGTAAGAAGCTTAGAAGCTTAGCTTATTTATGACTGCCTCGTTGGTCTAGTGGTTGTAGTAGTGCGACTGTTGATCATGAGGTCCCGGGTTCGAATCGCGGGTCGGGCCAAAAGAAATCAGTTATTGAGCTTTTCCGTCAAGAAATTCTCAGTAGCTGCCCGGAGTCAGGAAGTGGGCGGTGTCTCACCCCCGTGCCTCGGAAAGCACGTAAAGCCGTTGGTCCTGTACCTGATCTCTCTCCGGTCGTGTCGGTTTACCGTCCCATCGGACTATGAGGGTGAGGGAATAGAGAGTGCACCTGTGCTTGCGCATACACTTGGGCACTATGATCCTGTCCTGCGCAGATGGCTAGTCTCCGTTGAGACTGGCCGCCGTGACCGAAATTCGGTCTGGAGGACATTATTATTATAATTATCGCGAAATATAGCGTTATAGCAAATGTCTATACACTTTGCTATATTTTTGTATAGTTTAATATGTAAATTACCGGCGGGAGCGATGACGTGAGATATATGCGATGCGGTTGGTTGCGTGACTTCTGAGCAGTATAGGATTGTCACGATTGGTGGGCAGAGCAGCCGAAACATTTTATTATTTCGAGTTGTTATCAGGAAGATGCTGCTCCCATCCCCTGTTTCATTTGTCTCAGTCGCTTCTTACGACACCCACGAGATAATAATGGGGTGGTGGATTCTATAAAGCCGCCATGGCGAACCCCATGTATAAAATATATTAAAGGAACTGCTCCTTAAAAACTTTTATTTCTCTATAATAAAAGTAAACGGATAAATAAACACCCCGCTTTATAGAACATAATGTTTTCTTTATATATATAATATAATTGAAGTGTCTGTCTGTAATCTTGAAATAACTGTCTTCTATAAAGCTCAGGGGAGCTATATGCATGTTATTAAGATGTAAATAAAAATTTCTGTCTCTCTGTCCGGGCTAATTTTAGGAATGGCTAAACTAATGTGATGAAACTTAAAAAACAGATAAAGAGCAATATTATGAGTGATATTTAGGCGATATTTTATTCGAAAAGCATAGCATTTTTTGTGAAATCGAAATGTACATAAAAAAGATTGTCTTAAATAAATATAAATTATGATAAAAATGACATTCATAGACACCACAAAGGCGAATCCGGGGCGGGTCGCTAGTAATAGGTACTTATAACAAAAACACAATTTTTAAAAATTTTGTCTGTCTGTCTGTTTGTTCCGGCTAACATCCGCAACGGCTGGACCGATTTTGACGGGACTTTCACTGGTAGATAGCTGTTGTTAAAATGAGTAATTTAGGCTACTTATATTTTAGAAAAAGAATTAGGGTTCCGTGCAGTAAAATTAAAACCCTAAATTACACGCGGGCGAAGTCGCGGAACAGCTAGTATTCTAATAAACTATTATTGTTTACGATGTCGGCAGTGTTTGTAGTTAAATATTTCACCGTGATTTAATTAATCGTGATGTTCAGTTTTACAAGCTGGAATAGGACGTTGCTCGCGAGGCTTATACCCGTACGCGCTCGCTAGTAGTAGCGACAGAAAAAATATTTGATGTGGTATTAATTGTAATTTTCATAAATTAACAACAGTTTTATTTTATAAGTCTTCTTCTTCTTCTTTTAAATTATGGCTATATGATAGAATTCTGCCAGATTTTATAAGTCATTTTTAATTATAGGCTGAATATGGGAAAGAACACTCGATGTTAACCGACAAGTAGAATTTTATAACACCTACCTATATATTATTACACAGAATGTTACAAACAAGCCGGTGTTCATTTTAGGGACGTATAGATACATATGGGCATGACATCATAGAGCAACAGGGGCCACCGGCGGACTGGAGGGGAGTAGCCATACGCAAGCATTCCCCTCTGTAAAAGTACAAGTCCACGCGGTCCTATGCGTGCAAAAACTCTAGTTGCAGCGACGGCCGGCTGAATCGACATCCTACAAAAATGCCGAATTATTCAGATTTTGCTGCAAAAAGAGATCTGCCACGTCAAATTTACTAAAATATGGCGTTACCATTTTATACGTGGTAGAGCCATGCTGCAGCTATATTAGTAGTATAGTTGTAGCACGAATGGGTCGGCTCGATACCAGCGTAAAATAGCAGATTAACACTGCTGTGTTTCGTATGGTGAGTGTAGAGAACCGGAGACCCTTTTTAATGGAAAAGAGGCATTCCATCTTAGTCCTCGCGGCTAACAACGCATCTGCATTTTAATTCGCAAACGAAGATAGATGTAGATGTCTATGGGTCACAGCAATCACTTACCATCAGGTGGACTGTGTGCTCGTTTGGTCACCCTATCCTATAAAAAAAACCTTTCATTTATAAGTAATTTTTAATCACATTATTGCTATTTACTTTTAAACTTAAAAATTACAATAATAACGGTCGTGTTGTTTCGGATTTGTTTAACAACACGGGTCGCTCGCCCTCATACAATATGGGAATCGGTCGAGCGACTGATCCAAGTCTGTATCAGAGTTGTCGCTGCCACCGAGCGATACTGTTATAATGTATCTATGTGTGTATGAAATTGTTAGTTTTTCGCTTTAATTGTTATGTGTGAGTTTCGTAGTGACAGACGATTGTTTTTGTATGCACAGATTTCCTCCCGCAAAAAAATGACAGACAGTTCTGTATCAGAAAAAAACGCTACGCCTACTCCCCTCCGGCCCGCCGGTGGCCAGTTTTGCTCTACGCATGACATTTATGACAGTGAAATATTTTTTTGGTCGTTATTAAAGGGATTTTATTGTTCATAATAGGTAACTAACAATACTCAACACTGTGCAAAAATGTTGGTCACGCTGATAATCTGTGAAATCGTAGTTCCCCGGTTGAGCCGACCAATTCCTGGTACAACCATAATATAGCTGCAGCGTGGCTCTGCCACGTATAAAAGTCTAGCAGGAAGCAAGTAAAGCCGTTGGCCCTGCGCTTGATCTCTCTCATTTTGAGAGTAAGGGAAAGGACAGTGTAACTGTGCTTGCGCACACACTCGTACACTATGATACTGACTGGCCATCTCAACAGAAACTAGCCATCTGCGCAGCTGCAAATCTGTGTGCTTGCGTAGCCTTTCTTCCAAACTTTTCTTATCCAGCAGTGTTTAGCCTCTAGCACAAACTGTAGGTGCTGGCCAAATTTTATATGATCCGGTCTTTATTAGCTAAGTTATACCTATCAAGTTTTTCATAGTAAGGAGACCTGCCTGTTTAAGTAATGAAATATATTCCGAGGATATAATATATCTATATATAAAAATCAATTGCTGTCCGTTAGTCTCGCTAAAACTCAAAAACGCCTCGACCGATTTTGATGAAATTTTTTGTGTGTGTTTGAATGGGTCCTTGGATGGCTTAGATTCACATTTGGACCCGGTAGGTGGCGATGTTGTCGAGATCCAGAAATCACCCGAAGCCGGGGCGGATTGCTAGTAATATTTATATAATTATTACTAGCCATATAGCTCGAAGAACCGACAACCGATGGGGAAAGAAGGTTCTCGAGTGGCAGCCCCGTACCGGTAAGCGAAGTCTAGGGCGACTCCCCACTAGATGGAGTGATTACCTGGTAAGACATACAGGAAGTCGATGGATGCAGGTGTCTCAGGACCGTGCTTTGTGGCATTCCATGGGGGAGGCCTATGTTCAGCAGTGGACTTGTGAAGGACTGTAATGATGATGATGATGATGAATTACCTCTTCCTTACCACTATACATATATTATAAATATATTCATCATCATACCGTATTCAGTCGTATGCACACTTTTACTCAGACTCTATACGTTATGATGATGAATATATTTATAATATACGGCGTAAAAGAATACATTACCCCAAGCTATACCGTGGATGTTGTAAGAGACGAAATAGAAGTTGAAACAGGAGATGGGCAGCAGTATCTTCTTGACAATAATTTTATACTAATAAAAAAACTATGGTGTCCAACCCAGCTTTTACTACTGTAGTATCGACCTGGTAAAATATGTAGGATGTCAATGGTTGCCACACTCGCACAGAATACCAGCGTAAAATAGCAGCTTAATGCTGCTGTGTATCTTATTGTGAGTTAGGTTTCAGATATGAATCATAAATGGATGAATCATCTGGATTATAGATGCAAACTACGTGCTCTATTGTTACCCTAGTTCTTTAAAAAAGAAAATTAAGATCCATATTGATGATGCCTGCAGTACAAATGAGTTGGGTCGACCAGGAAAAGACCACACTCGCACAGATAACAACAGCACAATGCTGCAGTGTTTCGTATTCGAGTGACGAGAACCGGAGACCAATTTTACTGGTACCGAGGTATTCAATCATAGTCACACACAACACAAATGGGTTGACTCGACCGGGGTAGGACCACGCTCTCACAGAATAGCAGTGTAAAATAGCAACTTAATGCTGCTGTGTTTCGTGTGGTGAGTGTAGAGAACCGGAGACCCTTTTTACTGGAAACGAGGCATTCCATCTCAGTCCTCAGGGGTGACAACGCATCTGCATTTTGACTCTTAATTGAGGATAAATGTGGATGTCTATGGGCCACCGCATCCACTTACCGTCAGGTGGACTGTGTGCTCGTTTGTCACCCTTATACTATAAAAAAATAGTCCTCAGGGGTGACAACGCATCAGCATTTTGATTCTTAATTATAGATGTTTGTGTCTATGGGCCACCGCATCCATTCACTGTGTGTGACTGTGTGCCCGTTTGTCACGATTGTCTTTTATTAAAATAAAACGGCCTGCTATCCACAGTCTTTTCTGTAAGTCTATAAAGAACTAGTTTCAAAGCGCACTGCTCTGCAAACCATCCAACATTGATGTGCGACCATACGGAAGCACCGATTGGGCAATTACCTGCCGCAACCTGATCACAGTGTTCATCGTATGTTTGAGCACTGACCAAATTGAGCGTGGGACTGATCTAGTGCACTCCCGTGCGTTCGGAGCACTATGAGTAACGTAGACGTGCATAGCGGTGGCGATGACCTGGCCCTCTAAGTTGAATGACACCGCTGGTCAATTATCATTCTTTTTTTTCATTAAAGCCTTTCAAAAATCTACTGCTGAACATTGACCTCCCCCGTACGTTCATAGGGGTAAAATATTTGGTATCGTTGCTACGCTTGGCAGGTGGGTTGACAATCGCAGTTTTTTTATTAATTTGAATCTTGTTTTATATCTCTTTGTCGCCTCTTACGACACCCACGAGATGATATCCATCCATCCGTTACATACTATAAAAGTCAACTTCTGAACATAGGTAGCCTATATATAGCCTCATAGGGAGAATTTGCCTTAGTTATCACGCTTGGCAGGCGGATTAGCAGTCGTAATTTTTTAATAATTTAAGTTATTTATTATCAGAAAGATGCTCTGTTACTGCCCATCTCCTGGTTCGTTTCCCTCCGTCGCCTCTTACGACGCCCATGAAATGATATGGGTAATGAATTCTCTTTTGCCGCCATGACACGAATATGATCACAATTATGAACCCGATGTAATGTTTCAATGAGTATTACAAATCGGTTTTTTGTTTGTTTGGGATATTTCATGGAGTACTATTTATACGTGTTAATAAAGGCTTGCATGCAGGGTTATGCAGTTGCAATGACTTAGATAACATGTTAGATTATCACGTAGATTTACTCAAAATGCACTACCAAGCACGTGGTAAATCAGCGCTTAAAATTGCAATCATCAAACTTATCCATGTCGGTGGGTATCGAATCTGACAATCCGTTATGGGCTAGGTACTGTATAGTTATCTAAAATCTGGAAATTTTGGTGAAACTAACTGTTATACTTTGTGTTTACTTTAGTTAATAATAAATAATATCATTTTTCGCTGAATATGGTACTAAAAAAAAACTGAACATTAAACGTAAAAATATATAGTTGTTAAGTTATATTAAATACTTTCTTAATAATTAGCGCTTATAACCTACAAAAACGTAGAGAGTAGAACTTTGTGAACAGAACACCAGAACACCACCTTTTCAATAATCTTCAACAAACAGAGTATGAATGAATCTCTATTCTATGATATATTTCTAACTTCAACTAATAGTAATTTTATTTTAATAAGAATAATAATAGCTCAAGAACAATCAAAACAATGGAGTTAACACTTTGTTAAACAAATTCGTCTGAAGCAACAAGTAATAAAGAGACACAATCCACAGATTAGCGCAATGTTAAGGACCCATTAATTAATTACAAAGCGGATAGTGCACGCGCGAGCTAATCTAGACTATTAGGAAGATTTGTTTCTTAGTCAGATTGAATGTGCAAAATAAACTGGAAGATTACGTTTACTACGGATATAACACGGTATCAGCTTTCGCAAAATATAGTTATATCAGGATTAATATAGCCACGCATATGTTTTACACGTGGTAGCGCCACGCTGCAGTAATATTATAGTTGTAACAAGAATGGGTCGGCTCGACCGGGGAAGGGGCATGCCCTCGCAGTATACCAGCGTGAATAGCAGCTTAATGCTGCTGTGTTTCGTATGGTGAGTGTAGAGAACTGGATATCGTTGTAACTGGAAATTAAGCATTTTACCTTAGTCCTCAGGGGTGACAACACATCTGCATTCTTATTCTTAATCGAAGTTATATGTACTCGTAGAATGTATATGGGCCACAGCATCAGATAAACTGTGCTCGTTTGTCACCCTAATTCTGTAAAAAATGTCTTAGAAGCCCATCCTTCACGATCTTGTAACCTAGTTGATGTATCGTTGGTATTTCGTCTTTTATTCATAAGCCTGTTAAAGTCTGCCACCGAGGATAGATTTAGATTTTTTAGATTTAAAAGAAATTTATGTGTTTCTCTCAATTTTCGGATTTTAGTTTAGAACTACAACATTATACTTTTAATTTTAGAACTGTATATAACTACTGTGTGTTTGTGTAGGTACATTATTAAATAAAAAAATTGCGTCTCTACTGCAAAATGATTTGCCATAATTGAGTCGTCAGTCTGGACCATATATATGTATATATATATATATATATATATATATATATATATATATATATATATATATATATATATATATATATGTATATATATAAAGAAAACATTATGTTCTATAATGCTAAATTCTATAAAGTTGATAGTCTTTTAAACCTCTTTTATACTTTTAAAAGTGAATTAATGTTGAAGTTATGAGTCAGAGCGAATTAGATCCGCATGTCATTATTCTTCTCTGTTTCAACATCATCACCATTACAGCCTATCAAAACACCATTGTACATAGACTTTTCCACAGATTGCGTCATATCATATCATAGTCGTTAATTTATGAATGTAAATCAGTTAAAATAATGCATTACCACGCATTCTGAATTTAAAAGATAAAAAGGACAGAATGTTTGCCATTTTTTTTAAATTAAATTTTCTTCACCATTCGCCTATATTACTTATTCTGAACCTTCTCTGCAAATTTGGCCGGTTATTGCAAAATAAGCCTGTACAGTAGGGGCTATGTATTTTAGTTGTCACGCTAGACATGCAAGATGGCAGCTGTAGTTTTTTTTTAATTATTTTGAGTTGTTATCAAGTAGAAACTCCTGCCAATCTCCTGTCCCACTTCTTTTTGTCGTCTCTTACACACGGGATGATATGGGATAGTGGATTTTCTTATTCAACTACTATACGGCACTACTCTTGTTTACTTCCGATTAAATATGACGGCTCCATGGCGCAGTGGCTTAGCAATGAGTTGCAGCGCTAAGGGCCGGGTTCGAATCCAGCACGGAACAAGTATTTGTATGGCCTACAAATAATTATTGTTCTGGGTCTGGATTTTTGTCTTTGTGAAATCTATATATGTAAACTGCCCCCGCGATACAGGAGAAAATCCTAGTGTGGAGGTAACGTTTTAAAAAAAAAGAGATGATTTCTATAGTTATTGTATGCTCAAAGAATACCAGCGAATGCCAAAGCTCAAAGAATGCCAGAAGAATGCATGAATAAAATAGCAGCATATTGTTGCTGTGATGAAAACATTAGCAACTTATTGTAGTATCGAAGCATTCCATCTTATACTTCTTAGGAGAACGCCTATTCATTTTGATTCTTAATCTCTATATATACAAGACTTCAATGTTTATAAAATGAGAACATCATCAATGTAGTCGAAGTCAATTAAATACGCATCATTAAGGATAACTCAAAAACTACTGGTCAGATCTTAATCAAATTAAAATGGGACCACATGAGAAGCACCAGCTTTCAAATAAAAAAAGAATCATCAAAATCGGTTCACCTAGAATAAAGTTCTGAGGTAACACATTAAAAAATACAGTCGAATTGAGAACCTCCTCCTTTTTTTGAAGTCGTTTGAAAAATGAATTGCTGTCCGTTAGTGTCGCTAAAACTCAAAAACGGCTCAACCGATTTTGATGAAATTTTTTGTGTGTGTTCGAATGGGTCCCTAGATGGTTTAAATTCACATTTAGACCCGATAGGTAGCGCTATTGTCGGGATCCAGAAATCACTCGTGCGAAGCGGGCGGATCGCTAGTCTAGCATAGATATAGATAACTAAGCGCCGCAGCACCGATTTACTATCATTTAGAATGTATGTTCGTTTGTCATGCTAACTTCTATAAAATAACTCTTGTCGAATATCTATTACTCCTACAAGTGTAAGACAAGAGCTAAAAACGCCATGTTACCAAAATCTCAAAATGACACACATTTCAAGCCAACAAGTCACGGTGTTTTCATGTGACTTGGAGGGTGGCGGGCGGCGCCTTAGGTGCGACTGAGCGTTTCTAGTTTATGCCCGCCATAAATAGAGAGTGCTCGTAACTGGCTCTGGCATTAGCCCGACTCGCAGTCCTTACTATGGGAACCCTACTCGATTCGACTACTAGATTCGAGTTTAAGTATAGATATTTAAAGGCTCGATAGTGCAATAGCTTAAGCCTTTGGCTATGGCGCTGTGAGCCACGGGTTCAATTCCTAATGGAACAAGAGAAATTCCTTTTATAGGGTAGTGTTTTTTTAGGAATAAATTTTTTTTAGCTATTTTACATTAATTTTTAATAATAATAATGGTTGTATTTTTAGTTTTCAAACGGAATTAACTGTTTTTTATCACACTGTTTGTAAGTATAAAAACATATTGATTTAGAATATGAAATAATTTAACAATCAAAATTCATTAGCATCATTAATATTGTTCTATGTCTAGATGTTTGTTGCAATTTATGTATGTTAAACGACTTTATGATACAGTAGTAATTCTTTATATGGGGTAACGATTTTTTAAAACAAAAAGAGAATTATCAGCCTTTACAAGTCTACTGTTAGTTACGATCCTTTCCCAGTTTAGGTGCAATTGTTATAATGGTCACGCTTTGCAGGCGGTTTGCCGATTGCTGCATTATTTAGGTATTAAAGATATTGTCATTATTAAAATATATACAGATATTTTTTGATAATGTTTGGAGTTTAGCTTAAATATACATATGAAGGTTTAAATACAACACGTCAGCGGATATAGTTTTAATTCCAGATTAATGTATGTATATTCTACACGATATAAATACGCTTGCTAATTAATCTAATCTAATATATAAAAATTAATGTTTGTTTGTTTGTATTTTATGCGCAGCTATACCGTTCATCAGATTGCGATAAAACTTTGGCAACTTATTGCTTGCACTTGTTAAAAGGTTATGGGCATAGTATAATTAACTTACAGTAGGTGGCGCGCATATCGTACTGACAAATTTATTTCAAAGTTATAATATATTATTCAATTTCAAATGAATGTATTATCATTCCTAACATTATAACTCTTTCAAATTTAAAACGATATTTCCACAATTAGGAATTCTACTGCGGCAGCAACGCGCTGGGTACCAGCTAGTGCATTATAAAATTTAACATCTAATCCCGATCGGAAAAGATTATTGGTTTACTAATATGCATATGCATTAATAAATATATTGCTGCAATCCTTGTCTTAAATTTAAATGCAGTTTTTGATTATCGACATTAAATCGAGTTCCAATGGTTCCTTATACGTGCTGCGTACTAGATGGCCAGTGCTAAAATTTTTATGCTGCTTCAGAAGGTTCTTCGCTCACAAAAGTTCAATTTTCAGTCGAGAAGATCAGCTGGTAGTGTCACTATCATTCGGTAGTTTATAACGTAAGATTCTTGAAGCAGATATAAGGAGACAAAGATAGAACAAATCTCATCTCATTTAAATCGTCTGTAACGGGATTGAGCTTCTTACAATTAATGATTTGCAATAATTAACAAAAGCCGAGCTGAGCCTGAGCCGTGGTAGCTCAGGGGCTAAGCGCTCGCTGTAAATTTCAAAGTACGCGAGCAACCCTTGGGGCAGGGCGGCGAACATTTACTTGCCCTAAAACCCTCTCAAAAATGAGGGAAGGCCTGTACCCAGCAGTGGGACGTATATAGGCTGTAACTTTAACTTTAGCTTCCTACACGAGAGACCTATGTCTAGCCATAGGCTGATGATGGTGATGTAGGTGATATTAATTACTACAGGTTTTTTTACATATAATAAATAAATATAGATATGTATGTATTTATAAATAATATACTTTAAAAACATTTGTTAAGCGTTTCTTTAATAAGAAAATTTAAAAACTACGGCATTTTTAATTACATCAAGCTTCACTAGCGGACCCAAACATATAATCAGGAGCCATGCTGAAGTAGCGAAGCGCGGCGATATCAAAAATAATAACCGTTTATTAGCCTCCCCCTTCCCTTTTCTAGGTTACCATCCCCACCGCCCACGCACGGAAACATACGAAGTTGTTCGACGACATCCGACAGCAGGCGATAATGTCCATGTGAAAATAGCCGCGGCGAAACTATGGTTTTCTAGCAACGCACTGACAAGGATTCGAGATTTATGGATGTACCTCATAACCGATATAGTACGAAATTTATTTAAAATAATTTTAACTTTTAACAAAAAGTAAAACCAACTTCAAATTGCTAAAAAAGAAGTTATTTATTTGCTACCCTTAGGGTTGATTTTTTTTACCAAATTTATATGGGACCACCCTTGAAGTATAACCTATTTAATAAAAAAATAATCTCCAAAATTGGTTCAAAATCTGCGAAGATATCGCGTAACATACATACAAAAAAAAACATGCACTCGAATTGAGAACCTCCTCCTTTTTGAAGTCGGTTAAAATAACATTTAATAAACTTTTTTCAACTTTAAAAGAAATAAAAATAATAAAGCAATTTCACATTCTGAAGTTGGGTTTTTGTTCTTTTTAGAACTTTGAAGTCGGCTTTCTCTTTTACTAAAAGTTATTTTTTACCCTTTGAGTGGAATAAGTAGGTGGGTAATATTCAATCGTATAATAAATATATAATACCTTAATTTTTTTTATAGGATATGGGTGCGAAATAGCGACATACGAAACACAGCAACGTTAAGCTCCTATTTTACGCTGGTATTCGTGAGTGGTGAGAGCGTAGTCCTTCCCCGGTCGAGCCGACCCATTCGTTCTTCAACTATACTAATAATATCTATAGCTGCAGCATGGCTCTACCACGTAGTGTCCAGTGTCCAATGTCCAGTGTCGTCTAAATAGTTACATTAAAAATTTCATCCCTACCTTAGGGGTGGATTTTTTCTCCAAATGTATATGGAGCCACCCCTCAAGTAGAACGTATTAAAAAGAATCAGCAGATTGATTCACAATTAACGAAGATATCACGTAATATACATACAAAAAAAGTGAAGTAAAAGTAGTTTTGAAGTGATCTAAAATTTTATACGTGGTAGAGCCATGCTGCAGCTATATTAGTAGTATAGTTGTAGCACGAATGGGTCGGCTCGACCGGGGAAGGACCACGCTCTCACAGAATACCAGCGTAAAATATCAGCTTCATGCTGCTGTGTTTCGTATGGTGAGTGAAGAGAACTGGAGACCCTTATTACTGAAACGAGGCATTCCATCTTAGTCCTCACGGGTGACAACGCATCTGCATTTTGATTCTTTATTGAGGATAGATGTAGATGTCTATGGGTCACAACAACCACTTACCATCCGGTGGACTGTATGCTCGTTTGTCACCCTATCCTGTAAAAAAAAAGGCGCGGGTATTTGATGGAAGAAGTTACACTTCTATAATTTAAATTAATTTGTTTATTTTTTACGTTTCCCTGTTCTAAATTCAAAACTTTACCAGTTACAGATATTGATGGCGATGATGGTGACTGCCACATGTGTTTATTACGTCAAAAACAAAGTGGGACCATCATTGGGCATCATTGCTGTCATGTTTATAAAACTGAATGTAGTACATATGCCATGCTTATATTACTTTAGAGTGTTGATGATATTGATAGCAATTCATAAACATCATTTAAGATCTAAAAAAACTAAGTAAAAGGGCAGTCACAGACTTCCGTTCATTCTTGAGAGGGTTTAGGGCAAGGAAGAGCCCATCGCGCTTACCCAACGTATGCTGTATGCCACAACAGAAGAAGAAGGCTGTATACAAAAGTCTGCCTTGAGTCCTGGTGCATCTTGCTGGAAGAGGAACAAGGAGAGGAAATATCATGATGACATTCCCTCACAATACGTAGGCATGTCCCCATAAAGAAGCCTGCATTCTTTTCTTTTTAAATTGCCAGAAACGTTCAGGATTTGCAAAGACATATAATATTACGAAATAATTACAAAATATTTTACGTGATATGGCTGCAACTATATTATGGTTGTAGCACGAATGGATCGGCTTGACCGTGGTAGGACCACGCTCTCACAGAATACCAGCGTAAAATAGCAACTTAATGCTGCTGTTTCGTATAGTGAGTGTAAAGAACCGGAGACCCTTTTTACTGGAAACTATCTTACTCAGTTTTGGTTCTTAATCAAGGATAAATTTAGATGCCACATGGCCCATGGACCACAACATCCACTTATCATCAGGTGAACTACGCTCGTTTGTCACACTTATTCTTAAAAAAAATTAATGGAGCAATCCCATCATTATCTATTCCATGTTCAAATCGCGCTCGAAGTGTGCATTCAACATTTAAATGTGTATCGACATCTGTTTTATTTCCTACCTCTTATACGAATACCACTTTTAATAGTGTTGTATTATAAAAGTTTGGATATATGTTGATCGCTTACCGAGTACCTACCTACTGGATTCGAATAGCAAACGAAGAAAAATAACAAAGTATTTTAGATGATATTATCGGGTTGTGCTCATTCTTTCATTCACTCTTCAGTTTCACTTTGTGTACGAGTATGCCTCATACCAACAAGGAAAGAGACAACAGAACGTAAATTTCAAATGACGCCGAAATCATGCTCAACTTCTTGACACACATTCACGCACTCATCTTTCTTCTTTCTTTCCGTAACAGCCTGTAAAATTCTTCTGTTAAAAATTTAAAACTCTCCAAAAACAAAGTTGTTGCTTGCAAATGATTTAAGATACATATGTGTGCGTAAGTGCGTGTTCTTACAATAAGTAGAGCATGGTTTAGGCTTAATTTCGACGTCACTTGAAATGCAGGCAGCGCTCCGTCTGCCTTTATTTGAAGGTTTGAGGTGTGTTACGGACATGTGAAGTCCGCCAACACGCATTGTTCACCGTTTCAAAACGCTCTTAGGAATGATAATATGACGCCTCTGTCCAATGTTCGGCAGTGAAACGTATGTAGGATGTTAATTTACTTTTTAACTGATGATGCTTAATGGACATTGGCGATAGCGATTAAATGTGTGGCGCGACGACACAAATGAATATTATTTTACTCGTAAAGGATAACAATATTTAGTCTGGCTTTAAAGTCCACATCTGACGACTGAACGGTTGCTGGTCAGACTAATTGTTACGGAGTCGGGATTTCTAAGTTTCTTTTTGAGTTTATTGTAATTGTACGTTCGCTCCTGACATAGAATGAGAGTGAAGGCGAGTGAGTGCACACAAAAGCACTATATGAAATATAGCGCAGGTAGCAGTTAATTTAATTTAATTTTTAAACAATTTTTATTTTCATAATATCATCATCATCATTATAACAACCCATCACAAGCTCACTGCTGGACATCGCCTCACCAAAGGACGCTAAAAATCACGGTCCTGAGCCACCTGCATCCATCAACTTCCTGTATCTTTTACCAGGTCGCCACTACGTACAGTGGGGGTCGCCCTACACTTCGCTTATCGGTAAGAGGTTGCTACTCGAGAACCTTTCTTCCCAATCGGTAATCGGTTCATCGAGATATATGACCGATCCATTGCCACTTCAGCTTACTGATCCGCTGAGCTATGTCGGTTACTATGATTCTACTGCACATCCTCATTATGAAGTCTATAATGTAGAAAAACTACGAGAGTAGCCCTCTCCATAGCTCACTGAGCGACCTTCCTCATATGGCCAGCGGTGAAGGACCACGTTTCAGATCCTTATTACGTCATCACTGGCAACACGCGCTGTTAAGTAAAGCAAAGTACTTTTATACTATAATGATTTCTTATATTTACACGAACACTACACATTGACTTCAAGACACAGGAAGTTCATTGGACCAAAACTAATAATTAAAAAAGCTGAAGGAACTCCGGGTTAACTCTGACTAACACATAGCTGACGTGAAACATCAACGTTCCGGGAAGTCTGCAGTTTGGGATCAAATCCTAGACGGCCTCCCCGCCATTACATTAGATTTGATAGACTACAAATTCTCGCGAAAGAACATCGATTCCTGCCATGGATGATACTTGAGGCTTTTGAAATTAAAAACATTCTAATTTCAATAGAGAGGGAGGCTGGGTACTACCACCTGCTTGGGATCCTGTAATTAATAAAATTAAAACTAAACCCCAACATATCACTGCAAGACTTCAAGACATAGTAAGGTCATTCTGCGTAGATCGGACCAAAACTAATACATAATTAAAAAGCTGAAGGTACTCCGGGTTAACTCTGACATCGGGACGTCAATCACCTCAGTACCTGTGACCATGGGTGCTGGAAAGCACCCGAAACGTCGGGAATTTAAAAATACTACGAGTATTATTATAATTAAACGCGATATAATCCGTAAAAGTATTTTTATTCAATACTTTTATACTTTTATTGTTATCTATTAAAATTCTACTGCTGATCATAGACTTCCCCTTAGATTGCTTTATAAGGGAAATGTCGTTTTACCAGGTCGGCACTAGATGGAGTGACGACCTGGTAAGATATGCAGGAAATCTATGGATGACCGTGCTTTGTGGCATTCCTTG
Organism: Parnassius orleans; assembly: GCA_029286625.1. Classification (NCBI taxonomy): domain Eukaryota; kingdom Metazoa; phylum Arthropoda; class Insecta; order Lepidoptera; family Papilionidae; genus Parnassius; species Parnassius orleans. The sequence goes on from JAGSMP010000089.1 coordinate 2,965,484, forward strand.
GGGGAGGCCTATGTTCAGCGGTGGACTTGTGAAGGGCTGACTTGTGAAGGAATGATGATGATGATGATGATAAGGGAAATATTTGCCATAGTTGCCGCTTGCTTGCTAGGCGGGTTGGCAACCGCAGTTTTTTATTCTAGTTGTTATTTGGAGGACGATGCTGGCTCCTTTTTTTGGGTTGTTTCCCTCTGTCGCCTTCAACACCCATGACAATTATTTGACAAATACAAGAATTTTCTAATAATCTTTTTTTTTATAGAATAAGGGTGACAAACGAGCACACTGTCCACCTGATGGTAAGTGGTTGCTGTGACCCATAGACATCTACATCTATCCTCAATAAAGAATCAATATTCAGATGCGTTGTCACCCGTGAGGACTAAGATGGAATGCCTCTTTACAGTAAAATGGTCTCCGGTTGTCTACACTCACCATACGAAACACAGCAGCATTAAGCTGTTATTTTACGCTGATATTCTGTGAGAGCGTGGTCCTTCCCCGGTCGAGTCGACCATTCGTGCTACAATTATACTATTAATATAGCTGCAGCATGGCTCTACCACGTATAAATATAATCTACTTTATAATAATCTATATTTGATTCTGAAATTATGTATCGATGTCAGAACATACAAATTAAACTAATTAACTCGTAACATGACTCGTTTGTGCGAACCGTGGAGCAATGGAAGGAAACCCCGCTTCGGCTGCAGTGGCGCCGGCCCAAGTTCCTCGCTACTTAATAAGATTTGCTAGAACAAAATACAGCTAAACAGTTAACGTAAGCGTTCGGTGGTTGGAAGGATCAACGGAAGTTCGCAGGTCGATTTCTGCTTAAAATTAAAAAAAAAATGTTTTACCATGCTATATTTCGTTTGCAATAAGACAAGCTGGTAATTATAGTGGTAGTGAAAACAAATTGGTAACATGTGTTTTTTTGAATTACCCACAGATATATTTTTCAATCAGCCATGATCGCGCATTGTTTTTTTTTTAAAAGTTTTACCAGTAATATTTATTTATAAATCATTTTCTATTTCACCACATTAGCCTCTTTTAGCGTTACTTTTAAATACTTTCTTAACTTTGTTAAGTAACGTTGGATTAAAATAAAATTAAAGCAATCGACTTTGCTAATTTTGTACTAATTGTGTAAATTTTTGTGGGAAAATAGGGACGCTAATTCTTACATTTACGCGTAGGTACGCGCATTAGATATGATATAGAAACTATAGGTATAAAAGGGTTATCTTATTAAGAGAGAGACAGAGAGAAATAATGAGGAAACTAAAAAAACAAGAGTTTATTTGTATTGTGATAAAAAGTATTATGGGACCTGTTCATCATTAGCTCACGTGCAGTGCTAAAACTTTCAAACTGATCGGATGGTAATTGTTTAAAAATTTAAAAATAAATAGATAATTATAAAATAAAAGTAAAGCTACCAGGTTTGGTTCGCGAAAAAATTAACTTACCGTAGGAAGCCTGAAAAATGCGGCTAATACCGACGGCACTGAACCGCGGCCGCTTCGTTATGTTTTACCCGTTCCTAAAGAATGCTGGCAACCTACATATAAACTATGATTTCGACTATTACTTATTAAAAATGTTTGGTTGGTAGATCTCAATCGCTATAATAATGAATATGGCATGTAAATGACCCGCGAATTTATTTGTTTTTATATAAGTCAGGGTGACAAACAAACACACAATCCATCTTATAGTACTCGCAAGTAGCATGTAGTGTAACCAATAGATACCACATAGACATGCTCGACTAACCAAAATGCAGATTATCACCCGATGTTAAGTGTTTTCTGTACCCAATAGACACAATCTATCCCCTATTAGGAATTAAAATGGTTTCCCACCTCTGAGTGGTAAACATGAAAGAAAAATCAACATATCGGAATTATTTTAAATCCCACCATTACAGGGTTATTTTGCAATAACCGACCAAATTTGTAGAGAAGGTTCAGAATAAGTAATATACGCAAATGGTAAAGAAAAATTAATTTAAAAAAAATCTCAAACATTTTGTTCTTTTTATCTTTTAAATACAAAATGCGTAGTAATGCATTATTTTAACTGATTTTACTGCGTACGCAAACATTCGTAAGGGTCGATCAAAGACAAAAACGTTGTTGCCCATAAATCACATTTATGGGATAATTTCAAATAAAAGTAGAAGCATTATTAACTCGTATTTTCAAAAAACTGCGGTAACGGTATATCATTATTTATATATTTGAACGTAAGTTTAAAATTTGGTTACTCTTAGAAAAATAACCCTGTATGTTTCAATAGTTTTTTTTTTATAGAATAAAGGTGACAAACGAACACACAGTCCACCTGATGGTAAGTGGTTGCTGTGGCCCATAGACATCTACATCTATCTTCGTTTGCGAATTTAATTGCAGATACGTTGTCAGCCGTGAGGGCTAAGATAGAACGTCTCTTTTCCAGTAAAAAGGGTCTCCGGTTCTCTACACTCACCATACGAAACACAGCAGCATTAAGCCGCTATTTTACGCTGGTATTCTGTGAGAGCGTGGTCTTTCCCCGGTCGAGCCGAACCATTCGTGCTACAACTACACTATTAATATAGCTACAGCATGGCTCTACCACGTAAAAAAGTTAGTATACTGTAGTGAAGACCTCTTGGTTAAGTCACCAGGGTAATTAATGACTACGTTTGAATTTTAATTGCTGTGCGCAGGAATTATATGTATTAATACCTCCATCCCCTTTCCACCACTACAAGGCAGTCGGCGTGTCTTCAGCCCTTTGTTGTCGATATTGAACGCATCCGAACCAAACTGATTGCTTCGTCTTTCGTAATGTGTACAGCTAAGGAGTGGAATAATTTTCCGACGTCTGTCTTTCCATCAGAATACAATCCGGGCGTCTTCATGGCAAGAGCGAATATATATATAATAGGCTTTTGTTACGCTAAGCAAGTACGATTCACCATCTAGGGATTCGCCACCACTTACCACCAGGTGGGATTATAATCAAGCACTGGGTTATAATAAGTAAAAAACTAAAACAAACGGTTGACTTTCGAAACTGCAGTAAGATTGAGTAACTCTGGTTTTAATCGTTTTCCAATGGGAATCACTCCGCAAGACTGCAACTGTATTAGTTAATTCGTTATGATAATATTATGTAACCTAAAATAGGATAATAATATAAGATAGACATCGGCTCATAATCGATCAAAATAACGAAACAAACCATACAACGAAGCAAACCTCCAGATTTACATAAACATACTGCAGTTTGTGTTGTGATTGTGAATCGTACCTTACCACCGGTTTTTTGTAGAATAAAGGTGACAAACGAGCACACATGCATCTAATGGTAAGTGGATACTCTGGCCCATATACATCTAGATCTATTCTCGGTTAGGAATCAAAATTCAGATGTAGACCCCTAAGTACTAAGATGGAATGCCTTGTTTGCAGTAAAAACGGTCTTCGATTCTCTACGCTCAGAATAAGCTGTTATTTTACATTTTTTACTGGTAATAAGGCAAACTGCAGACTTCCCGGAACGTTGGTTGGTGATCATATCCTAGACGGCCCCGCCATTACATTAGATTTGATAAACCACAGATTCTCGCGAAAGAATATCGATTCCTGCCAAGGATGATACGTGAGGCTATTGAAATTAAAAAACATCCTAATTTCAATAGAGAGGGAGGCCACCTGCTTGGGATCCTGTAATTAATAAAATTAAAACTAAACCCAAGCATACCACCACAAGACTTCAAGACACAGTTAGTTCATTCTGCGTAGATCGGACCAAAATTAATAACTAAAAAGCTGAAGGTACTCCGGATTAACTCTGACATCGGGACGTCAATCACCTCAGTCCCCTGTGACCACGGGTGCTGTAAAGCACCCGAAACGTCGGGAATTAATAAAAATAAGTTAATTAAACGCGATATAATCCGTAAAAGTAGTCTTATTCAATGCATTGTATCTTATTGCTCAAAAGTATCAACGCATCTGAATTTGATTATTAATCGAGGGCTGCGTGCTCGTTTGTCACCCCTAGTTCTAAAGGAATATCTTTTGTGCAATTCTTCTGACACTATTTGAAAATTATGTACTCATTTATGAAGAGCTCGGCGGTGAAGGAAAACATCGTGAGGTAACCTAAACCTACCTAATGTGAAGTCTCTATAGAACCAAAACTAGGCGGACGACAGAGGCAAAAACACAAAGTTGTATACTGTAACTAATATATTAAGAAAAAAAATAGCAAACAAGCTTTGGCAATAATTAGGAACACTTCGAAAATTCAACTTTAAAAAAGCTAAGTACACTATACAATACTAAAATCGACTAAAATATTACCAATAATGTCAACTTTCATAATGACGTCGATAAAGCCGGGCCCAGATATCAGAGAGCCATCTATGTAAACAAGGCTGTAATTTTTGAGTTATAAGAGAGTTTCACGTACTATAAAAACGCGCACTGAAAGGGTGCGGTGTTCTTATTGTTCCATAACCCTCAGAGAAATTAGAGCGAGACGTATAGAGACTGTAGCTTTAATTTGGGGCGAATTTCGGTCACGGCGGCCAGTCTCAACGGAGACTAGCCAACTGCGCAGTACTGGAATACAGTGCACGAGCAATAGGCTGTATCTTTACTTTTATATAGCTGTGAATAAAAATCCTAAATCTATTACTAAGTGAGAGGAACGCACACACTAATTTACTAATTTAATACATTAAAGTGTTGGCTAGTTGACATGGAACTGTCGGAACGCGCGGTAATTTCGTAGGAATGCAGCAAGCAGTCTGGCGCCCACGCGTCGGTCGCCGTCTGCGTCGTGATACGTAGCGAATTAGTTTAATCTTCTTAGTCATTTGTAGTAGTACTGCTTAGTCGTTTAGTATCGAAATAAAAATAATACTCAAAAACAGTCTAATAATTTTCTCATAATTTAATAGCTTCTAAAGTTTTAGCTTTATTTCTTCCACAAACTACGAGTATGTAAGAGTACACCGACTTAAGAAGCTATTAAATCATGTGAGAATTATTGTATTATATTTATTATTTCGAAGTATTTTTTTTAAAGTTTAATTATTTATTTCTTTTGAGTGGACTAAATAATATCACAACTTAAAGGTAGCAACTATAATATAATTTTAAATCGTGACTTAAAAATTTCATCCCTTATTTTCCACCCTTAGGGTGGAATTTTTTTCAAATTTAAATGAAAACGCGCAAGAGGAATCATAATCATATACTAATACAATATCATTAAAGAATAATTTAAATCTGTTCACGATTACAGAACATATCACGTAACATACAAAAAAACATATTCGCATTAAATCGCAAACGTTTTAAAGCCGGCTAAAAAGGGAGCACTTATATTTATTATTATACATCACTTTCTCACCCTGGTGACCGTCCGTCCGCTAGCGGAGACCCTCTCCTAGCCCGATTTGTACTTACTAATTCTTTTCGGTTAATTATATAAAAATGACTGTACTTTGTCACAGTGCCTGAGGAGTAAGATGGAATACCTGTGATCCAGTGAAAAGGGTTTCTGTTTCTCACACTCGACATACGAAAGAGCATTAAGCTGTTATTTTATGCTGGTGTTCCGTGAGAGTGTGGTCCTTCCACGGTCGAACCGACCCGTTCGTGCAACAACTATATAGCTGCATCACGTCTCATACGTCACGATATCGGGTAGGGGATTTTTTTTATAGGATAAGGGTGACAAACGAGCACACAGTCCACCTGATGGTAAGAGGTTGCTGTGACCTATAGACATCTACATCTATCCTCGATTACGAATCAAAATGCAGATGCGTTGTCACCCGTGAGGACTAAGATGATATGCCTCGTTTCCAGTAAAAAGGGTCTCCGGTACTCTACACTCACCATACTAAACACAGCAGCCTTAAGCTGCTATTTTACGCTGGTATTCTGTCAGAGCGTGGTCCTTCCCCGGTTTAGCCGACTATTCTACATATTCGTGCTACAACTATAACAGTAATATTTTGATAGACAGTTGATATTCTTACACCGCCACTACAAACGATTACATAACATTTGTAAATGGTTCACTGTGTACTTTATCAATGTGAATCCTCTAAAGGTCAATCGATAATCTTAGGTAGCTCTAGATACCTACCTATCTATTTCTAGATACCTAGTTTTCACAGCTTCCATGTGGGATCGTTTACTGCTACCAATTTTTCCAAACCGATACGACTTAGGGACGTACATAAAAATAGCCTACTCTTTTTATATTCCCCTGGTGCTTTTTTATAGCATATGGTGACAAACGAGCACACAGTTCCCTGATGGTAAGTGGATACTGTGGCCCATAGACATCTACATTTATCCTCAATTAAGAATCAAATGTTGTCACCCCTGAGGATCAAGATGGAACGCCTCGTTTTCAGTAAAACGGGTCTCCAGGTCTCTACACTCAGCATACGAAACACAGCAGCATTAAGCTGCTATTTTACGCTCGTATTCTGTGAGAGCGTGGTCCTACCCCGGTCGAGCCTACTCATTCATGCTACAACCATTATAATACTACAGCGTGGCTCTACCACGTATTAAATCGTCTAAATAGTGACAATAAATTTTTTATAATATCCTCCAGACCGATTTCGGTCACAGCGGCCAGTCTCAACGGACGGTCATCTGCGTAGGACAATATTATAGTGCCCAAGTGTATGCGCAAGCACAGCCACTGTGTATTTCCTCACCCTCATAGTCCGATGGAACGGTAACCCAACACGACCGGAGTGATAGACGCAGGGTATAGCTTTAAAATGCTATCCGAGCCACGGGAGTGAAACGCCAGGAACTTCTTGATTCCGGGCAGCTATTAAGACATTCGTGATAGAAAAACACAATAATTGATATTTTTGGGCCAACCCGGGCTTCAAACCCGGGACCACATGATCAGCAGTCGCACTTACGTCCACTAGTCCAACGAGGCAGTCAATAGTTGTCAAAATAATACATATGCTTTAAAAACACATTCCCAATGCAAAGTGTAGGAAGTCAACAGATATATGAGAACAGTTAATTTGTGATAATCGGGGGAAGGCTTTAGCAACAGTCTTGTAATATGTTGTGATGGTGATGACTATGATGAACTTGGACCACTGATCAAACACATCACATTAGATCTTTTACAAATTTTGTACGCTGTGCAAAAGTTATACTTTTTAGTATGTACAAACCGGTTTTTTACTAGCATCATTTTCGAGGTGCAGCCGCTGCCAAAACAAAAGTCCAAAAATGTTCTTTTGTAAAATTAATAGCTCTTGCTTTGCTACAAAGGGGCGAAGTAGCAAAAGAACAAGAAGTTATTTTAAGCAAGATACTTTGAGTAACCTGCACTTTGTGAATGCTTTTTTAATCCGCCATTAAATTTTAACATTGCAACAAAAGGATGCGGTCTTTAGAATAAAAATAAAAGGGTAATTCTGTTATTGAAAAATGTCTAATGTTATTAGGCATTATTATTATAATTATCAGCGTTGGGGGGATGAGTCGCTCGCGTCCGCAGGCTTCGACCATCTAATCCTAGACCCACCCTACATCTGTCCCCCGGGTGGTGCTAAACAAGCGACAAAGCCGAAAGAACAGACTTGGCTCCTCGCCGTGTGGTAGCGGCGTAAAAAATAGCACCCCCTACTTTCGCACCATGAGGCAAAAAAGAAACGAAATGGCCCCGAGTTCCCGGCGCTCCTTTAATGGGGCAGGGGTGCAAAGAATCTCCGGAAGGAAAACCGGCGATGAGGTTCGCCACCCGTCACGTTCTGTGTCCCGGAGGGGCGAAAAGTGGATTGCGGAAGCCCGTCTGGCTACGCTGAATGTATGTCGAGCAATGAATGATAAGATGGATGAAGTATGCAATATGATGTATGACAGAGGAATAGATGTGTTATGTGTAAATGAGACGAAACGGAAGGGAAAGGATGCATGACAGACAGACAGAGGACACATGGCATGTATACCGCGTACTGGTCTGGTGTAGACGAGACCGAGCGGGCATGCCAGGGAGTCGGTATCATCCTTTCAGAAAGAATGGGTCATTGTGTGAAAGTGTTATGGATGAATTGTGTATGATTGATTTAGACTTGGAGATTGTGTGGTGTAATGTCAAGAAAGGTTTGGTAGATGCAGCTAATGAAGTATTTGGTGTAAGTAAGAGAACGAATGAAAGGAAAAATATTACTTTGTGGTGGGATGATAAGGTACGGATGGAAGTTGAAGCAAAGAAGAGAGCATGGCTAGATTTACTAGCAACCAAGGCTAGTTATTGTAGCGGTATGAATGATGATATTGAAAGAAAAAAGGCAGTCTTTAGACTTCTAAATAAGAGAGTAAAAGAAGTAGTTGAAAGGAAAAAGCAAGAAATAACGGATAAGAATGATAGAAGAATATCGGATAACTTCCAGGCAAATATTAAAATGTTCTGGAAACTCGTAAGAACTGCCAGGGGACATTCAAAACAGCCTAGAATGAATGCTATACGAGACCAGAATGGCTGTATTCTGAATGACGAAGTTTCGAATTTAAGGAGATGGAAGGAATACTTTGAAAGCGTATTTATGAGTGATGATACGTTTGAATTAAATGAAATAGAAATTCCGAAAGAAGAGGAAAGAGATAGAGAGATAAGCATAGATGAAATAATGAAAGCAATGAAAAGTATGAAAGCAGGTAAGGCAGCCGGATATGATAGAATATCACCTGCTGTACACCTTGTTTAATTTGTGTTGGGAACTTAAGCGGGTACCGGGAGACTGGTGCAAAGCCGTGATAGTCCCAATATAACGGAAAAGGATCGCAGCAGGACTGTAAAAACTACCGTGGTAGCAGCCTTCGTAGCACTGTGGGAAAACTGTATGCTAAGGTGCTAATTGAAAGAGTTATGAAAGATACTGATGAAAAATTTGGGATGTACAAGCAGGATTTAGAAAAGGAATGGGATGTACGGATCAGGTCTTTTGCATACGCATGATCGCGGGGAAGTTTTTGGCCAAAAATCAAAAGGTTTTTTGTGCGTTCGTGGACTTGGAAAAGGCTTATGACAGAGTGGACAGGGATGTGTTATGGCAAACACTGAACTCATTTGGGTTGAGCGCTGGGTTGATAGAGGCATTGAAGTATCTGTATAGGGACTCCAGTGCTTGTGTCAGGATCAACGGGGCCTACTTGGACTGGTTTGGCATCCATAAAGGTGTCAGACAGGGTTGTGTGGCTTCCCGAGGCTGTTCAACCTATTTATGGACAGTTGTTTGGAAAATTTGAAAGTTGAAGAATGCGGGTTGAGAATGGATGAGTTAACCGTCAAATGCCTTTTGTACGCCGATGATCAAGTCATACTTGCGTCGTCGGCGGCCGAGTTGCAAATGATGGTTACATTAATGAACAGGTCATTAAAAGAAAGGGGAATGAAAGTGAACGCAAGTAAGACGAAAGTTATGGTTTTTGAAAGAGAAGAAAGTAAAACGAAACGAAATAAGAAAAGTTGAGTTGGTCGAGCAAGTAGATGAGTTTGTGTATTTGGGATGTGTATTTAGCAGGGATGGTAGATATGATATGGATATAGAACGACGAGTGAACGCAGGAAATAGAGTAAATGGGGCTCTACACTCTATTGTGGAAAGTCAGAATGTGTCCAAAAAGGCACGTATGGCAATTCACAACGCTATGTTAGTCCCTACTTTAATCTATGGTAGTGAAAGTTGGGTGTGGCAGAAGAAGCACGAGAGTAGAATAAATGCGGTAGAAATGCGGTCATTAAGGAGTATGTTAGGGCTGAATCTGAATGACAGAGTGAGAAATTGTGTGATAAGAGAAGAGTGTGGTTTGCAAGATGACATTGTAACCAGGATTAAGAAAAGAATGCTTCGGTGGTTTGGTCATGTAGAAAGAATGAATGAGGAAAGAGTGACAAAGCAAATTTATGTTGCAGAGGTAAACGGCAGAGTCGGGAAGGGACGCACTAGGCGAATGTTTATCGACCAAATTGGTGATATATTGAAAATGGGCCAAATTAAGAGTACCCTTAACCGACGAGCGTGTATGCGTAGGTATATGGATGTGGAAGAGGCGAGAGAGGTGTGTCAGGATCGTGCCAAATGGAAATCCATAGTCTCTGCCTACCCCTCTGGGTGACAGGCGTGAGTGTTTATATATCAGCGTTGCTTGCAACTTGCCGTATTGGCTGTCACACAGAACCTTGTGAAGTGCAAGGCGGCTTCCCACGAGATGAAGGGACGACCTAGTAAGACATGCAGGAAGTCAATGGATGCAGGTGGCTTAGTATCTTGTGGCTCTCCAAGTGGGATGGTAGTCAAGCACTGGCGTATGATAAATAAAAGAAGGATTCCTTGGGTCTATGTTCAGTGGACTTGTGAAGGGATGATGATCATGATGATGACATGTGGTGACGTGACGCTGTAAGGGAAGACGTCACCCTATTCCGTTCCGTTGTTTTAATTATTGCAGCTTCAGAAGGATATTATGGCTTCCGATAGATGGCGGTATATCCCGATGGATCTGGTCTGGTCTTAACTCGATAGTTAAGACCAGTTGTTAAGTACCAGATCTTTGACAGAGAGCAGCGTCTAAGCTGAAACAGAAAGAGACGTCAGGTACTAACATCGGCAATCCGTTTGTCGTAAGTCAGGGAGGCTTTTTTATTTTTTTTTTAAATCGTAATGGATGATAAGAGAAAAGTGTGATTTGCCAAGTGTGAAAAGACGATATTGTGACCAAGATTAAGAAAGTAAAGCTTCGTGGTTTGGTCATGTAGAAAGAATAAATGAGGATAGTTTTTGAACGTGGTAGAGCCATGCTGAAGCTATATTGATTGTATAGTTGTAGCACGAATGGGTCGGCTCGACCTGGGAAGGACCACGCTCTCACAAAATAGCTGCTGTGTTTCATATGGTGAGTGTTGAGAACCGGAGACCCTTTTTACTGGAAACGAGGCATTCCATCTTAGTCCTCACGGGTGACAACGCATCTGCATTTTGATTCGCAAACGAGGATAGATGTAGATGTTTATGGGCCACAGTAACCACTTACCATCAGGTGGACTGTGTGCTCGTTTGTCACCCATATCCTATAAAAATGTGCTGAAAAAGTGAGTAGAGAGGCAGAGTTGGCGAGGGACAGAAAGACACAGAAGTTTATCCATCACATTGGCGATATATTATAAACTGTGGTAGAACCACGTGGCAGCTTGTGCTGTTGTATGGATGGGCCGGCTCGAACCGGGTTGGTACCACGACCTCACAGAATACCAGCGTGAAGTAGAGGTTTACCTCTGCGTTTCGCTTGGTGAGTGCAGGTGGCCGGAGGCCCAATTCCCTCCCTCCCCCCCTCCATCAATATGGTAGCGGAATTAAACGAAAGACTACCCCAGGAGGGTACCAGCACCGCTGGAGGATCCCTCGCTGAGCATCCACGACCAAGCTACTCCACTCCTGAGCGTGGGTGCTCAGGCTGCCTCGCGTATTTTGGGGGGGGCGAAATTCCGCTCGCGACTAATACTGCTCGGGGCAAGCGGAGCAATAAGACCAAGGCGACCCCTGTCACGCTATCCGTGAATTTTTGCAACATCAGGGGACTTCATTCCAACCTTAATGCTGTCCACTTCCATCTAGAGACGGCGAAGCCGGCCTTGCTCTTTTTAACCGAGACTCAGGTGTCCTCTCCGGCTGATACTTCATATCTTCCTACCTGGGTACAAATTAGAACACCTTTGTGCCCCGGGCTGGAGTTTGCGTATACGTCAGAGAGGACATCTGTTTTCGACGCCTCGGCAGTCTTGAAGGTACGGACCTGTCCATCCTTTGGCTGCGCGTAGACATCCCTGCGTCTACGGGTGCCTCTATAGGTCCCATAGCGGTAATGCCGAAACAGACCGACTCATCGACCACGTCCAAATGGCTACAGATTCCTTATTACAGCAGATCCCATCCGCAGAGATCGTGATCCTTGGCGATTTTAACGCCCACCAAGGCAAGGTCTGAGCACATCGGCAGAATTGGCGAGAAGCTAGTTCACCTTCCTTCGGGAACCCGTGCATTCTGGTCTCTCGCCAAGGCTGTCCAAGGGAACTTCTGTCAGCCATCTCTACCACCTCTGCACAGAGAGGACGACTCACTGGCCCATGCCGCAAAGGAGAAAGCCGATCTGTTAGGCTCTCTCTTTGCGTCCAACTCGACTCTGAATGACGGGGAGAACACACCGCCGACCATCCCGCGGTGAGTGCTCCATGCCGGACGTGCGGTTTACACAGCGCTCGGTTCGCAAAGCACTCCTTTCCCTGGACGTCAGCAAGTCGACTGGGCCTGATGGAGTCCCTCCCATTGTGCTGAAGAAGTGTGCTCCGGAGTTGGCCCCGGTTTTAACGCGTCTTTTCCGGTACTCCTACTGCCAAGGCGTAGTCCCGAATTCATGGAAGACAGCTTTGGTCCACCCGATCCCTAAAAAAGGCGACCGATCAGACCCACCCAACTACAGGCCTATCGCCATCACCTCCTTGTTCTCCAAAATAATGGAGTCTATTATAAACTACCAGCTCATGAGGTACCTTAAGGATCACCAGCTGATTAGTGACCGCCAATACGGTTTTTGTCGTGGTCGATCAGCTGGTGATCTTCTGGTCTACTTGACTCATAGATGGGTGGAGGCAGTGGAGTCCAAGGGGGAGGTATTGGCCGTTAGTTTGGACATAGCGAAGGCCTTCGATCGGGTCTGGCACAAAGCGCTTCTTTCGAAGCTCCCTTCCTATGGGCTTCCCGAGAAATTGTGCAATTGGATCACCAGTTTCCTTGCTGATCGGAGCATCAAGGTCGTAGTAGACTGCTCTGATCACAAGCCTATCAACGCTGGTGTTCCACAAGGCTGCGTGTTATCACCAACGCTGTTTCTCCTGCATATCAATGATAACTTGCAAACTGGTAACAGTCATTGCTATGCAGACGACAGCACTGGTGATGCCTTATATACCGGCCGTGCAAATATTTCTCGGGAAAACGTCGCCGAGTACCGGGACAAACTTGTGTGTGAAATCGAGTCTTTGCTGAACAAAGTCTCGGATTGGGGGGCGACTAAATCTAGTCCAGTTTAATCCCCAGAAGACACAAGTTTGCGCGTTTACCGCTAAAAAGAACCCCTTTGTCGTATCTCCTCAGTTTCAAGGCACTCCCCTTGTTGCCTCAGCCAGTATCGGAATCCTCGGTGTCGACATATCGAGTGATGTGCAGTTTCGTGGTCACTTGGAAGAGAAGGCCAAATTGGCCTCTAAGAAGCTTGGCGTGCTCAGCAGAGCGGGACAGTATTTCATGCCGGCACACCGCTTGCAACTTTACAAGGCGCAGGTTCGGCCCCACATGGAATACTGTTCCCATCTCTGGGCAGGGGCTTCCCAGTGCCAGCTCCTTCCACTTGACCGCATCCAGTGCAGAGCGGTTCGAATCGTCGACGACCGAGTTCTTTCCGATCGGCTTGACTCACTGCCACTGCGTAAAGATGTTGCATCTCTTTGCGTATTTTATCGCATCTACTACGGGGAGTGCTCTGAGGAATTGTTCGGACTAATTCCAGCCGCTCAATTTCACCATCGCACATTGCGACAAAACTCACGATATCATCCATACCACCTGGATGATTGGCGGTCCACCACTGTGCGACTTAGAAGAAGTTTTCTTCCTCGCACAACTTCCTTGTGGAATCGATTACCACCAGCGATTTTTCCGGACCGATACGACTTGGGGACCTTCAAGAAAAGAGCCTTTCTAAAAGGCCGGCAACGCATCTGAAATTCCCCTGGTGTTGCGGTTGTTCATGGGCGGCGGTAGTCACTTACCATCAACTGAGCCGCATGCTCGTTTGCTCCCTGTTCTATAAGAAAAAAAAAATATTGAAGAAAGGCCAAAATAAGACCGTTAACCAAAGAGTTTGAAAGTTGATTGTGATTGTTATGTTATTATGTATGAATAATAAAAGTAAGGGTGATAAACTAACACGCAGTCCAGATGATGGTAAATGGATGCTGTGGTCCATAGATACCTAGATCTATCATCAAATGTGTACGAAACGTAAACATATTAATGTACTATTTCAACGCTGGCCTCCTTTTATTTCTGAGAGGGTTATTGAGCGAATTCGTTGTTGGAATTCACATTAACAAATCGTCGAAATAATTTTCTTTACGTCGGTTCTCCCTCGGTCGTGCCGACAAATTCGTGCTGCAGTTAGAGCCTTCATTCATTCATTACAGCCAGCCCTTCAAAAGTCCACTGCTGAACATAGGCCTCCCCCAAGAAATGCCACAAAGCACGGTCCTGAGCCACCTGCATCCATCGACTTCCTTTATTTCTTACCAGATCGTCACTACATCTAGTGAGGAGCCGCCCTAGACTTCACTTACCGGTATGAGGCTGCCACTTGAGAACCTTTCTTCTCAACCCCATATCTTCCCGTTGGCGTCGTAGGCTACAGAAGGAATTTGGGACAGGAGATGGGCAACAGCATCTTTCTGATAACAGCAAAACTACAGTAAAAAACTGCGGTTGCCAACCCGCTTGCCAGGCATGGCAACTATGGCAAACATCCCCTACAGCTTACCACCCAAAAATTTTGTCACCGTAAGCGGCCCTTGTCCAGATGTGGACTGAGCTGGTGAAAAAAAAAAACAAGTACCTATCAACAAAATTTAAATTACATTTTATATACGATTTTATAAAAGAAATTACTAGAATTATTATACCTAAAAAGTGAAAGTGGTTAGAGTTCGGAGCAAAAATTAATGATTAGAGGCTGAAAATAGTATATCAGTTAGTCAAGTTAAACATTTTCGGCTACACCTTGTCTAGTAGACTGCTACGTTGGTTAAGTGGCCGCTATCGTGGTCAAAGATCTTATGGTTCGGGGTACGAAACCCGGTTCGGAATAAAATCAGTTATTCGGTTTTTCTCTCAAGAAACTCTCAGTAACAGTCCGGAGTTAGGAAGTTGGGCAGCGTTTTACCCCAGTGCGCCTGCTCTCTCTCCGGTCGTGACGGATTGTCGTCCCACCGGACTATGAGAGTGAGGGAATAGAGTGCACAGGTGTACACACTCGTGCACTCTAATCCTGTCCAGCACAGATGGCTATCTTCGTAGAGACTGGTCGCTGTGACTAAAATTCAGTCTGGAGGACATTACATTATAATAGGTAAGAAAACGAACGCCTCAGTCAGTACCCTCATAGCCAAGGGAAGTAAATTTACGTAAACTCATACATAACCAGGATATGTATACCATACAGTCTCCACTTTGCTATTTTTACTAGAACATTTTTTTTAAATGATCAAGATCTGCATTTCTCTTGGAAGTCGATCATTGCACCGGATACATTATAGTGTCGAAAATGTACTCAATTGTGGTGGCCCGAGGACTAGACGGTCTTTTTTCAGTGTACAATTGAAATTCGACCTTCATTATACAACTGATATTTTAAATTTCTATATTAAAATTTTCTATTTTAAATATTAATTTTCGTGATCGGCGGTGACGAAGATAGGGAAAGAAACTATCAGTAAAATTAAAATACAATATTTCTAGGACATGAGAAGTCCGCGAATTCGAACAATTTTCTGTTCTATAACCCTCGGAAATATTAATAGAAGTCTGTACCCAGTAGTTTAAACCTCTACATTCCAGATTTAATATTAATACCTTTTTCTTCTTTTTCATTAGTCCGTCCACTGCTAAGTATGGGTCCCATCTGTTTTTAGAGCTATTAATATATTACTTCCGTGGTAGCTTAGAGGACAAGCTCTCGCTCTAAAATTTTTAGTATTCGTATAAATAAAATATACTTTTAATATTTTTAGTAACCGACTTTGTATCGTAATTGCAGTACCTACCAATGAAATTGTTAATTTCTATTAACATGTATTAACATGGGCTCTGCGATGAAGAAAAACATCGCGGGGAAAACTACATGCCTGAGAAAGAGAAAAACACTTTAAGGATTTGTAAGTTACCAACACGCATTGCGGCAACGCATCGAATTTGTTTGTCCCTAAAACCCTGTCAGAAATTAGATGAGGTCTACGTCCAACAGTGTATACTGCTGCAGGCTACTTTCCTTTTTCTTGTATATTAATCGAGACCGACACCTTGCAGGGAGCTCGATCTCCTGTCAATATAATAAACTATCGTTCAACAAACTCTACGTTCACCTTTCATGATACAAACTAGCTGACATTAATATTCACTTCTGAGTGAATAAATAATGCGATGTGCGGTTAAATAACGCGCAGTACGTATTCGTCCTAACATCGGCGTCAGTGCGGCTGCGATTAATTGGCCTGCTCTGTCACGACTTTCCCCCGCTGTGACTGCTGTGACTATGCTTTCTGATGCTGTAAAGACAACTGCTAGTTTTTTTTATAACGTGGCTTAGTCACACGGGTGCTTGAATGAGATATCGATCTTAGATTTGAATCACAAAACTAATATTTGCATTAAAATACAAATTATTCGTTGCAGAATTCGCGTCTTTGACACTCCTTCTAAGCCTAACATTATCTAGTGACGAAAACCTGTGGTTTACCATTTTTCATGTTATCCAAAAAGTAACACGAAAACTTTTATTGAAGTGGAAACTTCTTTAGCTGCGTTGTACGATTTTTGTTAAGGGAAAAACTTACGGGTACGCGTCAACGATGACCTCGTCATGTGACTGTAACATGTCTACTACGCGTCGCTAGTCTGGCTTGTCATTATGTTTTCACTTCTGTCGGCAGTCCTTATGATAAAATAAAAACAGAACTTTTATTTTAAATCTACTATTGCTTGGCTCACCTCCACAGAGGACTGAGATATAGACAGAGAAGGAGCCTTAACAACAAATTTTTAATCATTAATAATACAAACAACGGCGCATGATGACGGCGTAAGACAATCCATCTCCTCATTTTGTTCCGTAGCCGTCGAAGAGGCGACTATGGAATGACAGAAATTCGCATTGGATGGCATCTCGTTTAAGGCAGTCAAAGTCAACGGGTAGCAAGTTTTGTACGTGGTAGAGCCACGCTGAAGCTATATTATGGTTGTAGCACGAAGGGATCGGCTCGACCGGGGTAGGACCACGCTCAGACAGAATACCAGCGTAAAATAGCAGCTTAATGCTGCTGTGTTTCTTATGGTGAAAGTACAGAAACGGAGATCCTCCGGTTCTCCGGAGGGTCTAGGTACGAGGCATTCCATCTTATTCCTCAGGGGTGGCAACGCATCTGAATTTTGATTCTTAATTGGGGAGAAATGTAGATGTACTTGCCATAAGGGGACTGTGTGCTCGTTTGTCACCCTTATTCTATAAAAAGTCTACTGCGATCGTCAATTCGCCTGCCAAGCGCGATGCCCAGCCATCCAGCAGTGGGCTTCTACGAGCTGATGAAGAAGAAAAAAATGAAGAAACAATTTGACTACAAGGTTGTTTTTTTTTTAATGGGAATCTCTCGAGGTCTTTACCCTCTTACATAGTAGAAGCCTATTGATACGAACTTTGAGGTATTCCATCTTCGTAGGTACTCATATGGACTGCAGCGACTATTTCCTACCAAGTTACATATGTTTACTTGTTTTGGTTGATTTTTAGACTGTTAGAAATTATCCTCAAAATTATTTAAATAAAAGAATACTACTCGGTAACAAACCCTGCTTACTATCAGAAACCATTCCGTAGAACAGCGCACTGCACCATACATTCAATATAATAGAGCAATACTGTTCGACTAACTATAACATGTTCCCGTCACAATCACACACCGCTGTAACGTGAAGGACCCAATTCCATGATAACACCAAAGTATGCAAACCAACAGCATCACTGCCCATCTCAATGTAACACAGGGCAGCCTCTCAGCAACACTATCTTCCTTGCCTACACTAGTAGGATACCTCAACGGGCATAGAGTGAGACTCGTAGAATTACCGACTCATCTCTCTTAGTCGCCTGCGCGATACTTTATACTGCTAGAACGGGTGGGAGATTACAGTTCTAACCTCACTTGTGCATATTTCCTTTTATTTTTTAACTCATTGCCAACAGTACAGTATTCTCCAGAATTATAATAATTGAAATGATACAAAAAATTATGGTGCCCTCAGTTTCAACTACTACCCGCGACCTCTAGCGGACATTTAGCTGACACTATTATTTGTAACATAAATAATTTCAGTTTACGAACGGGCCCATGAATATTTTATAGCCCACCTGTGTTACATGTAATATATAAATTTAACATAAACTAAAGAAGTAGTGGGTTATTTAATATATTTTTTGTTTAAAAATTATGTTAACGTTACCGTTACAGCCTACTAAAGTCCACTGCTGAACATAGGCCTCCCCATAGATTGCCTCAAAGGGGAAAAATTTGCCACAGCTGCCACGCTTGGCAAGCGGGTTGGCAACCGCTGTTTTTTTTATTTTTAGTCGTTATTAGGGAGACGCTACTGCTCATCTATTGATTTGTTTCCTTCTGTCGCCTCTTACGACACCCACGGGACGATATGGGGTAGTGGATATTCTTACACCGCCACTACACGCTAAATAATTTACCTGGCAGAGCCACGCTGCAGCTATGTTATGGTTGTAGCACGAATGGGTCGCTGAGAGCCCTGGTATCTCAAGAGCCGTGGTAGCTCAGGGGCTAAGCGCTCGCTGTAAATTTCACAGTACGCGGGTTCGATCACCGCCGACACCAATGAAATTGTTAATTGCAATTTTAAGTGCTCATTTATCACGTGCTCGGCGGTGAAGGAAAACATCGTGAGGAAACCTGCATGACAGAAACAAGAAAAAATATTTCGAAGACATGTGAAGTTCGCCAACTTGCATTGGGGCAGCGCGGCGGACATTTCCTTGCCCTGAAACCCTCTGAGAAATAAGAGGAGGCTTGTGCCCAGCAGGAGGACGTGTATATAGGCTGTAACTTTAGGAATGGGTCGGCTCGGCTCGGTCGCAGCCTCAGGGGTGGCAACGCCTTTTTGATTCTTAATCGGGGATAAATGTAGATGTCTATTGGCCACAGCATCCACTTAAAATCAGGTAGACTCTGTGCTTGTTTGTCACCTCCATTAAAAAAAAATGTAATACGTAATACGATACATTAATTACTTGGTAGTAGGACTTATTTTGCCAAGGAGACCATCTGGGTGGGCATCACCCTCATTCCTATCTCTGCGGCCAAATAGCAGTGCTTGTACTGCCGTGTTTCGATCTAAAGGGTCTAGAGAGCCAGTATAGTTATAGGTTGTAAAGCATTCCGTCTTAGTCCTAAGTAGTGACAACGTCTCTGAAGTCTTTTTAGGGTTCCGTACTCATAGGGTAACCAACGGGACCCTATTACTAAGCCTCCGATGTCCGTCCGTCTGTCTGTCATCAGGCTGTATCTCATGATCCGTAATAGGTAGACAGTTGAAATTTTCACAGAATGTGTATCTCTGTTGCCGCCATAACTCAAAATTTGAATAAATTAAAAATTAAAAGGGGCTCCCCTACTAGGAACGTGTATTACAATGGTACGGAACCCTTCATGAATCTGACTCGCACTTGGCCGGTTATTTGTACAAAGTTAGCTGCAGATGTCCATGGACTGCAGTAGTCAGTTTTATAAAAAAAATATACAACCGTTTCAAATTGGTTACAATCAATCAATAATTTACTTCTTCCTCAACATCCCGCCTAGTAAATATTGTAGTGTTTTTAAACAAGAAGGAAAGAGCTTATTGAATTTTATTTCTTATTTTCATATAATAGTCATCTTCATCACTCCGCAATTGTCCACTAATAAAACTTAGTCTCTCCTTTGTTGATCTTGACAAGTAGATTGGTGATCACAGGTCCAAACGCCTCACATCGTCGACCACTGGGTATTTTAGGTTTTGCCTGCCTCGTTATTCTAGTGGTCGTAAGCGCGACTGCTAATTATGAGGTCCCGGGTTATATCTCGGGTCGGACCAAAATTTAGTTATTGGGTTTTTATGTCAAGAATTACTTAGTAGCAGCCCAAAGTCAGGAGGTTGGTGATGTTTCACCCCCGTGCCTCGAAAAGCACGTACAGCCATTGGTCTTGTGCCTGATCTCTCTCGGTCGTGTCGGATAGCCGTCCCATCCGGACTATGCGAGTAAGGAAGAGAGAGTAGTGTCCCTGTGCGTGCGCACATTCTTGTGCACTGTAGGATTCAGTGTAAAAACTAAAAGTTATGTGCAGGCTAATTTATGTTGGGCCTGGACGCCGTGACCGAAACGCGGTCTGGGGGAGATTATTATTATTATTGTAGTCGTAGGTTGCTCCAAATTAAGACTGCAGTCTAATGCGTCTCACTGCTGGGCACAGGGCTCCTTTCATTTCTTTCTTTTCTTTTTTTTTTTAAGAAAATACAAGCAATTCTTTAAAAAAAATTATAGTATAAGGGTAACAACGAGCACACAGTCCACCTGATGGTAAGTGCTTGCTGTGGCCCATAGACATCTACATCTATCCTCAATAAAGAATCAATACTCAGATGCGTTGTCACCTGTGAGGACTAAGATGGAATGCCTCTTTTACAGTAAAAAGCGTCTCCGGTTCTCTACACTCATCATACGAAACACAGCAGTGTTAAGCTGCTATTTTACGCTGGTATTCTGTGAGAGCGTGGTCCTTCCCCGGTCGAGCCGACCCATTCGTGCTACAACTATGCTACTAATATAGCTGCAGCATGGCTCTATCAGATAAAATATTACTAATAGTCTCTTTAACCATTCCAGGTAAGCTTAAAATGCTTCTCTTAGGAGTAGTTCACGACAGTAGTCGAATGGCTGATTTGAGCCCACGACCTTTTGAGTTCGCGGTCCGCAGTCTGCCTTTAGGCTACTGTCGCTTAAATTTATTCTGAGAAGTTTACGGTTTACAATTAGCCGACCGCGTGGCTCCAGTCCGTGTTGACAGACTTCATATGTCCTTGAAATGTTTTTTTCCTGATGATCGAATATTTTATTCCTGATGACCGAATGTTTTATTCGAGATATGCAGGTTTTCTCACAACGTTATCCTTCAGCGCTGAGCACGTGGTAAATCAGTAGATAAAATTGCAATTAACAATTTCATTGGTGCCGGTGGGGATCGAACTTGTGTAATGTGAAATTTATACCAAGCGCTTAGCCCTTGAGCTACGTCGGATCTCTCGTCTACAACAAAGAGTGTAAAAATGGTACAACAAAATTAAAACGTTAAAAACATCCGCGGGGTTGTATGAAAACAATTATTATTTTGGTCTAGTGTTTCAATAAACGTATATATTCACGAGAAACCTTTATCAGAAGCGGGTTAGTACGATGGCTCAATTATTAATTGTTACAAAAGCATATTGTTATTTAATTTGGTTTGTTTTCACCCCATCAACATCTGTCCCCGCTCAGAACGATAAAATGCGTGTGTCACAATTGAAACACTTTGAGCGGAATTATATTTATTTTATTATGTATAATAATGAAACAACGAAATAAAACACGGTACTGGTATAGTTGTTGAATTTGAACTATAAGTATACCGCTACCACATGATTTGTATGTAAAAAACTGGTCAATAACGAGCGGCGTCGAATGTCCGAGGCAAATTTAAAATTCATGCAAACACTAAAGCCGCGTATCGATGAAGCGCTCCTGGCGCGCGCCATGAATGACCGCGCCGACAAGTGCGTTCCGCGGAACGCTTTCCAAATGTTCGAATTATACCAACTAAGCGCGCCTGGTTTGATCAAACACTGGAACAGCTCGCGGCGCTAAGTTTTGGCGCACGCGCCAGTTGGGACGGTTGTTTACATCATTCGTGTGTTCGTTGCTTTCCGAGCTATGGATAAACAGAGTTGCCGTAAATTGATAAAATTATGTGGTTCAAAAGAACTGTTGTTGAATAGCAAAAGTCGTTTTTATCATAATAAAGCGCTCAGAGAAGATGCATAGAACTATGAAAGCGGCAGCTGCTCGTACACAACCGACATCCATGTTGAACGATCAAACATTGGAACAGGTGCCGCGCGCGCCAGGCGCTCTTAGTTGATACACTTCGAATATTTGGAACGCGTTCCGCGGAACGCACTGGTCGGCGCGGTCTTTCATGGCGCGCGCGCCAGGAGATCGTAATCGATACGCGATTTTATACGCGTTAAAAAAACCGACACCAGATGGAACGGCCCGCTCCACGTTTGAGCGTTCCAACGAACAATTTGGCGCGCATTCCAAGGCGGCATCCATTTCACGCGGCTGAAACGCGCACCAATATTCGACCTCTTGGAGCGCATAATGGATACGCAGCTTAGGTATCGATCGCTCAGTTACAGTATTCTTAGACACTTAGTCGCCCTGACTCTGAGAAGGTTAGATCCAACTTAGCATCAGTTATAAGATAGGAGATAGAATTTGTAATGATAACATTTTTAAGAGGTTATTTGAAGACTGAGGCCCATAGACACTTATATCTGTGCTATTATATACAGATACATTGTCACCCCTGAGGACTAACATAGAATGCCTCGTTACCAGTCAAAAGGACCTCCGATGTGTGACATATTATCTATGTATTGATGCTTAATGGGACGTGTAAGAATACGATGATTGATCTTAAACCTAGAACTTGCCACTTAATAGAAAAGGATTTTTATATTAAGCGCGGAACAGATAAAGGAAACTTATATACTGTATTAATAAATTGTGTTAAAAAATC
Source organism: Parnassius orleans (assembly GCA_029286625.1). Taxonomy (NCBI): domain Eukaryota; kingdom Metazoa; phylum Arthropoda; class Insecta; order Lepidoptera; family Papilionidae; genus Parnassius; species Parnassius orleans. Next base: position 2,988,266 of record JAGSMP010000089.1, read on the forward strand.
ATGAAATCATAATAAAAAAGTTAGAACCCTTTCTCTGCCTTGGAGTACAACCAATTTGGTCCCATCCTTTTTTCTAATTTTGCCGCTTAACAGCTATGTACCCACTGCTTTGTTCCATTTTATGGGGTAAGAAAGAAAAAAGTAGCCAGTATAATTCAGGATGTTAGGCTCTAAATAATTAGGGATGACAATGCCACTGTGATGTTTTTCGCTTGTAGTTGGTTGCAGGTGTTCATGGGAATCAGTAGGGGCTTACCACCGGATAGACTCGTTTATCCCTCTAATATTATAAAACAACCCCAAAGTCAACGACAACAAAATTCATTGGATTGTGACATGTTAATAATGTGCGCAGTTTTTCACAATATCTATACTTATTTTAATACCGCATTGTGTAATATCAATTGTTATTAATACTTAAAAAATAAAAAATTTAGTAGACTTAGTTATATCTAGGCTCTTTTTTGGCCAGAAGTTCTTCTGCTTAGTTACAATTTTCTCACCTTATTTACTGCTATCCAGTAGCGCTATTTTGTCGGTTGTCGGCTTAAAGAAATAGAGAATTAGCCAAATTAAAAGCTGTATGACATTTTAACTCCGTGCCCAAAGATTTCATTTGGATTTTCATTTCATTCATTCTTTGTCTGAAGTAGGTTGTACCATGGAAAATACTCTTAGCTTGCTTGTATCTTTAATATCAAATATATTTTTTTTAAATCGCTCTCCGCTTATAACTTATAGCAAAATGAAGCTTTTAAGCTAATTAAGCAATTCCCAGCAGTTCCGTGGAATTACGTCGTCGCTGGGCGCCGGTTTCGGTCGCAATTGTCTGCTGTTTTAAACTAAACATTAGGATCTGTTGGTTTCTCGCAACTCATCAGCTTTCAGCTTATTAGCTTATTAAATAATCTATATAATTAATATTTGTGGTAGAGCCATGCTGCAGCTATATTAGTAGTATTGTTGTAGCAGGAATGGGTCGGCTCGACCGGGGAAGGACCACGCTCTCACAGAATACCAGCTTAAAATAGCAGCTTAACACTGCTGTATTTCGTATGGTGAGTGTAGAGAACCGGAGACCCTTTTTACTGGAAAAGAGGCATTCCATCTTAGTCCTCACGGGTGACAACGCATCTGCATATTGATTCTTTATTGAGGATAGATGTAGATGTCTATGGGTCACAGCAACCACTTACCATCAGGTGGACTGTGTGCTCGTTTGTCACCCTATCCTATAAAAAAATATAAATAAGCAGCAGTGATTTTTTACTAACACTTTTCTTTCTTTTACTTTTCCTTCTTTCACTTTTTGTTAATTGCTACGTAAGAGAATGCACTATTCTAAGTCATTCTGTAGGTGTCGTAAGTAGCTACAAAGGAAACCAAAACAAGAGACGAGCAGAGGGATCTTTTTTCTATGAGGCAATCTATGGAGTGGCCAGTGTTCAGCTGTGAACTTTTGATAGGCAGTAATGAATGAATAAAACACTTTTCTTCGCAGTAATAAAAACTTCGAAACTATTTGAAAACGTCATCGTCATCAGTCTTTATAACTCCACTGCTAGACATAGGTCTTTTCAAATGTGCGCCAGTAGGCGTTTATAATACCTATATTCTTGAATGCATTTCATATTATTTACCACGCTGTGGGAAGATGGGTTGATGAGTACAGAGCCAATTAATAAAGGCAGTTTGAATGTATTTTGATTCTTAATCGAGAATTAATAATTATGCCTATGGGCCACATCATCCACTTAGATACCACCAGGTAGACCGTGTGCTCATTTGTCATCGCCATCATAAAAAAGACACTTGGATAGGCTATCCATTTAGGAATAAAATTGTAAAGTTTGTATACGAAAAAATCATCATCATCATTGCCTATCAAAAGTGTAGATCTGAACATAAACCTCCCCTATCTATTGTCACATAGTTGCCACAGATGCCACGCTTGGCTAGCGCGTTGATTCTGCTACCCATCTCCTATTTCATATCCGTTTGTTGTCGTTTACTACACCCACAAGATGATGCGGGCAGTGCATTCTCCTACGCAGCTATTACACGGCGAGAAAATACTACAAAATAATAAACACATATTATAGGAGAGTGGAGAAGAGTACAGTCTGCAGCGACAAATACGACGCGTCACCGAGCGACACTGACGGACGGCGATAATTAGTCTAAAAAATTGCGAGCACCCCACTCTGAACAGTTGAGGACAAAAAGAGTGTTGAAAAATTAACTGAATTTTTAGTGCATAAAATAATTTATATTTTATTTTTGTTTATTACTGTTGGTAGTTTTTTGAACAAATAAACTAAAGTTACAGCTTCAATTCGCCCCACAGCTGAGTACAGACGTACACTCTCCTTTATGTTAGAGGAACACAGTTAGTTATACAGAGCAATTAGGTACTAATTGTATTATTTAGACCCGCAGATTTCCTCACAATGTTTGCTTTCATCGCGGATAACTTGGTAAATTAGCACTTAAAATTTCTCTCCTGCTTACCGGCAGGAATAGTTAAGAGGTTAAAATATGCCTAGATTTAGTTTTGATTTATTTTTAATAAAAAATGGAACGAAATCAGTTTTTTTGAGAATTTTATTTGTAACTTTGCTTTATGTTATGTACTTATTACAATTAAGTTTATTCATAGCCTCGAAAAAAACGTATCATTAACCGTTAAAGCACGTTTATTTAACCATTTTGACATACCTCAATTATCATTACAGCCTATAAAAGTCCACTGCTGAATATAGGCCTCCCCCATAGATTTCTTCATAGAGTGGATTTTGCCATAGTAGCCACGCTTGGCAGGCGGGTTGGCAACCGCAGTTTTTTATTATATTGAGTTGTTAACAGGAATATGCTGCTGCCCATCACCTGTTTCAGTTTCCCTCTCTCGCCTCTTACGACACCCACGGGGCGATATGGGGTAGTGGGTATTCTTCTTACATCGCCACTGACATACCTAAATAGATTTTAATTATTTAAATAAAGACCTCATATTCTATATAAACATTATATCTTTTTATCAGTAATCATACATAATTACAGTAACAAATATAAATATATAAAACAGTCCCGATATATTTGTCCATGAGTGTACACTTTTAACCAGTGGAATTGCAGGGAGTCGCTCGGTGGCGACTGGCGATAGATACGGGATAGGGTGCATCTGCTCTTCGTTACACCTAGCTCTACTCGTCTGAGTTTGCTAACTCTTAATTTGTGTTCCCATCCAAGCCGCCTGATCAGATGGGAACATAAAATAATAAATCATCCATTTTGAAAATGGTAGCTTAAAAAGTCATACTTTAACCTTAAAGCTGGAAAAGGAATTTAAAAAAACTATACTATTAAATGATGGACTTCACATGTTTTCGAAATATTTTGATTTCTCAGACGCACGTTTTCTCACAATATTGTACGGGAAATACGTAGCGAAACAGCTTTTTAAATTGCAATTAACAATGTCATTGTCGCCGTCGGGGATCGAACTCGAAATGCTTCATCATTCATCATCATTACAGCCTTTCACAAGTCCACTGCAGAACATAGGCCTCCCCCAAGGAATGCCACAAATCACGGTCCTGACCCACCTGCTACCATCGACTTCCTGCATGTCTTAACAGTCATCACTCCATCTAGTGGGGGGCCGCCCTACACTTTGCCTACCGGTACGAGGCTGCCACTCGAAAACCTTTCTTTCCCATCGGTTGTCGGTTCTTCGAGCTATATGGCCGGACCATTGCCACTTCAGCTTACTAATCCTTTGGGCTATGTCGGTTACTCTGGTTCTACTGCGGATATCCTTATTTCTTAGTTTATCACGAAGAGAAACCCTGAGCATAGATCTCCCCATACCTCGCTGAACGACCTTGAGCGTCGTCATACAGTCACCAGTGAAGGACCACGTCTCAGAATCATAAGTCATCACTGGCAACACGCACTGGTTGTACAATCTCGTTTTCAAGTTTTGAGGTACACCTGACGAGAAGATGTGTTGTAATTTCCCAAACGGACTTACCTAGTCGGGCTATTTGTCCCAGGTAAACATACTCGTCAACAACTTCGAGCTTAGTGCTCCCAACAAATACCGGCTTAGATGTGACATGGACGTTACACATGATCTTTGTTTTGTCCATGTTCATCTTAAGACCTATCCATTGGGAGGCACTATTGGGGTCATTTAGCATAGTACTAGGTCCTCCAGCGATTTTGCCATAAGGACTATATCATCGGCAAATCGAAGGTGAGTGATGTACTCGCCAATGACATTAATATCGTATTCTTTCCAGTCCGGTACCTTGAAAACTTCTTCCAATGCAGCAGTGATGAGTTTCGGGGATGTAACTTTACCCTGTCTTACACCTCTCTGCAGTTGGATGGGTTGCGTACTCTGGTTCTGTCCTCGGAGAGCCATCGTAGACCTACTGTACAAACACTTCAGCATTTCGATATACCGACAGTCAACTTGGCACCGCTGAAGGGACTGCAGCACCGCCTAAATTTCGACGGAACCAAAGGTTTTCTCATAGTCCACATACGCAAGGCAAAGTTGTAGATTGCCGAAGGGTATGTATGTAGTCTATGGCACTAAACCTTTTACGGAAACCGGCTTGTTCGGGAGGCTGGAAGTCGTCGAGTCTGCGTACGAGACGATTCGTAATGACTCTCGAAAACACCATGTAGACGTGGCACAGAAGTGAAATAAGTCTGTAGTTCTTCAAGTGAGCGTTGTCGCCTTTCTTGAAGAACAAGACCACCGCACTTCTGCCCCACGCCTCTGGAGTAGTGTCACCATGCAGGACGGCATTGAAGAGCTTCTAAAGGACTTCAAGCTACCGGTTTTCCACCCACTTTTAGAAGCTCCGCTGTAATTCCGTCCTCTACCAATGAGCCATTATAATCTAGTAGCTCGTATTGAACAAAGCGATCGAGCGGAACCAGGGCTCCAAAGTCTTTGCCAAATATTTGTCTGCCAGATAGAGCCAACTGTCGAAGCTGAAGACCAAATGCGGTAGCGTCGTTTCCGGGACACCTGAGATTTTGAGTGAGATTGAGAGGTTCTACGGGCAGCTGAACACGTCATCGTTGGAGCCACACGCAAGTGTGAGTAACAATCCAAGGGCAAGTCTTATCCGACACTATTCCGATGATATTCCGGACGTCAGTCTGAGCGAGATTAGAATGGCTCTCAAGATGCTTAGTGAAATTTACAAGCGCTTTGCTCCCGAAGTTCAAAGTCAAAACAATTTGTAGTTTTATCAAATGTTGGCTCTATCTAGAATTTGAACTCACGACTATGTAGTACCTGAACTCCAACTACTACAAGACATATCGACGAACGATATGTCCGTTATCGGAGACAATGGAGCTATCGATAAGGAAATATTAAATTACTCGTTCATCTCATTAACACGTAAATACTTGTCGTCTTTTGCCGTCCGCCGGTCCATCCGTCTCACGTTGCTCGAGACCGTTTGTTTTTCGTGTACAGTTAGATGTGAATGAATACCTTCCGGTCTTATATTCGTAACTATGCTTTCTATGATTTACAAAGATCAGTATAATAATAATAGGTAATGTTGCCAGCTTTTTTTTCTAATACCGTACATAGTAATATTTGTAGTTCTACTAGAATCGGAATATATATAGGTACTTGAAAAAGTTAAAGCCCATTTCAAAAAACTAAAAATAAAATAATCTCCACATAATTTTTGAGGCTGGACTTTCTACGATACACTATGTCTTATCACCGCCACACTGGACATCGCGACGCTTTCCAGTTGGATTGTCTTGATAGAAAATTATTTATTGCACAATTCACAATTCTTCTTCACAAAGTCCATGGCTGGACATTGTCAGAGAATAGACGCTCTGAAGAATAAACACTACTTCCTTCCCGGCCGAATACTTTTGCCTAATATTCGGTTATTCGACCAGAAAGTCCGCAGAATATTCGGTATTTGACGTGTGGCCGAATATACTATTTGTTGCAAGTCTAATATATACACATATACATACATATATAGGTACATATATAAGTACATATATATTTTAAATACAAATAGATATATTTAGGGTAATTCCGGGAAAGATGGCCGTAAGGGAGAGATGGCCAATCAAAAAAAATCACAGTCACACTTCCTAAATTGCACTACTTTCTCGTTAGTACACTTCATGCAGTGCGTGGGATCGACATTTCGGCGAGAAAATAACAAAAAGTAAGTAAAATGTACCTATATTGATTTGTATGGAGCTTAAAGTTTTCAAAGGGTTTACGTTACATAGTTTTGGTAATAATGCATCATACAAAATAAGTATTTTTTTAAGCTAAGTGTTCAGTTTATGACCTAAACTTTAATATAACCGCAAAATGGCGCGTGAGTTGTGTATATTTTTTTACAAATAATGTGTATGATTATATTTTTATGATTATATTTACTATACCGGATGATTAGGAGAGATGGCCATACATGGTCGGTATGAGATGGCCATATATATATGTAATATGTAATATTGAAAGTTATGTTATTATAACTTGTAGTATTTTGCTTTATCGATGGTGAATCATACTAATTATGTTTTAGTAATAAATTACAGTATTTTATTTCAGAATTTTTAGATGACAAATGATTGATTGATTGAAGAGGCAACCTTGGACGCTTTTTGGAGATAAAATGACTACTCAGCTTTTACAACGAATATAGAAAGACGATACAAGTAAAATAATGACAAAAAAGGATCCATGGGACCACGATCTTCATCCACCCACCATCACATTCAGCAAGGAAAAAAACTATGCAAATAAATCATCAACAATGTTATTTGAAAGTGTGATGAGGATGAACAACCAATATTATTGTGATTCGGCTGATTAAGAAGGTGGAAACAGAGAAGTAGATAACTGTGTAGGCAGTAGAGAAAATTATTATGAAACGTATCTCATCAAAGACTGGCTTCAATGCGTTTTATGCCAACTGTGGGTACATGAAAATTACACCGAGTTTGATGATAAGTGTTCATTATGTGGGCAGAAAAGAAAAATGTTCTAAGACTCAAAAACCTAAAGGAAAAGAGTGGTTAAAATGCAGATTAACGAATTGGCAATCTCTCTCTTGCTACTATGGCCATCTCTACCGGGCACTATGGGAGAGATGGCCAATCGTGATTTGAAGAAAAAAAGTAATTTATGAAACTAATTAGGTATGCTAAAGTTCAATATTTTTATGTGATATTCTAAGAGTTTAATGTCGAAAGTTTAATTAAAAGTTGATTTTTGTTAATTAATCTTTGTAGTTTTAATTTAACTGGTTCCTTAAAAAACTATGGCCAACTCCCCCGGACTTACCCTATAACATAAACTTTTTTATATAACATTTGAAATTTTCTGCAGCGGTAAAATAGGAAGATTTTAGATTTCTAATTTAAAAAAGTATTTCGTTCCAGTAGTAGATATTTTTTATTCTGTGGTTCCAGGCATTTGTTACTTTGTATAGTATATACATATATGTGTGTGTTATTTATTCTACAATATAGCACCAAACGTGAAGAACATAAGCCATTGTATTTAACCGCCAAAATCCAAAGCATAAATTATTCAAAACGGATACTCCACACTTCTATTCATAAAATGCTAATTAGTCAGCACACATCAGTTTTCAAACGCAAACAAAAGCGATGAATACAGACATTCTTATTGGTACATACATATACCAATAAGACACACACTACCATAAAATTGATGTATGCATGTGTGCGTCTAACTAGTTTACAAATTTGGCCACTCCCGCGCATCCTCTAAATTCGGCGGCATGCGATTGGTTCATTCAAGATTAGAAAAAAAATTGAAGGTATTTTACGTCAAGAACGAATCCTATTCGTGATTTTTTAAGATTGTTTAAAGTTATTACACAAACTATGTAGTACTATTATTTATTCTATGCACAAACGAATAAAGGATGGGCCTTATTCTTTTGTTGTTTCACATAGAATAAAACAAAAATGACATAAAAACGTCAATACCATTTTTTCAAATAAAAATAGCAATAATTTGTACCTATGTCTACTATTTTGAAATGGCAAGGCGCGCTAATAAAAGAACTAGGTAGGTATGTCAAGGACCAAACAACTAAGGTGCTTTTTTAATATTTAATGTTTTATAAATGTAATTAAATGTTAAATGCTGGTAAATTATTTATGTAAAAAACAGTTGATAAAGTATATGCAAGATGATATATCTAATATGAAAATATTACTTTGGATATTTTTAGTTTAGCACCTATTTTTATAGATAGAAATTATAAAAAGGTACCTAATTTCCATTTAGGATTCCATATTTTTAATACCATTCACTTTAAGCGTCAATTTAAAAGATTCCATTAAAATGTAATGCACATTCCGGCCATTTTTGAACAACTATTTCACACACGCTTCATATTTTTTTAAGTGTGCGTCTAACGACGGTTCCCCTCTCTCGTGCAACCGAAATTTGACGCGCGTTAGATGATTGGCCGCCATTTTAACATGGGTTGGAACTTGGATTTTTTGTTAGAACCAGTCGATCCGGTTATGGCATTAGTTCTTTTGTAAATGGTTGATCAAGTGATGGCGTCTCGAGTGGTAGAAGGGGAAATTAGAGCCACTCTGGAATGTATTGTTAGGCATTTCATGCCTAATTTATATATATTATATATTTGTTATATCTCTTTAATTTTTAGTTTAATTATTAAAGTAATCATTTATTGATATTTATTATTATATAAATTTTTATTTTATATAAATATTTGTCACAATGCTCTATTAGACAAATATAGTTTTTAGACAGTAAAAAAGTAAAGTTACAACCTAAATATTTACGTCCCACACAGGGTACATGCTTCCTCTCAATTCTGAATGGTTGATGGAGCGATAAGTCCATGGCGTCGCTCCAGTGCCTGCTGACAGACTTTACATGTCCTTGAAATATTTTATTCCTCAGACATGCAGGTTTCCTCACGATGTTTTCCTTCATCGCCGAGCACGTTGTAAATCTGCACTTAGAATTGTAATTAACAATTTCACGGGTCCCGGGGAGATCAAACCCAGGTTGTTCGCTTATAGATGTAGTGATATAATTTACGGTGAGCGCTTAGTTTGTGAGCTATCACAGACAAACAAGTCCCTTTTCTTTAAGAGATTCAAGGTTTTTATTATTACAGCATGTAACATTTAATTATTTTATGTTCTATAAATAACTTTGTTGTTTTTACATGCAAGCGAATAATTGAGAACAATACGAAACCAAAATTATTTTAAAATTAAAGAATATCGTGAAATAAAAATGGCCTTGCTTATACTTAACAATGAAAGGACAAAAGAATTTCAAGCGTAGGTACTTTAATTCCATCGTAAAACAACACGAACGGACAATTAAATAATCCAACTGACAGAACACGAAAATCAAGGTATTAAGATTGAGCCGATTTCGTTTAACTTTATTTAAAAAAAAAGGTCCAGCCACGACAAGTAACGCCGTAATTATTTCAGATACATAATATAATAATGATCTATATTTCTGAAGCCTTAATTTTGACTAGCCTCTGCGTGTAAGTGTACTTACTTAATACAAATCTAATATATAAAATTTAATGTTTATTTGTTCATCAGATTGCGGTAAAACTTTGTCAACTTATTGCTTGCACTTGCGCGAAGATTATAGACATTAGTACAATAACCTACAGTAGGTGGCGCGCGTATAGTACCGACAAATTTATTTGAAAGTTAGATATACTCGTATATCATTCAACTTCAATGAGTGTATTATCATTTCTATTTAAACAATATAACTCTTCCAAATCTAAAACGATATTTACACAATTATTTCTTCTGCGGATGCAACGCGCCGGGTACCAGCTAGTAATTAATAAAAATTTCAATTATAAGCACTGAAGCATTGAGCGAGGGTTATTTATAAAGCAATTGACAACAGGCAACAAAACCCCAAATTGGCTGCACACATACAAGACCAGACGAAAACAACAACACACGGACACCGTGTCGGAACACCGAAACGCACAATCCGACGCACACATAAACAAAAGGCCCCAATTCGAATTCTGAACGCGCTCAACACAGTTTCCGCAATGGCGGCGCGGTCGTTGACCCGTCGATTTGGAGGGCGCCAGTGACGTCACAACGCTGACCTGCCTCACAGCGACCTTGAACGCTGCACAAATATTTCGGCGGGGAGCACCGCTCTTTGTATTTCGACGTTTAAAAAAATGGCGGTCGTAAGCACAGTAGATATATATTTTGGGAATGATTGTTAAATTAAATAAGTACATTCACGTTTTACTACGTAACTATAATAATTATATATGCTATAAATATATAGATATGGTTTAACAGATATAAAAAACAATTTATTGCACCATATAGGCGCACTCGACTACTCTGGTTTGCTTTGCACTGTTGAGCTACATATTTAAATCTAGTTTTTTTTTTAAATTATTAAACAACCACTAATACATTTAGGTAAACAATGATTTTTTTAAGTTAACTACTGTAATATTTTGACTGTTAAATATAAAAGATAAAAGGAGAAACCTTTTGAGTTTCTAGTCCGGTTAGATTTACCTCATTTACGAAGATCTATAATACTTTGGCAGTAGATTGTTTACTGTAATACACAAAACAAAAATATCAGTATAACAAATGAAATTTTAATTTATTGAATAGAAGATCGAAGAAATAAAGATATTTCATTTTATTATAGTAATTAGATTATCCTGCCAAGCGTGGCAACTTTGCCAAAACCGCCTTTGAGGCAATCTATGGTGCAGGCATAGGCTCAGCAGTAGATTTTTTTTTGGGTTCTAATGGGTATATTAGATAAATCATTGAGAATGCAATTATAAACGTTTAATAATGAACATCGAAGTCGGACAAACTAAGGAACGTTTGTCCGACTACGATGTTCCATTCCTTCCATGTTTGTCGAGCCAGTCTACTTTCAAGACAGTTTGCAGCTACGTTACTAGTGACTTTTACTTAACATGCCTGTAAAATATCCAAATTAAGTCAGAACTACTTTAAATAATGTCATTTTATTTTTCAGAATAAATTGGTAGTGTTTTGCTACAAACTGCTAACAATTCTATACAAACAAAAGCTATCACAAGGAATTTGATTGCCGAATATAGCTAATCAAACATTTGCACAAACATTGGTCAATGAACACCTGAATCGCTATCAGCGTCCGGTCGTTGGCACTTACAGTATTTTATATTTGCTTCAACAGTGTGTGAATAAACATTGTATAAGCAGATAAAACTGTGAGTAATTCTCGATTGTGGAAATAAAGGTGTGCCTTCGACGACTTATATTTTTGAAATTTTTGAAAAAAAAAAGTCAAGGCAATTGTCGTTAAAACTACGAGCTAATTTTAAAAAATACGAAATAATTTAGAAAGGATACACCAACCTACACGATACGTTAAGAACTATTTTATGTTTTAAAACAGAATTAATAATTTTAATAATTATTATTGCTATAATTTAAGCACATTAACATAATATGGGTAATACGTAACAGGTTTTTGATACATAAATATAAAATAACTCTCTAAACACGCTGACAAAGCCTTGGAAAAAATTGAAGATGTTACCGCAATAAGTTATTTTTGAGATTTTCATGTTTTTGTTGAATTAAAATTTGGAGCTCAACACGTTAATTTCAACGTATAACATAATATAATCTTGAATATTATACCTAATATTGTCGAATTTAAAAACTAAAAATGTTTTTAAAATGATCGCTCTCACAGAATCATCGTCATCATTACAGCCGATCACTACACTGCTAAACTAAGGCCTATCCCTTTGATTGCCTAATAGGGGGATAGTTGCCATATTTGCCACGCTTGGCAGGCGGATAGGCAGCTGCAGTTATTTTTTTTGTGTTGTTACTACTACTACTAGGACGCAACTGCCTATCTCCAGTTTTATTACCCTCGATTGATAGTTGATTCTCTTACGCCGCCATTATACGGTAACTATCAGAGAAACAGTAAAATAGCTACTTAATGCTGTTGTGTTTCGTATGTTGAATGACGACAACCAGAGATCCTTTTTACTGGTGATGAAATAGAGCTAGATCCCAGGATTTTTTACGTGGTAGAGCCATGTTGCAGCTATATTAGTAGCATAGTTGTAGCACGAATGGGTCGGCTCAACCGGGGAAGGACCACGCTCTCACAAAATACCAGCGTAAAATGGCAGCTTGACACTGCTGTGTTTCGTATGGTGAGTGTAGAGAACCGGAGACCCATTTTACTGGAAAAGAGGCATTCCATCTTAGTCCTCACGGGTGACGACGCATCTGCATTTTGATTCTTTATTGAGGATAAATGTAGATGTCTATGGGCCACAGCAACCACTTACCATCAGGTGGACTGTGTGCTCGTTTGTCACCATATCCTATAAAAAAAAAGGGTCAGCAGACGTCACTTATTTCCTGACGAACGAAATGTGTAACATTGACTAGTATGTACTATGATCGCATGTCTACCTGCTAGCTTGGCCAGAGGGCCATTTTCGAGGTATCAGGTAATCAAGATACGTAAAAAAATTTCTCACCTCACTAATTCTCTCAGCTAATTTTTTACGTATATGTTAGATAATATCGTTAAAAATCAGTCATCAATACCCCCCGACACTTTTTTTTGTAATACGTTACTTTGTACCTGGTTTAGTAACTGAATTTACGTGTGTGATTGGAGAAACAAATAAATGCTTTATCTATCTATCTATCTATCAGACACTTTCCGTCGGCAGTATTGCTTTGCAGACGCTTTAAAGCTCTCAAAAAAATTACTCAATTTCACTTACATTCTGATGCTACATTTTTATATATGTTAGCCAGACAACTATTTTAAAACGTTTTACAAGAAGGCAGACGGATCCAAGGAGTCAATCAACCCCTAGACCCAATTTTAATGCCTCTGTGGGAATGAGCGCGTGGGCATTATCCGCGCGCATGAGTGTGAGTCACGCTGTGGGTGCTTTTTAGAAAATAGTTTTTTTTTTCATCAAACTCATGTGCTCATTATCTACCTGATAATCAAGCGGTCATCAACCTGCAGTCAACTTCAAACGAAGAAGAGCACAGATGCGTCACCTCTCAGGACTAAGAAGGATTGCCTCGCAGCCTCCGGAACAAAGCAGTGCAAGTATTGCTATTTGGCAGCAAAAATAGATTAAGAGTAGCGTTTTCTCTCTTTTCTTAAGGGTTCCTAAGTCATATCGGTCCTTTTCGGACTGCGTACTGCCAGGGAGAGAAAATTACACAGAAAATTCCTTGAGAAACGAACAGTGGTGAATTACGAACTATCAAGATGATATGCTAATATGGCTAATGCTTGTCGTGAATTTCATAGTAGAGATACTATGCGAGTAGAGATACTATGAAATTCGTAATTAGTATCCGATGTCCGATGTCCGCCGGGACTAATGAATGAGCCAACATAAATGAATGAACCTAAATAGTAATGTTTAATATTAATCATTTTTATTCATATCTGTAAGACTGTAGGCCACTTGTTGACAACTATTCAAGTAAATATATAAAAAAGCAAAATTTTTTAATTTAATAATATTTTAAATGGCATTAATCATCATTGAATAATTGCATAATATTTAACAATTTTGAAGCTGAAAAACTTGTTAAGATGAGTTGTCGAACGTAAAGTTGTTTAGTCCCAATAAAAATCTGTGCAAACAGAATAATTACCTTTCTACTACTAGGTACGTCCCTGGCATTGTTTGTCCATTACTACAAGAAGAGCGCCGAAATCGGATATGACGTTTACACATCGGGAGAAAGGAACAGTGTTATATCCGATAAGATGGGAGGGAGGGGGACAGGGACATTAAAATGATGGGCGAGTTGACGTGATTCACAGGGCGACGACCTCACATTTTGACGAGACATTGCAACGTAATAAATGCGTTTAAAAGCAGAGTGTATGTACTATTATTTATTTTGTAGCAGTGTGCAGAAGTTCAATGCTTTTTTGATACACAAACAAAACAGATAGACAAAACATGATAAAAATAAAATTTGTACAGTGTTTTAATAAACAGTCATAATCCAAAATAATTTTCTTTTTATAGAATATTGGTGACAAACGGGCACCTGATGGTAAGTGGATGCTGTGGCCCGTAGACATCTACATTTATCCCCGATTAACAATCAAAATGCAGATGCTTTGTCACCCCTGAGGACTAATATGGAATGCCTCGTTTCCAGTAAAAAGGATCTCCGGTTCTCTACACTCACCATACGAAACACTGCAGCATTAACCTGCTATTTTACGCTGGTATTTTGTTAGAGCGTAGTCCTTCCCCAGCCGAGCCGAACATTCGTGCTACAACCATAATATAGCTGCAGCGTGGCTCTACCATATTCAAAAATATGTGCAAACGAATACAACGTTTAATAGAACGGATATGTCTTCTCGCTAATACCTACTTGCCTCTAGTCGGTACTTAAAATGTGTTAAAATTCCTTTTCTGCTTAGGAGTTCGTCGTAGTAATTAATAATTGGGTATTAATGCTAATTCTGCTGTCAAGCAGCAGTGCCTGCTCTGCTGTATATCGGTCTCAGAGGTATAAGGAGCCAGTATGACTACTTGCTGTGAGATATTTCAACCGTCTTTGTTTGAAGTTTGTTGCATTTTTCCATGGGCTGTAGAAGCCACTCACCACCAGATAGACTGTAGGTTACCTTGTCACTTCAATTTAATAAAAAAAATGTTTTCATCCATGTGCTCTTTTTCGGTTTCCAACAAAGCGACAACGTTTAATTCAACTTTTAATCAACTGAGTCCCTAACAAACATAATATGTGTGCGCGAACTGAGAAGATCTCATCTTACCTTCTCGTATATAAAATCCGTATGCGATATGATCAGAGGTAATTTTGGTTATAGCATACCATCTTTATAATCATCATCAACACCATCTACAGTCATC
Source organism: Parnassius orleans (assembly GCA_029286625.1). NCBI lineage: Eukaryota > Metazoa > Arthropoda > Insecta > Lepidoptera > Papilionidae > Parnassius > Parnassius orleans. The sequence goes on from JAGSMP010000089.1 coordinate 3,003,289, forward strand.
TTAGGATCACTTCTGCTGGACATTAGTATTACATTTTCATAAAAGAAAAGTTGAAAAAAATACGAGCACGTTTGTTATAAAAATAGTTGATTAAAAATCAAAATGCGGATATGTTGTCACCCCTGAAGACTTAGATGTAATACATCGTTTTCAGTAAAAATGGTCTCCGGTTCTCTACACTCACAATAAGGAACCTACAGCAATCAGCAACATTATGCTGCTATTTCACGCTGGTATTTTATAAGCGTGGTCCTTCTCCAGTCGAGACGACCCATTCGTGCTACAGATTGTGTAGTGGTGGCGTGAGCAGGTCCACTATCCCATGTTGTCCATTGGTTGTCGTAAATGCCGACAAAGGGAAAGGCTATAGGCGGCAACATCTTTCTCGTAACAACTCAAAATAATAAGCTGCGCAAACATCGCTATGATGCAATCTATGGGGGAGGCCTATGTTCATCAGTAGACTTTTGATAGGCTGTATGAATGATGAATGAAAGAAAAATATTGACCATTAATTACATATTTTTACAGTCGTGCTAGCTCAGGGCTTAAGCGCTCCCCGTAAATTTCACAGTACTCGAGCAATTTGTTTCCGATCGTCGCCGGCCCCAATTAAATTGTTAATTGCATTTTAAAGTACTGATTACGTGTTCGGCAGTGAAGGAAAACATCCTGAGAAAATCTGCATAAACATAAACATAAATACTCACGCCTGTCACCCAGAGGGGTAAGCAGCGACTACGGACTTCCATTTGACACGATCCTGACACACCTATCTCGCCTCCTTTACATCCATATATCTACGCGTACACGCTCGTCGGTTAAGGGTACTCCTAATCTGGCCTATTTTCAATATATCGCCAATATGCGATGGTTTGGTCATGTAGAAAGAATGGACGAGGAAAGAATGACAAAGCAAATCTATTTTGCAGATGTGAATGGCAGTATCGGGAAGGGACAACCTAGACGAAGGTTTATCGACGAAATTGCGCATATATTGAAATCTGCATATCTGAGATTTTAAATGAATGATGAAATGTGAAGTCTGCCAATACGTATTGGGGCAGCGTGGCTGACATTTCCTTGCCCTAAAACCCTCTAAGAAGTGAGAGGAGGCCTGTGCCCAGTGGGACGTACATAGGCGATTACTTTACATATTTTTATCTAGAATAACAAGGATTTGCAACGAGGACTTGTTGTTTTGTGCTATAGTCCATACAATTGACTATTACCAGTGTTCAGTGTTGTAAGCAATTAAATAGAACAAAGTACAATGCTTCGTATTAACAAATATTGTGAGCATCGGCGACCTAAATATGGTTTGACCACAAAATGAATGACATTTGTTCCATGCGTTGCTCCGCATCACCTACCATTTGTTTTCGATCGATATTTAAGTACTTATAACATTGAACGAACGCTTTTCTATCTATCTTCTAAAGTTAAAGTTAAAATTACAGCCTATATACGTCCCACTGCTGGGCACAGGCCTCACCTCACTTCTGAGAGTTTTTAGGTTATGTTAGGTCAGTTAGGTCTATCTTCTAAGATATATAAAAATTTAACAGTTAAATAAAGTAGGTAAATTTCCTACATATATTCCTCTACTAAGCGTGGAGACCGTCATTTTACAAGACGGCTACCAGACGGAAGCGTAGACCTTTATAGAGGTAACGACATAATCCATCTTAGTAACCAGGAGTGAGAATGCATCAACATTTTGATTCTTAATCGATGATAGATGTATAGGAGTCTACGAGCTACAACATCTACTTACCATCAGGTTGACTGTATGCTCGTTTTGTTATACCTTACCTAAATACGAGTATATGATTGTGTAACGACTATGCGCCATACACAGTAGATATGTAATCAAATAAAGAGATTTCAGTTGACAATATGAACTTTTATTAATAATTGGTCCAAATATTATAAAGCTGTAATGATTTTTATATTGTCTCTCATCAGTCTGTAATATTCCACTGCCGCATTATGCTGCAGTGATAGGAAAGACTTGATATATTATCCATGTTTGTCAGGCGGACTGGAGACGACACACGCCTTAACGCGCTGCTTCACATCACCGGTCTGGGTATGTCTAGTGTACACGCTATACGCTGATAAAATCCAAATTTTCAATCGTCTTTTTTAATTATATCATAGAACACACTAAAGTTACCGATGTTCTTTCGTCATTTGTCTTTGGTCAAAGGAATTTCATTTCGAAACGGTGGTAGATATAATAGGTTTAAGGAAATTACATTTGACAAACTAAAGACGAAGACAAAGATCACATTCTTCCTTTCATTTGCATAGTAGATTTATACGACACACACGCGATGAAATTGGGTGATAGAATCTCTCACGCTGCCACCGTGTCATTGAATTTAATTCAAATACTTATCTATAGAAATAAATAAAATTGAAGTGTCTGTTTGTAATGTCAAAATAACAGCTTTTACTAAATTCATATGAAAGTATATACGTTACTTATAACAAAAACACATTTTTTAAATTTTTGTCTGTCTGTTTGTCTGTTTGTTCCGGCTAATCTCCGAAATGGCTGGACCGATTTTGCGGGACTTTCCGTGGCAGATAGCTGATGATATAAGGAGTAACTTAGGCTACTTTTATTTTAGGAAAAAAATGGGGGTTCCGCGCAAAAAAAATAAAACCCTAAATTACACGCGGGCGAAGTCGCCGGGAACAGCTAGTACTAGAATAAATATTCTTATCAATCTTCATGAGAATTTCTTTGCCTTCTTCAACATACCGTAAAAGTCCACTGCTGATAATGGGGCTCTGCCATTGTAGGATTTTCCTTAACCATCACGCTTAGCAGGCTTCTGTCATAAGAATTAGGTACTATGAGAATTCATTACTCGTAATTTGTTCTCTTGTTGTTTAAAGTGCTGACTATTATACTAAAGACTAAATAGCTTTATATTTTATACCTAAAATGCAGAGGTTGTTATATAAACAATTATAATTAACTTTATTTATTAAAAAAAGGTTACCTACTTGACAAATATTCGTTATCATGCACTCATTTAACTAACAAACTCATATAAAAAGCTTAATAACAATAATTTTTCGAACAAAGAATTTTTTATCGATTTACATTCACGAAATCATTCGAGTTATTACAATAGTAGTTCCCCGCTGATAAGAAGACGGCACTGACCTGCCCAATGACTGATGAAATGCGTTCTGCGAGCGTTTATCGAAATAATATTAATTACCGAGTCCAATTTAGCCCTAATTCTGCAAATTGATTGCCTCCCGTCATTCGAAGCTGATAGGCAGGGTCATTGCCACTAACGATACCATTTGTTTCGTGCGAGAACATGCGGTTCTAGTATTTGTTCATATTCGTATCATTACACCTGAAATGAGTTCGTGGTAAACTTTATTGGAGATGTGCCACACATAGATTTTTACGTAGTAGAGACTTGCTGCAGCTATATTATGGTGGTCGAACCAATGGGTTGGCTTGACCGGGGAAGAGCCACGCTCTCACAGAATGCCAGAGTAGTGTTGAGAACCGGAGAACATTTTCACTGGAAACGAGGCATTCCATGGTAGACCTCAAGGGTGACAACGCATTTGCATTTTGATTCTTAATCGGGAATAGATGTAGGCCGCAGCATCCATTTACCATAAGATGGACTGTGTGCTCCTTTGTCATCTTTATTCTATAAAAAAAAGATTTTTTAATAGGATAATCACCCACCTTTTTTTCATCGGCTACGTGGGTAACTTTCTTAGTTTTCCATTTAGCATAGGGAGGATGAGGGATTCGTTGACGCTGCAAAGACACGGTTGCCCAGTTAATATTTGGGCTTTGCCGCAGTCGGGTAAAAGTTAAGTCTCATTGTTAAATTTGGACGGCTCCGTGGCGCAGTGGCTTAGCAATGAGTTGGCATGAATGAATGGCCGCGGGTTCGAATCCCGCATGGAGAAATATTTGTGTGGCCTGCAAATAACTGCCCCCACGATACAAGAGAAAATCCTAGTGTGGAGGTAACGTTTTTAAAAGACAAAAAAAAGAACAAAAAGAAAAAATTTAATTATAGTTATAAGATTTTACTTTACTTGACAATGCAATTTGTTGTTATGTTACATCAATGTTCACAAATCACGTGGTAGCGCCACGCTGCAGCTATTATGGTTGTAGCACGAATGGGTCGGCTCGACCGGGGAAGGGCCACGCTCTCACAGAATATCAACGTAAAACAGCAGCTTAATAAAATAATAAATAAAATGCTACTGTGTTTCGTACGGTGAGTGTAGAGAACAGGAGACCCTTTTTACTGGAAACGAGGCATTCTACCTTAATCCTCAGGGGTGACAGTGACAACACATCTGCACTTGATTCTTTTTGGAAGATAGGTTTACACTTAAGATGTCTGTGGGCCACAACATCCACTTACCTTCGTCATCTTATTCTATAAAAAAAAAATGAATTTATCCGCAGTTGGGTAAAAATTAATACTTATTGTTAAATATAATTATCGTTATAAGACTTTATGATACATTGCATTATACATTTGTTGTTGTATTTTATCAATTTTCACAAATCCACGCCGCGAACTTATATTATCAGTCAAATATAGGTAGTAGATTTAGCAGACGAGCCGATAAAAACTGTCTTATCTATGTAGTCGTACATTGATCTATGTCTATGGCCAATGTCAAATAAAACACGACTTTTGCAAACTAGTGACACAATTTGTCCAAGAAAATAAAAATAATTATCTTCATTTACTTGTACAAATGAGGAAATCCACAGTAGAACCAGAGTAACCGACATAGCGCAATGCATCAGTAAGCTGTAGTGGCAATGGGCCGGCCATATAGCTCGAAGAACCGACAACCGATGGAGAAGAAAGGTTCTCGAGTGGCAGCCTCGTACTGGTAGACGAAGTATTGGCGGCCCGAGATACAGAAAGCCGATGGATGGCTTTCAGGGCCGTGCATTGTGGTATTCCTTGAGGGAGGCCTATATTCAGCAGTAGACTTGAGGGAATGAATGAATTTACTTGTTTTGTTTTGTATTAGAGGTTCATATTTACTTGTCACTTCTGTGACTGATTTGACACTAGCAGAATACTATCAAGAGAAGCCATAAATTTAAAAGAAGAGGATTTTTTTATAAGAGAAGAATACCAGTAACACTGTTAACATTACTAATACTCTCGACAACCAATCCAAGTAAACTTAAAGTGCTTAATTTAGGAGTGGTTCACGACATAGTTAGACATTAGATTCAAACCCACGACTTTCCGAGTTTGTAGTCCGCATCCTTAAACATTAGATTTATAAATAATAAATAAATCTTACTTTATTGTATTTACATCACAAAAAACAATAAAGAAAAAAGTCGTCTTAAATTAGTTGCACAATGGGCGACCTTACCTCTAAAAGCCTTACTTAAAAATACTAATAAAAATACCTATACTTACCTATACCTATACTTAAAAACCTTATGGTTGACCTTATCACTAAAAGCGATCTCTTCCAGGCCACCTTTAGATGGACAGAAACTAAAAATGTACATTAAAAATTTATAAGGTATAACAATTAACTGCATAAATATGGGTCATATATACATATATCCATAACATAACATAACGGTTTATCCGTCAATAAAATACACACAACAGTAAAATAACAACAGACATAAAAACATAAAACATAAACACGCCCGTCACCCAGAGGGGTAGGCAGAGACTATGGACTTCCATTTGGCACGATCCTGACACACCTCTCTCGCCTCCTCCACATCCATATACCTACGCATACACGCTCGTCGGTTAAGGGTACTGTTAATTTGGCCCATTTTCAATATATCGCCAATTTGGTCGATAAATTTTCGCCTAGGGTGTCCCTTAGAGACTCTGCCGTTCACCTCTGCCACATAAATTTGCTTTGTCACTCTTTCCACATTCATTCTTTCTACATGACCAAACCACCGAAGCATTCCTTTCTTAATCCTGGTCACAACATCATCTTGCAAACCACACTCTTCTCTTATCACACAATTTCTCACTCTGTCATTTAGATTCAGCCCTAACATACTCCTTAATGATAATATATCCGTATGTTTTAAATAAAAATTCTACATAATATATACCATATAACATGTATTTTATTTGATGCATACACAATACGCCTCAATATACAAAAACCGGCCAAGTGCAAGTCGGGCTCGCGCATGTAGGTAAAAATCACGTTTCTAATAGGGAGCCACCTTTAATTTTTAATTTATTTTTATTATTTGTTGTTATAGCGCCAACAAATGTGTAAATACACACTACACATTCTGTGAAAATTTCAATTGTCTACCTATTACGGATCGTGAGATACAGCCTGCTGACATACAGACGAACGGACAGCGAAGGCTTAGTAATAGGGTCCCGTTGGTTACCATCTGAGTACGGAACCCTAAATAACACTATTAATTAGACTACTGTTGTTGAAAATGAAATTTGAAGTTGAATGATTAGGAATAATATTCATATATTAATCATCATCACTGTAGCCTCTTGCAAACCCACTGCTGAATAAAAGCCGTACCCAGGGAATACCAAAATACGCATCTGTGCTAACTGCATCCATCGACTTTCTGAATGTTTTACTCCATCTAGAAGACCACCGCCCCGCAAGCTATCAGTTAAGACTGCAAATCGAGAACCTTTCTTCCAAACGGTTGTCGTTTCTTCAAACTAGTTAACATAATGCCGATTCATTGTCACTTCAACTAACTGATCTGTTGGATTTTGTCACTGGCAAATCATCCAAATAGTGATTGCAATAGGAGTATTCTTCGAAGGTAAGTCAAATTGTGGATTTGAGAAATATGACTTAGCTTTAATAACTGGAATATCATTGATGCTTGAACCCGCCATGATTACATCATCAAATACGTATAGCAGATAGCCACAAAGCAACAGGAAGACTAATTCATAAATTCATTCTAGTGTTATTACGCACTTCTGCCGAAATTTCAGTTACTTCTGAGTATTTGTTTTTTGGGAATAAGGAAACATCAACAATTGTAACAAAAGTTTAGTATTATTTTAACATGCCTTGGTCTTTTTACCGACTTGCAAATGTGACTTTCGAAAACTGTAAGAGTGGTAGAGCCATGCTGCAATGTATGCACGATTGGATTAGCTTGACCGGGGAAGGACAACGTTCCCACAGACTTTCAACTTAATATAGCTGCTTAACGCTTCTGAGTTTCGTGAGGTTAGTGCAAAGAACTGACATTGAACAGAGAGAACAGGTGGAATACATACTCCTCTGTCACTATGAAGAAAAAAAAACTGGAGACGAAATATTATCACAGTATTAAGTGAGAAGTTCATGAAGCAGTGCTTGACTACAATCCCACCTGTTGGTGAACGGTGATGAATCCCTGGATAGAATTGTGAAAATTGCACTATCTTAGCGTAATAAGAGCCTGTTGACTCTTGCTTTGAAAACACAAAAAAACAGATGCCGGCAAGTTATTCCATTTACGCATTATAGAAGACGAAGCAAACCGCTTGGTTCACAACAAGGGTAGAGATCCGCTGACTGAGTTTGTCTGATGGAAAAAATACCCTTTTTTTTCCCACTACTTTTAACTAATTAAATCATGAAAACATTTTACGTAGTAGAGCCATGCTGCAGCTATATTATGGTTGTAACACGAATGGGTTGGCTCGACCGGGGAAGGACCGCGTTCTCACAGAATACCAGCGTAAAATAGCAGCTCAGTGCTGCTGTATTTTGTATGATGAGTGTAGAGAACCGGAGACCCTTTTTACTGGAATCGAGGCGTTCCATCTTAATCCTCACTAGTGACAACGCATCTGCATTTTGATTACTTATTCGAGGATAGATGTAGATGTCTATGGGCCACAGCATCCACTTACCATCAGGTGGACTGTGTGCTCGTTTGTCACCCTTATTCTATACATATTCTATACAGAGAGTGTGCGCAGGAATGAATACGTTCCAATTAGCAATACTTTCTGAATTGTCACGACAATAACATAGTAAGAATATAACATACGCTTATACTATTTTTTTATAGGATAACGATGACAAACGAGCACACAGTCCACCTGATGGTAAGTGGTTGCTGTGGCCCATAGATATCTACATCTATCCTCTATTACGAATCAAAATGCAGATGCGTTGTCACCCGTGAGGACTAAGATTGAATTTCTCGTTTCCAGTAAAAAGGATCTCCGATTCTCTACACTCACCATACGAAACACAGCAGCTTTAAGCTACTATTTTACGCTGGTATTCAATTTTATGTTTTCCATAACGCAATTACCATGTCCTATATAAATCTGGAGAATTTATCTATTAGGTTATTTACTAGGATCCTCTTACTGAATACCTAAATACCAAACACAAACACTAACTGATTCCAAAAGTAGTAATTAAGAAGCTAGAATAGAATAGAATTTTCTATTCAATATGGAATACAATAATAAATTTAGTTCTACACTGCTGGACATTGTAGTGGTAGTGTCATAGTAGGTGTCGTAATTGCTTCCCAAGTGTGGCAATTATGGCACCTACGGAACGAGATTTGGGGTCTAGATTTGTAATGCTGTCCCTACATTGCAGCTCTATATTTTTTTCAACTTGTTTTTGCATACATATAACCTTATTTATCAACTTTAAAAATTTTACGAACTATTCAACACATGACCTTGTCAGCGACAAGAACAAAAGATTTCCTCAGTAAGATCCTTGGCCCCGGCTTCCTTATTTTCGTCGGCCGCACGATAAGCGCGTAATTTACGAAACTGCCGAATTTGCGGTAAATCAGTGTAATTAGTCATCATTAAATTTTTGGACGCAGCAAATAACCTGTTCCCTTTGTTTCGTGCCACATTCGTTAGTGACTCACTTTTGTAATGCGCAGAATAATATGTGAAAAGAAAAATTTATACCCATTTTTAAATCATCATCATCATCATCATCATTACAGCCCTTCACAAGTCCACTGCTGAACATAGGCCTCCCCCAAGGAGTGCCACAAAGTACGGTCCTGAGCCACCTGCATCCCTCGACCATCGGGGGACGCCCTACACTTCGCTTGCCGGTACGAGGCTGCCACTAGAGAACCTTTTTTCTCCATCAGTTGTCGGTTCTTCGAGCTATATGGCCGGCCCATTACCACTTCAGCTTACTAATCCGTTTTTTAAATAGTTAAGGTTAATATAGAGGAATGCAGTAAATTTAAATTAAAATAAAATATGTGTTGCGAATACATTAAATTAAATTAAATTAAACTATCAAAGTTTATATTCATACTACCAATATCAAACACACAATAGTCTGTGGTCAAACAGTCACACAGAATAGAGATTGTCAATAAAGAATTCTAAAATGTTGCCATCAAATAATTAATGACAAACTGTCTGAATGAGATGTGAATTTTGTGTGATTTCAAATTTTTTTTTTTTCAATAGTATGTGGAGTGTATATCAAGGTAAAAAGCGTTTAATTTATATTCTGTATATGTTAGATACCTATTTTTTAATTTTTTTAAATACTGATTGATATACAAACTTAAAAATTTAACGACTTATGTTCGGATTTACCACTGGGCGACCACTAGTACTTATATATTATAAGTTCGGACATCCATCCATCACAGCTTTACAGAAGGCACAGGTCAACACAGTCCCGAGCCATCTGCATCCATCGACTTTTTGCACGTCTTACCAGTTCGTCACTTCATCAATTCGAAGGCCGGCCTACACTTCGCTTATCGGTATGACGCTGCCCCTCGAGAACCTTTCTTACCCATCAGTCGGTTATGTGGTCGGCCAATGCCACTTTAGGTAGTAGATTTCGTTTTTTTTATAGAATTAGGGTGACAAACGAGCACACAGTCCACCTGATGGTAAGTGGTTGCTGTGGCCCATAGGCATCTACATCTATCTTCGTTTGCGAATTTAAATGCAGATGCGTTGTTAGCCGTGAGGACTAAGATAGAATGCCTCTTTTCCAGTAAAAAGGGTCTCCTGTTCTCTACACTCACCATACGAAACACAGCAGCATTAAGCTGCTATTTTACGGTGGTATTCTGTGAGAGCGTGGTCCTTCCCCGGTCGAGCCGACCCATTCGTGCTACAACTATACTATTAATATAGCTGCAGCATGGCTCTACCACCTATTAAATATTTCCTATCGGAGCAGCCTAAATCGTTACAACTTGGAACGTAAGTTATTCTTGAGAAGAAAGAGTTTGTAGTGCTCCTGCAGAGTAAGTAAGTTGGCGAACTATACTTGCCTTCGAAGTATTTTTAATTTCTCAGTCATGCAGATATTCACACATAGTTTTTTTACGATCGAGCATATGGTAAATAAACACTTATAGTTTATTAGCATCTTATAAGATGGCGAGAATTTAATCTGGTTGCTTATTTATATTGCATATTTATAGTTAAGAGAGCCATTAGCTTTATCCCTGAGCTCTACATTTAATAAGCTTATAAATATAAACTAATTGCCAATTTAAAGAGGTTTCTATAGACTAGTAATGTTTTTTTTTTTGGAAGCAAGGTTGGCAAGAGAGCACACAGTCCACATGATCGTACGGGTATTCTGTGGCCCATTGTCACTTATATCTATCCTCTGTTCTCAAAATACAAATGCGTCCTGAGACTGATGTCACCCAGACACAGCAGCATTATGCTGCTATTTCAAGCTCGTATTCTGTGCTGAAACACAGCGAACTAATAGCTCCAATACCCGCTCAGAAATCATAGGAGGGCTGCGTTCAACCGTGGGATATACGAGTATTAGGATGTAGCTTTACGAAGTGTGAGTGTCGTTCTTCTTGGGTAGAGCTATTCCTTCTGCAACCATACTCGAAGCTGTGTTACAAAAATTATGATGATAAATATAGGCATGGAAAATAAAAAATAAATTTGCCATGTTTTCAAAACACACACATAAATATGCAAAATAAATTGTGAGAATTTTGTTGGAATGTTTCGTCTAATGTGAACCTAATGATAAAGGTCCATAATTCAAGGATCAACGCACAATAACTGAATGTTGTCTTTGTAATCCAAGTCGTGTACACAAAAAACACTTTAATGTTTATGATATCAAAGCACATTACATCTTGTTATAATAAAGGTTACATTAAAAATACAGTAATAAAATGCAGTTCTTGCAAATAATAATCACACTTAGCCCGAAATTCACCTGTGTCAACAAAGCTTTGTATAATGAGAGACAGTGATGGAATTATACGATAAGGTGGTTGGGAAAGAGAGGGCGATATCGTACCATGACCTCAGACATGCCGTGCAGAATTGGCAGGTCAGTGACACGATAACCGCGATAAGATACGAAATTCGGGTGAACAGCGAACGTTAATTTATGTTTGTGAGAGAGCTATAGTTAAATATTTATGTTTTGAGCACGAAAGGGAACTTAAATGTGTATAAATTGTATAGTACAATTTACAGTTAAAAATATTAGCTATACAAAAAGTCTTAGAGTAGTTATATACAGATTTTTTTTATAGAATAAGGGTGACAAACGAGCACACAGTCCACCTGATGGTAACTGGTTGCAGTGGCCCATAGACATCTACATCTATCTTCGTTTGCGAATTTAAATGCAGATGCGTTGTCAGCCGTGAGGACTAAGATAAAATGCCTCTTTTCCAGTAAGGGTCTCCGGTTCTCTACACTCACCATACGAAACACAGCAACATTAAGCTGCAATTTTACGCTGGTATTCTGTGAGGCGTGGTCCTTCCCAGTCAAGCCGACCCATTCGTGCTCCAACTTTTACATAAGCCAGATTGCTCCACATCACCAGCCAGATTAGAAAACGTGAAAAAATTGGAAACGACATGGAGAAAGACATTCCGTGCAGTGTCAGAAACATTAGTGGAAGAGTGCCGAAAGAGAGTTATTACGTGGTAAAGCCATGCTGCAGCTATATTAGTACAAAAGTTGTAGCACGAATGGGTCAGCTCGACCGGGGAAGGACCACGCTCTCACAGAATACCAGCGTAAAATAACAACTTAATGCTAGCTAGTTAAATTTTGATCTTATTCGAGGTAAGATTTACAGTATCTATGGACCATAGGATTCCACTTACCATCAGGTATACTGTGTTCGTCTGTAACCATTACTTTCTCTTTTTTTATAGGATAAGGGTGACAGTCGGGCACATAGTCCACCTGATGGTAAGTGGTTGCTAACCTATAGATCCTATTCGAATCAAAATGTAGATGCGTTGTCACGCGTGAGGACTATTAAGATGGAATGCCTCGTTTCCAGTAAACTCACGTCTTACCTTCTTCTGCCACCAATCAGTAGTGCATAAAAGTTAAAGATAAAGTTACAGCCTATATAAGTCCCACTGCTGGGCACAGGCCCCCTGATTTCTGAGAGGATTTTAGGGTAAGGAAATGTTCGCCGCGCTGCCCCAATGCGTGTTTGCGAACTTCACATGTATTCGAAATATATTTTTTCTTATTTCTCAGACATGCAGGTTTCCTCACGATGTTTTCCTTTACCGGCGAGCACGTGGTAAATCAGCACTTAAAATTGCAATTAACAATTTCATTGATACCTGCGGGGATCGAACCCGGATTGTTCGCGTACTGTGAAATTTACAGCGAGCGCTAAGCCCTTGAGCTGCGACGGCTCATGTGATGCATACACTGCTGGTTTCCCGTCTGAAGGTTATAGAGAATCAGTATAATTACAGATTGTGAGACATTCCATCTTTCTTAGAGGTGACAATGCACCTATAGCCTTCTTTATTAAATTCATTGACTGCAGTAGCCAATTACCATCAGGTTCACTGTAAGTTCGTTTGTCACTTCAGTTTTATAAACAATGATGCTATTTTACGCTAGTACTCTGTGCGAGCATGATCGTATCCAGGTCGAGCCGATCAATTCGTGCTGAAGCCATAGTACTGCTGCAGTGCGGCTCTACCATGTACAAAAGTGGTAGCTGGTGGTGGTATGGGGTGCCATTTGCAAAGTATTGAATCTCTTATTGATTGAATAAAAACAAACAAAATAACACGATGTGTTTCATCATTAAAAAAATTCAACACATTCATCAGTCGCGAATGAAAGTACTATGGCTGAATATTACGAGCCTCATTATACGAGGTTATTGGAGCGTAGACCAAAATTCATTTTGAAACCGAACAGTTTTGGAGCGCGACAATTTTGTAAAGTTTTGATTTTATTTAATTAATAACCGTCTAGTACCGTGTACCGTGTAGTGGCGGTGTAAGAATATCCACTACCCCATATCATCCTGTGGGTGTCGTAAGAGGCGACAGAGGGAAACAAATCAGGAGATAGGCAGCAGCGTCTTCCAAATAACAAATAGAAATAAAAACTGCCTTTCTTATCCCGCCTGCGGAAACAAATCAGGAGATTAAACTGCGGTTGCCAACCCGCATGCAAACCGTGGCAAATATGACAGATATCCCCCTATAAGGCAATCTATGGGGGAGGCCTGTTCAGCAGTGAACTTTAATAGCCTGTAACGGTAATGACCATCTATAATAAAATTGCGAAGTGTAGGGCAAGCCCATCCCCCCCTAGATGGAGTGACGACCTGGTAAGAGATGCAGGAAGTCGATGGAAGTGTGTACTGTGGCATTACTTGGGTGACTTCTGATGGACTGTAATGATGATCATGATAAATAACTGTCTGGTTCAGTGGTCTGCTTGCCTTAAGAAGTGTAAGTAAGGAGTTTCAGACAAAGCGACTTTTTTGACACAGATATGACTTTTGTGTATACCAATTTAACCTATTTATATTGTGTCACTCATTGTGGCTCTATCAATGCCAATGAATTGCAACCTAACTTACGCATATTGTACTGAAGACTTTACATAGGTACACCATATCCAGTGAGGTAACGATGAATAAATGATTCCTTTTGAGAGTTTTTAGCCAACCAAACCAACAACGGGACCCTATTACTAAGCCTCCGCTGTCCGTCCGTCTGTCTGTAAGCGGGCTGTATCTCATGATCCGTAATAGTTAGACAGTTGAAATTTTCACAGAATGTGTATTTGTGTTGCCGCTATAATAACAACAAATAATAAAAATAAAAATAATTTAAAATTAAAGGGGGCTCCCCTACTAGAAACGTGTTTGACGATGGTACGGAACCCTTCATGCGCGAGTCCGACTCGCACTTAGCCGGTTATTTTTTATTAGACAGCTCTGGGACGCAGTACCTTAGCATTGAGGTGTAGCGCTAAGAGCCGCGTGTTCGAATCCAGAACAGAACAAGCACTTCTATGACCTACAAATAATTGCTATATCAAGTAAATCCTAGTGCTAGGGCAGCGTTGTTTTTTTTAAATAATATGTGTATAGAGGTGGGGCAATTTCTTGTACTCCTTCTTTCTCAATAATATCATCTAATATATAAAAATGTATTTTTGTTTGCTCGTATTTTATGCGCTGTCATACCGTTCATCAGATTGCAACAAAACTTTGTCAACTTGCGCGAAGGTTATAAGCATAGTACAATTAAATTACAATAGGTGGCGCGCGTATCGTACCGACAAATTTATTTGAAAGTTATATATCATTCAAATTCAATCATTGTATTATCATTCCTAATAAAACAATAACTCTTCCAAATTTAAAACGATATTTACACAATTATTTCTTCTGCGGGTGCAACGCGCCGGGTAATTAAAAATAAAAGTTGAAAGAATTGAATAATTGATATTGATAATGAATAATGTAACTTCCTGTTTGCCAAAAAACAGACATCAAAACAAAAACAATATATGAAATTGAAACAGACGAAACGCGCCGAAAGTAAAAGCGCACTCACACATGCACCATGCACAAACACAAACCTGACCTTACCCAACTTAATGCATCGCCCAATACGAGGGGTCGTTGACATCGGCGCGCAGCGTCGAGGCCGCCGTGCATTTGGCAGGACTTCCAGACCTTTTTTAAAAAAACATTACTTTCGCTGAATGCGAATTGACTCTCGGTCGCGAATTTTGAATATCGAACGTACTCACGATCCGAATTCAAATTTTATTTTTTGTTAATGTGAAAAAATATTTGTTTTCACACAGGGCTGTGGATTGTTGTAAATTGCACATAATGTTTTTTGTTTCGTTAACGGGCCTTTTGTATAAAATAAAAATAAAAGCACACTAACCTTTTTCATCTATTGTTTTTTTTTCTATCAGTCATGCGATTTGATCAAAACAGGAATCGAAACAATTGATATAATATTATTCTTCTCTAGATGTTTATGTTTTGCTTCAATAACTTTAATTATAAATACCAACTTTTTCGTTCTTGTATACCGACTTGATCAATACTTGGCAATAGTCTAGCAGTAGATGCATACCTACCTGCCAAGCGTGGCAACTATAGAAAATATACCTTATGTGGCAATGGAATAATGGAAACTGCTGAACATCGGCCTCCTTTGGCATTATGATGATGGTTATTTTTTTATAGAATAAGGGTGACAAACGAGCACACAGTACACCTGATGCTAAGTGGATGCTGTGGCCTATAGACATCTACATTTAACCTCGATTAAGAATCAAAATGCAGATGCGTTGTCACCCGTGAGGACTAAGATAGAATGCCTCGTTACCAGTAAAAGGGGTCTCCGGTTCTCTACACACACCATACGAAACACAGCAGCATTAAACTGCAATTTTACGCTGGTATTTTGTGAGTGCGTGGTCCTACCCCGGTCGTGCCAACCTATTCGTGCTACAACCATAATATAGCTTCAGCGTGGTAAAGTAACCTATCTATCGCTAACAGTACCTATAAGACGAGTTATCGACTACCAGACTAGTGCTGGTACATCTGTTGAGTGTGATGATTTAAATTTATTCTACGCATATAAGCTTATAGAAAACAATGGACTATATGAACATAAATATTACTCATAAGTTGAACAATAACTTTACATAAAGCGGATTGCTGCTTTTGAATCGTATAATCGTATATATAATGGTTTGAAGTGGATTCCGAGAAGTAAAAGTGGTGCGATTTTGCGTATTAAATGTTTATGTTGAACGGAGTACTTCAATGGTGTAATCAGTCCCTATTTTATTATAAGTTTTGGCGCTATAGGTTACTATCAACACCAATTTTGCTGAGTCAGGCTGTCGTCAAATTTACCCGAAACTTCACAATGTTAAGCATATATTGATGCTTTGAAGAATTTTGATTGAATAAATTATTTTAAAGGATTATATTCGAATTCATGGCACTGGCTGGTAGTAATTAATAATAATACATACCACAATAAAAAGGACATAACCACAATAAAAAAAAAACTAAAACAGATATCATAATTCATAACCATTACACATCATCATATTATTTTGTTCCGTAAGTGTTTCAGACTAAACTTTGGAAGATGCTAGGTATCACGGTACTCGATTTACAGCGGCATAAGCATTTCGTATAATCATTTACTGCTAAAGTTATACTACTCTAGAAATCTTTGCCAAAAGACATATAAGAGAGGCACCTAACAGGACAGCCTTCATAAAACTAGTACCTAGTTGAATAAAATTTACAAATAGTAAGTTCACATGGTTGCAAGCTCCTATGCGTGTAATTGCCAATAATACCGGAGCAGCTATGTTATCTAGATAATTGTAACGTAAATTAAAACCAATTATAATTTATTTTTAAAATAAAAATGATTTATCACCTTTTTAACAGATCGTCTATAATAATAATGGAAAATATACTTTCCATTATAACATCTTTCATCCGTTAAATTCAATATTTTGCACGACAAGCGGGAACGGGTCCGTTGGGGATTTAAAAAAAAACAGTCTAGTTGAGGCTTCGGACGTTCACCTGTCCGGCTCGTTCTGATGGATGTTAAGTTGCCGCAATAATATTTAAAGTTATAAGAAAATTATAATTGTTCTATAATTATAATAATATTAAGAACAATGTATGTATGTATTTATATGTATTTATGTGTATGAATATGTATATATGTATTAAGGATAACTGTTATATATGGATTATTATGTATTTGTTTGTATTCAATTGCATATTTGTGTAATTTACAAGCCTTATTTTAATGTATTATATCTATAAATATTTTTTGTATTCAGTTACTTAAGTCACTTGCCAATAATTTGTCACCACACCATGGGTTGACTGGCAGAGAATGCTAACTGGCATTAACTCCGCCCTTTGTGACCTTTATGGTTAGTACAATAAAGTTTTAGCAATTTGAAAATTGAAGAAAATCTATGGTAATGTAACTTTGTAATTGATGACATGTTTGCATATTATACAAGTTTTTTTTTTAATGAATAGTGGCTTTTAGTGTTGTGAATACTATAGGAGAGGTCCATATCCAAGAGTTGGCTGTTTATGGTCTTTAAGCAATAAATGAAGGATAGAAAACGCTGTCGGCCCGGCAGCTTTAATGCTTAGGCGGAAGGGACTCGGGGGCTTGCGAGTAAACATCAACGGTTTTCACATCGACGACCAAAATTAAAAAATAAATAAAAATTAAATAATAGACATTTCCCTTGCACGCAGGAAAACCTATATATTACATAGGTAATGTATGTATGTAAATCTGTAAGAATATTCTTATAACACACTAGCTGTTTCCCGCGACTTCGCCCGCGAGTTATTTGGGGTTTTAATTTTTGTGCGGAACCCTAATTCTTTTTCTAAAATAAAAGTAGCCTAAGTTACTCCTTATGAGATCGGATATTTGCCCGTGAAAGTCCCGTCAAAATCGGTCCAGCCGTTTCTGAGATCAGCTGTAACAAACAGACAGACAGACAGACAAAATTTAAAAATTGTATTTTGTTATAAGTACCGTTTAAACTTTCATATTTGTTTAGTAAAAAGCTGTGATTTTGACATTACTAACAGACACATCAATTTTATTTTTTTGTATAGTTAAGCAATGACAGTGGCGTAGCGTAGGGCAGGAGAACCTGGCATTAGCGTCAAATCAAACTAAATCAAACTAAAATTAATCATCAAACTAAATCAAACTAAAATTTAACTGACTTTTTGCCCAAAGGGCAAAAGTCAGTTAAATTTTAGTTTTAATTTTAGGATTGAAATTTATGAAAATATAGATAATCTGCACCTACTGATAATGACTTATACTTGATCCAGCGACCTCGGCGGCAGAAATACGTGACACGACACCTAAGGAAGACAAGGTGTCCCCGACCAATTTTGCTGTATCTGCATTATTCTACATCAAATTCTAAGGTATATGTATATATTGGGGTATTTTTGTGGAAAATTATATCCATCGGGTGAAACAGACCCCTAAAGTTGGTTCATTTAAAGGGTCAATTTGTAAGTATCCTATTTACCTGAAAAATGTAACTTGATTAATACCTATAGTGATAATTATAATAAAAATTGAGTTAAAAACTATTTCCTATTTCTTAACAGGACCAATTGTATTCGAAGGACTAAATAACCGGTCAAGTGCGGGTCGGACCCCCGCATAAAGGGTTCCATGCCATCGTAATGCAGGGAACCCCCTTTAATTTTTAATTTATTATTATTTTTATTATTTGTTGTTATAGCGGCAACACAAATACATATTCTGTGAACATTTTAACTATCTCCCTATTACGGATCATGAGATACAACCCGCTGACAGACAGACGGAGGCTAAGTAATTGGGTCCCGTTGGTTACCCTTCAGGTACGAAACCCTAAAAATATTAATACGAGTTTTGGCGTCAAAATTAATATGTACATATTTCAGGCGTAAAATACCATTACATTATGAGATTATGCTGGTTTCTGACAAAGCGTAAAGCTACTTTTTCATTAGATCCGGGCTAAATCTAGAATCTGCTATACCGCTTAGCGTCTCTACATTGCCCATACGTCATACAATGGTAGTGAGAACATTCATATACGATCTCAGTATATCGATCTGGCGCTCTTTACAGTGTCACATCTGTTTTAACATATTTCTTGATGTACTCTGTGATGTAACTTCATCTGACACAGCACGTGCTATCATCATCGTATTAACATGACTGTATATTTTAGAATTTATTGAAAAGTCTTTGTTCTCGCTTGTTTGTCGTATGGTGGAGTCGTAAGAGAATCTATTATCTCACTTCCTGCTTTGGGTTTTATCAGAGGCGAAAAATCTTATGGTTTCCGATAGATGGCGGTGTAACCACCCTGTTTAGGTTTACGTAAAATACCCAGACCGGTGAATGGCAGCAGTGTCAAAGGTGATCAAGTCCGGTACTGCGATCATCAATCCGCCTGCCAAAAGTCACGATTAAGGCAAATCCTTCGAACAACAGCAGAGGCCCACGTCCAGCATTTGATTTGGCTGATGAAGAATAAGCAGCAGTTTTATGTAGTAGAGCAATGCTGTGGCCATTATGGTTGTGGCACGAAAGGGTCGGCTCGACTGGGGAAGGACTACGCTCTCACAGTATATCAGCGTGAAATAGCAGCATTACTGCTGTGTTTCGTATGGTGAGTGTAGAGAACTGGGGAACTTTTTTTGCTAGAAACGAGGCATCCCATCTTAGTCCTTAGGGGTGAAAGCGCATCTATATTTAGACTATTAATTGAGGATACATGTAGCAGTCTATGGGCCACGGCATCCACTTACCATCAGGCGGACTGTGTGCTCGTTTGTCACCCTCATTCTATAAAAAGCAGAAGAATATACCACGTGTGGTAATGATGTAAGTGAGTTCATCGTCAAATTTTGCCCCTCGGGTGCCGTGGTCCTTGTAGATGTAGATGGTGGTATGCCATTTTGTTTACGCTAGACGTAAAATATCCAGACCGGCGACAGGCAGTTATCACATATTTCCCCATGTAAAAAAAAATTATCGCGTACTGCAATGGGGATCCACATGCAAAGCTAATCGTAGAGGGCACCAGCGGCGACACGACTGCTGTCAAATTGTTGTAGATTAGTTTACAATTTGCATGAGCAGATTTTGCTTTTCTTTGTATTGAAACTGGTTAACCATCGATAATTTTAAGATGTATTGTACCTGGAAGCTTAAAGAATTGAAAGACGAACTAAAAAAACGCGGAGCGAAGATAACTGGAAAGAAAGCAGATCTTGTTGAGAGGTAGGCTTGTATCTACTAAAATATTATAAAACTGTACACTGATAATATTCAAGTTTTGGAGCTAGTTTTGATTGGAACGTGTTAATTATTTCTTGACTAATGTTAGGAAAATTTACAAATAATCAGAGAACATTACTCTAATGATAAATGGTATTTTTGCTTTTAGGTTAGAAGCATATGACCGAAATTTTAATTTCGGCAATCAAAAATCTAGTACAAACATGAGCAATGGCACATGGAATGATTAATGAAAAAGCAGCCATTAAAAAATATATGGAGATTTATGGGGTGGTTGTTGAAGAATGTGGATTGTTTTTGTCTCAGGAACGACCTTATCTAGGACCTATAATATGTTCTATATGAACTCGTTTGCTTGCTAGTTTTCGATCCTGAATTATTCTAACACCTGGTAAATGTGTTTTTCCTTTCAAAAACATTGGTATATTAATAGTAATGTCTCTTGATGCAAAAATGTCCTGCACATTAAAACCTCTATCTGCCATAATAGAATCCCCATTGTCACACATTTATTAGTTTGGATCTTTCTATGATCTGTCTATCACTGACTGAACCTCCATAACATTCAGAGACATATGATATAAGACCTCCAGGTGTTGCTCCAATCATAGCCTTCACAGTGTTTTAGTGTTTGTAACTGCTGAAGGTCACCTGCTGTGCTACTGGATTCCCAGGCCGTGTGATGGGTATTTCAGTTGTGTCTACAATAATCCTAGTACTTGGAAAACCCCTTTTAAATGACTCTGGCATATAATATTGAACCTATTTTATTATATGCCAGAGTCATTTACACGTCATTTACAGAGTCATGTACATAACAGTTCTCAATGGCCATTTCGATGATGCGCCATCTGGCGTGAGAAATCGGCAGTGAACATTGCCATAGTCAATAAAATCCTGCTTTCAATGGGAGAGACCCACGTGGAAAAATATACTCTATACTCAGACCAACAAAGAACTATGCTCAATCTCTTGCTACGCACTCACGCACACAATATTTCTTTTTTCTTTCTTTATCAGCCCGTAATAGTTCACTGTCGGACGCACAAATATGCTCTTAAACCATGTTGTTGGTCGCAAATGATTTTAGATGCATATGTGTACGTGATTGGTAGTGTTGAGTAAGATAAACATGGTTTTGTCTTGGTTTTTGCGTCACTTGAAATGTACGCAAAGCTCCGACTCTTTTTTTGTTGGTCTGAGGCTATACTATAATTACCTACTCGTAGGTAGTAGGTCGTTTCCGATATTGACACCCTTCATTGTTTTATTCTTGCAGTTTTAATTTATCGTTTATAAAATTAAGAAAAACAAAAGAGAAATCGTGTCCCAGTGGGAATAATTTTCAACGTTAGGGTGAGTCCACATTTGTAAAATATCAATACCGACACCGACTACTGCCCCATATAATCCCGCGGCTGTCGTAAGGGACAACAAAGAGAAATGAAATAGAAGATGGACAGCAGCATCTTCCTGATAACAACTCAAAATGATTTGGTGCGGTTACCAACCCGCCTGCCAAACGTGGTCACTGTGATAAAAATCACCACTATGAAGCAATCTATAGGTGATGTCTTTCTTGAGTAACTGCGTGAACGTACTGAAATTCACGTGACAAAGACAGAACTATGGATGGCTCTCGGACCAGTACCGGATTTAAGTAAAATGGTGCCCTAGGCCTGCGCATCTTTGACTATGTACAGATGTATTTAGCAGATTTCAATTTGAAGTTTTAATAATTAAATAAATAATTTATAAAACATCAAGTCTGCTAAATACAGATGAGCCGTGGTAGCTCACCCCGTTCAACCCGGGTTCGATCCCCGCCCGCACCAATGAAATTGTTAATTGCAATTTTAAGTGCTGATTTACCACGTGCTCCTGCATGTCTGAGAAATAAGAAAAAAATCATTTCAAAGACATGTGAAGATCGCCAACATGCATTGGGGAAGCGCGGCGGTCATTCCCTTAACCTAAAACCCTCTCAGAAGAAGAGGCCTGTGCCCAGCAGTGGGACGTATATAGGCTGTAACTTTAACTTTTCTTAATTGAAGAGGTTCTATATTCGACTTTATTTGATTTTGTATATTATATGTTACGCGATATCTTCGCCAATTGTGAACCGATTTCATTGATTCTTCTTTTATTAAACAACCTATAGTACCTACTTGAAAAAATGGGATATTGTACTTTTTATGTAACTATTTAGACAACATTTGAGTTGTTACCTTGAGCTTTGTGATGTTGCTTAGTCTACTCAAAAGGGTCAAATAATTGACCTAAAAAAATCGACTTCAAGAACTAAAAATTATAAGAAATGCACAATGTTTTAAAATTTGTAAAGTGTGAGCGAATAAGACCTAGTGCAGCGAATATTTTAAGCTTCGAACTCAGAGGCCGTTAAATTACGTGAAAAATTGTTAATTTTCGGGACGCAGACAAACCCATCTATTTACAAAATGTGGCAAAGAGCTGGTAACATCAATCGTAGAGGTTAAAAGAACGAAAGAGAACAACTTTTACAGTAGACGTAACATTGACAGAAAATCGTCCTTAGGCAACTGGGCAAACGTATTGGGGGGTGCTCATCGGCTAGATAGAGTGATGGTTTCGCGAGGCGGTTGGCAGCGTCTTTTTTTATTTAAGTAGAATAAGGATGACAAGCGAGCACACAGCCCACCTGATAGTAAGTGGATGCTGTGGCCCATAGACATCCACATTCACTCTCGATTAAGAATCAAAATGCAGATGCATTATCACCCTTAAGGACTAAGATGGAATGTCTCGTATCCAATAAAAAAGTCTCCGGTTCTCTACACTCACCATACGAAACACAGCAGTATTAAGCTGCCATTTTACCCTGGTATTCTATGAGAGCGTGGTCCTTCACCGTTCGAGCCGACCACAATATAGCTGCAACATACAAAGGCTCTACCACGTATAAGATCTGGATGCGTGAAGTAGAATATCAGGTTAAGCAGCACGCTATGTAAGAGACCTTATGTTCAGCCGTGGACTGCCGTGAGCTTGGTGCCGCTGGCTCTAAGTAGGTTAATATAGATATAACGGTATTAACATTATTTAGTAAAATTTTCTTCTTTAAGAGAAAAGTGTCGTTTGCAAGATGACGTTGTGACCAGGATTAAGAAAGGAATGCTTCGGTGGTTTGGTCACGAGGAAAGAGTGACAAAGCAAATTTATGTTGCAGAAGTGAACGGAAGAGTCAGGAAGGGACGCCCTAGACGAAGGTTTATCGACCAAATTGGCGAAATATTGAAAATGGCCAGATTAGGAGTACCCTTAACCGACGAGCGTGTATGCGTAGATATATGGATGTAAAGGAGGCGAGAGAAGTGTGTCAGGATCGTGCCAAATGGAAGTCTGTAGTCTCTGCCTACCCCTCTGGATGACAGGCGTGAGTGTTTATGTATTTATGTTTTCTCTTTCTAACTTTAAATATTTAATGAGCCTGGCTTAGTTAATCGGTACAACTATGATTTTTATTTCAGGTCGCTGAATCGAGCGAGTGATTTCTTTAGATATTATTGCATGTAGTATTCACATATTATATGTATATATATATGCACACAATGCATGTATTTTGAGGTGTGGAAAAGGCTTATAACGATTCCATAAGGTCCATAAGGTCATTTGAAATTAATACATATGTTAATGCGCATACATTTAATTACTTGAACTAAATTTTGTCCTTGCTGATTTTGTTGGTTTCACCGTTACCGTTACAGCCTATTAAAGTCCACTGCTGAACATAGGCCTCCCCCATAGATTAAATCATAGTGGGGATATTTGCCATAGTTGCCACGCTTGGCAAGCGGGTTGGCAACCGCAGTTTATTTTTATTTTTAGTCATTATTAGGAAGACGCTACTTCCCGTCTCCTGGTTTGTTTCCCTCCGTCGCCTTTTACACCCACGGGATGATATGGGGTAGTGGATATTCTTATATCGCCACTACACGGTTTAGCAGTATCATATTTTTTATTTTTAATGTATTTTTTTTTCTATATGATGTGTTATTTTTAATGACTGTTTGAATTAAATCGTGCTTGATCGTTGAATAGGCGTTTAAAGTACTAAACACCTACAATAAGTGGTGGAGGTTGGACTCCTTTTCTGTCTAGGGGCCTGTCTGCAAAGCTAATGTTCTCTTTATCTCTGTTTATCCTGCTGGGTTTCTTGCTGGTTCTTCCCAGCACAGAGGTTTTTCGAACCAGTGGTAATCAAACAAAGAGTGACTTTCAATACGTATTATTTATAATCTATATTGAATAAAAAGTTTCTGTTTCTGTTTCTGTTTCTTACCTATTCCTGTTGCCAAATAATGCGTACACTGCTGTGTTTCGGTCTGAAGGGTATAGAGAGTCAGTATAATTACAGGCCGATGGGCATTACATCTTAGTCCTCAATGGTAGTAACGCATTCTCTGATTAAAGTTGGTAGCTAATATCAATAGGGTACAGTAGCTATTTACAATCAGGTTGACTATTACTTAGCTAGTCATATAAAATAAATAAGACATAAACACTCACGTCTGTCACCCAGAGGGTAGGCAGAGACTACGGACTTCCATTTGGCACGATCCTGACACACCTCTCTCGCCTCCTTTACATCCATATATCTACGCATACACGCTCGTCGCTTAAGGGTACTCCTAATCTGGCCCATTTTCAATATATCGCCAATTTGGTCGATAAACCTTCGTCTAGGCGTCCTTCCCGACTCTTCCGTTCACTTCTGCAACATAAATTTGCTTTGTCACTCTTTCCTCGTTCATTATTTCTACATGACCAAACCACCGAAGCATTCCTTTCTTAATCCTGGTCAAAACGTCATCTTGCAAACCACACTTTCTCTTATCACACTATTTCTCACCCTGTCATTCAGATTCAGCCTAGCATACTCTTTAATGACCGCATTTCTACAACATTTATTCTACTCTCATGCTTTTTCTGCCAGACCCAACATTCACTACCATACATTAAAGTAGGGACTAACACAGCATTATGAATTACCAAACGTGCCTTTTTGACACATTCTGACTCTTCATAATAGCTAGTCACTTCATTTTTTTTTTAAATACTAGCAATCGGCCTCGTCTTCGCACGGGTGATTTCTGGATCCTCGACAACAGCGCTACCAACCTGGTCTAATTATGAATCTAAACCATCCAGTGACCCAATAAAAAAAAAAATTATCAAAAGCGGTCCAGCCGTAGGAGGAGTTCAGTGACACACGTACAGAAGAATTATATAAAAACCTCGATCCCGAGCTTGTGATATTCCTCATTTGACTCATTATTGTTTTCTTATATTTACATTTAAACACTAAACATTGAATAAAACTATTTTTAGGGATGTCCCCCCCGTGACCATGGGTATAAAGCACCCGAAACGTCGGGAATCAAAATAGTAAAATTAAACGCGATAAAATCCGTAAAAATAGTTTTATTCAATCATTATTGTTATTGTAATAATTTTTAATTTTTACCTGAATAAGGTTTTTTCCCTTAAAATTTACCAAGGGTGGCTATTAAGACAAATTCTCCTTACAACGGGAGAGGCCCGCGTTCATCATATGGTTGTTTTATTTTCATTTTTTTTATTAATTAATTAATCCATTACAGCCTATCAAAGTCCACAGCTGAACATAGGCCTCCCCATAGGTTACCTAATAAGGTAATTAATAGAATCAGGCGTTACTTTTCGAAAATCCATTATATTAAAGTTGGAAAAATTTACTTTGCCAATATCCGCTCAATAAAATAAAATGATGTGTCTTACCTAGTTTGAAGAGCACCTCCCGCCCTCCCTCAATTGCGTGCACTATCCCCGGGATTAGTGATGACACATCATTTTATTTTATTGAGCGGATATTGGCAAAGTAAATTTTTCCAACTTTAATACCTAATACGGGAAATATTTGCTATAGTTGCCACGCTTGTCTGGCGGGGTGGTAACCACATTTTTTAATATTCTAGTTGTTATTAGGAAGACGCTGCTGCCCATCTCCTAGTTTGTTTCCCTCTGTCGCCTCTTACGACACCCACGGAGCTATATGGGGTAGTGGGTATTCTTTCACAGCCACTATACAGTCACAGAGCGCAGATGACAGTTATGGGCTGATAAAAGTTCCCACAGCTGGGCAGAGACCTTCTCTCATTTCTGAGAGGGTTTTAGGGCAAGGAAGTGTCCACCGCGCTGCTCCAATGCGTGTTGGCGAACTTCACGTGTCTTCGAAAATATGTTTTTTTCTTATTTCTCAGACATGCAGGTTTCCTCACGATGTTTTCCTTTACCGGCGAGCACGTGGTAAATCAGCACTTAAAATTGCAATTAACAATGTCATTGGTGCTTGCGGGGTTCGAACCCGGGTTGCTCGCGTACTATGAAATTTACAGCGAGTGCTAACCATCTTAGCTATCACGGCTGGGCTGATAAAAGGAGGATAAAGGGTTTTGTTTTATCAGCAGATTACCCATTATACCAGTATATGCCATCAATTTTTCGACTACTTGTGTTACGTCTGTGCTAGCCTTAGGGTTTTTTTCTATTTGTTCTCTTATCTAGTCGTGATTTTAATAATACCAGATCTACTGCTAAACAATTTCTCCTTTCTATTGATAGCCTTGTAGTAATATCAAAGGGGTCACACGTAATATTTATAAACAAAATCGGAACGATACATAACAGATTAACACAGTTGTATGCACCGTGCAAGTGATAAAGCGCTCCACATTTTTTGCTTCGTCCTTCGTTGAAGTTATGCTACTTTCAATTTTTATTTATATTGATTTTTGTAAACCCACCTATTATTAATACAAAAGGTTAAATATGCATTATAGGACTTAGAACCAAATATATATATATATATATATATATATATATATATATATATATATATATATATATATATATATATATATATATATATATATGATAATCAAACGACTTTTATTACGTCGTTATCAT
This sequence comes from Parnassius orleans, assembly GCA_029286625.1. Classification (NCBI taxonomy): domain Eukaryota; kingdom Metazoa; phylum Arthropoda; class Insecta; order Lepidoptera; family Papilionidae; genus Parnassius; species Parnassius orleans. The sequence continues at coordinate 3,030,452 of JAGSMP010000089.1, forward strand.
AACAAAATTGCTAAATGGATATATTACTTATAGAATGCATCTACATTTATTTTCGAAATGTTACTGGCTGATAAGACTAGATGAGTATTAATAACATTAGTGCGGTGTTGAAAAAATTTAAGAAAATGTTAAAATGGAATTCAGTATTGCATCTTTACGTATTCAAAATACAAAACAAATTGGAAATAATGAACACTGATATGGCGTTGACCCGAAAAATATCAAACTAAACACAAACTAGATCAAACAATCTAGTTTGTGTTTAGATTAAAAGACCACTGCGGATATGGGTTTTTCCCGATATAGAGAGGATTTGGTTTAATTGTCACACTTGACATGCAGCTTGACGTTCAGCATCAGACATCTCGCACCTTTGACGCTAATGCCTGTCCGTCGTCGGTTTGGGTATTTGACGACTGTAAACGAAATGGTTGAGATGCATTTCCCACTGTCGCCTCGTAGTCCATTTCGTAGCGTGGCTATCCCACGTTACGAAATGGGAGACCAACTCTACCAACTCGCTAGACGGCAATTACAAGCTAATATAAAATGGTATAGGTGTATTTGTAAAAACTTATAACAAAAACATATTAATAGCTTTTATGTAGTAACTTAGTTACGTAAAACACGAAAAGGCGTTTATAAGGTTTTAGTTTTTCGCTACAAAATCTCTATAGTTCCTGCATGTTTGGAAAAAGACTGCTCGAGATCCGTTGCTATTGTCCCGATTACTATAAAGATCTTTTTTTTACCTTGTTGGGGCAGCTGTTTCATTCACATAAACCCTATGTTTCAGGTTTGGCCTATTTGGATTGAACTTATAATACGAGTTCAATTTCGTTTATCGAACGATTATATAGGGCAGCTGTTTGTGCTTTGTTCGCAAACATGTCATTTGATGCGGCGCTGTGTGAGCTGCTGTGCGGGTTTGTCGAATAGTATGATCGGTGTTCTATATTATATTAATTAGCGTAGAACTTCACTCTGTATTATGAAAGTAAGTGAAATAAAATTACATCGGTCGCATTACGAGCATAGCACCGGGCAGTTTATTGACGCCGCATCCGCATGAACTTGAGTTTAAGCCTGTGCGAATGTCATCTAGCCTCAGTGCAACTGCAGTTCTGCGTACGTGTATACACGATCTATGTATCGCGCGTCAACAATTCACACAAATAAAACATGTAAACCGCGAACGAGACACGAAACTGGTAAATTAAATTTAAGAAAAAACAAACCCCCGAATGCATATATTTCAACGTAAAGTTCCCGCTAAAACTGCAAAACGTAGTACGCGGGAAAGAGATGGTCGTACCTCCCCGCGTCTGCTATTTCGGTGACGTCGTCCGGTGCATAGCGAAATAAAATAATGAAAAGTGGCATTCAGTAATTTCGTTGTGTTTACGCGCGTTGCTAGTTTGTTTGGTTGGTGGCTATTGCTTTTTATTTTCTCTTGTATCTTTAGTCGCGTCTGTAGCGCCCTCTACACGTGTCCTATATTCGGTCTACTCATAGTACACATGTTTGTAATTCATGGAGCTGTCAAAACAATAGTAATAACCTCAAGATTGAAGTTTGTGACGATGTGCGAGGAAGCAAGGTGTTTTTGGCGCGGTGAAACTGTGGCGGGTTCGTAAGCCGGAAAATTGAACTAGCGGTGTTTTTTTCGAAACTTAACCTACGACAATCTTCAGTTGCGCGCGAGCGGTCTCGCACGCGCTCTACTCCGCATCCGCCACGAAAGCCGAAAATCCGCCGAATACTCACCGACGCGACGCCGAATCCCGCCGAAACTGATTTTCGAACTTTTCGTGAATGTGCCCCGAACGTTCCATTTTCAAAATCGGCGAAATAGACGCTTCTTCGATCGACGACCTCATAAAGTGACACTTTTTTCGCTTTGCTCAATTTTGTGATTTAGACATAGTGCCTTCTCCGTACAAAGTAATGGAATTTTTGTGATGACATAGTGCAAAGTTAGATAAACCTAGTTTTTAATGTGTACCTAAGTGTTATACAAAAGTGGGACCAAACGACAGCTTCTTTTGTTTCGTATGGACAACTACTGCATATATCTTATAAGGTGAGTCAAAAACTTACAAGTAATAGGATGTTCTTGTCCTGGTTAACAGTTATAAGTTAATTCATTCGATGGAACACCAATCTTAATCTATGAACTTGATTGCATATGTTGTGCGAAGCTGTCCGTGAGTCAACTGCATTCCTAGTTGCTGCTGCAACTTCACTCGTGTGACTATCGTGTGCCGAGCGAAACTAGCCCTTATTGCTTTGTCGTTTCGCAAGTTTTTAAATGGAAACTCGTGTGAGCTTGTCAATTTTGGGTTGACGAACTTGATGAGATATTTTCGTATTGTGAGACGCACTTCGGTGGTACTCCTGCGTTCCCCTTGCTCCAGTGAACGTACCAATACCCGTTGTTATCACCAACAAAGTTAAATTTGTCCCGAGTCTAGGTTAAGTGGACAGATGTATGAATTTGTACTCTCGCAATGGAAAATAATAGCTGATTGCACGTTTTTGTTCTTAATAGTATTAATTGCCGTTAAACAATAAAGAATAAGGGAAATTTTATCTTTTTTTCCTTTGCCTATCCTATTCTATATTATGACAGTTTCTTTCATTATTTTCACAAAACAGGTTAGGTTCAATCAAAAATACTACATATAGGCACAGTATACAGTGTAGTGGTGGTGAAAAAATATACACTATTCCATATCTTTCGGTGGATGTCATAAGAGGCGACAGATTGGAACAAACCAGGAGATGGATAGCAGCGTCTTCCAAATAACAAATAGAAATTAAAAAAACTGCCTTTGTCATCATGCCTGCGGCAATTGTGGCAAATATCCCCCTTATGAGACAAGGCTAAGGGAAGATCTATGATCAGAAGTGGACTTTTATAGGCAGTGATGGATGGATAGCTACATACTGCATACTTACTAAACATCATCACCATTATCATACAGCGTCATAGGGAGGATATTTGCCATAGTTTCCTCGCTTGGTAGGCGGTTTGGCAGCCGCAATTATTATAATTTTAAGTTGAAGATGCTGTTACCCATCTCCTGTTTCATAACGCCTCTTACGCCACCAGCGTGACGATGTGGTGTAGTAGATTCTCTTACGCCGCCAATACACGGCGAAGGTTTGATGGTGAACGGCAAAGGTCTTATAGTTTGGTGGGTAATTCCCATATTAACCTCTTCCCACGCCCACGGGATGAAATGAAGTGATGGCAGTGAAGTAGATGGCAGGAGGCTAGGGTGTACAAAAACTTAACTTTTTAAATAATACCACCTGTACGAAACCTCAAAAAACCTGAAAAGCAGCTTTAACTGAACACCTATTTTACAGTTTTTTAAGATACTACGGAAATCAGATGAACAGGGGGAAGGGGGCATTAATGGCACTAGCGCCTGACTGTGAGGATATAGGTACAATTATCATTACCATTATCATTATTACATCTCATCAAAATACCACTGCTGTGCATAGGCCTCCCGCAAGGAATGCCACAAAGCATGGTCTTGAGTCACCTACATCCATCGAATTCAAACATCTCTTACCAGGTCGTCACTCCATCTAGTGGGGGCCGCCCTACTCTTTGCTGACCCCTTTCAGCACCTTCACCCAAGAACTTTTCTTCCCCATAGATTGGCGGTTCTTCGAGCTATATTGCCCCTTTTTCTCATTGCCACTTCAGCTTCCTGTTACTTAATACTTGTTATATTTTGTACTAGGTGCTAGGACTCCTTTTCTGTCTAGAAGTTAGACTAGGTAGGTACCCTCCTCTTAAGTGTTTCTGCCGTCAAATAGCAGTGTTCTGCTGTGTTCCGGCCTGAGAGCCAGTATAATAACAGGCCATGAGGCATTCCATCTTAGTCCTCAGAGGTGACAACGCATCTGTAGCCTTCTTTGCTTGAAGTTGGCTGCAGGTGCCCATGGACTGCAGTAGCCACTTACCATCAGGTGGACTGTAAGTTCAGTTGTCACTTCAGTTTTATAAAGAAAAAAACCACCCGCCAAGTGCGAGTCGAACTCGCGCATGAAGGGTTCACGAAACACGTTTCTAGTAGGGGAGCCCCCTTTAAGTTTTGATTTATTTTTAATTGTTTTTGTTATAGCGGCAATAGAAATACACATTCTGTAAAAATTTCAACTGTCTACCTATTACGGATCATGACATACAGCCCGCTGACAGACAGACGGACGGACAGCAGAGGCTTACTAATAGGGCCGCGTTGGTTACCCTTTGGGTACGGAACCCTAAAAAACACTATTAATTAGACTACTGTTGTTGAAAATTAAATTTAAAGTTGAACGATTAGGAATAAGATTCATAGATTAATCATCATCACTGTAGCCTCTTGCAAACCCACTGCTGAATAAAAGCCGTACCCAGGGAATAGCAAAATACGCATCTGTGCTAACTGCATCCATCGACTTTCTGAATGTTCCTTGGCACAGTTATGTTCCTGTAATTCACAAATTTTTCTTCCAATATTATTTAAAACTTACATAATTACAAACTCTGTGAAGCTTTTGGTGATATCGGTGCAACCGTCTCATATAAATAATGCGCTCGTTTATTTTTTCAACTGACCTTAATAACCGCCTAAGTTTTGAGTGAAAGCTGTAAAAATTCATTCCCAATCAATAACAATGTCCTCCCGACCAAATTTCAGTCATGGCGGCTAGTCTCAAAGCAGACTATCCATCTACGCAGAACAGGATTATAGTGCACGAGTGTGTGCGCAATGACAGGTGCACTCTATTCTCACATTCTTATAGTACGATGGGACGGTAATCCGACACGACCGTAGAGAGATCAGGCGCAGGACCAACGGCATTACGTGCTTTCTGAGTCACGGAGGTGAAACACTGCCGACTTCTTGATTCCGGGCTTCTACTGAGAATATTTTTTAATTTTCTTTTTAGGATTAGTGTGACAAACAAGCACACAGTCCACCTGATGGTAAGTGTTTGCTGTGGCCCATAGACATCTACATCTATCCTCGATTACGAATCAAAATGCAGATGCGTTGTCACCCGTGAGGACTAAGATGGAATGCCTCGTTTCCAGTAAAAAGGGTCTCCGGTTCTCTACACTCACCATACGAAACACAGCAGCCTTAAGCTGCTGTTTTACGCTGGTATTCTGTGAGAGCGTGGTCTTTCCCCAGTTGAGCCGACCCATTCGTGCTACAATTATACCAGTAATATAGCTGCAGCATGGCTCTACCACGTACTACTACTATTGAAAAACCCAATAACAGATTTTTGGCCTGGCCAAGCCAATTAATATTCATCGTCGTCATTACACCCTATCAAAGTCCACTGCTAAACATAGGCTTTCTCATAGATTGCCTCACAAGGTGGTTATTTGCCATAGCTGCCACGCTTGGCAGGCGGGTTGGTAACCGCAGATTTTTATATTCCAGTTGTTATTAGGAAGCCGCTGCTGCCCATCTTCTCTTTGTTTTCCTCTGTCGCCTCTTACGACACTGACGTAACGATATGGGGTAGTGGATATTCTTACACCGTCACCACACGGTATACCGTACGGTGAATACGAGTCAAATAAGACTAGCTTATGCAATTGTAATGAGGTTTTCAGATTATTTGTCAAAGGCTATTTTCAGTAATAATTTACTGTTTCAGATTGTTTGTAAACGTAATTTACCTCTCGCTATTAATGACAAAGTTTATTATTTCGGTTAATATGATGAAGACTAAGTTTTTTTTTAAAGGATTTGCAAAACAAATAAGTGATAATCGCGACTATAATAGTTTAGCTTCTGTAAATTCGCTACCTACCCGACAGCCTCTCATTCCTATGAGAGTTTTGATTTATAAAATTGAGTTGGAAAACTTGCAGCCCACCTTATGGTCAGTGGCTACTGGAGTCCATGCACACCTACAAATAATTTAACTACAGAAATGCGTTTTCACCTTTGAGGACTAAGGCGGAATGCCTCACAGGTCACAGCCTGTGATTATATTGGCTCTCTTAGCCTTTACAACTGGAATGAACCAGAGCACGCACTGCTACATAGCAGCATAAATGTAAGTATTAGGGCAAGTAAGAGTCCGCGGCACTACCCAAAATGTGTGTTGATGAAGATAATGATTTCTTATATTTACGCGAACACTACACATTGAATAAAACTTAAGTAAACACTTAAAATTAAGTAAATTAAACGCGATAAAATCCGTAATAGTAGTTTTATTCAATGTGTTGATGAACTCAAAATTTTTCAATTCTAATATAATAAGAAATATTTATAATTTCCCAAGGTAGAGTCATGCTTTATCTATATAATGATTGTAGCACGAATGGTTTGGCTCGACCGGGAAACGGCTCGAACTTTTTACTGGACAGGAGGCATTCCATCTTCCTCTTCAAGGGTCACAACGCACCAGCATTTTGATTTTTAATCGAGGATAGACTTAGATATCTATGGGCCACACAGACTTCCCATCAGGTGGACTGTGTGCCAGTTTGTCACCCTTATTCTCAATTTGTTTTCAAAAATGCAGGCTTCATCACAACGTTTCCTCTACCATCAAGTACCTACGTGTTGAATAAAAAAAAATCAATTAACAATTTCATTGGTGCCGGGGGGATCGAACTCGGGTTGCTCGCGTACTTTGACATTTTGAGGCTTTATGAGGCTTATCTCGTGAGTTGCCACGTCTCCATTGTTATAATAAGTGAGCTCTACGCTAGTTGTTATTGTAGTTTTGATAGTTTCTAAGTAATAACAAGTATGACGAATTCACTGCTTCGATTAGAACAGTATTTCATACCTCAAATCCGTTTCTAGGGAAAACCTAGTAGGAAAAAACTACCTTATAACATAATAGGTTAGAATGACTACTTGATCTTAAGTATTATTGTGTAAATTTTACTTGCGTGTTGGTAATGCTATTTTGACGTATTGATTTTTTTTATGATAAATACGACAAAGAAGTACTTTCTTTTTTTATATTTCATTTCCGCTACTATTCATTACAATTTGTAATTGCATAAGACCTTATAATACAATTCCTTAAAACACTCTAGTGTAGTAAACGGTTTTAGTGCGCTTGTCATTCTTCTGGTCTTGAATAATCTTTCTTTCTGCTAGGTAAATAAGATACCCCTCTGGGAGAAAGCTTAATACGTCCGTGCCTTTGCTTTAAGCAGTAAAGTAAATACTAAATATACATAATTTGCTTCTTATAGTATAAAAATGGAATAAATAACTTTCATATTCTGTATATTTATGACATGTTGACATCAGGAAAGCACCCAATAAATTGCATTCAAAAGACTAGTTTGAAAACACTTTTTGAAGACAGCATTTTAAAGAAGGGAAATAATCGCTGTAATGTTTATGTATTTGTTTATGTGTGTGAGAATTACAACTTACAACTTAGTAGTTTAGTAAGTAATTTTTTTCCAATATGATTATAATTCAATTTCCTGTTTTTTGTTGTTAATTGTCAATTGTTAATATAACAATAAATTAAACAATAATACTTTTGTACGTGGGAGAGCCACGTTGCAGCTATAATATGGTTGTAGCACGAATGGGTCAGCTTGACCGCTCTCACATGATACCAGCGTAAAATAACAGCTTAATGCTGCTGTGTTTCGTATGGTGAGTGTAGAGAACCGGAGACCCTTTTTCTGGAAACGAGGCATTCCATCTTAGTCCTCAGGTGTAACAAGGCATCTACATTTTCATTATTACAAGGCATTTACATTATTGCCGATAATTTCGAGTTCGATTTTCATTTTTCTATATTATAAATACTTTTTATATTTTTTACCTTTTCTCCCACTCTACTCCCATGCTACGAATTCTCCCTAATGGCGGTGAGGTGCATATAGAAATTACACATGGATAGACATTATCTGGGACAATTATTTGTATGTCATACATATAGTTGTTCTGTGCGGGATACGAGCCCGCGTCCCGCAGTCAAGAGTTTAGCCACTATGGTACCTAGCCGTCACGTGTTGCAAGTGAGTTGACAGGTCATCTGATGGTGACCCAACTTCAAACAATAGACACAGGTGCATGGAACCGCTAACAGTCTGGTTGTCTGGTTGTCAGTTGTCTTACCATCAGGTTGACTGTGTGCCCGCTTGACACCCTTATTCTAAAAAAAAAAAAACAGTACAGCACCGCAGTGGATGTATTACTGGCGGCAGAAATTGATAAGATTTGTCCTAACTACTGTAGTGAGAATGGGTCAGCTGACCAAGGAAGGACCTCTCGACCAGGGAAGAACCACGTACGCAAAGTACCAGCGTGAAATTAATAAATGAGTTTAATACTGCCGTGTTGTATGGTTGGTTACGAAAAACCCTTTTACGAGACATTCCAGGGAACGACAACACGCATCTGCATTTTGATTCTTAATTGAGGATAGATGTAGTTGTCTATAGCCGTATAGTGGCGGTAACCGTGTAAGAATATCCACTATCCCATATTATCCCATCCCGTGGGCGCCGTAAGAGGCAACAGGGGGAAACTGAACCAGGAAATGGGCAGCAGCATCTTCCTGATAATATCTGAATAAAAATAACTGCGCTTGCCAATCTGCCCAGGTTGGCAACTATGGCAAATATCCCTCCTATGATGCAATCTATGGGGGAAGCCTATGTTCAGCAGTGGACTGTTGATAGGCTGTGACGGAAGAATGTAGTTGTCTATAGTGTAGGTGTAGGTCTGTCAGCCTAAAAATATAATAAAAAACCAAATTAACGGTAGAAAATAAACTAACCATCTAGTAAAATAATTTCGTAAATATTTTACACGATATTACATGTATATATTTTTTACATTCTTATTTACTTGACATCGAACTACCTATTTACTGCCAACTACTACCTATTTATTACTGGCTGAGGAAGATAATCCACTACCCCATATCATCTCGTAGGTGTCATAAGAGGCGACATAGGGAAACTAAAACAGTTTTTTACGTGGTAGAGCCATGCTGCAGCTATATTAGTAGTATAGTTGTAGCACGAATGGGTCGGCTCGACCGGGGAAGGACCACGCTCTCACAGAATACCAGCGTAAAATAGCAGCTTAACACTGCTGTGTTTCGTGTGGTGAGTGTAGAGAACCGGATACCCTTTTTACTGGAAAAGAGGCATTCCATCTTAGTACTCACGGGTGACAACGCATCAGCATTTTGATTATTTATTGAAGATAGATGTAGATGTCTATGGGTCACAGCAACCACTTACCATCAGGTGGACTGTGTGCTCGTTTGTCACCCTATCCTATAAAGAAAAAAGAAGATGTATAGCAGCTTATTTCTTATAATAAAAAAACTGCGTTTGCCAAGCGTGGCAACTATGGTTAATATTTTACCTATGAGGTAATCTATGGGGAAGGCCTATGTTCAGCTGTGGACGTCGGATAGGTTTTTCTGACAAGAAATTCTCAGTAGTCTCGTAGGCAGAAAGTTGGCTAATTCTCACCCCCGTGACTCGGAAAGCACGTAAAGCCGTTTGTCCTGCGCCTGATCTCTCTCCGGTCGTTTCGGCTTAACGTTCCATCGGAATATGAGAGTGAGGGAATAGAGTGCACCTGTGCTTGCGCAGACACTCGGCACTATAATCCTGTCTCGCGCAGATGGCTAGTCTCCGTGGTGACTGACCGCCGTGACCGAAATTCGGTCTGGAGGACACTCGTGGAAAGTCCTTGTAATTTTAATATTTTCGTGCTATCACGCGTACCGGCGTTATCACCTCCTCACGAATGATTACTGTAGTTGCATGATATTAATAACAAAGACCTGTTTATTCAGTTTTTAACTAAATTACAATGAAATTATACGTAATTGTTTTGAATTACAAAGTTTAATGTTAAAAAAAGTGTACGCAGGAATGACATGACTTAATTTCTCCCGCCTACTTTCATCTTCGGACAACCAGATATTTGGCGACTCCTATTATAGCATAGGAAAGAATTTGAGTCTTTGTATAGCATAGGAGTGGATTAATTTTCCAGCATCTGATCTTTAATTCGATTACAATATGGGGGGCAAGGGAAAAACGCTTTTGTCGAGCTAAGTCAGTGCTTTATCACCTTCGGCTCACTTACCAGCAGTAGTATAGTATTTATGCACTGGCTTATAAATCAATTTAAAAAAAAACGAGAAATCCATATCTCTTTTTGAGCCTAGTATGTTATTTGTAAATTGAGTTTGCAGCATGTGAATGAGAATTTGCGTACGTGACTTAAAATCAGTCTGAGAGGTAACTATGTATTTATGATATTATTTTGCTTCTTTATTAAATTTCTAAAGGAATAATATCCATGACTGACCTGTTACCATAAGGTTGTTCTAACCTAAGGATTCAGGTGCATTTCCCCGCTGAAAGACAAATTTAACAAGAAAATACATTCAGCGTTCTCGGCGCTAGCTTGCGAGGAGTAGGTACTATATAATGTCTAGTGAGTGGTTGCCCTACACTTCACTTACCGGTATGAGGCCGCCACTCGAGAATCTTTTTTCTCCATTGGTTGTCGGTTCTTCGAGCTAGATGGCGGGCGCATTGCCACTTTAGGTTACTGATCCGTTGGGCTATGTTAGTTACTCTGATTATCTGCGGATATTCTCATTTCCCGACCCCGAGCGTAGCCTTCTCCATAGCTCACTGAACGACCTTGACCTTCGTTATACGGCCAGTAGTGAAGGATCATGTCTCAGACCATATTATGTCATCACTGGCAACACTCACTGGTTGTACAATATTTGTTTACAATAGTTTTGAGGTATACGTGACGAGAAGATGTGTGTCCAGCCGAGTTGAATCCGTGGATTGACCTCTCGGTCGCAGTTGGACTTACCTAGTCGGGCATTTTGTCTAAGATAAACATTTATTTATTTATTACAAAAACAGTTATACTATCATAACAATTCAAGACCAAGACAATGCTATACAAAAAAAAAACTGATAAATATACACCAACAGCATGATGAGGTGACATACTCCAACCAGCCTATAATAATGAGTGCCAAAAAGCCCTTAGCCATCGGAGATCAAAACTTTTTTGCATTTTGATTCCCAATCGAGAATAGATGTAGGTGTCTATATGGACCATAACATCTACTTACCATCAGGTGGATTCTCTGCTCGTTCATCATCATTACTTATTTTAAAAAACCGTAATTAGCTTGATTAGTTACGGTTTTTTTTTAATGAGTAAAAGCGGAGGAAGAAGGCCAATTACAAGTGTTCACAGATAGAATCAAACAGTAAAAAATAATAATAATAATGTCCTCCAACTAATATTCTTTAATGTACGAACACAAGTAATAAATAAGTAAATATAAAATATAAAACAAAATTAAAATAAATTCGTGCGTGATTTAGGTTTTATGTGCGATAATTTAATTTGTTTCAAATTTGTTTTTAAGAAATGTACAGTGCGTATACCATTGAGTATTTGTATTATGTTAACGAATATTATATAATATACATTTTTGCTGTATAGTATAGGTAACTAACGATATACCTATTTGGATGTATGTATAATATTATAATTAACAGATTAAGTACCAGAGTGGGCCCTGTAAGTGTCTGCTGACACAACAACCCTACCTATCTAAAACGTTACGGCCTGCATGTTTCTTACGGAATATGTGTGAAACATGGACCGCTATCGTTCACCTAACCTAGCAGCGATAAGAAAATTGCGATAGAATTTAAAATGTACTCCTTCATATAAAATTAAATGTTTCATGAAAACTAAACATATTTTTATCTCCACTCCCAAGCGAACTCGAAGAACGAATAGTTGATGGCTATTCGTTCAGTGCGTTATTACATCAAGTAGTAATGCATGCTTTCGTTTCCCGCCATTTCCTAAAACTGCCAATTTGCGACCGCTAATATCATTATTTAAGACTTATAAGCCAAACTAACAGATAGCGGTCCAAAGGACAACTTATACAAAAACCTTTTATTTAAATAATGTTATTAATCTAAATACTGTTTATTCAACGTATTTTTGCAAAAATTAACGAAAATAGCTTGGTCCTTAACCTGTTTAAATATATAACAATTTCCCCATTAAGTATTTTTTAAATGTTAATAGGTACCGTACCTCTGTATATTATGCTCTATGCTGTATTATTTTATATGAGTATAGGTAAGTCAATCTAAAATAAGTCTTTTTAAATTGTTAAATTCACAATTAAAAATAACATAACGTATTTTAGATAATAGATTCGCTGTATGACATGACACCAGCTCACGGCTTAGTTATCGATTGCCCAACCCGCCCGAATTGCGCCCGTTTTAAATATTAAAAACCACCTCTGGACATTTTTGCCGCGATCGATGTGTGTTCCATGCAGTCGTGGACACGCGAAAGGGCTTTTGGCTGTACGTGATTTAATTAAATTCAATTTGTAAAATTAGATGTTTCCACTATGTTTTAATTTAAGAAATTCATTAAATTATGTAGCTTTTTATTTTTCCTAAAATATTTCACAGTACTTTCGTCATTTCTGTAGTAGTAATAAGTTTTCAGTAGAAGTAAGTAGTTTTCAGTAGGAAATGTAAACAAGTCTCTTACCTCTCGGTTATGCAGTTGTCCATTCGTCTTAAGAACTTTAAATGTAAAAACTGAGCGTCCTCACGTTCAGCGTCTTCACATGAGCGTTCTATACTCAGACATTACACTATCACGTTCATTTTCAGATCAGTCTAAGTCCACATTTGATTTATCGTGATATCATATGACATCGTAGTCATAAACCGTGTAGTGGCGATATAAGAATATCCACTAACCCATATCGTTCCGTGGGTGTCGCAGATGGTGACAGAGGGAAACAAACCAGGAGATGGTCAGCAGCGTCTTCTTAATAACATCTAGAAAATAAGAAACTGCGGTTGCCAAGTTCACCTACCTGCCAAGCGTGGTAATATGGCTAATATTTCCCCTATGAGACAATCTATGGGGAGGCCAATGTTCAGCAGTGAACTTTTGATAGACTGGATTTGAATGAGTTATAGTCATAGCACAACGCCAAGCCAAGTTGGGATTTGGTAAAGATTTTGTGAATGAACCTTTTGTTTGAATAAAATCGCACTTTCATTATAAAACTATTTTCTTAAGTTAAAATATTTTTTTTATTTCGTACCTAATTAGTACCTACATAAACCTCTCTATCTCCCCCTTAACCTCTCACTGGTGTAAATAATCTGTTGTTGGATTTAGTTGGTGACAAGCAGTTCGAACCCTATTTGACAGTTCAGAAGGTCTTCTTCAGATTCTACGACGATCTTAGTTAATTTCCTTTGGTTTTATCAACAGCAATTAGATTCCAGTTTAGTGTGATGTCCTTTTATTTCAAGTTAAACGTAAAAGTTGTATTTGCCTTAAAGGCGACGTAAGAAAATCCTTCACCACATTTCATTTCACGAATAGCTTAAAAGTCGGCTAAGGGCTGAGGAAAATGTCTGCACAGACTTGCGGCGTCTGATGTGTCATTGCATCCGAACCTTCTGACCATGTGTGATATATCAAATACTGGTTGCGTAGGACGATTAAGCGCATGTCTAGCGCTACTATATTATCATGTGCAGTTGAATACTTTAATAATAATAATATTCGGTAGTTGTTGCCGCCGATATTGACCTGGACATCTTTGCCGTGTTGTTTATACACAAAATAATCCGTCAGCCCATTCCGTCCCACACACAGGACATAGATGCGACTATAGGAAGTGTCAAAAAGATCTTAAAAATATCTTTGCCTCCAAAAGATGGCGTTGCCACCTGGTATAAAATCCATTATACTCTTGTATTACTGTGACGACCATTATTTGTTGATGAATTGAGCTCAAATAAATAAAAATAAAAATTAAATCATTTTAAAAAATTAATCTTTTCTCTTTGATTTAAGAAAATAAATTACGTAGGTACCGTTTCGAAATGAGGTTCCCCTGACCGGAGAAGAAACTACAAAGGAAACTACGAGGTATCATCTTCTTTTGTAATTTTTTAAAGTAAATATTACATATCATAGAGGATGATGATTATGCCTGCTGTTTGCCCGTGCTTAATAGTGGACTGTTACGGTCTGATAAACAAATATCCTTACCAAAACCTTACATTATTTCGATATTCCGGCGAAGTATTTGGGCCGCTTTAGCTGAATATAAAAGTGTATTTTTGTTTCACGCTAGCCCCTCATGCAAGTTATCGATATACGATTCGGGGCTCGCAGTGCATTTATGACTTTTTGTCGTGTTTTTGTCACGCCACTATTAGACTTTGTCACGGAAGTGCCTCGCGGTTTGGTCACTGAGCAACATGAAATGTTGCTGGAAATATTTCGTGTAGATACGGTCGACATGCACGCCCGAATGAGTGATTTTCTTCAACATCGTTTTTCTTTTTGCTTCGTTGCACATATTCTAAATTAGGTCATCATCGACTTAAAGAGAACTTTTAAGTACATAGCTGGAATTTTCAAAAATGCGCTATCTGAAAGAATGCAATCTTAAAGAAGTAATCGTGACAAACGAAAACACAGTCCAAGTGTAAGTGGCTACTGCAGTCTATGAACATTTGCAGCAGACTTAAAACAAAGAATCTCTTATGTTCATATTCACCAAATTAAGCAGGCAGGTTGGAGAGATCAGGGCTGACAGGCACCGGTATGCTAATCTTAACGCTGGCAAAGCAGATTTAAAATTGTTAATATTGAATAAAACCAATTTTGCGGACTTTATCGCGTTTAATTTTAACTTTTTTATCCATTATCACGGGGGTCTGAGGTGGTTTACGTCTTGAAGTCGTAGTTGACGAAGGCTACCTTCAACATAATTTAAATTTTAATTATACGTGGTAGAGCCATGCTGCAGCTATATTTAACAGTATAGTTGCAGCACGAATGGGTCGGCTCGACCGGGGAATGACCACGCTCTCGCAGAATACCAGTGTAAAATAGCAGCTTAACGCTGCTGTGTTTCGTATGGTGAGTGTAGAGAACCGGAGACTCTTTTTACTAAAAACGAGGCATTCTATCTTAGTCCTCACGGCTTACAACGCATCTGCATTTTAATTTGAAAACGAAGATAGATGTAGATGTCTATGGGCCACAGCAACCACTTACCATCAGGTGGACTGTGTGCTCGTTTGTCACCCTTATTCTATAAAAAAAAAACTTATAAACATTAATTTTTGGTCCGATCTACGCAGAACGAGATTTTTTTTTAAATTTCGGTTGCTGTTGCCATCTCCTATTTCAGTTTATCACTGTCGCCTCGGATTGACTGCCAGCTACTCAGCAGGAATTTTAGCATAGCGTTTTTAGGAATATTTAAGAGATTTATCAAATAAAAACAAAATTTGTACACATGTGAATAGTATTTATTTCTCAAGCGAGATATAGTCGGGGCTACATATTTCCGCGAGCAATTTAAAAGCAAGAAAAGTCATCATCCGACCGCCAAGATGGCTGCCGTTATTTTTTGTCTATGCGCTAACGGCCGAGCGAATGTTTAGAACCAGTTTCTTTGCGTTTCATGCACTTAACCTTGTCATTAGGCCCGACTAGTCGTTTTTGAATTTAAAATTGAATTGACACAACTACGTTTACGTTCAATAGAATTTCACTCTTGTTAGAAAATGTTTAGAGTAGATTTTCGTGTGGACATGCCGTTGATTTATAGACTTACGGGCAAGTCAATGGAATTTTCGTCACAACACCACATTCCCCTTCCATAGATAGCAGTGAGCAATGACATCGTACGAAAGTGTGTTTTATTTGTGTGCGTTTTACTTTAAATGTACTTGGTACATATAAAGATATAGTGAGTCGCTTAATTTAGCTATGGGACACTGAGATCGTTTTCAACCTTTAACGTTCGCGAAGGTTTTGTTTCATTTGTAAATTAAAAGGATATGAAAATATACAAGACAATTAAAAAACCAAATCGTCGCTTTTGATATAAAAGTAATAATTATAATATAAAACCTTCAATTTTAATAATTAAGAATAAAGTGCGGTCTTGTTGAATGAAGCTGACTATTAAAGAAAAAATGTGTACATAATAATAGCCAACTAAAGATAGTAATAACTAACATGCATGCGCCCCGTAGGTTGTCAGGGTTGTCAACCCACCTACATATTATATTATCTTCTATAAAAATCAATTGCTGTCCGTTAGTCTCGCTAAACTCTAAACTGGTTCAATCGATTCTGATGAAATTTTGTATGTATGTTTGAGTGGGTCCCTGGATCCCTGGAAATCACCCGTGCGAAGCCGGGGCGGATCGCTAGTATATTATACGAGTACCTATATATAGTATCTAATACTACTTAATATGTTAGAGTACCGAACGGTATAATTCAAAAAATATAATAAAAATAGGAGGAGAAACTACTCATAGTAAAGACTAACTATAGCGTAAGGGGTCGAACGTAGAACTCAAACTCAAAGCACCAAATATATATATAAAAATAAATTAATAATTTGAAATATGTTATGTTATTTTTATTTATTACTAGCGATCTTCCCCGGCTTCGCACGGGTGATATCTGGATACTACAACAGCGCCCCTACCGGATCCAACTATGCCTATAAGTTTCGCGGACGTGCAACAATATGTTGACAAAGTTTTACCACTATCTGATGAACGGTATGGTAGCGCATAAAATACGAACAAACAAAAATTAATTTTTATAGGTATATTAGATTTTATTTTTCTATAATATGTTTTTTTATAATTCATAAAATTACTCTCACCTACTATATTTTTACAGGTAAGTCTTAAAAATGATAATTGATAAAAAAGTTTAAATCCAAAAAGATGGGCAGTGGGAATAGGCCTCTATTTATTCGAGGGAGAAAGAGTCTTAGACTATAATTATTTATATATGTACATTCCAAGTTTCATTTTAGATATTATATCTACCAACATTTTGAATAATATAGGTAACAGCGTAAAATATATTTATAAAATACAAACAATTTATAACAAAAGCTAATAAGCTATTTACTAAATTGCATACAGATGAAGATACTAAAATCTAAACATAGATAAACTTGCCAATCTAATTTCAATTGCAAGGTCTCAAGTAAAACATACCACAAGCCATCTGATAGTTCATGATACAAGGCGCCTTATCTCCTCAATGGCACCCTATTCGACTACTATAACCAGTTTAATTTGGCATTTCGTATACTCGTGCTAGAACGAATTACATCGAATTAGTTAATCGCTCGAGAGGTCAAGATAAAATTGTACTCCGAGCTGTTCCGATCGTGGCCGAATACCCCCGAACGTAGTTAAAATGGTGGACGTAAGCGTCACGGTTTTGAGGTTAAGGTTTGACATTTCCAACCGCTCTAAAACAAACCAGCGCAGCATGAATTTTCAAACAGCTTTTACTTGTTAGTTTTAAGGTTGCTATTTGATTGATTTTAGATCAATCTAATTTGGACGTATCGTAAATGGCGCGTAGACGGTTGTCATTTTCTTACGCTGGGCGTAATAAAAGGTCTTGATCTTTACATTGAATTCACCGTCTCTCGATGTTTTTCCGATGGCTGGCTGTTACTTAACTATGCGTTCGCGCATGCGTTGTTCTCACGGATGCGTTCAATTCGCTATTATTGCAGTTTAATAAGGAGCTAGCTTTGTACACCGTCGGGTAATAGGCGTTTTTTCTTGGGTCGTTGTACTTCGCCTTTTATTGGTTGGTGAGCTAGGTTGGTCACAGTCACGAATTGACGCTTTGGTGTTGCAGCATAGCCAATTGATATTATTTTTTATATTTTTAAGAACATAGTATATTTTACACGACTGCTCAAAGAGGAACATGTTTACAGTTTTCGGGTGTATGTATGCCTCTTTGTTTCTTTGGGACCGTTGTATAAACGGTTTGACGGACTTCTAAGTTAAAGTCATTGTTAAGATCGTTTGCATCTCTGATATCATGATCATAAGTAATAATGTACTCCAAATCGAATTTTGGTTACGGCGGGTAGTCCTAACGAGACTAGCCATCTATGCACTACAGGATTATAGTGCCTGAGTTTATGCGCATGCACAGATGCACTCTCTATTTTCTTACTCTCATAGTTCGATGGGACAGTAATCCGACACGACTGGAGAGAGATCAGGCGCAGGACCAACAGCACGGGGTGCAATACCGTCCGCTTGCTGGCTCCAGACTGGTACTGAGAATTTCTTAACAAACAAGTGGTACAATTAAAAAATTTGTACAACCGACTTCAATATAAATTATTAAGGATAACTTAAAAACAGGTCAGGTACTTGATCAAATTCATATGGGACCACATGAGACGCACCAGCTTTAATCATCGAAAATGGTTCACCTACAAAAAGTTATGAGGTAACACACATAAAAAAAAATACAGTCGAATTGTGTACCTCCTACTTTTTGAAGTCGGTTAAAAAACTTAAGTGATTTTTTATCCGATCCGGAATTCCAACACGGGTCCTCATGATCAGCAACCACGTTTACAACCACTAGACTCCATTCCATTACAGCCTATAAAAGTCCACTACTGAACATGGGTCCACCCCATAGATTGCCTCACATGGGTAATTTAAAACCACAGTTTTTTATTATTTCGAGTTGTTATCAGGAAGATGCTGCTGCCCATCACCTGTTTGGGGTAGTGGATATTCTTACAACGCCACTGCACGGCTAACGAGGCAATAATATAAATATTATAGTAATCATATTATGTTAGAGTAATTAAATTATATAATACCTACATTTTTTAACTACATAACTTTATCTATACATTATTACAATTATAATCGTAATAATATCAATACGACGCTATACTGAATTGCTTACTAAGCTGACCAATTCGCGCTGCAGCCAGTATCTACACTGCACAGCTTGCTTTACCTAACATCTTAAATTACTTTCATATAAATAGTACAACGTCGAACCGTGTAGGGGCGGTGTAAGAATATCCACCACACCATATCATCCCGCGGGTGTCGAAACAGGCGACCGAGGGAAACAAACCAGGAGATGAGCAGCAGCGTCTTCCTAATAACAGCTAAGAAATAAAAAAAACAGCAATTGCAAATCAGCCTCCCAAGCGTGGCAACTATGGCATATATACATTATTAGGCAATCTACGGCGAGGCCTATGTCCAGAGACGTTGATAGGCTGCAATGTATGGATGGATGGATATAGTACAACGTAGACGAACCAACAGTGCGACACTAACCATCACACTACTCTATCACAATGTTGTGAAGGTTAATAAGCTATAACTTTTTTCTCATCCGCAACATTATTATGATTCTCTGTCACTGTAGTGTGACAGGAAGTAATAATAAAATTCTCTCTCCAACGGAGAGGCTCGTGTTCATATACCTACGAGTATAAACTCTCACACCTGTCACCAGGGGGGTACACAGTAGCCTCTGACTTCTGGATTTCTATTTGGCACGATCACCTCTCTCGCTTATGCTATGTGCTCGTAGGTTAAGTGTACTTTTAATTTGGCCAACTTCCTAGACGCCGCGGAGTCCCTTGCCGACTCTGACACTCACTCCTACAATATAATTGCATTGTTACTCTTTCCTCATTCATTCTTTATACTTTCTACATTACTGGATCAACGAAGCATTCTCATAGACAAATTCTTACATTGTCATTTTACTCTCATGCTTCATCTGCCACACCCAACTTTCACAATTATTCCGTATGGGATTCAAACCCACGGCCCGTAGCGCCGCAGTCAGTTGCTTAGCCACTGGGATACTGTACCGTCATAATATATTAATAACAATAGTGATGGCAAAATTTGGGCTGTCCACAGCCTCATCAATGAAAGACGCTCAGTGGACTGCATGAGTAGAATTCGATTTAAAGACGTCATTTCGATAAGTGACTATTTGCAAGACCTTGAACATCATCATCATTACAGCTCACCAAAAGTTCACTTTTTCATTATTTTGAGCTGTTATCAAGAAGATTTACGTGGTAGAGCCACACTGCAGCTATATTATGGTTGTAGCACGAACGGGTCGGCTCGACCGGGGTAGGACCACGCTCTCACAGAATACCAGCGTAAAATAGCAGCTTAATGCTGCTGTGTTTCGTATGGTGAGTGTAGAGAACCGGAGACCCTTTTTACTGGAAACGAGGCATTCCATCTCAGTCTTCAGGGGTGACAACGCATCAGCATTTTGATTCTTAATCGAGAATAAATGTAGATGTCTATGGGCCACAGCAACCACTTACCATCAAGTGGACTGTGTGCTCGTTTGTCACCCTTGTTCTAAAAAAAGATGCTACTGCCCATCTCTTGTTTCAGTTTCTCTATGTCACCTCTTACGTCACCCACGGGACAATACAGGCTTTAGTCGAATCTTTCACCCCGCCACTATACAACGAATACAATAGTTACTATTTATTTTTATTATTTGCAAAGAAAACAGAAAAGTGTATAATAAAAGTGTATAGAAGAATTAAAAAAACCAACTTCAGAAGCTATTATGTGAAAATTATTTTAGTTTCTTGTTTTTCAAGTCGGTTTTTCTTTTTTAAAACATAAGTTTAAGGTAATAAATAGAATTTCGTCTAAATAGTTACATTAAAATCTCATCCCCATTATCCACCCTTGAGGGTATTTTTTCTTTCTAAGTATATGGGAACACCCCTGAAGTATAACCTATTTAATAAAAGGAGAATCGGTTAACATACGAGGGTGGATTGAAAAGTACTCGGCCTAACCAAGAAAATAAACACATACTAAATCAGTAATATTTTATTTTTCTACATAATCACCATCAAGTTCAATACACTTTTGCCACCTCCTTCCAAGCATTTAGACCGTTGAAAAAATGATTCTTCCTTAGAGTCAAAATATGCGTCTACAGCTGCTTTGACCTCGTCGTTTGTCGAAAATCTTGACCTCCCAAGTGCTTTTTAGGTTAGGGAACAGAAAGAAGTCTGATGGTGCCAGATCAGGTGAATACGGCGGATGCGGTAACAGTTCAAAGCCACAGTTGTGAATTTCAGCCATTGACTGTACTGACGTGTGAACACGGGCGTTATCTTGATGAAACAGGACTTTTCTTCTGAGCATTCCTCGACGTTTTTCTTTTATTTCTCGTAAACGACGTAGTAAGGTGCAGTAGGAATCAGAGTTTATAGTCTGACCCTTTCAAGATAATCAATCATAATCACACCTTTCGAGTCCCAGAATAGTTTATCACCTTATTTGCCGACAAAATCGACTTAGCTTTTTAGGGGGTGGTGAACCAGGTCTTCTCCACTGTTTTGATTGTTGTTTTGTTTCCGTGTACAGTAATGAACCCATGTTTCGTCCATAGTAACAAAACGATTCAAAAATCATCTGCATCGGCTTCAATAACCCAAACAGTCGCGTGAAATAGTCAATCGCGTCCTTTTTGTTCAACTGAAAGCAGTCGCGGAACCCACCGCAGACACCTTGTGGAAACCCAACTCGTTGACAATGATGTTTTGAGTTCGTTCATAAGAGATGCCTATAATCTCGGCTATCTCTAATTTTAATCTGCGGTCTCCCATTATTAAATCAAGTACTTTTTAATATTTTCGTCAGTAGTTGACGTCGAAGGCCTTCCAGAGCGGGTTCATCTTTCACACTCTCTACCACGCTTAAATTCTGCTATCCATTTTTGACGGATGAATATGACAGAGCACAATCGCCTAATGTACTGACCATGTCATCATGGATGGCTTTTGATGATAGCCCCTTCTTATGGAGGTACTTAATGGCGGCACGCTGCTCGATTTGCTCCATTCGCGGAAATTATGTCCGATTACTTTGTTAATAAATTTATAAAATCACAACTAATTATCGCACACGTTTCGAACTTCACACAATGAACTAGTCTGAACTGAACTAAATAATGTGGATAGATTTGATTTTTAGAATTGAATGGATCTGTGTTAGGCCGAGTACTTTTCAATCCACCCTCGTATAAAAGCCATACGCGTCGAATATAGAACCTTCTCGTTTTTTGAACTTGATTAAAAAGTTTGTTAAAATTGTAACTTAGTGATACGGAACAGCGGAATTACATTAATTTACAATTCTCATTTCAATCATTTTTATTTCGTTTACGAACAAAAGTAATCAGTTACGAAAATCCATCGGTCACGTACGAGAAACGTCGAAAATCGAAACCTATTTTACAACAATGCGCTCTTATCACTTGCGATTATGGAATACAATACGAAACTGTGCCGCTAAAATACTGCATTTCCCACTTACACTTAAAAAAATTACATTTTTCATCACAGATATTTTTTTATTACTACGAAATACACAAATGAATACAACATACCTACCTACATACGAAATACACATTTAGTAGGTACAAAAAAAACTACGAGCTTCTAGTAAATACAGAGAACGAGAGTTTTATACAGAAAAAAGTAAATTATTATTAAAAACAATGAACTGTTTTGGGAGCGTCTTTTGGCCTATATCTAACACTCCGGTGAATGACATAGATCTAACGACATCTCGTATTTCAAAATAAATTACGCCATCTTGGTAACAGGAGGTCATAAAAGCACAGACTAACTTTCATGCATACGTGCACCCAAAACAAATCGTTTCCTTAATACGTAAATGATTCATTTGTTATTTGCTGTGTGGTACGTAAAAAATCCATCACCCCATTTTGTCCGGTGGGTGTCGTAAGAGACGATTGTGGCAAAAGCCAGAAAAATCTTATAGCTTTCGATAGATGGCGGTATAACCGTTTCGTTAAAACGCAAGACGTAACTTAATAAGACCGACCGAGAAATTTGCGGCGCGTAAGTCTAGCTCTGAACGAAACGTGGAGGGGACGCGCACGAATTGAATTGCTCAAAAGCGACTGGAAAGCCAATCAGCGCGTGCGAACGATACGCACGAGCCAATCAGCGCGACTTATGCGCAATAAGCCAATCAGCGCGACTTATACGCAATAACGGTCACTACTAGACTTTCGTGCCGCTACTTATACAAAGGGAGAGGCCCATGTTGAAGAGCGAAGATTGTTTTTAAGTTAGTGCTACTACAACAGGCGCTCCTTTTCAGCTTACTAGTATTTCTGGATTGGTTCTACTCTTTTGCCTATTTCTGCTGGCAAGCAGCAGCATGCAGCAGATGCTGCTGGGTACGCCAGAAGCCTATTTTATTTTGGTCCTCAAAGGTGACAATACATCTGTGGCAATATTTCTTTCAAGTTGGGTACAGGTTTTTTCCATAAGCTAAATGTTAACTCGTTCAACGCATTCAATAAACAATTGTATGAATATCTTGTTGCAAATGACTCACTTAAATAATCGTGAATGCGTTGCGCGGGTGAAGATTGTATGTTTTTGGGGAAATTTATTTGGCGAACGACTGTAGAATTTATCATTACCTATGTATTCATTTAACTGATATGTGTTTGTCTTAATGAGTAATAAAGATCTTAAAACCAAAGCTTCATTAGTTACAAGCTATCAGGTGGACCGTTACATCTTTTTATCATTATCATCTTACAGCCTTTCACAAGTCAATTTCTGAACATACTCGTAGCTCCTCTAAGTAATGCCACAAAACACAATCCTGTGCCACCCGCATCCAGTAACTTTCTGCGTTTCTTACCAGGTCATCACTCCATCTAGTATCCTACACTTCGCTTAAGGTTGCGACTTACTCTTCTCTCGAGGTTGAGGTTGCTATCAGAAAACCTCTCTTCCTCATTGGTTGTCAGGCCACCGAGCTATATGGCCAGCCCATTGCCACTTCAGCTTTCTGTTCCATCGGTTACTGCAGATGTTTATATTCATTATATATTCATATTTTCAATAATTCATATTTATTACGGACCTCGTTTGTCACTCTAATATCTTAATATATAAAAATTAATTTTTGTTTGTTCGTATTTTATGCGTTGCCATACCGTTCATCAGATTTCGGTAAAACTTTGTCAACTTAATGCTTGCACTTGCGCAAAGGTTATAGGCATAGTACAATTAACTTACAGTAGGTGGCGCGCGTTTAGTACCAGCAAATTTATTTGAAAGTTATATATCATCAACATTATTATTTTTTAATTAAACACTATTACTCTTACAAATTTAAAATGATATTTCCACAATTATTTCTTTTGCGGCAGCAACACGCCAGGTACCAGTTAGTTATAAATAAAAATGCTATTTAAAAAAATATTTTTGAAATATACATGACTTGTTATGATCGGTCCTTCTTTTTCTGCTTTGAAGTAAAAAAATTACCTATTTGTGTATTACATTTATACAACATGTGCGCATGGCTTTAAAAGGTGCATCTCTAATAAACACTGGATTTACATTAAATAGGACCAGAGTCAAAAGTCCATTATTTTTTTTCAAAATCTAACTCTAACAGAAAACGCTTATGTTTTAAAGTTCAAATACAGTTGCGAATGTTCCCTGAATAGTCTCTTATTTTTATTCCAGTCGGTTTTGCGAATCTATAGTTTCTTCACGACTTGTTTTTATTATTTTGGTGCTATTTTTCACTTTTTGCGGCTACGTTCGTGTGAAGATCATATGTCTGTAACTCTAGAAAGTGCACGGGCGGCCATTTTTTTGCGCTTGTTTTGTTAACATGTCATTGATCTTTTATTTAAATTGTTTGTAATGATTTAGGTCTTAACATTATCGGAAGAATTTATTGAACAATTGTTTTATTGTTTGTGTAAATTCATTATCATTGTCATATTATATTTATTACAAAGTAAAAAAAAAGTTTATTGCCCAAGAGTTTAGCTCATTTTTAAACATTATAGTAGCGACACTAAGAATCCCTCATTCTTTGAGTACTATTATTCTAAGGTACAAATTTCAAAGATCATCTTCAATAGCCGGCAGTCCAGTGCTGGACTCTCCCAAACCACTCCCAACAAGTTCATTTGCTGCCGCCACCTTTCGCTGATCGTCACTCCATAATGCCATGGGGCATATGAAAAATCAAATTTAAATTATTGAGATCAACTATACTGAGCTTGGGTTTAAGTATCCATTTATTACCTGTTACCTCGCGCTGATCATTGCTTCGTTTAGCCAGAAAGCTTTCCAGAGATCACGTCAGTTAGGAAACGGAATATAGGTACGTCTTTACGTCTGTATATTTTGTGCTATTTTTATTTTACAGAAAATAAAACCAAAGAAGGTAACACACTCAAATGTATTAAGGCGTAGACAATCTTTACTTTGTTAAAATGATACGTTTAAAATTAAATCTAAACAAATAATCTAAAATAAAAATCTAAATAAAATTGAAGTGTCTGTTTGTAATGTCAAAATAACACCTTTTAAATAAATGCATATGAAACTTTATACGATACTTAAAACAAAAAAATAATTTATAAATTTTTTGTCTGTCTGCCTGTCTGTTTGTTACGGCTAATCTCCGAAACGGTTGGACCGGTTTTGACGGGACTTTCACTGACAGATAGCCAATGTTATAAGGAGTAACTAAGACTACTTTTATCTTAGAAGAATAATTAGGGTTCCGCGAAAAAAAATAAAGTCCATGAAATCAATCGAAATAAATTCCACGCGGACGAAGTCGCGGGGAACAGCTAGTGTGATATAAGATGGATTGTTATGCAGATAAAAATAAAACACTACCAGTTGTACTGATTTTTTTAAATATTTATCAAATAAGTATTGAACCAAAAAGTCACTAGTTATGGCGACGCCTTGGCAGCTACAATGTCAACAGCTTACGCAACTGTCCTTCAACGCATTCCTTATGGTTACGTGGAGGCTGGCCCGATGAATATTAAATCATTTTGCGTTGGACTGTTTGCATGATTTGTGTTAAAAACGGTGCTGAGCAGAGAGTGAATACGTTTTATTTACGTATAACTTATAATCTGATTAAAAGTTGATAGTTATGTAGTGTTAGAGACATATAACACAACGAAAAGAAAGGACAGAAACGAAAAGCAAACAAGTGTTAAAATTCAAAATTTTGTACAACCGACTTCAATATAAATTATTAAGGATAACTGAAAAACCACTGGTCAGACCTTGATCAAATTTATATAGGACTACATGTGAACCACCATATTTCAAATAAAAACAGAATCATCAAAATCGGTTCACCTAGAAAAAAGTTATGAGGTAACACATAAAAAAACATACAGTCGAATTGAGTACCTCCTCCTTTTTGAAGTGGGTTAAAAATGATGCTTAATCTAATTTATTTTAAAAACTTTTATGTAAATTACATCTTTTCAAAGACTATAAATTTTTTTGCATAAAGAACATTATCGTTATAGGTACTGGTAATACATAAAATTATCGACACATCTTTATCATAACTTCTCCTTCTTTACCTTCCGCTACTAAACAGCTATTCGATGGACATTTTTCTGCTTCTAAGTTTCCATTAGGAACTAACTCGTTACTGTTGTTATTGCTGTATTGGCCATCTAACCTACCATCGGGATTAGCCAAGTTAATTTTCTACAATCGTTAGCGCTAAAAGCAAATTAAATATTTGAATAAAATCAACCTTAAGTCACGTGACAAGGGTGATTTAATATGTCATGCCTAAAATAATTGATAGAATGGGGCGTTACTTTGCGGAATGCCATTATAATTAAAGATGTTAAAAACGAATTAGTTAGGATCTGCGTAATACAATAAAGTTATTTGTTTATTTATTTAATCTTGATTGTTAACACCTTAATAACTAGGGTAACAAAGGGCGGACTTAATGCCTAACGGCATTCTCTGTCAGTCAACCCGTGGAGTGATGAGATTTTGTGGCAGGTGCAAATACATATATATACATACATACATACATACTAAGATATACATATAATATACAAAAACTTTACATATAGTGTACCTATGTACATATATGAACAAAATTTACAATAAACTTATGTGCTCTTCAAACTAGGTAAGTTTATGTTTACAATAAACTTACCTAGTTTGAAGAGCACCTTCCGCCCTCCCTAAATGAGTGCATCCATTTGTGCGGCGCCGGCGGCGGCGGTAAAGGTTAATGTTTTTTATAATATTAGTTATATTTTATAATTAATATTTTAATTAGATTAAAAATAAATAAACCAATCCGCAGATATTCATAAAAGTAGAAAAATTAACAAAAATAGTTAAAAATGTGCAAAAAATTAAACAGCAAATCACTGAGGCATTGTTTTGTGTATTATTACCTATAATACTCAAGAAACTGATAAACTTTTATTTAAAACTAACTTCTCAATTAAATGACATTATGTAACAAAAAACTTCATCGTAGTGTCAACTAGCGACATCTGGTGAGTGGAAAATTATTAGCCCTCATTGTGTGTACTATCCCCGTCACCACTAATTGCATTACCACTACACTAGAAAAGACACCAACGTCGATAATACGTCACGTAATTCCCCTCTGAATCAAAAATGAAAAATCGGAATCGCCGTGAAATAAACTCTGCGGTGGCTGACTAGCGGTCAGTCTCACCGCCGATCTTAGCTAATTAGCTTTTAGCATCTTTAATATAATGGATTTCCGCAAAGTAACACCTGATTCTATTAATTATTTTATAGTTATCTATTACGCCTTAACGACTGTAGAAAGTAACTTGGCTAATTCCCATCATCATTGCAACCTGTCACAGTTCCACTGCTAAACATTACAAGTGGTAAAATTAAAAATTTTGTACAACCGACTTCAATATAAATTATTAAGGATAACTCAAAAACTATTGGTCAGACCTTGATCAAATTTATTTGGGACCACATGAGAAGCACCAGCTATCAAATAAAAAAAGAATCATCGCAATCGGTTCATCTACAAAAAATATGAGGCAACACACATAAAAAAGGAACATACAGTCGAATTGAGTGCCTCCTCCTTTTTGAAGTCAGTAGAAAATGCATTAAATTTCCTTTCATCACTTCCAACATACTCACGCCGATGTTAATATCTATCAATTCTGTGCTAGTGATTCACTGTCGTGCAAATCTCTGTTGTTTTTACTTGTAATTAATCACTTACCAATGTAATCGCGAATTAATATATCAGCATTAGTATTATTCTACTTCTCTTCTATTAATTAAGCGATTTTCTGCTATTTTTTCATGAACCTGAAAAGATATCGAAATTATATCGATGCCTAAAATAACAAATACTTTGTCCTTTCCTAAATTATATCATACTATATCTTTGTAAATCTGTTACAATGTGGGTTTCGTCCTAGGCATAGTACTATTACTGTCACACTTTCAGTCAGTTTAATGTAATAATATCAGGTCTGATAAGAAGAATGGTAAATTAGCTGTAATTCTAATTATTTATTACGGTTGATTTTAAAATTTTATTGGATTTGCTCAAATGTCTTCTCATATCTTTGCAGCAATTGATTGGTTTTGCAGTTACCTGTTTGATATTTGCCTTTAACGTATACATATTGATGGTACATTTTCATCCAGCGATTATTCATTCATTCATTACAGCCTGTAAAAGTCTACTGCTGAACGTAGGCCTCCCCATAAATTACCCTAGGGTAATATTTGCCATAGTCGCCACGATTGGTATCCGTGTTGGCAACAGCAGTTATTTAATTTCTTGTTGTTAGTAGAAAGACGTTGCTGCTCCTGCAGCAACCCTCACGGTTACAAAGACAAATATCACCCTCGAAGGTATGAAATAAATGGTCCCTATTAACCTACGGTTCACACCTTAACAATAAAAAAAACATTATTTGACCGACTTACGGTGCGTCATCTTAGCGGCCCCACATTCGTGTTCTCAATTTAAAATCCGTTCGGGGAACACGAAAAGATAACAAAAATTTCCGCGCTCGCTCCGGGGAAGGACACTCGAGCCATTGTTTGACATCACAGAATGCTTTCGGCGAAACGCGCGCCGATTGCCGTTTACACGAACATTTATAGTTAAAAAGTGAAATTAACCCGAACACGTATGTACTCCTAAAAAATCGACAACAATTTTCTTTTACTTATAAAATCCTAGCAATACTGTTAACATTACTAATAGTCCCTTTAACTACTCATGGTAAGCTTAAAACGTTTGTGTTAGGAGTGGTCCACGACAGTAGTCGGATTCAGACTCGCGATCTTTGAGGTACTCGTAGCGGTCCGCACCCCGCCTACTATGTTACTACTACTATGTTTCTATATTACTAGTAAAAATTAGTACTTTTACTAATTTTTACTAGTAATATAGTAACTATTTTTAGTCATTTTAAGTAACGCTTAAAGTTGTTCTCTAAAGTTGTTATCTCTAGCAATACAAAAAGACAAGTGTAGAGATAATAGATACTTCAGTTAAACAAACGAGCATACAGTCCATTTGATAGTAATGGTATGCTGTGGTCCATGAACATTTTACATTTTATCCTCAATTAAAAATCAAAATGCTGATGCGTTTTTATCCCTGAGGACTAAGATGGAATACCTCCTATCCAGTATAAAGGGTCACCGGTTCTCTAAACTCACCATACGAAACACAGCAGCATTAAGCTGCTATTTTACGCTGGTATTCTGTGAGAGCGTGGTACTACCCCGGTCGAGCCGACCCATTCGTGCTACAACCATAATATAGCTGCAGCGTGGCGTCTATCACGATAAGATCTACGTTTAAAGTAATGTCGTATATCATTAAAAAATGTTAATGTAAGTTGATAGTTGACAGAGAAGTATAGAGCATGCGTATTAGGAATGATTCGTGATCGCCATCTCAAACCGCAGCATAACAATGATCAGGTGCGTTAGTGGTCACACGTTTCTTTAATAAAAAGTTGTTGAATGTTGTCACCGGGCAGAAACAGTCACAATGCTGTTGGATTTTGTTAATGTAGGAAATTGCCGTGTGGTGTCGGTATAGAGAATGCATTATCCCTGGTTCCATTGGTGTCGTATGAGGTGACTATAGGATATGCCAAAAAGACCTCAAAGCTTCATATAGACGGTGGCATAACCCTTTCGTAATGCCAAGCGTAAAATACCTTGGATTATAATCTTGCAACTCAAATTTCGAGCACTTCCCGATGAGCTAGCGACTTGAAATTTTGAACAAAGCTCAGAAAAAAACGTGATATATAATTTTTTTTTAGTAAAACAAAAAACTTATACTTAGTATTGTAGAAAACCCACTGGGCTAACTCTGTTGTAAGGAATCCTTCTGGGTTGGTTCTACCGCTCTAGCAGTTCACCTGCATGGAGGGTAAAAATATGTATATTTACAGGCTGTGACCAATTTCATCTTAGATCAGAAGTGACAAGGTGTTTATGACTTCTTTGACTACCGCTTGCAGTAATCATCGAGTTTTCCTCTCATCACTGATAGTTTTTAGATTTTTTTTTATAGGATAGGGTGACAAACGAGCACACAGTCCACCTGTTGGTAAGTGGTTGCTGTGACCCATAGACATCTACATCTATCTTCAATAAAGAATCAAAATGCAGATGCGTTGTCACCCGTGAGGATTAAGATGGAATGCCTCTTTTCCAGTAAAAAGGGTCTCCGGTTCTCTACACTGACCATACGAAACACAGCAGTGTTAAGCTGCTATTTTACGCTGGTATTCTGTGAGAGCGTGGTCGTTCCCCGGTCGAGCCGACCCATTCGTGCTACAACTATACTACTAATATAGCTGCAGCATGGCTCTACCACGTATAAAAGATGGCAGGATTCATTTTCTACCTTGGTGTCAGTTTTGATAGATACTAACCTCTTGCCTATTTCTGCCGCCAAACAGCAGTGCCAATATAATCACAGGATATAAGGCATCTTCTCCGAGGTGACGACGCCTCTGTAGCCTTCTTTGTTTGAAGTTGTTTGCAGGTGTCCATGGGCTGCAGTAGCCATATACTATCAAGTGGACTGTTGGTTCATTAGCCGTTTAATAAAAAAGTAAAAGATACAGAGACAAATGCAGTATGTACACGCGAACCCTTCGTGTAATCTCATCAAGGTAATGCTTATATACCGTCTTGTGCTAGGCTTTAGGCTTTCAGTTTTGAGAGGGTTATATAGGACAGGAAAAAATATCCAAGCAGTTCCAGTACGAATTCAAGATCGGCATTGTGTACACACATGATACTATCCGCCTGATGATAAGTGGCCCATAGACACCTCCTATACTTTTCTTAATTTTGAAATCAATTAAAGAAAATAAGATAGGTGTCCGGTAATACGGCTTTTTCACGCTGGTGTTCCATGAGAGTCTAGTTCTTTCCCCGTCGAGATCCATTGGTGCTACAGTCATACGCTGCAGCATGGCTCCACCACGTGTCTAACGTTTCTCACGATCTCTTTCTTCACCAGCATAACGCGCGTCAGTTGTCAAGTCTCGGGAAATCGAACTTTAATATTTCTCATGCTATGATGTAACAACAACACGGTAAATACCTATAATTAACCGTGGAGTAGCGGTGTAAGAATATCCACTATCCCATATCGTCCCGTGGTTGCCGTATGAGGGAATGAAACAGAATGAACAGGGAGGGAAATGAAACAGAATGTAGGCAGCACCATCTTCCTCAACTCGAAATAATTAAAAAAATACGATTGCCAACCTGCCTGCCAAGAATGACAACTATGGCAAATATTTCCCAATCATTGGGAGGATCTTATGTTCAGCTGTGGACATCTGATAGTTGCTATAGACGATGATGATAATGTATTCGATTGCCCTGTTACTGAGTTATCATGGTTTATGGCTTATGACAATGCCACTGAAGTTAAATATACGTTGCAACTAAAATGTAAGGCACTATTGTATTTAACTAGCTATGCGAAAAGGCTTGAAATGGTCGTAGTAATTTAAGCCTTTAATTACGCGACGTTCTCTAGTTACCAAACTGGGCATTTAGAGAAACGGCTAATTGAAGATCAGTCTGCAACTAGTAACTTACACGAATGTCAGGTTATTGGTATGTAGATAGTGACTGTCTCAAAGGTCTAGTAATTGTAAACACAACTGCTGATCATGAGAAAATGAGTTATTGGCTTTTTTTGACAAATTCTCAGTAGCAGGGTTAGTGATTGGCGATGTTTTAACCCCTTGCCATGTAAAGCAGGTAAAGTTGTTGGTCTTCCGCCTGATCTCGCTCCGGCCGTGGCGGATTACCGTCGCATCGGACTATGAGAGTGAGGAAATAGATAGTGCACCTGTGCTTGCGCATACACTCCGGCACTATGATCCTGTTTTGCGCAGATGGCTAGTCTTCGTTGGGACTGGTTGCCGTGGTAGAAATTCTGTTTGGGAACCTTATTACTACACAAGTGTAATAATGCTCAATAGTCTGAGTGATTCCTATATCCAGGCGTCCTGGATGCAAATTCTAGCTTAATTCAATATTTTTGTTCAATCATAAATTATAAATATTCGAGTCTGTGCTTGAATTTCCCGTCCGTTTAAGAAACTACACCTAAGATTAATTCCGAACTCATCTCATGGTATCACAAGTTTCTTAAAAAAAAAAATTACGTACTTTGTTGCAAATTTTGATAACTTAGGTAATTAAATAATGAAGTAAGGGTGACAAAAGTGTAGGTACATTATCCAATTGATGGTAAGTGGATACTAAGGCCCACCTACAACGACTCTCGATTAAGAATTAAAATGCAGATATGCTACAAGACTCGTAAGTTTTTTAAGATTTTAAAAAAGCTAAAGCTATAGAGTTCAGTTACAAACATATTGAAGAAAGCCTTTATCATTAACAAAGTATACCAATCCTAACCTCAAACGTCAACATCTCAAAAATATTGGTATACAGTGGTTAGATTATTACTAAACTTCCCCGCCACACCCCAACTAAATTATGTATTACATTGTTCACAATTGGGGATAGCCATTTTTAAGACCATTTCCCGAAACTTGTTTAAAAATGCACAAAATAATTTTCCTTAATTTATAGCTTAATTACCTGTAGTCGTGATTTTGTTTTCAGATTTTCGTCAGCGATACTTTTAAAAATAAAATTGGGGAATTTTTAAACATTTATTCGTAAAAATATTATATGAATTATGCAAAACTATAAAGAGTTATTTAAATTGATGCTTTAAAGAGGTTTTACCATATGTGTTCTCTTTTGCTAAATTTGGCACAGAACCCTAAAAATATATAGAACTTTTCGTACGTCCATTTTTAGAACATCACTAGAGTCCATCGTGAGACCTACAGCTAAACCTTTACAGCCTGCTGAAAAACACAATCCTGACCCAATTTCTAAAACAATATACTTTTTGAACAAGCTAATAGCTTGACCTGTATGTATGAGTTTATCTAATTTTTAAAACAGATTTTAACTACTTCCAGACATCTGAATAATCTAAAACTTTGCACACGTTTTAATAATTGATACGATAATTTCATGACTATGACCTAGTATTATAAATAGGATCATAACAGTTCATGATCAAAGCGTGTTGCTTTAGTTTTAAACTCTTGTTTAAAATATAACATCAAAAAGGCCAATTAATTGAATTAGAGAACACAAATAAGGTAGCTAAAAAGGCATGTATAATATGTTACTGATTGTTCCACAACCCGCCGGCTCAGACGGTAAGTGAGCCTTTTAACGTAATTAGATTAAAGTCCGGGCCGGTCCCAGCTTAAACTTGTACATCCCTTTGTTATAGGCAGCGTTGAATGAACTTATAAATATATGTCGTGCATAGAATTCAGTTTAAAGCAACTATTTTCTAAATGGTGTTCAACATCGTCGTCAGTTCCTAAGTAGGCGACTGCTGGACATAGGCCTCTTTCACATTAGAGTATATATTATAATCGCCTAGCTTGACAGTACTTCCCATCGCCGGTTTGGATAAGCGTAAGAAAATTCATCACTCCATTACGTCCTATGGGTGTCGTAAGTGGTGATTATGTGATATCCCAAAAGCTCTTATGGCTTCCGATCGATGGCGGTTTAACCCTCTCGTTAACGCCAGGCGTAAAATCTACACCGGGAAGCAGCCTCAATCATGCCCAACATTTGGATCAACAATTAGCCTGCCAAGCGTGACAATTAAGGCAATCCTTCCTCCAACGGGAGAGGCCCAAGTCCAGCTGTGGAATTTTAAGGGCTGATTATGTAGAAGAAGATACGTGAAGAAGGGTATCACTATCTAACAGAGTTCATTTAGTTTTAATAGGCATTTATTATAGTCACCTGTTACGGCACTTATGGGATTATATATATTTCTTTTCGCAGAAACCCCACAACGGCGATCTCATGGTCTCTAATAGATGTATAGTAACACCATCTAGCGTACAACCAGGACCAGCGCTTTTTAGGCTTTTTAAAGGCCGTCAGAGCACCTGTAATTCCGCTGGTGTTGCATTTGTCAATGGGCGGTAGTCACATACCATCTTGTAAGCCGCAGGCTCGTATGCCTTCTATATAAAAAAAAGGTGCAAGACATTTTGTGTTTGGTCTATGACCTCGGATGGGCCCGTATTCCATTATTGGTATAATCGGTAAAATGCATGCCATCAGCTTCTTCCGTGCCACTTTCATCTTTGATTAAGTTAGCCTATTCTACACTTTTGTTTAGAATAAGGGTGACAACGAGCACACAGTCACTAAGTGGGTGCAGTGGCCCATAGACATCTACATCTATCATCGATTAAGTATCAAAATGCAGATGCGTTGTCACACCTAAGGACTAAGATGTAATGCCTTGTTTCCAGTAAAAAGGTTCCCCGGTTCTCTACACTCACTATATGAAACACAGCAGCATTAAGCTGCTATTTTAGGCTGCTGTTCTGTGAGAGCGTGATCCTTCCCAGTTGAGCCAGGTTGAGTAATTTTTAGCCTGTTTATCTCTCTAATGTGATGAATTCAAGTCCTTAAACTTTCAGGTCTTTCGGATCACCACCAAACAAGACAATAAATGCTGAAGCAATCAAACAATTTTTTTAATATTATAAAATTAATCTACCTAATGTGACACCTAAAAGTGAAATTAAAAATAATTTATAATAGATTATAATAAATTAAGAAAATTACAAGCGTGTATGCGTAGATATATGGATGTAAAGGAGGCGAGAGAAGTGTGTCAGGATCGTGCCAAATGGAACTCTGTAGTCTCTGCCTACGCCTCTGGGTGACAGGCGTGAGTGTTTATGTATGTATGTATGTAAAAAAATTACGTGCCCCAAAAACCTTGTCATGGTAGTAACCTATTTACCCTATATCGGCTATAATATTATCCTGTTCATTTTGATCAATACTCGATGCGTCGGGCCGCTTTGATGGCTAAATCGGTTATCGAAGCTCCGAAACGTCCTTTGCGCTGAGGTGACTTAATAGCGTTAACTCCCCAGTTTCATAGTTTAGGTAGATCCGTTTTCCCTAGTTTATTACAACGACAGGGTTCTAATTTTTAACCGCCTTCAGAAAAGGAGGAGGTATTAATTTTTGGTCCGATCTACGCAGAATGAGCTTACGTCATTTCGTTGTTTCAGGGGGCCGTCTAGGATCGTCCCCGCCATGAAATTAGATTTGATAGACCACATCATCATCATCACCATTACATCCCTTCACAAATCCACTGCTGTACATAGGCCTCCCCCAAGGAATACCACAAAGCACGGTCCTGAGCCACCTGCATCCATCGACTTCCTGCATGTCTTACCAGGTCGTCACTTCATCTAGTGGGGGGACGCCCTACACTTAATCCGCCGGTACGAGGCAGCCATTCGAGAACCTTTTTTCCCCATCGGTTATCGGTTCTTCGAGCTATATGGCGGGCCCATTGCCACTTCAGCTTACTAATCCGTTGGGCTTTGTCGGTCACTCTGGTTCTACTGCGGATATCCTCATTTCTAAGTTTATCACGCAGAGAAACTCCGAGCATAGCCCTCTCCATAACTCGCTGAGCGACCTTGAGCTTCCTCATCCGGCCAGCAGTGAAGGACCACGTCTCAGTTCCATAGGTCATCACTGGCAACACAAATCCTCGCAAAAGAACACCGATTCTTACCAAGGATGATTCGCGAGGCTATTGAAATTAAAAAAACATCCCAATTCCAATAGGGAAGATGGATGGGTGCTGCCATGTACTTGGGATCCTATAATTAATAAAATTAAATCCAAATCCAAGCATACCACTGCAAGACTTCAAGACACTATAAGCTCATTCTGCATAGATCGCACCAAAAATTAATATTCAAAATCTGAAGGTAGACTGGCTAACTATGACATCGGGACGTCAAATACCTCAGTTCCCCACGTGACCGTGCTGTAAAGCACCCAAAACGTCGGGAATTAAAAAGTTAAATTAAATGCGATAGAATCCGAAAAATTAGTTTCATTTAATGTTTAGTGTTCGCGTAAATGTAATAAGAAATCATTATAGGAGGAGGTACTCAATTGGACTGAATTTTTTTATGTGTGTTACCTCAGAACTTTTTCCTCGGTGAACCGATTCTGATGATTCTTTTTTTATTTGATAGCTGGTGCTTCTCACGTGGTCAATATCAAAATCAAGATCTGACCAGTAGATTTTGTGTTATCCTTAATAATGCGTATTTAATTGACTTCGACTATGATGATGTTCTAATTTTATTTATATTGAAGTCGGTTGTTCAACATTTTTAATTTTACTACTTTTCTAACTATGAGTCGTCAGGATTTATCATTGATATTATTAAAGTAATTTTTATGTACACTACGCATTTAAGTTACGGTTTATATACTTCTTATTATTGTTAAAAAAACAATGACTAATGAGTATTTGAATGTGGAATCTTAACTATGAACCTATCTTTATTATTTTCAAAATATTTTACATAAGTGTTGAAATGTTTTTACAAGTGTTCTTTTTTCTTTAGTTATTCATTGAGATGTATATGATAAAGTTTTTTTTTAAATATAATAGGAAGCAAACGAGCATGCGACTCACCTAAATTTCGACCGCCGCCCATGAACAACTGCAACACCAGGGCGTTGCCGGTCTTTTAAAAAGAGGCTCTTTTCTTGAGTGATAATACTGTTTGCTATTTTAATAAAATAAATACTTCCCACTGCTTGTCACAGGACTTCTCAAGCCTTTCATGTCTGTGAGGGCTAGGCTAGGTTACACATAGAATAAAACGATTTTTATGGATTTTAAATCATGTTATAGTTTAAAGAAAAGCAGAGATAACAGATGCATATCGGGTAGTCGTCTTTTCGTTGGAGATACTTAATATAGCATTGGCAGCGTTTGGTTTAGGTTTTTTTAAATTTAATTTTCATTGGTTCATTAAAACTGCGTATCATACAGGGTTGGGATAAATTAAGTCTGCCTTTCCGCCTAAATACAATGTGGGTGTCTTCAGCGAAGATTGGATATGATGTTACTAAGTTAGTGCTTTTTGCCTTAAAATTGTGCATTAAAACGTTACAGGTTGCGTCAAAAACCAGCTTATAATTTACAAAAAGATTCAAGGTAATATCGTGATAGTGACCTGCCAGGCGTTGGTCTCCTCTTCGACTCGTATTCGAATTGAGAACTCGGAACTTATAGCAAGTCAATCCAAGGATACCTGCAAACAAAGAAGGCTACAGATGCGTTGTCACACTTGAGGATTATTGTCTAATCTTAAAATACAGTTTGACTACAGGCTGTGAGGCATTCCATGTAAGTCCTCGGAAGAGACACTACACCTGTAGCCGTTATTTGTTTGAAGTTGTTTGCAAGTGCCCATGGGCTGCAGTAGCCATTTTTAATTAGATGGGCTATAAGTTTGTTTCTCGCTACAGATTTATAAAAAAAAATACTCCTAATTTTATGATAAACTAGCTGATACTCGCGACTTCGTCCGCATTGCTTACACACATCACTGAACACGTAGTGCTTATAAAAATCGATGTTTATTAAAACTTTAATAACTTTATATTAAATGAAGGTGTCGCAATATTTTTTTTTTAGATAAGGGCCAACTGTCTAAGAAATAAAACTTAGAAAACCTAATTGAAATCTATCCAGTAGTTTTTCCGTGATGTTTGCACAACTGCAAACCTCTATCATTTTATTTATATAGATAAGGCTTTAATTTAGCAGCGTGTACATTACGATGGTGGATTAGTAAATTGTCACAGTCACAGGTGAGCGTAAACATTTAAATGTAGTTAACTAGCAATTAAGATTTCTAGGTATTAGAAAATGTGCTTGAATCCAGCAGTAATCTTGGTTGGCGTACGTTGCTACCTACTTCTAAGAATATAACGGTAAAGCCATTAGTAAAGTTTAACAAACTAGCTAGCTCGGCAGACGTTGTTCTCTCTTTTCCGGTAGGTGGTGTGATTAGTTTTACTTCGAATTAATTTCGGACTTTTACCGAAACATGTATTGCTTTCTTTTTGCCACTCAGGCAAGAATTTTTCTATTGAGAATATCAGTAATTTTGGTGCATGTATGCAGAATTTGTTAATAACTTGACTGCAGTTCCACCTATCGAAGTCTAACACAGGTATGGACAATCGTCTCGTTAAAACAAATATTCACACCATTTTTGCAAATATAACCTCAATCGATCAAATCGTTCAGAACTATAACAATGACTAACAGATTAACAATGACCAACGATTTTGTTATAAATAAATGTTGTTCTATCCTTCCTTATCAACCCCTTAAATAAAACTCTCGCCAAGATGCGTCAAATGCTGGTATTTCTTGAGTGATTTGCAAACGCTAGGTTGTTGGGTTGTTGGTTTAGTAAGTGCAGTGTCATTATTTCGGATTGTTGATTGTGGATTGTCCACGTCACCAGCTTTTGGAAATGGGGTTCGGAATATTTGTATCCTTACGATGCATTCCTTCGCCGCCGAGCACTTGGTAAATCAGCACTTAAAATTGCAATTTGGTACCGGCGGGGAACGAACCCGGATTGCTCCAGTATAGTGCAATTTATGGCGAGCGCTTAGCACCTGAGCTACCACGGCTCTGTTATATAAAATTATTACCTTTTCCGTTACAGCCTATTAAAGTCCACTGCTGACCACAGGACTCCCCCATAGATTACCTCATAGGGGGGGTATTTGCCATAGTTGCCAAGCTGCCAAGTTGACAAGCGGTTTTTTATTTTTAGTCGTTATTAGGAAGACGCTGCTGCTCATCTCCTGACTTGTTTCCTTCTGTCACCTCTTACGACAGCCACGGGATGATATGGGGTAGTGGATATTCTGACACCGCCACGCCACTACACTCTAACAGTATTAATAAATGGGAAATAATTACAGTGTAACGAACGTGTCCGGTGAAAGGCAGTGTACACCAACCAGCAAAGTTGATTTCCCGTAAGAGGAAACGGCAAATTGCTCGTACCAACCGTCAAACGCTATAGCTGCCGGCGCAGAAATCAAAAATTATCTTGTGACCTTTTCTGAATTGACAAACTATAAAAAGGACAGTCATTGTTACACCTAAAATGCAAAATTATGCGCTGAGGGTGAAATAATGATTTGTTATTTTTTATAGAATATGGGCGACAAACGAGCACTCAGTCCAACTGATGGTAAGTGGATGCTGTGGCCCATTGACATCTAGATCCCCGCCGGCACCAATGAAATTGTTAATATGCTGATTTGCCTAGTTCTCGGCCACTAAGGAAAACATCGTGAGGAAACCTGAATGTTTGAAGAGTAAAAAAATATTTTTCGGAGGCATATGAAGTCCCTAACACGTATTGGGGTAGGCGTCGGACACTTCCTTGCCCCAAAACCGTCTGAAATGAGAGGAGGCCTGTGTCCAGCGGTGGGACGTATAATATAGGCTATAAATTTACTTAATACTGTTATCATTCCCCTCTCACCTGCTGCAACTGCTTCCTCGCAACTGCTGTGTTCCGGTTTGAAGATTGACCCGGTACAATTCCAGGTTATGAGGCATTTTAACTTACTCCACAAGGGTGAAAAATGGGTCTACGTACTGGTAGCCCGTGTCAATCTTATAATCATTTAACATTTAATAAAAAGTACAAACCGACTACAAAATTTAACAACTAGTATGGTCTAAATAGTCTTCAGTGATGAATATGATAAACTTATTATTTGAATTATATGGGACCACCTCTGAA
Source organism: Parnassius orleans (assembly GCA_029286625.1). NCBI lineage: Eukaryota > Metazoa > Arthropoda > Insecta > Lepidoptera > Papilionidae > Parnassius > Parnassius orleans. The sequence continues at coordinate 3,070,576 of JAGSMP010000089.1, forward strand.
GTATATTTGATAGAAAAATAATAATTTAAATTGATTTAGTCGTTTTCGAGAAATCGGTGCACAGACATTTAATTAGAAACTGTGAGGCATTCCATTTTAGAGTCCTCAGAGGTAGCCTTCTTTGTTTAAATTTGGCTGAGGTGGCTATGGACTGTAGAAGCCATTTACTATGAGCAAGACTGCTAGTTCGTTTGTCACTTCAGTTTTATAAAAAAAAACATAAACAATACGCGTCGAATATAGAACCTCCTTTGTTTTTGAGCTCGGTTGTAAATATTGGTTATATTAGCAAACCTAAAGCTATAACAAATAATTGAATATAATATAAATGTCGTATTGTTCTCTCCTCGTGTGTCACGATTTGTAAGGCGTAAGGAAATTAACGTTCCGTTTCCACTGTACTAGTATTAAAATGATGTGTCCAACCGCGTCCACCTCATTCATAATGCACGCAATGGAATTGTAAACGCATGACGTTCTTTATTTATCCATTTATGCTCGATGATGTTAAAAACTTATTTATATATTAGATATATAACGGTTTAATAGCATTCGGTTACTTAGCTTGTAGAGCCGTGGTAAGTGGCCTCGGGAGCGCTACTCCCGAGCACCCGCAGCCTACGCACACTAACACAATGTGTTTGTGCACGGCTAACAACAGCCAAATGTCAAAACTTCATCGTGAAATAGAATAACTATACCATAGTACGTCTCGCATCTTTGATCCTCGTCAAGTATTATATAATAAGTCATGTGTGTGATATCTTCATCGAGAGTGGATAAAAGTAAGATTCATCATTCTATTTTAAGTGCTGTTTTACCACGTGCTCGGCGATGAAAGAAAACATCATGAGGAAACCTTCGAGAACATGTAAAGTCCGCAAGCATTAGAGCAGAGCGGCGGACTAATTTCTCAATAAACCTCTCAAAAATTAGGAGAGGCCTCTGCCTAATGATAGAATATACTCGTGGATAGGCTAAAACCTGTAACTACTTTACTTTTAAACCTTTATCGGCGGTTAACAAGATCTTCCGTGTAGTTCGTTAATCGCCTCTTACAACACCCACGGGATGATTGCTCTGTGATAATTTCTTTAATGCCGCCAAAACTCGGACACAGTAACAACTCACAATATATTAAAATTAAATGAACCCCAATAAAAAAAAAAAAGTGGAACTTTTATCAAAAATATCTACCTAGTGTGATGTAGGCCACACAACATTTGTATTTAGTGATGAGAACAGTTTTCTACCGACTTCAAAAAGGAGGAGGTACTCAATTCGACTGTATGTTTTTTTATGTGTGTTACCTCATAACTTTTTTCTCGGTGAACCGATTTCGATGATTATTTTTTTATTTGAAAGCTGGTGCTTCTCATGGTCCCATATAAATTTGTTCAAGTTTACCAATAGTTTTTGAGTTACACTTAATAATTTATATTAAAGTCGGTTGTACAAAATTTTTAATTTTACCACTTGTTTAAGCAACACGTCTTTCATTTTTAACCCTACATTACATTGAGTTCCAACCAGGAACCTCACATTATACTAGCATGGAAAACATTACGGTTTTCCCGCATGCAAAACAAAGATTTTAAAACTGTCGACGTAGTCACACCGCCACACAGTAGCTGACAAAACGAAATGTGGCATCAACAGCGCGAGTATACGGCATGGATGACTGTGAAAAATATATCGAACGCCGCACAATCCGGCATACTTCAAAAGCTAAACCGAAGTACGCGGGAGTTGTATTGAGAACATCAAATTCACGTCGCGACAGCGCCTGCAACGGGACTGCGGAAACTATGTACGGTCGGCACAGTCATTTCCTTTTAAATCCTTTTTATTTTTCCATTTAAATATACCAGTATTATATATATATGAAATGACCTCCAGACCGAATTTCGACCATGGTGACCATGTGTGCAAGACAGGATTACAGTGCACGAGTGTGTGCGCAGGTGTGCTCTCTATTGCCTCACTCTCATATAGTCCGACGGTACGGAAATTCGATAAGAAGAGATTAGGTATAGGACCGATGGCTTTACCTGCTTTCCGAGGCACGGGTGTGAAACTCCGTCAACTACCTGACTTCGGGCTGTAACTAAAAATTACTTGACAGAAAACCCAATAACCTATTTTGGTCGACTCGGGATTCGAACCTGTCGATCAGCAGTTAGATTAGACTAGACCAACAAGGGCATCACTATAGATATAATATACCTATATATATATAACAAAATAACATATGTGGTACTTATAACAAAGAAACAATTTTTGACATCTTTGTCCGTCTGTCTGTTTGTTCCGGCTTATCTCCGAAATAGCTAGACCGATTTTGACGGGACTTAGGTGTAACTTAGCGTACTTTTATATTAGAAAAAGATTATGGGTAATAAATTCCACGCGAACAAAGTCGCGGGGAACAGCTAGTCTATAATATATTATGTCGGTCTGAACGTTAATATAAAATTTGCTTAAATTATCTTCTTTTATGTTATCACCCCACAAATTGTTTACTGCTGAACATGCATTATTGAAAAGATGTCTAGCAAACTGGCGATCGCAGTATCAGATGTATCCCACCTTCGCCGTCATCGGTCTACGTATCTCTACGCATCTGGTATATGAGAGTACGTGATGGTTAAGTCGGAAGCCTTAAGTCTTTTGGCATTTCCATAGTCCATACCAAGAGATGGTGGATTCTTGAACGCCCACACCACACTGCACGGAAGTTTAATATACATACATAAACTCTCACGCATGTCTATACATATAAATAAAGTTTAAGTCTGTCTGAAATATTGAAATAACTGGCTTCTTGTAAGCTCGGGGAGCTATTTGCACGCTATTAAGACTTAAATAACTATTTAAAAAAATTGTCTCTTGGTAAGGGTTACAGTTAGAGAGCAATGCCAGGAGGAAGGCTATATTATATATATTTTATCGCAAAAACTTAAAAATTCTTTTTTTAAAAACACGGAAAATTGATAAAATAAATATAGTAATATATATAAATCTAATCAAAAGTAATAAATACATTATCATTAATAATAAATTGATTAGTTACCGTTATAGCCTATTAAAGTCCACTGCTGAACATAGGTCTCCCACATAGAATGCCTTATAGGGGGGACATTTGCCATAGCTGCCACGCTTCGCATGCGGGTTGGCAACCGCAGTTTTTTAGTTTAGTCGTTATTAGGAATACGCCGCTGCTCATCTGATCTTTTCCTCTGTCGCCTCTTACGACACCCTCGGGATGACATGGGGTATTGGATATTCTTACACCGCCACTACACGGAACTTTTGATTAATAATTAATAATAATTTAATCACGAAGTAAGTAAACAATTTACGATACGCTTTATTTTATTATTTATGTGCAAAAACACACGACACCGTCCGCACGAGAAATGATCATTAATAACGCGTGCTTAAAGTTTCCTTTTAAGTAATTTATATATTTTTTGTCGTAATATGATATCAATTAGGTTGGAAAGTTTTTACGGTTGTTAATTTATGGTGTAAATAGAAGATAATTTAACGTAAAATAATTACGAAACAACAGGTTCCATATTATTAAAAATGTAAAACTACAAGTCATTATGGTGTTAAAGTCAAAGTTTTGTCATGCGCATTGTGAGATTTCCTTTTTATGGAATAAGTATCACAAACGAGCACACAGTCCACCTAATAATGTGGCTCATACACATCTACATTTATCCTCGATTAAGAATCAAAATGCTGATGCGTTGTCACCCCTGAGGACTAAGGTGGAATGCCTCCTATCCAGTAAAAAACGTCTTCGGTTCTCTACACTCACTATGCAAAATACAGCAGCATTAAGCTGCTATTTTACGCTGGTATTCTGACAGAGCGTGGTTCTCTCCGGTAGAACCCACCTATTCGTGCTACAACCATAATATAGCTGCAGCATAGCTCTGCCACGTATAAATAAGTTTAGGAGTTTTGGCGGCAACTTGACCGTCGGTGGATTGCTGCTCCTGTATTATTGTTTATATTATAATGGTCTGAAGTGGATTTTAATATGCGCATGTGAACTGTTAGTGGAAACGATGAAACAAGTGCTCCGATGATGACATAAACCTCAAGTTATTGTGTCTGTTTAGGCGCTTTGAGATACTATCGTCATCAACTGTTTGCTATTTTAAACGGCTGTTAAAATCTCCTAAAAACTTTGCAATGTGAAAAAATATTTTGAAGAAGTTTTTAAACAAATCATTTTAAAGGATAATTTATTTTTACTTGATACAAGCAAAAGTACAATCCTACGAGTCCATTACCAAAGAAAGAAAGAGCGTATTGAGTTTTATTTTTTTATTTTCATATAATCGTCATCTTCATCACTCCGCAATTGTCCACTGTTAAACCTAAGTTTCTCCTTTGTTTGGAGAATTCCCTAAAATTGAAACTTGTCTGGCAAATTGGTGATCACAGTACTAGACGCTTCGTATCATCGCCACCGGAAATTTCAGATCTTTACTGTCTCGTTGGTCTAGTGGTCGTAGACGCAGTTGCTGATCATGACGTCCCAAGTTCAAATCCCAAGTCGGGTCAAAATCAGTTATTGGGTTTTCTGTCAAGAAATTCGCAATCAGAGACCAGCCCGGAGTCAGGAAGTTAGCGCTTGGTTGCAAGTGTCCATGGACTGCAGTGGCTACTTACGATTTAGATCGTTTGTGATTTCAAAACATTTTTGGCTCAGCAAGTCATCACATCATTCTGCTATGTCCATTGCTTTGACATTCAAATTTGTGAGTTAAATCTGATAAATAATTTGTTATAATATTTTGAAATGGATTGTCAGACCGTACCGATCGGATATGCAAGCGGGCGTCGGCGAGACTCTGTCAGTGAAATCTGCCGGATTACACAGAATCGAACCGAAACTAAATGGCTAACTGTCTACTACCTATGCAACAGATCTGCAACAACCGACACCTGAGCCAGCCGCTAACTGAAATGTTTTAGTCTCTATTTGTAAACTTTACGCGAAAATCTTTTATAAATTGTAGATACAAAATTTCTGGGTGTATGTTCTTTTGGACAACTGACACAAAAATTAAGTTCTAGATTAGCAGTTGACATACTAGACTTCATGCATATACAGGGTTATTTTGCAATAACCGGCCAAATTTGCAGAGAAGGTTCAGAATAAGTAATATAAGCAAATGGTGAAGAAAAATTAATAAAAAAAATCTCAAAACATTCTGTCCTTTTATCTTTTAAATTCAAAATGCGTGGTAATGCGTCATTTTGACTGATTGTCATTAAATATCTAACGCCTGCTATTTTACTACGCACGCACACATTCGTAAGGGTCGATCGGTCGGCAAAAACGTTGTGAATTGAATCGCACACAGAGGAGCGCGCGTACGCATAGTTGTTGCCCATAAATTACATTCAATTTGGGATGATTTCAAATTAAAGTAGAAGCTTTATTTACTCATATTTTCAAAAACTGCAATAACGTTGTCATTATTTATGTATTTGAACTTAAGTTTAAAATTTGACTACTCCTAGAAAAATAACCCTGTAATATACGAGTATAATTCACTAAAGTGAATTATACTCGTATATTATAATCAGAGAGTTTTTTAAATTTATTATTGCAACAAAAAACTTTGAAACCTTAAGAGTTAGTTTAAAATTGTAGCTACGGTTATGTTAATAAAGTTTACTTTTAATCATATTATTGTATTTATGTTGTTAAAATTTACTTCTAATAATATTATCGTACTTTTAAAGCCACATTTTAGCTTTAGTTATGTGTAGGGTTGTCAAGCCACTTTATAATAAGTAATATAGTATCCTTCTATATTAGAGGTCCGAATACTAGAATCAACAAAAAATATTCCTTAAGTCGCACGGCACAGACATAATTTTAGAAAGGAATAGAAGGAGATCGGTTGAAATCCTCTGGTGGTAAATAAAAAATGGCTTTCAATAAGTATTATGTAATAATCAATATTGAATAAAAAATCATTCTATTCTATTCTATTCTAGAGCGAATTGGCGAAATTCACGTCATCTTTGAGCACGTGCTGAATTAACCAGCTGCTGGTAGAAGGCTAACATTCATGTGAAAGTGAAACAACATTTTATTTTTGTTTAGCTGTTTTACACTGACTGTCTTAGACTTCCTGTTTTCGAGTGAATCACACATACATACGAATGTATGTCTGTTCATTTCTGGCCCATAAAGTAAAGGGATTGATAGATTTTTAATTTAGAAGTATCGCTTGATTCGTCGTGATCCCATGAGTGTCATAGGCTATCAATGCGGTAAAAACGAAAAGTACGACGCTCTTAAAACCAAATAGTAGATAAAGGTAGTCAAGTTTGTTTTTTGCTTTTAAAATAACATGTTTATATTTTGTGTTAAATCCTTGGGTTTGCCTTGTATTTTATAATTATATGTAAAAAAGAGTACTTTCACATTGCAAAACTGAAAATTATGGTTTGTAGGTACATGTGCTGTTTATGCATGTAGAACGCCTCCACTATAAAATACACAGCGTGGGATTACGTTTTTAATAGAAACAGAAAAACGTAACCATCAAAAACAAATTTATTATTGAGTCAACACTTCGTGTTCGTGTTCTCTTTTCGTTTTGCTGCACTTGTATAGGGTTGGCACATGGGACATGGCTTACCCATTAAATTCACTTTTGAAGTCTTGTATAATTACTTATTACGTAAAAAAAAAACAAATAACTCATATTGCCAACCCTACAGCAGTCAGCATTATTTAAACGTCAACCTACAACTACAACTCGTATAGAGCGAGTCGTTCTATTTAGCGTTTTTTCACCCGTTTTTTGGAAACTACACCGTTTAACTCTCCCGCCCAACTGCGAAATTGCACTATCCGTAATTATCCCTTAAAAATGGACGAAATTTTCCGTGCGTTGAAAAAAGGATGCCTAAATGCTGTTCTCGTGTTTATGTGTTGCGATACGTATACTTTTATTTTTTACTACTGCGACTTCGCCCGCGTGTGATAATTTTTTACGATTGGATTTCATGGATTTTAATTTTTTTGCGCGGAACCCTAGTTATTTTTCTAAAATAAAAGTAGCCTAAGTTACTCCTTATAAAATCAGCTATCTGCCAGTGAAAGTCCCGTCAAAATTGGTGCAGCCATTTCGGAGATTAGTCGGAACAAACAGACAGACAGACAAATATTTTAAAAATTGTTTTAGTTATGAGTACCGTCTATACGTGGTAGAGCCATGCTGCAGCTATATTAATAGTATAGTTGTAGCACGAATGGGTCGGCTCGACCGGGGAAGGACCACGCTCTAACAGAATACCAGCGTAAAATAGCAGCTTAATGCTGCTGTGTTTCGTATGGTGAGTGTAGAGAACCGGAGACCCTTTTTACTGGAAAAGAGGCATTCTATCGTAATCCTCACGGCTGACAACGCATCAGCATTTAAATGCGCAAACGAAGATAGATGTAGACGTCTATGGGCCACAGCAACCACTTACCATCAGGTGGACTGTGTGCTCGTTTGTCACCCTTATTCTATAAAAAAAAAATACGTTCATATGCATTTAGTAAAAAAACTTTTATTTTGACATTACAAACAGACATTATTTGTATAGATAACGACCACTGTCTTGATTCGATTAGGTACCCGTTTAATCGATAGCTGTGTAACATAAAATGAACAAATTTCAGGTGTGAATATTTTATGTCTCCGTCCTTTTAACACAGCATCGGAATATTCCTCCGATGGTCATAATCGTAAAACGTAGTAAAAACAGTAAAGTTACTGTCTATGGTATCCCACCGCTGGACCCAGGCCTCATCTCATTTCTCAATGAAACGTATTGATAGTTTTATTTTTTTGGAAAAGCACTATAATAAATCCTACGTCCGTTACAAATTCTGGTCATTTAAAAGTCGTCATAATTGGGGGTTTAACTAAAATTTTACAGTATTCACATGAGTGACCCTGTTTAATCCCCGGCGGCAACACTGAAACTGTAATAAGAATAAGTATTATAAGTGCTGAATGACCTTATGCTCGGCAATGAAGGAAAACATCGTAAGCATCTGGATGTAAGATGGGCAGCGTGGTGGACTCTTTTCTGCCCTATTACGAGAATCATCTCTGAACAGACTTAACCTGTACCCTGCACCCTGCAAATAGGACATTTACAAGCTGTAACTTCATTTTATATTGTCGTATATTTAACATTTTTTCATGGGTGTTATCAAAAAACTATGCTCATGTAAAATGAGTAAAACTTCTACACAAGTTAAGCCGATTTGAAAAAAGGGGGATGTTAACAAATCGACTGTATTACTGCAATTTTTTTTTCAATGTATGATACAAAATGTCTTCGTCAGTTGGGAACCGATTTTGATAATTTATCTTTTCTTGTCTGTATTTTTTATTAAATAGTTTAATAAGCCCTAAAATTATTATTTTATTAACTTATGGAAAAAATTACACCCCTAAGGGTGACAAAATAGGGGATGAAATTTTTCTACGCAGAAGGAGCTAACACTACCTTAGTTTTTCAGGAGTATGCTTGTTTTGGATTAAATAGCCTTGCGAATCATTTGTGGTAGAAATCGCTGTTTTTTTTTTTGCGAGTTTTATCAAATCTGATCTAATGGTTTGGACAATCCTAAACATTTTTAAATATTCATGTATCGCAGACTGTGTGTTCTGAACATATTTAGGATCGTTTATAAAGATAATAAAGTTAAATTAAACGCTTTAAAATCCGTACAATTAGTTTTATTAATATTAATTTAATAATTAATTTTAACCTCACACCTGAATTGGGCTAATCACTTTTTATAACTATACCAAATTTCAAAAATCAAGACAGAGAAACTTATCTGATTACATAGCGTACCGTTTGCTGCATAGATACACAAACTGCATTTGGCACAGAATATTAAAAGTATCCGTTGATTTTATTGTAAAGCATTTTTCGTTTTAAACTGTGAGCGTGGTAAAGCCTCTAAAATCCTCTGTAAACCGAAAAGTGTGAAGAACAATTGAAAAAGAAAGCAACACTAATGGCAGCTGCAGAAGGATATTGGACATCTGAAATCCCCGCATATTTCGCAAAAATCCCCATATATTTCGCAGAAAAAACTGAAATCGTCGCGTTCACGTGTCAGAGCTGTATTGACTACGTACAATGTCCGTCGATCGCTCGTAATAACTAGTTAGCCGAAATGGATATGAACAGCGACGTGAGCAGAGTGTCAGCTAATGTTCAATGTTTATCCCACTTTCTCGTTAATTGTGACATTGTTTTATGTTGTAGAGCCAAGCTGCAGCTATATTATGGTTGTAGCACGAATGGGTCGGCTAGACCGGGGTAGGACAACGCTCTCATAGAATACAAGCGTAAAATAGCAGCTTAATGCCCCTATGTTTCGTATGATGAGTGTAGAGAACCGGAGACTCTTTTTACTGGAAACGAGGCATTCTATCTTAGTCATCAGGGGTGACAACGCATGTGCATTTTGATTCTTAATCGAGGATAAATGTAGATATCTATGGACCACGTCATCCACTTACCATCAGGTGGACTTTGTGCTCGTTTGTCACCCATATTCTATAAAAAAGATAATTTTATTGTAAAGACGAATATATTGTACTAAATAAAGGTGACCAACATAACAATTGGAGTTATAGTAACAGTAGTAAAGACAGTATGTCTTATTGATTAATGTATTAACACTGTTAATAAGTCATAATAGTCAGTTCTAAAATAGAATCCCAGCCTAAAATTAATATTTTGTTCGATATCTACGCAAATAATTGATTTTCATTAGTTTTGTGATGTTTAACAAATAATATATGTATGTCGTTTCAATAATTAACTTGGTACTATAAATTAACAAAAATAATAGAAAAGCAGCTCCTTCCCTTTTGCTAGCCAACCAAAGCGTTCTTCGTGAATCGCAGCCCGGGTGAAATTCGTGGAAAACAAAACGACGGACGGGGCTGAGCTCGGATACAAAAAACGACGCAAAGCGACTAGGGATGACGAAAAACGACGAGGTGCGACGAAAAACAACGACGGCGTTGCGTCGTTCGTTTACCTCGCGCCGTAAGTGGGCCCGCAATTGAAAACTGCCTGTATTTTTTGTCGTGTATCGTTTTAGAGTTCTGTACTGTGATTGGAAAAGTGATTTTTTTTTATTTAGATACTTCATAAACAGTTAAGGACTGCTTTAATGAAACTGTATTTTTTTTATAGAATATGGGCGACAAACGAGCACACAGTCCACCTGATGGTAAGTGGTTGCTATAGCCCATAGACATCTACATTTATCCTTGATTAGGAATCAAAATGCAGATGCGTTGTCACCCGTGAGGACTAAGATGGAATGCCTTGTTTCCAGTAAAAAGGGTCTCCGGTTCTCTACACCCACCATATGAAACACAGCAGTGTTGAACTGCTATTTTACCCTGTTATTCTGTGAGAACGTGGTCCTCCCCCGGTCGAGCCGACCCATTCGTGCTAAAACTATACTACTAATATAGCTGCAGCATGGTTCTCCCAAGTGTATGAACTGAGGTGGCTTAGGGGGCACATTTTATTCAGGTATATCCCCGCTGACGTCACTGAAACCGTTAAAAGCAATTTTAAGTTTTGATTTACGTGTTCGGCGGTGAAGAAAAAAACATCGTGTAAAAACCTGCATGTTTGAGAAATTAAAAGGAATAGGGAGGACATGATGTCAAGTCTGCCAAATTTGACATGACATATGATGTACACGCACTGGGGTAGTGCGGCAGAAACTTACTTGCCCTAAAACCCTTTTAAGAATAAGATCACGCCTGTGCCCACGCCTTTTTTTTATTACAAGCTAGTGCTTGACTACTATCCTACTTGATTGTAAGTGGTGATGTAGCCGAACACTCATGCATTGAAGATTGTAATCGTATGGAAAGACAGATGTTTGAAAAATATTCCACTCCATTTTCGTATGCATTACGAACGACGAAATGTATCTTTTGGTTCGAATACGTATACCACGTCGTCTACAACAAAGGGATGAAGACTGGCAGAGCGTCTCATTAACTCATTACTTCTTATATTTACGCGAACACTACACATTGAATAAAAATATTTTTTATGGATTTTATCGCGTTTAATTTACTATTTTAATTCCCGACGTTTCGGGTGCTTTATAGCAACCCATGGTCCCCCCCGTGACCATGGGTTGTTGTAAAGCACCCGAAACGTCGGGAATTAAAATAGTAAATTAAACGCGATAAAATCCGTAAAAAAGAGTTTTATTCAATGTCTCATTAACTCGTTATCCGATGATAGAAGGGAGAGGGAGTAATTATGTTTTTTTTCTTTCTTTTTTTTTGAAGTTACCCCACACTAGGATTTCCTACTGTATCGTGGAACAGATTACATACATAAATTGCACAAGATTCCGAAACTATTATTTGTAGGCCATTTAAATAATTGTTCCGTGTGGGATTTGAGCCTGCAGACCAACTCATTGCTAATAAGCTACTGCGCAACGGAGACCTCAATGCGATACTTAATTTACTTTCTACAAAAACTTATAATTTTATCGCCCTATATTTGACTTTTTTTAAAGTCGTTTGCACTTGGATTTGTTAATTTTATATCAAAAATCATGTTTGTCGTCGTAACAAAACCAACAGGAAGTTGAATTATTTGAATAACTGTTATTATTCACGTGTAAGACTTTGTTACACCACCAAATAATCGGTTCGCGTGCATGTGTTAACTAAGCTTTGCCGCACTTTTGTGGCTTACGTTTTTACAAAATTAGACTTTATAATCAAATCTCTAAAACTAATTGTAGATTATAGTAGAGTTATAAAAATAGTAATGTATGCCTTGGTGAAGTCATACGTATTGATTGCGCTATTCCTCCCGTAGATGATGAAGAAATCAAATGAGAAAAACGCTAGGATAATTTCATATATTTCGTAGCGTTTTTTTTTATTTGACTTTATTGGCATCCGACACGTTCACAAAAACTATCTTGCCAACCAACCGAATTAGAAAAAAATAATATGATATGTTTTTATATCTGGTTTTAAGAAGTAAGTGTCACAAACGGCCACAGTCCGCCGGATGGAAAGTGGATGCTGTGGCCCATAGACTTGAAAATGCTGATACGTTTCCACTAGGGGTTGCCAGCTATTTTTAACTAAATATAGCTTGATACTATGATCTGTAATTAAAATACATGCTATTATAAAAAGACATGCCTAGTGTGTTTTTTTGGCCCTACGCCATAGACATAATTTATTAAAATATCTATATATTTTAAGAATTATAAAAAACATGCGTGAGTGTCGTGGAACACTCGGTTGGAACGAAGTTCCTTTCTTAGTATATTATTATTGATAAAAGTATTATATTATTGATTAACAAATACAAATAAATGAATTATTAGCGTCTATTAAAATGAAGCGTCATTTAAAATAAAATAATATTTCTTTCATGGCAGGATAAGAAAAAGTGCGAGGGAGATGGATATTATTCCATCCCACTTCCTTATAGCCGCCAAGGCCGTCTACACTAGAAGGGGTTGTCACGGAAAAATCTTACACTTTCTCTCGCCTAGCCCCCATCCGCCAAATTCGTACCGTCCGATAAAGAACTTCGTTCCAATATTCGAAATCCTTATATAGTAGGATCCCGTATTATATAGATGGCAACCCTAACTGTTACCGCAAAACGCTAAGGTGGAATGTCTTATTACCAATAATATGGGTTGCCGATTCTCATCCCTAACCATACAAAACATAGCAGCATTATGCTGCTATTTTACGCTGGTATACGCGGTCCATTCCCGGTCGAGTCGACCCATTCGTACTGCGGCTATAATACCTACAGCTCTAAAGTGTCTATTTATTCAAAATCTAGAAGTGTGTACGTTCTCTACGCTCAGAAAGAAAGACGAAACGCTGCGTACATTTCAAGTGATGCAAATCCAAGCCAAAACCATGCTCCACTTATTCTAAGAACACTCACTCACGTATACATAATATGCATTTAAAATCATTTGCAACCAACGATATGTTTTAGGTGCATAGGTGCAGCAGTAAACTTTTCGGTCTGATAAAGAAAGAAAAAAAGAAAGATGTGTATGTGAGTACATCAAAACGTTGAGCATGGTTTCGACATCACTTGAAATGTACGCAGCGCTCCGTCTATCTTTCTTTGTTGGTTTGTACTTTTCTGACAAAAATCTCACTTTACGTGTCATTATTTACATGTTTTTCTTTCTATAAAATGGCAGTCCGTACCGGTAAAAAACTGTAAATAAAAGTAAGGAGCGACCCCCCCGGATGTAGTGACGACCTGGTGAGACATGAAGTCGATGGAAACGAATGGCTGAGGACCGTGTTTCGTGGTATTTCTTGAGCACTCACGTGGTAAAGCCATGCTGCAGCATTACTGGTATAGTTGTAGCACGAATGGGTCGGCTCGACCGGGGAAGAACCACGCTCTCACAGAATACCAGCGTAAAATGGCAGCTTAACACTGCTGTGTTTCGTATGGTGAGTGTAGACAACCGAAGACCCTTTTTACTGGAAACGAGGCATTCCATCGTAGTCCTCACGGGTAACAACGCATCTGCATTTTGATTCGTAATCGAGGATAGATGTAGATGTCTATGGGTCACGGCAACCACTTACCATCAGGTGGACTGTGTGCTCGTTCGTCACCTTTATCCTATGAAAAAAAAAGCAGACTAGTTCGGTGGAATCGTGAATGGCTGTAATGATAATGATGATGATGTGGTAATTTTTTAATGATCATGTCAACTACCTAATATACATTAATAACTGAACTGAAAACATTATCTGAAACTTTCGGATATCCGAAATGATATCCGTAACAACACTAAAATCCTAACATATCCCTATCCCGTTCCAATATCATAACCTAAACGATCCTACTAGAAATAATATGAAAATCTAAAACTATATTTCCTACAAACTTGTACGTGTAATAGTTACTCGATCACGAGTGTCAACTGTGATCAAAAATATCTTACGTAATATTACAATCACCGAAAACAAAAGTGATCGCATCAACAAATAATGTGTATAACCTAGATAGAGCACGCTAGTTAGGTACCAAAACGCTGGTCTAACGACCTAGATCCCAGTCTGACCTTGTGCTCCTTTACTACTATAGGTATTTGAGTGGAGAGGACGATTTGATTTCATCGAGTTTCTGTTTCGACGTTTCTAGAACGCGATATTTTTATCGGCACGATGTTTTCGTTTTTATAACGAGAAAATATTTGTATACAAAATTATTTTTTTACGTAGGTATATGAAAGTTTCAAGTAGCTGTTTTAATGATGGCGTTCTCAAATATCAAAGCGCGATTATTCTGTTTAAAATGTGTATCGTATGTTTCCTTATATCTTTTATATTTAAAGTTATAGTAGAACCAATCAAAATATTGCATTCCCATGTGTTGGCGTGAGAGAATCTACTACCCTATACCATCTCTTGGGTGCCGTAAGAGGCGACAGAGAGAAACTAAAATACGATGATTGACAGCCATTTGTCTTTATAACGACATAATACAAAAATAGAAAAAAAAACTGCGGTTGTACGGTGTGCCGTTATATGTGGTGGCAAATACTAAAATATAAGGGAATTTATGGGAGGCCTATGTTCAGCAGTGGACTTGTGATCAGCTGTAATTCATGAACGAAGTTCGTTCGTAGTTACTGCCGTATAAATAGGCCGTTGTAGTTCAGGGGATAAGCTCTTGCATTAAAATTCCATAGTACGTGAGCAAACTGAGTTCGGATCCCGTTAGCACTATAATTTGTTAATTGCCATTTTGAATGCTGATTTACCACGGGCTTGGCCGTGATGCAAAAAAATGCATCGTGAGGAAACTGACATGTTTGAGATATTAAATATGTTTCGAAGACATTTAAACTGGCATTGAGGCTACGCGGCGGAATCTTCTTCTCACCTTGCTCTAAAACTCTACGAAATAAGTTTATGCAGTTGTATGTGGTAATACATATCGACTGTTGGTAGGATTCCTATCTACCTAAGAGTCCGTCTGGGAAGGTACCACTCTCTTGTCTATTTCAGCCGACAAACAGCAGTACTTGCACTGCTGTGTTCCGGTCTGAAGAGTAAAGAGAGCCAGTATAATTATAGGCTGTGAAGCATTCCATCTTAGTCCTCAGAGGTGACAACGCACTTGTAACCTTCTTTGTAGCTAGCTACGGGTGTCCATGGACTGCAGTAGATATACCATCAGGTGGACTGTTAGGTGTAAGTTCCTTTGTCACTTCAGTTTTATAAAAAAAAAGTATGTATGTCTGTTGTTATTTTACTGTGTGTATTGACGGACTTAAAATAAATAAAAAGATGTTTACAATATATTAAAACAATAGTTATTAACGTAACGTAAACTAACGTTTAAAATGTAGGTATTAAAATGTATGATGTTGGTACAGACTTTCTAAAATGCATACACTTTTATTGAAAAGTGTAAAGAGTTGAGTTACATTGTTAAACGAGAACCCAGCAACCACACGTTACATGCAAACAAAACGTAAACGTCTCTAAAGTTCAAAGGTACAATGTATGAAACGCGATGTCACTACGGTTTTATTTGCACAAATTTGACGCCGTTATCGTTAAAGTATTTTTACATATCTAGTATGTCACGCAAAGCTGGAACGGTGTTTTATTTTAGCTCAGCTGTTAAAAAATTCAGTTTGATTTAGAGTTCCGTACCGAGTTCAAGAAAACGTAACACTTATACATAGGGCTCACTGAAAGTAATGCGCTCCTGGCTACACATAAATGTTTGAATTTCGAATGTTATATTTTTTAAACATAAGAAACTTTTGACTTCTGAAAAGGTGGAGTTCATGTATACAGTCCAGACCCCGCACTATGCGATTTCTTTATTTTTGCATAAATCAAAGATTTCATGAAAGGTTTGACATTTACGGAGCCAGAAGAGGTCGTGATAGCTTTCAAACAGCACGTGAAAAATATGCCCGCAGGACAATGATCCTTAGGTTTGAACGAATGATAAAGCATTTAAAATGTAATGGAGAATACTTTGAATAGCTGTAAAATATATATTACTTTATTTAAAAATTGTTTTATAAGTGAGTTACGCAAAACTTTTAGTGTACGAGTGTGTACCCCGCGTGTCACCTCGGTGTCTGTCACAGGGGCTTTTCTTTTAATGTTGCTCGTAAACGATGAAGTTTGACATCATTGTAATAAACTGCGGTTAGCGAAATACAGACTAGTAAGCAGCTCCAAAGGTGCTACAAGTCGTGGCGATTAAGGCAAATCCTTCCTACAATGGGAGAGGTCCGTGAGGTCAAGGAGGAGCAGTGGACTATTGTAGGGTAAAGAAAGAGAGTTAAAAAAATCAAATGTTCGATTTAAAGTTGTTTGTGCATGTTGGATTCTTGATTAATTTTGTTTTGTAACATCAACGTTTATGATAATCTAATTTAGTACAAGTAAAAAACTTTTGTAAATCCTGATACAGAACTGATTTGCTTATTTTCCCTTTATTAATTAAAATTTATAAACTTGTATACATGCTACATATTATCCGTTTTCACCTTTACCATACGGAATCCTATAAGCAACACAAACTTATAAGTCACCATGACCGAAATCGTTCAGAAAACACGATGATTAATCTTAGATACCTTATTAAATCGTATGCCCTTGCATTAAGGACAGCTTTGTCTGTGAGTAAAAGTAGAAGTGGCTTTAATCTATTACCAATTTCGTATCTGAATCGTTAGATTTGACATCGTTATCATTAGCATTACAGTTATTCACAAGTCAATTGCTAAGCATAGGCCTTCCCAACGAATGCCACAAACCACGGTCCTGAGCCATCTGCATCCATCGACTTCCCGCATCTCTTACCAAGTCCTTCACTGCTGGCCGTTTGAGAAAGCTCAAGATCGATACGCGAGCTATGGAGAGGCCTATGTTCAGCAATTAATTTTGATATGCTATAATGATGATGGTGATTCCAGGTGTGTATACCATTTGGCACATATTGAGACGACCTATCCAGAAGTGGATAAAAATGGCTGATTATTAACCTTGCTTGTAGCACCATTTCCGTATAAGTAACAACCATGCATTTTTATGTATACGTAACGAACATTCAGCCGTAGCTTTGCAGATCCATTTAGCGGAGGTCAAGTTGCATGCGAAATAATTTCGTGCTATATTCACACGCGAGCGTGCGATATACGACGCCGATACAATTTTGTTTATCTCTAACGCCATGTTGTCTTAGCATTACATTAAAAAACAACGACTAAGCATTTATTCGACGCCATTGTTGTGAGCGTGTTCTTCGGTTTTTTTTAGCTTAAATCGTAATTAAAAGCCGACGACTGAAAAGAAGGGAGTCGTACTGCATAGGATCGAGCTAAGGAACCTTTTGGGGATGCCAATATTCGGTAGTAGACTTGTGATAAGCTGCAATTATGATGATTATGATGATGAGAGTTATTGCATTAATATTTTTATTATATAAAAATAGAATTTTTAAAATAATGGAAGCTGACAATATCAATTTAATTCAATTCAATTTTAATATCTCTTCTCTCTTATAATATCTAATATCATAATATAATATCTTATTAGTTATTAAAGGGGCCTTATTATTACTTATATACCAAAATAATGGATGCAATATCTTTACTTACCTATATATACTAAAATATTATTATTTATTACTGATTATTTAATTGAATTGTAATATTATTATTATTATATTACAATTCAATGAAATAATCAAGTGATAATTAGGAAATAAATTATTAAAGAATCATGATCAGAAAATTAATTACATGTTGCATTTATATATTTAATGCCAACTACCTTTGTAACAATTTAAAAATATTTTATCGTCAAGTTTTTAGATTTTTATTTAAATGCATGTTATTTTTATTTCTATAATTAATATATGTCAAATACTGAATACAAAGCAATAAATTGTCAAAAAATATACAATAAATATTAAATGTGAAAAAATATAATTAACAAGTTATTCCATATTTCACCATTATTGCAGACTTATTAATTTCTTCATAAGTCATGTATTCGTCTAAAATAACAAGTGGTAAAATTAAAAATTTTGTACAACCGACTTCAATATAAATAAAATGAGAGCATCATCAATGTGGTCAAACTCAATTAAATACGCATTATTAAGGATAACTCAAAAACTACTGGTCAGATCTTGATCAAATTAAATAAATACCTATATGGGGCCACATGAGAAGCACCAGCTTTCAAATAAAAAAGAATACACCAAAATCGGTTCACCTTGAAAAAAGTTATGAGGTAACACACATAAAAAATATACAGCCGAAATGAGTACCTCCTCCTTTTTTTAAGTCGGTTAAAAACAATTTGTTGCCAGCCATTTTGTGAGTTTTCTTTCAAAAGTTACAGCATCACATCAAAAGCTCATAGCCTGTATTGATATGGGAGATCATTATTCCGTTTGTCTCAAGTTACGTGAGTTTGTTGTTATTTAATAAAATAAATTAGCAGCCCATTGGCGTCCCACTGCTGGTCACAGGTCTCTTTACGTTTCTGAATAGGCTTTGGAACGGGGAAGATTACGCCATGTTACGTTGCGTTGGTGGACTTCTAACCTCGAAATATTTTTTCCATTTCTCAGACAAGCAGGTATCCTGACGATGCGCTCCTTTCGAGTATATGGTTGGTTAATGCTGGTATTTCATATAGTCAATGTTATGACACCAACGGGACGGTATATTCATTAGAGAATTCGTTATTTATTTTTGAATCCATTGTTATATCAATGTTCGATCACATTATACCCATAGACTGTGGACACTATAGGTAGTAGACTTCTTTTCTGTGTTGGAGCCCGTCCGAGTAGATTCAATTCTCTTCCATATTTCTGTCGCTAAGCAATAGTGTACTGCTGTGTCTGGTTTTTTTTATAGCGGAGGTGGCAAACGAGCATTGGGCTCACCTGATGGTAAGTGACTACCGCCGCCCATGAACAACTGCAACACCTGTGGAATTGCAGGTGCGTTGCCGGCCTTTTAAAAGGAGTAGGGGAAAGTCAGTGCAATTCTGGCTCTGGAGCAGTTCATCTTATTCCTTAGGCGTGGCAACGCATCTGTGGCCTAATTTACAAACTGTACGAAGTTGTCAAAATCCAATTACTACTTAGGTGGGCTGTTCGTTCGTGTCTTCGAATATTTAAAAAAAAACATGTAATAATGACATTAACTTGTTTGATCACAGTCACCGACACATTATTAACTGTTATACATAAACGGGGCCACGTGTCAGAAGCTTTGATTATCAAAGATTACGTACACATCTGTTGTGACTCATTGCATGAGCAATAATCGATGTCATAGGTATCGGTACATCAATGATATTTCGGAGTTTATATTAATTTTATGTGTGAGTAGTTTATGATCGCCTGGTACAATATAATACATTGGGTATTACATTTTTAGATTACGATAATTTTAGATAAATTATAATAATAATTATTAGTGGTAATAAGAGAACCCACTACCCCATATCATCCCGTGAGTGTCGTATGAGGCGACAGAGGGAAATAGAAATAGGAAATGAGCAGCAGAATCTTCACTTTTTAGTAGAATAAGGGTGACAAAGACAAACGAGCATCTGATTGTAAGTGGATGCTATGACCTATAGACATCTATCATCGATTAAGAATCACCCTCAGGTCTAAGATGGAATGCCTGAATTCCAGTATAAAGGGTCTCCGATACTCTACACTCACCATACGAAATATCACGGTTATTCTGCTATTTCTTGCTGGTATTCTGTAAGAGTATTTTTTCACTTCATAATTCTACCCTGGTCGATCCGACCCATTCGTGATGCAGCTATGTATAGGTAGTATAGCTGCAGCGTATCTTTTCGTTGGCTTAGCGTTAGTCGACTGCTGATCATGTGTTAGTTTTGGACAGAGCGTAGTCTACGTATGGTCGAATGAGTTAGTTTAAACTTTGTCCTACGACTAGTGCTCTCATATTATATACATGTAGTTCTTCTGTGAACAAGTTTTAAAATTACGCACACGATTTAAACTTAAATTCTTATCTTTGGGCACTGCACGTGTACATGACCTTGATTTTCGTTTTTCCTCAATGGTCGGATCTTGCTTTGTTTCGGAATTCCCTACTTTAATATTCGTGCTCAGAATTGTTTTGCGGGAGTCACAAAATATTACAATCCTATACAGCCTTTGCGGATTGAAACGACTTATTCTGGTATAACATTATTTATTTATTTACATTACCGTTACTGCCTATAAAAGTCCACTGCTGAACATTTCTCCTGGTGTTGCAGTCGTTCATGGGCGCGGTAGTCACTTACCATCAGGTGAGCCGCATAAAAAAAACATTGGCCTCCCCCATAGATTGCTTCATAGGTCTATTTACATAATTGCCACGCTTAGTGAACGAGTTAGCAACCGCAGGTTTTTGTTGCTATTAGGAAGACGCTGCTGCTCATCTCCTGGTTTGTTTCCCTCTGTCGCCTCTTGCGACACCCATGAAACGATATGGGGTAATGGATTTTCTTACAGCCCAATACACGGTCGATATTTCTTAGAGTATATATATTTACCACAATAAACAAAGAAACAAATACATCTATATAATTTAAAACTGCGGTTGCCAAATTGCGTATACCAAGCGTGGCAACTATGGCAAATATCCCACCTGTGAGAGTTCAGTAGTGGATTTCAATAGGCTCTAATGATGATGATAATACCAGAAAAGTTCGGAGTTATACCTATGGCAAACAGAAAGCCATTTAAGGTTTGAACTGGGGCAATCCTACGCAATCCGAGAATGTCATTGTTGAGTGGGTGCTCCAATTTATCTAGAAGTTTTTGGAATTGATCTGGTTATTACGTGCATAATCGATAATGGACTACATTAAAATCAGAACAAGAATAAACTTAGTTTTCAAGGTAATCCAACATTTTAACCTTCAAGAAAAGAGCCTACTCCTTTCTAAAAGGCCGGCAACGCATCTGCAATTCCCCTGGTGTTGCGGTTGTTCATGGGCGGCGGTAGTCACTTACCATCAGGTGAGCCGCATGGTCGTTTGCCCCCGCTCCTATAAAAAAAATATATATTACGGAGTCACAAACTGGTAACAAAGTTATTATATAAAACCACCAATTTTAGAATAAAAATGCATTACTGAGAAATTAACACCATGCTCACTTACTTGCCCTAAAGCCCTCTCACAAATGAGAGGAGACATGTACCCAGCTGTTGGACTTATGTTATAGACTGTAACTTTTAACTATTATTTAAGGCAGCACGTAATGTTTTGTATACTCCTGTATTAATATATATAATTTTTAAATGAATTCTAGTCTAACATTTTTGAAGTGATGTCGACTGTCTCATTTAACATCGTCTTCAACAATGAAAGCGGTGATGATTATGATGACCATCATGTGTCATGGTTTTAGACCGACTGCGCAAGCTAGTGGTCGGCCTACTTACTGTAATTCGCGTTGATCTCACCCGAAGCCAATTTTGACTTACAGCGTGGAGGCAGTTTTTTGCGTAAGGACAAACATCCAGACCCGGAACAAATATTTGTAGGCCATACAAATACTTATTGCTTGCAGGATTCGAACCTGCAGCTCAATGTTAAGTCACTACACCACGCAGTCATACCGTTAATAACGATAACGACGAGTAAATGTTGTGCTTACGTATATGTTTGCGGCACTATAATAATGTCTAAAATTATATGATGTCCAATGCAGTTGTCATCTCGCCATTGTATGCGAAATGTTACGCTGTGGTCTAAATAAGCCAAGGGAACGTTGTCATAATATACTCATATATATAGAACAATGATTATCGGTATCCTATACTTTATGTCGCCCGTGTTGACCGTGTAGTGGGGGTATAAGAATATCTACTACCCCATATTGTCCTTTGGGTGTCGTAAGAGGCGTCTGAGGGAAACAAACCAGAAAATGAACAGCAGCGTTTTCCTTATAACAACTCAAAATTAAAAAATAAACTGTTGTTGGCAAAGTGCTTGCCAAGCGTGACAACAATGGTAAATTGTAGAAACAGAAACAGAAACAGAAACAGAAACTTTTTATTCAATATAGATTATAAATAATACTTATTGAAAGTCACTCTTTGTCTAATTACCACTGGTTCGAAAAAACCTCTGTCCTGGGAAGAACCAGCAAGAAACCCAGCGGGACTTTTTTTAAATAACAGCTTACAATCATGTATATTACACAATTAACCACACAAAACAAATTAGAAACAGCCTGGCAGCGAACACCTCATTCCCAGGGGTTATTATCATCCATAAATTCCTTAACATTATAATAACCTTTTATACAAACATAGATTTAGATTTAGATAGGGGGTCCCTTTCGAATGGACTTTTAAGGCTGTAATGGAATGGATGGGTACAAATAGTTCTTCCGTGTGGATTCGAACTCGCGGCACTGTATTAATAGAAATGTAATTTCCATCGATGTTGACCCCCAACATCCATACCCAATTATCTTTATTCTATGCTTTCAGTGAGCAATTCCTGTATATATTTGTATATATTATGTAATTAGTTTTTCGGAACGGACTCTAACGATTTATATGAAATTTTGTATTTAGATAAAGTTTTACTTTCAAGTTTATCTACAAGTTTCATCCCTGAGAAAATTCCAATTATTTTTTTCAGCTGTCGCCCCGTTGCTCTCGTTGGAGCGTCTGTTAGTGATCGTGTAACTTTTAGACGACTTGACCGATTGAGGTCATATTCACAAGATGTTTGTTTTATCTAGACCATAGTTCATGTTGGCTATGTTATGATCCGGTAGGTGGTGTTGTATAACCATCAGTATGTCCACTGATGGTTTAGTGCCAAAAAAGAAAATTACAAAATCTGGATCTGGTAGCGCTGTGATCAAATCATCAATAAATTTTACATTGACTACTTCATGATTTCTTACTCGTATATTTACGCGAACACTACACATTAAATAAAACTACTTTTACGGATTATAATTAAAAATAAGTAATTAAACGCGATATAATCCGTAAAAGTAGTTTTATTCAATTGACTACTTCGTTAGTCTAGTGGTCGTTAGCACGGCTGCTGTCCCAGGTTCAAATTCGGGTCGGATCAACAGTAATTAGTTATTAAGTTCTTTTTGTTTCTGTCAAGAAATTCTCAGTGGCAGACCGGAGTCAGGAAGATGGCGGTGTTTCACCCCGTGCCCAGGAAAGCAGGTAAAGACGTGGGTCTTGCACCTGATCTTTCTCCGGACGTGACCGTTTGCCTTTCCATCGGACTATGAAAATGAAGGAATAGAGAGTGCACCTGTACTTGAGCATACACTCGAGCACTATAATCCTGTCCTGCGAAATTTGGTTTGGGGGACACTATTAATATTTAAATACATTAACACTGAAAAAAGTCCAGAGTGAATTCAGAGTAAAACTAATTGCACCACCTACCGAATAGGGATGAACAACGTTTGCCGGGCTAGCTAGTAGGTAATATAATCTAATCAATTGCTTTATTATATCTCAGTGTCAGTTACAAGCGAATACGTAATAGATATTTTTTCAAATCGCAGGCATATCCGGCACTTTAAAACAGGCCGCCAATGCAACGACCTTGTCGAAATGCAGTTTCGTCTAGACGAATAATAAAAAGAATGCATTATAGACGCGCAAAAAAACGTGTCCTCCGGCGTGGCTGAAATATTGCTAGGTTTTGTTTGTTATTTAAATTTTTAGAATCAATTTATGACCTGGAATAAAAAGTAGGTCAGACTTTTTATTAGAGCTAAAAGTTTTCAAACTCAATCTACATCACCTCAATCCATTCCGTAGGTGTATTTATTAGGTAAAAAAGGGCAGGGTTACTATCTCGTATATGACAGATGGGAATACGTTCAGAATCATGTCCAGCAGTGAGCTGTGATAGGTCGATATAGAAGAAAGAATTCGCATCAGCATCTAGCGAATCCAGTCCTCACTTCCTGAACATTGCAAAAATACTCGCGAACAGACTAAGAGTGCTCCGAGGATATGTTCGGATTGATTCAAGCTGCTTAGTATCCACACCATCTGGATGCTCGTCGGTCCACCACTATGCGATTTCGCAGAACTTGTCTGCCCCCACGACCACTTTGTGGAATTTGCCATCAACAGAGATTTTTTCAGACATATCTGACTTAAGGACCTATGCGTACCTGTACCTTTAAAAGAGCCCCTTTCTACGGTCTTTTCAAAGGTGACCTTCGCACCTACGATTCCCTGGTTTTCTAAATGTTTATGGGTGACGATGGTCACTTAATATGAGATTGAACAGCATGCTGGTTTGCCTCCTCTTCTATAAAAATTAAAGTAAGCTATATGTGTCTCAGACCAACAAAGAAAGATAGATGGACGCGTTGCGTACATTTGAAGTGACGCCGAAACCAAGTCAAAACCGTGCGCAACTTATGTAACGCACGAAATAACACGCATAAAACATGCAGTCACGAACACATACGCGCCAAAAATCATTTGCAACTAACAACTTGGTGGGAGAATTGTAGAACAAGGTAGTGTCCGCCGCGCTGCCCTAATTGAGTGTTGGCGGTCTTCATGGGGCTTCGATTTTTTTTTAATTTCTCACACATGTTGGTTTCCCTGACTCTTGGTAACACGTGACTTTTCTGGAAACAGTAATAGACATTTTACCTTTTCTCACCCTATTTGTAAATTGAATTACGAGTAGGTTTTTTACAATAAATCATCCTTAGTCAATAATACAGGATAACATGTAATATGACCATATTACATGTTATCCTGTATTATTGACTAAGGATGATTTATTGTAAAAATATAAAAATATTAAGAATAAATATTAAAAGTTATTGACGTAGTTTTAGTTTTTTAGATTGTAACTAGCAAAAAATATTAATATTTTATCATGTCTCTGATAAATATTTTGATATTTTTGCTCCTAAGCTACTACTTAGGAGCTGGGCACCCGATTTCATAGTACGTACGTTCTAAAATTGTTCATCACAGTTATTTATGTGCTGAATTACGTTGTGCTTGTTTGGGAAGAAAAATATCGTAAGATGTACCGGCATTTCTGAAAATTAAAAATATTTCAAGGACATGTGAAGTTCACAAATTCTGAATCACTTCACCGCTGGGCATGTGTTTAACCAAATTAAAACTTTTATTTATAAAATTGAAATAACAAACGAACGTAAAATCAAGTCGATGGTAAATGCATGCAGCCCATGAACCTGTTTAACAGTAGGATTTTCTACTGTATGGCGGAGGCGATTTGTTGCATACATAAATTGCACAAAGACACACATCCGGACCCAGAATAATTATGTGTGGTCTAAATACATGCTCCGTTTGAACTTGCAGTTCTGCAGCACCGCAACCAAACGCTTAGCCACTGCGCTACGGAGCCGTTGAACACCTGCGATCCACTTCAAACAATGAAGGCTACAGACGTGTTATAACCTCTGAGCACTAAGATGAGACTGAGATCAGAATACAGCAGTGGTCGCACTGCGTAAACGTGTGGTAACTACCCAGACGGACTGCTACTCATACTCGTAGAAAAGTAATCCTACCATTCAAATATAACCAGTTTTTAGGATTTTATCGAGTACTTTAGTGCACCCATGATCACAGAGGACTAAGTCTGAGTCCCCCCAACGTCAGGATTATAAAATAAGATAACACACACGATAAAATCCGTAAAAAAATAGTTTCATTTAAATGTGTAGTGTTCGCGTAAACATAAGAAATCACAAGTCTAATAAAATTGCAATTTACGGTTTTTTGCTGTCATTGAGAACTGAACTTAGGTTGTATACGTATTATGAAATGTTACGAACACTCTGCCCCTGAGTTACAATGGCCGCGGTTGTTTAAGTGTATTGTTCCTTAAATAAGAATAAGTAATTTTATTAAAACCAAACTTTCCTATTATATTTTTATAAGAATCGATTGTCTCAAATCGCTCTATTGCTAAGACAATGCATAGGGACGCGAGATTCTAAACATGACCTATTCACTATTATACAGAAGGTCATAGAACAGTGATATTTGTTTTTATATCTAGCGTCGTCGTGTGAATAGGCCGCTTTGTTTTGATGTCTAGTCAAAAGTTATGCGATCGAATTCGATTATAATAGGTGTTTTTAGTAAAACATCCGATTAAATGACCTGGGTGACATCACCCAGTAAAAAATCATTGTTCACAGTGACGGAATGGACTATCGATAAAATATTTAATTAAATCGACCGCACAAAATACATTTTCATAACACAATATTATCTCCCTCTTTCTCTCTCTCTCTATGTGTCACCTCTCTTATCTAATTTCTTACTTAATTGACATATAACAAACGAATTAAGGGTTCCGGCTGCCCATTTAACCGTGTAAAGTCCTCTTCTGGATATTGCTGTAATCGTCATTCGAAATCCTCTTAGCGTTTTAATATTATGTCGGAACGCTGTCATCGATCTTGACGTATACGTTTCATTTACGAGGGCCATGAGATCGTCATTTTATGAACCGAAATGAAAACTATGCTTTCCAACATTTATTTATATTGCCACCGTTTCCAAGTGAGTTTTCGCTGACTGGAGAAGAAACATTTAAAAAAAAAGTATTTGATAATATGAATCAAGGGCAGTAGGATACACAGGAGTACTTGATTAAATAAACGGAAAATTGGGAAATATACCCTACACATACAATAATGCGTTACGAAGCCTGTTATCACTATATAAAAGAATCATCCTCCCACGTTATCTCTATTAGCTTAAAGCTCTCATCAGCGCAATATAGCAGCGTAATCCTGCTGTTTCGTATGGTGACAGACGAGAACCGGAGACTCTTTTTACTAGTAACTCTTTTTGTACGTTTTTTTATAGGATAAGGGTAACAAACGAGCACACAGTCCACCTGATGGTAAGTGGTTGCAGTGGCCCATAGACATCTACATCTATCCTTGTTTGCGAATAAAATGCAGATGCGTTGACAGTCGTGAGGACTAAGATGGAATGCCTCGTTTCCATTAAAAAGGGTCTCCGGTTCCCTACACTCACCATACGAAACACAGTAGTGTTAAGCTGCTATTTTACGCTGGTATTCTGTGAGAGTGTGGCCCTTCCCCGGTCGAGCCGACCCATTCGTGCTACAACTATACTACTAATATAGCTGCAGAATGGCTCTACCACGTAATTTTATCATGAGTGAGAACCGGAGACCCTTTTTACTGGAAAAGAGGCATTCCATCTTAGTCCTCACAAGTGACAACGCATCTGCAGTTTGATTCTTTATCGATGATAGATGTAAATGTCCATGGGTCACAGCAACCACTTACAATCAGGTGGACTGTGTGCACGTTTGTCACTTTGTCCTATAAAAAAAACGATAACGACGTATTGCGATTTAGATCTTAGTGTTGACAATCTGCATTTGTTTTTTAATCTAGAACAGATGGTGTCTTTTGGCCAAAGTATCAACATACATAAAGTGGTCTGTGTGCTCGTTTGTCACACTTCTATAAAAACATATTATATACATATTATCTAGGTGGTAGGTACTCCTTTTCTACCTAGGAGTCCGTATGTAGTCAACATCCTCTTACCAATTTCTGGCGCCAATACTGCTTGCACTGTTGTGTTCCGGTCTAAATAGTAGAGCCAGTTTAATAAATGTGAGAGAACTATCTTAGTCCTTAGAGGTAGAAACGCTTTGTTTAAAGTTAGTTGCAGCTGTCCATAAGCTGCCATAGCCACTCACCATCAGATAGACAGTTAATTAGTTTGTAACTTAAGTTTAATAAAAAAAAAACATCATAGTACACACACCGAGTAGATACACGAGTACATTTACGAGTGCTATATACAAGAATGTTTCGCAGTTTTAGAATAGGATAATATTTAAATTCGAGTTCCATTTCTTATAGATAAATGGATAGGAGGTGGCCTAATTATGCGAAATCAGTATATATAGCGTAATGGAACTCGAAGGCGTTAAACAAACGTGGGCGATGTCATTCGCGTAAAAATAGCTCTTTGTTAGAGGCGACAGTGTGGTTTTTAATTCACTCGACACGAACACATTAGGATAGCACATATTCTGCTTATACAGTTTATAAGAAAGTTTCCTATTTTATACGCAACGCTTAGGTTTTAGTGTGTTTATGGGGTGAATTTATATATTTTACTTATGTTTAGCCAACGCTTGACTACTATCCCACCTGATGGTAAGTAGTGATGTAGTCGAAAATAGTGAAGCTTGCTTACTTAGATCAACTAAAGCCTATTCACTCTTGTATTAAAGGAACTCGCATTATAATCAGATAAATGATAGATTAACGAGGATAGATGTAGATGTCTATGGGCCACAGCAACCACTTACCATCAGGTGGACTGTGTGCTCGCTTGTCACCCTTATCCTATTAAAAAAAGACAAAAGCAAATTATTCAATCTTTACTTATCATTTTTTGTAGAATAAGGGTGACAAACGAGCACACAGTAAATCTAATGGTAAGTGGATGCTGTGGCCTATAGATATTTACATTTATCCTCGATTAAGAATCAAAATGCAGATGCGTTGTCACCCCTGAAGACTAAGATGGAATGCCTCGTTTTCAGTAAAAAGGGTCTCCGGTTCTCTACACTCACCATACGAAACACATCAGCATTAAGCTACTATTTTACGCTGGTATTCTGTGAGAGCGTGGTCCTACCCCGGTCGAGCCAACCCATTCGTGCTACATCCATGATGTAGCTGCAGCGTGGCTCTATCACGTTTGTATCATCATTTTGATCTTAGCTTTTGTATGAAGTAGAGCTAAGCTGGAGCTATATAATGACTGTGGCACGAGAGGGTAGACTGTCATAAAATACCAGCGTAAAATAGTAGTTTTTAATGCTGTTGCGTTTCGTGTGTAGAGAACCGGAGAGTTTTTGCATCTTAGTCCTCAGAGGTGACAATACATTCTGCATTTTGATTATTAATCAAGGATAAATATATGTGTCTATGGAGCCACAGTATCCAATTACTATCAGGTGGACTGTGTCTTCGTTTGTCACTCTTATACTATAAAAAATGCTCATTATCGTAATCGTTACAGCCCTTTTGCACATAGGCCTCCCTCAAGGAATGCCACAATGCAAAAAAAGGGCCTCTTATCACAAAGGTATTGTAAAAATAGAATTTTCAAAAGTCTAGCCTTATCGATTCCCTTATCATAATTATGCGTATCAATTACGTAAATGTTAAAAGTTATTTTAATATATTTTTTTATAATTTATGGGTATGTTTTGTATGAAATATTGTATATTAAAGTAGAAGTAGTCTTATTAGTCTGTTATTATATTAGGTCCTGATATAATATAATATCATACTTATTCAAATGTCCTCTTGATATTAGTAACGTGAGCCGCGACAATTCGTAAGCGCTCGTCTTAAAATTTTACAGCGCGTGAGCAAATCGAGTTCAATCCTCTGTGACACGACTGTTAATTAATAATTAAAATGTTAATTAATTTTAAGTGCTGATTTATAATTAAAAAATTGTAAAACACGTTAATTCTGCTATTTCACTCTGGAACGGTGCGGCAGTCTCTTTGCTGCTCTATTATCCTCTTAAAAATGACCTTAGAAATGAGAGGCCTATCCAGCATGGGAAACGACCTATGTCCTGTTACTTTAAAAACATATATTTATTGTGTTGTGCGTATGTATATTCATTAAAAGAAAAACAAAAACGTATAAGAGAGATTCACAGTAATGATATTTGAAATAACTTAGACTTAAAATGATTTGTAAAAACTTAGACAATTATAATTATTAAGAGTCGTAAAATGAAAAGTTTCAGAAAAGCAACAGCTTTTCATTAAATTTAATTGTGGATATAAAATCAATAAGAAATTAAAGGAAGCAAACAAAAAGTATACCTTATTAGAAATTCTCGCAAAGTAAAGGACCAAAAGGAAGCCATTTTGCATAAACAAAATCCAATATAGCGTCGTGGATGTGAGCGTGCGTGTGTGCTGGCAGCCAAGGGTGAACAGTCGTATCTATAGGTTGGACCATATTTTTATTAGATTTTCTTTTAAATAAATATGAGAGCTGTCAAAATAGATAAAGAATTGCTTATTGTTTTTGGCTATAACGCTCATTAGTAAGGTGGCCAGCTTTTTGAGTCTCCATTAGTGGTATTTTTTATTAATTTAGGTTTTAGTTCAGAATGCCTAACAAGTTATGCAGCTTAAATTTTAAAATAAGCAATGGACATAACTTTTTTAATTTAAATCACAGATTTTGCAACAAAACCATGGTATTCATCAATGTATTTGAACGAAACGCTCCACGGAGATACATTTTGTGGGAGACTGTGGGACATGCGTGATGTAGGGTGTGGGGAAGAGGTTTCGAGTACCACTTCAGACAAAGATTTGTGTGGTAAAGGTTCTATGTATTAGGTGGATTAGATATCGTTGATTGAATACTAGGGAAATGATGTATAGGGAAAAAGATCAATATGTGTAATTTTCTTAAGAGTATAATATCAATTGATAAACATTAAAAAAAATTATTAGGCCCGCACTACAGATACGACCGCGGGTAGATTCGTACTTGTTGATTCAGGCGAGCATCGGTAACGTGATGTAACCTGTGCCTCTACACGACTACATTCACGCTCATCGTGGAATTAATGCCTTATTCAGAATATTATAGGTTATTTTTTATATCTCGAATAATACTTAAATATTTTTAAATTTATTTATCATAAAGAGAGATCACGAGACGTATGTTGATGATGCTTGTGACTGTAAACTTGGAAAGTCGTAGGCTCGAATATATGACTCCGCCATATCCTCCTAGGTGTAGAACTCCTCTTCTGACTCGGAGGAGTCCGTCTGGTAACACCCTCTTACCTATCTCTGCTACCTAGTAGTGAGTGAACTCCTTTATTTCGGTATAGAGGGTCAATATAATAAATACAGGCTTCGAGACATTCCATATTCCATCTTAGTCCTCAAAGGTGACAACGCATCTGTAGCCTGTGGCTTGAAGTTGTTTGCAGGTGTTCATGGACTACAGTGGCCACTTACCACCGGATGGACTAATAGTTTGTCACTATAGTTTTATAAAAAAAGACTTCTATCGTCAACCACTCCTAACACAATCACTTTAAGCTAACTAGGAGTGATTAAGAGAGCATAAGTACCCAATATTTTTTATTAAAAAAATGTTGCCCCTACACTAGGATTTTTTCCTGTATCGCGTATGCAGACCCAGAACAATTATTTGGCCATACAAATACTTGTTTCGTACGGGATTCGAACCCGCGGTCCTCAGAACCGCAACTCAATGCTAAGCCACTGCCCCATGGATCCGTCTTCATATTAAAGCCGTTACTGGTATGCTTCAAAGAAATGTAGATTAAACGTTCTCATGACGTTTTTTATTTCGAGAAATGATACCGTTTTTGGTTTTATCTTAAATACAAATTGTTGGCTTTTGGCTTTGGGTGCATCGTAGCTATAACGATGTCTGGAACGCTGTCGCCTCTCCCAGTTTCGATTTTATCGCATTAGTTTTACATCGGATTAAGGTAGACTAATTCCTTGTTTCTGTGCTCAAGAGACATTTCGTTTTCCGCTACGATTTTTGTTTAACTATATATATAAAGTGTATAATCTATTTATATAGCTATTCTTATGGTACTATTCGGCGATTTGAAAACCAAAACGATTTTAGCAGTCGGTACTTTACCTACCAGCAGTTTGTGCGCTCTCTCTTACAAAATATTATCTTTTCAAAAACACATAACTTCCTTGCCCTGGACACAATGAACTGCGCCTTAGTTCAGGTCAGTTTATTCCAATCACGGCTTTTCCATAGTTCATAGTGTGTTTCTGTTGCATGCTTGTGGCATTATGATAAAACATGCTATTTACGGTGGTATTCTGTGAGAGTGTGGTTCTTCTCCGGCCGAGCCAAACTCTTCTTGCTGTAGCTATAATCAAGCTGTATTCTATTACGTTCAAGTTCCTTTGATAAATTCTATTCATATCCCACAGTTATGTTTTTTTATGTTATATGCCGTGGTTAACCAAGGCAACATCGACATAATAAATTATACATACAGTTGTTTTGACTACATACTTATATTGAATAAAGTATGTTTGCTCTGTTCAACTTTTTACTCTTTACTAAATACGGCAGACCGTAACATACTCGTAGCGTTCTCGGAAGCGAAACTGAAACCACAGTGTAGGGGTTGTTTGGTTGCGTTTTTATTTGACTCTCTTGAAAGTTAGCATGCATTTAGGAAAATTATCGCCGAAACCGAACCACTGTTATCTTTTCTTATTAAATTTGTTAACTGTTAGCTACGTACTGTAAAAACTTAATATATTAATTTGTGACGTGTGTGCGCCTAAGTGGGTGTTAACAAAACAGAGATTTTATGTTTTTATAATTTATTTTGTTTATTGTATTTTGTACCAGGTACTAGCTGCAGCTGTATTAGAGCTGCAGCAGCAATTTGTCGGCTCGACCGGGGAAGGACCATGCTCACACAAAATATTAGCGTGAAATTGTAGTATAATGCTACTATGTTTCGTTTGGACAGTGTAGAGAACCGGAGACCCATTTTATGGAAACGAGGCAATTCATCGTAGTACTCAGGGGTTACGATGTATCTGCATTTTGATTCTTAATCGAGGATAAATGTAGATGCCTATGAGCCACAGCATCCACTTACATTAAGTGGACTGTGTGCTCTTTTTCAGCCTTACTTCTGTAATTACTGTAGTAACTGAGCCGCGAGTCCCAGATTTGAACCCAAGCTGGAATTTGTAAGTTTCGTTTGCAGACGTTGCATCGAAGGTAGTTTGTCTTGTACGTAATGCATTTTTGTTAAAAACGCACTAGAACTTGTATGTACACGGAGATTTTTTACATATATAAATTGCACACGAACATACACAAAGACCTTAATTTATTTATTTTATAGAATAAACAAATAATTATAATATGTAATAGAACCAGAAATCCGTGCGGGAATTGAACCTGCGGCCCGTAGTATTATTACGCATTTGGCGATAGATCTTACTTTCATTAACGTAGCATAATATTTATGGGCGCCGACCATAAAACCAAAGTCCTTAGCTCAAAACTACCAATCTAAAACAAGCATTTTCAGTTTAGTTTAAATCGTTAACCCTAATACTGGTAATAAGTTATACATTTTCTTATTTATTAAAAGTTCAGCCTAGTCTGATGTGTATTTTATTCACAAAATTCTTTACAATAAACGATGTCTTTAGGAAATTTTGACGACAGCTTAACCCGGCCGATAGTTCAAGACGATATCTCAAGCCGCCCAAGCGATTAAACCCTTGAGATTTATATCATCTAACATCGTTTTCACTAATAGTTCACATGCGCAGAAATTTAACACACAAAATCATTACTTTCATACATGTCTCACAAGTCTGTCAACACCAATTCAAGCTATTAGGGCAGCAATGGATAAGAGGTGGACGGGACGTTGATTTCCACATTTAGGTTAAGGTTTAAAGAGTTTTTTCTAAAAAAAAAAGAAAAAAAAGTTTTTTTGTTATCTTATTTGTAATGTATTTGAGTAACATAATTTATCTTTATAATAATTTCAGAATATTTGTTTTACCTTATTCCTCAGGAATGACCTAGTAAACGAAATATAAAGACCTTATCTATCAAAAGGTTTAAAATATTTATTAAGCAAAAATTGATTAGCAAGGTTATCATACTACTAAAGAGTACGTTATTGATAATAAACCCAGGGATTGAGCCTACCATGCTGTTTCTAAATGTTTTCATAACAATTGTATAAATACTATATTATAAATTAAGTTTTTAAAAAAAAGTCCCGCTAGTTTTCTTGCTGGTTCTTCCCAGGACAGAGGTCTTTTCCTTTTAAAGTAAAAAATACTTTCAATAACAATTACATGTAATCTATATTGAATAAAAATTATTCTATTCTATTATATTCTATTCTATTCTACTCTACAGTAGCCGCTTACTATCAGGTGTTATTATAGTACCTATTGTTATTTCGTTTATCTTCTTCTTTCTTTCATATCATCCCATAAAAAAGTCCACCGCTGGACTTAGGCCTCTCCCGTTGTATGGTGGATTTGCATTAATCTTCACATTTGGCAGGCGAATGGAAGATCGCTGTGCCTGACGTCTTGCCTTTGATGATGGTACTTTTGCCGCTCTGGGTGTTTAACGTCTGATGCAAACGAGATGTTTATACCGCGATCTATCAGAAAGTTATATGATTTTTCTAGGATTTCCCATAGTCCCTCTTAGGACACTGATTGGACGTCGGGAGGCGATATTCCCTTACGACGCCACCGCTCACGTCTTTCACTCTTATACAGGGTTATTTTGCAATAACCGGCCAAATTTGCAGAGAAGGTTCAGAATAAGTAGAATAGGCAAATGGTGAAGAAAAATTAATTAAAAAAATCTCAAATATTACGTCCTTTTTATCTTTTAAATTCAAAATGCGTGGTAATGCATTATTTTAACAGATTTTCGATTCGATCGGTAGGCAAAAACGTTGTTGCCCATAAATTACATTCAATTTGGGATAGTTTCAAATAAAAGTAGAAGCCTTATTTACTTGTATTTTCAAAAACTGCAATAACGGTATATCATTGTTTATATATTTGAACTTAAGTTTAAAATTTGGCTACTCTTTGAAAAATAACCCTGTATAATAAACGAGTATGTTATTATTTTTATATAGGTACTATACCTATAGTTTAGTTATACAACCTTTAATTGTAGTGGTGGTATAGGAGTATCCGCTACCCCACATCGTCCCGTGGGTGTCGTAAGAGGCGATAGAGGGAAATGAAACAGGAGATAGCTAATAGCATCTTCCTGATAACAACTGAAAATAATAAAAAAACTGTAGTTGCGAACCCTCCTGCCAAGCGTGGCAACTATAGCAAAATCTCCCCTTTGCGGCAATCTATGAGAGAGACGCCTTTGTTCAGCAGTGGACTTTTATAGGCTGTAGTGAATAGATGGAATGGAGTTACTCGAAGATGCAGGTGCCTCGGGACCTAGTTTTTTGTGGCTTTCCTTAACGGAGCCCGATATTCTGCAGTGGACTGGTGGTTATAACGATGATGATGATACTACGAAAACGGACCTACGTATAAGTAAAACATAAGTCGCCTTTCGTGTTAATTTATTTGTCCTAATTTTATTTAGACATAAGAAAAATAGAGATAAAAGTGAATACAGCCGGAAAGTGATGCTAGTGTAATCCCTAGTACATCGGATATCCGTATCCGCCGATAAAGAAACGGATATATGTATGCTAATTTCGATTAAATTAACAATTTTCTGTTTTAATATTACAATTATGGTACCTAGTAGTTATAATATTATGTGTGTCATTCATCATTCATCATTCCTGTATTCACTTCTAATGTAGATACTGGTAGAGCCCTAACTCAAATGAGACTAAAAACCAAAAGGCTTATGTAGAAATAACATCTCAAAACATTTTTATATAGAATAAAGGTGACAAACGAGCACGCAGTCCACCTCATGTTAAGAGGATACTGTGGCCCACAAATATCTACATTTATCCTCGATTAAGAACCAAAATAGACTCGTTGTCACCCCTGTGGACTAATATAGAATGCCTCGTTTCCAGTAAAAAGGGTCTCCGGTTTTCTACACTCAGCATTATGCTGCTATTTTACGCTGGTATTCTGTGAGAGCGTGGTCCTTCCCCAGTCGAGCCAATCATTCCCAGTAGCTGCAGCGTGACTCTATCACCTATGAAAATATCGTTTTTTTTTTGAAAGTGTGTGTAATATTATTACATTAGATAGGACTTGTCGATCTCATCCAAAGAGCTCTTGTCTCTATAAATGTTCCCTCGGTTTTACAGCCATGTGGAATATTTAGAGACGATGGCAGGAGACCCGACGGTACGACATTGGTCCCTTGGGAGAGAGCTAAAGCCCTAGTGTGGGATCCTACTTGCGTAGATACTTTGACATCCTCTCATCTTAGGGGTACCTCGTTTAGAGCCGGGGTGGTATCAGGGGCAGCTAAACTAAGTAAGTGGCGCAAATATGAGTCTTTGAGAGATGACTACATATTTGTGCCATTTGCTGTAGAGACTATCGGTCCGTGGGGTCCACGTGCGGTGAAGTTCCTAAAGGAACTCTATTCGCGTCTGGTCGTCGCTGCTGGTGATAAGAGGGCTGGTTCTTTTCTCGCTCAAATGCTAAATATAGCCATTTTTTGTATTGTGTAGTATGTTTTAATTTTTTTTTATACTTCAAAAACATTACCTCCAAGTTTGAATTAAGACATGCATAAATTGCACAGTAAGAAACATCCTTAACTGCAACAATTATTTGTAGGCCAAAACAATGCCTACTTGTTCAATGCAGGATTCGAACCCGTGGCCCGCGGCGTCGCCGTCAAATGCTTAACCACTGCGCTGACGGGCCGTCCTTTGTGAACCAGATTTTCTTTTAACATACATTTTATTAGACAATACGATAAATAAAAAAAAAACAGATAATGGCCCTTTAAAATAATGGAAACTAAAAATTCTATGAATATTTACACGATGATTATGATTCTAAGCTTTGTATTTTTAATTATATTTATTAATAAATTGACAAAAAACGGAGTACGTCCACCAAAGCCGGCATTCCCCTAGCCGATCTGTTTCACTCACTTAGCAACCCCCAGCGACACCACCTATTGATTTTGTTCGCCCCACTTTCGCTCGCCCACTGCCACCCCCTTTTTTAAAATGTCGACTGACGACACTGAGACAATGGGGAAGGAGGTTTAACGAAATTTTTATGGATGGCTTGGAAGGTAAACTGGGTTGAAAATTAGAAGCAGAAGATGCAGTTTATTTCACGCTTGCAATCCCAATGGAGATAAGCAGTGTAATAATGTTTTTGTTAACTTCAAACTATGACTGACATTATATTTTCAAATATATTTTAAACATATAAAATACAAAAAGAAAACTTAGTGTTCTACTCACTTTTTTATTCAATAAGGGTGACAAACGAGCACACCTGATTGTAAGTGGATGCTGTTGGTTATTTACCTACAATTATCCTCGATTAAGATTCAAAATGAAGATGCGTTGTCATCCCTGAAGACTAAGGTGGAATGACTCGTTTCCAGAAAAACGGGTGACCGGTTCTCTACACTGTCCATGGGAAACACACCAGCATTATCTTTTTTACACCGGTATTCTGTGAGAGCGTGGGCCATCCCCGGTCGAGATGACTTATTAGTCCTAAAAGTATATATA
Source organism: Parnassius orleans (assembly GCA_029286625.1). Taxonomy (NCBI): domain Eukaryota; kingdom Metazoa; phylum Arthropoda; class Insecta; order Lepidoptera; family Papilionidae; genus Parnassius; species Parnassius orleans. Next base: position 3,108,083 of record JAGSMP010000089.1, read on the forward strand.
TATATATATATATATATATATATATATATATACAGCAGCATGGCTCTACCACATTTTATATGATAAAAATGTTTTCGCGTCATATCAAATTCTAAAATATTTAGTGTATATAACACCTGTTAGTTCTTCTGCCAGAGCTATGTTCCTGTTTGTAAAGCAATTGCCAACACTTGCTATTTTTTGCCAACTCCTAACCATCTTATATTTGCTCAAAATAACTTTTTCTTGACCTTCCTCTACTTCGCGTACGTTACACCTGTTTAATCATTAAAAATAAAAGATTTGTTTTTAATTTACAACAGACTAAATTATTATTAAGTAGTTTTTCCTTCATTCATTACATTTTATCAAACACTACACTGTACTCTGTTGAACATAGGCCTCCTCCATAGATTGCCTCATAACTATTTATAACATATAATCGCCCCACTGCTGCCCCACTGCTGCTCCTTTTATTCTTATATAGTCTCATATTACTATAATCCGACTTCATGACAACAATTATCTGGCGGCACTTCAGACATTTGATATTGTGAAGTAAAGCCAAGTAACATCATATTACGTTCATCCACTGGACATATTCCTTAATCCTAAAGAGTGTTGAGCAAGTCAAGTGTTGGCAAACTACATGTTTCCTTGCGATGTCTTCGTCACCGCCAAGCACGTGGTAAATCAGCACTTAAAATTGCAAATAACATTTTATTGGTGCTCGGTTTGCTCGTATACTAAAAAACTTTAAGAGCGCTTATAGCTCAGGTGCTACATACCACGGCTTATTTGACCTATGTCCAGAACCGATGTTTAATCACTACGATGTTATTGTAATAGAAAACATTTAACTAGATGCAATATTAAACAATTAAAATTTCAAATTTAAATAATCTCTGTATATATAAATCAATTGCTGTCCTTTAGTCCCGCTAAATCTCAAAAACGACTATATCGATTTTAGTGAATTTTTTTGTGTGAATGGGTCGTGTAGGTGGCGCTGCTGTTGAGATCCAGAAATCACCGGGGCGGATGGCTAGTATTTAATAAAAACACAATTTACCACTTTAACGTTAATTAACTTACTTAAATTTAATACATAGTACGTAGTAATAGTCGAAGTACGTGAGGAAATAGTGTGAGGAAACTTAAATTTAAAATTATTAGTTTGCCTCTATTACTTCGCACTAAAGCGGGACAGCAAAACGGTCCAGCGATGAAGAAAATATAATAAAAAACCCGCACGTCTGCGGAATAAAATAATTTGAGGACATGTGAAGTTCGCCAACACACACTGAAGCAGCGCGGGGGATAACAACACTCATAAGGCTAATCGCTTCCTAACTCTCTCAGAAATGAGATGAGACCAGAGTAGTGGAACGTACACCGGCTGTAACTCTATTTTTAGCCGAATTAAGAAATAAGCTTACGATTCGTCCATATGTTTATTCCAGGTATATTATAGGTTATACTCCATATAAATTTGATGGAACAATTCCATCACTTAAGGTGACAAAATAGGGGATAAAATTTTCAATATAACTATTTAGACGACAATAATATAGCGATATTACTTAGTCCACTAAAAAAGGGTAAAACATAACTTTTAACAAAAAGTAAAAGCCGATTTCAAAAACTATAATAATAAGGAATAAAATAATGTCACACTTTGCTGTTAGGGCTTCAATTCTTCCATACACTATGTCTTAGCACCGAATTCAATTTGACGGATGGGGCTAGGCGAGAAAAAGTGTAAGATTTTTCCGTCATGACCCCTTTCTATAGTGCGAGCGAGATGGAATAATATCCATCTCCCTCGCACTTTTTCTTATCTTGCCATGAAAGAAATATTATTTTAAATGACGCTTCATTTTAATAGACGCTAGTAATTCATTTATTTGTATTTGTTAATCAATAATATAAAATACGTTTATCAATAATAATATACTACGAAAGGAACTTCGTTCCAACCGAGTGTTCCACGACACTCACGCATGTTTTTTATTTCAGTTCTTGACGTCAGTTTTTACTTTTTTTAAAGTTATTTTTTTATTTCTTTAAGTGCAATGTATAAATTAACGAAGATATATCCTTCATTACCCATCACGATTACACCGTTCCGAATTGTAGAGTGCGAGTTAAATTGGAAGTCTGTCACGTGTATACAGTGCACCAGTGTTTGATATTTGCTCGGAGTATCTTGAGCGGTCTCTCTTTCCGTCTACTTCGGTCAGAATCGAGCAAAATCAATACAATGGAAGTGTTTTTAACGTGCGCGTCTGCCCGTACGGCTGGATATAGATGTAGCTCGCGGAGCAACAGTTAGTGTACACCGGGACGTTGTTTTGGAACTGTGGAGTTTAAATTACTAATGCTATATCATTCCTCTTAATGTGTCGTAATCCACATGCTTGTGGGCCTAAATAATTAATATTCAAATACTGCACATTCATTAAAACAAATTTTATAGATTTTATTATAATACGTTACGAGTACTTACTTTGTATTGTAATGTCCCCAAACCAAGTTTCGGTCATGGAGGCCAGTGTAAAAGGAGACTACCACAGAATACCAGCGTAAACGCATTCCATCTTAGTCCTCGGGGTTTATATATATATATATATATATATATATATATATATATATATATATATATATATATATATATATATATATATGTATATATATATATTTTAAAGAATGAGGGTGACAAACGAGCACACAGTCCACCTGATCGTAAGTGGTTGCTGCGGCACATAGACATCTACATCTATCTTCGTTTGCGAATTTAAATGCAGATGCGTTGTCAGCCGTGAGGACTAAGATAGAAAGCCTCTTTTCCAGTAAAAAGGGTCTATATGAATATATCGTATTAATACAATTGTAAAATTTTACATAATGATTTCTTATATTTACGCGAACACGACACATTTAAATAAAACTAGTTTTATTTAAAAAATTTAGATTATGCAGAAGTCTGGACATTGGTGAAAACATAGATACATACATATAGATCAAGCTAATAAAAGCATGAGAAAAGACATTGCAAGTGGCAAGAGGCATACGCCTCTAACATATAATTTCTGAGAGGGTTTTAGGGCAACGAAATATCCGCCGCGCTGCCCCAATGCGTGTTGGTGAAATATTTTTTCTTATTTCTTCGATATGCAAGTTTCCTCACGATGTTTTCCTTCACCGCCGAGCACGTGATAAATCAGCACTTAAAAGTGCATTAACAATTTCATTGGTGCCGGCGGGGTTCGAACCCGGGTTGCTCGCGTAATGTGACATTTACAGTGAGCGCTTAGCCCTTGAGTTCAAGCATAACACTGCTACAATGCAAGATACTGAATGCTATGAAGACATTTTGCGTATTTACGACTATAATAATAACTAAATATCATATATTGAAAATTGAAATCTAAATCTAAAGGTAGTCTAGTTTAACCATCATCTCAGGACATTGACCACTTCCGTCCCTTGTGGCTATGGGTACTGCAAAGTACTGTGACTGCCTTGTTGGTCTAGCGGTTGTAAGCGCGACTGCTGATTTTGAGGTGCTGGGTTCAAATCCCGGGTCTTGCATGCACAACTTTTAATGAGAATTGTGCATGCAAGATAGTAGTATTTAGTCCGGGTTTGCGGCACATGGAGTAAGCGAGGCTTTCTTAATAGAGTAACTATCTTGTTGTAAAGCCTAACTCACTAAACCTCAACCTAACTACCTCATAAAACTACTCAGCAGCTCCGGACAGCCAACATAACCATTTGCCAATTTAAAAAGATAAATCATATCTGCTTTGCGCCTACGTTCGTACCAGAGGTAAAATATGAAATTTTTTGTACCGCGAAACGTTAACGACATCAGTGTGAAGTTGCGTCTTAAATTGCAGAAAACGTAAAAAACGCTTTTATACTTGCTCAAACCTATCTATATAAATGTTATTTGGTTTCCACACTTGCATGACGTAAAGTATACATTAAGTTAAAGCAAAAAAAAAAGAAAAAGAAAGAAAGAAAGATACAAATCAGAATCTAATCCATTCAATAAAATGGGTGCAACCCGTCAGGCACAACCTACAAATATCCAAGTAGCACGTAACAAAAATAAGAAATCTGCAATAAAAAATAGGAAAACCTGCCTAACGTGGTAGATTCACGCAGCAGTTATATTATCGTTGCAGCTGGAATAGGTCAGCTCGCCCGGAAATGGACCACACTTATAAAACACCAGCGTAAAATAGCAACTTAACCGAACCGAACGAGAACCGAAGACCGTTTTTACTGTTATTGAGACATTCTATCTTTGTCCTCAGGGGCGAAAATGTATCTATGTTTTGTATCTTAATCTAGAATAGATGCAGGTCTCTAGCAAGCTAGTCAGGCACTTCTATTTGGTGGCAGAAATAGGTGAGAGGGTGGTACATACCCAGACCGACCTCTCGGCAGTAAAGGAGTCCTACCAACTAGTAAAACAATGACAAATATACAGTATTATTGTATTTTTTTTTATATTGTATTATTATTATATGTATCTTAAAGGGTGCTCCAAACTAGTTGAGACACGACATTTTATTACGTATATTACGTGGTTTTTAGGCAATAGATTTTTACATCTTTGATGATTTCCGCAAAGTAACGCCTGATTCTATTAATAATCAAAGTAGAAAAGTTTTTGAGCGACATATCACAAACTGCTCAATGCGAAGAACCATGTCTACGAGAGCGCTTCCTTTGCATAATATCTACTAATATGCACACGTCAGGACCGCATCTGTCTCGTCCCGTCCCGGCCGTCCCCACTTTGTAATTTAATTAGACCTAGTTTCGCTGGATTAGCATTATCCCACTGGCGTTGTTCACGCACGCGACAGTGACACAAAGGAGTCTTAAAAGCAAAACTGTGCTTTTATAAATGAGGCTATCCGTTTTTTAAAGTTACGTACACATACGTATATACATTGAAGTAATACGTACTACGTACTAAAAGAGACTACACGAGACTACACGTGACTACACGAGACTACACGTGACTACACGAGACTACACGAGACTACACGCGACTACACGCGACTGCACGCGCCTACACGAGACAACACGAGACAACACGAGACAATACGAGACAACACGAGACAACACGAGACAACACGAGACAATACGAGACAACACGAGACAACACGACACAGCACGAGACAACACGACACAACACGAGACTACACGAGATTTGGTTGTTTGCAACACGAGTTAGAGCCTGCGGGCTCAAACTTACTTAGTTACTTATTCTATGCCATAAAAAGGTACTCTGTGTTTCCGACCACGCGCCCCGCACTGCCGCACAGATTTTGTTCGCGGTATCTGTACTAGTACGTAGTACATATTACTTCAATGCGTGTACACTAGGATTTAATCATGTATCGTGTTATTTGTAGGCCCTTCAAACATTTCATCCGCGCGGGATTCGAAACCGCGGCCACACAGCGGCGCATACCAACGCACAGCCACTGCGTTGCCGCACCGTTGGAAGTTTATAATAAGTGTGAACGTTATATTTTTATTAACCCCCGACGCAAAAAGACGTACATATAGGAACGTGTTACAGGGTTAGGGTGTTATAAGTTTGACCGCTATGTGTGTCTATCTGTGGCACCGTAGCTCTTAAACGGGTGGACCGATTTGGGTGCAATTTTTTTTATTTAAAATCAGGTTTTCTAGCGGTGGTTCTTAGAGATGTTTTATCAAAATCGGTTCAGCCGTTTGAAGATCATCAGTGCTTTTTGTTTCGGGGGTTTTTTAAATTTTAAATTTAAGTTATATAGTACGTTATATTAAATAAAAAGAAAGAAATAAGAAAGCACTATTTTGACACAGACTATTGAAGCACACAACATACAAAATTATGACTTAAATACGTTTTAATAAATTTGACTTTGTACGTCAAAGAAATGCCAATAAAGACATCACTCAACATGCGCTTGTGGTAAAATCGCAAGTCTGATTTTGAGTAATAACTAATAATAACACTGCCCCGAGAATAAATCATCATCATCATTACATAGTCTCACAAATAAGGCTCTCCCAAGGAATGCCACAAAGCACGGTCCTCAGCCACCTGCACACATCGACTTCCTCTAGTGGGGGTACTCCTCACCCTACACTTCGCCTGCCGGTACGAGGCTGCCACTCGATAACCTTGCTTCCCCATCAGTTGACGGTTATTCGAGCTATATGGCCGGCTCATTGCCACTTCAGCTTACTAATCCGTTGTGATATCTATCAGAAGCTATGATATTTCTCTGGCATTTTCAGTGTCGTCAGTATCTGACGACTGATATGGTAAAAAATGGAGTGATGGACTCCCTAAGGCCGCGATTACTTGGTAAATGCTATTACTACCTTATGGTATTAGTTTATAAGTCTGATACTTCTCTAGAGATTCTGGATGTAGTTTGGACTTGGGTCTACGACAGCGTGGCTTTGTCATGATTAAGATCAAATAACATTATTCGGTACGTGAAGGGAGAATTTTGTACCCCTTTCTATGCATATTGCGCGCACGGAGGAGTGTGAGATTTGGCTTAGTTAAAGTTTTTTTTTTATAGCATAGGGTGATAAACGAGCACACAGTCCACCTGATGGTAAGTGGGTACTGTGGCCCATAGATCTATCCTCAATTAAGAATCAAAATGCAGATGCGTTGTCACCCCTGAGGACTAAGATGGAATGCCTCGTTTCCAGTAAAAAGGGTCTCCGGTTCTCTACACTCACCATACGAAACACAGCAGTATTAAGCTGCTATTTTACGATGGTATTCTGTGAGAGCGTGGTCCAAACCCAGTCGAGCCGACCCATTCGTGCTACAACCATAATATAGTTGCACCATGGGTCTACCACGTAACCATAATATAGTTGCAGCGTGGCTCTACCACCTAATAAGGTTTTTAAGGAGAATGAATACAGAAAGCTAAAATTTATTTATTAATACAAATACATAAAATAAAACTCATTGTTTACGTTCATACTGCCAATGTCAATTGTCAAACACATAATAGTCTATGGTCAAACTGTCGCCCAGAGTAGACATTGTCGCCAAAGAATGTTAAAATCTTGACAACAAAATAATTACTGACAGATTGACTGAATGAGCTGTGAATCTTTTGTGATTTCTAATGTTCCTTTTTCAATAGTCAGTGGAGTGTATGTCAACGTAAAAAACCGTTTATATTACATTTTGTAGTTTTGTATTAGATATTTGTGATTTATATATTAACGTGCAGTTGAAAGCATAGATAATACTGAGATTGGAAAGTGAAATACAGTTTGCTTAATACACAAACTTAAAAAAATTATGAATTACGGATTTCAACCACTGGGCGTGTGGAAATATATATATTTATATAATATTTCCTTTATGTTAATGTGTTTCTTTGTTGGCTTGTTTGATGCATTGCAACGCATGCCAGTCATAGCCTGTAAATAAGTAAAAAGCGTGACATGTCAGCCCTCGGACATTTGGATCGATTCCCACGTAATGTGTCTTCATTCTTTAAATAATTATTATTCAGGCTTATTATGTAGGTTTTCGATTTTCAGCTTTGTAATGCTTCGGTCATTTACAGGGTACGAGCCGTTTTTTTGCGATCATTTCTCGTACGATTTAGCCTTTCTGCTGGTAACGAGGCATTCCATCGTAGCCCTCAGTGGTGACAACGCATCTGTACCCTGATTTAGATGTGTCTATTGCCACAGTTGCATCTCATATTAGCGTCAGTTGGAAATAAATGAAAATAGCCTCCAGGGTTATCTGAGGCCATTGGGATTCCGTGACGGGCAGCTCCAAATACGAAAAGTGGTTCTCCAAAAATACATATAAATAAAATTGAAATGTCTGTCTATATTGAATTAACTAGCACCTATTAAGCTCAGGCGGTTGTTTGCATGATATTAGAACACAAAAAAAGGTTTAAAAAAAATTTTTTTGTTTGTCTGTCTGTCTGCCAGTCTGTCCGGGCTAATCTACACAATATCTGAACCGCTTGTGATGAAACTTTACGGATAGATAGAGAGCAATACCAGAAGGGATCAAGGCTATATTTTATACGGGAAACTTGAAGATTTTTTTGATAAATCGACAAATTGATAACGATTATTTTAAATCTAAATAACTCCACATAAATAGATCGTATCGAGGCGAAGCGGGGGCGGGTCGCTAGTCATAAATAAATGTTGCTGCTGCCGAAATATTAATTTAGCAACATAAAAGAAACTTGTCAGATTCTATTGTATCTTACTGGTGCTCCTCATCAGTTCACGGGTGGGCATGAGCCTCCTCTGAAGTATGGTGGATTTGCTATATGATTACGATACGCACCTTTATCGTTTGGTTGTTTGTCAATATATCATCGCGTACATGCAACGACACCTTTCCGACACGATTTCTAAACATCTGATAGTCGTGTTCAAACAAATGATAGTCGTGAAGCTTAAACAAACGTCAAATTATGTCATTAAGACCTGCTATTTTGCATTACTTTTAAATTCTTTGTGTATTTTTTGTTTAACGGCAGCCATTTTACTGTTGTAAAATATAAATGATGTCACGTTGTAACTAGTAAATTACATTTTTTTTTGTATTTTCTGTACAATTAATATATCTTATGTCTATTGTACAGCTCGTTTTATTGTATAAAACATTTAAATGAATAACGTGTGTTACCTCAGACCAAGAAATAATGATAGACAAAAACTACGTACAGTTTAAGTGACGCAGAACCATGCTCAACCTATAGTATGAACACGCACTCCAATATCTATTCTAAAATATAAATTGCAACCAACAACACGGTTTTTGGTATATGTGTGCGACCAGCAGTGGACTTTTACGGGCTCATAATGAAAAAAAGAAGAAATATGTGTGTGTGAGTGCGTGTCAAAAAGTTAAGCATGGTTTTGGCTTCACTTGCGGCATGTAACAGACATCGAGTGATATTTTAATTTAAACGCAGTAAAGTAACAGCTTTAATACGTCACATGCCTCCTTTCATTTCTAAAAGCTTCGAAGCAGGGTGGAGACACTGCGTATGCCCCAATGTGTGTGGGTGGACATCACAGCCTCGGTTTTTTTATTTCTTAGACTTACAGCTTTTCTCACGTAGTTGCGGAGCACGTGGTGAATCAGAATTTTAAATTGCAATCAACAACTTCATTGTTCCCACTAAGGGTCGACTTCGGTTTGCTTGCGCACTATCATCGTTCAATTATCAATTACTACACTTGGAAGCCTTTTGGATATGATTAGAGTGTAATTAAAAACTAGTCATATATTTAATACTATTCATCTATGCTTATTTTATTACGCAGGTAATTAAAGTTAGGTGAAAACTAAAGTTTCTGACATGGTTTTAGAGCAAGGAAGTTTCCACCGTCCATGTGCATTGGCAGAATTCACGTCTTCGAAATATTTTTTTTAATTTCTCAGACTTGCAGGTTTCCTCGCGATGTTTTCCTTCACCGCTGAGCACAATTAGCACTATCAAAATATTATATAGGTATATTGTGAAATGTACGGCTTACGGAAAATTTACAGAGAACGATTAGCCCCTGAGCTTACCACAGCTCTTTTAAACCACTTTAAATTATCTATACTCGTATCTAGTAGATACGAGTAGATACTATCTACTCATATTCTTTTTGTATAGAATATGATTGACAAGCAAGCACACGGTGCACCCGGTAGTAAGTGTATAGTGGATGCTGTGGCCCATAGACATCTAGATCTATTTTCAATTAAGAATCAAAATATTGATGCATTGTGACCCTTGAGGACTAAGATGGGATGCTTCATTTCCAGTAATAAGCGTCTTAGGTTCAACCAAGCTTGAGGTATGTTTGTGTAATCGATTTAATGATTATTTAAATAATCTAACCGCCACATTAATAGACTTCGCCTGGGTAGGCTGCTAGTTTAAAATATAATCGGTACCATTGCAAATTATAATACATTATAAATAATTATCGCATTAACAACATATCAACAAACAAACAAAACAGTGACCTTTTATAACATTCACGTAAACAGTCATGGTGTATCTTATTGCCATGTACGTATGTAAACGAGTCTTTTTTATTTTTATAACCCTTATTTGCGATCTAATACCTGATAGGCCCTATTTGAATATCACTTGTGGCGTGTTATATATCCTGCTGTTAAAATGTTTACAGCTTATTAGCTATGTCTTTTATATACTTAGGAAATACTATAACGTTTAACCGCTACATTTCAAATGGCGCCAAAATTAACCTCGCATTTTATAAACAAATTCTATTCATATGCCACGTGGTCTGACGTGGTTGTATTGTACACAATCAAACAACAACCAATAAACAATAAACACAATATTTGCCGTATTAAGAAACTCCCTTTTTGCACATTCTTAGAAAGTTGAATCCGAACTTATATCCAAGTTCGGATTCAAAAAGCTAACACCAAATACGACACCTTCCGTTAGTAAACGAATCTTCTCAATATCACATGTGACTGTCATGTAGTCAGACGCCAGACAACATTATAGATTGACACGAAACCGCACAATTCTGCATAGAGTGAGCCGTGATAGCTCAGGATATAAGCGCTCGCCTTAATATTCATAGTACACAAGCAACCATCATTCGATTCCCGGCAGCACTAATGAAATTGACGATAACAATTTTAAATACGTACTTATTTACCAAGTGCTTAAGCGATGAAGAAAAATATGGTGAAAACCATATATTTTAGAATTGAGTGGAGGGCTGTGCCCAGTTGTGGGCCGTACATAGGCTTTACTGTTTTTTAAATGAATCACAAAAAAAAGGAGGAGGTATTCAATTAGACTGTATTTTTTTGTGTGTTACATCAGAATTTTTTTCTAGGTGAATCGATTTTGATGATTCTTTTTTTATTTGAAAGCTGGTCTTTCTTCTGGGCAAACTCGCTCCATCGTAGACCTCATCTTGGCCCTCGGGCCAAATGGAGGTCAAGAGTGAACCCCTTTTTAATAAAAAAAAACATGTTCGTGAAAGGGTGTCAAATTAAATCAAAAACTAGACTGGTTGTTTTTCAGCTGGAGCCTTGGGTAAAGTCTCAAGGTTCCAAATGAAAACTAACGCTGCAGCCTTTACAGCAATATGCTGAGTTAGAGACATTTTTAGTACCTATCACTATTTTTTATTTATTTTTAATACGTAGGTTAGGTAGGTAGGTTTTATACGTGGTAGAGCCATGCTGCAGCTATATTAGTAGTATAGTTGTAGCACGATTGGGTCGGCTCGACCGGGGAAGGACCACGCTCTCACAGAATACCAGCGTAAAATAGCAGCTTAACACTGCTGTGTTTCGTATGGTGAGTGTAGAGAACCGGAGACCCTTTTTACTGGAAAAGAGGCATTCCATCTTAGTCCTCACGGGTGACAACGCATCTGCATTTTGAGTCTTTATTGAGGATAGATGTAGATGTCTATGGGTCACAGCAACCACTTACCATCAGGTGGACTGTGTGCTCGTTTGTCACCCTATACAATAAAATAAAACGCAGGTATATTAATTTTTAAGGTTAAAGTGTTAGAATATATAATAGAAAATTTAAAAAAAATATGTGTCAACTTTATACTGTTTATTACGAAATGCGTGTTACTTATTAATGTTACAAGAGTGTAAATCTCGACATTGGTACGAATTTTTACACACGATATTTCCCAATATGTTTTGTCTTTATCTATAGCTAAGCTTGTCCCGTAGTTGCATCATAAATAAGTTTAAAAATCACAGTTCTTGACTTTGTGTTTACGTGCGTACATAACGTAAAGCGGTTTATTCTTAACACCGATAGAATGGCTAACTAAGGACAACCAGAAATGTGCTGGACGGCATAGCAATTAGTTACGTTGGTACGTTGGCACTGTAAATAGAGAATAGATTTATTTTCTTTTAAAACTCAATAAGGCCTTCTGCCAGAGCACGGAAGTATATTAATGCCTGAATACGGTACAAGGAATTAAAAACTTCTGTCAAAGAATTCAAATTCTCTTTATTTTATTATTTTATTTGTAGAAAAAGGCACATAAACGAGCACACAGACCATCTAAAGGTAAATGGGAATTGAGGCCCATAGATACCTGCATCTATCCTCGATTAACCACCCCTGATGACTTAGATAGAATGCCTCGTTACCAGAAAAAAGGATCTCCGGTTCTCTACACTCACCATACGAAACACAGCAGCATTAAGCTGTCATTTAACGCTGTTATCTTGTGGTCCTTCCAAGGGTTTGTGGTCTACTAAATCTGATGTAATGGTTTGGACGATCTTGTATATGTTGACATACTGCAAACTTCAGTATGTCTGTATTCATGCTTACCTTCGGTCTTATTACATGAGTTGACGGCTTCGTGGCGCAGTAGCTTAGCAATGAGTTGCAGTGGTGAGGTTCGAATCCCACACGGAATAAGTATTTGTATGGCCTACAAACATTTCTTCTAGGTCTGGATATTTGTCGTTGTGCAATTTATGTAAGTAAGCTGCCGCCACGATACAGGAGAAAATCCTAGTCTCGGAGGGGGGGGGGCATAAGGCACTACTAGGCAACTACTATTAGCTGGCACCAATAGTTAATTTATACATATAATGTTGAATTAAGGAAACATGCATGTCTTTACAATAAAAATATTCCCAGGACATATTAAGTCTGCAAACACGTCCTTGAGCAGCGCGGAGGACTAAATATTCTTAGCCAGCTAATAGTGCCCCGCTGTGGGACCTACATAGGCTGTAACTTTGTTTTTACTTTTATATATTTGACAAATACGTTCCTAATCAATAAAATAGCAAAATGCGTCCACTATTTCCAATTTTCTTGCACCTGTACCCGAGGTGCGCCACCTGTGGCTTCGTAAATTTAGCGTATTTCTCTCCTTCTCCAACTTACAGCAAACCATCGCTGTAGCTGTCCCACTTACTCATGTTTTCACAAATAAGTTGCATCCGAAAACAACATAGAAAACCTCATCGTCTTCGTAGAAGATTCCAGTTGGTAGTTCCAAGGAGTTAAGGTTCATTTTGCTATGAGAATTTATTGACTGAAAACTCTTTGTAAACCTCCGCTGTAACTTTCAGAGTAGAAAACACCACCGCGTTATAGTCTCTGATTGTAATATAACGCGATTTAAAATAAATAGTGACGTTACCAATGTGCTAAGTAGTCGATAATTTCAACACAACGATGTGATTATTTAACCTTATTTATCGAGCAGCTGTTTTATTTATTCCTACGGGAATAAAACTTTTTTAGATTTTTCACTATAAAAGGAGCTATTTACATCACAATAAAAACCTTTTACGAATTAAATGAATACAAACATCAGAGATCTGAAGTTCGCAGTAATAGTTAGTATTCTTTTTTGTGTAAAAAGTTATCATACGCGGATGTTAGAAATATATTCTCATCCTCAATCCAAAATTCAATCCGAAGCACATTAATGGTTGCACTACTGCTTAGAAAGAAAGAAAGAAAGACTATTTTACAACAACCCATTGATTTACACATCAATATGTAAATTTATAACTTTGTAAATTTATTAATATTTGACTGTACATGGGAAGTCATGCCGAAAAAGATTATCAATCCAACCACAACGCTGATTTCCAGTGAAGACCGAAACTTTGAAGAGTACAGTCCCAAAACTAAGGCGTTCTTCATTCGTAACTGTATTCACCAAACCAGGACTGCATGGCTTGTACTTTCCTCCTAAGTCTATAGATTACTATTAGAAAACATGTTTTAATATCTGTTTCTGTTAAGGACCTTTTAGCCTGAAGACCACGTCAGTCCCAGATCGAAATATTAGCGGCAAAAACTGTAGTGCCTGCCTAGATAAACTCTGACATAAAAAGCTTTTCTTTCTAGTAGTATTACTATTAGAGTGACAATTTTGTATAATATTATATCTGCAGTCCGATCACTTAAGGACGGTTAATTGAAAAAGCATGTTTTTAAGGTATGCTTGCAAAGTCCAAAAATGTTGTCTTTAAAATTTAGAAAATAGTAATAAAAGGTATTTCATGCCTTGTACCATGTACTACTAAAACTACTAATATAAACGAAAAATGATTAGACCTTTTAGAGATCAGACTGCACATTACAAATATTATCGATATCACTCTCCTCTCCTGCCTAATTACGTAACATCAATACTTACAATATCGATGCATTTCACATCTCTATTTGGTTAACCAAGCACATTGTGCCGCTGCCGACGCAAACTGTCGCCGTTCGGGTTAATCCACGGATGACCCGCTGTAGCAATTTGCCCGATGCAATTTGGGAGCAGTCGGTACGATTTACTGTATCACGAAATTGCTGTATTTTGCATCTGAATATTGCTATTTTGTGATAAAGCTGTTTACATCATCTGTAATTAAGAGATTGTGTACCGTGAAAACATAAATGTTGTATTTTTGTTGTAAAATTTAAAATAAATATAAAATGCGAATCGCTATTTGAGGCCATTTGAATTTATGTATCAATTTGCAGAGGGCGTGAGAGGACTCGATATAGTCATCCTAATGCCTGTTGTTAGCGCTTATCTAGGTATACATAGCATAAAATTTTGAAAGTTTTTAAACCATAATGTGTATAGATAAATTGTCAGATTGCTGCTATTAAGTAACAATCAATTACATAATGCAACGATATTTCATGATTTTGGATAAAATTAATTTTACGCGTTTAATTTAACAGTGGTAGAGCCATGCTGCAGCTATATTAGTGGTATAGTTGTAGCACGAATGGGTCGGCTCGACCGGGGTAGGACCACACTCTCACAGAATACCAGCGTAAAATAGCAGGTTAACGCTGCTGTGTTTCGTATGGTGAGTGTAGAGAACCGGAGACCCTTTTTACTGGAAACGAGGCATACTATTTTAGTTCTCACGGGTGACTACGCATCTGTATTTTGATTCGTAATCGAGGATAGATGTTGATATCTATAGGCCACAGCAACCACTTACCATCAGGTGGACTGTGTGCTTGCTCGTTTCTCACCCTTATACTATTAAAAAAAACTTATTTCTAATTCCTGACGTTTTTATTTTAGATGCTTTGCAGTACTCATGGTCTCGGTTGATTGACGTCCCCTTGTTACAGTTATCCCGGACTACCTTCAGTTTATGAATATTAATCTTTGGTCCGGTCTACGCTGAAAGAGCTTACAGTATCTTGAAGTCTTGGAGTGGTATACTTGGATTTGGAATTAATTTTATTAATTATAGGATCTTAAGAATCAGAGTACGAAACCTATCCAACTGCAGAGAGGTGTAAGATAGGGTGATGTTATATCCCCGAAACTCTTCACCGCTGCATTGGAAGACGTTTTCAAGCTATTGGACTGGAAAGGATACGGCATTCGATTTGCCGACGATATAGTCCTTATGGCAGAATCGCTGGTGGACCTAAGCACTATGCTCAATCACCTCAATAGTGTCTCCCAAACGGATAGGTCTTAAGATGAACATGGACAAAACAAAGATTATGTTTAATGTCCATGTCACACCTATGCCGGTAGTTGTTGGGAGCACTAAGCTCGAAGTTGTTGACGAGTATGTTTACCTGGGACAAATAGTCCGACTAGGTAAGTCCAACTTCGACCGAGAGGTCAATCGACGGGTTCAACTCGGTTGGGCAGCGTTCGGGAAATTACGGCACATCTTCTCGTCAGGTATACCTCAAAACTTGAAAACGAGACTGTATAACCAGTGCGTGTTGCCAGTGATAACCTATGGAACTGAGACGTGGTCCTTCACTGCTGACCGGATGAGGAAGCTCAAGGTCTCTCAGCGAGCTATGGAGAGGGCTATGTTCGGAGTTTCTCTGCGTGATAAACTTAGAAATGAGGATATCCGCAGTAGAACCAGAGTGACCGACATAGACCAACGGATTAGTAAGCTGAAGTGGCAATGGGCCGGCCATATAACTCGAAGAACCAACAACCGATGGGAAAAAAGGTTCTCGAGTGGCGGCCTCGTACCTGCGGACGAAGTGTAGAGCGTCCCTCCACTAGATGGAGTGACGACCTGGTAAGACATGCAGGAAGTCGATGGATGCAGATGGCTCAGGACCGTGCTTTGTGGCATTCCTTGGGGGAGGCCTATGTTCAGCAGTGGACTTGTGAGGGGCTGTAATCATGATGATGATGTTAGGATCTCAAGCAATATCTAATGATCTTTTTCTCAAACTATCAATCTATGCAATACAAATTATAGAAGAAAAAATCATTCAGGGCATCTGAACTGGAAAGTGTTCTTTCTAATTTTTAGTTGCTTAATTCTTCATCTTTTAGCGCAATCCTCGAAATCATTCACGTCTACATAACGGTCTTTTAGTGATTGAACATTAGAGATATTTACTAATTGAGATGAAAATTACTATAACTAATCAAAAAATTATTCGTCGTCAATCAAAAACATGATTAATGTCAGATATCCTATGCTCGAAGTTTCTCTGCGTGATAAAATTCGTAACAATGTTATCTACAGTAGAAACAAATTAGCAAGGCGTCGGCCATATAGCTGTAAGATCTGACAACCGATGGGGAAGTAAGGTTCTTGAGTGACAGCCTCGTACCGGTAAGCGGAGTGTAGGGTGGCTCTACATTAGATGGAATGACGACCTATAATTTGACAAACTAAATCAAACTGTTTAACACAAATTATGCAAATGCGTGCAAATTTTTTACGTGGTAGAGCCATGCTGTTGCTATATAGTGGTTGCAGCATGAATGGGTCGTCTCAACCGGAGTAGGACCACGCTCTCACAGAATACCAGCCTAAAATAGCAGCTTAATGCTGCTGTGTTTCGTATGGTGAGTGTAGAGAACCGGAGACCCTTTTTACTGGAAACGATGCATTCCATCTCAGTCCTCAGGGGTAACAACGCATCTGCATTTTGATTCTTAAATGAAGATAAATGTAGATGTCTATGGGCCACAGCATCCACTTACCATCAGGTGGACTGTGTGCTCGTGTGTCACACTTATTCTATACAAAAATGCAACCCTATTCTTCAAGCGTCATACTTGCAGCTGTAAGTTGTTCATATGACATATTTTCGAAGTAGGTATATAGGAGGAAGGTGGCTCAGGACCGTGTTTTGTGGCATTCCTGTATGATGTTTTTTTTTGTGATTTCTGACACGGTGACATGTTTGAAAAACTATCGAAACCTGAAAGGTGTGCAGCACATATTATATAATGACTTTTCAATAACCCTTATGCGTTAATATTAAAACCAGGCTAGGATGAATAACCCGTCTTTGTCCCAGAGAGGCGGATATGCGGAAGCTTTTCTTTGTTATGCAATCTTTAGAGACATGGAGAGTGGAGGACCTTCTTCTTCTTTTTCAGCCTGTATCCACTGTTGGACATGAGCCTCCTTGTCGTCTCGCACCTTTGACCCAGCTGTCCTTCACCAATCTGTCGTAAATGAAATGGTCGTACGTCCATCTATTTGCAGCTATAACTTTTCTTGCAGTATCCATAGTCGCCGTTTCACGGGAGAAAAGGAATAATGGATTCTCATGACATAATATGACGAATGGAGACATTAAACTCCTCACTTGTCTTTATAAATGGACATTAATTACGTGCCTACATTGTCTAACAGATACTCAAGTATTGTCTTCTTATATCCACGCGAATACTGTACCTTGATTAAAACTAATTTAACCATACACTAGTTAGCACTATCAGCACTATAGTCCTCTCATAAATATGAGTAAGACTCCCGATATATTGAGAATTTTTTTTCTTTATTAAAAAACACGTTTAACGTTAAATCAAAAGTTAAATTAAAAATTAGTTAAAACTATGCACGTTGAATAAGTACCATATATTTTTAAAAAAAAATTTCTTAGTAGCAGTGAATTCATTCGTAATACTGAGTTTTTTTACTTTGCCATTCAGCGAGGAAACACAACCAGTGTTCTTGGCCCTATATCGCGAGGAGTACGACTGTTTCATAATTTAAGTTTTCAGTTTCATAAATGTAATAAATGTTATATAACCACTTTGATATTTGAGTATTTGTTATAAACGGCTAAATAAAGTTTGACACACACGTACCTAGACCTCATCCTAAATTAACACATGGTTACCTCGATAAAATAAAAGTAAACTAATATGAGATAAAATATGCTTTTGTAATAATTATATTAATTCATCCATCATAGCCTATAGAAGTCCACTGCTGCACATAAGCCTTCCCCATAGGTTGCCTCATAGGGGGGATTTTTCCATAGTTGCCACGCTTGGCAGGCGGGTTGGCAACCGCAGTTTTTTTTATAATTAGGAGTTGTTATCAGGAAGACGCTACACAGCAACTACACGGTACCTAATTATATTAGTTTTATATATTATTTACTTGTGTAGGTTACATTAAAGCGTTTATATAATAACCACTAAGCGTTTAAATACCATTAGCCTTAATACGCGTGCCATGTGTAAGTTTCTAAATAAAATTATTAACGCAGCTTCCGCAGCGTAAGGGTGACCATGCGTATTGAAATAATAAGACGAGACAAATGTTTAAAATAAATTCACAAAAAAATGCAAACACCCTGCTGATTGAAGAACGAGACTCTGGCCAGTAAAGGACGGCAGGAAATCCATCACACTGAAACTAAGACCAAAACTGTTTGGTGCAGGTTCCCTGTTCTGCTGCAGGTGTCCATGGACTGTAGTAGCCACTTACCAACACGATTGTAAGTAAGATTGTCACTTCTGTTTTTTTTAATGTAAAGCAACATTATTAGACTGTGTTAAAGTAGATTTATTTAAATTGATAATGTTTTGATTATATAATCAAAATAATAAAATACTGCGGTTGCCAACGCTAAGTGGCTCCTATGAGGCTGTCTATGAGGGAGGATGTACAGCTGTAGACTTTTGATAGGATATTGGCAAAACTATACAAATAAATAAAATTGAAGTGTCTGTTTGTAATGTCAAAATAACAGCTTTTTAATAAATGTATTTGTGGTACTTCCAACAAAAAAATAATATTTAAAAAAAATTCTGTCTGTCTGTCCGTCTGTCTGTCTGTTTCTTCCGGCTAATCTCCGAAACGGCTGGACCTATTTTAACGGGATTTTCACTGGCAGATAGCTGATATTATAAGGAGTAACTTAGGCTACTTTTATTTTAGAAAAAGAATTAGGGTTCCGCACAATAAAATTAAAACCCATGAAATCCGTCGTTATAAATTCCACGCGGGCAAAGTCGCGGGACACAGCTAGTCAATGAATAAATGTCATATTCAACCCTAAACAACATAAACCTTATTTTCATCATAATTCAATCCTCATAAAATTGTAACTTACTATGCTTTTATTCTTGTGATCTCAAAGCTGTGAGAATTTTAGAGAGAGAGAGAGAAGAATAGCTTACACCACCACTGCAACGAGCACACAGTCCACCTTATGGTAAGTGGATGCTGTGGCCCATAGGCATCTACATCTGTTCACGATTAAGAATCAAATGCAAATGCGTTGTCACCCCTCAGGACTAAGATGGAATGCGTCGTTACCAGTAAAAAGGGTCTCCGATTATCTACACTCACCATACGAAACACAGCAGCCTTAAACTGCTATTTTACGCGGGTATTCTTTGAGAGCGTGGTCCCTCCCCGAGCCGACCCATTCGTGCTACAACCAACATAGCTGCAGCGTGGCTCTACCATGTATAAAAGCTGCTATTTTACACTGATATTTTGTGAGAGCGTGGTTCTTTACCATTCGTGCTACCACCATAATATAGCTGCAGTGTGACTCTCTCTCTGATAAATTACTTCCCCCGTTCTTAAATAATAAAAAAGGTTGGTGTACGTACAAACCTCTTACTCATAGTTTCATGCAAACTGGTATTTTCGTGCGGCCATGACCTATCGTTTGATTTACCACCTCTCGAATATCTCACACATTCATTCCAAAGTATGCGCGCCCAGGTGAAAGTATAACCTGTGCCCTTAGAAACTTCGGGCTGGCCGCCATAGCCCGACTTGTTATAACTAAGTATTGTTGCCTTTTGGAGCTTGTTTGGTCGAAGTGGGTTAGCTTCTGAGAGTTGTCCTCAGACATCACCTCTTAGGAACCTAAAATATATATTATCAGATTAGATAACTACTTCATATCTGATTGTTTTTCTACTTGAATAGAATATGCAGAAGTGCCTATACCCTTCTTCATTATTCCCTATTTAACATTGAAGTGTAATGTACTTACGTAATACATAATATCTCAATGATATGCGATATAACACTTATGTATCAGACAGAGTTGGTGAATGTACGAGTAATTACTACATTAGATATTCACCAAAAGATATGTCGTGTTTTTTCTACCGACTTCAAAAAGGAGGAGGTAGGTACTCAATTCGACTGTATGTTTTTTTTATGTGTGTTACCTAACTTTTTTTCTGGGTGAACCGATTTCGATGATTGTTTTTTTTTATTTGAAAGCTGGTGCTTCTCATGTAGTCCCATATAAATTTGATCAAGGTTTGACCAATAGTGTTTGAGTTATTCTTAATAATTTATATTGAAGTCGGTTGTACAAAATTTTTAATTTTAAATAATAATAATATTGATGTTACAAGCGAACTAACAGTACACGTGATGGTAACTGGCTACTGCAGCCCATGAACACTTGCAACCAACTTTAAACAGAAGGCTAAAGATGCGTTGTCACCACTGAGGAATATTATGGGATGCCTATAAAGGCTGAACCTTTATTTATACTGGCTCTCTATAACCTTCAAACCGGAGCACAGTATGCACTGCTGCTTAAAATACTATGCTCCCTACCCATACGGACTCATAGACAGAACAGGAGGCCTAGCCATGTACATGGGTTACCTATGTATTTGAATAGCTTTGCCTATTAAAAAGTGAATAATAACACACTTGGTAGGACTATGTTGCACCCATTGAGTTATATGTAGGTACGTACAATTATATTGCACTTAAAACTGCAATTAACAATTGCATTGGTGCCGGCGCGGATCGAAACCGAGTTATTTAAGTACTGATTTACCATGTGTTCGGCGGTGAAGGAAAATATCGTGAGGAAACCTGCATGTCTGAAAAAAAATTCGAAGACATGTTAAGACCGCTAACACGCATTGGGGCAGCGCGGCGGACTTGCCTTGCCCTAAAACCATCACAGAAGTGAGAGGAGGCCTATGCCCAGTTGTGGGATGTATATAGGCTGTAACTTTACTTTACCATATATTGATAGTTGCAACAGTACCTATAATTGCTTCATAACGAATGGTTCAGCTTGTCCGTGGTTGGGCCACCCTCTCACGAAATGCCAATGTAAAATAGTATTTTAAGCATGAACACTGCTTGCACTACTGTGTCAAGGTCTGTTAAAGTCTGTTAAGGGGAGCGTTAATAATTAGGTACAGGCTGTGAGCTATTCAATCTTAGTCCTCAAAGGTGACAACGCATCTGCAGCCTTCTTTGCATGAAGTTGCTTGTGTTTATGGACTGAAGTAGCTACTTGCCATCAGGTGAACTGTAAGTTCGTTTGTTAAAAATCAAAGTATTTAAGAAGCAAATCTAAACAAACCTAATATTAAAGTCCAATTTTGTGTCTTAACCATGAGTTAATAAAATAATCCACTATTAAAAAAATTCTCTTTACGTAGGTAAGTATAACAAACAGGAAAATGTCGCCATCGCAGAATAAGAAATCAGTAAGTACCGCTTGTTGAATAAAATATTAATTAAACATAAATCGATCGCATTTCAAATAAATAAAATATTTAACAAATTATTCAAAACATTGAGTATACAAGTATTGCAATATCGACCTTAACTTATAGTCGTTAACACAAGGGCCAATGTTTGTTCGGCTTATCTTTGAGCTGCGAACTCCATTACGCGAACGATAAAAGATAGGCGCGCACAAAACAAAATGGCTGCCAAACTGATTCTAACATAGCAACAGCCGTTGGCCTAGACAATTTACTAGGAAGCTAGTTTTGACATTGCGCGCGACCTTGTAACAGCGTGCGCTTATTGGTCAATGCGACAAAATGGCGCCACACTCCCGCGCAACATGTCATTGTTTCTAATAATTAGATGACCGGTTTAGGTGCATTTTTCAAACCATCTAATGTAAATTCGCCTCACCGTGAAGTGAACTTTAATAGGGCTATTTGCATTTTAGCGGCGCGCATTTGCCGTGTTTGATGAAGCGTAGTGTTGTTTTTGCGCGCGTTTTGATGCCCTTTTATGGTTGTGCGTTGTTTGAAGCTTATATTAATAAACTTTACGATTGATGGATGAAGAGCATGCATATCATAATTTTTTGTGTTTTTAAACACAAAAAATTTACATTTGAATTTTACTTTGTATTTAGTTTTCAACTAGATGGTAATTTAAGTCGGGTTTTTTTTTAAATCCCATATTTAAAATTGCAAATTCTAGAACTATTAAAAAGTTTTAATTATGATTAAGATTACCCAGATTAGCGTGACCTACAATATCTTCTATTACAATTATTACCCAGTATAGCATGACATACAATACAGTTTAAAACTTTAATATTTCTTAATAGTTTAGGTAGGTGTTTTGTGCCCAAAATCGAATGATGAAAAATAAGTAGTTACTTATTAAATACTTAAATTCTTCCGCGTCTATATTATTTCCACAATAATTGTTACCTATGCTTTTTAGGGTTTGTGGATTATATAACAAAATTGGTTTTACGAGACACCAATATAATCTTATGGTTATCTGTTGTATCTTTTGAAGAAGCACGTACGAGCTTTATTAAAATGAAATTGCTCGCTCAACGTTGACATCACAAAACTTTTTTTCTTTTTTCACTAGGATTTTATCCTGTTGCGAGGAGACGCATAGATGCTCAAAAATTGCACATAGACAAACGTATTACAAGCACTGGTTCTGTGCGGGATTCGAACCTGAGGTACTTAGCGTCGCAGCCCAATGCTTAGGCATTGCGCTAACATGCCGTTAAATCGGAAAGACGATGACGAGAGTCCTTAGAGCGAATTTCTCAAACTTATGCTTTAGATTCCCTTATGGCTTCCAATAATAACGCGTCACGACTTGTAGGTTTATATTATATGTAGGTATGTACCTATGTGATATATACATATGTCTTCTTAGGTAGGGTATCCAATAGATAGTGTAATAATGGTGTTATGCTCGTATAAGCAGTGTCAAAAGTGTCAAAGATCTCTGGTACTGAGATAACTGAGATTGTAAATCCGCCTGACAAACTAAAATTAAGGAGGAAAACGGGAGAGGCGCAAGTCCAGCAGTGAACTTTTACGGTCTGATGAAGAAGATGAAGATGTGAAGAACTAAATAATAGGTTTTAGTACGTAAGAGATTTGGTTGAAGATAAACATAGTTAAAGAAACTACATAATAAAACCAACCGTGGAAAAGTTACGAAACATTTTAATTGAATTACTTCAATTTAACTTACGCCAAATAATGCTTCGATTTCAGAAAAGCGTGTATTGTACTTCCAACGGAGCAACATATGATTAACTTTAAAAGCGATCGAATGCTCAAGCGTAGGTTCAAATTAGTTTGCAAGATTTCACCAACAAACCGACTAACGAACCAACAACTAAAGTTTATTAAAAGCTGGTAAAACTTCTATTGAATTTATAGAGTATAAGCTGTTCCGCAACGTTGTTTGTATAAAATTTAATATACATTTATATTGAAAACACAAAGCGATATTTTTATATAATTAGGTTTTTATGTAATTAGAGTGACAAACTAGCACACAGTCTACGTGATGGTTTGTGGATGCGACCCATAGACATCTACATTTATCCTCGATTAAAAATTAATAATTATGCGCGTTTCACCCTTTAGGATTTACATGTAATGTCTCCTTTCCAGTAAAAAATATCTCCGGTTTCGTCCCTCACCATACAAACAACGTACATATACATACCTATAACGTTAAAATAAATTTTATTAACATACAAAATAACAACAACGTAGTTTCTTCTTCGTAAAGTTCAACCATCCAACTCCAAACATTCGCTTAAAACTATACTCGTTTGAACTTTGAACTATAAACTGTGCCTACATATAGACTATAGACGAAACATAATTTTTAAAAAACCAGAGTGAAACGGGCGATGTGTAGAGAGCCAGTTCGGGCAATTTGGCAATGTCGTCACACTCTTTTGATGTGTTGGTTTATCGACGTCACCGCCGATAAACAGAAAGAAGTTGGAAGATCCGTGTAAAGCTGTCATTACACATTCAATGTTCATTTCGATGTCCGCGAGTGAACATTTTGTCTTTCATTGAGCCTACTCACAAAAATATATGAAATATTGTACTGAATACCCAGTTCACATCGTTAACTCAACCAACCAATCTCTTTGTTTCGATGCGGAGCTTCGACCTTTGATATTAGTATAAACATTCTCTGATACGTTGGTACGGTTACGATGTTTCTATTTACCGCCTAACATCTTCTTTTTTTTACCATAATATACAGCTGAACTTGGGCCTTATATATTAAAGAGGATATGTTGTAATAGCACGGCTCTAAGCTATCAGAGATCTATTTGGCATCTTCACTCCGAGCGTCTAGTTAAATTGAATGAAATATTTGTGTTAAATTTGAGTCGTGGTAGCTCAGTACTCTCTGTAAGTTTTACAGTACACGAGCGATCCGGGTCCGAGCCCCGCAGGCACCAATGAAATTGTTAATTGAAATTTTAAGTGCGGATTTATCACGTGCTTGAAGGTGAAGGAAAATATCCTGAAGAAACCTGCATTACTGAGAAATTAAAATTAAAATCAAATTCGAATAGAATATAATACAATAGAATATTTTTTTACTCAATATAGGTCACATGTATGTAATTCTTATTGAAAGTCATTTTTTACTTTACCACTGGATCGGAAAAAAACCTCTGTCCTGGGAAGAAACAGCAAGAAACCCAGCGAATAAATGTGAAGTCCGCCAACACGCATTGATGCAGCGCGTTGGACATTTCCTTGCCTCATTTATAAGAGGAGGCTTGTGCCCAGATATAGGACATATGTATAATATAAAGTGTAACTTTATTTTAAATTCATTAATCGTGCTGCATATCTCAGTAGTGCCTAGTATCGAAGTACGAGTAAGTACATAGGCTATTACTTTGCCATAATTATATTATCATAATAAAAAACATCTAGACATATATGTTTGAAACTCACTTGGATATTAAAGAACGTAATACATATGTATTTAAATTTCTATAGAATTGTAGTCTATATGACTCTTATTGCGACAAATATGTACTTTGTGTTTGTACATATAATATTATACACCGTCCGTGGGTGTCGCAAGAGGCGACAGAAAAAAACTGAAACAGGAGAGGGGATGAACATATTCCCGATACAACTCAAAATTATAAAAAACTACGGTTGCCATGTTGCCTGCATTGCCTATGAGGCAATCGATGGGGGAGCCTATGTTCAGCAGTGGCCTTATAGGCTGAAATGGATGGAATGGAAATATGATTGTGATAAAAAAATCCATAAAATTTAAAAAATATGTATAGTATTTTATAGACAATCCCTAATCGATATTATTGATAGAGTAACTACCACAATATGTAAATGCTACCAGACGTCGTGAAATTAAATGACTTTATTACGTAAAATAAATATTTCTCAGAGATGATATATTTATATAAGTATATTTGATCTTAGAATGTAGAACCTTAAAGGTTAAAACAGTGGGTAATTAAAAAAACGAGTGCGTAAAAAAAGTTTACTGAAAAGAGAAAAAAATTATACCCTATATCACTGCCACAATTTGACACCTCATAAGTTAAACTTCAAGTTCCATCAGGCCGTTTAGGCTACAGAGCGTGCTAAAGAAATAGAGATACATACTTACATACATACATACATATCTACTATCGAAAAACATTACCCGCCTTATGGTGTACCTAGTCGGGTAAAAACATTACTTAATTGTAAAATTTCATTCAAATGTTTAGTCGTTTTTGCGATACGGATATACATATATATTGGTCGAAATATACACGAATTTATGAGCTATGGAGAGGGCTATGCTTAGGAGTTTCTCTATGTGAGAAACTGAGAATAAGGATATCTACAGTATAACCAGAGTAACCGACATAGCGCAAAGAATCAGTAACCATATACCGAAGAACTGGCAACCGTTGGGAAAGAAAGGTTCTCGGATGGCAACCGGTACAAAGGTAAGCGAAGTGTAGCCCCCCTCCCCCCCTAGATGGAGTGATGATGATGATGATATAAAAATTAAAAGGAAGAAGTGAGGAAGTCTCTATGTTTGCAAGAGGAGACAGAGGGAAACATACCAGGAGATGGGCAGCAGCGTATTCCTTATAATAACTAGAAAATATAAAACTGCGGTTAACAACCCACCGCCAAGCATACGTGTGGCAAGTATTTCCCTTATGAGGTCATTTGTGGAGACCTATGTTTAGCAGTAAACTTTGATAGGCTGTAATGATGATGATGATGATGATGATTATGATAGATTCATCCTTAGCCAACAAAAAACTGCATTATCGTTTAATATTTGGTTAACAAAGAACATGGTTACTAAAGACGGAATACGGGAGACTTATGAGTAGTACGTGCGCAGGGTACCCAAGTGGCCTAATGTGTTTTGTAAATGCGAATTTTGGAGATCAGAAATTTTATAAAACTGCAAGACATAGTTGAGCAGAATTTAATAAATAAACGCTAGCTTTATCCAGTTGGGAAAGAAAAATTTCTTTTTAAATTCACCTCAGGGACTTTTTAATAGCGGCGCAAAAGGATAAGAGGGGGAAACGGTGAAAAAAAGCACGCCAAGGTGCACCACTTTACGTTCAAAGCATCTCTGAAAGTTGAAGATAATTTGTGATACCGCCCCTCTATAACGCTGAGATAATTTTCAGGCTTCTTTATAGAGATGCAACGTGGAAATAACCGCGTAAAAGATTAACTTCCCAATTAATAAATTGATGGGGTTAAGTTCTTAGTCTTATCGTAATAATTATAAATATTCTTTATTTTACATACAAATTGAATATATATCATTAAAGATTAATTTGCACAATAATACTGCTTAAGATTGGCCATTTATGCTGCTGCCATTGCCATTGTATGCTGAAAATTTAACGGCTCCGTGGCGCAGTGGATTAGCACTACTGAGCTGTGGTGCTAAACGGCCGCGAGTTTGAATCCCGCAAGGAACAAATATTTGTATAGTCTATTAATTTTTGAGGGTCTGGACGTATATACAGGAGCAATTATGTAAACTGCCACCAAAATGCAGGAGAATATCCTAGTGTGGCGGTAACGTTTGTAAAAAAAATTAAACATTTAAAATTAAACATAAAAATAAAATTTGTAAAATTAGCTTTATTAAATGTCTAGTGTAAACGTAAATATAAGAAATAATTAGTAGAGGCGGCTGAACTGAGCAAATATCGTAATAAAAAAGTCTCTGAGACATGACTACATATGTATTTGTGCCATTTCATGTGGACTGGCGCTGCACCCCGGATTAACTCAAAAAATCAAATGATTTTGAAAAAGGAATAACATTATTTTATACGTGGTAGAGTCATGCTGCAGCTATATCCCGGAGACCCTTTTTTACTGGAAACGAGGCATTCTATCTTAGTCCTCACAGGTGACAACGCATCTGCATTTTGATTCGTAGTTGAAGAAGAAGATACCATCAGGTGGACTGAGTGCTCGTTTATCACTTTTATCCTATTT
This sequence comes from Parnassius orleans, assembly GCA_029286625.1. NCBI lineage: Eukaryota > Metazoa > Arthropoda > Insecta > Lepidoptera > Papilionidae > Parnassius > Parnassius orleans. Next base: position 3,135,920 of record JAGSMP010000089.1, read on the forward strand.
AAAAAAAACATGCCTAAAACATAAAATTTATTTGAATTTAGAAATCCTAATCAAACGTAGCTATTACTTTATTACACTGCAAAACGGCAATGTCATAGGTAATATTTTTCTTTTTGTTTCTAACGTGTATTACCTACATTTTAGATAAGGTTCACTTTATTTAAAGAACATTTTAATCCGTACTACGACGATACTACAATGTAAGGAAGATCACCTGAAAAATTTGGCATAGCGCCACATTCTATCGCCGGTTAAACGCGATATTAGGTCACGTGTCCAAACATATGAACTTCACCGCTGAGGCCTAAGTCCAAGGCATTACAGTCGAAACTCGCGAAACAGATAGAACCGTAGACGCGTACCGCTAACCTGTTAATTAATTATGGCGAACGGCGTATAATAAGTAAAAACTAAAGAACGAAAAATTGATAAAGGGAGGCCATGATAAGGGGGCGACCCACCACTATTGATCGGGCCCCGAACCACCCCGAGTATATAGGTATAAAAAGCGTAACAAATTTTCGTCTTAAGAAAAGGAAAAGAAAAAATGTATACAGCCACCCTTTCGCTAGGGAGTGGGTCGCCCCCCCAAGCGGTGAGGGTGGGGAGTGCATTTTTCTCGTGGACTCACTCCCACCCCAACGAACGTAAGATGTTACAAAGGATTCTTTGTTGGTGCAACGGTTAATTAGATTTTGGATATGCTATGTTTTGGATTTGCTTAGGGCAAGTCTAAGGTTCGAACTTCGAACCTTTAATAAGAAATTGCTGAGATTAGTTTGGATGTCTAGCTTAATCTAATTTACATGCAAATGTGTCTTTTATTTGACATATTGATTGATAATAGCATCCACTATCAAACTTTCCGTTTCTGCCTGTAACGGCTTTGTGGTTAAATTTAACGAAGAATAACTTTTAGTATTTCACGGCCTCCAATTAATTGTTGTAGATATTTTTAAAACACCTTTACGACTATGCAAGAATCAATCCTAGTGTTATAAGAAATAAAAATAAAGTCTTTGTTCTTGATACTTCAATCAATAAATATTAATGTATTAATTTTTTAATAAAACTAATTTTAGAGATTTTATAGCGTTTAATTTTAACTTTTTTTTTATATAGCATGAGGGTGACAAACGAGTACACAGTCCACCTGATGGTAAATGGAAGCTGTGGCCCATAAACATCTACATCTATCCTCGATTAAGAATCAAAATGCAGATGCGTTGTCACCTCTGAGGACTAAGATGGAATGTCTCGTTTCCAGTAAAAAGGGTCTCCGGTACTTTTTTAAACTTTATCTATGTCTGATATTAATTTTTGTCTTAAATATTATTCATATGCCCACTATACCCACATAATAATATGCATAGCTTGTAGAGTGTGTTTATCGTTTCATTTATTTGGACAGTCAGCTCTTCTTGTTCTAAGAAATGATTTGTCATACCTTGTAAATATCAACGCCAAAACAATCCACTATTGAACATGGCCTCTCAAATAGTAGACAGGATAAGTAATCATCACGTACTGCATTAACTGTGAATTATTGTTGTTTTACCAGGTCGTCACTCCATCTAGACATGCAGGAAGTCGATGGATGTAGGTGGCTCAGGACCGTGCTTTGTGGCATTCCTTGGGGGAGGCCTATGTTCAGCAGTGGACTTGTGAGGGGCTTTAATGATAATGATGATGATAAATTGTTGTTTTATTTACATCTCCTTCTTCTTCATCGGTCTGTTTAAATCAAGTGCTGGGCATGGGCCTCTTCGTTTGTTGATTTGCCTTAATCACCACGCTTGGCAGGCGGCATTGACGATCACAGTACCAGACGTGAGCACCTTTGACGCTGTTCCCCGTCGCCGATCTGGGCACTGGGTGTTTTACATGTTTGGTAAAGGACATGATTATACCGTTATCTATCAAAAGCCACAAGATTACGGCATTTGCCATTACATCTTACGACACCCACGGGACGAATAGGGTGATGGTTACTCTAACGCCGTCACCACATAGCAATTTTATTTACTATTTGTGATAAAATAGGTACTTTAAAATATTTTTAAAACATATTGACCTTTATTAACATAACGTTAATTAATTAACCAGATAATGATTTCAACTAACGCTAATAACATTATTTTTTTCTGTTGGCTGACGAGCATGTACGTCAATGCTACAATAAATTGAAAAAAACTCATTGGATGAAAGTAATAAATACCCGTATAAACTAATAACTGTCTCATGGATATTCGATGTGTATTACTTTCTAATTAAATTAAAATAATAAATATAAAATTTGTTCCATATTTTATTATACACATTAAAATTCCTTCCTGAGTAATGTAGCCTCAACTTTTTTAAATAACGTAGAGACAATGCCATCTTAATCAATGGTCCAATTGCTAAACTATGGTCAGAACTTGACTTCCTGTAAAACTTTTTTTTCGACCCCGTTCAGTAAAAGGAAGCGACGAGACAAAGAATGTCTAGAAAGGCCTACATTCTTTAACTGTCGGGAATAAAACTTCTGTTTTAAGAATCCTTTATGATTTTATACTTCGTACATACAAAAACTATATAAAATCCTATACCTAGTTTGTCCACTATGAGATAAACTATAGAGCTGTTTTTAAGGATAGCCTGTTTATTAAAAATAAAACTACTTATTGAATTGTTTTCCTATCGTAGTTTTAAAATGTAAATCCGGAAGGGTAGCAAATGGAAAAAATAAATTAGCGCATACTACAAGGAGTGCACAAACCACCCAATATCCTCTCCGCTTCTAAAATATTCAGAAAGACCACAAAATTCAATTTGCACGTTCAGAAAATGCCCTCCTTACTCCAGACGTACAAAATGAAAACATGCTTCGGAAAAAAACGGGGGGTGTTTTGCACCAGGAATTAAACTTGGGGGGGCGTAGGGGTGGGAAGAAAAGTGGGGAAGACGCTGGATGATTAATTATTAGTTTGTGTGTGTTCCGAAGATAGCGTCCTATCGTTCTAAAATGAGGTTGTGTGCCCAATAGCCGCGTGGGGTGGCCCGGGGGGACAGTGTATGTTTTGAACAAAAATATGTAAGTAATTTAACATGCTAATGCTGTTTTTTACTCTTTATAGCGAGCTTTTAAAGAACATTAGTAAGTTCGACTATCGGAAGATAGTGTTGCAATGTATGGAACATATTAAACTATTTGTATTTTGTCCGTGAAACTTCTCTCTTATCTTATATGTACTCTATTCGGAATTTATAAGAGAGGTACCGAGAAATAAACTATAATTCCTAAAATTTTATTATGACAAAGATTGTTTTAAAAATATTGACGCAAAATATCAATATTTAATTATATATTTAGTATTTTTGATTGTTTAATTACAAAATAACATAATATACAATTTGAATATATAAAGTACGGTGATGTCGTTAATTACTGTCCTTTATAATTTGGAAACGGCAGCTTCTTTTAAATTCGAACTTTTTTTATTTTTGTTTTCGAAAGTAAAACTGGAAATAAGATACTGACTAACTGACTGACTGACTGTCCTACTACTGACTACTGTTGAAAATCGTCACTTTCTTCTTAATTCTTCAGTCGGCGCTACTTACAATATGTAACCTATATCCTTTGATTGCTGTTGGCCGGTATACAGAGGCAATCTTGAGCTTTCACTCAAACTTTACAATGTAATTATTATGGCAGGGGCTCAAATATTGACATAGTTTGAATTTAAACTTGATACTGTCTATGGACACGTGTGATAGAGGTGGTCGCCAACTTAGTGAGACAACCTTACTCCAAGGCTACTTATGCTGTCTATTCTTCCCAGCTCTTTCCCAGGTGGTTCATTGGCGTTTTAAGTTTTATATTCTACTATATAATCAAAAATATTTATTATAATAGGTACATGCCATTTTTATAATATAACACAAAACGACATAATTCACAAACCCGAAAATAATTAGAGTATTGCCATTAAAATAAAAAGTCACTTTAATTTTATTTTAAATTTGCAGCCAATGTATTTTAATTTTTATTTTAATTCTGCATTTCAAATTTAGTTGCATTACGAACCAAATTTCTACACCAAATAATCATTATGATGACGACATTCATATGAAAAACTAAAATAAAAATACTTTTCATTTATTCACATAAAGTGTAGCAGGGGCATATAAAGAGTAAGTTTTATCCTTTTAATTTAATTATTATTTAATTAAAAACTATTTGAGGCAGTTAAGAATGAAACTGAGATGCAATTTTTTACAAAATGATTGCTTGTAAAACTATTATAAATGAAAGGAACGTAGCCGATTAATTAGAAATCGTCATGATAGACGCTTTAATAGAGCCAGACGACAATTAAAAACAAACAATTATGAGCGACTGCGTATCCTATAAAGGTACCAGGAGTGCATAACGATATAAGGAGTAGCACAAACTCCATAAAAGGTATTTCATTTAGATGTTAATCGATTTTATCAGCCAGACCAGAGGCCTTGGTGCGAAAACATACTCATTGATTATAAAAATATATCACACTAAAGAAAACTTATACATTTGAACATCATATGCACATTAGAGACGTGATTTTAATTTGAGTTGAGCTAGACGAGGGTCACCGGCGTATAAAAAGTACGTACCTACACGAACGTGTTTTTAATTTAATTCATTTTTGATCGAAGCTTTACAAAACCAAACTAAAAAAAATAAAAAGTAATTTATTTTTATTCCAAATTAAATCCCAACAATCTTATCACAATGTTATACAGTGTCGTGCTTATATATATATATATATATATAAGTTATTATATGAAAATTTATATTTATATTTACATTTGATATCAACAAGATGTGATGTCGCATGATATTCCATTTTTATTTAAGCTTTTTTTTATTTATTTTATAATTTAAGTGAGCAATTTTTTATATATGTAAGTTTCTTGGAAAAAGCTCTAACGATTCACATGAAATTTCTTATTCGGATAATATTTTATTTTCTAAGTTAGTCTGGATATGTCTCATCCCTGAAAAAAAAAGTTTTTCTAAGCTCAGTCGCCTAGGTAGATAAAATTATGCAGTAAATGGAATGACAACAACGATGATGATGATTATAATATTTTTTTTTATATTTAAGCAAATACTACAGATTGAATTACTTTGAGTTTCTAGTATTTTGCAGAACCCATGGTTGTGAGCGGGTTCTATGAGTACTGCGAAGCACTCGACATGGAAAGCTCTGTTAAATTAGTGTTAAGTATTCAAATTTATTATTATATTATCATTGACTTTAAGATATCGCTTATGAATTTTGAAATGGAACTAGAATAGAACAGAATAATTTTTAGTCAATATACATAATGGAAAGACTTATTGAAAATAATTTTATGTTTTTTTTCCATTGGTTACGAAAAATCTACGTCTTGTCTGTCTGTGTAGGAAGGAACAGCAAATTACCCAGCGGGACTTTTGATATTACTTTGTAATATTATGTTGTAATTTGTATTAGCAGTTTGTGCTTGTTCCTAGTATTTACAAAATGTACATCACTGTGTTTACTAAAATTATTTTTATATTTGTGAATATATATACATTATTATAAATATACTGAAAGGACAAAGTTTATATTATAAATTTCTTTAAATTTACCCTAAAAGACACTGCAGACTCTTGTCTGCTGGCTCTTGTCTATGATTTCACCGTTATTCGCGTATTCCCATAGCAAATTATCCTAAGATATAATACTATAAAAGTTTTCTATGTGATAGAACACCTTTTTTACCGACTTCAAAAAGGAGGAGGTACTCAATTCGACTGTATGTTCTCTTTTTTTATGTGTATAACTTTTTTCTAGGTGAACTGATTTCAATTGTTTTTCTTTTATTTGAAAGCTGGTGTTTCTCATGTGGTCCCATATAAATTTGATCAAGGTCTTACCAATAGTTTTTGAGTTATCCTTAATAATTTATATTGAAGTCGGTTGTACAAAATGTTTTTTTTTAAATTATTACTTCTACTCCTATTAGTCCGTCTGGGTGGGTACCGGGTAGGTACCATTCTCTTACTTATTACTGGTGGCAAATAGCAGTGCTTGCACTGCTGGGTTCCGATCTGAAGGGTATAAGAGATGCATTATAGTAATTCCAAGGCTTTGAGACTTTCCGCCTTACGCTTCGGAGATGACAACGCATCTGTAGCCTTGTTTGCTTGAAGTTGGCTGCAGGTGTATATGGACTGCAGTAGCCACGTACCTTCGGGTGGACTGCATGTTCGTTTGTCACTTCATTGTTATAAAATATAACTAAAAGAAACAAATCTAGCCGTTTCTTGTAGGTATTATAGAGTTAGAAACGTGTCGAATGTTTTTAAGTGTTATTTGCAAAGTTTAACTATGGTATGTATATTTTTTATAGAATAAGGATGACAAGCAAGCACACAGTCCACCTGATGGTAAGTGAATGCTGTGGCCCATAGACATCTACATTTATATTCAATAGAGAATCAAAATGCAGATGCGTTGCCACCCCTGAGGACACTCACCATACGAAACACAGCAGCATTAAGCTGCTATTTTACGCTGGTATTCTGTGAGAGCGTGGTGCCACCCCAGTCGAGCCAACTCATTCATGCTACAACCATAATATAGTTGCAGCGTGGCTCTACCATGTGCAAATCAATATATTACAAATTTTTATATTAAAATAGCATATTTTATATACAAATAAAAAATTAACGATTGAACTAGTTGACGTACAAATTCATAAAAATCTCCACAGGAGGAGGTACTTACTCAAAAGGTTTCCATTAAATTAGCAAAAGAATAAGATTGGCCAGTGTGCACGGTCCTTAACTTTCTCAGTCTCAACGTTTTGTCTTTTTCACGGCTTCAATTTAAAATTTTATTTCCCGCTTGACCCAAAGGGGAAGACGGGGTGGCGGGAGACACTCATTATGACCAATTTTACCCCACTGTTTTTCCTACCATTGTTATAACAGTGATGGCTCATTTCTGTCTTTCATTGAAGTTTTTGTTAAGATTCTTCGCTGAGAAAAACTTGGGAATAACATTTCTTTTTGTTTTTCGGACTGCCATTACCACGGTGGCGACAATTACGCCGGATTAAATAGCTCGAGGATTATCTACAATAAGGGTGCTTGTTACTGCGAACTCAAAGTTTGTATCGCATCTTTAAAATTTCGACCACAAATTACTATTTTCGATTTTAAATGCAATGAATTTTAATTAAAAAATTTATTTTGCATGTTATGCACAATTATTGTTAAAAATTTATATCAACTTCTTTTTCGCCTCACAAAATAAAACCCCATAAGTCGAAAATTATAATATGTAATTACTAATTATCTAGTCATAAACTATTTGAGTAAGCGCAGTTTATAACTATGCCATTTGAAACACACACAGGAAAAACCTTCGTGGACAGACAGACACCAAAATGGTTTCATAATTATTCCGTTTGCCTATAGCACGGAACATTAACAATATCTCATCAATAAAATAAAAAAAATTACTATGTCAAACTTTTTTTGATTACTAGCTTTAGCAAAAATATATGACAGCTAAAATTCTATATTAGTGGATTAGTCAGCTAAAGTGACTATGGGCCGGCCATATAGCTCGAAGAACCGACCACCGATCGGAAAAAAGGTTCTCCAGTGGCAGCCTCGTACCATTAGGCGAAGTGTAGGGCGACCCCCCACTAGATGGAGTGACGACCTGGTAAGACATTCAAGAAGTCAATGAATGCAGGTAGCTCAGGACCGTGCTTTGTGGCATTCCTTGGGGGAGGCCTATGTTCAGCAGTGGACTTGTGAAGGGCTGTAATGATGATAATGATAATGATGAAAATTCTTCGTACTACCATTTCATTTCACCACTTTTAGAAGTTGACGATTGTACAGGGAATTTAAAGACGTATTGGTTAACATTGCTTAAGAAACAATTTATCTAATCTTTAAATAAATAATAATCCAATATTTTTTTGCGTAAAATATAAATACCGATTTCTATATCATCATTACAGCCTATCAAAAGTCCACTGCCGAACATAAGCCTCCCCCATAGATTGCTTTAAAGATGGCGGGTTGGCAACCGCAGTTTTTTCATTTTCATGATGTTATTAGTGAGACGCTAATGCTCATCTCCGGGTTTGTTTCCCTCTGTCGCCTCTTACGACACCCACGGGACGATATGGAGTAGTGGATATTCTTACACCGCCGCTACACGGTTTGATTTCTATATGCTACCCCTGAAATACAATGGTTACGGAACAATGTAGCAGTGAACACTTGAGTCTTGTGTGAGCAAAGAATCAACGAAGTTTAACAGGTTAGATCTAAATATATTAAATCTATGTACAACGGTCAACTGTTTAATACCTCTTTATAATATTTCTCTGGTATGTGATATTAAAATTATACTTTATTCGCGTTTTCTTTGAACTCGGTGAAAATCACCGAAAAACAAGGAGGTTCTATATGCGACACGTGTTTATGCGTTGTCACAGATTTCTCAGTAGACACACATAAACATTTAAAAAATAATCTGTCCCTAAATCGGGGCTTTAATTATTCTTTGAATACATAATGCCTTAGCACCGACTTCAGAAGTTATTAAGTGAAATTTATTTTACTATTTTTAGTTTTTGAAGTCTTCTTTCTTTTTATTAAAAGTTTAATTTTCCTATAAAGATACCTACTATTCAATGAAATGGAATGGGTCATTTCAAAAACCACATAAATCAATTTTTTTCCAACATGCTTTTTTTGCTGTAAACGCTTCTTTAAAGGGAGATGCATATTTTGGGTATCCTTTAAAACTCGTTTATCTTTGAATGACACAGTTTTTATTGATTCCTGAAAAATTCTAATTGTGTGACTTATGAGGTTTATGAAAGGACAGATTCAATAACTTTTTACGGATTTTATTGCGCTTATTAACTATTCTTGTCTTACCAACGTTTCGAGTATCTACTTTACAGCACCCATGGTCACGGGCGACTGCGAGGTTCAACGTCCCGATGTCATAGTTAATTACGTCTACCTTCAGTAAGTTACCTATTATTTACAGAGAAGTATAGGCAGACAAAGATTTTTATTTCTTACATCCGCACTAGGAATCAATTTTGTATTTTGGATCGTCTTGTAAACTTCATAAATTACACATAGAAGAACATCCAGACCCGGAACAAGTGCTTAGTCATATAAATACTTATTTGTGTTAAAAAAAATAGAAACGAGTTATCATCATCTTAATTACAGCCCATCATAAGTTCTCTGCTGAAGATAGGTCTCTCCCAAGGAATGAAATAAAACACGGTCCTTAGCCATTTGCATCCATTGACTTTTTTTCTAGATAATAGACTCGAAGATACTGTATTTGAAAGATAAAAATTGGCAACTCTAGTCAGGACATCTGTGTGGCATTCCTTGGGGTGGAGACCTATGTTCAGCAGTGGACTTGTGAATGGTTATAATAGTGATGTGATTTAGTTGAATGGATTAAAATAAAATTGGTGCTGATTTTTAATATTTTTATGATCACATTTACTCAATGTGTATAACGTGCCATGTAGTATGAGGTAAGAAAATCTACTACCCCATAATCATCCCATGGATCTCGTAAGAGGTGACAGAGGGAAACTGAAACAGGAGATGGGCAGCAGCATCTTTCGAATAACAACTCAAAATAATAAAAATCTTATTATCCCAATATATATATATATATATATATATATATATATATATATCTTAAGTTTAAATATATATATATATATTTGAACTTAAGTTTAAAATTTGGCTACTCATTAGTTATTATAAATATTTGACATAGTTACCTCGCTTGGCATATTTGACATAGTTACTATGAGGCAATCTATGAAGGGGGAGGCCTATTTTTTAGCAGTGGCGCTATTTATTTCTTTTTTTATAGGTTAAGGGTGACAAGCGAGCACACAGTCCACCTGATGGCAAGTGGTTGCTGTGGCCCATAGATATCTACATCTATCCTGATTACGAATCAAAAGGTAGATGTGTTGTCACCCGTGAGGACTAAGATGGAATGCCTCGTTTCCAGCGAAAAGAGTATCCGGTTCTCTACACTCACCATACGAAACACAGCGGCACTCAGCTGCTATTTTACGCTGGTATTCTGTGAGAGCGTGGTCCTTCCCCGGTCATTCGTGCTACAACTATACCACTAATATAGCTGCAGCATGGCTCTACCACGTAAAAATACAATGATTTAACAAGGACCTCCTTCTTTTAATTCGTTTTTCTTTTTTTTTTACTAATAGCAACCTCGAATTAAGCTGAATTTTACTAACCTATAAAATACAATTCTATTAAATCGTAAAAATCTCTATTCTATTTTAGCCGCCTACTTTCAGAAAATATCTGTTATTGACAGAGGTTTTCTTAGACTTGGGATGACATTACTGCGAAAAGAAAGAAAACTAAGGCCGGTATACAGAGACAATCTCGAATCTAAACTCCAACTCCACAATGTGGAAATTTGAGTCTAGCCCATGCTTAGTATTCAATCAGCCAATTTTTTTAATTATTACGTACTTCTTGAACTCACTTTTTATTGTAATAACTAATTACAATAAAGTACAGTACAATAAAGTAACATTCTATAAAATACAGTTTTTGAAAATACGAGTAAAAAAGGCTTCTACTTTTATTTGAAATTATTCCAAATTGAATATGATTTATGGGCAACAACGTTTTGCCAACCGATCGACCCTTACGAATGTGTGCGTGCGCAGTAAAATCAGTTAAAATAATGCATTACCAGGCATTTTGAATTTAAAAGATATAAAGGACCTTGCCCTAAAACTTACTCAAAATATCAAGTAGTTGGTCCATTCCAGCAGAACGTAAGTATATAGGCTGTGTATAAAAGACAAAATGATATATATTTTTTTTATTTATTTATTTAAACTTTAATGAACAAAAGAAAAATTGTACATATGGCGAACTTAATGCCTTAAGGCATTTTAAACTTCAATGTGATATCTACAACTGTCCCAGTCGAAACCCACACCTACCCGAACATCACTTTAGTTGGTATTCGAACCGAAGACCGTCTTAAAGGCCATCAATAGGCCACATACTTGGACATAAATACAATGTATAATAATGCGAAGTTGGCATATATAATTTTTTTAAAGTTTTGTAGGTATATGAAATACCTACTCTAAAAAAATATTTTTATTAGATATTAATCATTATCATGTACTACTTACTCTTTAAAACTAAAATTTTGATTAGTTTTTAAAAAATGATGAAGAAAAAAGACTTACTTACCTAATGTATCTTTTTTAATTTCATAACTTTAAAGCGTCTAAAAAACTGTAGAAAAATGCGAAAATCACCAAAAAATTAGGGTCAAGCACACCCTTACCCAGGCCAATTTAATGTGCACCGCTGTATTGATTCCCCGGCATTCTTTCACACAGGCGCGGAGGAGAACCCCCACTGCAACCCACCCCCACACTTCTGTAGCCCCCCACCGGAACTTGGGATAAACGGGGATAAGATTTTTTCGGGACTTCGATGCTACGATGTGATTGAAACTGAAAATTATGCTTTTAAGATTGTAATGAGTGATGTTTTGGGTATTAAATAGATACTAATGGTAGTAAATATATTATCAATTTTCTATGCTTTAATTAAGATAAAATTTTTATTTTAATTATCAAAAATATTAGCCATAAATAAAGTATTTTATACGCACCTACTTCAGTTAACAAAATACTGTATTACTTCGTCTCTCTGCGTTCTTAACTCATCCATCATATATCATCAACAAAAGAAAACAAATTGCGTCAAACCAAAAGCTAATAATGCCTTTGCAAAATTTCGGTTGTAGAAACATTCCCAAATTGAAGTTTGCCAACGGAATCGTCTAAACAAAAACGTGAAACACACAGACTTTTATTCGAAAAACCTCTGTGTGGCTATCCACGTGGCTTTAATAAACTTGTTTCAACTCCAACCGACGGCGCTGCGCCAAAACTACTGAACGATCAACAAAAACAAAAGCCGTGGCGCGAGCAACAGGTATTCCAACCTACAATAAATATACGGCCATAATAAACGTGCACAGCAAACTAACTTTGAACGACCCACAGATAAGGCGAATCCAACTTGAAACTTCCACCATTAACCAGTAGCATAAAAGATAAACCTTATCGCTTTTAGTCTGTGGCGATATATGTGCCAGTATTCGAATGAAATTCCAGCGATTCGGAAGAAATTCCAAATTTAAATTCAGACTCGGCGATGCGTGTAAAAATAAGTTAGGACTATGAATTTTAAAAATGTACAGTATTCAAACAGTATATTATTATGTTTGTAAAGGTGATTTTGTTTATTTTGAATTTATTAAACATTTAGTTAACCTGACGACAATGAGATACTGTTTAGGTCGCCGGAACGAACGTCCCGCCTATTGAATTTTCGCCTACAAAAGGAAAGTTTCAGGAAGCGTTCCGCGGGTTACCGGCTCCGCAGTTTCGTCGCAAAATGTAAAACATTTCAAGTGTAACTTTGACGGAATGGTTGAACGCGCGAATGGGGCATTCAATTAAAGTTTTAACCGCAACAAAGTGCTTTTGAATTTAAATATTAGCGATCTTTTAAACATTCTGATTCTGTACTTATTACCGACTTATAATAATCAAATGTGCTCCCAATGCTATATTTCAAAAACAAAGTAGAAATAACCTTCGAGATTTAATTACTGTTACCAATGTCTCATATTAAAAAGAAAAAAAGGAAATTGTATACGGAATACAAGCCACCTTCGAAATGTGTTTCAAACTAATTAAAAACATCAATTCTGTGCGCCACCGTACGGGGGAATATTTCAAATACACGCACACATGCGTATATCAACCCCCATGCACACACGAGCACGTAAGACGCACACAACAGTTAAAAATAAGTCCCGGGCCATATCCGCGTGAGAGAATGGTCCCTTACCTGATTCACTGTAAAACCGTGTAACTAAACATATTTTTTTGGGAAAATTTCTGCTAATTTACGTTATAAAAATTTTAGTTAAAAATTATACATAATTAAGCATATGCGCAGTTTTTACTCCCTTACACTTACACTCAGTGTGTATCTGAAAATAAACGCTGGCAATATCTTTTATTCGTTTAAAAAATATTTTCTTATTTCATGACACAACATATTTTTATATTTAAAAGAAAAAGTAAAAAATCAAGAAAATTATGTGCTGATACCGTATTATTCCTAAAGCCAAGTGTGTAGTTCTAGAACTTATCCGGGGGGAGACGGGCATAGCCGGGTGTCTTAAGGTGGAGCGGGACGGCGCGCTGAAACCGAGTTATCGTAAATTGATCTGGGCCGGGGGGCCGCTGGGGTGGCGGCGACGCGCTTCCAAATTTGACAGCGATGGAAATTGGCGGGAAAGATTATTGGTTGGAGGGAGTTCGATTTTTTTAATTCATATTCAAATATCGAATTAGCATTCGATGGTTATGTGTAAAGGTTTTATTGTTGATAATAGAACGAAGTCCTGCTATCAATTTTTACAATCGGATTAAGAGAATAATAAGTTTGAAAAGTAAATCATTAAAATACTGACAAATACCACTTATTTTTAGAATATAATGTTTTTATTTACTCGTAATTTACGATCCTTAAAAAGTTATTTTCCTTACTTACGGTATTTTTAGCCATTTCTATTTAAAAAATTATACATATTAAACATTATAGCTACGTAATAAAAATATGATTAGAATTTAGAAAAAAATGAGTATTATAGTCATGGAAGTATGTTTGCTAACCAACTCTCATCCCTCGAATTCTAATACCGACACAGGCTTAGAACAAACAAAATTCGGGCCCTTCTCCATTCCACGTGATACAAAATGGGATAAGCAACTTGGCAACTAGGTCACGTCGTAGGTCAGGGAAGATGACGTAGGTCAACGTGTATTTTGTTACCATATCATAATATTTTTACTAATTTTGTGGTTATATTTTCTTAAATATTTGTCTTACTCAATTTATATCATGAATGTTATATAATTTTTAATGAGGGCCAAGAAATTATTGTGGTAAGCCATAAATGTTCAGCTTGACTCGGGGGAGCTTAGTAACACTGCTGAGTTACGTATAATTAAGAAAGCTTGGTCCTTTATGGAATATGAATTTAGGTGAAGAAAAGTGGTTACAGTGACCTACTTATGTGATCCTGATTTAAGGTACGTGAGGGTAATATGGTTACCTTAAGCTTTGTCGCCCTATAAAACCAAAACTAGGAGGAGGACAGAGACAAAAACACAAAGTCTTATACTATAACTAATATATTAAGAAAGAAATAACAAACAAGCTTCGGAAATAATTGGGAACACTTCGAAAAATCAACTTAAAAAAAACTAACTATACTACACAATACTAAAATCGACTAAAATATTTATTAAAATGTTAACTGTCAAAATGGCGTCGATAAAGCAGCGCCCATAGAGTAATAATTCTATGGCAGAAACATTTTGACCCTTTATTATTTAGTTGACTGATGAAGAGCTATCACAATGCTGTAGTTTTTGAGTTATAAGAAAGTGACCATATTACCCTCACGTACTATAGTTTGTCCATTCACACTTGTATCTTGTAAACTTGTAACTTGTATTAAAATAATTAATTGGCTTAAAACTTGTGACTATGAAGCTACTGAACGTCTATTAACCTCTAATATGTAAATGTAATTGTAATCATTATTAATTCAGGCAATCATATAAATCATTATTAATTCAGGCAATCATATAAATCATTATTAATTCAGGCAATCATACAAATCATACAAATTTAAAAATACAAAATCATGCACGCACACACACTCACTCTCTGTCTCTCACATACACAAAGACACACACACACACGCGCGCGCATGCACGCACGTAGGTTTAGAAACACGTATCTATTTTTTTTTTTGTGTTTTTATTAAACAAAAGCTTGCTAAATATAGGAAGGAACTAGCTCCTGTTACTCAGGTTAACCTTTTACAGGAGCTGTATAAATTGTTTTTGTTGCAATAAAGATTTTTTCACTTTTTTCAATTTTATTTCAATAAATAATCAACAACGCGAGAGATATCTGTTTCTGTACGTTTCAACTCTGAAACATTCACACGTCTTAGCCTAACCGTACCAATGTTACGTTATAAGCTGAAAGATCGGGGATAGATTTGGATATGTTTTTTGGGTATATTTATGAAAGGACATTTATTTCATCTTGGAATAAAACTAATTTTACGGATTTTAATTTAAACTTTTTAATTCCCGACCTTAAACGTGGAATTAAAAAAGTTAAAATTAAACGCGATAAAATACGTAAAATTAGTTTTATTCCATGTGTAGTATTCGCGTAAATATAAGAAATCATCATTTCATCTTATCGATTTATCGATTTAAAAAAATCTCCAAATTTTTCGAATAAAATATAGCCTAGATTACTCTTGGCGTTGCTCTCTATCTGTTCGTGAAGTTTCATTACGATGGGTTCAGCCATTCTAAGAATTAGCCCGGACAGACAGACAAAAATTTTAAAAGTGCTTACTCATGTCTTAAAAGCATGCAAATAACTCAATAAGTTATTTTGATATTACGGACAGTCACATCAATTTTATTTCTATGTTCTATTTTATAGAACGAGGGTGACAAACAAGCATACAGTCCACTTAATGGTAAGTGGATGCCGTAGCCTATAGGCATCTACATTCATCCTCGATTAGGAATCAAAATGCATCTTAGTGGTTCCCTACAATCACCATAAGAAACACAGCAACATTAAGATGCTATTGTCCTCTGAAGTCTCTCAGCGTTGGTCCTTCCCCCGGTCGAGCCGACCCATTCGTGCTACAATAATAATAAGTGCATTTAAAAAAAAATTGAAATGACAAAAAAATTAACATTTGGTCCACCTGATGGTAAGTGACTTCAGCACCTGCAAATAATGAAATATTACAGATACGTTGTCTCCTCTGACATGGAATACCTTCGAACCTGTCATTATACTGATTATCAATCCCTTTCAAACCGGAACACAGCATTGCACGCACTGCTGCTTAGCGCCAGAAATAGATAAGAAGAGTCTCCAAGGCAGAGTGAGTGAGTGAGTCCAACCATCTAGGGGTGACAGAAACATGGGCAACAACACAAGACAACTGACCACTAGGTCGTGCAGGCGGCGCAGTTAGACACGTTACATTATTTTGCGACCCTAACCGGAAACAAGCTCGAATTAGCGACATATTTTTTAATAAAATATAAGCGATAATTGTAGTATGATAATAGATAAAATAAAAAATAAAACTTTTGGTTTTTGGAACGAAGTTTCTTATCGGGCGGTACGAATATGGCGGATGGGGGCTAGGCGAGAAAAAGTGTAAGATTTTTCCGTCACGACCCCTTCTGACGTAGTGTAGACGGCCTTAGCGGCTATAAGGAAGCGAGATGGAATAGTATCCATCTCCCTCGCACTTTTTCTTATCTTGCCATGAAAGAAATATTATTTTATTTTAAATGACGCTTCATTTTAATAGATGCTTGTAATTCATTTATTTGTATTTGTTAATCAATAATATAATACGTTTATCAATAATAATATACTACAAAAGGAACTTCGTTCCAACCGAGTGTTCCACGACACTCACGCATGTTTTTTTAATTTTTTTAAACACTTTCAGCAAAGTTAGTTAACATTACTAGCATTTCCGATTACTACTTCAAGTTAGGTTAAACTATTTGTGATAGTAGGGGTTCACGACAGTAATCGAATGGCGGATTCGAATTCACGTCACGTCACAACCATTGGACTTCTGTTGTTCTAACTTAGCTTAGATTAAATACTAAGTTACTGACATCTTTTACTACATCTAAGTAGACTACACTCATTAAGAAATATTGTAACGAATCTATTACATTATCTTTAGGGCTTAATATATATATCTATTATTATATGCCTATTAGCCATCTCGGTTAAGTAAGAAAAGCATGCCTCGAATCTATATCAAAAGAAATAGTTTTTAAGCAATAGTTTCTTATCATAGCCTTATAAAATTATTCGATTTATAGCTTATATAAAAAGCTCCGTTATGAAACTGCGTTCACGTTAAACCGGGCACACACCAGCCAACATCTTAATAACAGAATCGAAACGCTGCGAGCGATTTTAAAATAAGAATATCATAACTGGCCACTCGGGCGCGGGGTGGATTTCGGAAGAACGTTCGCGCCCCTCAAGTTTTTAAAATAAGAAAATTTGTTGTGCATTCACATCGTTGCACTACCAACCAATTTTAAAAAGTTCGTCATTTTGGAACCTTTTTAACATCATTATTCGATAATATTGTTGTTAAATACTATAATTAATTATTAACGTAGCACAAATTATTAAAAGTAATTATAACTTATCAGCATTATAATGTTGCTTATTTATACACTTTATAACTACCGTAAATATTGTCCCAATTTGACCTAATCTATTAATCATGCAATTTCCCAAGTAGTCAAGCGGTGTAAACGCACACAAAATTTTCGGTGGAGCATGATATTTTTAAAATAAGAACCTCTTTCGTGGCATATTCCGTGGAGAGAGATTTTCAAATAAGAATAGTTTCGCGATCCCCTCCGCCGTCCGCCCCCGTTCGTCTGGAGTCTGAAATAAGAATTTGGGGGTTTAGATCGGGTGGTGCGGCATATTCGGGTGGGTTGGGATCTCCTTGATGAGCGCGGAGGTTTTTCGTGGAATTTCGTTAGCTCGGGGCCATCGACCGGCGGCGTCGATACCCGATGAATGTTATAGTAATTGGACGTTCGATCTTTTATTTCGCTCTTTGAACGCCGCTCTGCTATGTTGGGTGTAGCGAGCGTAATTTATTGTCCTTTAGGTGGCAGACGCTTTTGCGTTTTGTGGATATTGTTGTGTTTATGTTTCGACGGTGACGTATTTTGAGCTAAGTTGAAGTAATTATAGCTTTGCTAGAAGATTTTTCAAAAAAAAGTATAAAAGGTCTAAACTTGGGATTTTTGTCAACCTACAGGAAATTATCTATGATTATTTTTAACGTGGTAGAGCCACGCTACACCTGTATTATGGTTGTAGCAAGAATAGATCGGCTCGACCGGGGTAGGACCACGCTTTCACAAAATACCAGCGTAAAACAGCAGCTTGATGCTACTGTGTTTCGTATGGTGAGTGTAGAGAACCGGAGACCATTTTTTACTAGAAACGAGGTATTCCATCTCAGTTCTCAGGGGTAACAACGCATATGCTTTTTGATTCTTAATAGAAGACAAATGTAGATGTCTATCGGCCACAGTATCCACTTATCATCTGGTGGACTGTGTCCTCGTTTGTCACCCTTATTCTATATAATAAA
Organism: Parnassius orleans; assembly: GCA_029286625.1. NCBI lineage: Eukaryota > Metazoa > Arthropoda > Insecta > Lepidoptera > Papilionidae > Parnassius > Parnassius orleans. Next base: position 3,154,357 of record JAGSMP010000089.1, read on the forward strand.
ATACGTTCAACGTCGTGTGTTAGTGTGCGATACACAAATTTGAAACATATTTCCAGATAGTCGCCACTTCATCTTCTGATAGTCTTGTGGCATACAGTTGGTTATCTTTTATTTAGTGTGCTGAAGAAGCATGGTCGAAAACGATATCATTCTCGGTACATTTTTAAAACTTTTATTATTTTTGTAATTCTAAATTTAAAAACTTTATTTTTGGTGCTAAACTTCTAATGTGACACTGTGTTAGCTTGGTTAATTGCCTTACTTTGGGCGATTATGTAACTATCTCTTGTCACCAGCCGCAACTATCGCAAGTGGACCCCACAGTCTGATAGTCTCTACAGCAAATGGCATAAATAAATAGTCATTTCTCAAAGGTTCATTTTACACTATCAACTTTCTTCTTCTTGATCATCGGCCCGCAAAAGGCCACAGTTGGGCGTTAATCGTTACACTTGGCAGACGTATTGACGATCGCAGTATCAGACGTATATATGGTAGAGCCACGCTGCAGCTATATATATTATGGTTGTGGCACGAACGAGTCGGTTCGGCCGGGGTAGAACCACGCTTTCACTGTATACCAGCGTAAAATAGCAGCTTAATGCTGCGTTAACATGAAACACAGCGTTTCGTATGGTGAGTGGAGAGAACCGGATACCCTTTTTACTACGAGTCATTCCAGCTTAGTCCTAAGGATGACAACGCATCTGCATTTTGATTCATATTCGAGGATAAATAAAGATGTCTATGGGCCACAGCATCCACTTACCATCAGGTCGACTGTGTGCTCGTTTATCACTCTTATTCTATAAAGAAGAAAATTCGGGGTTTTGCTGCTACCCGTCGCCGGTCTGCTCACACTTGGCGTAAATGGTAATACCGCCATTTATCGGAAGCCATTAGATCCCATATATCCTTAAGTCATTTCTTACGACACCCACGGGACGAAATAAGGTAAATGATTCTCTTACACCGCCTGTACACGGCTTAGTCATTACTTTATTACGTTGGATTTTAAACAAAACGTTTGTGAATTTCAGCAGCATATTAAAGTACCTTTCAACACTTCTGACCGAAATGCGATCAGTAAAAGGAGAAGTAACGTAATTCGAGTTTTAGCTTTTAGGGACGACGCTGTGCTAGTTAATGACATTTAGCATTTAGCCGCTTTTTGATTTTTATTTCTTTAGATAGGTATTAGAGTTAATTTTTTTTTAAATGAATACAAAAATGTATACTTAAGGATATATATGTGTTACAAGTTTCTTCGTTTTCTTCATCTACTAGGTACTTCATTAGCCCGTAAAAGTGAATCGAACTACCGAACCTAGGCCTCTTGTAGGAAGGATTTATCTTAATATTACCGCACTTCTCTCGCATTCGGCTTCGTGGCACCCAGTGAATTAGCAATTAGTTGCGGCGCTGAAGGCCGCGGGTTCGAATCCCGCATGGAACAAGTATTTGTATGGCATATAAATAATTGTTCCGGGTTCGGATGTTTGTCCTTGTGCAATTTATGTATGTAAACTGCCTCCACGATACAGTATACAGTGTAATAAACAAACAAACTTGGCAGCCGGATTGGTGACTGCAGCACTGTGCAATTAAGATGTTAGATTGAGTAAAACACAAATTGTCAATTGTTCGGGTTTGGGTATGTTGTGATGGTCGTCTTATCTTTGACATCCTAGCTTACTTTTGATTTTATCGTATGAGGGTTGATATTATCAGAGTGAACGAGTGGGTGGTACCTTCTTACAAGCGTCTCGCAACGCACGCACACAAGCGCAGTATTCACCTACAATCCAACACAGAAAATGAAGCGATGCTTGCGTCGGCAGCACTAAATATCGCAAATCAAAATATACATTTTTAACTTGGTAGAGCCATGCTGCAGCTATATTATGGTTTTGGCACGAATGTCTTTTTTATTAAATATATTTTATATATTTATATATTAAATACATTTTTTATATAAAATTCAGCTACGTTGCCACCCTTGAGGACTAAGAAGGAATGCCTCGTTTCCAATAAAAAGGGTCTCCAGTTACATAACATACGAAACATAGCAGCATTAGCTGCTATTTTATGGTGGTATCTTGTAAGAGTGTGGTCCTACCCCGGTCGAGCCGACCCATTCTTGTTACTACCATAATATAGCTGCAGCGTGGCTCTACTATGTACAATATACCAGTTGATTTTCTTTTGCCGTTTCTTCTCCGGGCAATACATTAAAACATATATTGACGTTTGACAAAAGAAATTTTTATTTTTCACGTCGAAAAATAAAAACTTTTTATTTCATTTTATTCCAGTGACGATGTCCGTTTGTTCGCAGGTTCGCACGTGTGCCATGGCGGAGTGCTCGTTCGCGCGCTGCCAGCAGGAACGTCGCGCCATTCGCAAGGAGCTCCAGCGTTGGACAAAGAACATGGTGTACATCCTCGGTGAGCTACCTGTTACATTCAAGTCTCCTCAATTCCATTCAGTTACTCTGTTATATTGCCTTTAGTTTTTAGATGTGCCCGAGTGATGTACTGAACTTATCAAACGGTGTCAAATTTTCATTGATACTTCAATTTTTTTTTAAATTCTAAGCTATATAATTATTGTGAACACGGCGTTTGAAAATTAGGGAAATGATGAAGTTCGAGATGATATTAACACTTTCAGTGTTCGGTTTGCAGACACAATAGTAAGAAAATGACAATATGTGGGTCACGGGATAGGGAAAGAGTTGAAATTAGCAAATCAATATTTTGATAGTGCGACGAAAATTGTCTTTACGTTACTCTACTTGAACTAAAATGCTGTTAGACGTTTATGGAATGCTCACATAAGAAGGTCTTAGAGACCATAACTTTTGAAACAATTATTTTACTGAGTGGTGGGACTCCTGTTCTATTTAGGAGTACGTCTAGGTGGATAACACGCCCTCGTCTATTCCTGCCGCCAAATAGCAGTACCAGACCAGAACACATCAGTTCTTGCACTGATTTGTTCTGGTCTAAAGGGTAAAAACGGTATAATTGCAGCTGGCGAGGCATTCCATCTTGGTCCTCAGTGGTGACAACGCACATATTGGCTTCTTTGTTTAAAGTTGGCTGCTTGTGTCCATGGACTGCAGTAGCCACTTACTATCGTTTTGTTAAAAAAAAACTTTTAAAACGCTAATGGAGTGATGGTACTTCGTATTACTAAAGGAATATTCACTGAATACAATTTTTATCGTTACGTAAAGAAATTAGTAGCCACGAATTTTTGAATCTTTTTGAATTAATATTCACGACAAATCAACTAAAAATGTTTCAACTGTGTAGCAGCAAAAAAGTTCTTGAATAAATTAAAATAATTTTATAGACAAGTTGTCAAAATGTGCTCAAATTTAAGTGCGAACATTTCTTCACTCCATTCGCGTCATGAATAGTTTGTCACTCGCGCTGGAGTGGAAATAATTATATTGTGAAGGGCAAGGTCTAAAGTATTGGGGTTGAGGCTTGTAATTAAAACACCTTGAAGTCATTTGTCACCTGAGTATGATATTTAACGTCACGGGACTCCTTTTGTGTTGAATGTTAATACTATTTTTAATTCGTAAAGTCAACTTAATTCGTTGAAAACATTTTTCTTTCTTTGCAAAATTACACTATCATTATTTGCCTTGACTTGTTTTACATTTATGATTTAAATATTTTATTTTTGATTTAAAAACTCAAGTATAAAATATAAAAATAAAAAGCTCTTAAAAAAATATCTTTTGTAATTTTCGATTCAAAAAAGGTAATATCTCACCGGGGTACAGAGTAATGACAGCTAAACGCAAAACAGCACATAAACTGTTACACTGCTGTGTTTAATTATGCTACGTCTCCAACGAGGAGCAACGGTTAGCAATTACCTACACATTTTCGCCCAGACATAAAGTTGTCGGACTCTCCAAAATGTTTTCAGTGCGTCCAACTTTACGCAATAAACCCTTTCCTTCATATGTGAGCGAAGTTTTGTTTTACTAGGGAACCCTAAAACGAGGTTCCGTTGCTCGCAGCGAACAAGACAAACAAGTGGGGCATAGCAGCTTTGGTTATTAAACCTCATATCAAAGTGAATGCAAAAGAGATTTAATATGCGATAGCATTATGCGCTAGGCAACAATATAGTTACCTATATTTTACTGAAATGCTAGTGTTTGTGTCCCTAAAGTGGTTGCTAAGTATCCAAATATAAGATTATGTTCTTTATTAGATTAATTCATTCATTCATTACGATTTGTCAAAAGCACGGTCCTGAGTCACGGTCACGGTATATCGTCCAGTAGGTGTCATAAGAGGCGACAGAGGGAAACTAACCAGGTGATGGGCAACACCGTTTTCCTTCTAACAACTAGAAAATAAAAACTGGAGCTGCCAGCCCACCTGCCAAGCGTGGCAACTATGGCAAATATCCCCTTTATGGGGTGATTTATGGGGAGGCGTAGGTTGTATTGTAATGAATGAATACATATATAAATTTCACATTTCATTTTTCACTGCACTGAATGTCATAATTTGAAGAAAGTTGTCCATTCGTGTTATAACACATATACAAACACATGCAAACATTATGTCAATTTTAATATAATAATACGTTACCTCCACGCTAGATACAGAAATTTCTTCTGCATCCTGGCGTCGGTTGACATAGGTATATAAATTGCACGTAGACAAATATCCAGACCCGTAACAATAATTTGTAGGACATACAAACACTTCTCTCATCCGGGATTTAAGCCCGGGGGCTCGCAACAAAATTTTGCTTATAGTGTAATTCACCGTTTTTTAATATAAATAATTTGTTGTTTTGTTTTGGGAGAAGCATAATATGTTACAAACGAGCACTTAATGGTGAGTGGATGTCCATTGACACCTACATCTATTTTCGATTAAGAAAAAACAAAATAAAATAACGTCTTTCATGGTATATTTACATTTTACACACCTCTCTTCTATAGTATATTAGTTATTTGATTTATTAACAGTAAAACCATATTTATATGTGCGTGAATGTAAGTGCGCGCGCGCGCGTGTATGTCAATCAGTCATCATCAATTAAAATTTCTGCCAATATTCGAAAAGTTATTAAGGTACTAAATGTTTTTACTGTATCAAGATATCTTTTAAATGAACAAATCACGAAAGAAAAGTGCCGCCGCCGATGTCTATGGTGAATTAATATATAATGCACTTATCTACTGGGTCGCGACGTAAATTTATTACGTACATTTTTATCACAATACAAATTACTGGCCATGTTACAAAAAAAGTTACGGCCTATATACGTCCCACTGCTGGGCACAGGCCTCCCCTCATTTCTGAGAGGATTTTAGCGCTGCCCCAATGCGTGTGGCGAACTTCACATGTTCTCCAAATATTTTTCAGACATGCCGTCTCCTCACGATGTTTTTCTTTCACCGCCGAGCACGTGGTAGTCAGCATTTAAAACTGCAATTAACAATTTCATTGGTGCCAGCGGAGATCGAACCCGAACCCATGCTACAAAACCATCTTTCAATAATACTAAAGGCTACATCGGCTATAGCAGGAAGATAAGAATGAGGGATTGTTTCTGTATATTCATTATCATTACCATTACAGTCTATCAATAGTCACATAGGCCTCCTCCATTAATTGTCTCAAAGGAGGGATATTTGCCACAGTTGCCACGCTGGGCAAGCGGGATAGCAACCGCAGTTTGTTATTTTTATTCAATTTTAATCAGGAAGATGCTTCTGCACATCTCCTGATTCAGGTTCCATCTATCGCCCCTTACCATACTCACGATATGATATCGGGTAGTGGATATTCTTTCACCTGGCCTTACGTGTGTCTGCACGGTGTTTTCGTTAACTATTAAAATATTACGTATTTCAAATTAATTATTAAATAATTAATTATTTAAAATTTGTCAAAAAGAAATTAATTCTATACGAGGAAGATAGAAATAGGACTATCAAACTGAATATTGACTTTTAAAACTGACATTTGCTTACTCGTAGCATTGCGTACAACTTTAAGTGGGTCGTCTAGGGTGTGCTCAAATAACGAAGAATATATGCATTAAACGATTACTTTATTTGATTTAAATTTTTGTACATTTATATCACATTATATTACATATTATACATTATATTGTGCTCAATTTTGTTATTTTTTCCTTTAAATAAAAAAATATGAATAGAATAGAGTAGAATCATTTTTATTCAATATAAGAATACTTATTGAAAGTCATTTAAGCTTTACCATCGGTTCGGAAAAATGTTCTGTCCTGGGAAGAACCATCAAGAAACCCAGCAGGACTTAAAAAAATAATTTACAATATTATATTTTGAAACATTTAGTAACACCGTAGCAGCGATCAGGTCATTCCCAGGGGTCATTATCAATCATGTACTCTTTAGTAGTATAATAATCCTTACTAAACGATTTTTGCTTAAGAAAAATTCCCAGAAAATATCCGCATATTTTCTGGGGCTTAGTTATAAAATACATTGCTCCGTCAAAGAATTACTGACTTTTTGGAGTCGAGTAACTGATATAACTAACTTGTGTTTATTGCCTAGTTTTTACAGATTATACATCTATAGTTTTAATAAAACTAATTTTATTTTTATATACATACATTAAATTTTCGTAAACATACTGAGAGGCCAATGTAAATAAATAAATATATTAATATTTATTTCTTTAATTTTTTTCTAAGCGATTCCTTCGGACCTAGGTTATTAATTACTCTTATGGCTCTCTTCTTCAAAACAAAGATAGTTTCAATGTCAGTCAAATTACCCCATAGCAAAACTTCATAAGCCATTATGCTATGGAAAGAACTAAAACTAATCTAGCTGTTTCAACACATGTAAGGTCTCTAATATGTTTTACAGCATATGCTCCAGGACTAAGTTTGCTAGCTAGTTTAGATATATGAGGTCCCCATTGAAGCTTCGCATCAAATGTAATTCCGAGAAAAACAGAGAATATGAATGCTTGAATGGCGGCGTGTCATCATATCTGCGATGTTGCACAAACTTTACAGTCGTGGATTGATGTTATTAATGTTTTCATTCATTTATTACAGTCTATTAAAAGTCAACTTCTCAACGTAATCCTCCCCCTATAATATTTGCCATAGTTGCCAAGCTTGGTGACGTTTTGGCACCGCATTTTTTTTTAACTATTATTATACATAAATAACGCGATGCCTGCGTCGTTAGTACTAAATATCGCGTCATATTCTCTCTCTGCTACTGTAGGTGAACCCCGTGCTTGTGTGCGTTCGTTACAAGACACTTGTATGAGGCTTTCGCACTCGTTTACTCTAATGAAGTTGCCTGTAAATCTAATCCTATTCTTATTTTGTGCATCACATGATATTTTTCACCTTATTTGACAACCACATGGCCTAGTGGTAATTGTACCTATTTTTTTTTATATAATAGGGTGACAAACGAACACAGTCCACCAGATTGTAAGTGGATGCAGTGGCCCATAGACATCCACATTTATCCTCAATTAAGAATCAAAATGCAGATGCGTTGTCACTCCTGAGGACTAAGATGGAATGCATTATTTCCAGTAAAAAGGGTCTCCGGTTCTCTACACTCACCATACGAAACACAGCAGCATTAAGCAGCTATTTTACGCTAGTATTCTGTGAGAACGTGGCTCTACCACGCAAATAGGTTATAATGTTGTACTTAGCTAGTTATAATGGCCACTAAACCTACCTATGACTAGTCATGGGTTCTGGGATTCGAATTCCAATCGTAACCAACGTTAAGGTCTTGGATTTCGAGCTTATTACGCCTACACTGTAACATTGGGCACAGAAAGGTTAAGGCGACTGAGTCTTTGTTTTTCTCCGCTTGCTGCACTATAATATCACCCGCGCAGTTGGTACTTTCCGATAGTATTCGGAATTTGTCGCCGTGCTAATAATCGATTAGAATAACACTATAAATTTTATAACGATTATTCATCGATATCTCCAGAATTTCGAACTGCATGAGGAGATGATATCACAATGTCGATTTGGTCCTAGGTTGGGTAAAAGCTAGATCGCGTTGCGCCTAATTTCATGCGGCAGTGCGAAGCGATTGCATTGGCTGTTCTACAGTGGCGCTATTTGCGTCATGGTCATTATAATGCATTAATTTATAAGATTTCTTTTCGCATTTATTATTTTTTAATTGAATTATATAAAAGACTAGGTTTCACAAGAAACTTGTAACGTTGTTTCAAATTATAATTGCTAAATTTCTTCATGTAAAACATTACCAATGTTAAAATGTTATAATCCCATAATTAGCTTTTACAAACCTATTTTTAAATGAAATTATTCCTTTTTGATATGGTCTTCTAATTTCTAATTTTATTCTAATTTTGTCCAAGTAGATAATAAATTACCTAGTATAATTTTCATAAATAAACATTTTACAATTATCGAAAATTTTTGTATAACCAATCAATCAAACAATATATTAAGTTAGTGGAATAGGCAATATTAGCGCTCTAAAAGCGATACCTACCAAACAAAGTTTTACACAGAGAACTGTTATGACCAAATAATGATGAAGATCAGGGTGTAAGTACTTAATCATTTTAAAGAATATGCAGCAACTACTATTACAAATTATATCTTAAGACATGTTCCATACTTTTATTAGCGTGACATATTGAATATCTGTACCTACTTCTACAATCGTTCTTCTTGAGATTACCTATAAGCCTGGAAAATTATATAATAATGGATAAAATATCGACCGCTTTAATTCTGACAAGGGAGATGGCAATTATTACATTATATTTTAATGATAAGCATACTGTAAATATTGTCACTTATATTTTATGCATTAGTGTTAATATCTGCAGCCACTGTGGCGGAGTGCAATCGTACAGGCACAGCGCATGCGTCCTCCTGCCTCTCCGCCAAACAACCTGTTGCAACTCGCCCCGCGTGCACCGATGCAACTTCTCTTCCCGTTATCACTCACTAAATTACAAATATTACAACTGTAAAACTATTCCGCGTACTTTAATATAATTCTAAATCCGAAAATATTGTTAAACTTTAACATAGCCCTGCCTCAGTGAAGATACGTTCGAAAATTCGGTCGCACGTAACTCGGTTTTCTTGAAAGTACGTTCAAACGTCTCAAGACTTTTAAGACAGTGCAGTGACGGATTAAAATAGGTGCTTTAAATCGATTGTGCTTATAACTATTGTAGAAAGTAACGCTTTGGTAAAATTGATTTAGTCCTTTTTAATTGTATTTTGCTGTAAAAGTTTGCGACTTAAAAAGTTAGATAAAAGTGACTTTGAAATTAAATAAGTGAGTGAAAGTGTTCTAGCATAGACCGATAGATTCAATTTTCAAAATATAATTTTCGAACGTCGCGATTCTAATTTCGAAAGTGAATAGAAGCCAGCGATAAATTGGACGAAAGTTAACGGTAAATATACGAATAAGCAAAGTTCGGCATCGTCGCAGAAGCGAGAAGTTGGAGCACAGCAACAAGTGGTCGCCTGATGCCTTCCCCGGTAAATGTGCCACTGTTATACGAGTTTGCATGCCAGCTACGGCGGGATTATGTTGCGTTTTGTAGGTGTTGCAGTCCTCGAACAGGAAAATTCGGATTTCACGTCGTTTCCCATTGCTTGATTTGCAGTACGACCAACGTCCGAGTTTATTTTATCCCGTTGCACTTTTTGCTGTTAATCGTTACTAGTTTAAGCCTCTTTCAGTTTTTAACGGTTTCACATTTCCTTTTTATTTTTTATTTTCTGCTTTTTTCGGCCTGTACGGATTTTAGTTGGCATAAAGTGGGTGGGGCGGTCGATTGAACTTCTTTTGTTTTAGACGGCTTCCGATGTCACGCGCCATCTTAGGTCGATGACAAAAAAATACTGTCATGGCGGCCACCATAAGAGGTTTTTGTTCTAGTTTTGCTTCTTGAAAATTTGGGTCGATTTTTATTTCCGGTGTACGTGATTTGTTTTGTTTCTTTTTTCATTTCGCTGCAGTAAAGAGTTGCGTCTACGGTTTGAAGTCGAGCGCTTTGATAAAATGCTATTGAAGAAAATAGTGTCGGTTATTTCTTTAAATTCAAATTGGGCGTTTTAATTTCAATTCAAATTTTTCAAACATTATTAGTCGGTGGTGAAGGAAAACTTCGTCAGGAAGCCTGTATGAAAAATTAATAAAAAAATTTAAATATTTTCATAATTCAAAATGTTTTTATCTGCATATTATGCCATTTGCTCTAAAACCCACTTGGAAATGAAAATAGGCCTTTGCCCAGTAAATGGGCTTATATTGGCTGCAAATTTATTTTAGATTTGTTATCAAAATGTAATCCGGGTTAATAAAAAGCAATGCGATCAGAAAATTGCAAATACACCGAAAATATCATAACTCAACAAAATCTGCTATAACAGTTTGTCGATACAAACAAAGCGTAACGAGATTAAACCATTATGTTCTCAGCCGGCACAGCCACTGGGTCCTCGTTCGGTTTGCAGTGCACAATTTCAGCGAGCAAATATTTGAGCAAATGTTCGCGAATTTTGACATAGCTTCATGTGGAACCGAAAAATATAATGATTATCGGTGCCTCTAGTTTCTTTAACATATCTGACATCGAAGATAGAAAGAAGTAAGTTTCTTCGGGATTTCTTTTTTAAGGCCCATCACCTCATTTAGTTTCGTGGTTGTAGTAAGAGGTGAATATTGGAAACCCCAGAAAAATCTTATGTCTTCTAATAGATGGCGGTAAAGCCATCTCGTTGATGCCAGTCGTAAAATACTCCGACCGGTACGGGTGATAGTATCAAAGGTCGTCTCGGACTCATATTGGCAATCCGCCTGCCCAAGCATGACGATTAAAGCAAATTCTCCCTACAGCGGGAGAGGCCATGAGGAAGAAAAAGTTAGTCACGACGTTCTTTCTTCGATTTACATTGCATTCTACAAATTGTACATAACCGAGCAACCCTTTTTTTAATAGGATATGGGTGACAAGCGAGCACACAGTCCACCTGATGGTAAGTGGTTGCTGTGGCCCAAAGACATCTACATCTATCTTCGTTTGCGAATCAAAATGTTGATGCGTTGTCAGCCGTGAGGACTGAGATGGAATGCCTCTTTTGCAGGGTCTCCGGTTCTCTACACTCACCATACGAAACACAGCAGCATTAAGCTGCTATTTTACGCCGGTATTCTGTGAGAGCGTGGTCCTTCTCCGGTCGAGCCGAGCCCATTCATGCTGCAACTATACAATTAATATAGCTGCAGCATGGCTCTACCACGTTTTAAAATAATAATAAAAATCCAAAAACTTACCCGTAAAAAAATATAGAAACCATCGTATATGTTTCTATTTAGTTGGAATTCTACAAATATTTTGATAAATAAAAAACGATCAGTAGATTTTATTAGATTTAAAGGGATTTTATCAACCGAGTACAAAAACAAGGAGACTACATTGATGATGTTCTCATTTTATTTATATTGCAGTTGGTTGTGCAATATTTTTAATTATACCACTATTTTGTTATAAACTGAAGTGATAAGCGAACTTACACTTCACCTGATGGTAAGTACCTAGTTACTGCATGCTGCACGGCCATGGACACCTGCAGCTAACTTTTTTTTTATATAGGAGAGGGGCAAACGAGCATGCGGCTCACCTGATGGTAAGTGACTACCGCCGCCCATGAACAACTGCAACGCCAGGGGACTTCTTGCAAAACCTCAAACAAAGAAGGCTACAGATGCGTTGTCACCCCTGGGAATAAAGCAGTATAATCACAGTCTGTAATTATACTGCTTTCTAACTCTTTAGACCAGAACACAGAATTGCTGCTTTGCGGCGGAAATAGGTAGGGGGTGGCACCTACCAAGACGGACTTTCAGGCAGAACTGGAGCCCTTCAACCTAGTAAAGTTTTTTTTTATATGTGTTACGCGACATCAGTGCCAACTGTGAACCTATTCTAAAATATCTTTTTTTTAAATATGCTCTACCTGAAGTGAGGATCTACTAGAATTATGAAAAAATATTTAAGAAAAATAGGGGATGGAATTTTATTGAAACTATAGTTATAGAGGACCTTGTAACTATTTTTTTAAATGCTATTAAACATTACTAATATTCCCTTTAACCACTTCTGGTAAGCTTAAAATGCTTGTGTTAGAAGTGGTTCACGACAGTAGTCGAATGGCGGATATTGCCTTAAACTTGTGCCTTATATTGCTTAGATCACCGAAATGAAAAAACCGACCAAGTGCGAGTCGGACTCACGCATAAAGGGTTCCATACCATCGTAATACACGTTTCTAGTAGGGGCACACCTTTTAATTTTTAATTTATTTCAATTTTTATTATTTGTTGTTATAGCGGCAACAGAAATACACATTCTCTGAAAATTTCAACTGTCTACCTATTAAGAATAGTGAGATACAGCCCGCTGACAGGCAGACGGACGGACGGACGGACGGACAGCGGAGGCTTACTAATAGGGTCTTGTTGGTTACTATTTGGGTACGGAACCCTAAAAATCAACTTTAAAAAACTAAAAATAATAAAATACTTTCCATGTTCCATACATTATGTCATAGCACCGTCTTCTGAGGCTGTTATTTGGAAATTATAACACAGCATCCACATCAGGTATATTGTGTGCTTGTTTGACTTTGCTATTTAAAAAGAAACTGTAGCCAAACTTTTGTAGAACATTTGTTCAAATATTTGCATTGCACGGCTAGCTATTCAAGCGTGAAAATAGTCTCAAAACAACGAATTTTCAACAAACCTGCGTCATAAAAACGAGTACTGACGCGTGTCGCTGGTACCAGCGCGGCGGATTTGAAGACGGGACTGTCGGCTGCCGCTGACAGTCTTCAAATCCGCCGCGCTGATAGCCCTGTATTGGACAGTGACAGTTGAAATTTTCGTCGATAGTTTTTTGCTTATGAGAATTTATATATGATAATGAAATTATTGTTTTTTTTTTCATTATTAGATCAGGTGTTTTTTTTATTATTTATTTATTATTTTTGCAAGTTATTTTAACGTTTCTAGCCTGCGGGTATCAAGGCATATATCAAGGTATCCACTTACTATCAGGTGGACTGTGTGCTCGCTTGGCAACCTTCTGACAGCTGTTAGATCTTTTATCATTGCTTTTGTTCCTCATCACTATCAGAATATTTTGTGACTGACATTTTTCTTTCAGAATAGCTTTGCAATAGAAAATATTATATTAATTAAAACTACAACTTAATGAATGTCATCGCGTTTAATTTTACTTTATTTTAACTTCCGACGTTTCGAGTGTTTTGCAGCACCCCTAGCTACGGTGGGGGTGGGGGGGAGTGGAGGTGGAGTTAAAAACAAGTAAAATTAAACGCGATAAAATCCATAAAAGTAGTTTATTTCAAATTGTAGAGTTAGCGTTAATACAAAAAATCATTTAGAATTTTTTTTTAAAACCATCAGATAAATTTCCTTATTCAAGATTTAAGCTTTGATGTAGAAGCTTGTACTTACATTGATCCATGAATGCAATACTAAGTCTATAAAATCGGGCATCACAAGCCTGTGTTAGTTCGTAGGATTCACAGTACTATATCGATCATATAATATTCGAATATATACTACTATATTATACTGCTTATTGTTATGTAGAGGAGAGTTTAGGGTGCGGACGGTCTGGTATTGCAATCCCTTGGGTGCGGCACATGTCTAGCAGGTCTAGACAAAGATAATGATGTAGATAGTCGAATTAAATTATCTCCTAATATCATTATGTGTTCAATCCACCTCAATTATCAAATAAAATATTTTCTTAAATTATATATACCTATATATTCCCACATTTCGTCCCATGTGGGTTTCATAAGAGGCGACTATGGAAAATGAAAGAAAAATGTAATGATTTCCTGTAGACATCGACGTCACGCGTAACACAAGTACTAATACTGGCGATGGATGGACAGACAGACAGACGTAATGCAATCCAGCCAAGCCTGAAGATAAGTCAAACCTTCCCTAGAACGGGAATTGACTTTTACAGATATATGACTATATTGATATGATGTATAGTTTCGTTAGGGGTGAGGGTAAACGTCGTGAGGAAACCTGTCTTAGAAATAAAATAAAATATTTCGAAGACATGTGAAGTCCTTTGCATTGAGGCATCGCGGCAGACATTCACTTGCCCTAAAATGCTTTCAGAAATGAGAGGAGGCATGTGCTCAGCAGTGGGACGTATATAGGCTTTAACTTTATAGTTTTATATCTAATTATAGTTTTATATCTAATAACGTAGATATACAAGTTTACTCTCTCGTAGAAAAATAAAATAATTCAATAAATAAAAGTCAAATGCTAATTACTTATTAATATATATTTCTTATTTTTATTTTATACCAGCTGGGGCCCGGCGTATATTAGAAGATGTATTCATCCATAAGTATGTAAAAGTGTAAATTAATATAGGTAACTCTCGCGTAGTATAAGCAATTAAATATATATATATATATAATACTATTTCACTTAACTGCTTTTAAGCAGGCAAGTTATTACTGTAACATGAACTTAGCCTAAGGCAGATAGATTGACGCAATCTGACAGGAAAATAACTAAAATAGTACTTATGTAATTAACAACATCTTGCCTTCGTCGAGGACTTTTCGAGAAATATTGAAAATGTTTTCACAATTATATACCTAAATAACCAGACTTTTCCCGCGGCTTTGCTCGTTGACTTCGGTTTACCAACATCATTAGTGTTCCATGTCAAAATTAGTAAATCGTAGCATTTATGGAATCGCCACAACGTCCGTCGCTGGCCTGTCTGACACAAACGTTTTCTCTTATACGTTTTTACGTAGATTAATGAAACGTTCATGATTATAATATGGAGGTGCAAAATAATTACTTTTTGTTTAATGGTTTTTACAATTTTTCCAAAAATGGTTTTAAAATTCTAGTTCCCCACCGTATCTCAAAAGTAAAAAAATGAAGTAACAGCCCATATACACGTCCCATTGCTGGGCAAAAGCATATTCTCATTCCTGAGAGAGTTGTGAAGCAATTAGTCAGCCGTTTTGCTCCAATGCGTGTATATGGACTTCACATAAAAATATATTTATAGGTGCTTTTCACCACCGCATATAGCGATAAAACTCGCGATACATACCATCCGGATGATTGGCAGTCCACCACTGTGCCATTTACCAGAAATTTTCTAAATCACACAACTATCTTTTGGAATCGGCTACCACCAGTGATTTTTTCGGACCTATAAGACTTAGGGACCTTCAAGAAAAGAGCCTATTCTTTTTGTAAAGGCCAGCAACGCACCTACAATTCTCCTGGTGTTGCGGATGTTTATAGACGGCAGTGGTCTTTTACCATCAGGTAAGCCGTATGCTCGTTAACCCATAAAAAATTCTTCCATAAAAATCTTTTTTTTTTTCATTTTTGTCGTGAGATTTTTTTATAGGATGATGGTAAGTGGATACTACGGCCCATAAACAACTACATCTATTCTCGATTAAGTATCAAAATGCAGTTGCAATGTCACCCTTACTACGGATTAAATTGGAATGCCTCTCAGGCTGCAAAACTATTGACTCTATATACCCTTTATACCGAAATGCGTGTACCTACATGAGTGGAAGCACTGCTATTTGCCACAATAGCCACGCTTTGCTGTCAGCTTGGTAGTCGCACTACCAGACGTCAGGCCATCTATTGGTGGCCATGAGATATTAAATTTTCCCTTAGTTTACTCTAACGCTCATGGGACTAGATGAAATAAATAAAATTATCTTTGTCATATTGCACCTGTTTTCAATTATGTAAATATTGCTATGAGCTTTACTAATTATTAACTAACAAACAAAAATAAAGAGGTTACCAAATCGACTGCATTTTTAATACGCTTTGTTTAGCTTGACCTGTATTTATATATATGCATGAATGTAATGAAAACTTTTAAATACTATAATTTCATGACTATGGCCAGGTCATAGCATTCTCATTAGGATCATCATAGCTCATGATTAACGCGTGCTGTATTTATACTCAATTTTTATTATTTTATAACCCCATTAATATATTTTTTAAATACTTATGTATTTTTTTAATACCCGTTTGATTGAATTGACCATATAAATGTACAGTAGAATCACGATAATTCTAACTTTGTTAAGTCGTAATCGTCGGTAAAACAAAAAAAAATTGCTATTCCCTTCCGGTGGACCCCTAATTACGCGGTATCTCGAATTATTTAGACTTTGTCATTTGAACAAAATGTTATTTCCCTGCGAGGTATTAATAGTACATATAATAATTAATTTTAAACAATATACAAATAATTGATGGCCGTGTAGTGGCGGTGTAAGAATATCCACAACCCCATACCGCCCTGTGGGTGTCGTAAGAGGCGACAGAGGGAAACTGAATGAGATGAACTCAAAAAAACTACGGTTGCTAATCCACCTAGAAACGTGACAACTATGGTAAAAAGTTCCCTACGAATTTATGAGGAGGCAGTAGACTTTTTATAGGTCGTAATGAAAGTATTCAATCACATAACTGATTTCAAAACTAGTCAGTTTTTCCAACATTGTTTTTAAGAAAAACTGTAGCACAACGTATAACTTTTACTAAGACGTTGTCGAAATCGGGAGTCAGTGAACTCTGGAACGAGGTCTAAAATTAATTATCGAGCAATCTTTCTTTACATTTTTTTACTTCCCGTACAAAGTTAAGATTTGTTAATCGACTTGGGAGTTCACCTGAAATCTAATATGAGATTGGGCCTTGGTTTGCAAACTATCATTATTTGATTTCGTTTTGAGTAATTAGATCATAATCATCATCACCATTACAGCCCATCACAAGTCCACTATTGAAATAGTCCTATCCAAAGGAACGCCACAAAACACGATCCTAAGCCACCTGCATCCATCGACTTTCTGCATCTCTTACCAGGTTGTCACTCCATTTAGAAGATCAGATATAATTAAATTATTATTTACCCGTTATTGAGTAGGAATCGCTGCATTGAGATGGCGTAAAATTGTCAACTAATCCATATTAACTCGTGTGTATCGTAAGTGGCGATGGAGGAAACTGAAACACGAGATGGGCAGCAGCAACTTACTGATATAACAACCCAAAATTATTTTAAAAAAACCGCCTACCAAGCGTGGCAACTATGACAAAATCCCCCATACGAGGCAAACTATAGGGGAAGCCTATATCACAAATTGATTTTTTATCAAAAGTCAAAAGTTATGGATCATCAAAATGCAGATGGCCTTAGATAGAATACTGCGTTACCAGGAGAAAGCGTTTCCGGTTCTCGCTTACAAAACACAGTACTTTACGAGCGTGGTCCTTCTGTTTCCATTCTGCAGCTATACACCGCAGAGTGGATCCAGCGCGAAAAAAACTTCTTGTTTGGCGCTAGTGCTTGGTTAACGAGATGTGCTTGAGATATTTAACAAAAATGCGGAAAAACGTACGCCGCTAAGTCGTTACGTTGTTCAGATATAAATTTGATGTTACCTACTCATCAACATTTTTATAATTCTTAAACATCGTAAGCAAACGCTCGCGTGGAATTAATTATTTGTTAACTTAAACATTTCTCTATAAACGTCCTAATTAAAATTGTTTACATTCTTACTATTTTATGGCTTCTCTCTAATGCGAATTTTTCAAAAGGAACAGATTAAATTGGCCTTATAAAATTATTTAGACGTTTAGTACTGCCGATAAATATTTCTCCGTCTTTTTGTGTACATAAGTTACATCCTATATACATCCCACTGATAGGCACAGGCCTTTTCTAAGAGGGTTTTAGGACAAGGAAATGTCTGCCGCGCTGCCCCAATACGTGTTGGCGAACTTCACGTGTCTTCGAAATATTTTTTTTTCTTATTTCTCAGACATGCAGGTTCCTCACGATGTTTTCACCGTCGAGCACGTGGTAAATCAGCACTTAAAATTTGAATAATTTGGTTTGGTGCCGGCGGGCTTCGAACCTGGGTTGCTCGCGTACTGTGAAATTTACGGCGAGCGCTTAGCCTCTGAGCTACCACGGCACGTAAATAAATAAACAAATAATATAAAGGTTCTGCCAAGGTCATGTACCTACGTCATGGCAGTGACGAAGAGTCAGATTTCTTATTTTGATAACAATTCTTATTTTTAGCTATAGAACTTTAGTCACTATACCTGACAAACACGTCGATAGAATTACTTTTTAAGCGCTGTGATAAGAATTGTTTGTATAGATTTTGTATAAAAATAGTTTTTTTAATAGGATTAGAGTGAAAAATGACCTCACAGTCCCCCTGATAATAAGTGGTTGCTGTGGCCCATAGACATCGATATCTATCTTCGATTACGAATCAAAATGCAGATGCGTTGTCACCCGTGAGGACTAAGATGGAATGCCTTGTTTCCAGTAAAAAGGGTCTCCGGTTTTCTACACTCACCATACGAAACACAGCAGCGTTAAGCTGCTGTTTTACGCTGGTATTCTGTAAGAGCGTAGTCCTTCCCCGGTCGAGCCGACTCATTCGTGCTATACTACGAATATATAGCTGCAGCATGGTTCTACCACGTAAAGCTAAGCTTTGATAGATTTGCGTCAAATTTTCTTGTCTGTATTACATCAGGATATTCTACTCTCAGCGGAGATTAACCATCTGCGCAGGACAGTATTATAGTGCACGTTTGTATGCGCAAGCACAGATTCATTATCTATTACCTCACTCTCACAGTCCGATGGGACAACAATCCGACAAGACCGGAGAGTGATCAGACGCAGGACCAACGGCTTTACCTGCTTTCCAAGGAAGGGGGTGAACTCCCATACTCCAGCTGCTACTGAGAATTTGTTGAAAAAAATCCCAAGGCAGAAGTTTTTTCCGAACCAGTCGTAAAAGTAAAAAATAACTTTCAATAAGCATTATAAAAATATTTAATAATCTATACAAATAAGTAAAGTTGAAGTGTCTGTTTGTAATGTCAAAATGACAGCTTTTAACTAAATGCATATGAAAGTGAATATGATACTTATAAAAAAAAAATTTATAAAATGTTTGTCTGTCTGTCTATTTATTCCGGCTAATCTCCGAAACGCCAGAACCGATTTTGACGCGACGATTATCACTGGCAGATAGCTGATGTTATAAGGAGTATATTAGGCTACTTTTATTTTAGAAAAGAATTAGGGCTCCGCACAAAAAATTTAAACTAAAGCGAAATTGAATCGTAATAAATTCCACACGGATGAAGTCGCGGGGAACAGCTAGTATTATTATAATTCGTGCTGCCCTAAAATGCTTTTTTTTTTTAAAAAAACGTTACCTCCACACTAGGATTTTCTCCTGTATCGTGGAGGCAGTTTAGAAACATAAATTGCACAAGGACAAACATCCAGACCCGGAACAATTATATGCAGGCCATACAAATACTTGTTCCGTGCGGGATTCGAACCCACGGCCCCCAGCGCAGCAACTCATTGCTAAGCCACAGCACCACGGAGCCGACAATTTTCAAATGTTCATCTCTTTACTTCTTTTACTTTCAATGAGACTGTTAATTATTTTTTTTAAACACTAAACTATGATTCATGTTTCGGAAAATGTACAGAAGTTGACTGTGGCTGACCCATTTTAATTACTCACGAGTGTACGCAAACGAACGAGATTTGGACGAAAAGTGACAGAAATTACCGAATTTTACTCAAAGGAGAATTTATATTTATTTTAAGGATGAATTATGAAATTTTACAAGAGCTTTGAAATATTTTAATGATGATGTATATATTTTTTAATTTTGTAAACTGATTCGTTGGCCTAGTAATCGTAAGGGCGACAGCTGGTCAAGAGGTCTTGAGTTCGAATCCCGAGTTGTGCCAAAATCAGTTATTGGGTTTTTCTGTCAACGAACTCCTAGTAGCAGCGCGGAGTCAGAAAGTTGGCGGTAATTTAAAAAGCACATAAAGCCATTGGTTCTGCGCCTGATCTTTCTTCGTTCGTTTTGAATCTCCGTCCCATTGAACTATGAGAGTGAGGGAATAGAGAGTGCGCCTGTGCTTGCGCTGACACTCGTGCACTAAAATTGTTTTCTACGCAGATGGCTAGTCTCCGTTGAGACTGGACGCAGTGGACGAAATTCTGTCTGGAGGACATTATTATTTAATAGTATAAATTTTGAAATAAAAATTTGCATTCATTACATTTTAAAAAAGTCTCTTACTGCTACATAGAATAAAATAGAATTGAATATCTAACTAATAATGTGAAAAGTAACACTTATTGAACTCTTTTTTAAATAATAATTTATAATAATTTGGAATGTCGTAGACTTAAAAATAAAACATTAAAATTATCATAGCAGTGATCACCTTATTCTCAGTGGTTGTTATCAAATATGTTTTCTTTTTTTTTCCTTTTTTTTCGTAGGATAAGGGTGACAAGCGAGCACACAGTCCACCTGATGGTAAGTGGTTGCTGTGGCACATAGACATCTACATCTATCCTCGCTTGCGAATAAAATGCAGATGCGTTGTCAGCCGTGAGGACTAAGATGGAATGCCTCTTTTCCAGTAAAAAGGGTCTCCGGTTTTATCGACTCACCGAACGAAACACAGCAGCATTAAGCTACTATTTTACGCTGGTATTCTGTGAGAGCGTGGTCCTTCCCCGGTCGAGCCGACCCATTCGTGCTACAACTATACTATTATTAAAGCTGTAGCATGGCTCTACCACGTATGAAATTTATTTAATCGTTAATGTTATAATATTTTTTTTAAACTTTTTGATAGATAGGTCCTACATATTTTCGGGGAAATTATTGTAAAAGCGTATACACTGCTCCATAAAGGAAGGACTGACTATTTGGAGTCGAGTAACTGGTATGTCAAGCTTGTGTTTATAATATTAATAACAGTGTCAAGTACCCCATTGACCGCCGACATTGACCGCTATCAACTAAATTGGTCATTAAATAAAACTAGACTCACGGATTTTAAACGTTCAATCTTAACTACTAGAGCAGCGGTAGCTCAGATGGTTAGCGCTCGCTGTAAATTTCACAGTACGCGGGCAATTCGGGTTCGATCCCCGCCAGCCAATGAAATTGTTAATTGCTATTTTAAGTACTGATTTACCACGTGCTCGGCGGTGAAGGAAAACATCGTGAGGAAACCTGCATGTCTGAGAAATAAGAAAAAAATATTTCGAATATATGTGAAGTTCGCCAACACGCATTGGGGCCGCGCGGCGGACATTTCCTTGCCCTAAAACCCCTCAGAAATTAAAGGAGGCCTGTTCCCAGCAGTGGGACGTATATAGGCCGTAACTGTTTTGTAGCATGGCCAGTCATTTGTATTGTGAGTGAGTGGGACGTGTATAAGCTGTAACTTTAATCTTAACTACTAGTTAAAATAAAAATTAAAAAGAAACGCTGGCCAAGCTTGGCAACTATGACAAATATATGAGGCCTATATTCTGCAGTGAACTAATGTGTAACTCATTAGCACGCGTTTTGACGTATTGTTTACAATCGAATATCTTCAATAAGTTATTTACCGAACCATACGTTTCGGAAACTTAGTTGCTTCTAAGTTTTAGACATTAAAGTGTAACGACGCAGAGTTGTAGAGTTGAAATGTATAAATGATTAGCTAGAGCTCAGTTGGTCTTGGAATTATTGGTCTTTTTATGTAAAAAATTAAAAAGTTAAAGTTAAAGTTACAGCCTATATAAGTCCCACTGCTGGGCACACGCCTCCCCTCATTTCTGAGAGGGTTTATAGGGCAAGGAAGTGTCCGTCGCGCTGCTCCAATGCGTGTTGGCGAACTTCACATGTCTTCGAAATTTTTTTTCTTATTTCAGACATGCCCGTTTCCTCACGACGTTTTCCTTCACCGCTGAGCACGAGGTAAATCAGCACTTAAAATTGCAATTAACAATTTCATTGGTGCCAGCGGATCGAACCGGGGTTGCTAGCGTACTGTGAAAATTACAGCGAGCGCAACCATCCGAGCTACCACGGCTCTTTGTAAAAAATTGTGCACAAATAATGGGTTCAAGTCTCATAGTTCTTTTACTTTTAAAAATATAAGTAATAGAACCAGGTCCCTAAAAATTATGAGACCTAAAGTAGGGCTAATTCTGTTTCTCCTATCAACTTCTAATACCTTTATTAATTCTCAAGTGAAATATACAGATTAGCTTAAGAACTCTGCATGACTTGACCACAACTCTTCAGTTTGGGATCTCAAGTACTTTGACTAAAATTTAAAATCAACTTTAAAAGTCAATCATATCAGTGTCAAAAATATTTTTCAAGCTTTTAGAATTTCAAATTGCATTTATATATATTTATATTATATTAAAGCTCTATAAGAGGGACAGACAATAAATAGGAGGTAATCTAAACAAAATAAATAAAATTTTAATGTCTGTTTGTAATAATATCAAAATAACAGCTTTTTACTAAATGCACAATATGAAACTATATACATACGGTACTTAAAGCAAAAACACAATTTTTAAAGTTTTTGCCTGCCTGTTTGTTTGTTCCGGATAATCTCCGAAATGGCTTGACCGATTTTGACGGGAGATAGCTTATGTTATAAGGAGTATCTTAGGCTACTTTTATTTTAGGAAAAGAAATAGAGTTCTGCGCAAAAAAATTAAAACCCTAAATTACACGCGGGTGAATTCGCGGGGAACAGCTAGTTTCAAGATACTCGTATGTCGAAACGCTTTAAGAAATGGTAGTTGCGATATCGTCTTCCGAGATGGTGAACTATTTGTCCCAAAATATGATTTTTAAAGCTCAAATATACCCACCCACTTCTTCCAAGACTTATAATATACTGTTCTAAGAGTTGTGACAAAACACTCAGGGGACTAAGACGAGAACCTTGGCCATCACTATCGCTAATCTTAGCCAGCATACCTGTGGTGATCCACGCTTAATACAGTCTCGGAAACACGAGACTTTGATTATTGTTCCATATTGTTCAAATATCGAGCCTAACTTATGTTATGACTATTACCAAGCATTCTATCAATATTACACAAGAGCCATTTTGATTCGACTACCATAGATGCCATGGTTGGCGTGCTTATTGGCAATCGCAGTTTTTTTGGGGCGAAGTTCTTTATCGGACGGTACAAATTTGGCGGATGGGGGCTAGGCGAAAAAAGGGTAAGATTTTTCCGTCACGACCCCAATTTGCCAAAATACCAGCGTAAAATAGCAGCTTAACTCTGCTGTGTTTCATATGGTGAGTGTAGAGAACCGGAGACCCTTTTTACTGGAAACGAGGCATTCCATCTTAGTCCTCACGGGTGACAACGCATCTGCATTTTGATTCGTTGTTGAGGATAGATGTAGATGTCTATGGGCCACAGCAAGCACTTACCATCAGGTGGAATGTGTGCTCATATGTCACCCTTATCCTATAAAAATAAATTGTGAGGACGGAAATCGAACTGGACCCGTTGCGAACTATGCAGTTTTGAGCTAGCGGTTATCCCCTGAACTATCTATCACAGCTCATTCATTTATGTA
This sequence comes from Parnassius orleans, assembly GCA_029286625.1. NCBI lineage: Eukaryota > Metazoa > Arthropoda > Insecta > Lepidoptera > Papilionidae > Parnassius > Parnassius orleans. The sequence goes on from JAGSMP010000089.1 coordinate 3,178,007, forward strand.
TTTAGTAGAAGAAATTAATATCAAGTGGGTACAATGTCCTGTACTGTCCGCAGTTCCTTTACCTAAGTCTACTAATAAAGTAGCGTTTGTATAACACATTGACATCTAAACGGCAGTTAAGTGAGAAAATTATCACTCAAGTGCAAGGTCCAGAACCTTGCTGTTACTAGGAGCTGAGTAGGAAAACTGATTTATTATTTACAAATTTGTGCGTTCCTTTTATCAAATGCCCACTGCTGAACAATAGGCCTCCTCTATAGTTTGCCTCATAGGAGATATTTGCCATAGTTGTCACGCATGGCAGGCGGGTCAGCAACCGCACTATTTCCTTTTTTTGTTGTTAACCCCTAATAGATAGATGCTGCTGCTCATCTCCTGTTCCAGTTTCCCTTTGCCGCCTCTAATGACAACCACGGGATGATATATCTCAGTGGATTTTTTATGCCGTCTCAACACGGCGTGACACAACTCTATCAGAAAATCAATAAACAGCTTAACATAAATTTTAGTTTTGACTTAGATTCGAACCGAAGGTCCGTGACCCTGCAGTCAGGTACGCTTACCACTAGGTGACACATTCCTTTATAAAAAGCAAAGCAACGAATGTTTGGCTACTTTTAAAATAACGTGAATGTTTAAAAGAAATTCAAATAAATATACCTGCTAAAGAATTTTAAATAATAGATCATTGTATAAATCGTTATCAGCTATGATAAGCCCACGGCTGGGCAAAAGCATCTCCCTAATCGCTACGTGAAGCTACGCTTGTTAAGCAGATTGGCGATAGTAAAGGCAAACTTCTAGCACCATCGACGCTGCTTTCCGTCTTCTACCTGAGCATTTAGATGTCATCATTTGAGATTGCCAGTAGGCCATCTGGCGAGATCGATAACATTCAAATATATCGATACATCTATAAAAAAGTTTATTTAAACTAAATACATGTAGAGACCAGAGACGGAAGTTAATAATTGATTTAATAATTCTTCTTCTCCTTCCTGCCCTTAACTCAAGTTATTTGGGGTTGGCATAGCATGTCTTCCCCTTCCATTCTTCTCTATGAGCCGTCATAATTTCATTCACTCCTTTCTTACGCAAAGTTATCCCTAATAGAGTCCATCCATCTTCTCTTAGCCTCCCTCTACTCTTATATCCATCCACAGTCATAGCCATATCATTGATAAACTTATCGATTATAAACTTATCATTAAAATTTCAAATGTTTTTAGTATTAATCTAGGATTTAAATTTAAATGTAAAAAGTGAAATTATTCATACATCTCACAGATTTTCTTAGACCTTTACTCATTAGCCCCAATATGAGTATGCTGTTAGTCTTCTATGTTTAAACACGTTATCACGTTATCAGCGCTTAAAATTAACAATTTCATTGGTACCGGTTTGAACTCTCTGAGCTAGGTACAAAGATTAAAAAATAATTTCTCTAATCTGAAAAACTCACAGGTCATTTCGTGTTTGAATTTCAAATACTACAATAAAAGCTTAAAATGTTTTTACTTTTTATATTCTATAAAAGCATACTTTAAAATTGTATATTATGTTTTTCACGTACAGTTTTATCGTCATTAGATAAAGTATAAAACATTATTTGCATTTTGAATGCACGAGTGAATTTTATTATCTATTAAATTAAAAAAAACATAAATCGTAAGAAGAGATTCGCGCGTTAAATTTCAATTGCCCTCGCAAAAATTGCAACAAGCTGCAACAAGTTCCGTAAACGTAACCACGAGTATTGTTATCCAACAAATCATTACAAGTATCTAATTACTTTAATTGCTACAGCGAAATTAAATAGCTTCCTAATGCACAGATGGTACATCCGCAAGAAACACACAGAGATGGTAGACACCTACTCTATCTTAAAACTTATTTCCAAAGTTATAAAAGCGGATATCAATGGAAGCTTGGAATATAATTTTTGACGACATTTGCTATTTGCATCGTTGCAACGCCATCTATTCGGATTCCTACAAAATTTTTCACCGAACCATTTTCTTACAAGAACAACTCACACAACCTAAATTGCTATAGGATTCTCACTAACACAAGCGCAACAATGACTACACAATCGAACGCACCCACACGCCGAGAAAAAAACGATAAAAAAGCGCACACAAACACCACTCGAATTATTGCACACAGAGGCGCAAAGATAATGACGTTCTATTTTCGAAATTTAAAATTTATAAAGTCGTGTTTTTACTTCCTAAAAATACTTATAATTTTTCAAGGCGTTATTAATGAGATGCGGTTTGAATTGTTACAAAGAATAAGATAAGTTAAACTAAAATGCTCAAGGTTCGTACAGGCGCGGGCACTCACACATGCGGCAGTGTAACTGAACTACGCTGCACTTTACGGCTGTGTGGATGTACTCCGGCTGCAAAGTTTTGATACTAGATCTGTAAAATTATTTATATTTTGCAGTACGGAGAAACTTCTAAACGACACACATTACATTTCCATTTGTATTATTTGCTAATTCTTCTAGTTTTAAAGTTTAAATCTTTTTTGTATGTATAAAAATTAAACAGGCCAGTTCCTTTTTTTAATTAAATATCTTAGTAATATTTACTCATAATAATTAAGTATTTAAATCCTATTTGATAATAGAAAAAAATAGTTATTTTAATAATTATTGCATCAGTCTAAAAAGTCCACCTGTGGACTTAAGTGTTTGTCATCCTAAGATAATTAATTTTCCGTAACTAACATATTCATGGAACTTGGAGATGCTTATGAATGCTCAGTTAATGAAATAAAATCTTTAACATAAATAAAATATAATATCAAGTATTACTTGAATTTAAAAGAAAAAATTGGATTATATCTTTTACTTTTTTGACTTAATACTATACCTACCTAATATATTCTTCATCTTTCATCATCTTGTTATATTATAATTACTTTTTATTATTATAATATTCTTAGTTGAATTTAGTCATATTATGAATGTATAATATTTATTTAAGTTGTTTATTTGAACTATGATATAATCATTACTGTGATGTTTATTTAACATAGAACCTGGCACCACCTGAAACCACAGTTTGTAGTTGTTAAATCTTTTTAATTATATTATTTTTGTAATGCTTAAAATGCGATAAGTATAAACAACTGTATATCTAAATCATTTAAAATTTATAATGTTTTATTTTTGTATGTGCAGATAGGCTCAAGATATCGCGGTCGTTCGCTCTCGGTCGCAGTAAATACAAGGTAATGGCTAAGTACGCACGCGGTCTAGTGCAGTGTGCGCCGCCAGTGCAGTCCCGCCTATGCACAATCGCTAGAGAGTCGCATTTCCGTTCTCACCACACCACAGGACCACAACACGCGACGTAACCGCTAAAAACCTCCAAAAATAAAAACAACAACCCAAAATTTAAAAATAAAATATTTTCACATCAGACTATATTTTGTACAAAAATAATATAATATATTCATATCATTCGCGTAGTGGTTTTCGAAAGAACATATTTTAGTGATATTTTTTCCCTCGTTCAGCGAGTTTAAGAAAAATATTGTTGCACTCTCGCGATGCACGACACATATCAGATGGAAACTTAGGACCCGAACTATATTTTTCGATTTTAAAACAATAATTAAAAAAAATTGTGTATGTGACGTTATGTGCGATGTAACCTGTGCCGGTGTCTTAACGACGAAATACAACTTAATGGATTCGTGAGTGTTACATGACCAGGTGACGCCAATAGTGTTTGAAACTTTTTTCGTTTGTATATTTTTCTACGAAAATTACCACCGAAGTGTCAAACTGGACCGAGGAGGAACAGGCCACCTCTGACGCATGTAAGTAAATAAAATATTAAAAATATTCTTTAATAAAGATTTTTGTGTTATCACCAAATAATGATCTTATGTTTATATGTGCGGGGTGCTTACTAACGCGTAACGGTGCATGTGTGGGGTTCACGCACATTTTTTGTGTGTTTTCTTACGAATCCCCCACCATTGCGCCCCACCTATGCTCTTAAACGTTCATCTGTCCCACTCTTCTTTCTCTGAGTACGCGGCAATATTGTGTGCGTGAATGCACGTGTGTGCGTTAATAAATTTCATCCTATATCTTGATCGAAGGCCAATAATGGCAATAAAGGTTCTATTTTCAGATTAAAAGTATACATTTCTAATTAAATTACATATAATATGTCCTTATATAATTTTAAAAACCATATTTACTTCTCAAAGTTCAGAAAATATTTTTATAGGTACCTATATTAATTTCTAAAAAGGTTAAAGTTCTATCAATTTACTTTATATACAACATTATAATTAATAATTTAAAGTGTTTAGTATATAAACAATATATATTTTCTTTATTAAAGTAATTAAATTTGGATACTACGCGACTACGCTCGATCGTAGGCTAAAATTTTACCGTCGGAACTTTTACCGCGCTTATTTTAAATCAATTAATTCGAAACACAAATTTAGTTACCGAAGTTTTTACAACTGTATTTATTTTATATTATGAAAAAACTTGAATTAAAAGTCTGGATATTTATTTATAAATACATTACAAGCGAACGATTTACTTTATATATTTAATCGGAATTTTACTGTCCTAAATTTTTTTCCAAAAGTTATATACAAATTAATTGGATTGATGTTATTATTTTAAAATGGAATTTTAATGACAACTAAATCAATAATTTAGATATTGATGAATATTAATAATCAGCGAAACCAATACTCTTAAATTAATTTATATTGAATTTAACAATTAAAAGAGGCCACGGCTGCACACAGGAAGTACGATATGCACTTGCGTCTGTAACCTAAATGTTTGAGTTAAAAATAACTTTAATTTCGAACATGACCAGTGTAGGTACTTACTTAAAATTCTTTACATCCTTAATAATATTTGAGTTTCATTTCAATGCTTCATGCTACATATTTTAATCAAAACAAAAACACTTTTATTAAACATGAAGTCAAAAAGAGAAACTTTACCTACTTATGTTTTGGTATCACAAATCAAAATAGATCTTGTAAAACTTTTTAATATTTTTACATAAGCTTAGTTAATTATGTATGTATTTTAAATACGATGTATTTAAATATGTGAAATAGAAAATATGAACGTGCTAAGAAGTTTCGTATGAATACGAATTAAGCAAGACGCTGTTATTCATTACGGATATATTATATATAATTATACAAGCTGTAATACCCTATTTTACCCTCTCAGGGGTCGAATTTTCCAAAATCCTTTCTTAGTGGGTGTCTACGTCGAGATAATCTACGTATATATGCCAAATTTCAAGTCTCAGTTAGTTTTGGAGATCTCATGATGAATGTGTCAGTGGTTATTTTTGAACGCATCTTATATTTATAAAAAAATCTAAGATGCGTTCAAAAATAAAAAAATCAAGTACGCGCCCTCCAATGCATTCGAAATTCGAGTAGCGCTCGTGCTAGTCCTTGCGCATGCGCTCGGCCAAGGCGAGCGCTTACACAACTCCGGCGACTGTCAATGTTACTACATAACCTACAACCGCTTCACTAGTAGGGTTACCATTTGTCAGAACTTAGCCTGATGTGTCAATTTATATCAACAATATTTTTTCATTTGGATCAATATATAATATATTATGGTTAAGTTTATTTACTATTTAGATATCTCTACTTTTCGTTTGTTAGTTAAAACAGTATTTTCTACCATAATATGTTGGGAACAGCTGTATAATATAATCTTGATCAACCCGCTAATATTTTTGAATAAGTACGAGTATGGTAGCCCTATTAACTAGAGTAGACACTTGGTCGATCGCCGCCATCTTGGCTTTAGGACTAGTTTGAAGGCTATATCACATTGCTAATGTTTTACTTAAGACACGCGGCGACGTTTCTATGCGCGTTTATACTGTTAAGATTATTTCATATCTATTGCTCTGCCGAGTATGAGATAATTTGAATGATACATATTGCTCTTAATATTTATTCCTTTTTAAAATCTAGGGCGACTATAGACTTAATTTTATGAACTGTTATCAGGTATTTATGCGTTAAATCTGTCTGTATAAGTGTCAACATATCGAACCAAATTAATGTTCATACTAAGCAGTCATAACTCTTTTAGAATACTTAGTAAGTTAAATACAAAAGCTTCCTTCTGCTCTCTCAAAAAATATAGGATTTATTTAGAAAAAAAAACAATTAAATAAAACAGAAAAACGAGGTGTTTTACGTCCTCACGTGAGTTAACCCGAGCTGCCTTCAGATTTGAAATATTCTACGTAGGTCGAACTAAAATGTAAGAAATATAGTTGCTGCTAAAGCACAATAATAATCAGTTAAAATAAAATGCGATATAATCCGTAAAAATAGTTTTATTCAATGAGTGCCAGTATTCGCGAAAATATAAGAAATCATTATAAAAAACGAATTAGGAAAATAAAAGTTATATACCTATATTATTAATGTAAATTATTGCATATCTTACTATACTATACTATATTTCTATGTTTAAGTCGTCCTCGGCATTAAAAATTCCGGATCCGCTCAGGCTCCGCGCAGCAGGTTGTTTATAACCTGAATCTAGCTCAGCGATTTGAATTGAAAGACGTCGGAGCCACCAGATACAGATCTAAGCAAATCAGAGCGGTGCACGCCTTCGAAAGCGGCCGCACTGTGGCCAATATGAATGTCATGGGCTCGATATTACATGTCTAGCTAGCTATGTGGAAAGATCCGGATGTTGTGGTGTGCACACGGTTGATACGTCTTTATTATATCTGTTGTATGGCTTATAAATGTTTAATAACAAGATTAGTCAAGGAAAGTCTTACTTCCAAATATTTTAACTAAAATAGCTTTACATTACTCTTCAAGGCAAAAGTAAAAAGTTACAGCCTATATACGTCCCACTGCTGGGCACAGGCCTCCCCTCATTTCTGAGAGGGTTTTAGGGCAAGGAAATGTCCGCCGCGCTGACCCAATATGTGTTGGCGAACTTCACGTCTTAGACTTTTTTTTGATATTTCTCAGACACGCAGGTTTCCTCACGATGTTTTCCTTCACCGCCGCGCACGTAGTAAATCAGCACTTAAAATTGCAATTAACAATTTCATTGGTTAATTACAGCGAGCGCTAACCATTTGAGCTACCACGGCTCAAAAAAGTAAAAGCATTCTTCAAAACTATGTTAAACTGTGATAAAAAAATGATTATTTAAAAATTATTTTATTTATTACAAGTTTTGATAATTTATGTGCTATAAACTACATAGTAAACTCTTAGTTTAATAGGCATGCCTATTGTTTCTCGTTTTATTACTCAGATTAAAAAAGAAACGCAAACAATAAATCACATTAAATCAGAGCATATTGAAGCATGTATCACAAATATTAACTGCGACAAATTACGCATCAACGAAGATTTTATTATAGCAAAACGAATTAACGTATCTATTTGTAGCGACGGCAACACGACGCTACAAAACGGTCAATGTTACGCGGCAGCCATTTTGTATTTATTCTGGTTGTTAGATAGATAGCTTGTATCGCAACTAAACGTCTTGTCTTGATGCCGGGTAGGTGGCGGCTACTTCTCCTATAATTCAAATAACGATTTACTTCATTTTTATTACAATAGTATACTAATTTATATTTAGAATAGATATAATGCGTTAACTTCTGTCGAGAAAAGTTACAAAAGTAAACTAAGTACTTATATTATAATGTACATACTCATTAAATGTATGTACTTAGAAATATAAACTTTATACATTTTTATTAAATATAAAGTTCATAGGAGACGTGGTAGCGCTGATGGTTAGCGCTCGCTGTAAATTTCACAGTACGCGAGCAACCCGGGTTCGATCCCCGCCGGCACCAATGAAATTGTAAATTGCAATTTTAAGGAAAACATCGTGAGGAAACCTGCATGTCTGAGAAATAAGAAAAAAAATATTTCAAAGACATGTGAAGTTCGCCAACACGCATTGGGGCAGCCCGGCGGACATTTCCTTGTCCTAAAACCCTCTCAGAAATTAGAGGAGGCCTGTGCTCAGCAGTGGGACGTATATAGGCTGTAACTTTAACTAACTTAACTTTATAAAGTTCACAAAACATATTCAATATTTATTACAACAATAAAGTAACTAAAACTAAAAACTAAAATTATGGTACAAATAATATTAACGTTATAGAATACAAATAATATTGCATCAAATATGACTCCTATACTATTTTACAAAAACTTGAAAATGAGTTATTTAAAAACTTCTATTCTAACACGAATATAATTTTAAAAAGTGAGAATTATTTTTGTACATATTTATGTGACAAGCTAATTAAAAACGATAAAATCCGTAAAAAAAATATATTTCATTCAATGTGTAGGTAGTATTCGCGTAAATTATAAGAAATCATTTCATAAAGGAACATTTTTAATCAACTAAGGCTATATTATCCTGTTGAAATAGGATGGTCTAAGCTTTTCCTAGAATAATCTAATGACACATTTCTTGGTAGATTTGCTAAAAACATATTTAAATTAAACAAACATCTTTGTTACTTTAAATATTGCAAATAATTAATATAATATTTTGTTGTATAATTTTCTCACCAGCCTTTTATAAAAAGCTTTCCAAGTTATAAAGAATAAAACAAGCCAAAGGTCGATCTTAAAAAAAAATTTAGGTATATTTTTATTAAAAAAAAAAACACATTCGTGAAATCAGCATTCATTATCACTAATGGAACATGTTATATTGAATACTTGATGAAAGATCGTCTATGTCGAATGGTTACTAATCCATTCGATTAATTTCAGATTCACTCAAAACTTTGTGCGTAATCAGATTTAAATTAACGTTCCGTTATATATTATAGGGACTCCGTATGTGTGAGGACTCGAGTCATAACTCAATTTGTACGAAAAACATCTGCCCAGCTCACATCCCGTAAAGCTGCGCCTACACGAAGTAAACTAGTACTCGTAGTAATTATTAAAAATATTTATTAAAAATAACATTGAATTATATAAAGGGATTAGAACTATTTTTGTGCATATACATATATGTTTCTCTGATTTCTGAATTGTATATAAAATAAATATTTTTAATATCTGTCATTCGCAAATTCTGTCACGCTGCCTTCATTAAAAAATGTACCTAAATTATAACACGTACATGAACTTTCTCCCTAATATTTACCAATATATTTTAAAATTCATACACAGCATATGAAATAAAGCCATTACTTACTTTGAAGTCAAATTAATAGTTTATTATACTCGCAATATTTGATATTATCTTTTCTGGAGCTGAAAAGCATAGACAATGCATTTTTTCCAAAGGTTGATCTTATAAATATATATATATATAATAGATAGGTAGATATAATAGATACTTAGCAAAAATCATTTCGGGGATTTGGCGGGAACTTGACCTCCGGCGGTTTGCAGCTTCTGTATTATTATTTAAATAATGGTTCGAAGTGGATTTTGACACATAAAGTGGTATGATTTTATGTATCAAATGTCTTTACATCTGAACTATTAGTGGAAATGATGAAGTAAGTGCTCCTATGGTGATGTGAACGTCAAGATAATGTTTCTGCTGTCTCGAGTTGCAGTTGAAATCTTCCTAAAAATTTAGGTATGTGAGGCATCAACATATTGTGAAGAAGTTTTAGAATAAATATTATAAAGAATAATTTATTTACACGCTGGCAAAAGTACAACAGTACAAGTTACTGTTCACTCACATTAACTATTATAATGATTAATTATTTTGATTCTATATAAAATCTGTTTAAAACTTACACTTTTATATATATTTCTTTAAAAAAAATAAAGTGCAATATAAACAAGGAGCGCTTAATTATTTTTAAAAATAGATATATGCTAATCTTATTTTATCACAATTATTCTGTCATGACCAAAAATGTATTTCGAAAGAATAACGTAAATATAGCCATCATTCCATATGTGTTTGAAATTAAATAAGCATTCGTTTATTAGAATTTTAAATATGTTATAAATATGGGTAATTGATGAACCCACGTAGTTCACAGCTGTAGGTACATGCGCCTCCCAATTAAGTCCGACGGCATTATTTAATCTTAGATTTTAATCATCGATTTGTCCAGCCGACAGAACACAATTACTCTCTATGTCCAGCCAGTTTGTTATATTAGTGTGACGTTTTTATAATGTCATTATAATCAGCCAGCTGTAAGCATTTCTTGTTATAATGATGACCAAGTATTATTTTTATCTTTAGTATAATTAACAAGAAATTAAAACCTATATCATTCTGAACGCGTCCTTAAGCATGCGACAACAATAAGTGCACATTGACCGCGTCCTCCAGACGAAAGTAATGAAATGAAAAATAATAAAAAAAAACACGCTGCCCGCTTTCGCCGTCGGCCCGGCCCGAAATTGAATGACCTCATTTTCAGGCGTCCTTTATTATTTTCTTTTTGCGATATTTTGTCGTCTTTGTTGTCTTCAGTGTTACTGCATTGCGTTATTCGCGCCAAAACCAACCTTAAATAAGATATTTTAATTTAAATATAAGAATACTTCCAGAATGTAATCTAAAAAAAAGTTTGATGTTATTGAAGTTTAAGGATTTTTCCAAAAATAAGTATTTTTCCAAAAAGTTTACATATGACTAACCCTAAAATAATTAACATTGTTCAGTTTTAAATATGTTATTTTATAGCAATTGTTCAACAAATATTTGATAACTAAGTAGTTAGTATTTATAAAAGGTAAGTAACCATTTTGTCATTAAAAAAAAAGTGAAATTTTCATAACACTGAGATTTTCTATAATTATAGTAATTAAAGCCTACACAAAAAACGAAAACAGCAAATACGTAAATTAGACGAATGGTATAACAACCAGTTACACAAACGAAAGTATTGTTGGAGGTGCGATTTGCTAGCTGAGTTGATCATAATTAGAAATTAACTAGATTTTCACAAAAGCACAGATCGAAAGGATTGTTCTGAATTCTTCTGAAACTGATGCGTGCATGAGATGAAACTCTACCATTTCTTTGATTTTTTTTTAACAACATAGTGGTGTCTGAGATTATGAAAATAAATCCGTCTATAGAGTGCACACTCTCACATTATATAAACAAAACACTATATTTTCTATTGATGCTGTAAACATTTGTATAGTTGTTTAAAATAGTATAAGTTAATACTTAACTATATAAACTTATACTAAACGACTTGAATCTCATCTGCAAAAAAAAACTCGTACACTTAAAGGTCAGTATAATCTTATTAATTAATAATGAATTATTAATTCAGTAAAATTAATGGTATTTGTCAGTAAATATGCGGTATGGTAACGTGGATTAAAAGTGACGATTAAAAATTTTTCTTTCCCTCGTTTCATTGATTCTCGCATTTAAAAGTTGATCGCATCTCAGTGTTTCCCGTCATTTAAAAGAAAAAACTAAGTAGGCCTCACTCTAGTATGATTTACATTAGATTTGAACTGTAATTCCAACTATGAAAAACTTTTCGGTACCGAGTATCGAACACACATTCCTCAAACTTCTATAAAATATATGAATGTAAATTATATATTATTATTATTATTAATTAGTTAAGTAATTAATATAAACACACTAGCAGCTAAAAAGCTGATGCGATCTTAATGTTTGGAGATTTTATCCAATCTGTTCTTAAAGGCGATCAATGTGCATCAATCACATTTTGCGGTAGCTTATTCCAGTTGTTGACAATTATAATTGCAAATTATATACTTACAAAGTGTGACAACTGAGCCCTGAAGCCCTGAACTACCACGGCCCCTCGCATTTGTAACAAGAGCATAATTAATTTATTAAATTCTCTGTTTATTTTGTTTTCTTATAAATGTATGATCCGTAAGTCCGCCTTTGTACATTTTTGTGCAACAAAGTTTAAATAAATAAAAAAAATATCATTAAAATATGTTTTTCTTTATGTATTTCTAGTATTCGATGTGTAAGCTGTTAAAACCATAAAACAATTAAAAAGTAATGTGCAATAACTGCCTCTATACTTTTCATAGCTGGTCACATTTCTGAGGGGATAGCTGGTCACATTTCTGAGGGGAAGCAGGAAAGAGTCCGCCGCGCTGTTTTGTTATTTTTAAGGCAGCTGTGGTAACTCAGGGGTTAAGCGATCGCCGTAAATTTCACAGTACGAGTAACCCAGGTTCGATCCTCGAAGGCACCAATGAAATTATTTATTGCAATCATGAGTGCTGATTACGTGCTCTGAGGAATTAAGACAATTATTTTTAAGCCATTTAAGTAGCGCAGCGGACACTACCTTGCCCTTAAACCTTAAAATAAATGAAAGAAACGGTCCACGGCTGGGTTCTGCCCATTTGTGCGTATTTACACTGTAACTTTACTGTACTTTTGCAGGTGCAGATTTCTGTGCTATAATCAGAACTTAAATTGCGAAAGACAATTTGAGTGGTGCTGGCGGCGCTCTACTCGTATGTTTAAAACCACTGCCAAACACAGGGAAGCCTAGATTACCTCATAGGGAGAATATTTGCTACAGTTACTACGGTTGTCAGATAGATTAGCAACCGCAGTTTTTTATTTTGTAGTTGTTATTAAGAAGACGCTGCAGACCATCTCCTTGTTTGTTTCTCTCAGTCGCCTCTTTCGACATCCACGGGACGATATGGAGCAGTGCATAACACCGCCACTGCACGGTATATAATATATATTACACCCCAATTCTGAATGTTTTAGTGTCTTCGTTATGACAAAAATATTTTGTTTTTAAAATATGAAACTGAACTATAAACATACAAATATCATTCTGTCATTCGGTTATTACGTGTCCGATTTAGTAAAATTATTGTTTACTACTTGCCGCTAGTGTTTACATAAGGAAATACAGACGGTGAATTTGACGAATTTTAAAACAATGATTAATCTGATCTGTTTGAACTCACATACAAGCAAACTGTAAATAATTTTGTTTTATTTTGTTCGTGTAACGCTGTAAGCTTTGTATAGTAAATCTCTATGATCTTGTAATTTTAAACATGTCATATTTACATATGTTCAAAACTACATTTGAATTGTTATCTCTAATAAGACACATATAGTAACACTATGTTCAGTTTTTATAAGAAGCGAATTACTTCAAAAACGATATACTGCGATGCAACCAATAATTTCAAGTAGCAAAGAACTAAAATCAAAATGGCGCCCGTGGGCGATCAAGTTATCTATCGCAAATGGCAGGCAGCAAAATAAATTCCCCCCAAGTAAAAACTGATGCACCTCATCCGTCTGAAGGCTAAAACGAGAAATAAGTCATGGCAAAAACCTTCGCTATACTATCCACGCCGCTTCTTAAGCATACGGCCTATCATTTATAGCTGCCATTTAATTTTGTCTATTCTGAGCTTTTTTATAGCATTCTTTAGTGACACAGGCTATACAAGAGCCTGCTACGTTGCATATTAGGACGTTGATAAATTATTATTGTTTTCATTTATGTTTTAATTCCAATATAATCTATTTTATAATAAGGAAATTTGGTGCGAACGTTACTTTACTCTAGTAATGACATGTTGTTAGTGAAAATAAAAGAAATGCTTTAACTCCAACGTCATATTGCGAGTTACATTTTATAGTTTTAGTCTTACTGAAACATTTAACGGTTTAATTTAATTTCTAAATTGGATTACAATGTACTCGTACATCTATAAAAATGAGGGATGAAATTCAAATTACGTCCATATTTAATCCTACGTAGATGGCAGAACCTTGCATATGGAATAGTGTTAAATCATTAAACTTTTTTCAGAAAATTCTTAAAGCAGGAGCGCAAGCTCGGCTGAAGCCCAAAGCTACCGAACGCAACATACCAAAGGCAGGGTTGCCACATAGTAAAATTAAGAAAATAGTAAAACAAGCTTAGTACAACATTTTGGAGTATATTTCAAAATATCACGTAGAAAATTAAGGAGAAATAAGTATATTTTTTTCCTATAATTTATTAAATGAAACTAATTATTTACGGATTATATCGCGTTTAATTTAACTTAAACGCGATATAATCCGTAAATTCATTTAATGTGTAGTCTTCGCGTAAATATAAGAAAACATTCTATAATTTGATTTAATTATATTTTAAATATATTTCAAATTCAAATTGTGTTATATAACCCAAAAAAGATTTTTAACTATTTCAAATGCTGGTAAACCAACCACGTAGTTAGCTGTGAAGAAAATCATCTTGAAAGAACGTGCAGGCGTAGAAATTTAACACATTTCGAATACACTCGACCGAAAACTGGAATTGAATCAAGTAATTTTCTGGTTCACAGACATCTCACAATTAAAAGGAGCGATATGTGCTCATCGGAAAGAGTATAAGGTATGGTATTTTACCAAAAGGGAAAAATTTATATGGATTAAAAACATCTATTAGTTTAGTAATTGGTAAAGGGATACGGGTCTGCGTACTTTGCAATTTAGCATAGAAAAAGTGAATGCAAATGTTTTTTTTTTCTTTATTTTGTACCACAAAACGAAAATGTTGAAAACCCCAGAACGCGCGGTATTTTTGACGAGTGCGCCTGGTAGCCCTGCCCGCCTTAAGAATCCAGTTACGGACCAGTTCCATACGTCAGATACGAAAGTTATGCTTTATATTTATATCTACGACGCACTTATTACGTCTCTATACGTGTGCATTTAGTTTGTATGCGGGTAAAAAACAAAATAAATCGTCCGGTGAACGACCGAGCGTCGGTTGAGGCAGGGCAGGTTTGCGCGCGTTGTCAGCGCGGGCAGTTTGACAGCTTTTGAGGTGCGTTCTCTTTTTGAATTGTGGGCGTCGATATCTTTCTTTTTTTTTTTGGTTCGATCAGCTTCAGCCGCGAGCCCGCAAGTTTTGCCGCAAGTCATCGTGCATGGTGTATTAGGGACTTCACTATGTCGTTTTTGCTTAATATAAGAATGGCCATCGATCATATTTTATCTTTTTAAAATCACATGTAGCGTGTAAGGTTTAATAGTACTGTAGCTTTTTTTTAAAAAAAACCTTAAATTATTAACCACAAACATATTCATTATACTTACATGCGTTAAACAATAGAAAATAAATAAGAGAATTTGTATTTTCTCACTTTACATTCTAATCGTCTGTCCCCATTCATGTAATTTAAGAATAATAAAAATAAAATCATAAATATTTACTGGCTGAAAATAATTTGTTATACTGGATGAGCAATAAATTCTATATTTTATTGTTTATCGACGCACAAATGTGCTTTTGTAGTCATTATTGGCCGTTTAAGGTCACATTGTTATTTTTATCAGTTCAATACACTTTTTATGAGTCAAGCTGATATTACTTCCAATAGTTCAATTTACTAATAAGCAGCGTTCATCGTTGAATTACGCAGTCCTTTAAACTTCGAGAGCAATGATTCTTGCCTACTCTTCACAAAGAATCCACGCAGTAATGAAGCGTAAGCACTCCCTCATTGGAGCCCGACACTATGAGCTTTCTGTAAATGAAACAAGTACAGTAATTTGTTTTTAGTTTTCTTTTTGCGCAGCTTTTTTTAATTTAAATTTATTTGATGACTTAAAATCTTAAAATAATTTACTTATTTTTTTTTATAGAATAACAAACGAGCACAGAGTACACTTGATGGTAAGTGGATGCTGTGGTCCATAGACATTACATTTATCCTCGATTAAGAATCACCATGCAAATACGTTGTCGACCCATGAGGACTAAGATGGAATGCCTCGTTTCTAGTAAAAAGGGTCTCCGGTTCTCTACACCCATCATACGAACAGCTACATTAAGCTGCTATTTTACGCTTGTATTCTGTGAGAGCGTGCTCCTTCCCCGGTCGAGACGACCCATTCGTGCTACAACCATAATATAGCTGCAGCTTCGCTCTACCACGTAAATTTCTAGGAGGGCTTCTTTTTTGCCTAAAAGTCCGTATCCGTTTGTACCTACCTACTGCTGCCGCCAAGCACCAGTATATAGCATAATAAAGCTAGAATAATTGCTGACCGTGAGGCAATTAATCTAAGTCATCGATGGTGAGAACGCGTCAGTAATCTTCTAATGTAATTTTACTCGAGGCCACTGTGAATATATCGGTACCTACTAGTGTATAAAAATCGGCAAAATTGGTCAACTAACCTTGGAGATTATGTATTTTTATTCTCGACATTCGAGTGCGTTGTGGTAGCGATACCTCATAACCATGGGTGGTACAAAGCACTGTAGTAGGAAATATAAAAATAAGTAAATTAATAGCGATTGAATCCGTAAAATTAGATTTATTCAATGTATCGTATTCGCGAAACATGAAAAATAATTCTAACAGAATTAATTCTGTTACTTTGGGGACTTACATTCAGGTAAAAATATAGTGACATTGATAAAATTTCCTTTTTAGAAGTCGTTGAAAAGGATTTCACAGTATACTTTTATAATCTTAGCGCATCTTTTATTTTCCCGTATAATCTAGGTAAGTTCTGTAGCTGTCTGGACATTGACGCTGTCAAAACACGGTCGTCGAATTCTGAAAATGTAGTAAGAATAGAAAAATACTTGCGATTCACGCTAGTTGTCTTAGCAGACATTTTTATTGAACTTAGGGTTGCCAGACATACCTATTGTTATGAAAATATTATATTTTTAGGATTATTATTATTAAATGAGCACCGTTCAACCTAACCTAAGTTACAAATATTTTATGATTATAATTAACAAGATATATTAATATATAATTAAAGTAATAAGCGAGCTAACAGTCCACCTGATGGTAAGTGGCTACTGCAATCCATGGACACCTGCAGCCAACTTCAAACTAAGATGGCTACAGACTAAGATGGAATGCCTCACAGCCTGTAATTATACTGGCTCTCTATACTCTTCAGACTGAAACACAACAGTGCAGATACTGCTATTTGGCAGCAGAAATAGGTAAGAGTGTGGTACCTACCCAGACGCAGTCCTAGGCAGAAGAGTCCTACTTCCTAGAAAACTTAGGCTGTGTTTGAGTGTCTCATAACCAGTAAAACGAATCCTGGATTATCCTCACTTACTATAAGTAACAACAGTATTATGTTGTTTTTTTTTTCATTTATTTAGTCAAATATTTTACGCTGGTATTTGCGTTGCAGCCATAATAAAATAAGCCGAAAGCTAGTTACACTGGGACTAATCCACGTAAATAAGAATAATAGTATTTCAAACGATCACCAGTAATTCACTAACTCATTTCTATAAAAATATTCCCAAAAGTTTACCCTTAAACTTAAACGAATATATTTATTTTTATAAAAATTTGGCAACCCTAACTGAACTGAGTGGAATATTAAGGAATATTTTGTGAAACATACCAACACACTAAATTAACGAAATTTCTGTGAAATATTCAACATTGTTACAAATTAAAAATAATTTAAACATTTGTTTTGTTTGCATAAAAGAAAAAGCTTAATTTTGTGAGTTTTGATTCTAATTCGGAAGATCATTTGAAAGAAAATATTTTTTACATATAAAATATTTTTGCTAATAATTATTATGTAATATTTCCATAATCTGTTATAATTATTTATTGTAATTTATAACGTCTCGGTAGTTTATATTATAAGGTACTTACACCTACATATTATTGTTCCTGCTATGACAGGGTTGCTCAGACCTCAGAGACCTTTCAATTTCTTTGGTCGTTGTACAACTGTAATATTATTAACCAGTTAAATTAGGTAATCAATTCGATTCTTATATTTTATGTCAATAGTTTGTGTTATTGTATATAGTTTCAAAATAGCTATGCCTTTCTTTTAACATTGTTTGATTCAAGTAGCTTCAGTTAAAATAAAAATTAATTCTTTGCATCATAGAAGGTCTTTAATAAGTCTTTTATTACCCTGTAAAATTTCTTCAAATCTTAAAATCACTTCCTCACAACTGACCTAAACATAATCAAAGTATATCTTTCGTTGCTCATCTTTCCAATAATTGATTGAATTAAGTTGACTCCATTCACAAAAATATTAACTTTTAATAAAAATACTTTTAGTAAAAAGTCTGAAGTCGGTGCTAAGACATGTCATAACATAGTACTCGTACATACAAAGAAACACAGTCGAATTGTTAACCTCCTACTTTTTTTAAGTTAACTAAAAATAAATACGAACTATGAAACAGAAAACATTCGTCTTGTCTTTGGTTACTTAAGAAAAGTATATACTAAATTAAATTATTGTAAAAATACTATATTACACATGATTGAATCTTTTTGTCGATCAAGAAGTTACAATGACAATCAAAATTTTAAACTTAAAAGATTGTCAGCAATACGTAAAGTTTAAAATAAAACTACTAAAAAATAAAGATCGCAATATAAAAACGAGTTTAGTTCGTCGGACGCTGATCGATCGTCTCGAAGTGGACGATTCGACGGTCGACCTATAAAACTGCTATCAAGACGTGAGGGGAAGGGGGTGGCTGGCTTGAGATAGATATGGGACGCGCTGCGGAACGTAGATTACTCCTGTCATTCGGAGTCTTCTCGATATATTAAACGGCAAGAGGCCACTAATCCTAATGCGGAAACTTCGAATTTGCCCAATTTTAATTAAACAAAATCAAGTTCCTCGTACATTGGTCTGTCAGGGAAATATATCACATATATATTTTAGAAACGCGGTAAAGCCATGCTGGAACTATATTATGGTTGTAGCACGAATGGGTCGGCTCGACCGGGCAAGGACCACGCGCTTACAGAATACCAGCGTAAAATGGTAGCACAATACTGCTGTGTTGTGCGTATGGTGAGTGTAGAGAACCGGAAACACTTTTTACTGAATTGCATCTTAGTCCTCAGGGATGAAAAAGCATTTTGATTCTTAATTTTCTGATATTTGATTCTTAAGTTTATGGGCAACAGCATCCACTTACCATCAGATGGACTGTGTACTCGCTTGTCATCGTTATTCCATAAAAAAATATCAACCACCTCCAAATGTCAACGTCATATGCAGTGATCTCGGCGGTTAATAAATTACGGTTTTACCAATCGAATTACAAAATTCGAGCCTGAAGGTTGTGCAGCTTTACCAATGCAAGGATATACAATACCTACAGTATCTTTATTGAAATAAATATGGTTTTCATTTAAAATTAAGAACATTGGCCCATACCGTATCGCCGAGACAAGGACGCGCCAAGGAAGCGCGTCCTTGTACTGTAGGTATCCCAGAGGGCCAAAAATCAGGAGCGAGGAATGTCTCTTTCTGTTATGTGTATCCTGAAAGTCAGTATAATTACCTTAGAGGTCCTTAGAGGTGACAATGTATTTGAAGCCTTCTTTGTATAATGTTGGCTGCCGGTGTCTATGGGCTGCAGTAACCACTTATCATCAGATGGACTATTTGTTCGTTTGTCAGTAGTTTTATTAAAAAAAAAACATTTATGTATTTTCTTTCCAGATAGTCTGAATCAGTGGCGCTGACAAACTCTATTTTTAACCGATTTAAAAAAGGAGGAGGTGCTCAATTTGGAGTGTATGTTTTGTTTTGTATGTCACGCGATATCTTCGCAGATTGTGAACCAATTTTGATGATTATTTTTTTGATTAAATAGGTTTATACTTCAAGGATGGTTCCATACTAATTTGGGGAAAAATTCCATCCCCAAGGGTAGCAAATAAATACTTCTTTTTTAAAGTTATTGTTATCAAATATTATCTAGTTTTTACGCAAAAGTAAACCGATGCTAGGTCTAAGCAAACTTCGTGCTCCAGAGAGCTATCTAGATTCTAGACGGTCGAAGGTCCCACAGGTCGAATGTGTCTTGTAATGTCGAATACGTCGGACTTTAGTTCCGATCGTTTAATCCAGTCATTTAGTTTACATAAAACATATTATTACTTAAAAGAAAATAATATAAATAAAAATGGTCTAGTTTAATTTAAAAAATTGTGTTTAACCTGGACTACGAATAAGTCGAGGCAGAAACCTCTGAGTGTAGATAACTTAGACTGGGATGGTAAAAGACAGTATTAATATTATGCGACAAAAGGTAAATTCATTTAATTACATTTGACTTATAAATAAAAAAATATACAAGGTGGTAAGATTCATTTTATAGCCTTGGGGTTTTCTGGTAAGACTGGAGGACTATCTTTAGTTGTGGCAGTGGAAAAATATCCACTACCCCATATCGTCCTGTGGCGATAGAGCGAAACTGATTCAGGAGATTGGCGACAGCACCTTCCTGATAACAATTCAAAATAATGAAAAATTGCAGTTGCCAACCCGCCTGCCAAGCGAGGCAACTATGGCGAAATCTCCCCTATGAGGCAATCTTTGGGGGAGGCCTATATAGGCTGTAACGGTAACAGTAATAAATAAAATGATTAAATGTTTTACTATAAAATGTATAAAAATACATGTTATGATATTATTTTATTTAATGTTTTTTATAAAAAAAGGTTTGACGATGGAGTCTCATAACCTAACCGCAAGTACAGAAAACGAATAGGAGTAGCAACCGGAATTATGGACAGGAAAATTAAGGTTTTGACAAGTGATCTGCATGGTTTTTCCACGTGGTAGAGCCATGCTGCAGCTATATTAATGGTATAGTTGTAGCACGAATGGGTCGGCTCGACCGGGGAAGGACCACGCTCTCACAGAATACCAACGTAAAATAGCAGCTTAATGCTGCTGTGTTTCGTATGGTGAGTGTAAAGAACGAGACCCTTTTTACTGGAAAAGAGGCATTCCATCTTAATCCTTACGGGTGACAACGTATCTGCATTCACTTACCATCAGGTAGACTGTGTCGTTGCTTGTCACCCTTATCCAAAAAATGGTTCATCCGGAGCATAGTATTTTTAATCTTAAAAATATACATTTATAAAATGTATGACTCTTCATTTCAAACATTTCAGTTGGTATATCTCCTTAATCACTTAACACAAAGAAAGAACTTAGAAAGCCCTAGTTTTTTAGCGGTGTAAATCTATTGTTGTCAGATAATGTACACGCATAAGCACTAACACGGAATAATGTGGAGGGAATTTCACTCTCGGTGCTTCGTATCAGTTGGCGTGGGGCCAAGTGGAGCCGTTAGCGGAGCCTGAGTGACTGACTGCCTCCTAAGTCTCGGGACTCCTGTCTTCCGAAGATTTATGGAATAATAACGACAAAAGTGCTTAATTCGAAAAACAATCCATACGTTGTTAGGACTCTTTAAAATTATTACGAAACAAGTTTACAAAAGTTAAACATGTAAGTTCTAGTTTTAGAATATATATATTTTTAATTTTAATAACTTTTTTAAATATTATTTACCTATTCTAGTTACGATATGAAAATCACCATAATTCGATACGAATACTAGGTCTAAAAAGTAATAAATTACTGTTGTTTTATTCTAGAATTAGCAAGTCTATTGTTCGGTATACTGTATAACCTAACACCTTACCTTGCAATTTGACTTCATTTGTACCTAATTTGCATGAATTAAAAAACACTCGGTCAGTGCACGTCGGGTGAGCAACCAAGCGTATCAATATCAATATTATATCAAAAACTATAATTTAAGTAATATTTGCAGTCAATCTATCATCTACGTATCACATCATCATTCATAACTACCGGAGTGAGGTGTAAACCCCAAAATCTATCTTTAAATAAAAGCTCTGAACAAAATGCGTGAAGTTATTTTTATTTTTCGGCATCTATAATTTCATCTATCATACAGAATGAAATATTATACAGAGAAATATCGTACACACGATGTTTCCTGACGTTATATTTTTATTAACTCGCAGATGGCTGATATCTGTGAGTTTATAAAAATATAATTCCAGACCAACAAATAAAAAAAGACGGAGGTCTGCGTACATTTCAAGTGATGCAAAAACCAAGCCAAAATCATGCTCAACTTATTGTAAGAACATGCACTCATGTACACATCATCATCATCATCCTTACAGCCCTTCATAAGTCCACTGCTCAACATAGGCCTCCCCTACAGATTGCCAGAAAGCAAGGTCCTGAGCCACCTGCATCCATCGACTTCATGCATCTAGTGGTTGGTCGCCAATGTACACATATGCATCCAAAATAATTTGTAACAAACAACATGATTTTAGGAGCACAATATGTGTGCGCCCATCAGCGAACTTTTACGGGCTGATAAAAAAAGAAGGAAGGAAGATGTGTCCGTTAGCTCGTGCCAAGAAGTTGAGCATGGTTTCAGCATTAGTTGAAACGTACGCAACACTCCGTCTATCTTCTTTGTTGGTCTGAGATTACTGGTACAGCCTATATTGAATATAAATAATGAATAGTTTTATATTTAATTTAGGCTGCCTATAACGGTTTACTGCTGAACATAGGCTTCCTCCATAGATTGCCTCACAGAGGAGATTTTACCAAGTGTGACATCGGAGATTTATGCGTTTTACCACAGTTTAAATTTTTTAAATTTAGTCATAGCTTATTTGCCTTAAAGTTGAAGCAACATTATGCTGTACAAGATAACAATTCATATCCAAACAGTTTGTATGCAATAAAACACGTTGACGAATAAGGACTGGAGATTTAAACAAATGTAGATTTCACTTGTCCGCTTTATAAGCAAACAAGTGCGTTTCGATTACAAATAAGTTGAAATAAAACGTTCTTTTTTTAAATGTAGGTCAAAAGAGAGGCAATTTGTTGTTTCAACAACATTTTGTTCTTTATTGGACTAGACAAAGAGCTGTACAAGCATGTTATTCCACTACGTGAACTATAATCTGAACACCACAGATTGACTATGCGCTCCAAAATTAATTTCTTTTTTATTTAACAAATTTAATTCTAATCACCGTAACGGTTATAGTCTATTAAAGTCCACTGCTGAACATAGGCCTCCATAGATTGCCTCATAGAAGGGATGGGATATCTTTCATAGTAGCCACGCTTGGCAAGCGGGTTTTTTTAAAAATTCTTATTACAAGAAGACGCTGCTGCCCATCTTCTGATATGTTTCCATTCTAATTACATTTAATAGTAAATTGTATAGTGAAACATTATTACATATTTTCGATACAAATTACAAAGTAAGTACGAAATGTAGGTACCTATATAACAATGTTATAAATTTATGCAAGGAGATAAGGGTATACACAAATTTTATGATGCCTGCAATTTATTCCATAGATAACCTAACATTACGGGTATCATGTTATTAACTTTATCTACGCTGATAAATTTTCATTTCCATGTTCAGGTGAGCCCAATTCAACGTGACCACATGAAGGACTCTGATTGGTGCTGCCTAGATACTGATATATCAGAATTGTTATCTTATAAGCATGTACCTATATGAGTTTTATCTGTGGTTGATATTAAAATATCGACAACTCAGCCGGAAAATTTCAAACTAATAAGTTTGCTTATCGCTTAATTAATGGCAATAATTAAAACGTTTGTAGCCATGCCCAAGCATTAAGTTTAATTAGGTCGCTATGCAGCTAATTATAAAAGAAAATCCCAAATGCAATGCCACGCCCATAGCCCTAACTTTAAAAAAAATGGACCTATAGGAAAATTGCAATCTTGTTTGGTCTATAAATATATTTTTAGTTTTAATAAAATAAAAATTCACCTAGTGCATTGAATGATGTTTCATTTGAACAGGAATGCTATAAAAAATCTATTGCAAGTGATATAAAAGGGATGAAAATGCATTTTACTACAATTACTAGGGAAAGGGTGAATCTATAAACGAAAAAAGATACAAAAGAACGCATCGATATTAAAAAAAAAACTGGAAATTGGGACGCGCCGTCCATAATTCGAACTCGAACACGGAACAATGGGTGAGAGTCTAGCGCCAAAACAAATAGAACGGTCGGCCATTTTGGTTCGTTAAAAACATTTTAGAAGGCGGAACTAGGTTGGGGTTTTTGTTCAAATTTCGAGTTGCGGGGCTCTCCAATGGCGTGCGCGGGCGGGGCCTCTCAATTCCGCTGACTTCGTGTACACAATGACGGTTTTGTCTGTTTTTTTTTTCTACGAACATTCCGTTTTGATGACGGACGCGTTAGAATCGAGAACTTTTTTTTCGTGTTCGAATAGTTTTTCGGGGTCTTTTTGTTGCGTACGCTATGCGAAGTTGGGAATATTTTTATGGAGTGTTGAACACTGCATATTCCATGCACTTTTTTTACTTAGTATGTATTGATTTGTGACGTAAATAATGTTAAAATATACGAACATTATAAAGTGATCTTGTTATGTAATCGTTTATATTTTTGTTTCTCGAACTATTTTCAACTAATTAGTACCTATTTTAAGGCATGAATCCTGACGGATTATTAAAATATTGTCCAATAAAGAGAACTTGATTTTGTAATATGTATTTTTATCTTATGCTAATTGCATTTAAAATTCAAAACAGGCCGAACTCATTAAACTTTTTCTCGAAGTAAGATACCCAATTAAGAAAACAAACGAAAATAAAATTCATTTAGAACAGTTCCAAGAAAACTGAGATTTTAGAACATTAAAAAGTCACTTTAAATGATTTTTAGTCCGGGCCCATCCATTACAGCCACAGCTGAACATAGACCTCCCCTATAGATTGCGTCATAGCGGGCGGGTTGGGAACCGCAGTTTTTTTTATTTTGAGTTGTTATGAGGAAGATGCTGCTGCCCATCACCTGTTTAAATTTTAGTCTGTCGCCTCATATTTCTTACACCGTAACTAGACGGTAGTCCCTGCCCTCATCATCAAGCTTTTATAGTTTATTGCTGGAATAAAGCCAGTTATCGTCAGATATTTCTTAGAAGAACTGCTCCTCACACCCTTCTCACGTTGCGCTTGTATATTTAGGACTAGGTAGGTAGTAGTCAGAACTTGTGTGAATTGGAGGCTATCAATATGAAATTCCAGAAATTGTAAGTATGTGTAGCAACTGTATGGTGTTTAGTACCAAACTTGAAACCGAACTAGTTTTGAACGAAAAATAGCAAATTCAAAGTATTACAGCCTATAAAAGTCTACTGCTGTACATAGGGCTTACCCATAGATTGCCTCATAGAGAGGATCTCGCTACAGTTGCCACGCTTGCCAGGCGGGTTGGGAACCGTAGTTTTTTATTTTTTTGAGTTGTTATCAGGAATATACTGCTGTCCATCTCCTGTTTTAGTTTCCCTCTGTCGCCTCTAACGACACGTACGGGACGATATGGGGTAGTGAATATTCTTACACCGCCACATCACTGTGGTTGTGTCGATCTTAAAATCGAAAAAGTTTTGAGACGACGAAAAATAGCAAATTCAAAATATATGGTGTAGTAATTTATTAATGATGGTGTCAAATTCAGCTTTACTAAAATATTGACAAAATTTTATTCAAAACGTAATAAAAGTCAAACTAATTGTTACCGTTTTAATTAAGTAGGTAACTGTAAAGTTTTTCGCACGGAAGAAAATACAGTACAACCTTAGTACAACGAACCTCAATATAACGATTTCCTCGATATAACAAATTTTTAGAAATCCCCTAGAACTGGCCGTAAGAGTTAATACAAAATATGCCTTTATATTATGAATAACTTTTGTAAAAACCTCTTTATAACGATTTTCCAATAATTGCAAAACAAAGTTCTAAATCTCTCTCTCTCTCTCTCTCTCTCTCTGCATAAAGTTCTACCAATCCATCTAACAAGAATTAATGTCTCGACATTCATTTAAATAGTCATATTAAATTAATTAACGTTGCAAGGCATTCTTTACAATGTATTTTAGATACATTCTTTTAAGTTTGCTTACCTTGCTAAAACGAATCTAACCTCTATATAACAAACCTCATTGTAACAAATTACTTGGTATAATGAATATTTTCTATTCCCCTTCAGATTTGTTATATCAAAGTTGTACTGTAATTGACTATTCAGTATTCAAATTGTTTCTCGCAACAAACATCATTGTTTTCGTTCACGCCCTTTTCGGTTGGACAAAAATTTTCGCCACACACAAAGCTTTCTCTGTCGGTGTTTTCAACAAAAGACAGAGGAACTTGCGACATTGTTTTTTCTGTGTGGACACGCGGTAAATTTCGACGCCAAACATTAACAAAAGCTTATTTTTCGTACAATGTAGGACCATTTCTCCTAAAAAAGTTTTATATCACCCCGGCACTGGAAAAACGCTGCCTAATTTTGCCTTTAGATTAAAAAATCAATGTGGATTTGCCTTTAAAAAATACAGAAATTACTCGTCGTTTCATCTACATAAATACATAGGCAGGAGTTATAAGGGAGAATTACATAATATTTATTATTATGTGCATATTTTAGAATCGTACAAAATTAGTGCCTAAAACATCGTAAATATTTTTAAGCGTTATTTAATTATGATGTCAAATAAGTTGAGCAAGTCAGCTTTAGCTTTAGCTTATAATAAGAGTTGAAATATATCGTTTTGGCCCGTTCCGTATATGTAACTTTGGTATATCAATGCAATTTACATGTACATGTGCATGTACAATGACAATAATAAAACTGAATAATTATATAAAGTTTGAATAAAACTAATTTTTTACGGATTTTATAGCGTTTAATTTTACTATGCAATCTGCCATTACATCAGATTTGATAGACCACAAATCCTCGCAAAAGAACACCGATTCCTACCAAGGATAATACGCGAGGCTATTGAAATTAAAAAACATCCTAATTTCAATAGAGAAGATGGATGGGTGCTGCCATCTGCTTGGGATCCTATAATTAACAAAATTAAATCCAAACCCAAGCACACCACTGCAAGACTTCAAGATACTGTAAGCTCATTCTGCGTAGATCGGACCAAAATTAATATTCAAAAACTGAAGGTAGCCGGGCTAACTATGACATTGGGACGTCAAACACCTCAGTCCCCTCGTGACCATGGTGTTGTAAAGCACCGAAACGTCGGGAATCAAAATAGTAAATTTAAACGCGATAAAATCCGTAAAAAAAAATAGTTTTATTCAATGTGTAGTGTTCGCGTAAATATAAGAAATCATTATATATAAAGTTTTTTCAATTTTTTTTCTCTTAAATGACAAACGAACTAAAAGTCCACCTGTTGGTAAGTGACTACTGCAGTGCCAGTACCTGAAGTCAACTTTAAACAAAGAAGGGTACAGATATATTGTCACTTCTGAGTACTAAGACGGATTGCCTCATTCCCTGTAAGAAGGGACTTTGGTTCTTTACACACAATACGAAACACAGCAGAATTAAGCTGCTATTTTACGCTGGTATGCTGTGAATCATAATTGGATGCAATATCTTACACAGTTGTGTAGTTTTCATAGGGTAAGTAATATACTGTGTAGAATTATGCTTTTGCGATAGTTTTTTTTCTGAGATGGCTCTACTATACACTTAAATATAAAGATGGCTGGAAAAGTATACGGTTTAATAGAACCAAGCTGCAGCTATATTATGGTTGTAGCACGAATGGCACGAGCGGGGTAGGACCACGCTCCAACAGAATACCAGCTTAAAATAGCAACTTAATGCTGCTCTGTTTCGTATGGAGTGTAGAGAACAGGATACCCTTTTTACTGGAAACGAGGCATTCCGTCTTAGTTCTCAGAGGTGACAACGCATCTGCATTTTGATTCGTTGTCGAGGATAGATGTAGATGTCTATGGGCCACAGCAATCACTTACCATCAGGTGGAATGTGTGCTCGTTTGTCACACTTATCCTATAAAAAAAAATAGTGAGGACGAGAATCAAACTGGACCCGTTGCGAACTATGCAGTTAATCGAGGTTAACTGTAGATGTCTATGGGGCACAGCATTCACATACCATCAGGTGGACTGTGTGCTCGTTTATCACCCATAGACTATTAAAAAAAACTGTGTGATCTTTTGTCACCCTTAACCCTTTTCGAGTCATAAGCTTGCGTTAAAGATTACCGTGGATGTATGAGTACTCAGGGCTCTTTGTTCTTGATAGGTACACTGTAGCGTCATACAGTTATTCTTTAGAGTTTTTTGAAACCACGTGCCAAGTTTAATAAAATGCAGGCGAGCCGCGAACCTTCTCGTCAACTCACAAAAACGCGGTTTTGCGATGGGCTTTACCGACGAGCCACCAAGATCGCGGTAAAGCTCCCCATCGATCGGGGCCTTTACTTGTATAAAAACAATAGTTGTAATGTTGTAATCTTGATGTGACTGTTCTCCCGCCATCTGACGTCGAGTTGGTATCGAATGCAATCGACTTTAACAACATCTACAGGACGAAATAGTATATAATGCCGTAAATGTGCATAAATACACAATCTCGGAGACACACAATCGTTCTAATGGTTTTCGGTGTAACGCTGTAATAAGTAAAGTAAGCTCGAATGCAATGTCAGAAACAAACAATGCAAATCCCAATTTGTGTTTTTGTACGAATGATGGCCTGAGGATGGATGAGTCTAGACCGACATACTATGTTACTCAAATTTTAACATCGTGAAGCTTAAGTTTCAATTAGAGATCTGAATACCGGTGCCTAGGTCACGCAGTCGTCACAGTCCAACCATTCCATCCATTAGTTAGTAGTAGTTTTTTTTATTTTTAGTTGTTATTATAAGGCGCTGCTGCACATCTCTTGGTTTGCTTCCCTGTGTCACCTCTTACGTCACCCACGGGACGATATACACCGCCACTACACGGTCGGTTTTATACTATTATATATTATTAGATATAATATGTGGATATATATACATGGACCTGCTAATCCCTTATTCAAAGCTTGAATGAACTGAATACATCGCCATTCGTAATGGAACATGAAGTCCTTTGAAAACGCTACGACATTGTTTTATTACTAATTAGGTCTTTTAAATAAGCCCTTAGTTAACCTACCTATTCTTTGATAACCTCAGAGTAATTTGCTTTTAGCACTGCAAGGTTTTCCTGTTTTCAACTTAACGAATACGAATATAAATTGATTTAAACAAACGCACGTTCACAAACCAAAGCTATTTGACGTCGCAAATGAAACCCTCAAACCACAGAACAGTTATCGCATTATTATTTAAATAAGCTTTATATTCAAATCCAAAAATAAACACATATTTTCTACGTATGGTATTCAAATTCATTATCCATCCATTACAAACCTATAAAACTCCACTGCTGAACGTGGGACTCTTCCATAGATTGCCTCATAGGGGGGATTTTTCCATAGTTGTTACGCTTGACAGGCGGGTTGGCAACCGCAGTTTTTTATTTTTTACATGTTATTAGGAAGACGCTTCTGCCCATCTCCTGGTTTCTTACCCTTCGTCACCTCTTACGACATCCACGGGACGATATGGGGTTAGTGGATATTCTTACACGGTCATTCAAATAGCAATAAAGAATTCTTGATTCACAACAGATCAGTAAGATGAAGTGGCACTGGACCGGCTATAAGGCGCAAGGAAACGACAACCGACGGGGAAGGAAGGTTCTCGAGTGGTAGCCTCATGGGTACTGATAAGCGAAGTGTACGGCGGATCCCCACTAGATGGAGTGACGACTAGGGGAGAGATGCAGGAATGCAGCTCGCTCAGAACTGTGCTTTATGGCATTCCTTGGGGTAGGCCAATGTTCAGCAATTATACTTTGTGATGGTCTGTATACCTAATGATAATGATTATGAAACACTCCTTTTATTGTTGGGACTAAACAACTTTAGTAAAATATATAAATAATAACCTATCTAAGTTCAGACTAAAAGTGAGGCCCTAAAAGAAAACTTTAGAGTATCATAATGTCGATTGGCCCACGACAATGATAGTGATGATGATAATTTTCATCATCATCATCATCATTACAGCCCTTCACAAGTCCACTGCTGAACATCTTGGCCTCCCCCAAGGAATGCCACAAAGCACGGTCCTGAGCCACCTGCATCCATCAACTTCCTGCATGTCTTACCAGGTTGTCACTCCATCTAGGTGGGGGTCGCCCTACACTTCGCCCACCGGTACGAGGCTGTCACTCAACAACCTTTTTCTCCATAATAAGATAATTGTGAAGTTACATTTTAATGAATATATTTTCAAAATATTATTTATTTTAAAAATATATTCATTAAAATATTCTAAATTTGATTTATAATAAATTTCTGCAGATTAAAAATTATTACGAATGATTAGTACTGGCAAGCCAGGACAGTAAAAATTTCCTTGAAATTTTACGTAAGATAAAAAAAACATCATTGTTCTATGAATCCATTTTATTTATTATATATGGCTTTTATTATATACCTAATGCGAATTATAAATGATTAACATGATACAAATAGTAATTAGATCATATTTATTTAATTTGTTTAAGATAAAAAAAAATTGTGTTCAATAGTTGTTTAAGATCAAATTAATGAGTATCTACAGTACTTACTAATCATTACTTGACAAGTGATTTTAAATGTATGGAAATAGAAATCCTAATTAACACCCAATCTTTACGTTAATCAAACCTATTGCAATATTTTTTTAAAACGTTACCACCGCACTAGGATTTCCTCCTGTATCGTGGAGGCAGTTTAATAGATAAATTTCACAAGGACAAACATCCAGACCCGGAATATTCAAGGCCATACAATCACTTGTTCCGTGCGGGATTCGAACTAGCAGTCCTCGACGCAGCAACTGCGCCAACGTCTGTTTATCCTTGGTCCAAAAATTTGATGATCTATATTAATGAAACGTAATATATTTATTCATATTAATATTGATTGAAATTCAACATGATGATTGATTGATCGATAAATCGATTGACCGACACTAAACATTCAATAAAGTATCAATAATACTATGCAAATCACCGGAGGACACTTTAACAGCGTCGTCACGTAGCCGTGATCGTGTCGTGATCTATAAACACGTACGCAACCGCGCCCTGAGCATTATGAGAGCTCGCCTTTATTTGCTAGCAGTGTTTGTTTGGTGTGCACTGCCCTTTATCTTAATTGACTCTTTAGCGCAATTAGATCACAAATTGTTACTCAACTTAAGTATATTAGTGCGTTGGATTATGCTGGCGAAAAGAATAACAGTGCGTACCTATAAGATTGTGATGTAGAGCCACGGTAGCTTAGTGGTTAATTTCATAGTAAGCAAGGAACCAGAGTTCGATGCACGCCTGTGTCAGTAAAATTGTTAATTGAACTTTTGAGTTCTGATTTAACACGTGTTCGGCGATTAAAGAAAACACCGTGATGGCATCACTGGAGTAACGTGACTGAATAATTGATCCAAAGTTCATAACCGACTCCAAATGAGGGTAGGAGATGTCGAGAGGTTAATTTAGGCTATAATATAAATATAGTTGATTTGCTTTTTAAGGATTGCGGTTGTTAGGTAAGAGGTCGATAATGTCGAATAGGTCTTACCGGTAGCGGTACAGAGACAATTTCAAGCTTGAACTCAAACCCTACAATGTCAAAATTTGAGTCTAGTCTATGATAATACTCTACAAAATTCATCACCCAAAGACATCTCCGGATTAAACAGTCCTTAGTATTAAATGCACATATGACAATTTAGCGTCATAAATATTACTTAGTGTTGTTAGAAGTTAAAAAAATAAGGAATTAACTCAAATTAAAATCCATTTTAATTGTACCGTTTCCAAATGAAATTCCTATAACCGGGAAGGTTTTCATGCTTTTAATACTCGTAAATAGCGGTACAACCATCTTATATATACGATATGTAAAATACTGCAGGAAGGGGAGCAAAGTCAACGGTGCGAGACATTTGGCAAGGTCACCCGCAATATACAAGACCCAAAAAATCAACTGTTTTGCCCAAAAAATGTTGATTGGTGGCATTTTATACGGGGTAGAGCCATGCTGCAGCTATATGGTTGTAGCGCGAATGGGTCGGCTTGACCGAGGAAGGACGCGTGGTCCTCCTCAGGTCTCACAGAATATCCGCGTAAAATAACAGCTTAATGCTGCTGTGTTTCTTATGGTGAATGTACAGAACCGTAGACCCATTTTACTGGAAACAAGACAATCTATCTTAGTCCTCACGGGTGACGAAGATAGATGTAGAAGTCTATGGGCCACAGCATCCACTTACCATTAGGTGGACTGTGTGCTCGTTTGTAACCCTTATTCTATAAAAAAAATTGAACTTAGCACGCGTGAGTCATAGTAGCCAGTTACCCAGGTACTCTGATCACTGGGACATGTGGCCGTCGGCGGTGTATTTTAAAATTAACGTTAAAATGGAGTAAACCTCAAGTTGTTGGGTCTATTTGGCTGATATTTGGTGTTAAAATCCTCATTGACTTGCTGTCGTTTAAATCGCCCAAAAACTTTACAATGTGACGCGACGGTCAACATTATCGTGACGATTATTGTTAACAAAGCAAATCTACAATTACCTACTTGACACTGGCAAAAGTACTAGTCGTACTGGTTTATAATTCAAAAAAAAAACTTTTTGTTGGTTCAAAATACAAGCGGCTCGTTCAATTTTATATTATATCAACTTTATTTTTTCTGCGATCAAATCTCCGAAATGCAACGCACCTGACATTTCCTTCTTGAGAGCGCATAAGAGCGAATTGATCTTATCAACGTGCAATTGTTTTAAATTTAATTTCTGGCTCGGTTGTTTTTTTAAGCTTACGATAAATTCAACGAGGGTCCGTTGTCTTTTTGTGAATCTAAAACATATATGTTGAATAAACGGTGATGTCATTGTAACTGATTTCGGCAGCGATCTCACTTGTTTATTACCAAAATAACTGCACGTATCTGACAGAACAATTTTACGTACCTGCAATATGTAGAAATGTCGAAACTGTTTACTTAGCTGTGTAAAAATAAGTTACTAAAGTTACAGTCTATATTCGTCCAACTGCTTGGCACAGACCTCTTCTCTCAATACTGAGAGGGTTTTAAGGCAAGGAAGTGTCCATCGCGCTGCCTCAATGCGTGTTGGCCAACTTGACTTCTTTGAATTTGATTTTAATTTCCCAGACATGCAGGTTTCGTTTGTACCATCATCCTTTTTTACTCAGGTTATTTTATAATTATTCTTCGTCTAAAGTTTATATGCAGGCACTTCGTTTTGTTTTGGGCGAATGTTTGGAGTTGGACGGTTGGACTAGCAGTAGCACAGCAGTGTAGTTTATGATTGATTGCTTCATCACCCTCTCAATTAGTCCGCTGCGCTACTCCAGTGCATCTTGGCTGTCTTCACATATCCTCGAAATATTTCTTACGGTGTTTTTCTTTACCGGTGAGCACGTGGTAAATCAGCACTCAAAATTGTAATTAACAATTTCATGGTGCCGACAGAAATCGAACCTAAGCGTAATTTATCGAGTAATTTAAGAACTACGATGTTGGTGGCACAATTATTTTTTATTTTATTTTTACGTGGTAGAGCCATGCTGCAGCTATATTATGGTTGTAACACGAACGGGTCGGTTCGACCGGGGTGGGACCACGCACTCACAGAATACCAGCGTAAAATAGCAGCTTAATGCTGATGTATTTCGTATGGTGAGTGTAGAGAACCGGAGACCTTTTTTACTGGAAACGAGGCACTCCATTTTAGTCCTCAGGGGTGATAACGCATCTGCATTTTATTCGCAAACGAGGATAGATGTAGATGTCTATGGGCCACAGAAACCACTTACCATCAGGTGGACTGTGTGCTCGCTTGTCACCCTTATCCTATAAAAAAAAAAACGAGAGGTCAATCTATTATCGGACACTATCTATAGGAACGAAATGAAACGAGTAATATAATAAACGTCTCATACGCCACCATATGCTAGAGTGCGGTGACTCTGGTAATGTAGCTCCCCACCACTAGTCAATTTTGATTCCTTGGTTTACATTAAGACCAAACACACGGCTGTTATGACTTGTAGTTTCATGTATTAAATACCATTTTAATATCTATTTAATAATATTTCGGTAATAACTTGCGAAAATGTCACGAAAACAAGTTTATTTTTTCTGGTGACATGATATAATATATAGTAGGTACATTTTCATCGAGAATTGAACCTGCAGCGTCCGAAAGCTACTGAAATGTTCGCATTCGGTACTTTGAAGTAAAAATGTCATGTAGCTATAGTTTAACTTAATATTATTGTTACATTATTTAAATATTTATATTTTTAATGCGCAAGGTAGGTAATATTATAAGTTAATAACGAATACTCTATTTATCCGGAATAAAATAATTCTGAAATGAGTTGTCTACTTAATTCTAAGTTCCCTCTCCTTTAGGATTCATTTTAGTTTGTGACAAAGAACTTTCTTCATATGAATTTAGTAAAATAACGAATCATATCTAAAAATACATCATTAAATAGAATTACAGCTTTCATGGGACATAGTTTCGTAAATGGAAACGCAGTACAAAAACTCAGGCAATCACTGTCCGGTGCCCGCAATTTCGTCCACATTGTCCACCTCTAATGACAAAATTAAGAGCGAAATGCGTAACCCGTGCACGGAACACGCACACACGGACGCCTAAGGCATTTTTTTGCGTGAGCGATGTGTTGACGCACTCAAAAGCATCCGTCTTACGCACACACGCTCAAGACAAATGCGCGTACGAAAAATGCGAACGTCTTTACATGTGTTAAGTACGCACTCACTCACACAGGCTCGCGTTCGAAGGACACGCGGCGAGGTCGTTAACCCCAAGTTTTTTGCGAGCCAACGCAGCCGCACCGTGTACTGCTCTCGTAGAGCATTGGCCGCTGGTAATTTTTTTTATTTTTTTTTTGCAAACTCCGAAAGATCGTTCACTCGATCGCGTTAGTTGATACCCGAGCTCGCTGCTCCATGTACTGTGGGAATAGGGATATGATGTCAGTATTTTTTTTTCGCAACCCGTTTAGCTTGTTTTTCACGTCCCGTTTATTTCAATTATAAGTTGCCTTTAGTACAAGACGCAAACTTATGTTATCAAGTTAAGCCTTTGAATTACATACAGCCATAGTCCAAATGACTGTATAATTTTTAGCACGTGCTTTTCTTGGGTCGGTGTTTGCAGTAAATAATAAATAATAAATAATATTACCGCTTTGTTAATAATTTTTCTTACTAATAATATAATTTTTATACTTTATTATTTGATACTAATAATTGTACAATTTGAAACGTCGTCACTTTAGACATCAATTAGCATTAGGGCCTTCGACAAGTCGAACGCACTTAAACTTGCAATGCCAACTTATGCTTAAATGTCCAACCTTGTTCCGTTTAGCCGACGTAAACCGGTAATAGTGACTTTTTATTCATTACCGCTAACTTCTATAAATACTGGTGCGGTCATATCTAAATACGAGCTAAGAATGAAATCTTAGGGGCAAGTGAACTTTGAATGCGAACAAGAGACAATAAAATAACTTTATATTTACGGCAGATGATGTTGAGTAATGTGTTTAAAGAAAAAAAAAATAGAATTATATAAATATTAGTTTATATTCATATAAATATACAATATTTAAACAGTTTGCTTAGTTTTAAAACAATGTATTAGAAATTGAGGTAAATCAGCTGCCAATTTTAACAAATCTCACTATATTATTACGGACCTAACCCAAGACCGATTCGGCGCGGCGGCTACCCCAATTTCGTCCCTAACCTACCCTAAGCGGACGCTTCATTGTGTGCGTGCGACACGATACACGTGTGTGTGCGTGCTACTTCAAGGCGTTCGATTTGTCATCCGATTCGTTATTCGAATTTGTCCTTTTTTAAACGAGTCTTCGACACTTATTACAGTTTATTGTTGCGAATAAGAAATTACGTCAACTCTTTTGTTGTTAATTTAATATTATTACTAAGTTTATGTTAATTTTTTTATGAAGTTTTTGAATTTCTAATATTAAGGCTTTGAGCAAAGCTGGAATTATGCTCAATATTTATGTACGATAGCTGTTACGATACTTATATATTAAGATACGATATAAAAGTAACAATGTTTGCTTAAATATAAATATTTATAGGTATTATATAATATACACTGAAGAAAAAATACTTTCTTACGTACAATACGTAGGAAAGTCGTTTTCAAATTTATTTCGAATTCGAATATGTTATTTGTTCATATGGCTCGCAAACCATTAAAAAGCCACGGGCACGTTAAGTTTATTCAAATGCATTTTAATTAGCTCTGACATAAAACTCCTCAAGTTAGTGGTGTAGCATTGGTAGTTACCGTCGAGGGCCGCTAGAGGCAAATGTGCCCCCTCTCCCCCAAATAGCAAAAATCATTTGTCTTAAAATAACGTGTTGTAGGTATATCGTTTTTTAAAAGTAAAAATTTTGCATAAATATATTATAAAATTTTGTTTATTTTGAATATTTCAATACATTTAAATACACTCACTCCAACAATACATAAATAAGACATTAACCATAACATTTATTTAAACAAATGGCGAAATGCAGGCACCGCGTGTAAACTCTGCCAATGTGTGTTACCGACCCATATATAGCAAATATGTGTGCGTGTCCTACATAAATACTAATACAAATTAAAGTCCCAATTCGCGTGCGTGTGCGTGAGACGCCCGTGTTGGCTTCTTCGCTCGGAATTCCAAGTTTGAAATTGGAATGAATGACAGCCGAGTCACTGACCTACGTCAAAGTTCTTTTTATAAAGCGCTTTTTTATTCTTAAGAACCAGTGCAGTGGACTTTCCCTTTTGGCCAGTGTCTTTTCAACGATGTAAGGTTTAATTATTTGCGTATGAACTTTCATAGCTCAATGACGATGACGGTTTAGGAAATTATGATTTTTGATATTTTTGTGACACTTCATTTAAAATAAATAAAATTTTTTATATCCAAAACACATCATAATATGTTACCATTTGATTGCAATAAAGATTATGATTATGATTATGATAAATAAAATTATATCCAACCGAGAGTTCGCAATTATAAGCGGACTGCCGTTATAGTCTAATGTAATTTTCATGCTTTTCCCCTATCTTCCAATCGAAGAACTTATATTTTTAATAAAATAAAAGCTTAGATAAAAATGATTTTAAACAATTTTAATAGTATTTATCTACTTTTATTTTATTTTATACTAACGTTTGCGGTTTAGCGGGTAAACCCGCGACGTAATAGTGGTCTTTGGGCAAGTGGTTTCATTATCGAAACACCACTTTAAGCTACCTAGTTTTTTTATATTACCTCGAAAATGATGTACGATGTTGAAGAAGATTAAAATAATAATTAAAAATCTATTAATTTCACGTAAAAAAAATCTTACAAAACGAATAGTTTTGCTGTTATAGTTATGTTGAAGTAAAAAAACTAAATTAGAAGATAGTGTGAGGACCTTTTTTCTAAATTGCAAACTTAAAAAGCTTTGTTCGATTTTTTAAATGTTTTTATAGCTTTTGAGGTAAACCATCAAGTGACAAACGAACTGAAAGTCCTCTTGATAGTCAGCGACTACTGCAGCCCATGGTCTCTTAAGCCAACTTCAAACAAATGAGGCCACAGATGCGTTTTCCCTCCTGAGAACTATCATGGAAAGCCTCACCACATCCTGTAATTATACTTGAGATGGTGCTGTCTGTATCTTTCACAAGTACCGTTTCATGGTTTTGTTTATTTCTCCTTGTATACCTCTTATCTACACTTATAATATTATAAAGAGGAAAGATCTGTTTGTTTGTTTGAATTGAATAGGATCCGAAACTACTGGACCGATTTGAAAAATTATTTCACCATTAGAATCCTACATAATCCCTGATGAACATAGGCGATAGAATATTTTCAAAAAAGTTAGGGATCCGTATGAAAACTTCGCTAATGTAACCCAAGGTGTGAAAAAATACCAAAAATAATCCTTATATCGCGTACGCTGCGGAAACTATTGACAATAGAGCAAAGTGATGTACTACAGTTTTATACAGGACATCAATATCTACAAAAAAGTCCGCAATACTATATGTCTAACTATTACAGTTATGTCACAATAACTGCTTATTCATGTTAAAATATGCAATAGTAACGCCGAAAAATCCCTATAACGCGTACGCTGCGGAAACTATTGACAATAGAGCAAAGTGATGTACTTCAGTTTTATAGAGGGTATCAATATCTACAAAAAAGTCTGCGATACCATATGTCTAACTATTACAGTTATGTCACAATAATTACTTTTTCATGTTAAAATATGCAATAGTAACGCCGAAAAATCGTTATAACGCGTACGCTGCGGAAACTATTGACAATAGAGCAAAGTGATGTACTTCAGTTTTATAGAGGGTATCAATATCTACAAAAAAGTCTGCGATACCATATGTCTAACTATTACAGTTATGTCACAATAATTACTTTTTCATGTTAAAATATGCAATAGTAACGCCGAAAAATCGTTATAACGCGTACGCTGCGGAAACTATTAACAATAGAAAAAAGTGATGTACTTCAGTATTATAGAGGACATCAATATCTACAAAAAAGTCTGCGATACCATATGTTTAACTATTACAGTTATGTCACAATAACTGCTTATTCATGTTAAAATATGCAATAGTAACGCCGAAAAATCCCTATATCGCGTACGCTGCGGAAACTATTGACAATAGAGCAAAGTGATGTACTTCAGTTTTATTGAGGACATCAATATCTACAAAAAAGTTTGCGATACCATAGTCCAACTATTACAGTTATGTCAAAATAACTTTTTTCATGTTAAAATTTGCAATAGTAACGCCGGTACAAACTAGGCCACATTATTCGTACCTTGGTATTAATCCTTATATCCAAATAAATCACTTTGTATTCAAGACTATATCCGTACCTGTACCATGCATAACCACCAGTTACGTTAACCATGTAATTTAAGTAACATTTTTCACTTTTTAAACCTTTGTTAATTCAGCAACCGTCCGTCGTGATGTCTCTCTAGAAGTTAGCTTGTCGCGAGGCACAGAAGCGTGATATACGCGGGTGAAACCGCGGGGCACAGCTAGTTAAAAATAAAATTTTAAAATATTGATGTTAAAAATTTATATAAACTAAAGCACCAAAATCACTTGATACAAAGAAATGTCAGATATTCAAAGACAATCTCCACTTTTTTTACTTTTTTTAAACTTACACTTTACAATGTCAAAATTAGAGTTTAGACCATATATATAGAACTTGGCCAACATTTATAGACAAATTTTGACAGTGTGAAGTTTCTCGTATCTTGAGATTGTGTCCAAATACCAGCTTTAATAGTCCAAACAATGCGAAACCACTCAAACTATAAACTAATAAAAAGTAAAATATTTACATTATCCATATTTTAAAATAAGTCTCCTGCATTAATACGCCGTTCGCGCCTTACATCCCCGTTTAGAAGCGTTGTAACCTGTGTCACGGTCAGTACGGCAGTTATCCCGGTTCATGAATAGATGGTAGTGTATGGTGCAAATACGCTGTAATGGCGGTTAGCGAACTAGGTATAGAATATTAAATATATATGAATGATAATTTTATATTTTGTATAGAATAAGAGTGTCAAACGAGCACACAGTCTACCAGTGGATGCTGTGTCCTATAGATTATCTACATTTATTCTCGATTAAGAAGCAGAATGCAGGTGCGGTGTCACCCCTGAGAACTGAGAAGGAATGCCTCGTTTCCAGTAAAAAGGGTTGCCGATTCTCTAAGCTCACCATACGAGACACAGCCGCCTTAAGCAGCTATTTAACGACCACGTTCTCACAGCGTGGTTCTTTCACATGGCTGCAGCATGGCTCTACCACGTATAAAAAGTTCATCAGGCAAAAATTGTTTAATAATATATACTACTAAAGAGTACATGATTGATAATAACCTCCGGGAATCAGGTGATCGCTACCATACTGTTTCTAAATGTTTTCATACTTGCATACAAAATATTGTAAGTATTGTTAATATTTTTTTAAAGTCCGCTGTTTCCTCCCAGTTTTTTTTTCCGCACCAGTGGTAAAGCTTAAATGACTTTCAATAAGTATTTTTGTAATCTCTATTGAATAAAAATGATTCTATTCTATTCTACTCTTTAAAATTATAAATAATACGCTTAATGATGACGCACGTTACAGGCAAAGAACTATTAAACTAAAGATATATATATATATATATACAATAAAATTACTAATTGCAATACTTGGTATTATTGTAGGGCTACCATAAATTTTGGAACGCCAACCGAGACTCTTTAGTGAAAAAACATTTAGGACTTAGGAGGGAAGGAATTAATTAATTATCAAAATATTAAAAGTTCCTTCCCTGCTAAGTCCTAAATGTTTTTTCACTAAAGAGTCTCGGTTGGCGTTCCAACATTTATGGTAGCCCTACAATAATACCAAGTATTGCAATTAGTAATTTTATTGTGCTTAGATATTAAAGTATTAATTAATTACATAATACATAGTATAATATTATTTTATTCAGCTATGTCATTGCACTTTACCATCTTCGACTGCATCACCACTTACTATCAAGTAGGATAGTAAGTGGTGATTTTTTTACTGTTATAAGCACTGGCTTATAATATTAAAGAAAAAACTACCATATGCACAATTAATAACGGTTAATGTATATTGTGATCCACAATTCAAATTAATTGACTATTTTTATGCCTTCAAAATGTTTAAACATTTTTAAAAATAAAAAGTTAGTTATTCTTCATTTGTTAATCAAAATAGTAATGAGCAACCGGATGCGTATAGAAAATGTATTTCCAATTTTTTTTAACTAAATGTCTCCGAAATACGGACTTCCGGTTTTTTTTTCAGTGGAAAAAATCAAAGGCCTTCCTTTACAGAGTTCCGTAGGCGTGTTTCCCTATCCGTGTACGAAGGAGAGGGAAGATGTGCGTAGCATAGTGTTAAAACGGGACACAAGGAGGGCGATGACCTCTAAAACAAATCGCTGGTAGTGAGGGTTCGGTTAAGGCACCGACAGCAAAACAAAATTGATATCGTAATAAGACAAATTATCAAAAGTAACGAGTACAATGTTCCATATAAAAAGTGACGACTACTGCCGTCAGTTTGTTTCATTACCAAACTAACAATTAAATTTTAAATCCATGATATTCGAGCTCGTAGTAGTCCACCAAATGTGGGAATGAACGCTCACCATCACTTCCCATATTCGGTATAAAGGAAGGATCGAACATAATATATCAGATAGACAGGAAAAACCCACAGTGGAAATTAAATTTTAATAATTAAAAAAATATGTTTCGCTCAAATAAATAAGACCAAGATTAAACATAAATAACTAAGTAGACTTCCAGTAGATATTTTATAGGAGTAAAGATAACAAGTGAACACACAGTCCACCTGATGGTAAGTGTGTCCTGAGGCCCATAGACATCTATCATCGATTAATAATCAAAATGCAGTTGAGTTTTCTTCCTGAAGATTAAATAATACAAAAATAATCTCCGGTTCTCTACACTGACCATATATATGACACACAGCAACCTAATTCCTAATTCAAGTTGGTATTCTGTGAGTATGGTCCTTTCCAGGTCGAACCGACTGATTCGTGCTGCTGCTATAATGCAGTCTTAGCATAGCTTTACCTCGTGAACTACGACTTTACCAGGCTGCGCAATCCACAAAACCTAAACGAAACGAAACGAAAAAATTGTTTTAATAACCTTGAAAAACTTCCTGCACCTACTTTTTTAGATGAAGCCAATGTTTGACAAAAGCAATTGTTTTTAACTCAAAATTAAATCCTAGTACTCAAAGTACAACGTCGCACGCGCCGATTTTGTTGTGGGCTTTATATAGACGGCGCGTATGTGGATGGGTTAGCGAGGCTGCATAGGATTTAATAGAAACAATACTGTAACCTCAAGCAGACTTCTAGACAGAAAACCGGCCCTACTACTTTGTAAATCATCATCATCATCATCATTACAGTCCTTTAGAAATTCACGTCTAAACATAAGCCTTCTCCAAGTCCCACAAAGCACGGCTCCCCGCATACCCCGACATCCAGCATGTCTTACCAGGTTGTCACTCTGTCGAGTGGGGGTCGTCCTACACTTCCCTTGCCGGTTCGAAGCTGC
Source organism: Parnassius orleans (assembly GCA_029286625.1). Lineage (NCBI taxonomy): Eukaryota > Metazoa > Arthropoda > Insecta > Lepidoptera > Papilionidae > Parnassius > Parnassius orleans. Next base: position 3,220,163 of record JAGSMP010000089.1, read on the forward strand.
CACTCTTACTTTTCTTCATCGTTGTTTGTCGGTTCGTTGAGCTATATGGCCGTCCATTACCTCTTCAGCTTACTGATACGTTGTGCTATGTTGATTGCGCCGGCTCTGCTGCAGATTCTATCACGCAGTGCTACTCCGAGCACAACCCTCTCCATAGCTCCTCCGTAGAATTTTTGTCCTTGTGCAATTTATTTATGCAAACTGCCTCCACGATACAGGAGAAAATCCTAGTGTTTGGTTTAAGTTTAAAAAATAAAAAAAGATAGCTGGCTTAGCGACCTTCTGCTTCCGCATAAATGTTACCTTTTCTTAAATATACACATAATTTTCAATATATACGTTACGTGTAATACATTATTTGAAATTAAATATTTTATTAACATTATAATTTTATAAATACCTTGTACAACCCTTTTTTGATTTGGTATATCATTATATTATATAGTCTGCTCTTTTATTTACATTATAAAGGGACAGCCAGATATAATGTCTTATTTATCTATACTATAATTCTTAATTTGTTTGCTTTCAAATTACAGTTGCTAACTATTTTTTAATCCTTATCTTTTGTGTTATCCTTTTTGTTGTTTTTTGTCGAAACCCAAATATTCTTGTTCGAATAACGATTAAAAATAATATTAAATTAAAGTATATAATAATGACAAATTTAAATATCTTTAATCAAAAGCTCTAGAACATTATAAAAAGACAAATAGAAAACTCTCTGAGGTCTCGAGAAGCAATATCCAGAGCTTCAAACCATACAGTTAAAAAAGTTAAAGAAAAATGTTCACATTTATGTTTAATATTATAAGGATTTCTATAAATTCTTATCATTTTATATTATTTTCCGGGTGAGCTACGCTACGTGATGACACGTTTCCTTACCGATTTTAAATCGCTGTAGTTTATTTGCTAACTGTACCTATATTTTATCTAGGCGCACCCTATTCCCTAGGTTCGCCACGAACCTAGACAGGAACCTAGGCGAAAAACTGCAAGGGTGTACTATCACATAGATAACGCGGTTACTACAATTGTTTTTGTGTGCGTGCCATTAGGCTTGTGTGCGTGTTTAGTTATGTCTGTGTGTGTGTTTGATTGTGCATACTTCAACTTTTGTGTACCTTTAAGTACTAATTAAATATCGATTTTTAGTCGGGAGTCTGTGGCGGTGATGCATTTTGGAAGCCGATAATTTTTTTGCATTTTATTACTGAAATGTTGAAACATGTTTTTATTTGATGCCTATTTTGAAATTAATTCTTACTGTGAGTTTATAAAAGCCCTTTTTAGTTTTAAAAATATACATTACTTAAAAAGGGGTCATAGTAGCTCAGGGGCTAAACGCTCGCTGTAAATTTAACAGTAGGTACGCGAGCAAACCCGGATTCGATCCCCGCCCGTACCGATTAAATTGATAAATGTAATTTTAAGTTGTGATTTACTATCTGCTCGTCAGTGAAGGAAAACGTCATGAGGAAACCTGTATATCTGAAAAATAAAAAAATAAATATTATTTTGAAGATTTCCTTGCCCTAAAAACCCTATATTAAATGTTAAAAATATAATATTTAACATTTGCCTTAAATTATAACCTCTCCTTGCACCCTGTTAAGTGTCTGACGAGGCTCGGACGGGATGACAGAAAATTCATGTAATTAACATTTTGATAGCACACTCCAAAACTATGGAACTAAATCCCAAAGACTAGATATAGTTCCTGATAACAGCAGAGTAAAAATATTTGCCTGGTTGCCAACCCGCTTGTCAAGCGTGGCAACTATTGCAAAGTCCCTCTTATGAGGCAAACTATTATTTTACAATATTATTTTGATATGTATAAATGTATAATTTTTAATTTTTTCTTGGTCTCTGTAATCGCCTAATAGTGTTATCACTGCTGTAATGTTGACAAGTAAAATGCTTTTAGCATTTAGTTCGGCTTTTCATTGACTACTAATATGTAAGGCTTGATAAAAATTAAATAAATAAATATGGAAGTCTGCCATTTTAGAGTCTAGTTATGTCTCGCACCTTTGATACTACTCCCCAATACTGGCCTGGTTATTATACATCTGGTATACACGAGGTATATCTACCGCCATCGGAGGCTGTGCCTGTTCGTTCTTTTCAATTGTGTTACAACACAATAAGGTGGTATACAGTGGTAGAGCCACGCGGCAGCTTTTGCAAATTGGGGGAATTCCGCTCAAGACGAAACCTGCTCGGAGCAAGCGGAGCAAAAAGACAAAGGCGACCCCTGCCACGCTTGGCTTTCTGTGTTTTCCGTGGATTTCTGCAATATCAGGGGACTTCATTCAAACCTTAACGCCGTCCACTACCATCTGGAGACGGCAAAGCCGGCCTTGCTCTTTCTAACCGAGACACAGGTGTCCTCTCCGGCTGTACTTCGTATCTCTCCTGCCCGGGGTACAAATTGGAACACTCCTTTGTGCTCCGGGCTGGAGTTTGCGTGTACATCAGAGAGGACATCTGTTTTCGACCCCTCGGCAGTCTTGAAGGTACGGACCTGTCTATCCTATGGCTGCGCGTAGACAGCGACGACCATCCCGCGTCTACGGGTGCCTCTATAGGTCCCATAGCGGTAATGCCGACACAAACCGACTCATCGACCACGTCCAAATGGCTGCAGACTCCGTGCTACAACAGGTACCTTCCGCAGAGATCGTGATGCTCGGTGATTTTAACGCCCACCACGCTGAATGGCTTGGTTCCCGTTTAACCGATCATGCGGGTAGATCTGTTTATGACTTTGCCTTGGCATATGGTCTGGCACAACAGGTTACTTCGCCTACACGGATCCCAGATGTGGAGGACCATATACCTTCTCTGTTGGACCTTCTGCTGACCTCTCATCCGGACGGATATCAGGTCTCCGACGATGCCCCTCTTGGCTCTTCGGACCATTGTCTGATCCGGAGTACGGTGCCACTCACGCTCCCATCGCAGTTGCGATCAGCAGCTCGCCGCCGTGTTTGGCACTATAGGTCGGCCGATTGGGATGGGATGCGGTCTTTTTTTGCATCCTACCCTTGGGTTTGCTTCTCGCCGGATGAACTCAACGTTGTTGCTGATTCTGTTGCTGATGTGGTACTTCAGGGTATGGAATTATTTATTCCATCATCTGTGATGGCTATTGGAGGCAGAACTCAGCCATGGTTTGGTCGCTCCTGTAAAATTGCATCACGCTATAAGCAGGAGTGCTACCGGGCCTGGGCTGACGCATCAACGTCCCGGGATGTAAACACCAGCGCTCTTAAAAAGAAGTATAATTCCGCCTCCAGGTCCTTCAAAAGTGTCATTGCCAAGGCAAAGTCAGAGCACATCGGCAGAATTGGCGAGAAACTAGTTCGCCTCCCTTCGGAAACACGTGCATTCTGCTCTGTCGCCAAGGCTATCCAAGGTAACTTCTGTCAGCCATCTCTGCCATCTCTGCATAGGGTGGACGACTCACTGGCCCATGACGCAAAGGAGAAAGTCGATCTGCTAGGCTCTCTTTTTGCTTCCAACTCGACTCTTGATGACGGGGGGAACACACCGCCTACCATCCCGCGGTGTGAGTGCTCCATGCAGGAAGTGCTGTTTACACAGCGCTCGGTGCGTAAAGCACTCCTCTCCCTGGACGTCAACAAGTCGAGTGGGCCTGATGGAGTCTCACCTATTGTGCTGAAGACGTGTGCTCCGGAGTTGGCACCGGTTTTAACGCGTCTTTTCCGGTACTCCTACTCCCTAGGCGTAGTCCCGAACTCATGGAAGACAGCTTTGGTGCACCCGATCCCTAAAAAAGGCGACCGCTCAGATCCGTCCAACTACAGGCCTATCGCTATCACCTCCTTGTTCTCCAAAGTAATGGAAACTGTTATTAACTGCCAGCTCATGCGGTACCTTGAGGATCACCAGCTGATTAGTGACCGCCAGTACGGTTTCCGTTGAGGTCGCTCAGCTGGTGATCTTCTAGGTTATCTAACTCATAGATGGGCGGGGGCAGTGGAGTCCAAGGGAGAGGCGTTGGCCGTTAGTTTGGACGTAGCGAAGGCCTTCAATCGGGTTTGGCACAAAGCGCTTCTTTCGAAGCTCCCTTCCTATGGGCTTCCCGAGAAATTGTGCAAGCCTACTCCTTCTTAAAAGGCCGGCAACGCATCTGCAATTCCCCTGGTGTTGTAGTTGTTCATGGGCGGCGATAGTCACTTACCATCAGGTGAGCCGCATGCTCGTTTGCCCCCTCTCCTATAAAAAAAAGGTGAGATATTCCCTTGCGCCTAGGGTTACCAGATGAAAAATTGAAAAGTCCTGACAAATAACCAGATTTGCGTAGAAGAGTCCTGACATTTTTTTTACAAATGTAACTATCAAGCGTGAAAAACATACTTAATTATTACGAAATTAATTATTAGTTTTGTGCACTCTCAATCCACGTCGCAGATTCCACCCTTCCCACGCAATAACCTACTCTATTTTATAGAAGAATTGAAAAAAAGCCTGACATTTCTAAAATTCAACCGCAATCCTGACAAGAGTCTAAAAGTCCTGACAGGTCAGGACAAATCCTGACATATGGTATATCTACTTACGCCGCTATCACACGGTAAAACTATACGAGGAGTATGTTTTAATATTTGCCTGTAACAATATTGGTACTAATCGGGTATTCTTATATGAGTAAGACAAATCCTCCCCACATAGGGAGCGGCCCATGTTTAGCTTTCTGACTCTCTGCTTATCTTATGAAGAATTGGATTTTTTATTAACATGAAATATTTAAATTTATCAAAAAGCATATTTCAGCAAATTTTAATCCAACAAAAACGGTTAATTCGTGTAAACCCTTCGCGAAACGATAGAGCACGCGCGTCCTCGTTTCGTAAACAAAACGAAAATCTGTCGCCTTTTTTTAAACGCGTCGAAACCTGTTCCGTGTTGATGGCGCAGGATTTCAAGTACAGCTGGACTCGGATCGCGACGTGTCACGTAATAGTTTGGGCGTTTTGCGTGACCAAAGCCGTTGCTTGCAGTGCAGCCATTTTGTTTCCCGTTCTTAAGAAGAAGGGAATTGCGAGATATTTCTACACGTGGTAGAGTTCTGATGTAGCTGTATTATGGCTGCAGCACGAATGAGTCGGTTGACGGGGGAAGACCATGCTCTCGCAGAATACCAGAGTGAAATAGCATGATACTTCTGTTTAGAGTGATGAGTGTAGAGAGCCGGAGACCCTGTTACCCAATAACGAGGTAGATAGATCTTAGACTTCAGGGGTGACAACACATCAGCATTATTAAACAAGGTTAGTTGTATGGGGTCTAAATGGACTCTTTACTTCATAAAACACTTTTTAATACTGTCGAAAGTTATTAACAGTATACATCTCCCGTTCTAATATTCATATCTGCCGGCATTTACTATCACTACAGTCCATCAATAGGCCACTGCAGAAATAAGCCTCCCCCATATATTGCTACAAAGTAAGCTCCTGAGCTACCTGATCCATCGACTACCAGCGTGCTTAATCAGATCCATCTATGGAGTCGGGGTCACCCAAAATTGCGCTAATACCTACGAGACTACCACAAGAGAAACTTCCTTCCCCATCGATTCTTCGAGCTGTATGGCTAACCTTCAGCTACTTCAGCTTACTAATCGTCTGGGCTATGTCAATTACCCTTTTTCTTTTGCGTATATCCCCGTTACAGATTTTATGATTAATTAATCGAGCGTGTATGATCTAATTAATTATATGATTGGCCTCGATTGTCGCTTCTTCGCGCTATATGGCCAACCCATTAATAACTGCCAGCTCATGCGGTACCTTGGGTCGCTCAGCTGGTGATCTTCTTGTCTACCTAACAATAGATGTGCGCAGGCGATCGAGTCCAAGGGGGAGGCATTGGCCATTAGTTTGGACATAGCGAAGGCCTTCGATCGGGTCTGGCACAAAGCGCTTCTTTCGAAGCTTCCTTCCTATGGGTTTCCCGAGAAATTGTGCAATTGGATCACCAGTTTTCTGGCTGATCGGAGCATCAAGGTCGTAGTAGACGGTGCATGCTCCGATTACAAGCCTATTAACGCTGGTGTTCCACAGGGCTGCGTGCTATCACCGACGCTGTTTCTTCTGCATATCAATGATATGTTGCAAACCGGTAACATTCATTGCTATGCAGATGACAGCACTGGTGATGCTCTATACACCGGCCGTGCCAATATTTCTCGGGAAAACGTTGCCGACTACCGGAACAAACTTGTGTCTGAAGTCGAGTCTTTGCTGAACAAAGTCTCGGATTGGGGGCGACTAAATTTAGTCCAGTTTAATCCTCAAAAGACACAAGTTTGCGCGTTTACAGCTAAAAAAACCCCTTTGTCGTATCTCCTCAGTTTCAAAGTACTCCCCTTGTTGCCTCAGCTAGTATCGGAATCCTTGGCGTCGACATATCAAGTGACGTGCAGTTTCGTGGTCACTTGGAAGAGAAGGCCGAATTGGCCTCTAAAAAGCTTGGCGTGCTCAGCAGAGCGGGACAGTATTTCATGCCGGCACACCGCTTGCAACTTTATAAGGCGCAGGTTCGGCCTCACATGGAATACTGTTCTCGTCTCTGGGCAGGGGCTCCCCTGTGCCAGCTCCTTCCACTTGATCGCATCCAGCGCAAAGCGATTCGAATCGTCGACGACCGAGTTCTTTCCGACCGGCTTGACTCAATGGCACTGCGTAGAGATGTTGCATCTCTACGCAGTGCCAGTGCTCTGAGCATGATGCAATGGGAGTGCTTTGAGCAATTGTTCGGACTAATTCCAGTCGCGCAATTTCACTATCGCACAATGCGACAAAACTCGCGATACTATCCATACGATTTGGATGATTGGCGGTTCACCACTGTGCGATTTAGAAGATGTTTTCTTCCTCGCACAACTTCCTTGTGGAATCGATTACCACCAGCGATTTTTCTGGACCGATACGATTTAGCGTGGACAGCAAAAAGAACCAACAAGTCTGTTCTCGACCAACTAAACTACCAACGATTCCTAAGTTATTTTGGTCATATTGCCCGGAGACAACCAGAGTCTGGATAAATTGGTTGTAGTAGGGAAGATCGAAGTAAAAAGATCACGTGGGCGATTACCTACCCGCTGGTCCGATCAGATTCAAAATATAACGAGACTTAATATTCCGACTGCCCTGAGACAAGCCGAGGACAGAGTGGTATGGAGGAAGCTAGTCGACACATCGGTGAAAGCATTTCAGGATAAGCACGACCTTCAGTAATGAAGCACACGAATAAGAAGAGAAGACGATTTAGCGACCTTCAAGAAAAGAGCCTACTCCTTTTTAAAAGGCCGGCAACGCATCTACAATTCCCCTGGTGTTGTAGTTGTTCATGGGCGGCGGTAGCCACTTACCATCAGGTGAGCCGCATGCTCGTTTGCCCCTCTCCTATAAAAAAAAACCATTGCCACTTCAGCTTAGTAAGCTGAAGTGGCAATGGACTAAGTCAATTACCCTTGTTCTTTTGTGGATATCCCCGTTACGGATGTTATGATAAAATTGCCGGGGGCATTATAATTTATGTACATAGTACATAGTATACTCCAATCTTAATGCTTAAGCTATAAAATATTTCTAGAATAGTTTAAAAAGATAAATCCAAAAGACAATGTTGGCAATAAAAGCCGGTAATCAGGCATGGATTTGTTTACTTTTATCAAGGTTTGACTCATTCGAACAACCGCAACGAATGTAGGTGAATGATTTCCCCTTTGTGACACACTACGCAAATAATGTGTTTTCATTTGTATAACGAAATATTGTAAAAACAAAGAATTTGCGTATGAAATTTGTTACTTTGTATTCGTAATAATTACTTTATTGAATTAAATTGAAGTGACAAGTAAACTAACAGTGCATGGACATCCGCAACCAACTTTAAACAAAGGCTACAGATGCGTTGTCACTTGTCACTACTGAAGACTTCGATCGAATGTCAGAACACAGTAGTACACGCACTGTTTCTTGGCGGTGACAGGTCTCTTACCTGTTTGTTTTTTACCTTGTTTGGTACCTACCCGCAACATACTCCTAGACTAAAAAGAAGACCTAGTAAATATAACGTAGTGGTGAACGGGTATATTTATAGAGCAAATAGAGAAATAAGACAACTATATTCACGTGGTAACGTTGCCTGTTATAGGTAGGTAGCCAACTATTATAGCTGCAATTCGAATGCTCAGAATATTTTATTAGCAGCATAATGCTGCTGTGTTTCTTACGGAAGAGTGATGAGAATCGGACACACATTTTACTGGTAATAAAGCATTCCATTTTAGTCCTCGAGGGTGACAACGCATCTGCACTTTGGCTCAATCGAGGATAGATATAGGTGAGTGCGCGCTCGTTTGTCACCCTTACTTGTATAAAAAATAATCCTAGCAATAGATAAGATAGCTCTTTTGGCATCTGATGCCAAAAGGTCATCAAATCCGCCCTTTGGAACAATAAATAAATAAAAACACAAATTAAATACAACACACTACCTTAGTTTTTTTATAGGATAACGATGACAAACGAGCACACAGTCCACCTGATGGTAAGTGGATGCTGTGACCCATAGACATGTACATTTAGCCTCGATTAAGAATCAAAATGCAGATGCGTTGTCACCCGTGAGGACTAAGATGGAATGCCTCTTTTCCAGTAAAAAGGGTCTCCGGTTCTCTACACTCACCATACGAAACACAACGGCGTTCAGCTGCTATTTTATGCTGGTATTCTGTGAGATCGTGGTCCTTAACCGGTGGAGCCGACCCATTCGTGCTACAACTATACCACTAATATAGCTGCAGCATGGCTCTACCACGTAAAAGTAGTTCAAAAAATATATATTGATCCACATAGCAGCACTATTATTGCGGGACAGTCCCTCTGTGTCCATGAGTGCTAGAAAGCACTAAGCAAGTTAAAAAGAAATCAAAGATAAGATGATATCTACGTAAATACGTAGGTACATATTTTCTTACAATTAAGCATCGCGGTAATGTCAGTACCGAGGATCGAACTCGTCCTTCTCACATATCATAAGATCCTAAACGATTGCTCCGTTTAGCTACCATGGATCTAATTTTATATTTTTTTCCCACAACTAAATAAAAATTATCGTTGATATTAGTTATTAGTAGGAAAACATTTATGACTAATAAAGCTCTGCCAATTCATGCCTTCTCACGTTGAACAAGACCTAGGTTCTATAATGAAACGACTTAGGATTAGGACTAATTTAAATTAAAACACTATTAATATATTCTTTTTGTACAAATTTAAACATCCTTTAATGTATAATGTATAATGCATAAAAAAAATGAATCTGAACCGACAGTAGGCAAAGAAATAAGTTTCAACTGACACATTAAACTCTTTTCAAACAAAGAAACAAAATAATACATGAGTGAGCCTCTCTTTGTATTTCATTAGTCCAAGCTGGCTCACTAAATTGGCATTTCTTAATTAGATCAGGTCGTCTAAATTGAGCCCGAGTGGTGCACGAGGAATATTTTATGTGTGTGAGAGACAATGGAACAAAGCGTCCTCTATATCCCAGGTTAGGGAAGCGTTGAGCATGTGTAATGATAATTAACTGAGGCTTAGTTAAAATCATTAAAAAATATTACCCGCTCTTCAAGGGACGTAATAAACTGGTGCCCTAATTTTTCGTACCCATTTATCATTCTCATATACTTACATTATTTCTTGAGTTATATTTTTATACTAGCTGTTCCCCGCGACTTCGCCCGCGTGGAATTTTTTGCGTGGAACCCTAAAATAAAAGTAGCCTAAGTTACTCCTTATAACATCAGCTATCTCCTATCTGCCAGTGAAAGTCCCATCCAAAGCGGTTCACAGGTTTTTGCGTGATGCGTGTTCAGACAGACGTCATGTTTAAGTTTTATTATAGTAATAGATAACTTATATTATCATATAAAAAAATATACATTGTAGAGCCATGCTGCAGCTATATTAAAGTCATGGTAAGAATGGGCCGGCTCGACCGGGAAAGAACCACGCTCTCACAGGATATCAGTGTAAAATAGCAGATTAATACTGCTGTGTTTCGTATGGTGAGAGAACCTTAGACCCTTTTTACTGGAAACGAAGGATGGAATATCTTAGTCCTCAGGGGTGACAACGCATCTGCATTTTGATTCTTAATCGAGGATAAATGTAGACATCGATGTATCACTACATCCACTTACCATCAGGTACCCACCTTATTCTATATAAAAGAAATCAAATATTGCATTGGCTTTAATGTTAAGTGGTTATAAAGAAATGCTGGTTTCTCCCTTACTTCGTAGAGAAGCACTGAAACAGATGTATTTTGTATTATAGTTACCTTTTCTATTAGTTAGAATACATTTAATTACTGTGTTATCGCATCTCACGTTTTAAAAACATTAACCATACTTGTATAAATCAACGTTATTAACTAAATATTTGCAAATAATTTTCATAACAAAATATTAAGCTAGTTATTTCGTTCAATAACCTTTCTGGAATCAAAAGCGTCTCATTTTGCCCTCCATCGATTCCGTTGCGCGGGACAAGAAAGAAGTCGCTTTGTAAAACAAAAGGCTAAAGTCCAAAGAAAAAGTCCCAATTACGTTTCCGAGCCCCCCACCTCCTTCTCATTGCTGCCCCTATCTCCCTATCGGGTGTGGCCCGTTTAACAGCGAAGAGTTTATTTATTAATTTTAGAAGATTTCTTTCTTTTTTTTCTCGCATATCTAAAATATTGTTAATGATTGTAAATTTTAACATTATGTTTAATTTTGAAAATATTTTTGTAAGTTATTGATAATTTTAAAAATTTACGGTCTTATTCATAAAAATCTAAAAGTTGATCTCTCTCTTTTCACAAAATGACAATAGAAAGAGACAAGTATAGATGTAATTAATACTTAATTTAAGTAAGTGATAATCAACGATAATAAGTAAGGCCGTGAATGTTTAGTTTTCGTAGTTGTAAGAAATTAACTGAAACAGGAGGTGAGCAGCAACGTCTTCCTGACAACAACTCAAATAATAAAAAATGTAGTTGCCAAACCACCTGCCAAGCATGGCTATTATGTCAAAATCATCCACGAAGTAATCTATGGGGGAGGCCTATTTTTAGCTGTGGATTATTTTGAAGATATAGGCGTTTAAGCAACGTCTTTCATTCAATAATTCATTGTAACATATCAAATATCATAAAAAGGCAAATCTATGAAGAATGCCATAGTTACCATGCTTGGCAGGCGGGTTGGCAACTGCAATTTTTCTTCTTTTGAATTGTTATCATTCTAGCCATATCCTGTTTTATTTCCTTCCGTCGTCATCTTACGACACCCACGGGATAATAGGGGGTAGTGAATTCACCTATGCCCCCGTAAATTAAGTAATGTAATTGAAAATTATGTTTTTGAAGTATACATACAATTTACAATCATTTTAAAATCCGGTTTACTTACAAGTTGTAACGAAACGGCTCGTCCATCGCGTGCCGGTTGCGGGTACTCTCAATTTGACTCGTCTTGAATATATCGGTCGATAAACTTCCGTCTAAGGCGACCCTTGCCGACTCTACAACTCACTTCTACAGCATAAATTTGATTCTCATTCTGTCCTCATTGTTATTATTTGCATTAATTACCAGATTTATATTAATTGTATTTGAAATTTTCTATTAAGTAAGTAAGATCTTATTAGATTTAAAATGTTTCCTCTCACTCCATATGAGTACAGCTTATCTAAAAGAGTTTCATGTCTTACATGGTCAAAAGTTTTTGTTAAATCCATAAAAAGAGCAACACAAGGGCATTTATTGTATACATTTGTCATTACTTTAAAAAAACATGCGTGAGTGTCGTGGAACACTCCGTTGGAACGAATTTCCTTTCGTAGTATATTATTATTGATAAACGTATTATATTATTGATTAACAAATACAAATAAATGAATTACTAGCGTGTATTAAAATGAAGCGTCATTTAAAATAATATTTCTTTTATGACAAGATAAGAAAAGTGCGATGGAGATGGATATTATTCAATCTACCTCGCACTATAGAATGGGGATCGTGATGGAAAAATCAAACACTCGCCTAGCCCTAATCCGTCAAATTCGTACCGTGCGATAAGGAACTACGTTCCAAAAAAAGTTTATTTATTTACATTGTTAAAACATAGTATAAAATTAAATCTAACTATTATATACTAAGATTACATACAATATTAAAAAAAACTATAATAAAAAGTACTTTAAATTCAAAATTTATTAAATAATTGTAAAGTCTCGCTGCCACTGCGAGCTCACCCTTAGTCCAAAGAGTTTTATTGCACTGTCCGAGCAAAGTAATTTCGTAGGTCCGACTTTTAGTTTTTAAGAAAGTTCATTTCACACCGCAGACATTTTTCTAGCTTTTCCCAATGTAGGTGTTAGTTCGCTCCCTCTTATAACTTAGTTTGAGAATTGTTGGAGAGGGAAAATGTAATACAATTTATTTACTTTTTTAGATCTATTTGTGTACCTTTTAATTAAACAATGTTGCAATATTTATTCTTAATGAGAGCATTTATTTGCCTTAAAATAATTTGTTATAATAACAGTAGATTCATCCATCCTTCCATTACAGCCTATAAAAGTCCACTGAGAATATAGATTGCCTCATGGGGGGAATTTTCATAGTTGCCACGCTTGGCAAGTGGGTTAGCAACCGCAGTTTTTTATTATTCTGAGTTGTTTTCAGGAAGATGCTTCTGCCCATCTCCTGTTTAATTTTATCTCTGTCGCCTCTTACGACACCCTCGGGACGATATGGGGTTGTGGATATTCTTACCCACGGTTAACAGTAAATTAAAATTATTTAATAATTTATTTTGAGGATTACCAACATCACAGCCATTGTACAGATGATTATAATATCTACAGTATAGAATAGTCAAGTCTAATATCTCAATGAACCACAATTATTATAAGTAACATGTATAAATTAAATCACTTGAAAAAATTATTGAAAATTGCGGAATTTAAAGATTTGCTTTTCATTACAAATAGATGCAAAACATAATAATAATAAAAGAAATATTTATTACAATAAATAACTAAACTTATCATACATTGCATCAATATCCTTTAGCTCTACTTTAACTTATTACTTAAGCGGATAAGTTAGGACAAGTGTGAATTTGCGACACTATTAAAATTTTAATGCAGTTGCCTTGTTTAAAATGAGTACGGCGATCATCATCCACATTGTAAATTTATTTAGCTAATTAGTAAGAAATTGGACGAATCAGATAAATATTATTACATTATAAATTAGCTATACCGTGTGATGGTGTCATTAGGATTTCATCACCCCATATCATTCTCTGGGTGTCGTAAGAGACGACTATTGGAAATGCATGAAAGATCTTATCTCGTTTCATGTGCATGTGTACATGCATTCGTATGCGTGTGTGTGCGTGTACGTGAGATGTGAGTGTGTGTATGTGTGTGTGAGTATGTTGTTACATTTCGTATATATATATATATATTTATACATATGAGTACATATCGTTTGACTCAATTAAATACCCAGAACGTATGGACAGCAGCTTCAGAGGTACCAAACGTCTGATAATGAGATCGCAGACCGGGAAATTATAAGACAACTTCAAAACTAGCTTGTCTTATATTATATTATGAACTTCAGTGCTATCTCAGGGTTAATCACAAACTGAAGATTGCCGAATTATACAAAGTCTGCGGCCCAGTTACCCAAAGCCGGTGGACAATTTCACGGACGCGGGACAAGACGATGTAGCGTTTGCTATCCAGTAAAAGCGATATTATATATTTTTGCCCTAAAAGTTTTGTTTGTTAATTTCGTTTTCGAAAATGAAACATTAAAAGAGAAGATATGAGTGAACTAAGCCTTACCATGGTCAAGGCGCCTATCATTGCATATTAAATAATACTTTAAAATATCCTTACATTGTCTAGACCAGGGTTTCCCAACCTTTTTTTGACCAGGGACCACTTTGATTTTTTCGTAGTTAGCAGGGACCTTAAGGTGAAAGAAATAACTGTATTAATCTAATAATAAATTATAATCACAACATTTAACATAATTATATACTAAACTGAAAAGAAACATTCATTAACAGTATTATTTGTGTATTTATTGTAAAATCTAGTAGGTACTTACTAACGTGACGCGCGGTGTTGCACTGCCCGCGTGACGAGAAAATAATAAATGTGTTATTTAAAACGATTAGGTAGGTAAAATATTTAAATCTTTCGCGGACCATATTTAAGCTTTTACGGATCACTGGTGGCCCGCGGAGCACTGGTTGGGAATCATTGGTCTACACAGATTTTTAAATTAATTTTTCTAACAGTATAAACTACTATTGTGATACAATAAGAAATCATAGTAAATTTTATCCATACATATCTCTATTGTAGATCTAGAATTCTACTATCGTTTTGTTATATTTAAAAGGTTTAACTTTTCAGACTAAATATCTCGCTTAAAGGCTAAGTGTCTGAAGAGCCATTCAGGGACAAAACGCAGGCGGCGTTCTTGGCACTATACCGCGAGGAGTAGGGCTGTATGATAATATAAGTTCTAGTTTGATTTTTATTACGATAATAAAATTGTATATTATAATGTTATATAAATAAATGTATACTTTTAACATAAATTAAATAGATTTTAAATAAAATTTTATATAAAAGAAAAAAATAAGCCGGCAATATTAAAATCCAATTTAAACGCGACCGCTTAGCTTTCAAAGGAGTAAAGCATTAACTTATATGAAGAGAATGGTATTCTATCCTCATTTTATATGTATTGCGTCCTGTCAGTTACGCTGCTTTTTGTCCGTCCGTTTGTTTTTTGTGATCGTCTTATATAATTCATGATATCGGATGATCGCCGACATTTAAATATATGTGTTTGCTTTTTCTTGTTCATCTTGAAAGAAAATATGTTTTGCATGAAAGTTGTTTTCACTATCACAACTGACACAAAAATCTGTATAAGTGATATTGTGATTTATCTTTTTATCTGTCAGCCCATAGATAGAAGTCCATTTCTAGACGCGGGCCTTACTTACAGGGAAGAGTTTTGAAAGTTCGCAGCTAAAAAAATAAATGGGTTTTAGGCTACCCATTAATTTAGGCTATCACATATAGGATTTAAATAAAAAAAATACTTAACAGATAGTCTTGTATCTAAAACTAATTGCAACCCTCAACCCAATATTAGAACAACGTTATTATACTAACATAATATATTAGTTGTGTCGTGATATTACTGAACACATAAGTGATAACGTGCTAATATGGACCCTTATCAGTGTGTTGATAACACGAGTCAAGTGCACACTAGCAGTTTGGTCTAAACCGAAAATGCATTTATGCACTGCCAATATATACAGTGTAGGGTGACTATGATCTTTAAAATTAAATACTAATATAGGATATAACATTGACATTAAAGAAATAACTTGTGTGAATTGTCTCGCTTGGCTTTTTTAAATAAAACTGAAGTGACAAACGCACTTACAATCCACCTGATGGTAAGTGGTTACTGCAGTCCATATACACCTGCATCCAACTTCAAACAAAGAAGACTACAGATGCGTTAGCACCTCTAAGGACTAAGGAGGAACGCCTCACAGCTTATAATTTTAATCTATACCCTACAGAACGGAACACAGCATTATAAAAATAGCTACTTATTTGGCTACAAATAGGTAAGAAGGTGGGACCTCACATAATACCAGCGTAAAATAGCAACTTAATGCTGTTGTGTTTCGTATGGTGAGTGTAGAGAACCGGATACCCTTTTACTGGAAACGAAGCATTCCATCTTAGTCCTCATGGCTGACAACGCATCTGCATTTAAATTCGTAAACGAAGATAGATGTAGATGTCTATGGGCCACAGCAACCACTTATCATCAGGTGGACTGTGTGCTCGTTTGTCACCCTTATTCTATATTTAAAAAAAACCTACCGAGGCGGACTCCGTGGCAGACACGGAGTCCTGCCACCTATAAAAGCACCTTTATTGTCGAAGGTAGCCGACGCCTCGTTAAAAACTGGTCATAACCTTACACAGTTTTAATTTCAGATAATCTATAAAGCCAAAAACACTATTATGATGTTTACTTAATTTTTAATCTTGCGGCAATTGTAAACCATTGCTATTCTATTAATTTTAGAAAAAAAAATTTCGCTGCTTCGACTAAAAACAATATGACAAAACGTGTTGATAAATGTAGTGAAATTCTGGAAAGTCCGTTGTTTTCCAAACGTGTGCGCATCCCACCGATAAGATAAAAGGCTTACAAACCACTAGTGCGATAGGGGCAGGCGGACACAGGTCGAGACAGCAAGGTTGCGATGCCATTGCACATTGACTACTCTAAACATTAATCAGTCGCATCTGCTGTAGGTTATTGAATGTCATTCGTACCTTGAACTGCCATCATTCCAGCCTATTTCAAGTCCACTCGTGAACGACACAGACAAGCACTACCACAAGACATAGTCCTAAGTCACTTGTATGGTTGACTTGCGTACCTTTGTCTATTGGAGGGCCGCGTTACACTCACCAATATGATGCTAGCACTTGAGAACTAGAAAGAGAAAGGATATCAACTCAAAATGATAAAATCTGCGTTTGCCAACCCGCCTGCCAAGCGTGGAAATTATGGCAAATTTTCTCGCCACCCCTATAAGACAATCTGTGGGGGAAGCTTATGTTAAGCAGAGGACTTTGATAGGCTGTTATGGTGTTGATATAGTACGGGAAACAATTATATTTTAATGAAGGCCCATTGCAAAAAATATTCCTTGAAAAATATTAATTTGAACCATCCTACAATACGTTTTTATTCGCTTTCTACTATATTTCTACAATAGCCCTTAAAATATTATAATTGATATAATATATACTATGCCAACCCTATTCGGACTAATTTTACACCATAATAGTGTTAAATGAGGCTAACGATCTGTATTAAGCAGCAAACTAGACTGGTATTTTGCTTGGATACTTATTTTGTTGATGTGACTCGAATGTCATTTAAAATACCTACTAATTAAGTGCTTAACACACTCTAGATGTCATACAGGATAAATCCATACAGAAATACACGTGTATTATGCAGCCTATGCCCTTATAACTTCCACGTATAGCTTCAAACTTAAAATTTTTTGTAAAAAATTAAATTAAAATCTACACTAAAGACTACTTAAAGAGTACCGTCACCGTGCTTCAACTAAACGCGAAAGGTCATGACGCCTCTGAAAATAGTAACGTGTCATCCAAAGCGCAATACATGGCAACACTGCCACTCGAAAAACAAGCTAACGTAACGGTGTAAAATCACATTTTGCTAAAACAAATTCTTTTCTAAGCGTAAAGCAGTTAAGGTTCAAATCAAATAGCTCTAACCCGGTGTAAATGTATAGCGACAATCCACGCTCTGATAATCTAGGTAATATGTATAATTTATTAATAGAAACTGAGTTACCGTAAACAGCTGGTTTGCAGTTCTTTTTTCAAATGGCAATTGGTTGTTAACTTATTTTTTATTTGTGTGATTTTCTGGTGTAGATAATGAAAGTGGTATTTTTATAGACAGTATCTTATATTTATTATTTGGCACTTTAAAAAATTTGAACGTGATAGAGCCACACTGTAGCTATATTATGGTTAAAGCATGAATGGGTCGGCTCTACCGCGGAAGGACCACGCTTTCACAGAATACCAGCGTAAACTAACTGCTGTGTTTCGTATGAGTGTAAAGAACCGGAGACCCTTTTTACTGGAAACGAGGAATTCCGTCTTAGTCCTCAAGGGTGGCAACGCATCTGCATTTTGATTTTTAATCGAGGATAAATGTAGATGTCTATAGGCCGCAGCAACCACTTACCATCAGGTGGACTGTGTGCTCGTTTGTCACCCTTATTCTATAAAAAAATATATTTTATATTAATAAGATTAAAAATAAATAAACCAAACCACAGATATTCATAAAAGTAGTAAAAATTTTAAAAAAAGTTAAAATGTGCAAAAAATTAAAGAGCAAACCACTGACGCATTGTTTTGTGTATTAATATAACACTCTAGAAACTAATAAAATTTTATTAACAACCAACTTCTCAATTAAACGGCATTGTGTAACAAAAAATTTTGCCTCAGTGTCAACTAGCGACATCTGGTGAGCAGAAAATTATTACCCCTCATTATATCGACCTTCTATATCTACCTTTCAGACCAGAAAACAGCAGTGCAAGCGCTGCTATATGGCGGCAGAAATAGGTAAGAGTGTGTCACGTACCCAGACTCCGAGGCAGAAAAGAAGCCTTACCTAGTAAAGGAACTGTTCACGTACTGTGAAATTTGCGGCGAGCGCTTACTCCCTGGGCTACCGCCGCTCCCTAGGCACGATTCAGCGTCACTGGGTACAATTTAAATATATTCTATCATATCTATATCTATATACATATAAATCAAATTGGAGTGTCTGTCTGTAATACCAAAACAACTACCTTATATTGAGAGGATTATTTGCATGCCGTTACGATATAAATAACCATTTTAAAAATTTTGTCTGTCCGAACTAATCTTTGGAACAGCTGAACGAATTGAAATAAAAGTTCTTGAACAGATATAGAGACCAATGTTGGGAGTGATCTAGGCTATATTTTATCCAAAAAAACTTAGATTTAAAAAAAACGAAGAATTGTATAAATAATGGGTCCTTGGTTATCTTAAATCTAAGTTATGCCACATCTTACCCGGCGAAGCCAGGGTAAGTTGCTCAATAATCAAAAAAATCAATAAGATCCAAAAATACACTCTACATAAAAAAAATGTAGTGCAATAAAAATATCGACTTTACACTTATATATGCGAACATTATATAACAGTATTAAATGTAAATATACAATTAAAGCCACGTTAATTCCCAATGGAATGCATCAATCTACAACCAAATGAAATTAGTCAAGCTAGCTTAGTAATGACCCAGTCTAGGTAACCTAGAAGCAATACAAGTCGAATACGCTCGCAACGTGCCAGTGCGCCGCCCGCCGACCTAGTCCGACATAGCTGACGAATCGGAGAATTAGGCTGGAACTCAGATCATGTATAATTATTGATATCCGTAATAAAATGCTTGTTTTTTATATCATTACTTGCTGGCCTTGCAGACGTTGTTCTGACCTTGCAGGTACTTTTACATCCTAAATATAAAATCTATTAAAATAGCGCTATCGGGTCTAGATTTTTGATAATCTTTTTGGCACTAAACTAACATATTGTATTGTGAATATGAGTCATTATGGCCCATAAATTTAGAATTAGTTGATAACTTGAATACAACGCCATCTAGCGGATTTCAGCATAGCTATGAACTATCGTCTCGATACAAATATATTTTGTAAATATGACCTCACTCGCTCTAGTCGTTCAGAAGTTACACGATCACTAACAGACTCACCAAGTCAAAAATGTTTTCCAGTCAAAAATACTTTTGACCGACCAAAACAGTCAATTTGCCTGTTATTGTCTGTTTTTTGAATGTTTCGGGCATCGGTCAAAAGGAGTTTTGACTGAAGTTCCGATTTTTTACGACAAAATAAATATCTCCTAGGTTAAACTGGTTTTTCCTAAGATCACCACTGATATTTGAAAAAGTAAATATAATCGTCTGTAGGTTGTGATGCGGCTAATTCTATAAAACCGCGGACATCTAGTTGATCAGGCTTATGAAAAATTCTTTAAACCTAGAAAAAAAAGTAGCTTATCCTAAAATTGATTGGCAATAAACGTTTTGTTAAGCATCAAACTCTTTTTTACTAAACATTCCTTGTCAAAAGTGTTTTTAATTACCAGTCTTGTTCAAAACTACTGTTAACCAAACTCTTTAGTCAAAAAGCTTACGTCGGTCAAAAGTAGTTTACCGGGTTTTTTTTTGACCGGGAAAGAGTTTTGACTGTAGCATATAAGATGTGGCATATCATCATGTAGTTAAGGCATGTAACATTGATAAACTAGTGTCGGCCTTTACGTCTTCGTTGGATGATTCATATAATGTCTTAAATCCTTAACGCCTAGACTTAAACCGTGAGTTGTTAGAGCACTAGGATATACCAAGATTATATTCATTATTTCACACGTGGTAGAGCCACGCTGCAGCTGTATTATAGAAGAACTACGCTCCCACAGAATACCAGCGTAAAATAGCAGCATAATGCTGCTATGTTCTGTACAGTGAGTGTAGAGAACCGGAGACCCTTTCTTACTGATAAGAAGACATTCCATGTTAGTCCTCACGGGCGACATAGCATCTTCATTTTGGTTCTTAATCGAGGGTAGATGTAATGTTTATAAGCCCACACTTTTCATCGGGTGTATTATCCGCTCGCTTGTCATCCTTTTAAAATAACTTCATTATCCGTCGAACATGCGACATATTTTAATAATATTTCAAAAAACGCGATCATCTCCTATATCGTAGGACTTTTAAATCCATAAATTTCAAAATGACAAACATTCATACTCGAAGCAATTATAATATTTGTATGCCATACAAACTTTTTCGTACGGGATTCGAACAGGCGACCCCGCTGCGCTGCAAACTAATATGCTGGGCTCAAGAAACAATTTCTTGTTCTGAAAATTGTACTTAAAATGTTTGCCAGGCATTAATGTCGAGCGTTCTTTAGCGTCATTTCGTATAGTTTAATAAAGTTAACATTTAAAAAATTGAATAATGTTAGTTTCAATAAATATCATAATTTTGTGTACATTTTTACACACTTAGAAACAGTAAAGTATAACAAATTAGGATTATCACCGCTCTCACCGATAACATTTGCAGTTTTACGAAAAGCAATCCAAGGGCGTATCGACACGCCGATTTCCGTACAATTATCTTAATAATGATGACGAACAATCTGGACGGCAATGAACTTTTGGGCTTCGGCAAATGCCAACTATACAATCAAATTATCAACGCTCCGCTTACGAATATTTATACTTAATAATTGCGGTTTTTTAAACTATATTGTTAATGGCAGTTTGGTTGCAATAAAAATACCTGGTGTCGGTTTTTGTTTCATTTTAATATTTTGTATTGAGACCTAGACAAAATCTAACTTTTTGGATCTTTCAATTCAACATTTCTTTTTTCAAAATTTACTAAAATTTGAGCTTAATTTTTACTATCTGATAATTGATCAATAAGTATTATTATAGAAATTGATTTATTTTTAAACTAAATGTACTTATTTTAGTTTTCACGTGACTTAGTGTAATCACTTAAGTGTTTGTCCGTCTGTTTGT
Source organism: Parnassius orleans (assembly GCA_029286625.1). Classification (NCBI taxonomy): domain Eukaryota; kingdom Metazoa; phylum Arthropoda; class Insecta; order Lepidoptera; family Papilionidae; genus Parnassius; species Parnassius orleans. The sequence goes on from JAGSMP010000089.1 coordinate 3,241,558, forward strand.
CTGACACAGACATCACGTAAATTATCGGAAATTGGCAGATTTATAATATAATATTCCAAATCTTATGGTGCATAATTCATTATTTTATGTTTAGTTTCTACGTGGTAGAACCACGCTGCAGCTAATTTTAATATATTCATAAACTCGTGGTATTTTTCAGTCCATAACGTCCTAATATCTAATAAGGCAGTGGAATATTGAAATAATTAAAAAAAATATTTCTTGCGATACGTATACAGCATAATTTTTAATATGAAAAATCGGCCAAGTTGTGGCACGACGACAGCGCCGCCGACCGAAACCCAAACTTGCACAAATAGTGTTCTGTGCCATCTAGACCCCCCTTTTTTAATATCAATTTGATACTTTTAGGATTACTTTTAGTATCAAATTGTTTGTAAAGATTATGCCAAAGATTTTTCGATCCCAATGATTAGGACTCGATCAACACTTATATTTTCTCAATGTTCAATTTTTTTTTCTAATTTTCCTCAACAAACCTTTGTTGGAATGGACCGACAGCAACTTTAATCGTCTTCCTAAAAAATATAAAATTTTTACGGAATTAGGTTGACAAACGAGCACACCGTCCACCTGATAGTGAATGTTGTGGTCCATCTACATCTACCCTCGAATAAGAATCAAAATGCTGATGCGATGTCACCCCTGAGGTCTAAAATGGATTTCGGTTAACAGGAAACACAACAGTATTAAGATGCTATTTACGCTGGTATTCAGTGAGAGCGTGGTCCTTCCTCGGTCAAGCCTACCCATTCGTGCTACAACTATACTATTAATATAGCTGCAACATGGCTCTACCACGTGTAAAGCTGTACATACGTGTTCCTACTACCGGCCGCATATAATAAGAGGCGCATGTATGAGTGTATAACACGGCCGCCTCAATAGGTGTCGTTAAATAGACCTGTTATTAAGTGCCGATATCATATTTTAATCAGTCGCATTAAACTTTAATAGATATTATCATAAAGTACATTTTCTATCAAAAATAGTTTTATTAATTTTATAGTTTCCATATGCCTTGAAGAAGATAAGAGAGAAGAGGGGATTAGATAGTAAGTTTTTTTACGTTTTATAAAACACAAACCATTGAATTAAGAATCGTCTGGAAAATGTTTTGTACGTGGTAGAGCCATGCTGCAGCTATAGATTAGTAGCAGCTTAACACTGCTGTGTTTCGTATGGTGAGTGTAGAGAACCCGAGACCCTTTTTACTGGAAAAGAGGCATTCCATCTTAGTCCTCACGGATGACAACGCATCTGCATTTTGATTCTTTATTGAGGGTAAATGTAGATGTCTATGGGTCACAGCAACCACTTACCATCACGTGGACTGTGTGCTCGTTTGTCACCCCATACTATAAAAAAATGATTTTGTGATATTTTATTTTATTTTTTATCGTTACAAGTTATCAAAAGTCCAGTCCTAAGGGGAATATTGCCACAATCACCTCGATTGCCAAATGGGTTGAAAACCGCAGTTTTTTAATTTCTTAGTTAGGATTATTAGGAACACGCTGCAGCCCATCTCTTAGTTTGTTCTCCTCAGTCGCCTCTTACGACACCCACGGTACAATAGGGGTATTGGATATTCTTACACGCCACTATACATTCACTTTTTTTGTTTTTCTAAGAGAAATGATTCTGAACTTATTTTATTTATTCTTTGCATATAAAAGTTCGGAAAGCTTTCCTTCTTATTATATCCCCAGTAATTTCTCAAACAACAATGTCGCTACAACTTCTATTGACATTCAAAACTAAACAGTTACCTGAACATTGCACAGGACTTTGCAAAGACAAGCAATTAATATAATAAAACCGTCATTTAGGCCAAACAACTACCGATGTCTTAGAAGCGCACAAAATCACTTGTACTCTTTCTAACGCATAGGGTCAGCCGCTAGCTGTCTCTGTCGCTCGTTCGAAATACCGTAAGGCAACGGCATGGTGGGCGGGCGCGGTGGATATTTTTTCACGGTTACCTAACGGCCCAAACGGTTCGCATCTAAGCGCTTTCCGCATAACGATGTTGACTTTTGGCGACGATAAAGAACCTCTTGTGCTTTTTTTTTCTGTTACAACGCAAACGTGGTGAACGCTCGGGAAACAGATGTCCACGTAATGATTGTAAAATAACATTAGCAAAATCATACATAATGGTATAAAATATTAGTTTAATGTATTAAAGAGTACAAACGTAATACGATTTTTTTAATAATAAACGATAGCTGAAATCATTCATTTAAAAATACTAATAATACATAGGCAAGTGAATTACGTGGCATAGCCATGCTGCAGCTATATTATGGTTGCAGCACTAATGGGTCAACTCGACCGCGGAGGGACCACGCTCCCACAAAATACCAGCGTAAAATAGCAGCTTAACGCTGCTGTGTTTCGTATGGTGAGTGTAGAGAACCGGAGACCCTTTTTACTGGAAAAAAGGCATTCCATCTTAGTCCTCACGGGTGACAACGCATCTGCATTTTGATTCGCAAACCAGGATAGATGTAGACGTCTATGGGCCACAGCAACCATTTACCATCTGGTGGACTGTGTGCTCGTTTGTCACCCTATCCTATAAAAAAAAAGTGAGTGTAGAGACACTGAGACCTTTTTTACTGGATGCCCGTTCACATACGGCCAGAGTGGTAAGAGGCCCTAGAATGGCCAGCGCAATCCCCAGATTTAAATCCCATTGAGCATGCTTGGGGTATACTCCAAAGAGCTCTGAGGGATTGTCCTGAAAATCTGGTCACAGAAGAACAACTCTTTAAGCATCTGAGTAGGACCTGGGGCAATATTCCTCAACAGGATATTGATAACCTCATTCTGAGTAAGCCCAACCGATGCCGATGTGTTATGAATGTTATGGGTGTTTTTACTGATTATTAACTCTTAATTAATATCCGCCCTTAAAAGGTTTTTATTTTACTTTATTTTTTAATTTAAAAATAAAACTTTCATGATGTACAGTTTTCACACTTGCGTTTTTTTTTCTCTGAATAAAAATCTAAAATCTCATTTAAAGTCACTGATTATATAAAAATATATTAAATAAAGTTTTCTTGGATATGTACCTACATGTCTTAAGAAAATATTGACATACTCTTTGGAATTTAGGTGTTGTTAAATATCCCTATACCGTGTTGATTAGTGTATATGGAGGCATACCATTTTTGTTCTCAGGAGTGATAACGCATCTGCATTTTAGTTAATAGAGGATAAATCTATAAAAAATATTCCTTTTGGGTGTAAATAAAAAAAAAACATTTTTAATATTATCTTTAGTTAATAAGAATACAAGCAACGCCATTAACATTACTAGCATTCCTTTTGAACAATCCAAATAAGCTTAAAACAAGCGACAATTTATGACCAGTAGGTAATTGAATCGCGAATTCGAATCCAAGACCATTTTCATAGTCCGTATCCAGATTTGTCAGTTTCATTGTTCGTTCCCTTAACTTTACCCTAAAACCCTCCAAGAATGAGAGAAAGCCTGCAGTATTGGGACGTAGATTATCTTATCTTTACCCAAAACAATTAGACTACTGTCGTTTGTTTAAACAGCTTTAAGATACGATTACGGCAAACCCTTTATAGCTAATGAGTTAATTTAACCAAGCCATTAATACCGGTATTGTCATCAATTCAGATATTGTACGTATTGTTGCTGAAATATAGTTTACAATCCAATTTCGAATCGAAACCCTACGTTATTGTGTTTATTAGGGCGCTATTCGCGTGCTCGTTTTTGTGTGTAATAAAAAAGTACCTACATTTTTATTGGAAACTATTGAAAAATCTGACGGTTCGATAGCACAGTTGCTAAGTGCTTGGCTGTGGCGCTATGGCCCGCGGCTTCGAATCCCATCACAACTTAAAAATAATTGCTTCGGGTCTAGGTGTTTGTCCATGTGCAATTTATGTATATGTAAAACGCTTCCAATATTCAGGAGGAATTGTGTGGTACTGAATTAATGTGTGTTATGTGGGGTAATTTAAAAAAATCTGTTTTGTCAGGAAATAAAAGAAAAGTAATAAATTCATTTTTAAATATCGTCATCATCGCGCTTGACTTATTAAAAGAGATATCTTATAAGTTTCCATAAAAGATAAAACGACAGATTTCAAGTTACGAAAACTTCTTTAAGTTTAGTTTAACTACGGCGTCAGCTGTATATTATAAGGCAAAACGACCATGTAAGGTTTACTAACCTGTTGCAGGTGGATCATAGATCTTTACTACTGATACACTAATGTAGGATCATTGCGTCTGTGAGAACAGTTTGACAAATTTCCCTACTACGTCTCATTCGTTCAGCTTACAGTGGCAACAGCAAATAGTTACTTTATTATTTGTGTAGCTATATTGTGAGCCGTGGTAGCTCAGGCACAGAATAAATAATAGTACGCTAAGCGCTCGCTGTAAATTTCATAGTACGCGAGCAACCCGGGTTCGATCCCAGCCGGCACCAATGAAATTGTTAATTGCAATTTTAAGTGCTGATTTACCACGTGCTCGGCGGTGAAGGAAACCATCGTGAGGAAACCTGCATGTCTGAGAAATAGGAGAATAAATACCTCAAAGACATGTGAAGTTCGCCAACACGCATTGGGGCAGCGCGGCGGACATTTCCTTGCCCTAAAACCCTCTCAGAAATGAGAGGAGGCCTGTACCAGCTGTGGGACGTATTATATGCTGATCTATTTTATTCTATTCTATTATGTGTAAATTTAAATGCAATCTTAAAGGAAAATTAAACTTAAGCAGCCTAAATATTTTTAGGATTTTTTAATGTAACAAACACCAAACGACAGATTTTCCCTCCCAAAAACAAGAAAGATAGAGACGACATTCAAAACCGGACAAGTGCAAGAAAGACTCGCGGTAGATAGTTCATCCCGTTCTGGGATTTTATAGTGAAATTTAGGTTCAGCGAGTTTTATTGATTTTTCCGCAATCCTGCGCCATTCCCAGCGACAGTTCCAGGAATGCCGCAGCAGGTAAACAGCGCTGGACGATTAACCTTTTCTGCGATTTTATAGTGGGATTTTCGACCGTCATTCAGCCGATTTCTCTGCTCGCATGAAGCGTTGGCACTTGAAGGTAAAACGGCATATTCCCTCTTACACCCCCTCGGGCTTAACATATAATATAAGTTTCCTTTAATATATATTCTAAGCGAGAATTCAGTCAACCCTACATTACTTTAAAGGCCGCTTTTGAAACTCCTTTGGTAAAATAAATTTCATATTCTCTAAGCGATTAAAATCGAGGAAAATCTTTTTAGAAATCTAGTATTCTAAACATATCCAAGGTCTGAGGCAAGGTTTGTGCAGTTCCGTATAGAAAAGCTTCAACATCATTAATTTATGACGATTGAAGTTTCTTTGCGGAAGACATCTTGAAAATTATATCTCTAACATTATATTCGTTCGTTTGGCGGCAGCGGTGTGCGTTGAAATTGCTTATGTGTGCGTAATTTATTCCTTTTTAAGACAAACATGGCCAGTATTTATTTATCTATCATGCAGCAGTAGTATGTCCAATATTTTGCTCAATCTTCAAGTTCAATTGTCATATGACCGAAGAATGATGTCATGGTTAATATAGGTACCTATTTAATATATCCTTTTCATACGTTAAATAACCTTCAAAGTATCATGTACCTAACTATGATTAGGAAGTCTAAAATGGAATTTTGGCAACAAGTATTTAACTAAACTTTAAAAATTTTGGATTATGGCCGTTGATAATAAACGCTTTAGCCCTAAAATAACAAAGCCTTCATAATACTTATCTTACCTACGTAATAAATTTACTTGCGTAATAAAATAATGTTACAATTTTATTTTTATTTTTTAAAACGTTTTATTTCGTCCGATTTATTTTGACCGTGTAGTGAAGAATATCCCCAATCGTCCCGTGGGTGTCGTAAGAGCGATAGGGGAAAATAAAGCAGGAGAAGGGCAGCAACTTCCTAATAACAACTAAAAAAAAATATCAAAAACTGTGTGGCAACTATGGCAAATACTGAGCAATGGATTTTGACGGGCTGTAATGAATGAATAAATGTAATCTTTATTCCTATTATATAAATAAAATTGAAATATTATATGGAAATAACTGGTTTCTACTAAGCTCACAGGTTTATTTGCATGCTTTTAAGACATAAATAACAATTTTAAAAATCAGTCTTTCTGTCTGTCTGTCCGGGATAATCTTCGAAACTTTACGAATAGATAGAGAGCATACAAATTACAAACAGAATATCAGGAGGAATATGGGCTATATTGTAATCAAAAAAAGCTTTATTTTTTTAGAATACTAAAAATTGATAAAATAAATGATCTTTATCTTAAATCGAAATAATGCCACTTAATAGATACGGGTGAAGCCGGAGCGGGTCGCTAGTTATAACAAAAGTTTAATTTACACTTAGCGAAGCGAACAAGTATATAAAATAGTATTCACATTGTATAATGTACTCCTTCATTATCTTTTATCTGGCATCAGTTCAATTAACATTATCTGTTATCAAAGGCAAGTCTCGCTAAATATCTACATTTGATTGCTTGAGCGCGAGACAAACTTATGACGTATAATTTGTACTTGCGATTGCGTTACTTGATGAAACTTCGTCTTCATTTGAGATTTCGATTAACACATGTACTCGTATCATATATATTTTAATATCTTTATATATATAATTCTTCTGTATGTGTGTTGTCACTGAACTCTAATCGTCTGGACCGATTTAGATGAAATTTTTGTGTGTGTTGAGTGGGTCCCTGGATAGTTTAGATTCACAATTAGACCCGGTAGGTGGCGCTGTTGTTGAGATCTAGAAATGTGCGAAGCAGGGGTGGATCACTAGTGCACTATAAACCGATAGGATTCGCCTTACGGCATCGTCAGGATATATAAATAATATGAATACGAGCGTACTAGCAAAAATGGACTTGAGCAAATTCGCAATTAATGAAAATAATGAGAACAATACAACAACCGGCAATAAAATACAGATCAATTTAAACAATATTGATTTCTCGAAATGCAAGAAATATTATTAAAGCAAATACGAACGACATTAATTAATATACGTGGTAGAGTCACGCTGCAGCTGTATAATGGTTGTAGCACGTATGACCACGCTCTAACAGAATACCAGCGTAAAATAACAACTTAATGCTGTTGTGTTTTGTATGGGGAGTGTAGAGAACCGGGGACTCTCTTCACTGGAAACGTGGCTTTCCATCTTGGTCCCCCAAGTGTGACAACGCATCTACATTTTGGTCCTTAGTCAAGGATAGCTGTACTCGTATGTAGATGCCTATGGGCCATAGCATTTACTTAGCATCAGATGGATTGTGAGCTATATTTTCGCAACAATCTGAAAACTCATAAGATAAAACCATTACTTACAGAATAGGCGAAAATTATCCATAGATCACGATGTTTGTTAAAAACACTACAAACTTAGTCTAGGCACTGTATCGCACGCTAAAACGAGTAGGTACTATCTAAATAACGTCAATAAAACTAAAACTGATAGGCCGCGTTTATTATTTTATACCACTTTATTCCTTTTTATAACAACTGACAATAAACGTAGAATTACGACCAGCTGTTTAGTCGTAAAATTGCCATGCGTTGTGTAGGATGGATTAGACAATGTAAAATGCATCTTTATCAGCATACATAGAGGTTTTTAAGATATGCAATATCAAGAGCTGTAACGTTTTTATGTTTTTTTTATAACATCTCGATGGCTGGTGGTCCACTACTGTGAAATTGACGCGAAATTTTCTGCTTCACACGACCAAACTGTAGGGTTTTTCTGTTTCTCTTTTCTTGAAAGACTTTCAGGACTTTCAAGAAAAGAGCCCACTACTTCCTAAAAGGCCGGCAACACACCTGCAATTGTCCTGGTGTTGCGGATGTTCATGGGGACGGTGATAACTTACCATCAGGTATACCGCATGCTCGTTTGCCTCTTCTTCCATTAAAAAAAAAATTTACCGATCTGACTAGTTAGCTTAAGTAACACCCATAAGTAACCCATAGATTATCTCTTAGGGAGGATTTTGATATACTTAGTTGCTACGCTTGGGAGGCGGATCGGGAACCGATTATTATTTTCAGTTGTTGTCGGGAAGACGCTGCTGCCCATCTCCTAACATCTCTCAAACATTTCTCTGTACCCGTAAATAACCAATCTTAAGTACAGATCACAACCTGTAATTGTAATTATAAAAAGCGATAGCAGTCTAATAGCAGGACGTGGGTTCGAATCCGCCATTCGACATGTCGTGCACCACTATTAACACAAGCATTTTAAGTTTACCAGAAGTGGTCAAACGAAGTATTAGTAATGTTAATGGCGTTGCTAGTATTTAAAATAAAGACTGTCAACACCATTAACTGAAACACAACTGTGGATGCACTGCTGCGTGGTGGTTTTTATAGTAAATTATTCCAACTTTAATATAATGGATTTCCGCAAAGTAACGCCTGTTTCTATTAATTATTATCTTATAGATAACTAACTGGTACCCGGCGCGTTGCTACCGCTGAATAAATAATTGTGGAAATATCGTTTTAAATTTGGAAGTTATATTGTTTAATTAGGAATAATAATCCATTCATTGAAGTTGAATGATATATCTTTCAAATATTTTTTTTTGTACGATACGCGCGCCACCTACTGTAAGTTAATTGTACTATGCCTCTAACCTTCGCGCAAGTGCAAGCAATAGGTTGACAAAGTTTTACCGCAATCTGATGAACGGTATGGCAGCGCATAAAATACGACTAAACAAATATTAATTTTTATATATTAGATATAGATAATTTACTAATACGAGTATATCATGGGATATTTTAACCAACAAATTTATTTATAAGTTTGTTATTGTAACTGTTACAAGTTTATGCACTCCCTGTAAACCGGTTGAAATCGTGTCTTTAAACAATTATAAATATTGAACATTATGCAAATCGGCGCCCTGTCACCAAGTTAAATGTATGAACTGTCACACAATTTTGTTTTATAATCTACATTCGTTTTATAATCTGTACATAATTGCCGCGGCTCGCGTGCGCCGTTCAAAATGTCCGCACCTATTCCTTTTTATAAAGCGTTCGTTGCCACCTAAGTCGTATTTTTTTGTAGTCATCAACCAATGAAAGTGAGCAATGAATATTCATTGGTATTAACAGTACATTAAACGCGCAATTCATTTTATTTATCACAAGTCGAATTTAGTTATCAATGTTCTTAGGTAGCTTGTATTAATTTCTACAGCGAAAGCAGTTTTTTTCAGCTACTTACTTTTAATGGCAAAACACCTTTACGCATAAACGGACGATATTCGTGACCGCAAGGAATTAAATTTATTTGTAAAGAATTTATTGTTTAACAACATGAAGCAAGTATTTGTAGATGACGTAAACATGAATAAAAAACGTACTATAAATGGCAAAAAAAAAGTTTATTTCTGGATAGACCATTAACCATAACATTATAAAAACATTAATTAAAATCAGTACCTAAAATTATAAAAAACAAACCTGATTATGAAATCCTTTATTTTTATTAAAATCTTAACCGTGTCATGGCGGTGTAAGAATATCCAGTATCCACTACCCCATATCAACCCCTGGGCGTCGTGAGAGGCGACAGAGTGAAACTGAACCAGGAGATGGGCAGCAGCCTCTTTCCAGATAACGGCTGAATAAAAATAACAAACTGCGGTTGCTAACGTGCTTGTTAAGCGTGGCAACTATGGCAAATATCCCTCCGGTGAGGCAATCTAAGAGGGTCTATGTTAAGACGGACACATCGAAAACCGTTTAAGCGGGCTATCGCGACTGAATCCGAGTTAGTACATAATTTCTAGAAAAACTTAGAAAACGCCGTCATAAGGTCTAAAATTGCGTAGTGCCCGCGACGATTAAGACCGCTTAGAAATCCCTTAGAACCTTAAAATATTTTTAAAAAATTATTGATTTAAGTAATCAAAATAATGTGCAAGCAAATTACGAATATTGATGTTATGAATGTATTTGAGTGATTCCCAAGCATATAGATTAAGTAATTTCGTTGTAATTTCAACTATAGTGATTTTTAGAGGTGATTTCGCAAATAATTATGATCGAGTCAAAATTATACAATCGTGTTTTTGAACTAGCAAATTCAAGATAAAGACATGAATTTACCTATATCAAAATTCCAGTTTCGTTAGTCGTGTCATAATCCTATATTATTCGATGAAAAGAGGTGCATTTTCACGCGGTGTCGCCGTAAGCAGTGTAATTTTGAAATGATAATGAAAATTGTTGTTAATATCTCAAGTTTTGTTTTGAAATGTAATTCTTTAATTGGTGTATTTTATCTCTTTTTCCACCAACTTCAAAAAGGAGGAGATACTCAATTCGAATGTATGTTTTTTTTATGTGTGTTACCTCATAACTTTTTTCTAGGTGAACCGATTTCGATGATTCTTTTTTTATTTCAAATCTGGCACTTCTCATGTGGTCCTATATAAATTTGACCAAGGTCTGGCCAATAGTATTTGAGTTATCTTTAATAATTTATATTGAAGTCGGTTGTCCAAAATTTTCAATTTTAAATTATGTTTATTTGTATATACTTTAGATCTTTTAGTGTTATAATCTTACGGAATGCATTAAAACTGTGTAACATACATACAAGTTCAATAGCTCCGTATATCAGTTAGGGCCATGTGACGTAGCTCGGAGCCTAGCAATCGAGTTTGCGGCGGAAGCAGGTGTCCCGCTATTAACGTTTCTGTGTACATAAATAATACTAGCCGCGTTTGTGCCTATAGCTATTCTCACAGATTATTATATATTGAATGGATCGGCCCAAACGAGGTAGGACCACGCTCTCACAGAATACCAGCGAAACTAGAAACTTAATGCTGCTGTATTTCGTATGGTGAGTGTAGAGAACGAGAGACCCTTTTTACTGGAAACGAGATTATTAATTAGTCCTCAGCGGTGACACATTCAACATGTTGATTCCTAATCGAGAATAGATGTAGATGTCTATGAGCCACAGCAACCACTTACCATCAGGTGGACTGTGTGCTCGCTTGTCCCATTTTTCTATTAAAAAAAAGAATTTCTCATCTAACATTACTTATATATATTTATAGTGCTGGGATTCCTTCTCTTCCCTGTCCGTCTGGGTTGGCATCCACCTATATCTGCCACCAAACTAAACCATTACCTACCATGCTTAAACTACTGTCTTTCCGGTCAGGGTATAGAGAGCCAAGCTGTATATTAGTATATAGTATATGTATATTGCATGTATGTTATGCGATAACTTTGTCAATTGTGAACCGATTATAATATTTTTTTAATTAAAAGGCTATATATACTTCAGGGACGGTTCCATATAAGTTTGGAGAAAAAATTTCTCTCCCAAGCGTGTCAAAATAGAGAATGAAGTTTTAATGTAAATATACCTTATACCATAGGAAAGAATTAAAAATAACTTTTAATAAAAATTAAAAGGCTGACTTCAATTAAATAAAAATAATGAAATAATTTCTCATACTGAAACTGGGGCTTTGATTCTTCGTTAATACACAATGTGTTAACTTCGACTACCTCATATTGGAGTCACCATTGCCATGTTCCACGATGAATTGATACAAATGTACGATTTTATACGTGGTAGAGTCATGCTGCAGCTATATTAGTAGTATAGTTGTAGCAAGAATGGGTCGGCTCGACCTGGGAAGGACCACGCTCTCACAGAATATCAGCGTAAAATAGCAGCTTAATGCTGCTGTGTTTCATATGGTGAGTGTAGAGAACCGGAGACCCTTTTTACTGGAAATGAGGCATTCCATCTTAGTGCTCACGGTTAACAACGTATATGCATTTTATTCGCAAACGAGGCTATGGGTCACAGCAACCACTTACCATCAGGTGGACTGTGTGCTCGTTTGTCACTCTATTCTATAAAAATAAGACATAAATAGATTTTAAAAAGTCCGTGACAAGTATTGAGTCATTGTAATTGAATCAACACCTGCGACAAATTTTAAAAGTCAAACGCAACTTGAGTTAGATGTTAATTATCTAGGTAATTAAATACTTGAGTAGATGTAATATATCATTGGTTGGTACGGCTAATAATGGAGCAAGGGCGCAACCTTGTCGATTGCGATGGATTTCTGTATACAATGTTAATCTGTTCAAAATATAACAGATAGTAACCTAATTGTCTTTGGTTAATCTTTTTTATCTGTTTGATATATTTTTTAATAATCGAGGTAATGGTTTTTTAGAAAAAATAAACAGTTTTTATTGGAATTATAACAATAAGCTATTATTTTTTCGGACCGGAATACCTTAATATCATACTGGTTATTACTCACGCTACATTGATAAAAAAAAGATTAAATGTGTGCTTGGTTGGAGACTCTTTATGGTTATTGGTTGGAGGTAAGGTAATATACTTACTTAATTTTGAAATAAAATTAAGACAGGTATATGTCGACGTGGTATCCTTATATCCTCAATAAAAAACATATAAATAATTGAATATAATATTATATGAAAATGTAAATGTTAAATTAAAACGACAGCATCAGGAATCAAACGTTTTTTAAAATACATAACTTAGTATATAATATATAAGGTATTACTTCACAAATCCTTTTTGGACAGTAAATTTTCGATATACAAAATTTCCACTGCGGCACTAAAAGCTGAGTCCAATAAAATGTAAAAAAAAACCCAAAACAAAAAATAAAATTTTATGTCCGTGCATGTGACATTTTTCGTTTACAACAACAAGTTTGATCCATTAAAATTTCCACAGCATATTTTTAAACAATGACCTACTAAACCGGTCCCTTAACAGCTCAATCGCTGATGACGTCACTCAACACTCGATTAGCTTTCGCGTTGGAACTTGTGAGTTATGAGTCTGTGACCCACGTCGCTATCTGTCCAGATGATAAACGAGCTATAATTGTCCAACAAAAAATATATATTTGCATTTCATTTATTTTGAGCGACTGGCTCATTTTGTATTTTTTTATAGGATAGGGTGACAAACGAGCACACAGTCCGCCTGATCGTAAGTGGTTGCTGTGGCCCATAGACATCTACATCTATCCCCAATAAAGAATCAAAATTCAGATGCGTTGTCACCCGTGAGGACTAAGATGGAATGCCTCGTTTCCAGTAAAAAGGGTCTCCGGTTCTCTACACTCACCATACGAAACACAACGGCGTTCAGCTGCTATTTTACGCTGGTATTCTGTGAGAGCGTGGTACTTCCCCGGTCGAGCCGACCCATTCGTGCTACAACTATACCACTAATATAGCTGCAGCATGGCTCTACCACGTAAAAGTAGTTCAAAAAAATTATATTGATCCACATAGCAGCACTATTATTGCGGGACAGTCCCTCTGTGTCCATGAGTGCTAGAAAGCACTAAGCAAGTTAAAAACAAATCAAAGATAAGACGATATCTACGTAAATACGTAGGTACATATTTTCTTACAATTAAGCATCGCGGTAATGTCAGTACCGAGGATCGAACTCGTCCTTCTTACATATCATAAGATCCTAAACGATTGCTCGGTTGAGCTACCATGGATTTAATTTTATATTTTTTTCCCACAACTAAATAGAAGATCATCGTTGATATTAGTTATTAGTAGGAAAACATTTATGACTAAGAAAGCTCTGCCAATTCATGCCTTCTCACATTGAACAAGACCTAGGTTCTATAATGAAACGACTTAGGATTAGGACTAATTTTAATTTTATAAAAAAAATTGCGCTTTAAGCAGTTAAATACTCATGTAAAATAGCATTGTTTTCATATCTAGTTTAACTCTGCTAGTCGTATCCCAGCTCAATGGGTTGCGTCAGACATTATTCAATATAATAGCGGATTGTGGACTCAACTTTACGACATGTTAACTGACTATTAACATCGCAAACAATCCGACGCGCTGCTAGTTAAATTTCAGTTTGTTTGATGACTGCGCCTATGCGTTGTAAGGTCATGGACACAGTGAATCTATTGCAGACAGGACGTCAGGAGTTAAAATGCGTCAACTACAAAAGTTATCCAATTATTTTAATGATGTATGTAACATCTTCGGAACTTAGGATCACAATTTATATGTAAGTTCTTTTCTTATTGAGTATATTAGTTCATAAACTTCTGCTAATTCGACGAGTAATGATGACGTAAGAGAATCACCACCCAATTTATTTCTGTTGGTTTTGTAAAGGTGTCTGGTGTAGTTTGAGCTTGAACTTAAGATTGTCTCTGACCGGTCTAATGGACTAATAGTCAAACGCTACTCAATTTTAAAATGTCATTAAGTCTCGTGGTGTTACAGTCACTTTTACTTAAAGTGATAAAGACAGCACGAGCCTTAACGAGTTTGAGTATTTGAGCATAAGAGTTTCAGAGTTCGCCAGTAAAGCACTGGGGCCTCATCTGTCAGTCAGCAGGGTGCCACGCGAGCAGGTGTTATTGGCGTTTGTAGAAACAGTTGACTTGTTCTCCCTTACACCTCTGCATTATTTTTAACATGTCATTGTAAGATCTTAACTTTCCCTCTAAACTAATCATCTGTACCACGTAAATCACAGTCAAGTTTCGAATATTCTGGTAGCTTTTCCGAACTGATATAACTATATTGCTCGTTCTACGCGTTCTAATATACTGAACTATAGATATGAAGTATCACTCCTTTTCTGTATAGGAGTTCGTATGGGTAGGTATCACCATCCTACTCAATCATATCGTCTTCCCAATTTTATGAGGGGTGAAAGAGCGGAAGAGCTCGTCGTGTTGACAGATATCGTCAATTTTATTTCATTTCTTTTTTTATAGAATGAAGGTTACGTCATAGAATAAAACATGACAAAAGAGCACACAGTCCACATGACGGTAAGTGAATACTGTGACTCAATGCCAGTCCTCGATAAATAATCAAAATGTATAATATGTGTTGTCACCTCTAAAGATTAAGATAGAATGGTTATTTATCAGTTAAACGCTTTGCACTCACCATACGAAACACAGCAGTTCAAGGCTGATATTTTACGCTGGTATTCTGTGAGAGCGTGGTCGTCCGTGGACGCGTCGACCCATTCGTGCTGCAACCATAATATAGCTGCAGCTTGGCAAAACCACGCCCTTACACCGGGGCCCCGTAAAGGCCATGGACCTCACGATCCCGCGTAGAGCCTCCGGCGGAGGCGTTTGGCCCCAGGTTCGGCAGGAGCCGCCTGAAGGCAGCCCCGGTCCGTTCCAGTTTGGGAGCCAAACGTCGGAAGTGCTCAACGAAGTTCAATCGGCCGTCGAGGACGAGTCCTGGTGCTTCAGCGTCGACTCGACGCCGATGGATACCCTCCCACCATCACTGAGGATCCCAGTGGTGGCCTGTTCCGAGACCATGGAAGTGCATGGCCTCGGACTTGTGCAGAGCCACCTCGAGACCCAGTTGCCGGATCCTCTCAACGACTATCGCAGCCCCGCGTGTCATAGTTTCCGCCGCCGCCTCGTACGACCCCCCCTGTGCCAGTACCAGCGTGTCGTCAGCGTAGCAAACTACGCTGACGCCGGTAGGGAGGTCGGCGCGCAGCACCAGTCGTAACCGATGTTCCACAGGGCGGCCCCAGAACCGAACCCTGTGGGACACCGCACGACATCTCTCGCCGGTTCCACTCACCGTTTCGACCGGGGTAGATGACGGCCCTGTCCGTCAGATAGTCCCCGACTATACGACGGAGATAGGTCGGCACCCGGTGATACCGGAGTGCCTCCCAATGCAGCTCCAGGGCATGGAGTTGAAGGCGTTGGCGATGTCGAGAGACACCGCCAATACACCCCCCTGGCCACTGCATCCCCCGTCGTGAGGGCTCTCACGCGCATGATGGCGTCCACTGTAGAGCGCCTCTTGCGGAAACCAAACTGGTGTTCCGCAAGATCCGGCCCTGTCCCGCAAGGTGCTCGGCGAGGCGGTTTGCGATTACTCTTTCAAAGAGCTTGCCCACCTCGTCGAGCAGCACCACGGGCCGGTATGCGGACGGAGAGTCCGCAGGGCGCCCGGACACACAAACACTTGGGATTCGAACCTACGGCTCGAAGCGCATAGAAACTGCGATACAGAGTCGTAACCAGCCATACTGCTTGAAAAAGAGCCAGCCATCATTGCCAGCTTTAATTACCTAATATTCTTTTGCGCATTTGACAGCGACTAACTTTGTTTTCAGAACTGTTAGAGTTTAAATAAAAGTTGAATTCGATGGGATGATGATATAATATCCAAAAAAAAAAACAGTGATATTTAACAAAATGTTATGTTTTAGTATGTAATGGATTTATTTTATTTAAAAACTATATTAAAAATATTATGTGGGTGTACACTAAACCGATAGTACATGCCGATAGCGTCAGCCGTTCCTTTTTAATTTTTCGTTTTTTCTTTTTTACATACTATATTTTTAGCGTGCAGTTTCTTCTCGGCCAGTATGTTTATAATACAGCAAAAGTTCAAAAATGAATTTTCTGTCGTAAACGGTGACAATAAGTATTCGAAATATTTAATACAAGTGACTCGGCACGCAGTCGGGTCCCGGTGCGCGAATCAAAATAAAGTTATACGCCGTGTCTAGGCCGCGTGCGATCGCGGCGGCACAAGGTCACTGTTGCGCTGTAGCCATGATGCTGGAAGTTGCGGACAAATCCCAAAAATCGATAATTCATCAATATTTTTGACTCCTTTTCTGTGCATTTATCTGTGTAAGTGCTATCCTCTGATATATTTCTATATCTAATTTTTTGTTGGAAGAGCATGATCATAAGTAAACATCAGCAACTTCAGAGGAATAGCAGGTGCGTTGGCGACTCTTAGAATGAAATGGCCTGTTTTATTGTATTTATTATATTTTTCTGTCTTAAATGGCTAGCGAATCTTGTTTGAAAATTGTAGCGACTTGAGTCATTACATCTTAATCTTCAGTAGTGACATCGCACCTATAGCTCTTTTTATTTAGAGTTGGTTGAAGAAGTTCCATGAACTACAATCTACAGCTGTACTTTACTGTCAGATGTACTACAAGCTTGTTTGTAATGACTTTTCATCATCATCATCATTACAGCCCTTCACAAGTCCACTGCTGAACATAGGCCTCCCCCAAGGAATGCCACAAAGAACGGTCCTGAGCCATCTGCATCCATCGACTTCCCGCATGTCTTACCAGGTCGTCACTCCATCTAGTGGGGGGTCGCCCTACACTTCGTCCGCCGGTACGAGGCCGCCACTCGAGATCCTTTTTTCCCCATCGGTTGGCGGTCTTTCGAGCTATATGGCCGACCCATTGCCACTTCAGCTTACTAATCCGTTGGGCTATGTCGGTCACTCTGGTTCTACTGCGGATATCCTCATTGCTAAGCTTATCACGCAAAGAAACCCCGAGCATAGCCCTCTCCATAGCTCGCTGAGCGACCCTGAGCTTCCTCATACGGTCAGCAGTGAAGGACCACGTCTCAGTTCCATAAGTCATCACTGGCAACACGCACTGGTTGTACAATCTCGTTTTCAAGTTTTAAGGTATACCTGACGAGAAGATGTGTCGTAATTTCCCGAATGCTGCCCAACCGAGTTGAATCCGTCGATTGACCTCTCGGTCGAAGATGGACTTACCTAGTCGGACTATTTGTCCCAGGTAAACATACTCGTCAACAACTTCGAGCTTAGTGCTCCCAACAACTACTGGCATAGGTGTGAAATGGACGTTATACATGATCTTTGTTTTGTCCATGTTCATCTTAAGACCTATCCGTAGGGAGGCACTATTGAGGTCATTGAGCATAGTGCTTATAAATAAACTTTTAAAACTAATGTTTTAAAAGTTTATGTACCTATATACTTAATTTTGAAAATTTATATTTATATAGTACCCACGTAAGTACTTTTCAACGAGTGTTTAGTGTGTATAATGGTTGGTAAAACTTAACCCATAATACTTTTAGGTAATATAATTAGTAATATTACTTAATCAAAATTTCTTCAGTCCTTTTTTGTTTTAATAAATTAAAATTGGAGACATATCCATTTACATCTGCTTCATGGTCACTAGTAATGCGCCCGCGCATATTCTAACCTAGAAACGGGCTAGATTTCGTGACATTCGCGACTCGCGTGCACATGTGTGTGCTGTCATTAGTTTGTGTGCGTGAATGGAAAACATTAGTGAAACACGTTCCTCGCTCCATTCTAACCTCTCCACCTCAGTGATAAAGTGTCTTATTGCGTGGCGCGGAATAATTTGTAGTTTGACATGGCATTGGTTGGTTTTGGTATGATAAAATGGGCGTAGCTACAATAGTTTGAACGTCCGAGTGATTTGTGTTCGGAACGCCATTTTAGTGGCATGTTTAGATACGGTGCGTAGAGATGAGCTGAATTCGCCCGGTCTTGTAGTCTCGGTCTCGGTTCAATTCTCCAGACTGCAGTTGGTGCCGAAAAAGTTGCGAAACCTTGACGGTTCTTACGACGTAATAAATTATGGTAAGCAAACCTAACAATATACACTGTTTTATAATAGTTGAAATAATGCTGATTTTTGATTGAAAATGGAATTCTGACCAAAGTTCAAAATTGTAAGTTATAACACAATAATATGCTGTGCTAATGTTAAATATACAGCAGTGTACAGCTGACACCAGCTAATCAGCTACGTATTTGTACGTCTCAACGATCAAAGTTCCATCCAATGATATAGTATCTAGTAAGATGACTCTGTTTTCATTTCGTATCAGATTTGTGTTTTTTAAAATTCTAATACTTAAATTATTTTTTACATTCACAAAAAAAACTATAGAAAAAAAATAACGGTCCTGAGGGAGTTATCAAAAAAACCTTTGGGATTTCGGGTGTTCTTTGACTGCACACGAAACTTGAATTAAAATAGTTTATCTAATAGGTTAAAATCAAACGCGATAAAATCCATAAAATTGTTTTTTTTTTAAGTCTAATACCTATTGTATGAATAGGAAAGAACAACTTATAAATGCTAAAACTTAAAGTTAAACCATAAATTTAGTATATGCTAGAAATAAAATTAATTTAAAGCAATACAAAATGTTATGCATTAAATCGATGCGAAGGTATTAATTTTTGTGGGAAAAGTCACAAACGCTATATTTGCCTTTACACTTCGATGTAATAACTAACGAATGTTAAAAAAATCAAGCACACTGGCACTTGGAAGAACATGTTACAAATAAAAATAACGTTAGAATAAATAATCAGGCCATCCATCAATTTGTCTGACATTCTAAAACGTTTTCGGCCAATGGCAGTCGAAATTCAAAGGTTTTTTATCACTGGGCGTGTTCCCGCGTACCGCAATTACGATGATTCGTGTTGTGCGTCATACTCGGTTTTATATTTAACTATAGATAGATATTATCATTGAATACTTAGTTATAATATATGTACAGTGGCAACTTCCACTTTAATTCTACAAGTTTCTTCATTGTTCTACCGATTAAATTTTATTGATTTTTATTTTATCTTTTTTCATATATTTTGTTTTGTATTATTATTCTATTTAATTGTGTAACATGGTAGTACTAGTATTTCTTCGAATTTGAAGTATTGAAAACCTACACGTCAGTTTTTGTCAGCGAAAGAATTTTATCACTAAAATAGCAAGTCCGTTCTTCTTGCCGTAAAACAGTGAATAAAATAATAATATTTTACCTAATTACTATTGTATTGAAAAACTAGGTAAATAGGTATCTTGTTACGTACTTACTGAGCTAGTATTTATGATTCAACAAAATTCCCAATGAGGTCGTCGTGTATCGACCTACAAAATAGCGGCACAGGTTTACCGTAAGCAATTCAGATATTCACAATCTATAATTTTTTAACCAAGTAATTTACGTATAATACAAAATCTATTTTTTTTTAACGCCAACTGATGGAACATGTTTTTTTTAACATGTTTTTCTTATTAAATACAATTATGAAATAGTAGGTAGGTAGTAAATTAAATATTAAAAACTAAATTATGGAGTAGGTATGGAGTATGGAGTACCCCTATTAAATTTCAAGGATTTTATCGGTGCTTTATTTACAGCTTTATGGTCACAGGACTCAGGTTCTACGTTCTGATATCATACTTAGTCAATATGTGTTGAATTACCTATTATTAAATCGACCTATATTCCTACTTTGAAAATGAAATTTTGTTTGTCGAATGTCATTTTTTTCAAAACTACTTCTGTTTCAAAACGACGTTCTCTGGTCGGAGAAGAAACGGCGAATGAAACTTCGCAGGTATCACCTTTTTGTCATTAAAAAAATGATTATATATTATAAATGTGGAACTGTGTATGTTTGTCCCTCAACCAAGCTTGAACGACTGGAAGGGATTCTATTGAAATTTGGAATAAAAGTCGATAATGCCTTAAAGTTAAAGTTACTTTATTTTAGGGCAAGGAAATGTCCGCCGCGCTGCCCCAATGCGTGTTGGCTTCACATATCTTCGATTTTTTTTAGCATAGGATAATTGTTATAACAATTATTACTAAAATTCAATTAAGACTAGTTATATAATATATTTTAGCGTCAATCATCAGCTGAGTATGTAGTAGGTAGGTACTTAGATATCATTAGATATCGCATTTCGCACTGCACATGGTCGCTTGCGCCGACCCTGACATACAATTCCGCGTGCATGCGAAAACCATGTATACTTATCTAGTTTTCGTGTCTATATTTAGGTATTTTGTATTAAAGTAGCACACGACTTGTTGATTTTGCAGCTGCATTGAGTTTGTGTTGTTAATGGACATTTAAAATTCTTACCTTCCATTTTTTTTAGACATTATTATAAATTTAGCACGTAAATTACTGCCATTTGTCATAATAATATCAATCTATATATACTCATCACGAGATCTCTCAAACTATACACCCGATTGACTTGAAATTTAGTATAGTTTACTCATTTCGCAATGTAGACGCTCATTAAGATCGGATTTTACGACAGTTCCATCAAAAAAAGAATTAATAGTTTCCGCAATAAAATATTATCGTGCGCCCAGCGAAGCGAGCGGGTATCAGCTAGTTATTAATAAAATCAAAATATGTATATTTTCATTATAGCTATTTTAATAATACTGGTCAACTAAGAAATAAGTTTTACACGTGATAGAGTCATGCTACAGCTATACTCGTATTATGTTTGTAGCACGAATACTAGTAGGAGAGGGACCACGCTCACACAGAATGGCATAATGATACAGCAGCATAACACTGATGTGTTTCGTGTGGTGAGTGTAGAGAACCGGAGACCTTTTTACTGGTAACAAGGCATTCCAACTTAGTCCTCGGGGTGACAACGTAACCATAATATAGCTGCAGCGTGACCTCTACCACGTACAATACGACTTCTTAGCTTACTATTTACTAGATTCTTCCTTGTTTAAGCATCCATCTAGGTTTTACCGCTCTCTTATCTTTTTCCGCTGCCGAGGAATGCACCCACTACTGTGTTCCAGTTCGAACATTAACTTTTATATTACTGCATAAATGACCGGCTGCGAGGCATTTTATCTTAGTCCCCAGGTGTGACAACGCATCTGCGGCCTACTGTAATTGAAACTAGTTGCAGTAGGTTTACTAGGTGGTAGGTGGTAAGGTTTGTTCTCAGGTGTTCGTCTATGTAGGTACCACTCTCTAACCTATTTCTGCCGCCAAGCAGCAATGAAGTATATAGAGATTAAAGAATATAGATATAATTACAGGCTATGTGGCATTCCATCTTAGTTCTCAGAGGTGACAATGCATGTTTGGCCTTCTTCATTTGAAGTTAGATGCAGGTGTCCATGCAGTAGCCACTTACCATCAGTTCAACTGTTAGATCGATTGTCACTAACAAAAAAAATACCAGTAATTTCAAATGATAAGTATCATTTTGATAAATTCCTGTTTGATTAAATCCCGTTAAGTTTAATTAAAAGTTAAAAATTAATAATAAAAAAGCTGAAGGTACTCCGGATTAACTCTGACATCGGGACGTCAATCACCTCAGTCCCCCGTGACCATGGGTGCTGTAAAGCACCCGAAACGTCGGGAATTAATGAAAATAAGTTTAAAAAAAATAAGTTAATTAAACGCGATATAATCCGTATAAGTAGTTTTATTCAATGTGTAGTGTTCGCGTAAATATAAGAAATCATTAAATTTCTTATATCTTTATTTACATAACATAATAATGTAGAATATTTTTTATGTTAATAAAAAAAACGAATAGTAAAATTATCATAACGGACCGGTCCCTGCGGTACAGTGCCCATAAGAACACTGGCACCGCCGGCGCTACCTAATACAAATTATAATTCTCAAATTTAATTATACCAAGCCATCGTTTAGCCAATAGCTGCATTTAAATAATAGTATTAGACTAGAAAAACCTAAACAACACTCATCGATCCTGAGCTCACTTTTTTTTATCCTGGTGATCCTGATCAGGATAGTAAGATAAAGTTATTAAATTATTATTTTATCATCGGTCCTTGATAAATAGAATACACGCAAAGCTAATAATAGCGTGTTAAATAGCGCCTTAATTCACACAGCATCTTAACGAGAATTTGTAAACGAGTCAACTATTAGCAGGTAAAATAAACAATTGACAGTGCGATGGTTCCGAGAATCAACTAGCTAACATTATGCAACACATTAAGAAATATATATGCAGTTTGTATTATAAAAGCATTTTGCGATTTTCCTTTTAGTTTAAATTTATCAAGGACCCTTTAATAAAACTCCACCTTCGTTTATTTTTACACAAGTAAGGACGACGCAGTCCACCTGATGGTAAGTAAATTCTGAGACCCATGAACACCTAAATCTACACTCAGTTGAGAATTATAAAAATGCTAATTCGTTATAACCCTATGATTTTTTCTTTTTTATTTAAAAAAAATATTGATTGATAATGATGGAATACTTCGTTACTAGTAAAAAAAATATTTTTTTAATAAAAAGTAAAAGCCGACTTCAAGGAACTAAATAAAATAAAATATGTCACATTCTGAAGTCGATGCTAAGACATGCTCTTTATCAGCTCGTTAAAGTTCACTGTTGGACGCACACATATGCACCTAAAACTATGTTGTTGGCTGTAAATGATTTAAGATGCATATGTGTATGTGAGTGCGTGTTCTTACAATAAGTTAAGCAGCGTTTTGGCTTGGTTTTTGCATCACTTGTAATGTACGCAGCGATCTGTCTTCCTTTCATTGTTGGTATGTTGATTATAACTTGGAGAAGGAATCGTTTGCTAACGACGACCCCATCCGACGACAGTTGCCATCGTGTGTGTATCCATAATTTCTCTATTTAGGTAGAAAGCTGACACCGACGACCTCTAATCTCTGTCTATGCAGTATCATTTTATCGTATTTACGGAGGTAATTTATCTTGGAAGCTTACTGGATGTGTTCGGATATCTAATGAATGTATTCGAAGAACATACATGATGCATCATAACCAACCACTTATTCATTCATTCAGCCTATCAAAACTCCAATGCTGCACATAAAGTTACAGCCTATATACGTCCCACTGCTGGGCACAGGCCTCCTCTCATTTCTGAGAGGGTTTTAGGGCAAGGAAATGTCCGCCGCGCTGCCCCAATGCGTGTTGGCGAACTTCACATGTCTTCGAAATATTTTTTTTTGATTTCTCAGACATGCAGGTTTCCTCACGATGTTTTCCTTCACCGCCGAGCACGTGGTAAATCAGCACTTAAAATTGCAATTAACAATTTCATTGGTGCCGGCGGGGTTCGAACCCGGGTTGCTCGCGTACTGTATAACTTACAGCGAGCCCTAACCATCTGAGCTACCACGGCTCTCTGCACATAGGCTTCACCCGATGTTGCCACGCTTGGCAGGCGGCAAACGCAGTTTCATTATTTTGAGTTGTTGTCATTAAGATGGTGCTGCCAATCTCATGTTTCATTTTATTTCCTGTTTATATCCTGTTTTATTGCCGAGTAGTGGCGGCGGGTGTGAATCAGAAAGAATTTACTATTTGATGGTTACTCCTTTTCTCCTCCTAGGAGTGTGTCTGGGTAAATCACCTTCTTACTTATTTCTGCCCCCATATAGCAGTGCATGCACTGCTGAGTTTTTTTTTTTATATAGGATAGGGTGACAAACGAGCACACAGTCCACGTGATGGTAAGTGGTTGCTGTGACCCATAGACATCTACATCTATCCTCAATAAAGAATCAAAATGCAGATGCGTTGTCACCCGTGAGGACTAAGATGGAATGCCTCTTTTCCAGTAAAAAGGGTCTCCAGTGTAGAGACACTCACCATACGAAACACAGCAGTATTAAGCTGCTATTTTACGTTGGTATTCTGTGAGAGCGTGGTCCTACCCCGGTCGAGCCGACCCATTTGTGCTACAACTATACTACTAATATAGCTGCAGCATGGCTCTACCACGTATAAAATCCGTTTAAACTTATACGTATTAAAATACGTATAAGTTCCGATCTGAAGGTTATATAAAAAGCCAGTATAATTGAATGCTCTGAGACATTTCAATTTAGGATAAATAAATAAGTATTTTATTGTAAATCAGCTTCCCTCGTTATTTTCCGTAGGATTTCTGAAACTATGGTATCTGAAATACACTCAAATAATGAACTGGTTACCAACAAGCTAAGATTTTCATCTCATCCCGACATTTTTTATAACAAAAGTGATTGACTGAAGTCGATATTACCAGTAAATTAATACACATAGGAGTGACATACGCACTAATCACATAATTCTTAGGGACTGCAGAAACCCATGGACACCAGCAACGCAACGACCAACTTCGAAGTGAGAAGGCTCCAGGTGTGTCACCTCTGAGGACTAAGATGGAACGTCTCACAGTTGATACTACGGGTATTATACTCGCTTTCTTTCCCTTCAAACCGGCACACAAAATTTGAATTTATTCTTAGTGATTAACACGTGACATTCCACTGTTGGGGACGTAACGTGTTATTTTCTGAGAAGTACTTGGCAATGTTGCATGGCGGTCTTCGAAATACTTTTACTCCTCAGACATACAGGTTTCCTCACGATGTGTAAATAAACCGCTGAGCACGCGAAAAATCAGTACTTGAAATTGCAATTCGCAATTTTACGGGTGCCGACGGAGTTCGAACCCTGCTCGCGTAAGTGAATAAATGTTGAATATGGTTCACTAAATTATAAATATCTAATCTACATCACTCAGTAAACGTCTACTGCGGGATATAGGGGCTGATTGGTGATCACAGTACCAGACCGTCTCTCACCTTTGGCGATGCTCCCCGTCGCTGATTTAGACATTTTATATCTTAAATAAATACAAGACAGTTACCGCCATCTTTCGGAAACTACAAGATCTTGTAGGCTCTTCCCTAGGTATGTCGTCTTTTACGACACCTATCGGATGAGATGGTGTAAAGTTTTCTGCTATGCAGTGAAAAATTAAAAACCGAAAAGTTGATTTTTTAATTATCTAGAAATTCTAAATAGGTAGTTTTTTTATTAAAAGAAGATTTGAAAGGAATTGATTTTAATTTATCACTCAATCATAATGACTTGGAATAGAAATTTCTCGCATTTCGCAAGTTCTCATCTACGAAGAAGTTTATTTGTGTGATTCGAGACGCATCATCATTTCGTTATTGCGGTGGCCATTTTGGAATTTGCGCGCTTCTAACTGTCATTAGGCAGTGATGCCAACTTCGTGAAATTACAAGTTACAGCCGCGTTCAACTATTAAATTATGGGTTCTTTTAAGTTTAGTCGTTCCTCTTTTTCTGGGCTTAATTGTATCGCTTATAAAGTAATTTAGACCCATTTCAGTGGCGAATTGTAAAAAATACTCGTAACTAACGATTTGTTTTAACGATTCTGTTAATGCTTCCAATGGCATTTCTATAAATAAATAACCTTAAATGTTACTTTATTGAGATGGTAATGATTTTATATTTTTAAAGCAAAAACGCTACAAAAGTTATGTTTTGGATTCATTTTAATTCTACATAAATAATAGAGCCGTGTACAGATAGCATAAGATAAAATACTAGTACTATCCCATAATATCATTCAGTGGGTGTTGTAAGAGGCGACAGGGAAAAACTGAAATAGAAAATCAGAGAACACTACCATCTTCCCGATAATAACTCAATAATAATAAAACATTAAGGTTGCCATCCCGCCAAGCATGGCAACGATGAAAATACCTCCCCAATGGAGAGGCCTATTTAATGGTGGACTTTTGATGAGTTTTAGGTAATAAAATAATCGATATAGAGGACGATGCTCCTTAAATTCATTTTTAATTTGGGCATGCAAAAGTTTTAATACTATGCCACAACAATTAGACATGGATTTATTTAACACCAGTGTTCGTGAACCAAAGAATACGCTTTCTCATAATTTTACGTTATTTTTTTACGTGGTAGAGCCATGCTGCAGCTATATTACTGATATATTTATAACACGAATGGGTCGGCTCAACCGGGGAAGGAACCTCTCACAGAATATCAGCGTAAAATAGCAGCTTAACACTGCTGTGTTTCGTATGGTAAGTGTAGAGAACCGGAGACCCTTTTTACTGGAATCGAGGCATTCCGTCTTAGTCCTCAGGGGTGACAATGCATCTGTATTTTGATTATTTATCGAGGAAAGATGTAGATGTCTATGGACCACAGCATCCACTTACCATCAGGTGGACTGTGTGCTCGTTTGTTACTCTTATCCTATATAAAAATCTTTAACTAGATCTCAATAACCATAATAATAACCATACACACATGGTTATTATTATGGTTATTAATATTTTACATCAACTTGTTATATGTTTACTGTTTTTATTCTATTTGTGAAAACTAGTGATTAGCCTTCTTCCACAATTTTTTTCTTCTATTAATTACAGCTAAAAACATCACTTGATGTTTTTAGCTGTAATTTTTCCAATATGATAAAATAAAATCCTTAATAAAGCGCACACTTGTTTTTTCATAGGTACTTATATTTTAATGCATTTGAGAGTGGACAGATAGAATAATACGTCTCTAGACCCGTAAACCTAAGCTCGAATAGAACTCACCATTCACCCGAAGGCACGCTTACCACCAAACCATGCAGTCGATACAAAGCACGCTACTCCAACTTCGAACTGCACTTGGCTTGGCGCCAAACTTCGTCCGTCTGAATATTTTTACCACATTTCCCACAAAACTCGATACCCGCCGCTAAATACCGTAACAATTTCAATCAAAATAGTTCGCCGATATTGTCAATGCCCCAGGCATTACATAAGTTGTCCGGGCAGAGCGCACAATGGTTGCTTATATTAAAATAGTTTGACCGGCGATATTGCGTAATTTTGTACACCTGCGCGCTAGTCATCAATACAATTTTATTGTTTAACTTTTTTATATACTTCGCGTGATTAAAGTGGAATGACGAAATATTAATAATCTTTATTTTAACTGAGTTAAGCACTTGTTTTGTTGGCCGATATTTCATGAATAGAACGCTGTGATGTTTTTTAAATATTGTAGGCAACCAGTTACTGTAATTATTTCTTTCTTGTTTTTTTTTTAAACTCCACCGAGTCAGTAATTCAATCTTAGGGCGATGTATATGCTTTTACAACAAAATCCCAGAAAATATACAATATTTGACCTCCTCAAAGTTCAAAAACTTTATTTAACAAAGTTTGTATAAAAAGGGTAATTATAATATTAAGGAATTTATGGATGACAATATGAGATAAAGAGGTTATGGCTACCTAGCTATTTCTAATTTGTTCTGTGCGGTTAATTGTGTAACATATATGATTATAAACTATTTTTTTTAAAGTCCCGCTGGGTTTCTTGCTGGTTCTTCCCAGGACAAAAGTATTTTCCGAACAAGTGGTGAATTAAACATAAAATTGACTTTCAATAAGTATTATTAATAATCTATACTGAAAAAAAACTTTCCATTTCTGTTTAAGACGTAGCTACTGATGAACTTACGCCATAAACCCTTTTCACTGGCAACGAGTCCATCTCCATCTTAGTCCTCAGTAAGGGCCGCAGCATCCACTTACTAACAGGTGGACTGTGTGCTCATTTGTCACCTTTGCTTGTATAAAAAGCAAACCTTACGAATATAATACATATAATAATGTTCACACAAATTGTTATTCTTTAATTAAGTTTACATTTTAAAATATTAAAACTTGTAATTAAACGGAAGTTGGTTATCAAGTTTTTTATATGGGTGTTTTTAAAACAGCTAATAGCATCGATACGTATTCACATATATAACATCTAAGTGTGACGTAACCTGAATTTTTCTGCTTCGAGGCAATTTTCTTATCAAAATGCACCCTCAAAAATCACACGCCATGGAACCAGTAAACAATGTATTGAAAATATCTACTTGTCGATCACTCATGCATGATTTGAAGCGATAGCAAAAACTTTTTTAAGAATTACCGGAACAAGAAGGCGATCGTCATGCCTGAATGGGCGGGAGACCTAGCGGGGAGCGGAGCGGCCGAGTGCCGTGAGAAAACCAAGCACAGATGTATCGCGTACATATGGAAAAATATGCTTTTTTACATCGCCATGAATTGATTTATTTCTTTGAGGTAGATTCATTGCTTAGACATGGGTACGCAGAAACATTTATTGTTTTATTATTTTGATTTCCTCCCGTATGTGTAATGTTGATATCAATTGTTTAAACAAAAAAAATCGTTTCCAATATTAACATCGTTCCCGCTCATGTAATTTTAGAGGCTTTGAAAATTTTTGCTTTCAAATTTTATAGTTTATTCTTAATTATGCATTCTTTTACACGATGAATTTAAGTGAAAATAAAATTATATTAATTTTAAATAAAACTTATTTTCCGAATTCTATTGCGTTTAATTTCACTTATTTTACTTATTTTTAATTCCTGATCGAGCTTCCTTAAGCTTTTAAATAATTATTAATTTTTGTTCCGTCGGGAAACGTTTGCAAATAAAAATAAGTAAAATTAAACGCAATAAAATCCGAAAATGAGTTTTATTTAATGTGTATAGTACGTGTAAATAAAGTATAATCATTATGTTAACTAATCGTCTAAAATAATCAGATTGAATATAGATATGAGTAGTTGTTTATATTCCAGCTGCTAAATTTAACCATTGTGCACTGTAACAGAAATCGAAATTCCATCTGCATCAAATCGATGTTTGGCAGTCCACTGCCCCGCATTTCAGCAGGATTTTTACCATCACATTATGGAATTTACCGTCGCCAGCGGTTTTTACTGACTCTGACTTAGGGACCTTCAAGAAAAGAGCCCACTCCTTTCTAAAAGGCCGGGAACACTTCCGCAATTCTTTTTTTGGTATTGGTTTTCTGGTATTGCAGATGTTAATGTGATCACCGTATGGTCGTTTGTCTTCTCTTCTATAAAATAAAAATAATAAGTCGTGGGTTGCAGTCCCCCATTCGAATACTATTGTGGACCTCCCAGACCAACCACTTTAAGTTGACTTGGAGTGTACGGAATTAGTAATTTGTATACATTAGATATAAAAATGATTTAATTCACGCCAATGCTGCACGCTTTTGTTACGTAATAAAAAAATAAGTCGTCCGGGTTATAAAACTTTCTAGTAAAGAGTTTTTTTTATGTTCCCATCAAACAGAGAAATACTCACGCTCACATAGAATTCTATGGTATTTCGGTAATACTTGCGCTGTCAGCTGAGAGGTTTTTACAGCTTTATCGGTCTAAGGGCTCAGGGCGCACGCTGCAAAATCGTCGATAACCGAGCGTAACACTACTTGAGGAACGACTTCTTACCAACGTATTTCTTATCACAGAATACCAGCGTGAAATAGCAGCTTAATGCTATGTTTTGTATGGTGAGTGTAGAGAATCTGAGATCTTTTTTACTGGAAACGGGGCATTCCATCTTAGTTTTCAGGGGTGACAACGCATCTACATTTTGATTCTTAATCGAGGTTACTACATCTGTAGGTGTTTATGGGCAACAACATCCACTTCAGGTTGACTGTGCGTTCGTTTGTCACCCTTGTTCTGAGTAAGTGAAGTAGTACCATATAATGCTCCATAGACGGCTCCGTGGCGCAGTGGCTTAGCAATGAGTTGTTGCGCTGGGGGCCGCGGGTTCGAATCCCGCACGGAACAAGTATTTGTATGGCCTACAAATAATTGTTCCGGGTCTGGATGTTTGTCCTCGTGCAATTTATGTTTGTAAACTGCCTCCACGATGCAGGACAAAATCCTAGTGTGGGGGTAAGGTTTTAAAAAAATGCTGTAAATTAATGTATGACTGTAAGAACACATCACTCATCATCAAATACCCTCGTTTGTTACCCTTAAATTTAAAGTTAAAGTTACAGACTATATACGAGTACGTTCAACTTCTGGAGACAGACCTCAATTAATCTTTGAGATTGTTTTAAGGCAAGGAAATGTCCGCCGCACTGCTCTTTTACATGTCTTCGAAATATTTTATTTTAATTTCTCAGACATGCAGGTTTCCTCACGATGTTAAATTTGCATTTCAAAATTGTAATAAACAATTTCATTGATGCCGGCGGGGATCAAACCCGGGTTGCGAGCGTTTACGCTGCTTTCTAACTTTTACTTGCATAAAAAGATAATTAAATACAAATTGTTAAACGCTTGGAACAATATCTAATCAAAACTTAATATAATTAATTCCGGTTATCTTACTTATCTTGATAATACAAACAACGAAATCATCAAGTCTTATGTACTTACATGGAATATTTTAGGTCATCTGTGTAGTAGATTATAAAGTTCTAACATTAAAATAAAGTACAAAACTCTTTAGAGTTCCGGTGACAAGCTGACAACACTAGCTGGTAGAATACCTATTACGATTGAGCGGGTAGCTTCGGGATAGCTTAGTTGTCAGTGTACTTGCATTATCCTGGTTGTATATGTAGGTATGGTTATATAGGTTGGTTAAATAGGTCCTGGATTCGAATCATTTCAGAAACTCACTTTTGAAAAATATTTAATCGAATGTCAAGATTTCTCGCAACAGCTCAACTTATGAATTGATATTAATATAATACTCAGGATTTTATACAGTGTAGACAATTTAGGAAATTGAAATGTACTCAAGGGAATTTATTTGCTAAGTATAGGAGCCCTTTTCTGCCTAGGAGTCCGGCTGTATGGTGCAGTGCTTGCACTGAAGGGTATAGAGCGCCAGCATAACCACAGGTTGTGAGGCATTCCATCTTAGTCCTCAGAGATGACAACGCATCTGTAGCCTCTTTGTTTGAAGTTGCCTGAAGATGCCCATGGACTGCAGTAGCCACTAACCTACAGGTGGACTGTAAGTTCGCTTGTCACTTCAGTATTATTAAAAAAAAAGAAAATAATATGACGATGGAAAATTTTACTTAGCAAAATAGCTAAATACCCAATTTCATAACAACTATAATTTAAATCGATATTTACAATTTCCAGCTGCATATACCCACACCATCGCCATCCTATAAAAAAAACTCTTGCTTATAATTTGTACGTCCATCTGCCGACCAATAGCCAAATGGCAAAAAAAAACTAATTATAATTTAAGCCCTTTTTCCAATAAACGCTGACCTTAAAAATACGCTTCGATAGGAGATGTATTAAAAATTGAAAATAACAAGTTGCGTGCAACGACCTACAGATAGTGGAGAAAAATTATAGAAGTCGATGAACGCCAATTGCAAATTAGATCGTATCGTCATAAAAGTAAAATACTATTTTGAATGCACATTAACCTAGCAGATGTTGTATGGAACTAAGATTAGGGGAACTAAGGCATAAAAAGCGGTCAGCCAATCAAGAGCTGGTATTATCGTATGTCTCTTTTGCACCGCCGACCGCACCGCTCTTTCTAATGCTGATATTTTTTTTCCTATCTTATTCTAATTCCTTATTCAAATGTGAGCCATCGAATTCCAGGAGCGCATAGCCGTTTATACGTAGGGTTTAATTAAGTTTTTTCATGTTTACCTTTACGGTATTCGATAACGATTTATGGAAAAACTTTTAATTGAACAGTGCTGTGCAGGGAATTAATATAATCCATCAATATCGAACAAATCATACTCTATGACGTACTCTATTATTTTTACATATTGCTTAATTCTGGTAATAAAGGATTTAGAGTATTTTTTGCTTTATTTGTGAAGTAATTAAAAACGCAAAAAGACACTTAACGTAATTATATAACTATAATTAAATATCCATTTAAATATCCTCTTCCATGGCCATGGTTAGCAAGTTGCGTGGGCCATGGAGATCGCAAATGCTGATAAACACTTTATTGTTCATACCTTTGGGTAAATTGTTGTTTTAAATGTTTTTATCATTCCTTTGCATTAGGGTGCTGACAGACTATGACTTATACTTCTAAACAAGTACATATTTACTGTTTGTATTACATCTTAGTCCTCAGATGTGACAACGCATCTGTAACCTTCTTTATTTGAAGGGTGGTTGCAGTTCTACATGGGGTTCAGTAGCTAGATACTTATCAGTTTATCACCAGGTGGACTGTAAGTTCATTTGTCACTTCTTTAAAAAAAAAAATAGTGAATAGTGATGTATGCTCTTATCCATATTGGGCTTAGGATTCTATTTGGAAATATTTTTTCAGTCTTTCCGTAAGATTGCAGTTCCAGGAGCATGAAATCTGAAAATATGTTGCTCCTCGTAAAACAATTAAAAATGTGTTCATTTCCGCCAACCATTAGTAAATAAATTATTTATAGAAAGAATGGTGACAAACAAGCACAAAGTCCACTTGATAGTAAAGATAATCTACAATTTCGTTGTTATCTTTGAGGACTAAGGTGGAATGTCTCCTAACCATTAAAATAGGTCCAGTTCCCGTCACTCACCACACGAAACAACAGAATTAAGTTGCTATTTTACGCTGGTATTCTTTACGTATCCCTTCCCTGGTTGAGCTGAGCAAATCGTGCCATAACACATTCTCCAGTATGGCGCAGATTACTACTTGAGAACACTACCTACTAGAGCTTTTTTTTTGGCTGACGTTTCCTTTAATCGACTATTTGGAACTCAGTAAGTAGCCTTAATAATAGAATAAGTGGCTTTTGTTCAGTTCAAACGTAAAATTTATTCGCTTCGCAATTTCACTTTAATTAATAAATACATCTAAATTGGTTTTCATATGAAAATTATACCATTTCTATCGTAGAGAGGTTCGTTACAAACAACTTGTTGTATATTTAATTCACTTCAAAAGGTATTCCCTTTTATTAAGTAATATTTTATTCTTTATCATGCACAATTTATATAAGTGTATACACATATTTTATTTTTACCGTTGCCGTTACAGTTACAGCCTACCAAATTCCACTCCTGAACATAAGCCTCTCCATAGATTGCCTCATAGGGGGGGACATTTGCCATAGTTGCCACACTTGGAAAGCGGGTTGGCAACTGCAGTTTTTTACTTTTTTAGTCGTTATTAGAAAGAATGCCGCTGCCCATCTCCTGATTTGTTTCCCTCTGTCGCCTTTTACGACACCCACGGGTTCATAATGGGGTAGCGAATATTCTTACACCGCCACTACTCGCTTAATTTTATTTTTATTTACTTTTATTAAATAATTATAAAATCATTATATAAATTTAAATATCAGACGGTAGGCGCTTGGCTTAAATTTCATAGTCTACGTATATACATAATCTCGAGTTCGATGTCCGGCGACGGACGCCACGAACGCAACATCTTCAAAATCCATCTCTAATGCGTAAATTACAAAACGTCGTACAGAAAATGCCTATTTACAGTCCGTTGTATTAAGAGTCCTCATTTTTCCAATTCTGAATGACCGACATCGCACAGAGGCCGCACGAGATGTCTCACATCCGGCCACTCATTGTCTCCTGAGATTTAACAGCCGTATCAGGTGACTGGAATCCTGTTTGGCCACACCTCTGTCCCCTGCAGGCCTTTATGTGTAAAAAGGGATTATGTTTTAGCCAAAGAAAATTTTTATATACGAAAACCGCATCCGTGGTGATTGTAATTAGACTGTCCTATTTGATAAAGGTTAAACTGAAGGTTTTTTTTAGTTTTATTTGATATTATATAATTTTTCTCCGTGAAGAATTATATCTTTAACTGAAGTTTCAAAAACTAAGTCAAATTGTGCAGTGTAGATGATTTAAGCGGTTTAAACCTTCTATATATGTAATTACTTTAAGGGTTGACTGGTATAGAATGCTTATAGCGTTACGTCCATCTACTGTACCTGTTTGTATGGCCAACTATTAATAAATAAATTAAAAATACATTAAAATTTCTAAGTCATTTAATATGTAGTCTGTGTCGTGCTACATTTATATTGCTATAATTCTAAAATTTATCGTAAATTGGCTGAACAAGTGCAGAGCCAATCCCACCCATCACTGGTCGGATGATGAAGCATTTTGCTCCATTTGTTAAATATTACGTGTCTGCATTTGACCCAGTTATTGTTCAGTTAATATCAATCAAGAAACTCGGTTTGAACACAAAATATCCGTCCTTTGGAATCGTGCTATGATTTATTCGCATCTCAAGGTAACGCTTAATAAATATTATTGAGATCTTGCTTCGTAAAAATAAAAATAAAAAGAAAAGCAACAGCCAATATAAGTCTCAAAGTTGGAAACAAGCTTATTTCTTTTTGAGAGCCTACACTTTTAAAGTACAGGGAGAAGTCCATCATGCTGTTCCAGTAGGAATGGCTGGACTTCAAGTTTCTTTTGCATATAGATATAAATCAAATATATTATTTCTAAATTCTTAAAGGTACCCATTTCCGACTTCCGAAGTTGTGTCATGGTGGAATTAGGAAACTGCCCTGCTAACACTGCCCCATACTATAAGTAGGTGTCGTGAGAAGCTACGGAGAAAAAATCCAAGAGAAAGACCAACGGTTCTGCGGTGTAGGTAAACTATAATAAACTGCAGGTCTAAAAAAATTAAAAAAATTCAAAGACATGTGAAGTCCGCCAACAAGCATTGAGGCAGCGCAGCGGACACTTCTTTGCTTCAAAAATGAAAGGAGTTCTGTGCAAAGCAGCAGTGAGATATAGGCCGTAACTTTTACTTTAACACATGTTCTCACAATGTTTATTATTTATTTATCATGCGGTACATCAGCACTTGAAGTTACGATTTCAGTGTTGCTGGCGGAGATCAAGCTCAAGTTGGTAGCGTACTTTAAAATTTAAATACAGCACCCAGGCCTCATTTCGTCCCGTGAGTGTTTTAAAAGGAGACTATGGAAAAATGTGTAAGACATCTGGTACTGCTATCACAAATCTGCTCTTCAAACGTAGCGATTACGGCATATTCTTCCTTAAACGGAAGATAACCATGTCCAATTTATAAATAGAAAAGATTAACAATTATTTTATATTTTATTTTATAAAAAATAGTAGTAAATAGTATAATAGCTACACTGTACCGTTAATACCTCTGCTCTAGAGACTTTTGATGATTCTATGTCTTCTTGAGTAAACGTTGTTTACTGGTTCAATGGCTCTTCTTCCGACTTAAAAAAAGGAGGAGGATTCGACTTTATTTTTTATGTATGTACGTTATGGCATTACATTTGTCAATGATGAACTGATTTTAATGATTATTTTTATATTAAATTTTTATTTCATGTGTGGCTATCCTGTAAATTTGGCGAAAAAATTCCATCTCTAAAGACTACAAAATAGTGGATGAAGTTTTAAATGGAACTGTATAGACGACATTGAAGTACCACTCAAAAGAGTAAAAAAATAATTTTAATATAAAGCTTTTGCTTTATATTAAAATTATTTTTTTACTGTAAATAGGCAGACTTTAAACAACTGAAAAAAATTTAATAGGTAGTGAAACTATTTTATTTTGAAGTCGGGGCTTTAATTCTTCTATGCTCGTACATACTTCTTTTGAGTTCTTTAAAGTCGGCTTTTACTTTTTATTAATTGTTGATTTTTTAATTTCAAAATATCCCGAATTTTATATCAATGCATGTAAAGTAAAAATATGTTTAGCTTTTTATTAATTATGTTCAGAGGCCAATCTATTTCCTATACGTTTTCTATTTATGGCAGGATGAGATAGAACGACATATTCTGTTTCGCAGTCGATTTACATAATTGTGGATTAAAGATTAACATTTTTTAAATAAAATTGTCAGCAAATTCAAGCAAAGCAGCCTGCAGATGCGTTATCACCTCTGAGGGCTGAGATGGAATGCCTCGCAGCCTGTAATTATACTTACGAAACAAAACAGTGCAAGAACTGATATTTAGCGTCAGCAGATAAGATGGTGGTACCTAACCAGACCGACTGCTAGACAGAAAACAATTCCTACAACCTAGTTCCCGTATTATTCTCAAAATGATTAACATTATAAGCCATCATATGTTGAAACCATCATATTTAATTGTATGTAAAACCATTATTCTAATCTTAATATCCTATAATATCAACATTAAACAATTAAAGGACATCGATAAAAGGCCAATAACTATTACGTAATGCGCCAAGGGTACATGTCTTTAATTTTCCAAGCGCGCAAAGAATGACGTTTCGCCATAAATTTAGAAAAAAAAACATTTACCTACTAGACCCAGTCCCGAGAAGGACATTGTTTAATAATGATAATTAACGACGAATAATGTCGGCAATTCTATGCGCATATTCGCAATGTGCCAAACAAGGACATCGCTCGTTTCCGTGTTGAATCACTAAAATATACGAACATGCGACAAGCGTCCAGCGTGCAGAGTAGTAGTAAAATAAAACTCGAGTTTAATTAAATGTTATCCAATTTAAAAAAAAAAATACGACAACTATTTACCTTAGATCAACTAGAAAAATAAAATTGGTGTATCTTTTCTACTTAGGTATAGGCTATGAGGCATATTACTCCTCGGAGGTGACAACGCATCTGTAGCCTTCTTTGTATGTAATTAGCTGCAGCTGTCCATGGATTCCAGTAGCCACTTACCATTAGATGGCCTGTCAGTTCGTTTGACACTTTAGTATTATAAAAAACAGTTTTAAGAACTAATACTGTAACCACTAAGCCCAAAACCACTACACTAGGAAAAACTTACCACCATTGCTAAAAGGACACGAAAAATAAATACGCCTCCGCTCAACAATTAGACCAAAATACGAACATGCACACACAAATGCGGGTTGACTCACGTCGACCTTCAAATAGACCAGTCTAATCGTAGTTTTAACCAATCAGTAGTCAGGACACGCCGGTACTCAGTCCTTTGTTCGTTATCATTGGTTCTTCACGGCATTTTGTAAAAATGACCTTTTTGCTAACGATATATTTTATATTATATCACATTATTACCTTTTAAGGATTACTTGATTGAGTGATAACTTGGTAAAAGATGCAAGAAGTCGATAGATGCACGTAGTTCCTATGCCTATGTTCAGCAGTGGACTAGTGAAGGGCTGTAATGATAATGATGATGATGATGACGACAGAAAAACAAATCACATGGTAGTGTTACACCTGTAATTGTTTTAGCAAATGGATACTACCTATTTCTAAATAAATCGATAGCATATCAATCTATGCATGATATCACGACGTTTACATTTCACTAACACTTTTTATTTTTTATTTACGTAATTATTCAGGACTTCTAAATTTATCACATAACTTATAATATTATATTAGTACAATACAATTTAATATAGTGCTGATCTGGCTGCATAAGTTCCGTTGTCTACATTTGCGTTAATACTCAAGTGTTAGTACCTACCTCTACCTAACACTTGAATGTATGTATGAAATTGTAACTATGAAATTGCCGTTTTGTTGAATTGGTCACTTTAAACTGTAACAGATATTGTATGACTGGTAATTCTGCAATATTTCTATATTTATATCTATGGACTCTATTAAAATTTGTGTTATTTTTGAATATGAGTTACGACATGGAAACAAAACGTCTCAAACGGCTTTAAAAGAGTTCATGGATTCATGTCCAGCAGTCTTCTATAGCAAGGGCATTAACGAACTGGATATAAAATGGAAAGATGGTGTTTATAGTTAAGGCAAATATTTTGATTAATATTTTTCTCATAAATAACGGCAATTTTAAAGTTAAAGAAGAATAGATAATAATAAAACTATAAAAGAACTTGATAGATAATAAATATTAGATAAACGCTAGGTACTACATATTAAAAGAAGTATGAAGGCAGACAGACGTGGACACGGAACTAAATCTAAAATTTAAAACTTGTAATTTGTAAATACGTAGATTTTGTAGTAGTTCTACTTTTATTTTTATTTTTGAAGGCAACGCAACGCATATTGCGTTTTTCTGTTCACTTCTGAAATTTTTT
Organism: Parnassius orleans; assembly: GCA_029286625.1. Classification (NCBI taxonomy): domain Eukaryota; kingdom Metazoa; phylum Arthropoda; class Insecta; order Lepidoptera; family Papilionidae; genus Parnassius; species Parnassius orleans. Next base: position 3,280,143 of record JAGSMP010000089.1, read on the forward strand.
TCTCGCAAAATACGTACGAGTTAGTTTTAGTGGCGTATGAACCACCGCTGAAAATGTTGATTACTTCTTTCTTTTGAAACTTTTTTAATTTGCAACTTAACAATGCTACGGCGTGCGTAGTTTTAAATTTTTTTTGTTAACCTTTCTATTTCGCTCACATTGTTTAGTTGCTAAAACCTACGTTTCAAATAGTAAACCGCCTGGCATTTTATAAACCAACAGTTGAATATGAAGTATTAATATAGTTTTAGAGTATTTTTGAAAACTATAACTCCGTTAAAATGTGGGTCACTTACCTGATAGTAAGTGGACCACAGCATCCACTTACCATCAGGTGGGCTGTGTGCTCGCTTGTTACCCTAATTCTATAAAAAAATATTAGTAAATTTTGGTTACAGAAACTTTACAATTTCTTAACATTTCAGAAAATATGTATTATGACTAACTAATAGAGAAGATTTTGCACACAAGCCTGCTATACAGAATAAAAATTATACATTTTAAGTTTTTCGAGCCAGAATTAATAGAGCACTTATCGAATATTTTCGATGTCCTGTCGTTGTCTATCTCAGAATTTTTCTCCGAGACTACACATAAATAAATGATTGACAATTTATATATGTAGTTACAAAATTCATTCATTACCGTCTATCAAAAGTTCACTGCTAAACATAGGCCTACTCCATTGATTGTCTAATATGGGATATTCGCCATAGTTGTCACGCTAGCAGGCGAGTTGGAAACCACAGTTTTTTTTATATATTTATTAAGATATTGCTGCCCACGTACGCTGTACCCTCGGCATGATATGGGATAGCATATTGCGTATTCACGGTAAAATTATGAAATATAAGATGCAATATTATTTGCCCAAATACAGATCACGAGATTCACGAGAGATTAGTAAAAACTAAGGAGTTAATATTTATATTCTGTGATTATAATAAAATATAATATATATGTCATAATATGTCACTCAATATTTTGTGTTTATATGTATTATATTTTATTTAAAATTTTCCCAAGAAATGTTGTCTATTGTGTTCTACTTCTACCGTAAACTCCCTAAAGTTTCGCCAAGAAAACTCTGAAAAGAGTCAAATCAAAAAATAAGGCGTAAATGTAAGGAAAATATCAGATGTTTTCAAACAGAAACATTTTTCAAGTAAAATGCTTCAAAATTGCTGTCCATACGTTCAGACATCAGTTTAAAATTAATCCTAAAAAAAAACTTTCGGATAGGGAATTTCTATGATTTAAAATTATTTGGATAGAAAATTCTAGTGATTTGTTGTAATGAACAAAACAATTTCGGTGTGTGATTGATGGCACGGATCTCTCATTGCAAGTACGAGTACCTATAGCTTGCACTGCAATGATTTTTATGGAAACAAAATGTTTAGTTTTTCTTTAAAAAAATAATTGGTCATATGCACGGGAACCCTATTAAAGTGTAAAATAATCTAAAAATATTTTTTTGTTTATTTTTTTATTTTCGCAACTCCTAAAGTTACGACATAGGTATTATAAAATAAAATATGACAAAATGAAAAGGAAAACCTTGCTATTGTAAGTCCCCAGTATAATTCCAAAAGTTTGCAACCTCGCACACACAGTCCGATTTTCTTGGAAGCGGATCTGACATGTAATTATTTTTTTATTACACCATACCATGGGAGTTCAACGCCATCACATTAATTATAATATTAACAAGCGAGGGTCTCGCTTCAGTTAGCTACTTTGCCTAACGAGCGCTCCGTGACGCTTCAAATTGTAAGACATTTGGAAATTATTGAGTCTAAATGAAAATGCAGTTTATCAATATTACAGATGACATAAACGGTTCTTCAACGTTTCTACGAGTACAACAAAAACAGCCACAAATGTAGAGTCAGATGACCTAATGATGATGGTGATGATAATGGTAAATTTCTAAGCATAATTTTTTGGGCATGATTTATCAGGGATATATTATGACAACATAATTAAAAGAAAAAAAAATTTAATAATATTTTTATTATTATCATATCATCGATTCCATTATACATAAGATATTGAATTAATAAATTTATCTATTTTCTTGAGATCACCGAAAGAAAATACCCTTTACCTTTATAACGAAATATAAATAATAGAGGCACCGCTCAAGTTTTTTTTATAAACATGGTAAGTGGATACTGTGGCCCATAGACATCTTCAACTATTCTCGGTTAAGAATCAATATGCAGATGCGTTGTCACCCCTGAGGACTAAGATGGAATGTCTCGTTTCCAGTATAAAGAGTCTACACTCACCATATGAAACACAGCAGCATTGAGCTGCTGTCTCACGTTGGTATTCTGTGTGAGCGTGGTCCTTCTTACTTAATATAGAATCACATAGCTTTTTCGCATCAAAATCCGCTCAGGAATTATCGATTATGGATTAACGATAACATAGAAGCAGCAATCCATTTGCGGTTAAGTTCCTGCTTAAACTTTTTAAGATTACAGTCGGTAACAGAACAATGTCAGTATCTAATAATGTCTTCCAGACCGAATTTCGGTCACGGCTCAACGGAGACTAGCCATCTGTACAGTACAGGATAACAGTGCACGAGTGTATGCGCAAACACAGGTGCACTCTCTATTCCCTCACTCTCATAGTCCGATGGGAGTCACGACCGCAGAGATTTCAGGTGCAGGTGTTTTCCGAGGCACGGGGGTGAAACACAGTCATCTTTCTGAATCTGTGCTACATTTACATTTTTTTCCCGACCCTGGAATCAAACCAGTGACTCATGATCAGCAGCCGCGTTTACGATCACTAGACCAACGAGGCACTCAAAACAAAACAGAATAGATACAATTTGACAAATAAGAATTTGTGAAACAGTTTCAACAGAGTTTTACGATAGTATAAAAATCTAATTCAGTACAATATCTATTATCATAATAAAAAAAAATCTAAATTATCATACAGTTTTATTCCCTACGGTATAGTGCCAAGAACACTGGCTGCGTTTCCTCCCTGAATAACTTTACATAGCTTTTGAGCGAGAAAAGAACCAGCCCTCTTATCAGCAGCAGCGACGACCACTACATAAAGTTCCTTTAGAAACTTCATCGCACGTGGATCCCACCTAAATAAATGAATTTACAGATAATCATTTCGAACATTGAATCAAATAATTCATTTACAATTATAATAATTAGAATAATTCCGTAAGTTAAAAAAAAATCGCTTATATTCTAGTGCAACTTGTCAGTCAATCTACTGGGGTTGAATTTATGTCAAGTTAGAAATAACAGGTCCCTAGAACGTCGGGTAGGAACGGGTTTTTGTTCCAGCCGCATTATTAAAAGAGTATGCGTTGCATGCAACTGCTTATTCAGCATAAAGGTAATTGCTTAGTACGTGAAATCAGCTGTCCTTACCTTATTTTTAGTCTCAGTTACAGGACACTGACCGACGACGTAGAAGACATAAAATTCCTTTAATCTCTTATCCCATAGTTTTACTAAATTTTTATTTCCACCGGTTCGCCAGTTGAGAATTGTCTTTGAGACTTTAATAGCATCCACAGTACTACAAAATTCCCTCTATAATGTCATCTATGACAAAATTCCCTCTATGATACACCTTAGTCCTCACGGCTGACAACGCATCTGCATTATGATTCGCAAACGAGGATAGATGTAGACGTCTATGGGCCACAGCAACCACTTACCATCAGGTGGACTGTGTGCTCTCTTTTCACCCTTACCCTATAAAAAAATCTATGAGGTAGATTTATTTTCAGCATTGTTTTGTAGGTTGTAACGGTAATGCAGAACCAAGTACAAAAACTGAATATAAAATAATACAAAATAAGGCGTTGCTGCTTACAAAAGAAGGCACTGCTGTTCAAAGCCCACCCCATAAATTAACTCATAATTATGTAGGGATAGGTGCCACGCTTGACAGGTGGTTGGCAACGTAGTTTTTATTTTCAGTTCTTATCAGGAAGATGCTGCTGCCCAATTCCTGTTTCAGTTTCCCTCTGTCGCTTCTTACAACACTGACGGGATGATATAGAGTAGTGGCTTCTCTTACACCTCCAATACATTGACTATTGTTGTTTTATTATAAAATATTAATATCATAAAAACACATAATATAATAAATATGTCTCTGTGCATTTTAAAATAAAAAGTTCTCTCAGTTAAAAAGCTAATTGTAAGGATTTTATTTTATCGCCTCAACTTTTCGCTTCCTTGCACGCAACATACGGGCTATGGGGATTATAATCTTTTTGATAACTCGTATATTACGTAGAAAAGGTTACAAAAAGGCTCAATTATGCTAATTAATGCATGTAACGGAAGGTAAAAGATATAAGGTAAAATATTAGAAGAACGAAAAACTACTGTTATAATTAAAAAATATATAACTTGCTGATTTCTTAGTTTCCTATTACAACCATTTTTTTTTTGCCGATGCGTTATTCATATTATAACGGCAATTTATTCGATGTAATCGGTAAAAGGTTGTCGATCTCTGGTTTGTAACGCCGGAGTTGTACCGCGCGCAGTATGCTAATATATGCGATTTTATGATTGCCGTACAAAATCTTAACGGTTGATGCTTTTCGTTCCTCTCTTTGTAGCTGTTTGCACCTGCTTGGCAGGGACGCTCAAACTTTTCTTGTTTTTGTCTTGTTTGTATCTATCTTTAGAATTATTAAATGGTATATCTTAATAGGATTGGTTCTTAATGAATACCAGGGTGATTTAATCTTAAAAACGGTATTAAAATATGTATATACAACGTTGAAATATAGTTGCATTTATCACCTAACTAAAAATTCCCTCATTTAGGTATTTAAATGACAAAGTTGTTCTTTTAATGCAAATAGATATATGCGTATAATGAGCAATGGGCTTGTAAAGGGCTGTAATGAATGAAAAAAGATATTGAATTTTTAGTTCAGAAAACCCCCTTTTTGTTAATTACATCTTCATTACACGAAGATCTTAATTCGAAGAATGTATGTACTCGTAAAAACAGAGTTATTAGGGTTATAGATAGGTTATAAGATGAAACAATAATTTTACATTGTAGTTATATAATAAAGATAAAGTAGATCATATACATCAGAAATAATTATGTCTTAAACACATAAAATATGGAGGATACCACGCAGTTTTTAATAAGCTTTACTTTATTTCTAGTATTAATAAAATAAATTCAACGCAAATAAATTAAATATGACGAGGATAAACATAATAAGACCCTCAACCGAGTTCTGTTTTATACTCCATTAAAACATAACGTAAAGTCATTTAAACTCCATGCCACCCGACTAAAACATCTCAAAGCGACGACCTCTCGGTACGACAAACGTAATAAATCATTCGCCCGATACTCGATATCGGGAGAAAAATACATTTAAATCGTAATTCGAGCCTTGGCCGCACTATCGACGCACACTGAGAAAATACACGCACACGAAATAAACAAATGTGTACATAGACGAACTACTACCACATGAGTAAAGAAACCCAGTTTCTTTACTCATGTGCTGCTACTGCACAATTTGAGCAGAACTCACACATAAACACGGACCGGCCTGTACGCACACTCAAAATGGCCATACACAAGAAAGTTTATCGTGCCGCAGTAAATATCGACAATTAATATTCGATAATTATGTGCTGGCGGTCGAAAACATGGCTATAATTCAAATCACCGCTCGTCGTCATTTTTGTTAGGAGAAAGTTTAGAGATTTTATAGTTTTGAAAACCTGTTATTACGTTATAAAATAGATTGGACTTGAGTGAAGTGGAGTTAATTTAATTGCAACATTGATGTTTTATAGCGTGATAAAAAAATAACAAGTCGTTGTCTACGCATATATCGCAAGCGGATGTTACGATTTCTCTGTTTATTTATTTATCTTCTCAATGAATATAATAATGTCAAAAAAGCATAGTTTTGTTTTATAACAAGTAGTGAAATTAAAAAATTTGTACAGCCGACTTCAATATAAAAAATTATTTATTGTTGATTTTTAAAACCGCTCGACCGATTACGATAAAATTTAAATAGGACCACCTGAAAAATATACCCTTTAAAAAAAAACAATTTTTCAAATCGGTTCAGGCGTCTTCGAGTAATCGGTGAATATACATAAAAAAACCGACGAATTGAAAACCTTTTTTGAAGTCGGTTAAAAAAATACGATAAACAATTTTAATTTATTTACATATCTTTATCATTATCATTGCAACCCAACACTTGTCTGTTTCTGGACAGAGACTCAGAACAATTATACGCTTTTCTGCTATTAATTTTTCTTTACCTAAATAAATCAAGAATATTCTAAAAAATTAGAGAAACAACATGCTGTTAGTTATTTTATTTGAAATCGCATCTGTGACCTCTGCTAGAAATTGGTTGCAGTAGCCACTTACAGTATCTATTTACATTCAGTTTCCCTCTGTTACCTTTTACGACACCCACGTGATGATGCTGTGGTGTACGTAATAGATACCACTATTATACGTCATATGCAGCAGCTTGGGTATATACAGATCATAAATACTAAAGTTTATTTATATTGTTATCTCTTATTACAGGTCTAGAACGGGTGGCGGAGGAGTTGATGGGTCGAAGAAAATGGAAACTATACCAGGACGCGTTAATACCAAGAAGGAGCGACGGGGAACAGTCCAGCGACGAGGATACCACGCCTGTCACCGACCCCCCGCCCGCTCTCAAAATAAAGACGATAGAGGAGATCAACGCGCCGGACGAAGCGAAGGAGATCAAAGCCGAGGAGAGCAAAGCCGCCCCGGAGAAGCCGAATCGGCCGGAGACGATATTAGAGAGTCTCATCAAGCGGCCGGCGACGCAACCGAAACTGGAGATACCAGAGGAGCCGACCGATTGGAAACCGGCCGACAAGTGCTACTTCTGCGTGGACGGGGCTGAAGCTGGTGGGGTGGAGGTCTCGGCGGCGGCTACGGTATGTCACTTTACACATTTTAGACAAATATCATTCTTCTTTCTCTATTAAAGTTAGTTAAAGTTACAGTCCCACTGCTGGGCACAGGCCTCCCCTTATTTCTGAGAGGGTTTTAGGGCAAGTAAATGTCCGCCGCGCTGCGTGTTGGCGAACTTCACATGTCTTCGACATTTTCATTTTCTTATTTCCCAGACATGCGGGTTTGCTCACGATGTTTTCCTTCACCGCCGAGCACGTGGTAAATCAGCACTTTAAATTGCAATTAACAATTTCATTGATGCCGGCGGGGATTTAACCCGGGTTGCTCGCGTACTGTGACATTTACAGTGAGCGCTGACCACCTGAGCTACAACGGCTCTTATCTAATATTTATCTCTATTTAATTTAAAACTAGTGCCACATTAATAGTTACAGCCTGGGCTTCCCATTTTGCAATGACTGCAGAAAACTTTTGAAATGGTCACAACTTTATTTTATTATATGTGTTTACAAAAATTAAAATAAAGTTACAACCTACTATAAACGTCTCAAATCGTGACATAATCAGGCCACTGTATTCCTGATGAAGAGTACTTGAAGTGCGGAGAACTTGTAAATATAGAGTCCAACATGTGACTTTACTGCTGACTAGCGGACTTCGTTTTTTTGGAACGAAGTTCTTTATCGGACGGTACGGATTTGGCGGATGGGGGCTAGGCGTCAAAAAGTTTAAGATTTTTCCGTCACGACCCCTACTGACTTAGTGTAGACGGCCTTGGCGGCTATAAGGAAGCGAGATGGAATAATATCCATTTCCCTCGCAATTTTTCTTATTTTGCCATTAAAGAAATATTATTTTATTTCAAATGACGCTTCATATTTTAATAGACGCTAGAAATTAATTTATTTGTATTTGTTAATCAATAATATAATACGCTTATCTATAATAATATACTATAGATAAACGTATTATATATACGAAAGGAACTTCGTTCCAACCGAGTGTTCCACGACACTCACGCACTCACCTGATGGTAAGTGCCGATGCAGACGAAGATGGTAAAGCGCAATGACTTAGCTTAACAAAGGCCTATTCAATCTTGCCTTGAAGACACCCACATTATAATCCTTTCCTCAAATTAAATTTTTATTTCAAATACATTTAAGTTCCATCACAATATTATTGCCGTCGGGAATGTTAAAATCGACATTCAATCTAAATGACAATCTATTAATGTGGCGTCATTTAGATTTTTTTGACCATTTATTTTATCTATGTTTAATTTAATTAATAGAATCAGGCGTTACTTTGCGGAAATCCATTATATTAAAGTTGGTAAAAATTACCTTGCGTACATCCGCTCGATAAAATAAAATGATGTGTCTTACCTAGTTTGAAGAGCACTTCCCGCCCTCCCGCACTATCCGCGTCACCACTAATCCCAGCACTACTATAGGACACATCATTTTATTTTATCGAGTGGATGTACGCAAGGTAATTTTTATCAACTTTAATATTATTGATTTTACAAAAAAAAAACTCCAAGTTTTTCGGATAAAATACAACCTAGATCACTCCTTGAATTGCTTTCTATTTGTTCGTGAAGTTTCATCACAATTGGTTAAGTCGTTCTGAAGATTAGCCAGACATAGAGACAGACAAACCTTTTGCAAATAGTTATTTATGTTTTAATGGCATGCAAATAAGCTCCTGAGTTTGATAAAAGACAGTTATTTCGATGTTACAAACAGACACTTCAATTTTATTTATGAGTATAGATATGTACAGATACAAAATAATGAAGATATTAATGGCCCTAAAATTGCGTTTTTCAATAAGATAATGTACTCAGATATTACAAGTTCATCGCCACAGTTTATAACGAAAAGTCAAAAATTTTAAGTTACATACATGTTCACGATTCGTGGGCTAACCCGAATAGCCATTACCGTGACTAATCTGAAATGGTAGTTACAGTGATCAATGTCGATTTATAACATGCCCGACGGCAATAATATTTTAATGAAACTTGCATGTATGTGAAATAATAATTACAACTTTTAACAAAAAGTAAAAACCGACTTCAAATTGCTAAAAAAGAAGTTATTTATTTGCTATCCTTAGGGGTGGAATTTTTTCTCTAAATTTATATGGAGCCATCCTAGAAGTATAACCTATTTAATAATAAAATAATCACCAAAATTGGTTCACAATCTGCGAAGATATCGCGTAACATAACACACTCTACTTGAGAACCTCCTCCTTTTGAACTCGGTTAAAAAATTAATTCGAGGAAACGATTATAATGTGGGTGTCTTCAAAGCAAGAGTGAATAGACCTTTGTTAAGCTAAGTCAGTGCGCTTTACCGTCTTCGGCTGCTTCACCACTTACCATCAGGTGGAATGGTAGACAACCACTAGTTTATACAATCATTAAAACGAAGTCCACTAGTCAGTATAAGAGCCACATGAAGGACTCTATGTTTACATGTTCTCCGCATGTTCGATTCATCAGGAATACACTAACCTGATTATGCAACGGTTTGGGACGTTTATAGATTGTAGCTTGATATTAATCGTTTATTTATTATTTGAAACGTTTTTGGTTATCAGGAAATAAAGGTTGTGCAAAAAAAAGTTGCCGTTGAAGAATCTAATTCAAAACATGCCTTTCATATTATTTAAATATATATGGTTTTCGCTTAAAAAAGCGAGAACTCGAGTTTTTTTCCCGTCGATTAATTTATAATTTTTTAACTCGATTAATAATTAATAATTTTTAAAATCCATTCAATTAAGAATTTAATTGAGAGACAATATCATCTTTCCAAACTGGAAAGATTATATTGTATTTTGTAGTATATATTGTATTATGGACCAATTAATTCTAATTAAATAAATTTTAGTAAAGTTATAGCTTTCATATAAGCTCTGAAATGGCTTTTAATGTCGCGTAGCTCTTCGCGAGGCATTTTAAGCCGTTTGTCTTTATAGGGCTTCGGTTTTACGTTATAAAACATGTCTTATTCGAGCTCAGACAAACAACGGTTAGGTTAGTGACCCTATGAAATGATTTAGTTACTTCTAAATACGAAACGTCAATAAAAATAACTGTAAAAACGGGTAGTGGCGATGTAAGGATATGCACTACCTCATAAATAATTCCGTGTGTATCGTGAGAGGCGACAGAGGGTAACAAACCAGGAGATTTTCGAATCAAATGCAAAAAAAAATTATAACTATCTGTCAAAATAACTATTTGTGAGGAATAAACAACCATAGATAATGTTAAAATCTTTACTTATAATCAAAACGTTATTTTTCAATGAATTCAGCTAGTTCTCTGAGAATGAAATAAGTATGACAAAAAAATTATAGCCTTTTTTTCTCTTTATTTTGGCACAAACAATCATAAACAAAAAAAAACATAAACTTAACATTAACAAAAAAAGACAAAAAGTGCCCAAACATTTCATAAATAATCTTACATTATTAGACTCTTAAATCTAAGACTATCTAGCTACGCTATTTAAATAAACATTGTAAAGCGTGCATAAATTATTTGCCGTATCATGGTTATTTATAATAATTATAACTTTTAACAAAAAGTAAAAACCGACTTCAAATTGCTAAAAAAGAAGTTATTTATTTGCTACAGGAATTTTTTGCCAAATTTATGTGGGACTACTCTTGAAACATAACCTATTTAATAAAAAAAGAATCATTGAAATCGGTTCACAAACTGCGAAGATATCGCGTAACATAAATACAAAAAAAAACATACACTCGACTTGAGAACCTCTTCCTTTTTTAAGTCGGTTAAAAAGATATTTACACCCTCTCTCGTGTAAATACAGTACGATACATATTTTGAACAGAATTCATTCATTAACAAGTTATCCTTATCGAAAATTATAATAAATTCTGAAATAAATCTATAATATCTCAAATGCCAATTAAATGCAATTTCTTATATAATAATTTAACACCGGGACGTAGGATAATAAATAATATCGAGAAAAAAATATATTTGAATATTATAAAAAGTAATTTTATTCTGGAGTAGTTTCAAATACTTTTTGAAATGACGTCGCCCCGCTTCTTTTTAATTAGCCTGTAAAAGACATAGGCGTCCCCCATTCTAGGGAATCTGCCGTAATCGTCACTCTTGGAAGGTAGATTACCAGTCGCAGTAACAGACGATTCGAACCTTTAACGCCCGTCGCCTTTCGTTTGGCGTAAATAAGATAATTATACTGTCGCGTATTGGAAGCCATAAGATGTTTCTGGCTTTCCCATAGTGGCCTCTAAAGACACCCATGGGATGAATGGGGTGATGTGTATAACGCTGCCACCACACTACCAACTTAAAAATATTTTTATTCATATCAATGCCACCTAATATCATCATCATCATTACAACCATTCACAAGTCCACTGCTGAACATAGGCCTCCCTCAAGGAATGCCACAAAGCACGGTCCTGAGCCACCTGCATCCATCGACTTCCTGCATGTGTTACCAGGTCGTCACTCGATCTAGTGGGGGGACACCCTACACTTCGTCCGCCGGTACGTGGCCGCCACTCGAGAAGCTTTTACCCCGTCGGTTGTCGGTTCTTCGAGCTATATGGCCGGCCCATTGCCACTTCAGCTTACTAATCCGTTGGGCTATGTCGGTCACTCTGGTTCTACTGCGGATATCCTCATTTCTAAGTTTATCACGTGCCATCTCAGCTAAGTTCAGTTATGAACATGTCGATTTAATCCAATTAGTTAATTCGCATTAATACACATTGTTCTCTACACCACTTTAAGTTAGTCGATGACTTAAAAGTTTACTTGGTAAAGTTACACTACGCTGTAGGTAAAGTCGAATGTGTGGACTCGAGCGGAGACCACCTTACAAGGTACATCAGTGAAAATTAATGAAATACTGCTCTTATTTTGCGCTGGTATTCTGTGAGAGCGTGGTCCTTCCCCGGTCGAGCCGACCCATTCGTGCTTTAGCAATAAAACAACTTCAGCGTGGCTCTAGCATATGTTAAAACTTATTACCATCAGGTGGACCGTTATACCGTTACAGCCTATTCAACTGCTGAACATAGGCCTCCGCCATATTTGCCATAGTTGCCACGCTTGACAAGCGGTTTTCCAAACGCAGTTTTATTTTTAGTGTTTATTAGGAAGACGCTACTGCATTGTTTTCCTCTGTCGTCTCTTACGATACCCACGAGATAATATGAGGTAGTGGATATTCTTACACCGCCACTACACGGTTATCAGGTGTACAGTATACACTTTCATCAGAGGAGTGGTTAAATTAGGGACGATTTTTAAATCGTCAAATAAAAGTTACCCATCAAATAAAGTATAACCTGACTGAATACAAAAGTCAAACAATAAATCTTATTTTCATATTGTTAGTTGTATTTTATTTTTTGAATAAAATTTTACTGAGTATTGAAAAATCAGCCCTTTAATATTTATAAATTAAATGATGAATTAATTATAGGGATCATTTGTCTATCTAACTCAAAGTATTGTTTAACACCTTTGTAGTGTTCCGTATCCAAAGGGTAACCAACAGGACCCTATTTGACAGACAGACGGACGGAGAGCCTCCGCTATCCGTCCGTCTGTCCGTCAGCGGACCATGTCATGATGTGTTTTTCGGCGGCATCAAGGAGTATTTGATGTTGATGTTGATGTAACGATAATGTGATCACTAAACACAATTTATCCCCCCTAGATTATCGATTTTGGGGCAACGTGGCTTACGCAACGTTGCACCAAAACTAATATTCCTCCCTTATAAGCTCGCGGCCTTTTAGGCCTTTTAGGCCGCGAGCTTATAAAGCCTTATGAAGCCCTAAGTTCGATGAAGCTGTAAGAGCCGCATAGGCTAACAGCATTAACATCACAGAAACTAGACTGTCCGTCAGCGGGCTGTATCTCATGATCCGTAATATGTAGACAGTTGAAATTTTCACAGAATGTGTATTTTTGTTGCCGCTATAACAACAAATAATAAAAATAAAAATAAATTAAAAATTAAAGGGGGTTCCCCTACTAGAAACGTTTTTTTTTGCATACATAGTAATCTTGTACCCTTCATGCCCGGGTCCGACTCGAACTTGGCCGGTTATTTATTTTTCGAAGACATGAGAAGTTCACTAACACTTATTGGGCCAGAGCGGCGGACACTTCCTTTCCCTTTATCCTCTCAGAAATGAGAGGCCTGTGGCACCTAAACATATACCTAGAGGGTGATACATATAAATGCTGTAAATTAACTTTACCTTTTTCCTTCCGGGAGCATATGCGATGCAATCATACATAGCACAATTAACACTTGAGCCATAGCAAACATCTAACTGGTTTAAGATTCTCTAGTTCACGTTTTAAATCGCGCGCTGCGTCCTCGTTCTCACAGCAATTATTACCATGTTATTAATTATCATTGCAATTACCTTTAAAATATATTTAAATTTTATTCAGAAATCTGTTGTATGTATCACTAACTCAGGTGTATGCACAACCTTACTTCTCTAAAAAAGAAGTTATATCTCGTACGATTTGAAATTGACGCATGATTCGCACCGGCCCTGACCTTTAAGAATAATTACTGAATAACTCCACAATGCCTAGACCCGCTCGAACAATGCGATAGATGATCCAATAGAGTTTGTACAATTTATAATTACACAACTGCTCGTGAAATAACAAATGAAATTATTATATTCGTAGCTATACCATACGTGTTTTGTGTACGCAATGATGAAGTAACAATTTTGTTCGTGGTAGAGCCACCACCTGATGGTAAGTGGATGCTGTGGTCCATAGACATCTACATCTATCCTCGATAACGGATCAAAATGCAGATGCGTTGTCACCCGTGAGGACTAAGATGGAAAGCCTCGTTTCCAGTAAAAAGGGTCTCCGGTTCTCTACACTCACCATGCGAAACACAGCAGCATTAAGCTGCTATTTTACGCTGGTGTTCTGTGAGAACGTGGTCCTACCCCGGTCGAGCGGACCCATTCGTGCTACAACCTTAATATAGCTGCAGTGTGGCTCTACCACGTATAAAACTTCAAGGTTGAAGGTAAGTTTACCTCATAATATAATACACAACATCATGATTTGCTTCTTTAATAGTGTTGCAAATAGCAAAGTTTACGCTTGTGGCAAAGTTGCCCTCCCATTTTTCAATTTTTCATACAAACTTAAAAATATGTGTAAGGGTTGTCAAAAATCCTTGATTACATACTTAACTTAATTTTTTTTATTTAAATCTTGTCATAATAATTCATCCAAGACATGGCTTATCTCGAAAAACGATACGTTTTCCGTGTTAATCGTAATTTTGTACCAGTACACCCCTGATGGCAAAGTTAACATCCATTGGTAAAGTTTCCAGACCTGACTGTACCAAAAGTATAATAAGTACATAGCCACGACTAGGTCTTGTAATCTAATAAGAGGTAGGTTTTGTACGTGGTAGAGCCATGCTGCAGCTATATTAGTAGTATAGTTGTAGCAAGAATGGGTCGGCTCGACCGGGGAAGGACCACGCTCTCGCAGAATACCAGCGTAAAATAGCAGCTTAACACTGCTGTGTTTCGTATGGTGAGTGTAGAGAACCGGAGACCCTTTTTACTGGAAAAGAGGCATTCCATCTTAGTCCTCACGGGTGACAACGCATCTGCATTTTGATTCTTTATTGAGGATAGATGTACGATGTCTATGGGTCACAGCAACCACTTACCAACAGGTGGACTGTGTGCTCGTTTGTCACCCCATCCTTTAAAAAAAAAAACAAAAAAAAAAGGGAGGTGAAGGAGGTATCGTCCCTGAGAGTAGTTGGCCGGCGTAGGTGGTAGTCGGCCACAGGTGGTAGTGCCCGCAGATCCACTAGGTATTCAGCCGGCTGCATAGCCAGGAGCGGTAGAACTCCTTTAGACTGGTAGAAAAAGACCGTTAGGTTAACCCAAGTCGGGGCAAGCGCTTTAATTTGGAATTTTACAAGTGATCGGACAATGTCCGTTCGTAGCAATGGAAAGGGAATGACTGGGCATTCTGGCTGGATTAAATATATACCCACGACCAGGAACCAATGTTGCAAAGTATACGATTGCATGAGGTTACACGGAATATAATAACTTAGGGTCGTACCACACTAGAGATGAGTCATAACCTGAATTCGATAGATCCCAATAGGTGATTTAAAATTTTAGAATATTAAGTAATTTGTTAGGGATAATTAACAATATTTAATATTCATATTATTCTAGAATAGCGTACAACGCTACACTAGATCGCCTGATTTTTATTCCCGTGTTATTGTGCGTTTAGATTATAACAAAAGCTTTTAAATGTGCTAAAATGAAATTATTTTCAATTTGACAAGGCTGCCAACCGTTCCACGTGTCAAGTACTTAGAACGGACAATACAGATTGGCATTTCAGCATCTTTTCTTAGTCCTATGAGGTGACAGCGAATATATGGTGTTCTTTACATGAAGTTGGTTGCAATTGTCCATGAACTGCAGAATATACTATCATCAAATTACATGACAAATGAGTTTGACGCTCTAATGTTATAAAATATCCTGGGAAGTACATGGTTACTTTGAAAACACGAATGGTGAAAGCGCCTTGTTAAAATTGTTTAAATACGTCGAACATCCCTAAAGAGCTGAGTAGACAATTCCAACATTCTTAGACTCACCTATCTGAAAGAATTTTGAACGTAGAGACTCTACGAGACTCTCATTATAATTTATTGAATTATATGAATTATGTGATGTCAAAATTAATCAAATAATAACACAGATTATAATCCTCTGACTAATAAATCTATGGGCGTAATTTTCTGAAAATAAGCAATATTTATTTACTTTATCAACATTGTTAGTTGAAGTTCGAGATATTGACATTTCATTTTAGTCCGTAGGGATGACAACGTGTGATAGTTTTATTGTAATTGGTTGCAGGTGCCCACTGAATACAGTTGCCGCTAACTATTAGGTGAACTGTTAGTTAGTTTGTTAAATTAATGTTATCGCGTTCTCGAAAACAGCTTTAACGATTCCGATGAAATTTTTCAATGTAGGGTTTACGGGGGCGAACAATCGATCTAGCTAGATCTCATTTCTGGAAAAGTTCGTTTTCTCCGTGCTGCTACGTACAAAACAACAAACTTGACTTACCAGCATAATATCATTGGATTTCCTCTCTCATTAGCCACATATTACATCTCATTGTCAACTATAGCCAATAAAGGTTGATCCAATATTCTACAATGGAAATTTCCAGGCGGCAATAGATGGATGGATAGACTTAATATGTCCTGCCTGTATGCTGTTACATTTTACATGTAAAATATTTGTTTTCCTACAGCATGTGAACATAATATAATATGTAAGTGTAAATTGCTCAAAGCGGCTTTTAGAATTTTCTGTACAAGAGTATAACACCGTTGTGCCGCAATGTTTGGCCTCGAATTATAAAAAGCCGCGTCGCTGCCCGCAACTTTGGAAAATGGAGGAAAATTGTGTGGGGGAAATTGCGTGTTATTTTATTTTAAATTGTGCGTATTGTGCAATCATGTCCCTTTTTTTAGATATAATAACTTTATAATCTGAATTATTTTCTTTGTCTCTATTAAAGGATAATTACAGCCAATGAATGTCTCACTGGGCGTAGACCTCTCAACTCTGGAAGGATAATTTTTAGAAGGATTTGTTAATTATTTCAGATATAAATACTTTCCTTAAAACCTGGACTATCTTCTTTATTAACCGACTTCAAAAAGTAGGAGGTTCTCAATTCGAGAGTGTTTTTTTTGTATGTATGTTACGCGATATCTTCGCAGATTGTGAACCAATTTTGATGATTCTTTTTTTATTATAAGTTATAATTCAAGGGTGGTCCAAATAAATAACTTCTTTTTTAGCAATTTGAAATCGGTTTTTACTTTATGTTAAAAGTTATAATTATTTCTATTGGAGAATAATTACAACCTATGAATGTCTCACTGGACACAAACCTTTCAACTCTGAAGGTAATTTCTAGAAGCATAATTTCTAATATATCAAAGTAACTTTGTTGAAACTACTTTTTTGCAATTGTAGTTGAGATTATTATCAACTTAATTTAAGGTGAAATTTTTTACACCTATTATATACACCTACAACTACGAAAATACCCGAGACAACATCCCAGAAACGAAATCCCAGAAAGTATACAAAATTTGGCCTTCTCAAAGTTCGAAAATTTTACTAAACAACGTTTGTATGAAAACAGTTTTTATAATATTAAGGAATTTATAAATAATAACCCGTGGGAATGAGCTGATCACTGCCAATCTATTTCTAAGTTATTTTGTGTTGTTAATTGTGTAACACATATGATTGTAAACTGTTTTTTTTTTTAAAAAACCCGCTGGGGTTCTTGCTGATTCTTCCCAAGACAGAGGTTTTTTTCCGAACCAGTGGTGAATTAAACAAAAGAGTAACTTTCAATAAGCATTATTTATAATCTATATTGATTCAAAAAATCTGTTCTGTTTTGTTCTGTTCAAAGATTAAGAAGACAACTACGAAACACTTCTGTTGTCCGGTCTGAAGGGTGAAAAGAGCCTTCTTTGCTTCTAATAATGATTTGCTTGTAATAACAAGTATATCACTGTGGTTCACGATAACCAAACAATAATAACCCGCTGTATATGTGGCAGCAGCATAACACTGAGAGCTCAAGCTATATTGGTTTATACTTACACGTTCTCAATAAAATTTACGTATTGGCTTCTAATCCGTCCGAAATATTGTAGTTTTTTTAATACTATTTACATACTCAATCCTATTACGGCTTTTGCATATTAGATTTAAAAATCGTTGACTTAGGTACATCAATTATTTGTGGTGGTTTTGTAGCAATAGTTTTTTTTTTAATTCATCGTTGCATTAAGCTCAGATAAAAAACTGTCGTGATCTAACGGTCGACGCGTTGCAGAGGTAATGAATATAAGCGATGCATCCGTATATAAACATTTCTAATCATTGTCTTCTATAATTGCAGCTTATAGTAAACCCTTTAGTTTACAATAGCAATTATATGCCTTGTCTAAAACAAGCTTTGAAACGTCCAACTTCGAAGACCCCTCCGATCTTGAATGAACCAGACGAAGTTCGCTTGGTGCTGGAATCGGGAAAGCTCAGGTTACGATGGTCGCCCGACAAACCATACTTTCAATTTACGAAACAATACCTTATCCATTTGCTGCGATTCCACGTCAAAGTAGAAAACTCCTATTTTGATTAATACGCGGGAAAGAGATGGGGTGCGTAGTGGTCTATTTTAAATGACTTCCAACCCTGTTGTTGAGTTTTAAGGTTGATTTTTGCCTTAATGGTGGCATTTGTTACTGAAATACAGAACGTGTAGGCGTAGAGCATGAAAAGTAGGCAGTCGTTGAACAGAAGAGCGAGTGGAGTGGACTTTGTTAAACTCTTTTTTATATTTTTTTTATTTATAATTGAACTTAAACTAATTATGAACGTTACAATGCATGTTGTGTTTGTGCGTTACTCTGTTTAGGAAATGGCCTGTTTTTAACCATGTTTTATTTAAATGGAAGAAGTGGCTAATTTTTAACTTCAGTTAAATCCACCGCCCAGCACAGCGGAAATCTATGGCAACGCAGATGCATTGTCAAGAAGACCTTGTCCTGAAGATTGCAAGCATTGTACTAGGCAAGAGGGTAAGGAAGTAGTATCTGTGAGGATGCTCAGGACAGACCAGCTCTGCAATGAGTGGAAGGACAGCCTACAACATGCACAGCAGGAAGATCCGGACATCAAGCCGATTCTGGAATGGATGAAGGCCAGTGCTCCTAAGCCCAAGTGGAGTGACGTCTCAGCGATGAGTTCGACCACGAAAAGCTATTGGGCCCAATGGGACAGCTTGCTGATTCAGGATGAGTCCTGTGCCGTAAATGGGAAAATGGTCAGAGACAGTTGTCATTTGCAAATGGTTGTCCCAAAGCTAAAGTACCGGATGTTCTACAGCTGTACCATAATGGTTGTTCAGGAGGCCACCTGGGAGTTAAACGAACTCTACTGAAGATCCGAGAACGGTTTTACTGGGTCCAATGTCGGACGATGTCGAGGACTGGTGTCGCAAAATGAACAAAGGGTTTGACGAAGGTTCACTAGTGTGGTTACACAATCCAGTTCGCAACAAGGAAATCTCTAAGCTTCAAGCTAAATGGGACGGACCGTACCGGATTGTGACAAGGATCAATGACGTAACCTACCGGATACAGAAAGGCAAGAGGTACCCTAAGATCGTCCATGGATCGACTGGCGCGTTATTATAATAATAATGCTCGGGACGAGCATGTCTTAGGAGGGGCAGATGGTGCGCCACTATTAATGGTTTATACATGGCAACACTAGTTACCACTAGCGCCTCTAGTATCAGCAGTGAACTAGGAGAGTCAAGATCCTTCTAGAAATTTCGGGACCGATATGTACTGAACATTCTATATGTTTCTACAGTAGAAGGTTCTGGAAAGTATCTGAGCGCTATATAAGGCCGGTATAAACCACGACCGAGGCAGTTTTGAATTGGCGATACAAGCGAATACTTCGAAGCGATACAACTGCGAATTAAAGTGATCTGTAGTACAATTGTATTTAGTTATTAGTGGTTTTTAGTTGTAATTAGTGTTTGTAATTAAAGTGTCAATTTTGGTAATTCACTCAGCAGTTTTAATTGTCTCGAACCCCAAGCTCGTAACACTATCATCAAATTACATGACAAATGAGTTTGACGCTCTAATGTTATAAAATATCCTGGGAAGTACATGGTTACTTTGAAAACACGAATGGTGAAAGCGCCTTGTTAAAATTGTTTAAATACGTCGAACATCCCTAAAGAGCTGAGTAGACAATTCCAACATTCTTAGACTCACCTATCTGAAAGAATTTTGAACGTAGAGACTCTACGAGACTCTCATTATAATTTATTGAATTATATGAATTATGTGATGTCAAAATTAATCAAATAATAACACAGATTATAATCCTCTGACTAATAAATCTATGGGCGTAATTTTCTGAAAATAAGCAATATTTATTTACTTTATCAACATTGTTAGTTGAAGTTCGAGATATTGACATTTCATTTTAGTCCGTAGGGATGACAACGTGTGATAGTTTTATTGTAATTGGTTGCAGGTGCCCACTGAATACAGTTGCCGCTAACTATTAGGTGAACTGTTAGTTAGTTTGTTAAATTAATGTTATCGCGTTCTCGAAAACAGCTTTAACGATTCCGATGAAATTTTTCAATGTAGGGTTTACGGGGGCGAACAATCGATCTAGCTAGATCTCATTTCTGGAAAAGTTCGTTTTCTCCGTGCTGCTACGTACAAAACAACAAACTTGACTTACCAGCATAATATCATTGGTTCCTCTCTCATTAGCCACATATTACATCTCATTGTCAACTATAGCCAATAAAGGGTGATCCAATATTCTACAATGGAAATTTCAGGCGGTAATAGATGGATGGATAGACTTAATATGTCCTGCCTGTATGCTGTTACATTTTACATGTAAAATATTTGTTTTCCTACAGCATGTGAACATAATATAATATGTAAGTGTAAATTGCTCAAAGCGGCTTTTAGAATTTTCTGTACAAGTATAACACCGTTGTGCCGCAATGTTTGGCCTCGAATTATAAAAAGCCGCGTCGCTGCCGCAACTTTGGAAAATGGAGGAAAATTGTGTGGGGAAATTGCGTGTTATTTTATTTTAAATTGTGCGTATTGTGCAATCATGTCTCTTTTTAGATATAATAACTTTATAATCTGAATTATTTTCTTTGTCTCTATTAAAGGATAATTACAGCCAATGAATGTCTCACTGGGCGTAGACCTCTCAACTCTGGAAGGATAATTTTTAGAAGGATTTGTTAATTATTTCAGATATAAATACTTTCCTTAAAACCTGGACTATCTTCTTTATTAACCGACTTCAAAAAGGAGGAGTTCTCAATTCGAGAGTGTTTTTTGTATGTATGTTACGCGATATCTTCGCAGATTGTGAACCAATTTTGATGAAATTCTTTTATTAAATAAGTTATACTTCAAGGGTGGTCCCATATAAATTTGGAGAAAAATTCCACTTCTAAGGGTAGCAAATAAATAACTTCTTTTTAGCAATTTGAAATCGGTCTTTACTTTATGTATCTAAAGAATAATTACAACCTATGAATGTCTCACTGGACACAAACCTTTCAAATCTGAAGGTAATTTCTAGAAGCATAATTTCTAATATATCAAAGTAACTTTGTTGAAACTACTTTTTTGCAATTGTAGTTGAGATTATTATCAACTTAATTTAAGGTGAAATTTTTTACACCTATTATATACACCTACAACTACGAAAATACCCGAGACAACATCCCAGAAACGAAATCCCAGAAAGTATACAAAATTTGGCCTTCTCAAAGTTCGAAAATTTTACTAAACAACGTTTGTATGAAAACAGTTTTTATAATATTAAGGAATTTATAAATAATAACCCGTGGGAATGAGCTGATCACTGCCAATCTATTTCTAAGTTATTTTGTGTTGTTAATTGTGTAACACATATGATTGTAAACTGTTTTTTTTTTAAAACCCGCTGGGGTTCTTGCTGATTCTTCCCAAGACAGAGGTTTTTTTCCGAACCAGTGGTGAATTAAACAAAAGAGTAACTTTCAATAAGCATTATTTATAATCTATATTGATTAAAAAAAATCTGTTCTGTTTTGTTCTGTTCAAAGATTAAGAAGACAACTACGAAACACTTCTGTTGTCCGGTCTGAAGGGTGAAAAGAGCCTTCTTTGCTTCTAATAATGATTTGCTTGTAATAACAAGTATATCACTGTGGTTCACGATAACCAAACAATAATAACCCGCTGTATATGTGGCAGCAGCATAACACTGAGAGCTCAAGCTATATTGGTTTATACTTGCTACGTTCTCAATAAAATTTACGTATTGGCTTCTAATCCGTCCGAAATATTGTAGTTTTTTTAATACTATTTACATACTCAATCCTATTACGGCTTTTGCATATTAGATTTAAAAATCGTTGACTTAGGTACATCAATTATTTGTGGTGGTTTTGTAGCAATAGTTTTTTTTTTAATTCATCGTTGCATTAAGCTCAGATAAAAAACTGTCGTGATCTAACGGTCGACGCGTTGCAGAGGTAATGAATATAAGCGATGCATCCGTATATAAACATTTCTAATCATTGTCTTCTATAATTGCAGCTTATAGTAAACCCTTTAGTTTACAATAGCAATTATATGCCTTGTCTAAAACAAGCTTTGAAACGTCCAACTTCGAAGACCCCTCCGATCTTGAATGAACCAGACGAAGTTCGCTTGGTGCTGGAATCGGGAAAGCTCAGGTTACGATGGTCGCCCGACAAACCATACTTTCAATTTACGAAACAATACCTTATCCATTTGCTGCGATTCCACGTCAAAGTAGAAAACTCCTATTTTGATTAATACGCGGGAAAGAGATGGGGTGCGTAGTGGTCTATTTTAAATGACTTCCAACCCTGTTGTTGAGTTTTAAGGTTGATTTTTGCCTTAATGGTGGCATTTGTTACTGAAATACAGAACGTGTAGGCGTAGAGCATGAAAAGTAGGCAGTCGTTGAACAGAAGAGCGAGTGGAGTGGACTTTGTTAAACTCTTTTTTATATTTTTTTTATTTATAATTGAACTTAAACTAATTATGAACGTTACAATGCATGTTGTGTTTGTGCGTTACTCTGTTTAGGAAATGGCCTGTTTTTAACCATGTTTTATTTAAATGGAAGAAGTGGCTAATTTTTAACTTCAGTTAAATCCATTCATTCGTCCATTACAGCCCATTAAAAATCCACTGCTGAACATAGGGCTCTCTCATAGATTGCCTTATTAGGGGATCATTTGCCACAGTTGCCATGTTTTACTCTTACAGGCTTGGCTTATTTTGAGTTGTTATCAGGAATATGCTGTTGTCCACCTTCTGACTTAATTCCCTCTGTCGCCTCTTGCACGGAATGATACGAGGTAGTGAATGCTTATGCCGCCAATACACGGCATAACAAATTAATGTACATAAATAATAAAACAATGGTAAAACGTTTCTGTTACGTTTCTGTTATTTCTCTTGAATAATTAAGAGTATGACGACACGTGTAAGGTCTACGTTAAGGTTGAAGTAACTTTTATTGGCTATTACTACAACTATATTTTATTATTCCATGAAACTATATATAGAGTTTCATGGAACGAAAGTACGAAAGGGCAACACATAATTGCATGAGAGCATGCGTGATGCATGAAATTAATTTCGTAGCAACCATTTGGTGCTATCTTAACTGTAAAATTATAAAGTAATTTTTCACCTCTATATTTTTACATCATTAACTCAATCAAACACAGTATACTAGCGATCCGCTCCGGCTTCGCACGGGTATTTTCTGGATCTTGACAACAGCGTCACCTACCGGGTCCAATTGTGAATCTTAACCATTCTCGAATCAACATAATCACAAAATTTCATCAAAATCGGTCCAGCCGTTTAGGCGGCGTTCAGTCACATACACACGGACAGATGAATTATATATATAAAGATATATTACTATTATTCATTAAAATAGGCTATATGAATGGAACACTAATGTCGCATATTATACTTATTTTACTCAAACATTAAATGTATAAAATAGACGAACGACTCCACAGTCTTTTATAGACGATCGGTTTAACAGCATAGGCCGGACAGAAAAGCCTATAGGGGCGGTCCGCAGAGGGTGGAAACCTCGGAAAATTCACGTGCAAGGCCCACCCCTCCGTAACACGTGCCGCCAAATAGCCTCAGTGTACGAACGCCTTTACTAATCATTGCCGTACGTAAAAAAGGCCGCGCGCTTTTGACGTTTTAAACGTCATTTTCAAAAATAGATTGTTGACTTTTTTTACTTTTTGTTTTAGTTTTTCTCCGGTCCTAATTTTGGCGGGAATTTATGTTTTATAAAAAATGTGTGGTTACAAATTCAAGGTATTTTATTTATAATTTTATTTGCATTTAATATTTATTTCAGTAGACATTGTTTTTTTTTTTTAAATTATATTTCGTAATTTTGGGATAATTTTATCAATGATTATATTTTACTTAAATTTATTTCTATTTATCATTGTAATATACCTTGGTTTTATTTAAAATTTGTTAATAAGTATTATTAACTTAAGTAAATATTCACTGAATTAGTATTGTGAAAGCCTATATAGAAAATATCGGAGGGCATAGCTAAGCAGTTTACTATTTTTTTATTTACAAAACGTTCTCCTTGGTGTTTAAACAGCGGAAATATTGTAAATAAAAACTGACTGTTTTGTGTGGCTTCGAAAACATTGTTTTTTTTTTCGAGTGAGAAATGGCAGGGAACAGAACATGAGGCGATTTCATGGTTAGTTGGAGATATCTAATTGTGATGTAGGTATTAGTTTTTATTTTTATATTTTAACTGATCGACATACAACTAGCTTCATAGTGTGTGTAATATTAGTATTTGCTTTAGATAGAAGGCAATTTACAATCATAATAAATTAAAATTACTTTTATAATCTGTGCGTAGTCTATGGTTCTATTAACATAAAATCATTTATAATATTTCCAGGATGGTACCTAATCAATTCAGACGCAGAGAGAATAATTTAATTAGTTGTTAAAAAAAATTACAAACATTTGAAAACATACCATTAAATATTTCTGTGTCTGAATATATTAACAAGTATTTTTAACGTGGAGAAAGTTGACACATTAATTTAATATCATAACAGTAATATTAAGTTAAATATTAAGTGCAAAGTAATTCTTAAAACAAAACTTATCCGAAGCGAGTAATGCTAGTTAAAGCCAGCGTCATTTACATTGGTTAAAAAAATGGTTCAATGTGATTTTAATTTCTGCATATTTTTATGTCACTAGTGACGCTAAAAAGCCCATTATAAGTTCACAGAAGGGCGTAAAACACCTCGAAGTAAGCAAGTATTTGCCGTGCTCGGTTTCTATGAGGATTGGCGATCGTATCAGACGTGTTACATTTGACGCTGCTTCCCAACGCTGGTCTGGTTATTTTACAACCGGCATTTACGATACGAAATAGATAATAAATTAAAAAAATATAAATTTAAAATAATAATACCTACATGACACAAATATAAAAAATAAGAAAGAATACGAAATGATAAATAATACCAACACTACGGTGGCTCTTACACCTCTTTGGCAAACGAGTAAGTCTTTTTTCTACCGACTTCAAAAAGGAGGAGGTACTAAATTGAACTGTATGTTTTTTTTCTATGTGTGTTACATCATAAGTTTTTTCTGGGTGAACCGATTTCGATAATTCTTTTTTTATTTGAAAGCTGGTATTTCTCATGTGGTCCCATATAAATTTGATCAAGGTCTAACCAATAATTTTAGAGTTATTCTTAATAGTTTATATTGAAGTCGGTTCTACAAAATTTTTAATTATTTAAATCTAAGTTCAATCAAAAGAAGTCAAATTCAATTGTAACTTTATTTTTTAATCTTGAAAGGTTTTTAAACCTTTTTAAGTAATCAATTGACGTCACAGACATTAGTAAAATTGCTATGACTAATGTCCAATCGGAGGGCGTAGCAAGCGCCCACTCGAAATATCAGCCGAGACCTTGTGATTTCGATATGAAAGGAACGAGGAAATGCGTATTTAAAAATAAATGATATCAAGCAAACAAAAATATGTTTTAAAGTGCTTCAAAACATCCGTCCGTTATCCATTTGTTCCGTTCCTTTCCGTTCTGTTGTTTTTTATTCTTTTGAAATTAACGTGGGAGAGCCATGCTGCAGCTATATTATAGTTGTAGCACGAATGGGTCGGCTCGACCGGGGAAGACCACGCTCTCACAGAATACCAGCGTAAAATAGCTGCTTAATGCTTCTGTGTTTCGTATGGTAAGTGTAGAGAACCGGAGACCATTTTTACTGGAATCAAGACATTCCAACTTAGTCCTCAGGGGTGACAAGGCATCGGTTTTTTGATTCTTAATCGAGGAAAGATGTCTACGGGCCACAGCATCCACTTACCATGAGGTAGAGTGTGTGCTTGTTTGTCACTCTTATTCTATAATATAAAAAGAATGTTACAATATACCTATTTTTAAAATAATTTAAAAAATAATATATTCTTTTTAATTATCACTTGCAGAATATAGGGTTCAGAATATAAGGTATGAATTATTTTGAATAAGTAACACATTAAATCATTTATTGAAATTTTTATTAAAATTAGATGCAATTATAATATAAGCAAATATATAAAAATTCTTTAACATTTTAATCGACAGTGTTTTAAAGCTACACATGTAGATTGTTTAATAATAATTATATATTCTCTTCGTACTTTTCTCACAAATAACTTAATGCGTTGGGTAGGTAGTTTATTAAAATATTGCTAAATTCTAATAAACTACATAACATAATAATTACAGTAGTGAAAAAGCTACCTAACAAGTCATTCACTAAAAAAGTCACAGTTTTTTTGATAAGAAACAGTGATTTTTTCGGCTTTCACTTTTTTAATTGTTTTGGATTAGTGACCGAAGTTAGTGAAAATTTTATTTAAGAAAATAATATGCATATAGGAGTTTTTTTTGAAAATTATCCTAGAACAAAGCTGTTCTAAGTCATCGTTATATAATCTGTTACAAAAAATCTCCATTGATCTTCTATCACTTGAAATACTTTTAATGAAAGCGGAAGGAACTTCCGAACAAGTATCACTTTGTGACGTTTAAAAAACGTATGGACTCAATAATTTTCGTCTAGTTTGTAATTTCTAAATGTCCCCCTGTAATTTCTGTTCCACTTCGACGTAACACCCTCCACTCCTACGTAACCCGAGAGCTCTCCGATATAACATAAGGAATTCAAAAAAACCATTGTTCTGTAACAAAACGCATTAATAAAAATTCTATTCTAAATTCAAACGGCCCATTAACCGGTTCCCACGGCGGCCATGTTGGCTCGTCCACGGCCGTCATTGGCCGAGGCCGCGGGCTTAGAATTAGAATGTGTAGACCCCACCATTTGGCAAGCGGCAAATTATGTAGCGTTTTTAAAACTGCGCTCAAATAATGGGAGCAGCTGTTCCTTACATTCGCTCCGTTGTCATCGAACGTTAACAATGACATTAGAAAAAATTACCTAGGCCGGTCCTTGACAGTAATTTTTTACGTATTTACCTCTCCATGAAAAGCATTTGTAATTTCCCTTTCCATAAAGAAAGAATAGATATTTATAAAAATTTTCATACGAGTCACAAATAAGCATAATTTATTTTAGATACATTTACTTTCATTCTGCAATAGACATTTATGACATTTCTTTAATTGATAAAATATAACATTAGAATGTTAAACCCAAATCCTCAAATAAGCTATAAAATTTTCAAATGATTTAGCACTAGGCATTGAACCTTTGATTTTTTGATTTGATTGAACCAAAGCTAATTAATGTTTTCTAAAAAAATTATTATTATGTCACAAATATTTAAAAGAAGCTCTTAAAATAACTAATAGTTTTGTTTATTTTCATATTATGGCAAATAATTTTAATATATCTAGGAGTAAAAACATAAGGAAGTAATATTGTATTAAAGTAGCGACCTTGTTTTGTGAATTATTTTATTACTTACTTGCAAAAAATGTGATATCAATATATGTTAAATATGTTCAACGTGATTTTATAGCATAATAATTTTTTTTTTCATAAATACTCAACTATTATAAGAAAGAAATAAAGTTGAGGTCAAGTGATTTCAGATTGTATATATTTTTTTTTAATATAACTGCAAAAACATAATAACTAAATGTGGGATGGTCTAAGTAAAATGATCAACTCGAACTAGTTGAGGTTGTTCATAATTAAATTTGAAAATTTACTTTTATTAAAAATTTAATTTAATTCGATTCGAGAACCGGACACCATTTTTACTGGAAACGAGGCATTCCATCTCCATCCTCAGGGGTATCAACGCATCTGAATTTTGATTGTTAATTGAGGATAAATGTAGATGTCTATGGGCCACAGCATCCACTTAACATCAGGTGGACTGTGTGCTCGCTTGTCACCCTTATTCTATAAAAAAAATTATACGTAGTTTAAGTAAGCGAAAATCAACGATTATAAGACCATTTTTTTTTTCTTAAGAACATCGACACTAACAGTTTATACAATAATCCGTAATTTAGTCGGGATTTTTCCTATTTTTAATACCGTACTTTTTCGTTTGGCACTGTGTCAAGTCGAGCGGACACTGTTGATGTATTTACACTCTGTACAATTGAACGTATACACGATGTCTTTCCTTGAGGAAGATAACTAAGTATACAAGTAAGGTACCTAAGTGTTCACGTGTTGGCCGCGGCTAAACAATCTGTTAGTTAATATTCAAGGTGGACGTGATTAGCGAATCGTCAAGGTGAACCCAACTGGTCGGGCGCTCGCTCCGGTTCGTGTTTTTGTTACCTATGTATTTAGTTTTTTAAATGTATTTATGTTATTTATAAAACGCCTGATACACTAACATTAAATTTTTATTACCAGCCAATGCATTAATAGGAATTAAGAAAACATTAACTATCATAATAACAGTAGTTTTTTATTGTCTTAACTATTGTAATAGTATTTATTGATTTTTTTTTAAATCTAATAATAAATATTTTATTAATGTATATTGATGATTATAGATTAATATTTTAATTATTTACTCCCTACTACATAAGTTCCGTGCTTGCAACTTATTGATATTAATAATAATAATGTCCACTAGACCGAATTTCGGTCACAGAGCCAGTCTTAACGGAGACTAGCCATCGGCGCAGGACAGGATTGTAGTGGCCAAGTGTATGCGCAAGCACAGGTGCATTCTCTATTCCCTAACTCTCATAGTCCGATGGAACGGTAAACCGACACGACCAGAGAGATATCAGTCGCAGGACCAACGGCTTTACCTGCTTTCCGAGGCAAGGGGGTGAGACACCGCCAACTTCCTGACTCCGGGCAGCTACTGAGAATTTCTTGACGGAAATTCTTGATTTTTTTTTGCCCAACTCGGGATTCGAACCCGGGACCTCATGATCAGCAGTCGCACTACTACAACCACTAGACCAACGAGGCAGTCAGTTGATATGATGGGGTAGGTATTAAGTAAATTTCGTTAGCAACTATAAATAAAGAATTTTAGCGGAGAAAAATTGTGTTGATCGAATGATTTATGTTCCTTTGTATTATTTTCTTTATGTGTGTGCCTTATATACACTTTATTATTAAAACATTAAAATCAAACCGTATCAAATCGCAGAATAATTCACCTTTGGGTTAGAAAGCAAAATTTTAATTTCTAAACTCTATTTAATTTTACTATCACAGAGCAATATTTCAAAATTAACGCCGCTTTTAATAGGCATTATATATTTTATGTCTTTGCTTTTATTTTAGAAAAAATATTACTAGCAAAATAATTTCGCATACAAATATTTTTACTGTTAAAAATTCTATTTGTAAAGCTTGCATTTTATAAAAAATGTATTATTGTAACCATTGCTCACTTTAAAAAGATATGTGACTTTCCTCCGCAGTCATTAAGGGATGTGGTCCTTTGTCCCTCCCATTTCTTTCAACATATACTCAGAAGCAAAACTAAAAATTTGTTCTATTTAAATGTCTACTAAAATAGAGAATGATATGTTGTTTGTTCGTGCGCTGTTCCTCGCAAGACAATTACATTGTTTTCGATTTCTCTTGTATTTTGAAAGAATACCTAATATTCATTAATGAAACGTTTTAATACTTAGACTGGTATTTAGAGAGATCCTAGGGCTTAAACACAAATTTCACATTGTCAAAATTTGAGTCTAGACCTCAAAACAATACCTAAAGCAATTGTTCCGAGGTCTAGACCACAAATTTTGACATTGTGAAGTTTGTGTTTAAACTCTTTAAATACCTTACGTGTACCTTGCATTTGAAGTATTTTATTGAATTTCAATTTTTTTATATCTCGCCTTCTTACCGATTATATGATATATTGACATTCATAGCCGAATTCTACCACGATGGATCTTTTGATTGACATATTCTAGACATCGGCCTCTCCCATTTTGGCGAGATATTGCTGAAATCGAAAGCCATAATATGGCTTAATATGACATTTCCTATAGGCGTCTATATACTCTCATCATAGACAACGTGTCACAGAATACCAGCGTAAAATAGCAACTCAATGCTGCTGTGTTTCGTATGGTGAGTGTAGAGAACCGGAGGCCCGTTTTACTGGAAACGCGGCATTCCATCTTAGTCTTCAGGGTGACAACGCATCTTCATTTTAATTATTAATCGAGGATGGATGTAGATGTCTATGGGCCACAGCATCCATTTACCATCAGGTGGACTGTGTGCTCGTTTGTCACCCTTATTCTATAAACAAAAGGATATTCTTAATCCGTCCGTGTTTTAATGTAACTCATGCGATTCCTTCGCCAATTGTGAATCGATTTTAATGGTTCTATTTCTATTCATAATGCTATACCTCAATACCATGTAATATTGATGATTCCATTTAAATTTAAAGAAGAAAAAATTCACTTCTAGGTTAGGAAAAATAGGGGATGAAATTTTAAAATTAATCATTTATACGACATCCTAGTTACGTTGTTTCACAAAGTAAAACTGACCTTAAAATATTATCTAAAGTGAATAAAATAATTTCCATATAATTTAATAAGTAGTTTGTGAAGTCGGTGCTACAACATAGGGTATCGAAGTAGAGTCCCGACTTAATATGGCAATTATACGGATTTAATTAATTTTCGTTTTATGAAGTCGGTTTTTCCTTGAAATTTTCATTAGATTTTTTATAATGATTTCTCATATTTACGCGAATACTACTTACACATTGAAGAAAACTATATTAGGGTTTTTATCGCTTTTAATTTCAAATTTTTAATTCCCTACATTTCGGGCACTACCCGTACCTACCCGTTTCGGGTACAGTACCCTTGGTCACTGGGGAAGGACAGAGGTGTTTGACATCCTGATGTCATAGTTAACGAAGGCTACCTTCAAATTTTAAATATTTTTTTGGTCCGATCTAAGCGGAACGATCTTACAGTAGGTACCTATATTGAAGTCTTTCCGTGGTGTGCTTGGGTTTGAATTTAATTTAATTTAATTTAATATATATCCCAAGCATAACAATATATGTTTTTAAGTTTATATGTAGTTTTAAATAACAGCAAAACAATAGATATCATTATTTATATAGAGAATATACACAATTCTTGATTGCCTCGTTGGTTTAGTGTTCGTAAACGCGAATGCTGATCATGTGGTCCTGAGTTTGAATCCCGGAACTGGGTCAAAGATTAATTATTACGTTTAGAAAACATGCGGATTCTCAATGGCAATAGGTTTCGCCCCTTTTACGCTGCTTGCCGTCCCCGTCTGGGTATAACATTTTGCTTACGCCATTTTGTATTTTTAGTATATTGTTTAGTTTTAGTTTATTATTATTATTTGTAGTATTAACAACTGAGGATTGTGAAAATATTGACAATTTTTATTAGTCGCCTATGCTTACTATCAAAGAGTATATAATCACTACATTTTGCTTACTATTGTCGTCAACGACATAATTATCGTGTATGGGAGATTTACATAATATACCAAACATTTGATAAAAAGGTGCGCACGAATTCTTATTATAAAAACAAATGTATTTCTCGTAATTGAAGTTGCAATTTATTTGTGAAATAGGCGGAAAACGTTTTAAGAAATGACAGGAAAATCGAATCTAATAAAAACCAGCCTTCGTTCGTCACAATGATGAAAATGACAGCTGCGTTGCGTAACAAAAAACACAATTATTTTTACTGCATCCGCTTATTAAATGATACTTAATGATTTTAACCGACTCCACAAAACGAGAAGGATCTATATTCGACGCGTTTGTTTTTTATGTATGTTTATCAATTTTCCAGAAACAACTGAACTGATTCAAATGTATTTTCTAACCTCAAGGATAGCAAACCCATTTAAAGTTGAAGAAAAAATTCCACAGAATTTTTTTATGGAATAGTCGGGGGATCCATTTTTTATTTAGACGATATTCTAGTGGTTCATTTCAGTTTTTCAACCCTTTGGAGTGGATTAAGCATATTGCTTAATCCACTTTAAAGAGTAAAAGTTAAATAAAAAAATTACATGCTTTTAAATTTGGAGCTTTAATTATTCAATATCTACACTATTTCTTACCACCGACTTCCGAAGCAATTGTGTAGAAATTAGTTTGTTTTTACTTTTTACTTTTTTACTTTTAAAATTACGAAGTATACCAAAACATTAAAAAAAGCCAAAGCCAACCTAAAAGATACTTGATATGATATAATATATTTTAGATTGCCTAGGTAGTAAGCCACGGTTACTAAGAGTTGCAGCAAAGCATACTGAGGAAATCTGTATGTTGGACAAATTAACAAGTGATAAAATTAAAAATTTTGTGAGACCGATTTCAATATAAATTATTAAGAATAACTCAAAAACTACTAAGCAGACCTTGATCAAATTTATATGGGACCACATGAGAAGTACCAGCTTTCAATTAGAAAAATCATCATCTAAATCGGTTCACCTAGAAAAAATTTATGAAGTAACACACATAAAAATACAGTCGAATTGAATACATCCTCCAGTTAAAAAATATGAATGTTTTTAGAGAACATGTGAAGTCTTCCAATACACATTGAGGGGACACGGCGATCTCTTACTTGACCTTAAACCCGGTCTGGAATATGAGGAGGCCTGCACCTAGCAGTAAAACGTTACGCTGATGGTTCTGCTTCATTTTCTATATTTAAAATGGGGCGTACCTAAAGAGAGAATACGCGAAATCTTTTTTCTTATGTCAATGTAAAAATCACCCCCACGCGCTGTCTGCTAGCAAAGAGATTCCGGTGACGGACAAATGGCAGTAAATCTATTCCTTGATGCCAAACCCAAATCCCACATATTGATGATGATATTTTTTTTAATAATATTACTAGCTTTGGATTCAGACCAACAAAGAAAGAAACACGGAGCACTGGCTACATTTTAATTGACGCAAAAACCAAGCCATAATAGCTATCGCTCAAATTATAGTAAGGACTTTATAGTATCAAATTATAGTATGCATCTTAAATCGTTTGCAACTAACATCATGGTTTTAGGTGCAAATGTGTGCTTTTAGCAATAAACTTTTACGGGCTGTTAGAGAACGAAAGAAGAAAGATTTGTGCGTGAGTGCGTGTCAAGAAGATAAGCACATGGTTACAGCATCACTTGAAATGTACGCAGCGCTCTGTCTCTCTTTGTTGGTCTGAGGCTTTGGAATATTATACAACTTGAAATGCTTTATTTAAGCACTACTGCATATTTGAATTTTGCACGCACAATAACGTCCTACTGAAAATCAGCTCTAAAACTTTTCATATTGTAGTACGAGCTAAGTGGGTTTTTTTTTCTAAAAAATTTGCGTTATACGTAATTTGGGTTATACAGATGTGCTATCTAAATAATTCTTTCACTCTGATATTAGTATTATTTATTATTACCAGTATCACTTATTTTACCTTACACTATATAAATATTTTTTTTATTTGTTTATTCATTCAATATTCATAACAGCTTATCAAACATCCACTGCCAAACATAGCCTACGATATTGAATAAAACTATGTTTACGGATTTTATCGCGTTTAATTTACTTATTTTTAATATTCGCGTTAATATAAGAAATCATTATAGCCTACGGTATGTAAATTTTATGCTAGAAATAATTTTCTTACCTAAATTAATGAATAGTTTTACCAACATTTTCAACAGCGAATGGTAAACAACGTGAGAAAATCTGTGTGATAAGTAAAATAAAATTATTAAAATGTTAGGTATACCTACCGAAAACACGTAAAATTTATATAAATATATTGTAATAACTTGGCGGGCTTTATCTCTTCTAAATGCGTGAACATCGAAAATTGTCTTACGGTTTTAAAACGGGCTTTATTCGAAAGGTAATGTGTCATAGAGGTGGAGAAAAAAATCATCTACATAAAGTGAACATACACGTGATGTTTTCATACAAAACGTCTAACTAATTAAATGAAAGCATTTTGGTCATGTACAAGACTGTATGCTGTACAATTGGTCGGATTTAGACCATAGATGATACTAGAATAAATAAAATCGCATATGGCCAGTAGTTGCACGTTCCGTATTGTTACGTCACTTTATACACATTAGTGTATTTTTCGAAAAAAAAAAAAGGACAAACGGCGAACCCAACGTAAAATAGCATTGTCTTCATTTCCCCTGACACGAAGCTCACCTTGAATGTCTATTTATGTTTCCTCATCAAAACGAGTCACCGTGTTTTTTTGTTTATTTTCCATGATTAAATTATTCGCATGCAACAGTTGAATTTTGTGGCCAGTTATTTTCAGTAATATTATTACTTTAATGCATTAATTGTTGTTACTGATATCTTGTTAAGGTGGCTTTTTTAAGGAAAATGAACTTTAATATTTAAGGAAAAAGGAACTTTTACTACGTTCAATTCTTCCAACGTATCATAATATTAAAAGCTTTCGACCGAATTATCATATAAAGTATTCCCATTCGATATAGTTCTCATAAATATGGTACGAAAATATTTAAAATTTGCATATTTTATGTACCTCTTCTATATGTAACTAATTTAGTAATATGATTTTTTTTTCATTTAGTAGGACATAGGAGAGAGCTTTCTAAATTACTCTGACGTGTACCCTAATGCACTCGACCAATATTTTACTATATTATATATTTTAACCAAGTTTAAAAAACGAGAAAGTTCTATATTCGACGCGTATGTTTTTTCATGTAAAGTTATTGGCTTATGTATTTCCCACGCCTGGGGACAGGTTTCATTTCCTTCCTTGCCCTAAACCCTCTCAGAAATGAGAGGAGGCATGTGCCCAGCAGTGGGACGTATATAGGCTGTAACAACAACCACAACAACAACAAGAACAACAAAAGAAAATAACCGACTTCAAAACTAAAAATATTTACCACATAATAAATTCTGAAGTCGGAGCTTCAACGTTTGATTCGAATACTAAGAAAGTTGGCGCTATAATAGTGTTTGTTAGCGCCGACTTTTTTAGTTTTAAAGTCGGTTTGCACTTTTTATCAAAAAAATAATTATGACATCATACATAAAATATGTACCTTTTCAATATATACCCGATTATGTTGCGTTAACCTTTAATCAAATATTGATATCCTATTTACTGTCCAACAGATTACACATGCATATTATATTCAGTATCTTCCAGTAAATTTCTGTGTGTGACATCATTATGAGGACAGTACCTAGTAAATAACGGGATCTGTCAAATCTAAGTAAAAATATTTTTGTCTTTAAATATCTAAATTATATAAATAAAATATTAAGCATTTTTTCAATCTGTGGCCATTCCTAGCACACCACAGACCCCTTAATTACGAGTAGGCTCTGATGTAGAAAGTGTACACGCCGCCAGCACTATTACTATATGCGGGATCTAGGTTAAGTGCTTTCAAAATTTCGTTGCCAAAGATTTTTTATTCATATCTCGCACGTGGAGAACAAATTTTAAAAATGTTGAGCCGTATTTTTCATTACTTTCTTTAAAAGTGTACATTTTAATCACTAGATTTTATCCCTAGCTGACGCCGCGTTCAAACTTACATCAAATATGTATACTACGCTTTTTGACTATAAATACCCCTATAGAGTTTTTGAACGTGAATTAAAATTTGCCCCACTTTTGAACGTTACATTCATTCATTGCATTTGCATCCTATCAAAAATCCACATAGGCCTCCGCCAAAGGTTGCCTCTTTTTGCCATAATTACCACGCTCTTGTCAGGTGGGTTGGCATTCGATGTTTTTATTATTTTCGGTTGTTATCAAGACGATGGTAGAGCCGTGGTAGCTCAGATGGTTAGCGCTCGCTGTAAGTTGCACAGTACGCGAGCAACCCTGGTTCGATCCCCGCCGGCACCAATGAAATTGTTAATTGCAACTTTAAGTGCTGATTTACCACGTGGTCGGCGGTGAAGGAAAACATCGTGAGGAAACCTGCATGTCTGAGAAATCAAAAAATCTGTTTCATTTTATTCTTAGAACGGGATTATATGGGATAGTGCATTCTCCTTATTTGATTTAATAACCTCTCTAAACTACTTTTAATTTTTTTTTGTAGTTGATTCCGAACGTTTTTTTCATTATTAATTATTATTTCTTTAAATCATATTTATATAATTAAAGAGATTAAAAATAAATGACGGCAGCGTCGAAGGTCCGAGACGTCTGGTATGCTATAGTCAATCCGCCTGCTAATTGAGACGATTATGGCACATTCTCCCAACAACGAAAGAGGCCCATGTGTGGACTTTTGCGAGCTGATGGTGAAATAGAAGAAGCTATAATGAATGAAGTAGTAAGACAATAATGATTATTGATTTTGTTAACAAGTATTTTTTGAGAACTGTCGACACATTAAAACCAGTGGTAAAGTAAAGTATACGTACGTACGTTGGGCACAGGTGTTTTAGCGTTTATTATTTGATGGAGCTTTAATTAAAAAAATACGAAATTTCAATTAGAATAAAATCTACTAAGCTCTAGAAAGAATCTTAAGAACAAATATTTAAGGTTATCAATATGTAATCAATTTTATAATAGATTGGTTAATTTTATAATTGATTAAAACCTAGAGAGGCTTTTCTTTTTCTTATTACTTTATAAATCTTCATAAAGCCGTACCTTTAACTGTAATCGAATAAAGTTTTCAAGGAAAATGGATTAGACATACTGATGTTCTTTCTTTAAATTAAATTCCTCTTTAATTATAATGGCTTGAATATTTTATCATTTCTTTTATTACTTTGTTTTCAAATTGAATAACTGATTAAAGCAAACAAATAGATTAAAGCCCGATAAGGCTTGCTCTGGTAATTTTATCGTTTGAAAATTATACACGACGAAGCAATACTTTTATATTTTTTTTTGCGAAATGTATTAATATAAAAATGCTCCGAAAGTAAAACTAAAAATAAAGTAAATTCGCTAAATTTAATTTAATAAGGTTATTAATATTTATTTACACTCAAAAACCAAATCAATCATTTTTTCTTTATCGCACAACTTCCGTGTGGAATCGACTAGCATCAGCGATTTTTCTGGACCGATACGACTTAGGGACCTTCAAGAAAAGAGCCTCTTTTTTAAAAGGCCCACAATGCACCTGTAATTCCTCTGATTTTGCAGTTGTTCACGGGCGGCGGTAGTCACTTACCATCAGGTGAGCCGCATGCTCGTTTGCCCCCTCTTCTATAAAAAAATCTCAAGTCAAATATTTGCATCCTCAAAATATATTTTTAATTCCTTTTTCTCTTGTTTATTTTACATCCTAATGTTATACCAATAAATCTTGGAAGTGGCATTTTAGTTGGAGTTAATAGCGGCTTTCAATTGAGTTATATCAATTCTAAACCAAAAGTTATAATTAAAGTTTATATCCATTCATAACAAAAAGCATAAAATATTTTTTTTATTACTGACACGAAAATCACAAGTGGAGTATAAAGACTAAAGTCAAGATAGACCTCGCTACAGTACGGTTTATAATAGTATATTACTATATAATAGTATATAGTAATAGTATATAGTACTTTATATTTATTTACTATATACTATTATATATACTTAATATATAATAGTATATAGTAAATAAATATTACTTTATTGCTACATTCGAAAACCATATTAAGTAATTACTTTATCAAAGTATTTAGTTTACATATAAACTAATTAGTATAGTTTACATATAAAGTATATAAAGTTTAAATATAAAGTAATTAGTAAATAGATAAAGTAATTAGTTTTTATGTAAACTAATTACTTTATCTATTTTTTGATTCAACGCGTATAACAATATTAACGATTTACGAGCGGGTAGTTAAACAGCATATAAATTGCAATTAGAAATTTAATTATGCAACTGTCCGAGTCATCATCAAACCATCCATCTACCATCCAAGTTCACTCATAGTCAAAGTCAAAACTTTTTATTCAAATTAGCCTTGTTTAAAAGTTAAAATCTACACCGGTTCGGAAAAAGACCTTCTCGGAGAAGCACCAGCAAGAAAACCCCTGTGTTTTTTTAAAATTCATGTTATAAGAAATTTAAAAAAGTGCAGTTAAGAACGTATCTTTGTCCTCGATATATTGATCTATTTCTATTTTATAAAAGGTCTTTTTTAATATAATTTCCTTTTTATTATTTTAAATTTTATGTCAAATTGTTAAACCTCAAGCGCATCACCTCACGACAAAAAATGACTCTTTTCTATACATTTAAATAAAATTGAAGTATCTGTCTGTAATATTGAAATAATTGGCTTCTATTAACCTCAGGTATTTTTGTCTGTCTGTCCGGGTTAATCTTCGAAATGGCTGAACCGATTGTGCTAAAACTTTACAAACAGATAGAGAGCAATGCCAAAAGGGATCTAGGCTATATTTTATCCGAAGAACTTGAAGTTTTTTTTAAAGAAGAAAAAATTGGTGATAAAGTGATCTTCGATTATTTTAAATCTAAATAACCAGTGTTATCCGGGGAGGGTCACTAGTATTAAATAAATTTATATGTTTCCGTATGTACTTAAATGTGTCAAAATTATTCAACGATGGAAGTGTCAAAATATTAGTCTCCTTGAAAAGGTCTCGACTACTGCTGACACTGCTGAACATACACAACTATATATGTGCCTCCAATGACTCTCTGCATGCCCCATTAGAGCGTTACTCCACCTGGTGATGTCCGCCCTACACATGCTGGTGATATGAGGCTGTCAGTTATATTTAACTTTTTTCTCTATCGGTTGTCAGTTCTTTAACTTATATATCTGCCAATTGCCATTCAGGTTACTGATTTGATATCTAAACTCATTTATTTACTCATTGCAGCTAATCGAAAGTCAATTGCTGATCAAAGGCCCCATAGATAGCCTCATTTTTGCCACACTTGGCAAGCGGGTTGGCATCGTAGTTATTAGATATTATTACGTTCTTATCAGTAAAATGCTTTCTCCAGTTTAAGTATCTCTCTTGCCACTGTAACCACGGCACCCTTTCCAAAATACAGTTGAAAATTGCAGGTCGTATAATGTGTACTTAATTCTGCAGAGTCCAGCGTCGGAGTCGGACAGCAGCTCGGTGTCAGGGGCGAAGAGCCCCGCTGGCGCCCCGCCCCTGCTGCAGCAAATGCTGCAGCTG
Organism: Parnassius orleans; assembly: GCA_029286625.1. Classification (NCBI taxonomy): domain Eukaryota; kingdom Metazoa; phylum Arthropoda; class Insecta; order Lepidoptera; family Papilionidae; genus Parnassius; species Parnassius orleans. Next base: position 3,319,627 of record JAGSMP010000089.1, read on the forward strand.
CAACTACAGGCCCAAAGTCCACAGGCCATTGCACAGGTATAGCAACTGCTTCATTACTTTGTAATTTTTAATGAAACATCCATCCTAATGATATACTTACATGTTCAGTTCATTACATGTACAACACAGATTAAATATCCCATCACACAGCATCATACACACAAAACGTCAGACATGATAGACATGTCAGCCTGTTGCATGTGTTTGTATTAAGTGTATCAAGATTAAACTTAGAATCGCTAAACATGTTGATATAGGTGTATTTTCCACAGGTAACAATGTAACTCTGACGTAATTTTATAAATTCTATATACGAGGTTGCAGCACGTTTGGATCGGTTCGATTTGGGGAAGGAACACGCCCTCACAGAATACCAGCTTAAAATAGCGGCATAATGTTGTTGTGTTTCGTATGATGAGTGCGGAGAAACGGAGAACCTTTTCACTGGAAACGAGGCGTTCAATCTTAGGTCTCAGAGGTGACAACGCATTTGAATAAGGGTAACAAACGAGCACACAATTCACCTGATGATAAGTGGATGATGTGGGCCATAGACATCTACTTCCATCCATCTCGATTAAGAATCAAAATGCAAATGCGTCGTCACCTCTGAGGACTAAGATGGAATACCTCGTTTCCAGTAAAAAGTGTCTTCGGTTCACTCATTTTTTCCTAACAAAACGATAACATTAAATATTATTTTCAGTTTTTATATTTAGTCAAAATTAATCTTAGCTATAAACAGCTGTCTGTTCTTCTCTCTCTTTGCTTTATACGTGCAATTACTAAAACTATTGCGTCGTAAATTTATCATTGATAACATTTATATTTGCAATGATAACAATTCAGAATATTACACACCACATTTACAATTCAAAACACGCTTGAATGCCCAAGACTTGTTAACATATTTCTGTATGTTTTCCTAATAACTGAAATGTTTGGTTATTAGTCATTTTGTATGTAAATTCATAATTAATAATAATTTTAGACATTAGCACAAATAGGTACTTTATCTAATTTAACTCAAAAAGAAATGTAACATAATTTTGAATCTTCGGCCAAATTAATAAGGATACCCATATTGTATTTGAATTGGCTGTAAAGTCAATATACTTTTGTCTATCCCTACAGATAATATATATTATTTCATGTAAAACAAAAATAATTATCAAAGTACTCGGTGGTATAAAATCTTCACATATGTATATTAAAAACGATTTTTTCTTTGGCTCTGGAAATAATTGAACTGGGCCAATGAGATCCTAATGCTTAATGCTCGTACATAACGTGCGTGTAAACCCGCTTCTCGTTATCCCCTGAAGCTGCCATTTACGCAAAATATATGGTAGAGCACAAAGCATTAGCGCAAATACTTAGGCACTCACATTTCTAACCCTTCTTTGTCTGATGACACGTATGAACACTGAACAGGGAGGGTACGGTGCCAGTGTCTGAGGAATAAAGAGTTAAATGAGAAAGTGGCATTAGTGTAACTTTTGATTCAACATTAGCGATCCAGGGTTGAAGAACCTTCGGTGCATTTCATCGCATATATTTGATTTTCTAACTGCTTTCCCTCGTATGATCCGTCATGCTAGCGTTATGGGTTTCATTGTCAAGATTTTAATTGAGTTTTTAAATTACATTTAGATTTTAATATTATTTTGGTAGATTACTTAACTATCGTAGTACCAAATGGTTTTGATCATGACCTTTAGTTAGCTAGTTTTAGTAATTTTTACATGCATTCAAACCCTCTAAATAGGAGAGACCAATGTCTAATATTGAACTAATACGAATGGCACCAACGTTTGCCTTATGTTTTCTCACTGAAAGTCTTAGCCTCAGGTCAAGATAAGGACCAGTCATTGTAACACAACGATTCTTAGTTACAGTATACATTTCCTTTCTGCACTTTTTACTGACCCTGAGAATAGATGTAGATGTCTATGGGCCACACAATCCACTTATCATCAGGTGGACTGTCCCCGTCTGTCACAATATTCTATCTGTGATTCTATTTAAAAACTTTGACGCTCTCTATATACGTATTACGATAGCAGGCCTACACGGATTGGTGTGTGCAGTTCCAGCAGATGCTGGCGGCGTTGGCGGCGCTGGGCAGCGGGCTGGTGCCGCCGCCGCTGCCGCAGGCCTGGCTCATACAGCGACTGGCGCAGACGAGACAACATCCCGACAGGTAAGTTTTCTATAACTGCATTATAATCGTGCTGTATGTGTTTAAATTACGCGATTTCTTTACTCTCCGACAACAGTATTTAGAAGTCAGTGTGGATAGATACCCTCTTACCTGTTTCTGACGCTAAACAGCAGTGGAGCCACTGCTGTGGTACGGTTAAAAGGTAAGAGAGTCAGGCTGTTAGACATTTCATTTTAGTTCTAAAGAGCGTCAACGCATTTGTGACCTCCTGTACTCACTGTAATGACAACACTAACATATTAACTAACGTGAAATAAATTTTTGTTTTGTTTTACTAAGAGCTGATTGTTCAATCGTCACATAAAAATGATCCATCTAGTAAGTTATAACCTGACTAGATATAAAAGTCAAACAATTGAATTCTATGCATGCAACTGTTATTTTTAGTTTGTTTATGTAGTATTTTATTATATTAGTAACTTTTATCTGAGGATTGCAAAATAGACCCTAAACGTTTTCAATTTAATTCCCTGTTCCCTTTATTAAATTAAGTGGCCGGTAATGTAAATACATTATAGATTTAAAAAAATATATGTCTGAGTGTTTCTTTAAATACAAATATTAAAAATTGACAAAAATCTCTCGCAATCTTGATTATGTAGTCACATAGATGATAGATTATATCGCAATGTAAGTGTAAGTGTAAAATGACCGACAAAAGCTTAAACATCATTGTCATCATCCCAACGTTGCAATATGCCTCCTAAAATTAAAATTTTATGTCAGCGAAGATTTTGTAAGAAAATAAATATTACATATTTCTTTAATCGACGAAGCTTAAATCTCGAAAATTTCTATTTCATTACAAGAGAAAATTATATCTATTTTCGTGATTACTACCAGGCTATCTATCAACCGAGTTATTATAGCCTCACCTTAACTTTGACAGCTGCAATTTATAACGATTCTGTACATAAATCTTTAGTCACCTTTAAAGTCACTGTACTAAACGTGTCCGCACCAATGCCGTTGATTATGGAGCTAAGTGTAAAAATGAATTGTATAGATCTTTAATGAAATATTCTGTGGCACATTTTTATAAATCTTTTGACTAAGGTCCCATCAGAGTTTTGGCGAAAACTTGACCGCCGGCGGATTGTTGCTCCTGTTTTATCGTTTATAATGGTTTGAAGTGGGTTTGAATACATAAAAGTGATGCAATTTTGTGTATTAAGTGCCTGCATATGAACTATTAGTGAAAACGACGGAACAAGTGTTCCGATGTTGATATGAACCTCAAGTTTTTTTGTCCGCTTAGATGCCTTAAGAACTTGTGATACTCTCGTTATCGACTATCCGTTGGGTTTAGCTGTCGTCAACATCTCAAAAGAACTAAATGTGACGTATCGGCGTATCGTGAAAAATTTTTGAAACAAAGTATTATAAAGGATAATTTCTTATTACTTGACACTGGCAAAAGTGTAAGTCATAGTAGCTGGTGACAAACTCCTGGATAGTAAATTAACCTAGAAAAATTTTACTTACGTTTAAATAATCCCAGTGAAGTCCAAGAATAGAATAATATTTGATTCAGTATAGATTACGAAAAATACATTTTATATTAACATAACATAAAAATATACAATATGTATTGCCATATTTAAAAAAAAAACTAATACTAAAAGCTTAAATTATCATACAGCCCTCTTCGCGGTATAGTACCAAGAACGCTGGCTGCATTTCCTCGCTGAGTGGCTTTCTGATCTAACTCAAAATAATGAATGCCAATCCGTCGATATAATGAAATTTACTTGACGAAAGTAGGTGCTTAGATTTTCCACCATATAGAGGTTGCCTTGATAACTAAGCTTTGATTGATCTAAACTGTGGTAGCTCAGAGGTTAAGCGCTTGCTGTTAATTTTACAGTTCGCGAACAACTCTGGTTTGATCAAATTTTTGATCGAATTAAATTTTTAATTGCAATTTTAAGTGCGAATTTACCATATGTTCGGCGTTGAAGGAAACCATCGTGAGGAAACCTGCAGCCTAAGAAATAAAGTATTTCGAGGAGAGTGAAGTATTCATTAATTACATTAGCTTTTTTATTAAGAAATCCGCGTTCGTTTTCTTTTCCGTCCAATTCATTCAACATAACACATTTTATCTAGAAGGTGTTTTTAACTACCTTTTACCATTACCGTAGGGTACCTTCTCTTTTACCTATTTCTGTCAAAGAACGATATGATGGGGAATAGAGAGCCAGTTTATGACAGGCTGTGAGGCATTCCATCAGATACACTATAAGTTCGTTGGTCACTTCATTTTTGTAAAAATGTGCCTGTAATGAATGCTGTGCTGTGCTGAATGATGCCTATACCATAGTGTCCATAATAAAAAACCACTTAATAGTTCACTCCAAAGAACAAAACTCTCTTTTCTTTTTTAGAGGCTTAATTTTAATTATGGACTTATTATTTAGGCCTCAAATTTTTTTTGACGATTTTGGCACAACAATAATGAGAAAAGGTTTGCTATCCCTGCTCTAGTTTCACTTCAAAGAAAAAGCTCTCTTCACTTTTTTAGAGGCTTAATTTTAATTATGGGCTTATTATTTAGGCCTCAACAATTTTTAACGATTTTGGTACATAACAAAAATGAGAAAAGGTTTGCTATCCCTGCTATAATTTATCGTTTTTATACGATCCAGTTTGTGGTCAAAAGTTTGTTTTATAAAAAGTACAATTCAAGCTTGATGTAATATGAAAATGGCCTTTAAAATAATGGATCTAAAAACTATTTACCGTCTTTCTAATTTGTCCGTATTTTTTGCTCTGCTGCATAATGATAGACATGCTAGCTGTATGGTCAAACACATGGTAACAATGTAACAAGCGGCAATTATGGCCGATGACTTCAGCAGATGCGCACGGTATAAAGACGTTGCTCTTTGCAAATGAACATGTTACATTTGAAATGCAACTTACTTGTATGATTTCTTTCATACCACTTCCAGTTTTTATATACATATATGTTTTTTTTTCTCTATGAAGCATTTGTTATAGAATAAAGATGACAAACGAGCACACTATTCGCCTGATGGTTAGTGGATGCTGTGACCCATAGACATGTACATCTATCCTTGATTAAGAAACAAAATTCAGATACGCTGTTACTCCTGAGGACTTAGATGCCTCGTTTCACCATACGAAACACAGCAGCATTAAGCTGCTATTTTACGCTTGTATTTTGTGAGAGCGTGGTCCTTCCTCGGTCGTACCGATACATTCGTGCTGCAACCATGGCTGCCCCGTGGCTCTACCAAGTAGATATCAATGATTACTTTTATGTACATTTTTATTATCAATGATTATTTTGCATGACCACTGCAATAAGCTTAAATGCTTGTACTAATAATATGGTTTATAAAAGTAGTTCTAAGCTTTCACTTTAAACTTTGTATTCCGCTTCTTTAATTACTTGAGATACTACTGTCCGATCCCTCTAGTCTATTTTGACCATAACAACTTCTTCCGATACTACCTAAAGCTCTTTAACTCCGTAAAAGATATTATACTTTTTTAATAACAAAACATCAAAAGTGTTAACAAAATAAATGAGTTAACAGTCTACCTGAAATACGAGTACTCGTAAATATCCAGTACAGACTATGAATACCTACAACCAATTTAACACTAAGTTTGCTAAAGGAAATTTGTTATTTCTGAGGATAGTCTGATAAATATGGTGGCTCTATTTCTGCTGCTTTCCGCCAGAAATAGGATGGTACCTACTAAGGTAGGTGTCTAGATGAAAAAGGACACCACTAACACAATAGTGCTTAAAATGAACGCGGTACGGACGCAGCACTCATGCGTTCCTATCACAGAGTTGCGAGCGACACTGGGCCGTGGGTCCCAACATTTTTTGTATGACCTACAATATTTCGAAAGGAAAAACGTCTTTAGGATAACTGCATATCCAGATATCAGAGAAGTTAATGATATTTTGCGGACATGTGAATCCTGCCAAGACATATTGTGTCTGCACGACGGACTCGTCCCTTTTTTAACAGACTGCAAAAAAGGAGGAAATCAATTCGACTGTATTATCTCGTCTTATGTGTGTATGTTACGCGATATCTTCGTCAATTGTGAACCGATTTTCATTATTCTTTGTTTATTAAGTAGGAAATTAAATAGGTTATATTTTGAAGTGATTCAGTATAAATTTGAGGAAATAATTCCGACCATAAGCGGGTGGAAAAATTGGGATGAGGTTTTTAATGTAACGATATGGGCGACATTCGAGCTTGTAATACGAGTATTACTAAGTCCACTTAAAAGGGTAAAAAATTAAATGTTTCATGAAAAATAAACACCTTCTTCAAAGAACCAAAAAGAGTAACGATTACATCTTTATAAATAAAAATTACGTGTCATAATGTTTGTCCGCGGTGAAATCCTAAACTACTGAACTGATTTCAACGAAATTGTGCACACTGTGTGCAATTCTGTCCAACTTGAGAAATAGGATAGTTTTTATCTCAATCTGTATTATATAATTCTTTTGTCTTTTTCTTTACATTGCAAATAACCAACTTTAACAAATATGGAACCACCCCTAAGGTATAAAGCTATTTAATAAAAAAAAGAATCATTTAAAATCGGTTCAAAATTGACGAAAATATCGCGTAACGCACATCTTCTGTATACTTGTTATAGTTGAATTGAGAACCTTCTCTTTTTTTAAAGTCGGCTTAAAAGTGTCTTCCGGTTTGTACACTCACTATGCACAGCAGCGATGTGGTCTTTCCCCGGTCGAACTGACCTATATTTATTCACATCACGTTAGCATTATTAAAAAAGGAACACTAATTACTTATTGTCACATACACGAGTCGGTCATGTTTCAACTTTTTACTCTAAAGTTGTTGAAAGTTATGACTTGTTTTATGTACACAACGTAGTCACATGAATGCCTCAAATAAAAATTAATACATATAACCTTTTATTCAGCTCGAACATTAATTCAAAAACGAACGTATGCCGTTTGAGATAAATAACGATGGATCCTTGAAAGTCGATATGAATTTGCTTGCAGGGTTGAACCTTTTCTCGATTTAAAATTATTGTTACTTTTGCCGTGTAGTTATTACACTGTAATACATTGTTCCGTGCTATGAAAATTGCTATAATTGATAAAGATAATATATATGACTAGCGACCCGCCCCGGCTTCACCTGGATAGGATCTATTATTGTGGCATAATTTAAATTTAAGATAATCAAAATCACTCAAGTTTTTCGGATAAAATTTAGCCTGGATGACTCCTGGCATTGCTCTCTATCTGTTCGTAAAGTTTCATCACAATCGGTTCAGCCATTCCATAAAATAGCTCAGACAGACAGACAGACAAAAATGTTTAAAATGGTTATTTACGTCTTAATAGCATGCAACACCCTTACCATAATAAAAGCTAGTTATTTCAATATTATAGACAGACAATTCAATTTTATTTATAGTATAGTTAAATATGCGAACTACACTATATTAGATATAGATATTTTGCAAAACGTTCATTGCACATTGACATTTTGTCATCATAACCCATCGATATATATGTACTACGTACTAGATTTGGCATTCCGAACATTCACTATGTTCAAATGAACTGTACTGCAATCCGTACACCTTTAGTGTCATTTAGTGTCGTTTAGTGGCTTCAATATTCATAGAGTGTGGAGCTGCGCTAATAATACGAGATTTCAAATTAATGTTAAACCTGAACGTAATTAATAATTCAGTAGTCAAATAAATAAAATTATTTGTTGTTCAAGTGAATAAATAGGTAATAATATAACAATAGAAAAAATAAATTTCTTCATTTGTATGCCACGCTATCTACAATCATAGACTAAAATCTACTATCACCCGCGCATGCGCGAAAACAGAGTAGTGCACATTTTTTGTTTGGAATAGCTTCTCTAGTACGTAGTACATAGAACTCAATGTCATAACCCAATCCGTTATTCTATGCAATATCGGTTTATACGGTAACTAGCTGTCCCCTGCAATTTCGTCCGCGTGGAATTTATTACGATTGGATTTCATGGGTTTTATTTTTTTTGCGCGGAACCCTAAAAATAACAGTAGCCTTAGTTACTCCTTATAACATCAGCTATCTGCCAGTGAAAGCCTCGTCAAAATCTGTCCAGCCGTTTCGGAGATTAGCCGGAACAAACAGACAAACAGACTATTTTTTTTTAATATTGTTATTTGTTATTAGTACCGTATATACATACTTTGATATGCATTTAGTAAAAAACTGTTATTTTGACATTACAAACAGACACTTCAATTTTATTTATTTATATAGATGTTCTTCTATTTTACGAGTTAAGTATATCAGTTATAACTTTTTTCAATCTTTATTTTTTAAATCCCGTCAGATATGTTCAATTTGTTGTCGACCTTCTAGATTCAGGATTTTGAACCTAAATAGCTAGACCTAGCCCTAGATAAATACACAAAACTAGATGCAGTTCGTGATGTCCTTATCGAAACCGGTTCGAACTGGTACAGACCGGTCGCAACTGTCACCTTTGTCGACTGACACTATTGAATGAATAATTGGCAGCTTTCAAATTTCAAAGAGTATTTCCTTGTAAAATTGTTGCAATAAATAGAACATATTCAAATTTTCAATAATTTATTTATTTATTGTTTATTGCATTCCTTATAATAAAAGAATACAAAGGGCGAACTTAATGCCTTGAGGCATTCTTTGCCAATCAATCCATGGAGTGGTTAGAATTTGACGTAGGTGTAGCAATATAGAATAAAAAACAAAAAATTAAACAGATTTAATTAGTGAGTTCATGAGAAATTGATTATATATTTTATTACTATTAGCATCTGTATAAAATTATATTGATTCTCAGCTTTCTAAACCTAATTGCAAGTTTCAAGCTAAATGTGAAGTATATTCGTATAGCTAAGAACTAAATTTACTTTTAAAACAATAAATAGCTAATATGTTTGTTGGTTTGGTAAAATATTTAAAACATATAAATAACATATATAACACAACATAATAGCCTCCGTGTCAAATGCATTATAGAAAATAACCTAGAAAAGTTCCATACAATTATCAACATTCATAATACTATTTGCTTTTTTAATTTAAAAAAAGTCATACTATGCTCAATAAAGTAGGGAGTAGGGACGATTTTCCATAATCCACACTAGGCAGCCATATTCGTTATCGCATACCAAATGTCTCTTTTTTTGCTAATCTAGTCGCCTCTCTTACAACATCCACTAGCAAAATGTATAGAAATATAACTACATAAAAAATTATAGTACACGCGATCAAGCTAAGATCAATCGCCGTCGGCATCATTGAAACTTTCTATTGCAATATTGAGTGCTAACTTACCACTTGCTTATTGGTGAAGCAAATCATCGTGAGATGTGAGGTCCTGCAAATCTCAAAAATTTTTGTAAATATTTATTCGTAACAGTTTTGTATTCTTATATTTTTGACTGACTGTTGATCTCGATCGCAACTTCCTATATCATATCATATCATATCCTTTTATTCTCTTAGCCTTAGAATCACATAACTTAATAGTCGTATTGATTGTACAGGGCTTTTTGCGAAAATGGAATACTGTATTGCCAAAACGCCGCACCCGACACACAAATTCACTATACGTAATGATTACTTATATTTAAGCGAACACGACACATTTAAATAAAACTAGTTTTTACGGATTTTATCGCGTACCTGTATAAAATATATTTTATACTCCCGACGTTTCGAGTACTTTAGAGCACCCATGATCACGGGGGCACTGCCGTTTACTATACGTCCCTAAAACATCATAAAACGTACATACATACATCACACCTAACAGATTTTTTAAATATTGTTATAATTAGTCTTTTAAATAATTAAACTTCAAAAAATAGATTAATATAATATAGAGACTCATAAAAGTCCACTTCTGGACATGGGCTTTTCCCGTTGTAGGGAGGCTCTCGTGCAATAGTTGTATTTTTCGTTATTTTTGCAAATTCTAAATGTTCTCTAATAATTCCTATTTCTACTTTTAAGTTTATAATTATAACATAAAAAGGCTTAAAGCCTTTAAGTATTTCTGTTTTCAAAGTGAATTAATATAAGTACTTCACCGCCTCACGCCGTGTTTACAGTTTTCCCTATTCCTCTGTAACCTTCGTATTCGTATCAGCAAGCAAATCTAGTATGCTGGTAGTTTGCATTTTATGTAGACCGCCTGTTTTAATGACAATGTTTGCATTTTCTAGTTTAGAAAAACTTTAGCGATTTCAGAAACGTCTGAATTCGTATTCTTTTTTTTCTTTATCAGCCCATAAAGGTTCTAGTGTTGAACACGAGCCTACAACAATGTCATATATTTTTATAAAATATACTTTTATCCAAATTTTATTTAATTTATTTTATTTTATTTATGTAAAAGAATCAATCACCTTATTTTTTTCCGTGGGTAAGTGGAACCTCAGTGACGATTCCAGATCTAAAATAACCAAACGCAATCAGCTTCTTTTAAATATGGAATCTGAAGTAATTTACGATGAATTTTCCTAACTTGGCAAAAGCCTCCGGCTATAGACTATTAAGGCTTCACCGCCTTGATGATTAGCGGTATTGTAAGTCTACATAGGTATATACGTATTTCCTATAACGAGGTAGCAAGCATGACTTAGAAAATTTGGCTGGCATCTGGCTGGACTGGGATTGAACATTGTATCACATTTACTTCCAGGTGGCGTTTACCAAACTACCATAACATAAACAAAAGACTTTAAAGTTCTGTTTTCGTAAATCCCACTGCAGGGCACATGACTCGCTGTCCTAATGTATTTCTAACGCAGGCATGTTTCGTCACTATATTTTCCTTTATCGAGCACGTGGTAAATAAGTACCTACTTAATGTTGCATTTAACAATTTCACTGTTGCTAGGGGAACAAACTTGTTTAGAAATTTTAAAACTTATTCGTAAACCTATCGCGGGTCTAAATAAAAACCTTTGAATGCGTTTATATAAAATATGTATAGAGATTGAGTCAATGCAATGTGATATAAATTTTGGGCCCTCTAAGTTATATGATATTAATATAAGTAACTTATGAAATTTTATGATTTTACACTATACATAATAATCGGGTAAAATATTGCAAAACAATATTAGTGCAACATAGATAAAGACACAACTAAAAACTCAACTAAAAATTAAAAATAATAACAAAACTAAAATAAAATGAACAACTAAATGAAAAATGTAATAGACATATATGGACAAACTTATAGTTAAAAAACGCGATTGCTATTTAGAAAAGTTGATTGAAGATGATTTTGCTTCAAAATTTTTAAAGTAATTTCGTTATAATTATTTTAAAGATTTATATTTGTTTCACATGCCTCACTTATCAATATTATTGGAAATGATATTGGAGATGATTCCGATTCGATAAATCTTAAATAAAACCTACTAAACTACTGTACCTTACGATGAAAGAGCAATCAGAATCGCTCAGTATACAAAACTGCACGTGTACAAAATGCATCCCGCCTGCACCCGATTCGCAAAGCGGATGCGCCGACAATCTTAAGATCCGTTGGAGGGAACCGTGTTTGGGATAAATCATGTTCGCGGACTCCTTTTGCTTCAGCGACTGAGAGAGAAAGCTCAATCGGTGTATAGATTTACCACAATCTTTTCTTTTTGAGGGACGTCGTCATTTTAAAAACATACAATACAAACTGTTATTACTAATAAGTATTAATATTATTAATATTATGCGGCAGAGTCACGCTGCAACTGTATTATTTACGCAAAGCGAATGAGTCGGGGGTCGGCTCGACCGGCGAACGACCATGGCCTCATAGAATTCCAGCGTAAAATAGCAGCATAATACTGCTGTGTGGTGAATGAAGAAAACCGGAGACCCCTTGTACTGATATGTTTTTATGAGCCACACGGCATTCACTTTACATTAGTTGGACTTTGTGCTAAAAAAAATATGAAAATATGTTTGTGACCTATCTTCAGTGACTTAATATGATTAAGACCCTCATCATTGTCAGCATACAAAAAAATAACTGCTACATCAGACCCAATACTTTAGTCTGACACCATTAAATCAAGCCTGCCTGTGATTTTGACATTATGTCGTTTTACTAAAAAGTCAACTAATGGTGGCTAAGATTAGAAGGTATATTTAAATTTAGTATATATTCTGTATGTCCCATCTTTTATGTGAAATTTTATCTCGTTATGTTTACACTTTTGGAGATTAATTTGGGTTTGACTTCAAACGAGACTGGATAAGTTCTTTTGCATTTTACACCATCGTCAGTTACTTTGGAAAACTGAAGTCTCAAGATGAATAAAACTTGTGGTTGCTCTATCCCTAACATTGGTATACCTGCTTATAGGTAAGAAAGCTAGCGTTGTCAAGACGTTCACTTTATTGTTGGAGATTAAACAATTTGTGTCAACAATAATGCACTTGCGATAATGGATTAAAAAAAATATTTTCATTGACTTGGAGCTTAATGGTCGATATATAGATCAAGATTTCAAAGCAGTAGATTAGTAATAGTAGATTGCGAAGAGTAGGTCATATGTCCTAGTCGATTTTAATTGAGTTGTTTTTTGTTTTTTGTATATATATTTAACACACACATTATATAAACAAAAAAAAAACAAAAGTTTTATTTATATATAACCAAAAAACAAAGAAATATTCATCGCATCATGCGTCCACGCGTTCCTATATCATTCATCCGATTACGATGTAACTTTGGTGAGATGTAATGTGCGCGCCCGAGAGTTTTTTAAAAAAGGCTCTGCACGCGACGCGTGACAGGCACAGCTATTTCACCATACATCTAGAGATATAATATACTGTAATATTTTCTTACTGTTTTCATTTGCACTATGTAATAGAGAAATTTCGTCCTCGAGTTCGCGGATATTTTATCTCAGTGTAATTTGTTTCTGTGTAATAGAAAATCCTTTTTACAAAATCTTACTATCAATACCATAAACATTATAATCAATTCTAAATATTTACATGTATGTCACCCGACTTAATAAGAATAAAAAAAGGTTATTAACTATTAACTAATAATATTTTACTGAATGCTTTTGATGTTAAACCAATTCATATTGTTATGCACAAACAGTTTGCATGTGATTCAAACCAGCATATCAAATATTTCCACGTTCAAGAAGCAGCTCAGATGACAATAACATCGCGCGTCTTTTGTTGGGCGCCGGGCCCGTCAGGATCGGCCTCAATGCCTTCCATCGAGCTGCTTTTCGTTTACACAGACGATACCGAGACGCGATTCAGACCTAACGATATTAAAATGATACAATACTGATTTGAAAACGTTAGAAATTTAAAATTTTACCATGTTTAATAAGTTGCTTACATTTACATAATATATTACAGGAAAGAAGTTTGAGATTTGTTACATCAAAATGTTGAATTCCAAAAATAAAAACAAATGAATAACAAATCTATGGTAGATTTGTTGTTAATTTGTTTTGAGTTTTAGTACAAGTTTTTAACAAGATCTATTAAGCAAGATCTTCTGATAATTCACAAAACAATCTTCATTTACTTGCTTTTGTAACAGAAATTAAAATTGCTAATTATTTTTTTGAATTGCATATGCGCAAATATGCTTCATTTTTATTCTAATTTTATTCGACTATCATTATTTTCAAAATAGCTTTGCATTTTTAAGGAAAAATAGAGTAAACGATATTTTTTTTACTTTGTTAGTTTACGGACTTGAAAATTCTTTTATATTTTAACTGATAAAATCACTTTTTTTATGGAATAAGGGTCACAAACGAGCACACAGTCCATAGACATCTACATCTATCTTCGTTTGCGAATTTAAATGCAGATGCGTTGTCAGCCGTGAGGACTAAGATAGAATGCCTCTTTTCCAGTAAAAAGGGTCTCCGGTTCTCTACACTCACCATAGGAAACACAGCAGCATTAAGCTGTTATTTTACGCTGGTATTCTGTGAGAGCGTGGTCCTTCCCCGGTCGAGCCGACCCATTCGTGCTACAACTATACTATTAATATAGCTGCAGCATGGCTCTACCACGTAAAAATCATGTTCACTAATCAGTTTCGAAAATATTTTATTTCCTTCTACATGTAAACAATTTACCCCGACATAGTTTCATTCTATTATATATCGTTCTTTTATCGTTTCGTCAGGATAGACCCCAACAGCACGCCGTTCAGTTTGACAGGGTTTCTCTATTCATTACTATTGGAACCGTTCAGACGGATGCGAGTTACCAACAGATGGAAATTCACACTGAAGACATTGTGGAGCGTGCCGCAGATTGTACGCGAACGAGACACGATGTCTGCTGTCATTGTACTCGCCGTTTGAGAATATGAATGTCTAAGTCGAGAACGAATAAGATATTTCAAGATTGTGATTTACAAGTTGACAATTATTTTGTGTACATACAAAGGAATTGGCAATATAAAGAAAATCTTACGGATATTATCATCACCATATTCATCATCTTCATTACAGCCCTTCACAAGTCTAAGCTTAACGTAGGAATTGAATAAAACTAATTTTACGGATTTTATCGCGTTTAATTTACATAATTTAATTCCCGACGTTTCGGGTGCTTTACAGCAACCCATGGTCACGGGGGGACTGAGATTTTTGACGTCCCGATGTCACAGTTAGCCCGGCTACCTTCAGTTTTTGAATATTAATTTTTGGTTCGATCTACGCAGATCTTATTATTAATTAATATTCAAAAACTGAAGGTAGCCGTATAATATAAGTAAATTAGACGCGATAAAATCCGTAAAAATAGTTTTATTCAATGTGTAGTGTTCGCGTAAATATAAGAAATCATTAACGTAGGAATGTCACAAAATACGGTCCAGAGCTATCTGCATGCATCGACTTCTTGGCTCAAGTTCGCTTAGCGAGCGAGGAGAGGGTTACGCTCGGTGTTTCTCTGGGAGATAAAATTCGAAATAAGGATATCTGCAGTAGAACTAAACTAACCAACATAGCACAACGGATCAGAAGTGTAGGTAAATGGGCCGGCCATAAAGCTCGAGAAACCAAAACCGATGCCTGTGCTTGACTATAATCCCACCTGGTGGGAAGTAGTAATAGAGCCCTAGACGGTAAATCGGAATTCGGATGGAAATGATAATAATTTGTAACTTAAAGTAAGATATTAATACAAAAGTTAAAATTTAATAAAAATCAAAGCCATTTCAA
Source organism: Parnassius orleans (assembly GCA_029286625.1). Lineage (NCBI taxonomy): Eukaryota > Metazoa > Arthropoda > Insecta > Lepidoptera > Papilionidae > Parnassius > Parnassius orleans. Next base: position 3,335,132 of record JAGSMP010000089.1, read on the forward strand.
GGAACTAAAACGAATAAAATAAATTCCACATTATAATTTCAGAAGTCGATGCTAAGATATAGTGTATTTAAAAAAAAGAAAAAAAAAGAAGACATAGTGTATAGAAGAATTAAAGCCCGAACTTCAGAAGTTATGTAATTTTATGTGGGACCACCCTGAAGTATAACCTAAATGATCATTAAAATCGGGTCACAATTGGCGAAGATATCGCGTAACATACATACAAAACATATACAATCGAATTGTAAGCCTCCTCCTTTTTTAAAGTCGATTAAAAATAGAATATTCGTTTGTCTCTCTAAGTTTTACAAACCACATCGCTCGACCACCAGATTATCGGTCTAAATAACATGTACCCTCAGACCAATATTGGTCTGAGCATGTACTAGAGTGACTACTTTTGTTCATCGGGTCTAGTTATTTTATGTAGGTTTAAGATGCTTATTTATGCCATCTATTGAATTATACACTTTTTTTAAAACTTTTCCTCCCACTTTAAGTTCATTAGAGCCTATCAATAGTCCACCGCTGTACATAAGCCTCGTCCTACATAGATTGCCTCATAGGCAGCATATTTGCCACAGTTGCCACGCTTGACAGGCGGGTTTCAACTGCAGTTTTTATTAATTGAGCTCTTAATAAGAAGATACTGCTCTCCATCTCCTGTTTCAGTGTCCCCCTGTCGCCTCTTACGCACACCCATGTCATGGACTAGTGGATTATATTATGCCGTCCGTAATTTAAAACATATTATAACATGCGATAGTTTCCATCAAAATAAACGATATAAAATTGAACGTGAACCAAACAAATATTAAAACAATAAAACTATTGCAGAAACATAATAATGACACGAAAAACAAGACGAGCAGGACGATTCAAAATGTTTACACATGCTGTTCTGGGTCGAAATACTGTGTTTATCTTATGAACATGTTTGTTGATTGAATTTCTTTTAAGCAAAAACAAAACAAGCGTCACCATATCTTTAGAAAATGCACTAAAAGTTAATGTTTAAAATATTAACGTAAATATTAATTTTTAATTTTATTCTACATATACAGTGAAACCTGGATAACTGGGACCTTAAGGGACCTGCAAATTTGTTCACAAAGAGGTATTCCACTTACCCAGGTATAAATAAATATCTGTCTCATTTACAGAGTGTTCCATTAATAGAGGTGAGAATAGAGATTATTTCAGTTATAGAGGTGCGATTATTAAATAAAATAACGTATTTTGTAAACATACATAATACATAAACATCCGGACGATTGCAAAACCAAACTAAAACTGGAGGTCACTTTTACACAATTAGCCAAGTGCGGAATTTGCGGGTAGAATAAGAATTAGTAAACAAACCGGTACACAAAATATAGTCTCAGAAAAAGAGGTAAAATATACTCGCTGTCTCAATTATAGAGGTAATTATGACGAATAAAATCGAAAGAACATAATAAAATAAGTAATAAACACAAATAAAATTACATAACTATACATATTTATAGTTTTATTTTATCTCACATACTAATCTAAAATAATCGAGTAATTTTGGTGCAACCTCTCCAATGTATGGGAATTTACCCTATAGGTTTGTGAGGCTTGAGCCAAAATTACTCCAATATGCCTTAAATAAAAAGTTCAAAGTACAAAATACAAAGGTTTGAAATTCCCGCTAAAAAAGTTTTATATGGGCGCTCACCGTAGCGCTTTTAGTGTACACTCATAAAGACGTTTTTAGTATGAAGTTGGCGTTCTTCTCTTGGTAGAGAGTAATTGTGTTCTGTGAGTATGAGGGATAAAATAAAACTGCAAATAAGTATAGTCATGTTATGTAGTTTTTTCTGGAAGACAGATTGTTTTATAAACTATACATTATTATTGATGTTTTTAATTGCTTTTGCACATAATATTTCCACGCGTGTTACTGATATAAACACATGTTATTGTCAGAGAGTTATTCTTCACAGAACATTAACGTAAATTTATACCAACAAAATTCTCATGGTGAAAACTCAGCTCAAATACGTGATCTGAAACAGATACAATTCGAGTCAATATAGTAATAATCCCTACAAATAACGGTCAATAAGTTCACAATATTTATAGACTTACAACAATATTGTCATAAGTTTTTCTTTTCCTATTATAGGAAACCTGCAGAAAGTGATCATATGATTTTGTGCTTTTTATTTGCACAACACTTAACTTAATTTCGATGATGATCACACATCCTGCATACAATTTTGAAATAATGAATTAATTTATAATTAATATCTTATACAGAGTTACCATCTCACAAAAAATCTTTACTGTATATTCACGACGATATTATGACTGTGTATTCGCCTACAAACGAAAATGAAATATTCTGAGCCCATAATAACTGAATTTAAGCAAAAATCAATAATAAATATTAAAATCTAGACCTATGAAATAAAATTTCAGAAAATATTTTCGTTATGAAAGACGTTGACAAACAAATGTCATTTTTTTCTTCTTTTAATTCATGGCTTCTTTTGATAGAATTCTGCTAATATTTAATAATTTAATATTAATCAATTAATAGGTAAATTAATTGTGCAAATCTCAGAGCAGTATGTATGTAATTATACTTTAGAGAGCAAACCAAAAAAAGTTTAACACAGAATTAACATTTTTAGTTTCTTCCGATATAATATGAATTTTTGTATCTAATTTTTAAGATGGCAATCTGAAACAACATGGAAAGAAACAGCGATATTTTTTTCTCGCTTTATTTTTACAAGCCCAATACAAAAATTGACAAAATCATGATTGTGTGCAGATTTCTCAGCTTTCATACAAAGTTGCATCACCCTGCACCAGCGTCTCCAAAAAATAACAAATATTTCGAGTTCACGTTGAGCAGTGCGACCAAACATAACGGATACTCCGTCCCTTATTTTAATGACCCTGGCCTGTGGCCAGCAGTGGGACTCTTTACCACGTTTTTATTTACTTGCTTTTATTTATCGATTTTAAACTAACTTGTACATGGTAGAGCCACGCTGTAGCTGTATAATTGATTCGCCGGGAAAGAACCACGCTCTTACAGAATACTGCTGTGTTGCATATTTTTACTGGAAACGAGGCATTCCATTCTTAGTCATCAGGTGATAACGCATTCTCCATTTCGATTTTTACTCGAGAATAAATGTAGATATCTATGGGTCGCAACATTAACTTACCGTCAGATGGACAGTGTGCTCGTCTGTCACCCTTTATACTATAAAAAAATATCCCGATAGGCTAGAGATTTGTAACTTTAAACATAACACAGAACAGGAAACGTGGTAAGAAATTATCGCCAGTTTGAATAATAATTTCATTCTTCTTGTTACTTTCAATGCATTGTAGCATATGTTTTGTTAGCAGGTTACCCGAGGCGTGTGACAAGGCCCCAGCGGCGAGCGCGTCCCCCACGCTGACCGAGCAGCCCCTCGATCTCAGCGCCAAGTCTACTTCCAGCACCAGCGGCACCCCGCCCCCAGAACACAACAACTTGGACAACTCCAGGTGAGACAATCTTATATTACACATTCATACCTTCTTATTAAACAAGCTTAAAGGTTAAAACAGTAATTAAAAAACCCGACTGCGTAAAAAAGTTTACGTACCTACTGAAAAGAGAATTTTTTTATACCCTATGTTACATCCACATAGGGTTGCCAGACGTCCTTTATTTTAAAGGATCTAATCTATTTTACACTCAAAAAATGATCTTGTCCCTAATTTTAAATCTTTAATAGAGAACAAGGTAATATCGCGCGTATTTGACATTCCCTCTGCTAGTTGAGGTCAAATAATTTAAAATATCACGTTGAGGTGATGCGCGATATACATGCGAGAGACAAATTATGTTACATAGCGTATTAAAATTGCTTTTTGTTAATAAATGTCGCTATTGATACCCTAACAACATTTTATTGAAAACAATATGAGATATCATAATAGATAATAATATATTTTTAACCTATATCCTTTATTTAATCTTATAAAATACCCTAAAACATAAAACGGGAGCTGGCAACCCTACTTCCACGACTAAGACGAATTAAACGACATCCCATATGTTAAAATCCATCAAGCCGTTTAGGCTACAGAGCGTGCCAAAGAAATAGACATACTTATATATTACTCGTACATACATACTCTCGAAAAACATCACTGTCCTTCTAGGGCTGTCGGGTGAAAAAGTAGTTTATAATTGGTATAAGATTTAAACTAGAGTCTGTTTTCTACTGACTTCAAAAAGGAGGAGGTACTCAATTCGACTGTATCTGTTCTTTTTTACCTCGTAACTTTTTTCTAGGTGAACCGATTTTGATGATTCTTTTTTATTTGAAAGCTGGTGCTTGGTGGTCTGACCAATAGTTTGAGTTATCCTTAATAATTTATATTGTAGTCGGTTGTATAAAATTTTTAATTTTACCACTTGTAATAAAGAAGACTCGCGGAAATGTGCGAAATAAAATGCAAAGGGATTTGAGCATACAGAGAGAATGGACTGTGCGTTCCGTATTCAGTTGTGCAGTGAATACAGACCGAAAAGTGTCAGAGAAACAAAACGAATGTGTGGCCAGTAGTTGTCTTTTCTAGAATTCTGATTGGTCCACGTCACTGGGTTGCAGGACGTGGACCAATCAGGCTTGCAGGAAAGAGACAGGTATTGGCCGCACAGTCGCTTTGTCTCTTTCTAGAGAATAAGGGTGACAAACGAGCACACAGTCCACCTGATGGTAAGTGGTTGCAGTGGCCCATAGACATCTACATCTATCTTCGTTTGCGAATTTAAATGCAGATGTGTTGTCAGCCGTGAGGACTAAGATAGAATGCCTCTTTTCCAGTAAAAAGGGTCTCCGGTTCTCTACACTCACCATACGAAACACAGCAGCATTAAGCTGCTATTTTAGGCTGGTATTCTGTGAGAACGTGGTCCTTACCCGGTCGAGCCGACCCATTCGTGCTACAACTATACTATTAATATAGCTGCAGTATGGCTCTACCACGTAAAAAAACAAATAAAAATGTATGCATTACCTTCTTTCATCATATTTTCTTTTATCTATATGTACGTCACATTTGTAATCCCCGAGGGGATAGGTAGATTCAAAAAAGCAACGAACTACTTGGAACACGTTTAACCAAAAAATATAGATATAAATGGAAAATTGTGAAAGAATGTGATTGTGAATGTGAAGGTACACAATCACAAACTCAATAATATTCCATTTGTCGCCTTTTACGACACCCTAGGCAAGTAACAATATTGCCACATTCTTCAATGTTATTTGTCCCACATAAACATGGAACCTATATGTCCCAGACCAACATTTTATAAAAAAGTATTAACGCATAAAATACAAGTAAATATTATATTGTTCTTTTCTATCAAAGTCTAACCACTCAAATTCGATAATCACAAAAGCAATACAATTTGTCAAAACAGCGTTAAAAATGCAATAAAAAATTAGTGACAAACGAACGTAAGGTATTAAAAATTAGGCGATGCCGGCCGCTGATACGAATGGAGGCGAATTTGCATCAAATTAAGGTCACAGTGCTAATGTTTAATCCATTTAGCCGATGTTTAGGTAAATTAAAATGCATTTGCTGCGCATAACTGATGTTAGCTTTTTGATATTGTAATGTTGGCATTGTAAATGACCGCGATAGTTTAGACTGTACACTGTAGACAACCGCTTGGTATTCTACGAATCTGACTGCGCCGTTAGGTCCTTTATTCGAGCTTCAGATAAAAACAAAATATATATTTTTATTATAGAATAAGGGAGACAAACGAGCACACAGTCTACCTGATGGTAAGTGGGTGCTGTCGCCCATAAATATCTACATCTATCCTCTACTAAGAACTAAAACGTTGTCACTCTTGAGGACTAAAATGGAATGCCACGTTGCCAGTAAAAGGGTCTCCGGTTCTTTATACTCACCATACGAAACACAGCAGCATTAAGCTGCTATTTCACGCTAGTATTCTTATGAGAGCGTGGTTCTTCCCCAGTCGAGCCGACCCATTCGTGCTACAACCATAATATAGCTGCAGCGTAGCTCAACAAAAAAGGTGGTAGAGGTAGAATTAAAAAGACATTTGGTAGCCGAAAAAATTAGTTTCCATTTTTACTTTTACCTCCTAGTTTATATCCTATCTCGAAGTTAAATCAGATTAAATATACAAACTTGATGAGATGGGCGGCAGCGTCTTCCTAATAACGACTAAAATAAAAATAAAACTGCGGTTGGTAACGCGCTTGCCAAGCGCGGGAAGACTGTAGCAAATATCCCCGCTATGAGGCAATCTATGGGGGAGGGCTTTGTTCAGCAGTGGACTTTAATAGGCTGTAACGGTCACGGTAACCATACAAACTTATATAGGTTAGAAAAAGTTAGTCCATCTGTGTTTGCACAATGCAGTACCCGATACTGAATGATTGTCATATTTGACTTTAAACTACTTAGGGCCGATTTGTCAATTATGAGATAAAAGTTGTTCATAGGATAAAATACAACTTAAACAAATTAAAAATTACAGTTGTATGAATTAAATGTCTTAAACGTTTCACTTTTATTAAATGAATTATAAACTGACTGAATGTCAGGTTATAATTCAACTTTATTTACTTAATGTGCACAAGCTAAAGTCGCGTTAACGCGGCTGCTATAGAATAGCATGGTCGGTGCGGAGCCGTTACTGCGCGATGCGGCTACGGCTGTGTTACATATTAAACATAGAGCTACGCTTAGCAGCCGGATTGACAATCGCAGTACCAAACCAACCACTTTGACGCACATTCTCTTCGCCTGTCTGGTTATTGTACGTATTTGGTATAAATACGGTCTTATTATCTTCTGAAGAACATTACAAGAGAGGTAATGACTTAACTCTTTGTATATAATCCTCCTCATTGCCGCAGGTTACAACAATCAACACATATTTCATTAATGCCGTTCGTATTCAAAAGGAAACCTACAAATAAAAGGCGCCATGTTCGAGTAGGGCTGTCAGTTAGCGTTTGTGTAATTATCTGCTTTTGTTTTATTAGGGAAGGTTTTGATGCAGTGTTGCTAGCATAATGCTCATTAGGCAGTTTTGCCCGCGGGCATTGAAGGCACTTCCCTATTTTTTCTCTTGTTGAGATTTTTGCCTGCGAAACGGTCAGAGAACTGGTAATTAAGGTTATTACTTTACGGTGGTATAGTAACTACATTGTTATTAAAATATTTTTTCAAAAGTCTTAATTGTGTCCCTAATAAACCTTAATTTTATGTCTCTAATTTTCTATACATTCAGCTACTTTGCGTCAGTGCTTTACTAATAAAAAAAACATGCGTGAATGTCGTGGAACACTCGATTGGAACGAAGTTCCTTTCGTAGTATATTATTATTGATAAACGTATTATATTATTGATTAACAAATACAAATAAATGAATTACTGATAGTGTCTATTAAAATGAAGCGTCATTTAAAATAATATTTCTTTCATGGCAATATAAGAAAAAATGCGAAGTGGATATTATTCCATCTCGCGCGTACTATAGAAAGGGGGTCGTGACGGAAAAATCTTACACTTTTTCTCGCCTAGCCAAATTCGTACCGTGCGATAAGGAACTTCGTTCCAAAATGTTTAACACATTTTTTGCAAAGTCCCAGTTCAAGCAAATAATAAGACATTTTTGTTTTGTTGAAAATTTTATCGATTTTAGTTCCTTTTAACTATTTTTCTAGATTCCTTTTAGAATCAACCTGAAAGTGTTCTATACATTCCAATATTTAAGTTCAATCAATCTATTACTTACTGATTAAGGTGTATTCGAAGAAGTTAAAAATTCTGACCACATATTGTTATTAAATAAGTTATTTTTAATTATTAATTAAAGATTAGTTTTTTTTGAGTTTTTGGCGGGAACTTGGCTTCCGGCGGATTGTTGTTGCTCCTGTTTTATTGTTTAAATAATGGTTTGAAGTGAATTTTGATACGTAGACGTGCTTCGATTTCGTGCCATGACAACTATTAACACGACGAAACAAGTGCTCCGATTTTGATATAAACCTCAAGTTATTTTGTTCGCTTAGGCGCTTTAAGAATTAGAGATACTGTCGTCATCGACGATCAATTTCAATGTACGCATCGGCATATTGTGGAGAAGTTTTAACACTGGCCAAAGTATAACCGTACGATTCCATAACCAAAGAAAAAAGTATTTTTAGTTAATAAAACACTAAAATTACCTATTGGAACTGATATTTCTCTCTGTGCTGTTTTTTATACTATTCTCAGTTTTTATATTGCTCCATCCTGAATAAAGCACACAAACATAAATTAAACAACTATAATACAATGATTTTATGATAACAATCTAAATCGAGTTTTGCAATAAGCCATTGGTCTTGTCGGTAGGGAAATCACAATTTTCCATGGTCACTAACGCCATAGGCCTTATATTGCCCATAACCCTGCAACATTTGAAACGGGCGCGTTCACGCAGCTACTTCCTATTGAAACATGGCACTCGGATTATACAAACAATGGTCATGTGAACGCACCCATTAAACTGTGAAAACGAAACTTTGAACGATCGACTTTTGGGGTCAGTGCACCTTTGACAGGTGGCGCCATGATGAATTGTAAAGCATTTTATGTTATGAAACTAGGAGTGAAGTATTTTACATAATGTTTTATACATTGAGACCCAAACCTGATATGTCTTTATATCCCATATACCTTAACATATACAGATCTATATTTAGTGCCATGACATTTAATTCCAACGATAAGCATACCTGTCTGGTGAGTCTTGCTTACAAAGTTCGAATCCAAGCTTGAAGCAAAACGTACAAAATATTCTTAGGTTAAAAATTTGTATCTGTCCCTTTTTTCGACACCACATCCGAATATACATAAAAGCCCCCTTATCCTCGATCAAGTCGACCCATTCGTGCTACAGCTAAATGCCGTAGCGTGAATCTATTAGATCATGAATGGACCTTTCTCATGATAGAGAGGATTTCCCATAATTGTAATGGAAGTTGGCTATCGTATTAGATCTCACCATAAAAATAAAAGAGCTGTGGTAGCTCAGGGGCTAAGCGCTCGCTGTATATTTCACAGTACGCGAGCAACCTGGGTTCGATTCCCGCTGGCACCAATGAAATTGTTAATTGCAATTTTAAGTGCTGATTTACCACGTGCTCGACGGTAAAGGAAAACATCGTGAGGAAGCCTGCATGTCTGAGAAATAAAAAAAATATTTCGAAGACATGCGGACATTTCCTTACCCTAAACCGTCTCAGAAATGAGAGGAGGCCTTTGACTTTTTGACTAACTTTTATTAACATAAATGTGAAAAGCGGGCTAAGTTCTGAACAAACGAAGTAGACGAGGTTTTCGGCTTAGCTGATAAAAGAGTTGAGATTTAAACGAGTGTCAAATTCCATAGCAGTTTCTTAAATAACGTTATTCAATTCATAAAAAAAACTATACCTACTTTGATGTCCGATTGATGAACATGGCAAGTTTTAACTTTCAATAAATTACGTTTAAAGAAATTATATATATACAAGCTTAAAATTTAACTTTTTTTGTAGTTCTATTTTATAAAATTTATTATATTGATAGTTGTCTACCATTAAAAATAAAAAGTAATTAAATATTCCCATGCGTTTCTTTTAATCGTTCATGGGGTATCTCTGATTACTTGAAATAATGCTAACCTGAAAGTCAATTAAGTTAAAAGATAATTTTACGTGGTAGAGCCTATATTACTGGTATAGTTGTAGCACGAATGGGTCGACTCGACCGGGGAAGGACCACGCTCTCACTGAATACCAGCGTAAAATAGCAGCTTAACGCTTTTGTTTCGTATGGTGAGTGTAGAGAACCGGAGACCCGTTTTACTGGAAACGAGGCATTCCATCTTAGTCCTCACGGGTGACAGCGCATCAGCATTTTGATTGGTCATCGAGGATAGATAGATGTCTATGGGCCACAGCAACCACTTACCATCAGCTGGACTGTGTGCTCGTTTGTCGCCCTTATCCTATAAAAAATCTATTATATTAATCTAATATATAAAAATTAATGTTTGTTTGTTCGTATTTTATACACTGCCATCAGATTGCGATAAAACTTTGCCAACTTATTGCTTGCACTTGGGCGATGGTAGTACAATTAACTCACAGTAGGCGGTGCGCGTATAGTACCGACAAATTTATTTGAAAGTTAAATATCATTCAACGACAATGAATGTATTATCATTCCTAATTAAACAATATAACTCTTCCAAATTTAAAACGATATTTACACAATCATTTCTTCTGCGGCAGCAACGCGCCGGGTACCTACTAGCTAGTAAACATGAAAGAGCCTTATGTTAACACGGTGTTCCGGTATCTTCGTCGATTTCAGACTCCCTATACAAGTCAATTAAAAGTAACATACCGTATAGTTTTGTCTAAATAAGATGGAAACGATTTGGCAAAGAAAGTCCACGTCCGGTTGAAGCAACTTTCGCTGATGTTACATTAATACAGCCGCAAGATATGTAGGTTACGTATGAAACATTATCTTAGTCACGATTTATCTAAAATGAGCCAATTTCACAACACGCACCCACTCAAACAAGGCTCATATAGTGAATTGAAATAAAAGAAATATTTTAACTTCCTATTTGTAATTAAATATGATTTTGGATATCCGACTTGCAATATATCTGCACGTCTTGAGGTCCCTAGCGTTCGATTGTACTTTTTAATGTGTATATGTGTGTGTGTGTGTGTGTGTGTGTGTGTGTGTTTGTGTGAATATAGAGTGCACCTGTGTTTGCGCACATACTCGTACACTATAATCCTGTCCTGCGGAGATGGCTGGTCATCGATGAGACTGGTCGAAGTGACCGATATTCGGTCAGTACCTAATACGAATGAATCTTCATAAACAGAATCATAATATAAAAATGACCATTGTTTTTTTAAATCACTATTCGACCTTCAAATCGCAACATACTACCCTCTATACAGCTTAGAAACGTTTGTTCGAATGTATGCAAACATAATTTGCTTTCCGATACCACGACATGCAGATCGCATGTAGCTACAGTTAACGGTATGTGAATAAATATATCATTTCAAAGTCAAAGAACCCGTATATCGGACAGTGTCAATGCTCTAGTGCCTCGTGAGGAATAGTATTGCGAAAGAAATCGCAAGTTTATCGCCCGGACCTACAAATTGACAACGAGTTTTATTATTTGTGTATTGACTCAGTGGAGAGGGCTGCCGATTAGAATAATATGAACCATTTTATAGATTGCAAATATTACGAAGTATTATAATATATGACGTATTGCTTAGTGAGCGTAGCCGAAAACTTGATCATTTGTCCTGAGTTCGAATCTTAGCAATATTCAACACAAATAAATTTAGATTTTTTGCCCTTGTATTTTTTATAATAATAGAACTTAAATCTTGCCTGTTGAAACTGGCAGATTTACTAATATAAATTAAAAACAAGATAGTGAGATATTTTTATTTAATCAATTAGGTATTAGAAGCTATAAATGAGACTTAAAACATAAAATCAGACTTCAAATAACTAAAAAGAATAATAAAAGTTTCACATATAATAGCTTCAGAAGTCGTTGCTAAGCATCGATCACTAATAAAAAACTAGATACATAATCAGTTACAAAAAATGTCCTTACCGAATGCGCCCACTGAACATTTGGGTGCGCTTTTAATTTGTACTTAGCTTTGTGAATACAACTTTAGATAATGCATTTAAGGTCGAATTTACATTAATATATATTTATTTCACCTAGAATTACGTCAAAACAACTGGCGATAGTTTTTAGAGAACTTTTGCATGGGATTGTGTATCTAGTTTTTTATTAGTGATCGATGTTGCTAAGCCATAGTGTGTAGGTGTATTTAAGTCCCGGCTTCAGTAGCAATAGCTTACGTAATTATGTGCAAATTTATTTTAAGTTGGCTTTTACTTTTTACTAACCTAAGTTTAATTGTTTTACCCTTTTGATTGGAGGAATATCACAAGCTCGAAAGTCGTCGAAATTAACAACTTCATTCCGTATTTTTCCTCTCTTAGAGGTGGATTTTTTTTAATTTATAATATGGAACTATCCCTGAAGTAAAACTTTTTAATAAAAAAAGAATCTAAAAAATCAGTCGATCAAAATAACGTACATATACAAAAAAGAACTTGCATTCTTAACCTCCTTTCCTAATCTTATTTTTTTAATTTCTTTCTTTTTTCCTAATTGAAAACGTCGGGAATAAAAAAGTTAAAATTTAACGCTAGAAAATAATTATGTGAACCTCCTTCGTTTTGGAGTCGGTTAAAAAAGGATAGTTGATAAACAGAGCAGTGTTGACTAAACCAAGCTTAATTTACATTGTATTTAATCAACGAGAATCTTAGCCGTGTCTTCTTATAGGGTGACATAAAAACTATTAGAAATATGTTTCAGAAACCCATAAAATATCAATCGATAAAACGGATAAATTGCCTTATATACTTTGACAGCCGTGTCTAATAATTATTAAACACAAAACCTATGGATATTAGAATTCACTTTTAAAATAATACGAGCTATGAATCAAATAGACAGGTCTAAATTATGAACGATGTGACATCCCTGTTCTCGTTTGTAACATTCTCAGAGTACGAGTGCGAATGTAAATGAGCTGCAAATATTGGCTCTTATGAATCTAAAACGAATCGTTTCTCGTGACGCTTAAACAGAACGTCATAGAAGTATCCATATCCACAAGACACTTTTGCTTTCTTTTGTTTCATACGTGTCTTTGTGGAGTGGCGGTGCGTTTGGCATACAAATTTTGAACTGAGGCCACTTAGAATACTTATACAAGAGCCTGTATGTGTCAAGCACGCTACACGCCACGCCTCACTGCACGCTCCGCGCTGAGGCCTTAAGATACTACCTACTATATGTCTCACTGCTGGAAACAAGTCTCTATTTTCTATGATAGTTTCATAGCATGGGAGTGTAATCCGCGCTGCCACAATGCGTGCTGGCGAACTTCACATGTCTTAGAAATATTTTTCTATTTTGATGTCTCAGAATGTTTTCCTTTGCCACCAAGCACGTGGTATTTTTTTTATAGAATAAGGGTGACAAGCGAGCACATAGCCCACTTGATGGCAAGTGGATGCTGTGGCCTATAGACACCTACATCTATCCTCGATTAAGAATCAAAATGCAGATGCGTTGTATAACCACTGAGGACTAAGATGGAATACGTCATATCCAGTAAAAAGGGTCCCCGGTTCTCTACACTCACCATACGAAACACAGCAGCATTGAGTTACTATTTTACGCTGGTATTCTGTGAGATCGTGGTCCTTTCTCGGTCGAGCTACCCATTCGTGCTAAAACTTTAATATAGCTGCAGCATGACTCTACCACGTAAACATGGCTCTACCACGTACAGAAATCACTTAAAATTGCATTTTAACATTTCATTAGTGCCAGTGGGAATCGAACCCGAGTGGCTCATTTACTGTACTTTCGACGAACTCTTTGCCCTTAAGCTATCACTGATTTGTATATATTATATAATCATATTGTTTAAGACAAAATCATAAGCCAATCTATCACCCCATTTCATTCTGTCAGTGACGTAAAAATTTAATCTAGGAAAAATGTCCGGTAACTTTTATATTATTCGATTAGTCGGATAACTACGACGACAAATGCGTCCCAAAATATCGGACGTAACGCGAAGTGTCTAAGGTGCAAGAGGTTTATTGCTATTACAAACCCGCCACCAATCATAACTATTTCAACAAAAATCCTAATTATGTACAGGCCTTTTTTTTTGTTTTGCATGGGGAAATTCCTACGCATACGCCTCGCGAGGGCAAGGATGTTTTATGTCGGACTCACACCGACTAAAAACCCCATGGTGTTCCACCTTGGGGTTTTAGTCGGTGTGAGTCTTTGAACGCTTTTGCACACATCCGCGGTCCCACCAGCGCCGGCCCTATAGCGGCTCCTCCTCGAGAGAGGACTACTGCTCCCCAATTATGTAGAGGCCTATAGTGGCCTACAGAGGATTTTTACAGTTTAATCGTTAGGAGGATATTCTGTTATAATGTCCTTCACACCGAGTTTCGGTCATGGTGGCCAACATGGTCTCAACGGAGACTAGCCATCTGCGCAGGGCAGGGTTATAACGCACGAGTGTATTCGCAAACACAAGTGCACTCTATATTCCCTCATTATAGTTCAATGGGACGACAATCCGATACGACCACAGAGATCAGGCGTAGGACCAACAGCTTTCCATGCTATGCGAAACGCTGAGGTGAAAACACTGGAAATTTCTCGACAGAAAAGCTCAATAACAGATTTTAACTCGACCTGGGATAATTCACGATGTTTCAAGGAAAATATCTTTTGCTTTTAATCCCGAGTGGAATAAACATTCATGTAGCCAACAAATAATTGCTCTGGATGTGTCTGTGTTGCTCCGGGACTTTTGTCCATGCAAAATCAAAATATATGAAAACATTTCGAGTTTGTTGCTCAAATGACCCAGTTACTCTCTTATCGCTTCAAAAGACAAGCGGGGGTAGAATAGCAATTGCCGCTTTAAATGAAGAACAATTCCTTAAATCCCAGACCATCACGGGATTATAGATGATATATTCCAAATCGTTGGGAACGTGCTGAATAAAACATTTCAGAATGAAGCGTCCCTAACGCGATTCGTGTCATCGCGAAGAAGAACAATGTCTCAACTTCGATATTATACACAATATCCAATCGATAACTGAATAAATTCATTCGCTGGGACCGCGATGTGGGTCGTATGACTCGCCAAAACAAATAAAAATGCAACGATAGTCGCCCGGTGCATCGACCTTGCATCCTCGAAGCAAACCTCGAAAACTTTACACGAAAATACGCTTTGCCAACGAGCAATAAAGCCCGCAATACCGTATCAATGACAGCGAAAAATAAGAAAGTAAAACCTAAGATGAAACTAAAGACGGCTGCCGCAATCCACTCGATTTTAAACCGTATCCGTAGGTAATAACGACTAGTTTCGATCGAGTTGCTACGGGAAATAAAATACGAAGGGAAAAGATAAAGATGCATTCATAGCAGTCTGTTATCGGTGAGTCGAAGAGTAAATATTTCGCATTTCGCTTATCACTGGTTTAATACAGGCTGTTTTGAAATGTCGCGTTTCGACGACCGCCCGATTGCCGGCTGTTGACCTAGATTGTTTTCTGATTCATTTCGCTTAGCCTGTACCTTTTGCGCTCTTATTTAAATAAGATTAGTATGATGTTCGCTCTATTGCAAATACTTAACACGAAATTTTAATAAATCTAAATTTTAAAAATAAGACGTTTTGAGGGTTTAGATGGAACCAAGAGATGGGCAGCAGCGTCTTCATAATAACAACTATAGAATAATATTTTGATCTAAAACCTTTCATATTGTTACAGATTAAAACGGGCAGGCCTAGACAGTGCTAGCAATAGTACAACGAGGAGAACTTACACCGATGACGAACTCCAATCGGCCCTCCGAGATATTCAGTCGGGACGCCTCGGCACTAGAAGAGCCGCTGCGATCTACAGAATACCGCGCTCTACTCTCAGGAATAAAATCAACAAGTGCGGCATTACAGCCGAGCAGGGTCACGAGTCTGAACCTGATAGCGACCCCGAAAGAACCGACTCTCCGCCGTCAGTCATACTAAAAATACCAACGTTCCCACCACCGGAAGACAAAAGCCCTTCCCCAGCCACGCCAGTAACCCCAATAACACCGATCATCCCACCTCCTCAGCCGCCATTAAATCCACCTTCTCAGCTTCTCCTTCCAGCATCAGTTTTTGCCGACCCGCCATCTTCTCAACATCTATTCACGTCTCTGAGCGATGTCATAGCTAAGAGCATCAGTCAAAAATTCCAGCAGCCTCTAGAGAGGCCGCCGCAACCCGATTTGCCCTTCATGAGGGCGCCAGATAGGCACGTGTCGGTGATCAAAACACCACCAGAAAATCAAAGGAATTACGCAGCGCCAAGCAACTCTAGAGCGACCACGAACAACAATGGCCAACCTGCTACTGGCGGGAAGGGGACTCGACCCAAGCGTGGAAAATACAGAAACTACGACAGGGATAGCTTAGTGGAGGCTGTAAAAGCGGTGCAGAGAGGAGAGATGTCCGTGCACAGAGCGGGCTCGTACTACGGAGTGCCCCATTCGACGCTAGAGTATAAAGTGAAGGAACGGCATCTGATGCGGCCGAGAAAACGCGAACCGAAGCCGCAACAGGAAACGAAGCCGCAACCGAAGCCACCGCCACCCAAGCCACCTACGAAACCCTTCACGAACGGCCTCAACGGGCCGGAAACACCGGGGTATCCAACAGGTTATCCATTTTGGCCGGGGGGCTTTGCTCCACCGCCGGCCCCAGATTTATACGCGTCCCACATGATGCGACGATTGCGCGACGAAGCACCGCCGGCGAACGGGTCCTTTCTCGAGGGGATTATCAGATCGAGTTTGGAGCGACAGCCGGCGCTCTTGCAGCGGCTTACGGAGCCCCGAGCGCCAATAGCACCGACAGGCGAAGCGCCCAGTTTGCTGCGGAGGCTGGCGGGCGAGCCAGACGATTCCCCGCCGGCGAGACGTCCCCGCATAGACAGTTCGGATCGGCAGCTGGCCGCTGAGATGCGCGAAGCTGTCCAGAGACTACGGGCGGACAAGATGCGGCCGAGGAACGGCACCCCGACGCCGCCCGGCGGCTGCTCGCCCCCCGCGCCCGCGCCCGCGCCGCCCGACCGCGTGTAGGCGGCCGGCCCCGCGGTGGCGCGCGGCCGCCCGGGACTCCGGACCGTGAATCCCGGGCCGCAGTGTCCGGCGCCGCGACGCTCCGATCTCCTCAGTCTTTGTGATAATATAATGTAAAGTACATTCCGTTGGCGAGCCGCGGGCCGCGTCGCAACCTCGGTGTAGCTATGTGCCTCCATGATGTTACGGCGTAAGTGCAATAGAGATGGAGTTTCCGTAATCCGTTGCATCGTTTGTGTATACTGTTATAGTGACAATAACGTTAGTTTTATCAGACATACGACCGGTTTGTTTTGCGCATTTGTTTTTACACTTTTCGCTTCCCCCTCATAGTTCCCCCGTTCAGCTTCCCTCAGCCAGTCCAAGCGAGTTTCACGATTTCTCACACACAATATGTATCACCAAATATCACAATAGTTACCTAAAGTCACAACCAGTTCAATATAACACAGCTTTACTAATGCAATCACAATTAAATAGTGTTAAAGACCCTTTGCCGTTTTGATCTTCGGGATGACGTCACTTGTGACTTCTAGTGCCATTCCCAATATTTCGATGCTCGTATGTTCCAAGACACGTGTGAAATCGTAAATTAAAAGTATTTTTATCGATATTTTACTCAACTTCAAAAGTTTTTAATGCGGACACCGTACACGTGGTAGAAACATTAAGCATATGGCACTAAAAGCGCAAAGGGCAGTAGGTTGTCCGAAATTTCTCCCAAAATCCAAAAAGCCTCGATTTTGACCTTGTTTTTAAGTAAAAGACAACCAAAAGTTAATGTAATAAAATCAACTATTTAAATATTTTTAAGTAATAAAAATTGTAACAAATTAATTATAACGCTAGCTATGAGTGTAACGTTATCGATTTTTAAGTAAACAATCGCAGATTTTGTGCGATGTTTTTATAATTAGATAGGTAATATATTGAATGAAATGATTAGCTATTTGGAGGTTGATCGATCGCACCATCTCTGTTTGTCAAGGGGTAAGTGAAGAGGACGGCAATATTAGGGATGCGCGGATTTCAGTGAGCTTCGTATCGATTCGAAATTCGAAGCAACGTTTGGACTTATGTGCAATTATTATTTTGTAAAAAATAGTAATTTTAACTGTGTCTAAGCTAACACGTGGATTTCCATATTACTAAATGTGATATTTAGGTATTATAAATGCGGTTTGCTTCTAGACCTCGGGCACCTTCGGCCCCATCATGGTATATACACGTACGTACATTGGTACATCTAGTGAACTTATATATTTTATGTACTATTATTGTATCTTAAGAAAATATATTCTTATTTTTCATGGTCCAAGTTTTAAATGTTTTATCGACTATACAAAAATATGGATAATCATTATTATATTCTTGTCAACTTTAAAAATTATAATTAGCCCAAAAATCTTCAAAAAAAACTATCTTCAAATTTGTGAAATTTTTGGTGTTCTATCAAAAATATATTATGGAGGTACGAGATGAAAAAATGTATACGCTCTCCCAGATTAAATTTAGGTAAAAACTATTTGGATATAAAATTATCATACGATTACTTATTGTAAGTTACGTGTTAATGTTCGCCTCATGGAAATTAAGAAGTCTTTGTATTGTGTATGTAACTAAAATATACATATATTATATACAAGTTAAAAAATTATTGTCGTACATTTTTCTTCGGAGACCACGAGTGATGTGAAAAATAGGATTACGAGCTTGCATTCGACATTTCGACATAATTCCCTTTATCAAATTAACTATTCAAAGAAACACACAATTTGTTTAAAATATTATATACATTTATTATATTTAAATCACAATACATATCCAATGGCGCGATGTCAAACGCAAGTTCTAAAAACAAACAAAAATTTTTATATTCGAAATTTTAAAACTAGTCGATAGCATGTTGCTCATCACTTTGCTTTCTGTTCATAATCATATATTTCGACGTCTTTTTAGCGTTTATTCCTTGAATGTGTTAATTAAAACTTTATTGCATTTATATAAATATACTTTTATAATGATTTAAAAAATATAAATATGTATGTATGTTATATAAAATATTAAAAGATAAACCTTTTTCTCTTCGAGTAGAAACATGCCCCATCAGACCGCATTTCAAACATTATAAAGTTTAAAAATCGAACAACATTTAATTTTTAATACGTACACAATAATCTGTGTGTTATGCCTGACATTTGTTGCTAGCTTAAAAAAGGTTATTTTGTGTAAGTTTGTACAGAAATAATAGGATGGGACAAATTGCAAAGAGAATTTAGCTATTAAACATTCCGTTTAGAATGTTATTAGATTTTTTTAATTATAATATAAATATTTTTCGCATCGGGAACAAATCATTATGTTGTTTAATCTTATTTTGTAACGTTAGTTAATTTTTAAGTGGCTTTATTTTTAAATAACCTTATATGATTATAATATTATATTGAGATGTTAAACATGTCATTGTTTTTGTGCAAAGTGTTTGGGGTTTCGATTCCCGTTATAAAAAGAGAGTTGCGACTGATATGTAGTAGAAAATTGCCAAGTGCTCAGCACTGGGTCGGTCTGTACAAATGGTATAAGCCGCCTTAACACTTTAAATGTTATTTACAGTGATCTCCGCGAAAAACTGACCAGCGTTATGTATTTACGCTAATATATTACTTTTTCACTTCGGCAACCTTTCTATATTCTTTTTTGTCCAAACCATAGTATCGAAGGCGATTTTTTTGTCAACCATCCGCCTTAAATAGAAATGCGACAGATTAAATATGCCTGCTCAATATTATTGGCGATCTATTACTTTGTGCTAAATCCGGCAAACTCACGGCTTTACAGGCGTCTTTCCTATTGAAGAGGTCACTGGTTATTAGTGAATCGTTTTTATTGTATATTGTTCAATCATTTTCCACATAGTTTTAAGCATTTTAGTTAATAATGTAGTGTAATTTTCATTATTAGGTACGCGGTAGTAATTCTTTAATATTCTGTTAATTTTTTTCTTTATTGTAATAAATTTTCAGTAAGAATTAGGTTAGTCTTGAACGGTCCTCGACTGGTCCAGGAACAAAAAAGACAATGAAGGGATGTTGCATTTTTTAATTAAACAATTGTAAAAAATTAAGATGCCGCGAGACGTCATGTATGAATGTGTTGACTGTTTAAATTCTGACTGCAATTATTCTTCTCTATCCTAAATTAGAGCATATTACAATTGAAAGTACGATTACTGACCTACTAAAAATTTAAGTCGCGCTTGACATAAGAGAAAATGGCATACAGTTCAAAAATTATAACCTCAAATATTTTATTGCCATTCCTAAATAGAAAACAGTACTTCAAATGTTATCTGTCTATGACGTGTATCACATTCCCACGCATAACTGACGCGTAATATTAACGAAAATCATCCAATGTTCAGTTTTCAAAAATTTCATCACGTCAGCCATAAAAAGACGTTTGTCCAGCTCCTATTCCTTAACATTCACAAACACAGATCGTCTTATTAAAAAGTGGTTTATTGATAGTTTAAACTATGGTTTGAGAATAGTCCTTCAAACTAAAGAAGTCACTTAGCCGCGGCGCCGCAGTCTTCGCGAAGTTTGACATTTGCTGTCAAACTCCATACATTAAATTTTTGGTTCGCATATTTCCGCGGGACTCATTTCGTGAACAGATTTTAGTACACTAAATATAAACTATTTTTTGTAATAAGGCCAAGGTTGTTTATTTATGTGACTGTAATCTTGTATATAATCGCCATTTTACATCAGCAGACGAAATAAGTGTTCGAGATATCTTGAAAGACGTACACTGCGCAATACAATGTCGCCGATATCTGCCGTTGTAAAATGTGTAAACTCGATACATTTTTCTAAATGTAAGGTTCACCTTTATTGTCAGTACTTGTTTTCCTTTTTACAACTGTATGTATTTCTAGAAAATTAATTTGTAACGATAATTATTGATCTATTATTACAATAATTGACTTATTATTATTATTACATTAGAATTATCGTGGAAGGGAATAGCGTATTCAGAGATGATTATGTTTTTTTTTAATTCTGCTAGATGCAGATAACGAATAAGGGTTCGTTTAAAAAATTTATGTACAACACGAAGCATTTAATTTTAGACATATTAAATATAATGTTATCTTTATTAAAACTAACTAGTATGGAATTCGATGAAATATTTTCATGGTGTATTTATTTAAAGAGTTTAACGCTTATGTCAAATCACATCACACTGCTGGGGAACATTTCTTCTTTTTGAGAGTGTTGTCTACGCAAAAAAAAAGTTTTATTTGTGATTGGATAAAAAGTTAGGTAATGGACCAATGTATAGGACGCTTTTAATTCCTACTGAATTAATTGCTAACGGCTCATGTTTTTTTTTTGATAATATATAAACTGCTAAAGGAGCTAACAAGATCAAATTATAATATTGTTATTTAATTATTGAGTACAAGTTTTAATGGAATTTTTTTCAATATACCTTACTCGCCTCTTTATTTTTGTTATTTTGTTCCTTTAGTTTTATTATTATTATTATCATTGTTTGTCACTACAGATGATTTCGCGTTGATTTAAGCGATTCAATTTATTTTTTTATAATAGATAATATATATTACTTACTCACTTCCTCAGTAAGAAAAGTGATGATTATAGAATTTTTATCTAATTTACTACTCACATTTGTTATAAACAAAATATAGTGGAAGGAAATTGGCGGCGAAAAAATATCAGTGATTGGCATAACACTAATCTATTGAATCTAGTCAAATTTCTAAAAATGAGAAAAAATTCGGAACGCTAAGCTGATTCGACTGAAATTAAAAGGAAAGTTTGAAAATATCGTCCAGATACGTCGCTAGGCGACTTAAAAAAAAAAGAGTTGATTTGAAATTGTGGAATTGCACACAATGTATTGTAGAAAACTGTTTCTTACGTATTAACTAATGTAACTTACGTAGCATCATTTGAGGTGAAATTTTTTCATATTATGTAATGTCCTTTATCTATAAGATCTTTATATCTTTACGTTAAATATCTTAATGACATGGCTGGTTAAGCAGGTGTAAGAATGTGCGAGGATATTTAAAACCTGTATACAATAAATTTCTTTCATTTGTTGAAAATTCATTTGTTTCATTTATGATTACTACCCTCATATGAGCCTAGAGTAACGTTTTTCATAAGTATATCAAAAGAACGCTATGAGGAACATTTCTTCATTACACATAACGACCTAACACTACGATATTATGTAGTTCAGTCAAATAAGGTCTCAAATCAAAATTTGGCACTCAACTTTCCATTTTTGATATAATGTAGTTTTAATGATACAAAAACAATGTGTAAAAGTTTTCGTGTCTGCAACTCCCGGCAAGGGTTGAGAAAAAAATGTCAAAAGTGTTTTTTCGCAATTACTAGAAAACGGTAAAAATTAGACAAATAAAGTTCTAATAAAATGAGTAGAGCTTAAAACTTTTACATAATAACTCCGATAAAAATTAACAGAGTTAGGGTGGTTTTAAGTTTAACGGATGAACGTAAATTTTAAAACCGTAGGTAGTAGAAAAATAAGCGAATTTTAATTTATTTTAAATTGCTTAAAAAATCTAATCATTAATTTTAGTGATACAATTTTTTAAAGTAATGTACTTGAGGGTAATATCGTCACCTTAAGCTTTGCCGCCCTATAAAACCAAAACTAGGAGGAAGACAGAGACAAAAACACAAAGTCGTATACTATAACTAATATATTAAGAAAAAATAGCAAACAAGCTTTGGCAATAATTAGGCACACTTCGAATAATCAACTTAAAAAAACTAACTACACTACACAATACTAAAATCGACTAAAATATTTACTATTATGTCAACTGTCAAAATGGCGTCAATAAAGCAACGCCCTTTTGGCCCTTTATTATTTGATTGACTGATGAAAAGCTATCGTATCACGGAGTCATCTATGCAAACAAGCCTGTAGTTTTTAAGTTATAAGAAAGTGCCCATATTAACCGGATTACCATATTACCCTCACGTACTATACATTATATCAAAAATGCAAAGATGAGTGCCAAATTTTGATTTCAGACCTTATTTGACTGGACTATATGGTTGCAGCTGTCACATAAGGCAAGCGTGAAATAGCAGCTTAACACTGCTGTGTTTCGTATGGTGAGTGTAGAGAACCGGAGACCCTTTTCTTATAGGATAATGGTGACAAGCGAGTACACAGTCCACCTGATGGTAAGTGGTTGCGTTTACAAGCGTTTTCTATTCGTTGCTCATCATATTTAACGCAACATTTTTTTGCTACGATCTATAAAAACACGAGTAGTTTAGTAGTTTCACATTTAAAATTTTATCAATAATTTAACCACATTATTGTGTTCTTAATATATATTCAAACCTTAAACGGTGCATGGTGATGCAAGTCTGTTTAAATATTGTTGAACGATAAGAGATGTAATTGCCCACAACTGCCTTAAAACCTAATTTTACTTCAATAAAATTCAAGGCGAATGTGACAGGCCTTATCCACCAAATGGTATATGTACCAACCGTTTAAAAATGAATTCATTCAAAGTAAAATAATACCGGCAAAAAGTGCTTATCCGAACTTGGCACAAGAGGCAGGCATTATTATATCCGAAAACCGCAAATTACACCTATAACTATTAATCTTATAATAATTTACGATTTTAAAATATCGTGAAAAGAATTTTCGAATAATTATGGCTTCGCATGTTTACGGAGCACTTGGCTTCAAGGTCAAGGATTTTAAAAGACAAGATGAAAAAGAAAGTAGACAAAACGTCATACAAGCTGTACGAAGAATAAATTTAATGACCGGTTCCCAGCGGATGCAATTTGGGGTATTTTCATCGTAAACAATAATGTTTAACTGCAAATTACCTATGAAGTCCGGACTTTCTGGACTCTCAAATGGCCACTACTGTTATGAAAATATTATTTTTGTGTCATATATTTTAAAGTTAAAAAAAGTTAAAGATACAGCCTATATACGTCCCACTGCTGGGCACAGGCCTCCTCTCATTTCTGAGAGGGTTTTAGGGCAAGGAATGCGTGTGGCTGAACTTCACATGTCTTCGAAATATTTTTTTAATCCTCAGTGATGCACATGTCCTCACGATGTTTTCCTTCACCGCCGAGCACGTGGTAAATCAGCGCTTAAAATTGCAGTTAACAATTTCATTAACATATTTTTTTTCAATTTCAGAACCCGGTTTGCTCGCGTACTGTGAAACTTACAGCGAGCGCTAACCATCTGAGTTACCACGGCTATGTTATATATTTTAAGGAACTTTAAATATTTCAAAGCACAAAATTAACACACACGTTAAAATAAGTTGATTCTAAATAGAATCGAAAAAATAATTGTAGCAATGTACTGCTGGATGCTGGTCGTAGGACTCATCTCATTTTTAAAAGGGTGATAGAGTAGGAAAAGTCCGCCGCTGCTCTAGACTCTTACACTAGTAGGCGGGCTTCACAATTAAAATGAAGATGTGTTTATGAAAAATTAATATTTTATTTGCCGCGACATAAAACAGCAAAATATTAACTTAGAACAAATATAAAATATAAACACAAAATCTCTATTTCTATGTATAAAAATCAATTGCTGTCAGTTAGTCTCGTTAAAACTCAAAACGGCTCGACCGATTGTGATGAAATATTCATGAGTTCCTAGATGGTTTAGATCCCCGTGTAGCGGCGGGTAAGAATACCCACTACCCCATATCTTCCCGTGGGTGTCGTAAGAAGCGACAGAGGGAAACTGAGGCAGGAGATGGGCAGCAGCATCTTTCTGATAAGAGTAAAAATCAATAAAAAAACTGCGATTGCCAACCCGCTCGCCAAGCGTGGCAACTATGGCAATATACCCCCCATGAGCAACGACACTAATAAACGGCCCCCAGTCCCCGGCGGCCCCGCTATTCCTGGCTACGATGGCGACCATGGTAACGGCGGGGCAGGGGGTGCTAAGAATCTCCGGTGGAGGTTCGGTTGCCACCTAAGACGACTCGACCTGGCAACATACAACGCACGCACCCTGAGGACTGAGGATAAGATCCTGGAGCTAGATAAGTTGCGCTGGAATATTATAGGATTATCTGAGTTCCGAAGAAAGGGGGAGGACATGGTAATTCTCGAATCCGGCAACTTGTTCTATCACCGGGAGGGCGACCATCTGTCCCAAGGAGGTGTCGGATTTATTGTCCACAATTCTCTCGTTAATAACGTTGTAAAGATTGAGATTGTGTCGACGAGGGTTGCGTACCTTATACTCAGAGTCACCAAACGGTATTCGCTGAAGGTCATACAGGTTTACGCACCATCCTCGGCACATCCCGATGAGGAGGTGGAGGAAATATATGAGGATATATCAAGAGCCATGCATTCCTCCAAAACCCACTATACGGTGTTAATGGGAGACTTCAACTCAAAACTAGGCACAAGAGAGAACGGTGAGCTGAAGGTAGGGAAATTTGGAATAGGGCAACGGAACCCAAGGGGCCAGCAGCTGGCCGACTTCATGGAGAAAGAGGGACTCTTTATGATGAACTCTTTCTTCCAGAAGCGGCCCCACAGGAAGTGGACCTGGTCGAGCCCCGACGGTTCGACAAAAAATGAGATTGACTTCATTATGACGACCAGACGACAACTGTTCAGTGATGTCTCAGTAATCGCGAGGGTGAAAACCGGCAGCGATCACCGAATGGTGAGAGGCACACTGAACCTAAACGTTAAGTTGGAGAGGTCACGTCTAAAGAAGTCAACGCTCCGTCCCCCTCGTGCTCTAATCCAAAGTCCCGAAAACTTTCAGCTCGAGCTAAAAAACCGTTTTCAGTGGCTAGAAGATTGCAATGCAGTGGATGATATGAATGACGAGCTCGTGGAAACTGTCGATGCGGTCGGAGCTAAGTTTTGCAAGACCCGCCGCAGAAGAACACAAAAACTCTCCAATTACACTCTTAATCTCATGGCTGTTAGACGGGAAATGAAGCTGCAGTCTTCAGTAGATTTGACAGCATACAGGCAACTGAACAGATAGATCTCCAAATGCTTACGGCGGGACTTACGAAACTTTAATACTGCTCGTATTGAGGAAGCGATCGAGCGAAACCAGTGCACCAAAGTCTTTGCTAGAGATCTGTCTGCCAGAAAGAGCCAACAGTCGAAGCTGAATGCCGAGTGTGGTAGCTTCTGAAAGCGGGTGGAAAACCGGTACTGGTATTTGTAGTCCTTCAGAAGCTCTATAATTCCGTCCTCCATGGTGGCACTACACCGGAGGCGTGGAGCAGAAGTGCGGTGGTCTTGTTCTTCAAGAAAGACGACAACGCTCTCTTGAAGACCTACAGACCGATTTCTCTTCTGAGCCGCGTCTACGTGCTGTTTTCGAGACTTCCAGCCTCTCGAACAAGCCGGTTTCCGAAAAGGCTTTAGCACCATAGACCACATACATACCCTTCTTCAAATTGTACAGAAGTCCAAGGAGTACAATTTGCCACTATGTATGGCGTATGTGGACTATGAGAAAGCCTTTGATTACGTCGGTGCTGCAGTCCCTTCAGTAGTGCCAAGTTGACTGTCGGTATATCGAAGTGCTGAAGTGTTTGTACAGTAGGGCTACGATGGCTATCCGAGTACAGAACCAGAGTACGAAACTTATCCAACTGCAGAGAGGTGTAAGACAGGGTGACGTTATATCCCCGAAACTCTTCACCGCTGCATTGGAAGACGTTTTCAAGCTTCTGGACTGGAAAAGATACGGTATTAACATCAACGAAGAGTACATCACTCATCTTCGATTTGCCGACGATATAGTCCTTATCGCAGAATCGCTGGAGGACCTAAGCACTATGCTCAATGACGTCAATAGTGCCTACCAACGGATAGGTCTTAAGATGAATATGGACAAAACAAAGATCATGTATAACGTCCATGTCACACCTATGCCGGTAGTTGTTGGGAGCACTAAGCTCGAAGTTGTTTACGAGTATGTTTACCTGGGACAAATAGTCCGACTAGGTAAGTCCAACTTCGACCGAGAGGTCAATCGACGGACTCAACTCGGCTGGGCAGCGTTCGGGAAATTACGGCACATCTTCTCGTCTGGTATACCTCAAAACTTGAAAACGAGACTGTACAACCAGTGCGTGTTGCCAGTGATGACCTATGGAACTGAGACGTGATCCTTCACTGCTGGCCGGATGAGAAAGCTCAAGGTCGCTCAGCGAGCTATGGAGAGGACTATGCTCGGAGTTTCTCTGCGTGATAAACTTAGAAATGAGGATATCCGCAGTAGAACCAGAGTGACCGACATAGCTCAACGGATTAGTAAGCTAAAGTGGCAATGCGCCGGCCATATAGCTCGAAGAACCGACTACCGATGGGGAAAAAAGATTCTCGAGTGGCGGCCTCGTAGCGGCGGACGAAGTGTAGGGCGTCCCCCCACTAGATGGAGTGACGCCCTGGTAACACATGCAGGAAATCGATGGATGCAGGTGGCTCAGGACCGTGCTTTATGGCATTCCTTGGGGGAGGCCTAGCTGTGGACTTGTGAAGGGCTGTAATGATGATGATGATCGAAATAGGAGCACTTGTTTCGTCGTTTCCATTAATATCTAGTTCACATGCGCAGACGACTTTGATGTATCAAAATCCACTTCAAACAAATTTTAAACGATATAAACAAGAGCAACAGTCCGCCGGTGTTCAAGTTACCGCCAAAACTACGTATTATAAAAAAATATTTAATATATAGAATATATTTTTTACTTATTTTATGCAAGTGCTCGACCACTATCCCACTTTTGCCTTGAAAACGCTCAGATTGTAATCGGACGGAAAGACAGACGGCGGCAGATTATATTCCACTCTTTTACTGTACACATCACGAAAAATGAAACAAACAGTTTGGTTTGAATGCACGGAATATCGATAACAAAGAGGTAGATGAATAAAAATAAAATTTAATTTTAATCAATAAAGCCATTCTAAATTGCAGCATATTGTATAAATTTGCGTAGACAATTGTGTAAGTAACAAGAATAAAAAGATGTTTGTATACCGAAAGTGAAAACAACGCTGTACATATATAGTATATTATTGTGTAGGTACAATTACGTTAAATAATGCAAGACAAAGGAGACCTGAATTGGTGCACCTTAAAAAGAAAAATCACCGAACACTCGAGCGCAGGCGACGAAGTCTCCCGAAAACAGCCGAATCAGCGGCCAAAAGAGTAACCATGACCTTACCCTGTTGCTCTTGACTTACTGTCGGTGTGTTCGTGGGCTTGTTTCTGTGTGCGTTCGGTGTGCAATTCGGGTACTTTGGCTGCTTGTCGTACTTTTGTTTGTAAGTGCATTTACCAAAGAAGAAGTATCGCAGATATTATATTACCCAAATAAATTATACGCTCTCAAATCCTTAATCTACGATCTTTTGTCCGTTTGGTAAGGACTGTTTTTTATAAAAAAAATATAGGTTCTTGTTCCGGTTCTCTTCACTAATGGTACGAATCACAGCATCATGCTGCTATTTTACGCCACAAATCAACCTACTACTGATGAAAACCCTAAGATATAGATTATTTGAGAAGCATTGAACAGAGGACAAAGGTACCTGGTTGACTCGTCAGAAATCTAATGTTCTGTTACATATCGCCTTCTATTATATAATGCCGTATTGCAGCATTATAATATACCCATAAATGCCGTAGTAGCGACCTAAAATATTCCAACGCTACATTTCGTCCAGTGGAGCGACTGGTGGACCAAATAGACCTGTGATGGTGGTGTACCATCCACTTTACTTCTCTATACCTATCATACGAAAAACAACAGCATTACGCTGCTATTTCACGCTTGTATTCTGTGAACGCACGGTCCTTCCCCGATGCAGCCAACCCATTCATGTTGCAACTATAACATACCTGCAGCGTTGTTCTACCATGATAACGGTGAAAAGAGCAGCGTTGAACGAAATGTGACAAAAAAATACAATTAAAATACTGCCGAATTACGATTCTCATTTGCACCATCTTTGGGCGCGCAATTCGGATACTTTTTCGTTGGCTGCAAGCACGACCGCACTTGGTATAGTTATGGTTATACTCTTTGGACTACACTGACGCCACCGCTGCGCGTGCACATGCTTGTGTGAGTGCATATTTTTCGCCGTACGTAGTTTGAGCATTGCCCTCCGCGGGCACAATAGCACTGACCTTGGACAACGCAGCTGCGTGTGAAGGGACATTTTCGTTCGGCATTTTGAAATTCGAATGATCCGAATTGGAACTTTTTCTGTACCTAGCTTTGTTTTTTTTGCAACCAGATTGAAAGAGTAATGAGAGTTGGTACGTTTTCTTGTTCTAGAGCAGTGTTTTCCAATTACAAAACATCTAGAATCTAGACCAGTCCTGTAATTATTTACTTTTATTTTTTAAAAGCATTAAATTATTTATATATTTACCAAAGTATTGTATTTAGAGTTCAGTATATGAACCTATAAATTATAGGTAGGTAAGTACTTATATGTGCGCCGCGCTGCCCCAATGCGTGTTGGCAAACTTCACGTCTTTGAAATATTTTCTTATTCCTCAGACATGCAGGTTTCCTCATGATGTTTTCCTACACCGCCGAACACGTGGAAAATCAGCACTTAAACTTGCAATTAACAATTTCATTGGTGCCGGCGAGGTTCGAACCCAGGTTGTTCGCATACTGTGAAATTTAAACTCTCAGCCTACCACTCTGAGCTACCACGGCTCCCAAAGGTTAATATTATACAACATTATAAGTGCAATTTGGTTCACGGGGACCCGGTTAAAAGTACGATGTCCAGAAATAAAAATACTAAGTAGAGGTAAGGAAGTTAGGCCACACCTCTGCACTGAATTTAAAAGTTTTTTTTCAATGTTTTAGAGGTAAACGCCCTAATTTAATCTCCCTGCTTAGCAATTAGAACGGTCATAAAAAAAAAAACAAAGTTAACCCGTTATAAATCACAAAAAGGAACTCAGACCTTTTTACGAATGAGGGTAAAAATAAACGACCGTAGTCTCTCCACCATATAAGCCTAATGCGGATTGGTTGAAGTAGGTTGGGACCAGCCTACCATCAGTTTTTGGGCCGCCCATAAGGCATTTTCTGCGGTTCCTTAAATAAACATTGATCTTTTTATTTATTATTTATAATATCTAAGTGTTAATAATTAAATTTCAATACATACAAGGAAATAAAGCGTAATTGTCAGTAATTTTTATGTATTTTATATTCCATTTTTCTTTTCTTTTTTATTATAGTAATATTTTTAATAGAACCTAAACAAAAACAAAATGTTGTTTTTATAGATGACAAGCGAGCACACATTCCACTAGATGGTAGTGGATGCTGTGGTCTACATCTCTCTCCGATTAAGAATCAAAATGTAGAAGTGTTATCGAGTGATCGAGTGACAACACTTCTACATGGAAATCTAAGGACTAAGGATGCCGCGTCTCAGTAACGCTGACCAGTAACAGGGGTCTCTTGTTTTCAACACTCACCATACGAAACACAATATTTACCAGAATTACGCTGGAATTCTGTGAGAGGGTTCCAATCCTGTACAAAAGATTCATTTAAATGGCCTACAAATAATAATATTTGTTCCCGGTCTGATTGTTTGTCCATGTGCAAGCTATATTTGTAAAATGCCTCCACGATATAGGAAAAAATCGTAATTTGTGTGTGTGTGTGGGGGGGGGAGAGAGGCAGAATTTTTATAAAAAAATACCTATCTAATAATAATAATAATGTCCTCCAGACCGAAGGATGAGCGCAGGACAGGATTATAGTGTCTAAGTGTATGCCCTCCCTCTCATAGTCCGATGGGACGGTAATCCATGACCGGAAAGACATCAGACGCAGGACCAATGGCTTTACGTGCTTTACGAGGCACGGGGGTGAAATACCGCCAACTTCCTGACTCCGGGCTTACTACTGAGAATTTCGTGACAGAAAAACCCAATAACTGATTTTGGCCCGACCCGGTATTCGAACCCGGGTACTCATGATCAGCAATCGTCAAAAAATTGTCTCGCTATATTTCTAGATATTTTGACTGCTCGTATAATATTACATAATATCATATCATTATCTCACATAATAGAATTAACAATAATAAATAAATCATTAAAAAGGGTATATTTGTCGTTTTACGTTTGTCGACCTATTTTAATGAAATTTTTTTGTATGTTTGAATGGGTTCCTAGATGGTTTATATTAACAATTGGACCCGGTAGATGGCGCTGTTGTCAAGATCCAGAAATCATCCGTGCGATGCCGGGGCGGATCACTAGCTTAAAATAATTATTGCAATTACAATTGACGGAATAAAGCATTTGGGCATTACGCCCTCTCTATCCTCTCAGTAAGCCACGAGTTATACAAAAGAGGGAAGTAACAGGTATAGAAGTAAATGAGATCTCGAAAAGATATCCTACCTACTACAGAAAATGCTCGGGCCTTCGCCAAGAGTAACTACAGGTGCCGTGAGACTAACTACTGTACCATAAAGCCTATAAAAAAGAGTTGTCCTTTTAAGGAATACATGAATAAAAAAAATGAGGGGATCGTTATAGCTAACAACGTTTTTAACGTGGTAGAGCCATGCTGCAGCTATATTAATAGTATAGTTGTAGCACGAATGGGTCGGCTCGACCGGGGTAGGACCACGCTCTCATAGAATACCAGCGTAAAATAGCAGCTTAACGCTGTTGTGTTTCGTATGATGAATGTAGAGAACCGGAGACCCTTTTTACTGGAAAAGAGGCATTCCATCTTAGTCCTCACGGCTGACAACGCATCTGCATTTTGATACGCAAACGAGGATAGATGTAGATATCTATGTGCAACCAGCAACCACTTACCATCAGGTGGACTGTGTGCTCGCTTGTCACCCTTATCCTATAAAAAAAATAACTAACTATTTCAATTATCTCTATCTCTATATACAAAAATCAATTGCTGTCCGTTAATCTCGCTAAAACTCGAAAACGGCTCGACCGATTTTGATGAAATTTTTTGCGTGTGTTCGAGCGAGCCCCTGGATAGCTTAAGCACATTTCAATTGGACCCGGTAGGTGGAGCTGTTGTTGAGATCCAAAAAACACCCGTGCGAATCCGGGCCGGATCGCTAGTACCTAATTCATAAAAATAATTGCAAATGCATATTTTTTTGTTAACTATTATAATACTTATATACAAAAACTGTTTTTATATAACAGTTATCATAGTGTAACGTTGTACCTACCCGAATGGTATTCTAAAAATCGTTTAAAAAACTTTTATGGAAGCTTTCCGGTAACGCACTCACACGATAACAAAAAATTTGGAAAATCCAAAAGTGCACAACTCGAACGCTCATGTAATGTTTTGAATAATCAATTTACTTTTATTAATTACCGAAACACGTATTTCGTTTAAAGTTACAAAAATTTTTTTTATTTAACTAACACGAAATTTTCTTTTGACTGCCTGGAACCGGTCATTCGTATTTTGTTACCGAAAATAATTGTCAAGTAATTAATAAAATGAAAAAATAATATATTAATGAACGGGACGGTTTACAATAGGGATTAAAATCTAAAGCTAATAAAAAAACAAAGTGATAAGTTCAGTTTTTTTAGAGATATCTTGCTCACGTCCATACCGACCAACTGGACGTCCAAGTGAAATTATTTTCAATTAACTTTTTTTTAATAATAATCGAAAAAATAATCTTAGAACTACGTCAGAAGTACTAATTGAAATCTCCTCTTGCTATTGGTGTACTTTTTTATTATTTAAGTGCAATATAAAGCTGATGGAAGTGATTTAAGTGGATCGTTTTTTTTTATTTGATGACAATAGACCACTAGGTACATCTCCGCTTCGCGTTCGATGTGTGCAACACAATATTATAATAATGATATCTGAGTGACAGATAACCGGAACGAAACGAAATTGAAATTGTCCTTAATTATAGTAACAAACAAGATTTCTTAGATACTTACACAATTATTCATTCATCATCGTTCATTCATCATCATTCGTCCATTATAGCCTATCAAAAGACCACTGCTGAACATAGGCCTCACCCGTAGATTACTCGTACTTTTACCAACCGCGATATGCCATTATGATTTCGTAATTCGTCTTGTCGGTGCTAAAATTCTAAAATTATCACTACTATGTAGAACTATCACATGGTGTTATATCCCACTGCTCCTCGTCGATCAGTATAGACCTGAACGTGGACCTAATGAACTATGTGTAAGTAAAGTTTCTCTTAGTAGTAGTTAATCTTACGTGGTAGAGCCATGCTGCAGCTATATCAGTTAGTATAGTTGTAGCACGAATGGGGCGGCTCGACCGGGGAAGGACCACCCTCTCACAGTAATACCAGCGTAAAATAGCAGCTTAACGCTGCTGTGTTTCATGTGGTGAGTGTAGAGAATCGGAGACCACTTTTAATGGAAACGAGGCATTCTATCTTAGTCCTCACAGGTGACAACGCATCTGCATTGATTCGTATTGCGGATAGATGTAGATGTCAGCCTCCTTTAATTTCTGCCAGCCAGCGATGATGCCAGCGGCTTCAGGCCTCCTTTAATTTCTGAGAGAGTAAGTAGTTATTACTTATGACAGTGGAACTAGTCCGCCGCGCTGCTCCAGTGCTTGTTGGTAGACTTCACATGTTTTCGAAACATTATATTTCTTAGATATGCAGGTTTGTGCTTAGCCTGTTATGGTATATACGTGGTAGAGCCGTACATACCTACGAGGATAGTCATATTATAGTTGTAGCACGAATGGGTCAGCTTGACTGGGAAATGACCACGCTCTCACAGAACACCAGCGTAAAATATCAACTTAATACGAGTACTGCTGTGTTTCGTATGGTGAGTGTAGAGAACCGGAGACCCTTTTTATTGAATACATCTTAGTCCTCAGAAGTGACAACGCATCTGCATTTTGATTCCTAATTGAGGATATATGTAGATGTCTATGGGCTTATCATCAGGTGGACTGTTGATAACTAATTTTTCATGGAGCAAATCATTTTTAACTTTTATTCTAAAATATCTTAATTTGTACATAATATATTATATTAAACACTAACCCTATTACGTAATAACGTAGGTAGTTATTTCGATTACCTTTCTCAAGTATAAAAAAAACTGAAAAAAGTTTTTATAATTTTATTGATCTTTGTAATAATTAAAAGAAAGCAAAATAAAATCCGATCTTATATTAATAACAAGAACATTGTCTTATGAAAAAGGAAACATTACTAGATGACGCAATTCTTCTTTTGTAATGAACGCGGAAGTGGCTTTTGCTTCGAGAGTTGAACGAAGTGCAAAAACACTTCGTTCAACTTCATCGTGAAGATGCATAAAAAGAAACTGTTAAAGATTTTTTTTATCCCACTAACAATCTAAATACTCTTTTATTAATTTGTATAATAAAACCTGTACCTTTAAATATAGTATAAATTATTTCTTCTGTTATACCACGCTGCAGTGTGCAGTGTGCATTATGATTGCAACACATATGTCAGCTCAACCATGAAAGGATCACGCTCTCATAGAATACCAGTTTGAAATAGCAGCATAAATCCGCTGAGTTTGGAATGGTGAACGAGGAACTGGGGACTCATTACTGGAACGAACTTAATCCTCAGATAGAGGTAGGTGTCTGTGGACTATACGATTTATATCAATTATCAAGTAGTATTGATAGTGAATGCTAAGCCTATACACATTTATCCTTGATTAAAAATCAAAATGTAAATGCGTTGTCACCCCCGAGGACTATAAAATTGAATGCCTCGTTAAACTAGTAGGTATGAAAGGGCTCCGGTTCTCGAATAACTATCTCGAATTCATTAGGTAAATGTGTCCTTGTTTGTCACCCTTATTATATTAAAAGAGCTAGTTCTTTATTATAGCAGTTAATTGTTTTGTGATTGTCCCGTGTTCCGCATCGTGATTCATCTACGATTTTATCACATAAGTGGTATGACAGCACAGATAGGTTTGGACGTGTGGATGCCTTTGGCGCTTACACTTGCCGCACTATATTAGTAAGCAATTCAAAGTTGCCATTGTGATCTAAATCGACCAGGGGACACCAGCTTCATCATCTAAGTGTCACTAATGTTCAGGCATTCCTCCTTAAGGTAAATTTAAATGTATAGGTCTTCTAATTTCTGAGAAGGTTTTGAAGGAGACGAATAGTCCGTTGGGGAGTTCCAGTGCATGTTAGCGGATTTCACATGTTCTCGAAATCTTTTTAACATGCAGGTTCCCTCGCGATGTTTTCCTTCACCACTAAGTAGGTATCTACATAGTAAATTTTGTTTGTTCCTTAACCTACCTGTATTAGTTTTAACGCTCCAGCGATAAGATTAGATCAGTAACCTCAAAGCTACAAGAGAATTAAATTATTAAAATTGTACCTAGTAATTTTTATTCCGAAGTTAATTAAGTTAAAATTTTATTAGATCTGTGGAAAGACATTGTAAGAGAAACTTGAAATCAATATTTTCATGATCGAAAACAGGCACGTAGCCAGGACCGTTACAGCCTACTAAAGTCCACTGCTGAACATAGGCCTCCCCATAGATTGCCTCATAAGGGGGATATTTGCCATAGTTGCCACGCTTAGCAAGCGGGTTGGCAACTGCAGTTTTTTCTTTTTAGTCGTCATTAAGAAGATGATAGATACGACACCCACGGGATGATATGGGGTAGTGGTTAGGTATTCTTACACCGCCACTGCACGGTACCTACATTACACGGTACATTGTAGCCAGGAATTACACGATTTTGTTTATTCCTCCCTCCTCTTTGAACCGTTAGTAGGTACTGTTCAATAGATATTTGATATCATAATGAAATATTATTAGTTACTATTGGGGAAATATAATGATAAGTTGTTTAATCACCTTGGATAAAGAAGGAGATTATAAACAAGATTAAATGTTTTAATGTATGAACAACAAAATCTCGGTTATCAGTTAAGTGTTTCACTAATTTCAGTCTGTTATATACTTTTACAGAGGTGACCCTATTTATTTCGGCCGAATCCGATAAAAGTAAAATTGGTTAAATTTTATTTTAAAGTACGTAAACATTTTTCATTTACAATATAACAACGACGAACCGACTACCGATTCAGAAAAAAGGTTCTCTAGTGGCAGCTAGCAGTCTCGTACCGGTAAGCAAAGTATAGGGCGGCACCCCACTAGATGGAGTGACGAGTTGGCAAGATGGCAAGGGAGCTAGGGACCGTGCTTTGTGGCGTTCCTTGGGGGAGGTCTATGTTCAATAGTGGATTTGTGATGGGCTGGTAATCATGAT
The DNA here is from genome assembly GCA_029286625.1 of Parnassius orleans. Lineage (NCBI taxonomy): Eukaryota > Metazoa > Arthropoda > Insecta > Lepidoptera > Papilionidae > Parnassius > Parnassius orleans. The sequence goes on from JAGSMP010000089.1 coordinate 3,371,457, forward strand.
GATAATGGTGGTGGAATTCACAATATTGCTATACAAAATTACTGAAGTTTTTTAATTTTTGACCATAAAACCACTTTCACTTATTTGATGGTCTATAAAAGTAATTTACGTTACGCTATTAATTTGACGCTAGCGCGCAAGTCTTACAACTGATTCGTATAGTGCCATCTACGGTTAAAATGTGTTATTAATTCTATAAAAACAATGCTATATTATTTTGGTTAGGTTCATTTGATACATTTTAATAAAACATCACCGTTACGTTAATGTCGTGCAGAGGTGCTACATAAGAAACCTTCACGCCATTTTATTCTATGGTTGTCGCAAAAACTTTTGGAAAGGCCTTCTTTCTTCTTCTTGTAGCATTCGATAGATGGCGGTTAACTATCTTCTGTTTTATACCATTAGTAAAATAGACAACTCAACGACAGAAAACAGCGTCAGAAGTACGAGCTGTTGTTACAATTGCCATTTTTGTATCTTGCATGGCGGGCAATTAACATAATATTTATCTCGAGAACATTCAATTAAAAAAAATATTTCCCTATACATAAATCATGTTAATATATAACGCCATCTAGCGATGAGCAAGCGTATTATGTATGACAACGTCCGCGTTTAAGTGTAATACAATAATTTCTTAAAATTAAATTTTTCATTGATGGAACACAAAAAAGCGGGAATGTCCATAGCATTGTTGTCAAGGCAATTTTTTTTTTTTTATAGAATAAGGGTAACTTTCTTTCACCATAAGAGGATTCACATGTATACATGGAAAAGAGGTGATGATAGAAGCATGATAGATTTCATAATAGTGGATGAAAGAATGAGGAGCGCAGTGGTAGATACAAAGGTTTACCGGGGGTCCAACGCAGGGACGGATCATTACTTGGTCTTATGCCGAATTAATAGTTTATTCAGGCGTTGGCGGCATCGGACATCTGTGTCTACCACTGCGTTACAGCGTATAAGAATAGAGAGGTTACAAGATGAAGGTGTGAAAGATAAGTTCAAATGTAGACTGAGAGAAAATATAAGTGGGAATGGATGAATTGTGTATGAATGATTTAGACTTGAAGACTGTATGGAATAATGTTAAGAAAGTTTTGGTGGATGCAGCCACCGAAGTATGTGGTGTAAGTTTTTTTTTTTTTTTTTTTTTATAGAATAAGGGTGACAAACGAGCACACAGTCCACCCGATGGTAAGTGGTTGCTGTGGCACATAGACATCTACATCTATCTTCGTTTGCGAATTTAAATGCAGATGCGTTGTCAGCCGTGAGGACTAAGATAGAATGCCTCTTTTCCAGTAAAAAGGGTCTCCGGTTCTCTACACTCACCATACGAAACATAGCAGCATGAAGCTGCTATTTTACGCTGGTATTCTGTGAGAGCGTGGTCCTTCCCCGGTCGAGCCGACCCATTCGTGCTACAACCATACCATTAATATAGCTGCAGCATGGCTCTACCACGTAAAACGTAAAAGTAAGAGAACGAATGACAGGAAAAATAATACGTTGTGGTGGGATGATGAGATTCGGATGGAAGTTGAAGCAAAGAAGGGAGCATGGCTAGATTTACTAGCAACCAAAGCTGGTAATTCTGGCGGTATGAATGATGAGATTGAAAGAAAAAGGCAGACTTTAGACGTATAAATAAGAGAGAAAAAGAAGTTATTCAGAGGAAAAAGCAAGAAAGAAAGGATAAGAATATATATAGAATAGAAGGATATCTGATAACTTCCAGGCAAATATTAAAATGTTCTGGAAACTCGTAAGAACTGCCAGGGGAAATTCAAAACAGCCTAGAATGAATACTATACGAGACGAGAATGGCTGTATGCTGAATGATGAAGTTTCGAATTTAAAAAGATGGAAGGAATACTTTGAAAGCGTGTTTATGAGTGAAGAGTCGTCTGAATTAAGTGAAATAGAAACTCCAAAAGAAGTGGAGAGAGGTAGGGAGATAAGTGTAGATGAAATAATGAAAGCAATGAAAAGCATGAAAGCAGGTAAGGCAGCCGGATATGATAGAGTATCACTCGAAATGCTAAGGGCTGGAGAGGGAGTGGTGGCAGGCCTGCTGTACACCTTGTTTAATTTATGTTGGGAACTGAAGCGAGTACCGGAAGACTGGTGCAAAGTCGTTATAGTTCCAATATATAAGGGAAAAGGGTCACAGCAGGACTGTAAAAACTACCGTGGTATCAGCTTGCTTAGTATTGTGGGTAAACTGTATGCTAAGGTGTTAATTGAAAGAGTTATGGAAGAAACTGATGGAAAAATTTGGGATGTGCAAGCTGGATTTAGAAAGGAGATGGGGTGTACGGATCAAGTCTTTTCCATGCGCATGATTGCGGAGAAGTTTTTATCCAAAAACCAGAAAGTTTTTTGTGCGTTCATGGACTTGGAAAAGGCTTATGACAGAGTGGACAGGAATGTGTTATGGCAAACACTGAACTCATTTGGGTTGACCGCTGGTTTGATACAGGCATTAAGGTCTCTTTATAGGGACTCTAGTGCTTGTGTCGGGATCAACGGGTTCTACTCGGACTGGTTTGGCATCCAAAAAAGTGTCAGACAGGGCTGTGTAGCTTCCCCGTGGCTGTTTAACCTATTTATGGACAATTGCTTGCAAACTTTGGAAGTTGAAGAATGTGGGTTGAGAATGGGTGAGTTAACCGTCAAATGCCTTTTGTATTATTTGTCATATTTGCATCGTCGGCGGCCGAGTTGCAAATGATGGTTACTTTAGTGAACTGGTCATTAAAAGAAAGGGGTATGAAAGTGAACGCCAGTAAGACGAAAGTGACGGTTTTTGAAAGAGAAGAAAGTAAACCGTTATGTGAAATAAGAATAGAAGGGGAGTTGATTGAGCAAGTGGATGAGTTTGTATATTTGGGATTTTTATTTAGCAGGGATGGTAGATATGATAACGATATAGAACGACGAGTGAACGCAGGAAATAGAGTGAATGGGGCTCTACACGCTATTTATGAAGAGTCAGAATGTGTCAAAAAAGGCACGTTTGGCAATTCATAATGCTGTGTTAGTCCCTACTTTAATGTATGGTAGTGAAAGTTGGGTCTGGTAGAAGAAGCATGAGAGTAGAATAAATGCTGTAGAAATGCGGTCATTAAGGAGTATGTTAGGGCTGAATCTGAATGACAGGGTAAGAGATGATGTGATAAGAGAAAAGTGTGGTAAGGAGTGCTTCGGTTGTTTGGTCATGTAGAAAGAATGAACGTGGAAAGAGTGACAAAGCAAATTTATGTTGCAGAAGTGAACGGCAGAGTCGGGAAGGGACGCCCTAGACAAAGGTTTATCGACCAAATTGGCGTTATATTGAAAAAAGGCCAGATTAGGAGTACCCTTAACCGACGAGCGTGTATGCGTTGATATATGGATGTAAAGGAGGCGAGAGGGGTGTGCCAGGATCGTGCCAAATGGAAGTCTGTAGTGTCTGCCTACCCCTCTGGGTGACAGGCGTGAGTATTTACGTATGTAAGGGTGACAATCGAGCATATAGTCCACCTGATGGTAAGTAGATGCTGTGGCCATAGACCATAGACATCTACATTTATATGCAATTGCGTTGTCACCTCTGAGGCAATCATATTAGTCTGTGCCTCTGAGGACTAATATCACAAACTAATAAGAAGTGCTAGACTAAGAAGGAATGCGGGAATGCCTCGTTTCCAGTAAAAAGGGTCTCCGGTTATGTACACTCACCATCCGAAATACAGCATCTTGTACGTGGTAGAGCCATGCTGCAGATTTATTATAGTTGTAGCACGAAGGGGTGGTCTCGACCGGGGAAGTTCCATTCTTTCACAGAATACCAGCGAAAATAGCAGCTTAATTTTAATTTTTAAATTCTAGATTAGGACAGTATCTACTATCTACAGTTATCCCTAAAAAGCCACTTTGTAATCTATACTTACCTATACCTGTAAATGATTTCGAATTCGATTTGGTTTTCGATTCGAACTCACCTTGTTTAGACCCTTCTAAGTCAATTCGAATCGCGAAACAAGATCCAGATCCAGACATAATCGAGCGTTATCAGCACCATGGGGCACACCTGAATATTTTTTATATTTATAATTTTTAATTTTCAATAAATAAAAAATTTACATTTCTAAATATAAGCACAGAATAAATAATGGTTAAGTATTATTATTAGCAAACATTATGAAAAGAAGTGTTTGTTGCTTGCTACTACGAACGTCATCTAGCGGCAGACTGGCGTATCTCGTCGAGATCTATCGCGATATAAGCGAATCCGCCTTCAAATTGTGCCGCCGGAAGAACCGTAGAAGCCCCACCTTGAGTTCGAAATTCCAATAAAAATCGCAGAGTATAGTAATATATAAGGAAGAAAAATCGGTTGTGTCGATTCTGTCGGGAGTAGAGTTGTCAGTAATTTTGTTTTGATTGCATAGTAAAGAAGACTGATTCATTAAACTTTGTTGTTATTTTATTCAAAGTTGAGACGATTATATATTATGATGAAGGATTAAAAAAAACTGCATTAATTACATTAATGTTTATCATTTTGAAACTAAGACACAAATTCCTTAATAAGTTGAGGTGTCCGGCCTTTGTACCCTATTTCACCCAAAAGTCTAACAGGCTGGTCTATTCAGGTTTCTAGTTTTAGAACCAGGTAACACTTGTCGGGAGTAAGACTGCAGGTCAAAACCCTGTCGCGAGAATTGAAGTATAGTGCGGTATCATCTGGAGTCTGTATTAGTGCACTATGATTATCAAATTACAACTTTTGTATATGTTAAGTTTCTATTGTTATAAAGGAGTGAATAAAAGTTATTATTATAATAATGTAACGATCTTTTGGTCATAGTTGTAGCAACGTAAAATGGTCAGATCTCTGCTAATCCAAACAAAAATTCTATTTGAACATATTGAGAACGATTATTAAGATCAAACATCAAAAATACTAATTTACCTACCCCTCACTCTAATATTCTGTAATTTATATGAAAACATTAGACTGGAGACTGTGTAAAGTGCATTGGCATTATCGATAAAAAGCAATCGCTTTATCTTTTTGTCGCAATTTGTAACTATATAATTTAGCAGGTAGTTATCCGGGTTCGATGAAGATCACATATTATATATTACAATGTCTGCAATGTAAAGGTTTTACCTCGAAAGCCGAATTGTGGGATTGACAGCAAGTCTGCAAATGTTTGACGTGGATGAAGTCAAGGATAAAAGTTCCTGTATATATTTATTATACTCTTTGGATAAAAGCTAGTATAATGCCGCGTCTCCACCAAAGAAAAGTTGCCAACTTTTGTGTTGTAAACACGTGTTGGTGACAAAAGTTTCTGTAATTACCTAGTGTTGGCAACAAAAATTGTAAGCAATGTCGGGGACCGTGTCACAGAATAAATAATAGTAACCGTGTGCCCATTTTCGGCGGTAACATCAAAGGAATACGCTTGTTGCAGACATTTGTTCGCTCTGTGGAGACGCTTGTTGGAAACATTAGTTGGCAACATGTCTGTCACGTGGACGAACGAGTTAATCGACACATTAGTTATTTTATTTCGTTCACAAAATATATGGGATGTGTGTAATGAAAATTACTATAGAAAAATATTTGTATTTTTTATTTCTTAACCGGCAATCGAAAAAAGGAGGTACTTATACCCAGTGACGTATACAGACTAAAATTAGGAAATTGGACTTATTGTTCGATACCAACTGCGCTAATCATGTTTATTAATTGGGTATAAAAAACGTGTGTGTGTACTTATGTACGCACGTAGGAAATTATACTTCAGTAGCGTAACAAAATAAAAATAACTAAAAATAACTAACTTAAATATAGTTTTCAGTTCCCAAGAAAACTTGAGAGACAGTTACCCAATGAAGTTGTCGCTTTGAGGTGTCAGTGTGCGCGCGCATCGTAAAAACTTCACTCTCATAATGTTTCCCAAACGCCCCAAAAGAAGTATAACTTCAATAATATATGCAATATAAATGCCGCGGATACTCGCTGTATGACAGAACAAATAATAGTACAAGAACAGAAGAATCACTCTCTAATAGCAAACTTGCGAGTTTAAACCTAGTTACAACGTCGCTAATGTTCATAATACAGTGAAACCTGAATAACTGGGACCTTAAGGGACCTGCAAATTTGTCTCACTTAAAGATATATTCCACTTACCCAGTGTCTCAGATATCCAGGTATAAATAAATTTCTGTCTCATTTACAGAGGGTTCCATTAATAGAGGTTATTTCAGTTATAGAGGTGCGATTATTAAATAAAATAACGTATTTTGTAAACATAATTACAATACATCCAGACGATAGCAAAACCAAACTAAAACTGGAGGTCACTTTTACATATATAGCCAAGTGCGGAATTTGCGGGTAGAATAAAAATTAGTAAACAAAACGGTACACAAATTATAGTCTCAGTAAAAGAGGTAAAATACACTCGCTTTCTCAATTATAGAGGTAATTATGACGATAAAATCGAAAGAACTAATCCCAGATATAGAGCTTTGTTTTGTCCCACTAACAGGTAATTCAGTGCTAAAGGCTCCGTGGCGCAGTGGCTTTGCAATAGGTTGCAGCGCTAATGGTCGCGGGTTCGAATCCCGCACGTAACAAGTATTTGTATGGCTTACAAATAATTGTTCTGGGTCTGGATGTTTGTCCTTGTGAAATATATGTATGTAAACTGCCCCCGCGATATCCTAGTGTGGTATCGTGGTAACGTTTTTTTTAAAAGAAGTGTCGGGACCTAAGCATGAGTTCCAGCTATGGAGGTTTCTCACTTATCCAGGTCCCACTTAACCAAGTTTTACTGTACTTTGTTTAATAAAAATTATAAATACTGCGGCTACCTGCATAATATCGTCGCTTGAAGACATATTGTTGCCAACAAAACTTTGGTGGAGACAGCTAGTTGTCAACTGAAATGTTTCTCAAATTGTTGGCGACTTGTTTGAATTCGGTGTGGAAACAACGGAAGCAAAAGTTGGTAACTTTTGTTGAGTTGTAAACAGTTGGAAACATAAAAGTTGCCAACAATTTCGGTGGATACGCACCTTGTAAAGAATAGTTGGCCGACCAGACATTGTTCTACTCTTTCCGCTAGATGGCGTGATGAGTTTCATTCCGATTCACTTCGGACATTATTATAATGTAATTTAGAAAACTTTTAATAACTTGATCAAGCGCCACCTATCGGGTCCCGATATTGTGATTTTTTATCTATACACTGCTGAATAAAAAGTTTATGGTTAGATAAAAGCTATAAATAAAAACGTATAATGGAAATTAAGGTTGCCCTACTGAATATATAATTTTATAATTTATTATTTTATAATATAAAAATATTTATATCACTTTGATTATATTCTATTTTTTGGGATATTAATAATTGAGGAAACGGTTTCTGTAAACAGTGAACGCAACCAAAACTATTTTTAAGCTGAGTAACAGAAAAACGTCAACTGCAGTGTTACAATACGTAAAATTATCACCATGTAATATGGAATAACTTTGTATTGATTATAAGAAAATGAATATAAGAATCTAAATACAATCACAACCTTTTTTGCTGTAAGCCATTTTCCTTGTACTGGCAAAGTTCATAGACGAGAGATGAGGTGCTTCCCATCTCTCGTTTTGAAGTGTTTTTGGATTGATTTTTCCTCCGTCGATTGTCTAAGCCTTGTTTCTCATTCAGCAGGATTCACTGCCACTGCATGTAGATGAGGTTGACGTTTGGAGAACTAGTTGATATATTCCCTATTAAACTTTTGTAATCAGTATCGCCTACATTGACATTTATGAAAATAAATGGTATTATTGAGATTCGTTTTGGGGGAATAAGTATTTTTTGTTGCGTATTTTTTTTTTAAATTATTTAGGCATTAAAATATATACGGCATTCGACTATAACATTTTTTTTTTTTTTAAAAACAGTTGAATTGGAGTCTAGGATCTCAAAATGTGGAGATATAGAATTTTGACTACCAATAACCGGAATAACGGCAATAACTCCAAAATATACTTCGTATTTTATGTACGTTTCACTCTTTTGGTTACTTACTCATTTGTAGGCCACTACGCTTCTCTTTTCTTAAAGGGTATTTTTTTAATATAGTGTGATGAAATGGTAATTTTGAATTTTAGCATGACAACACTAAATTTAGTACCGTACGGAAACTACACGACGCAAGATCGCTTTTACGTTCGCGTTAAGCTAACAAAACTCTTTGAAAATGCATACATCAAAATGGTAGAATCTCTACAAATGTTCTTATTCCTCTTCAAATCTAAATACAGACGAAAATACTCATGGTTCTCACCGTTCTTGTGTTCAGTCCTCATAGTGTTATTGTTTTGTCATGATGTTCTGACTAGGTGTAGTGAACATAACTGTTTAAATGGTGAGTGTAAGAACGAGACTTGTGAGTGCTTCGAGGGCTGGCAAGGACCAGAATGTCAGCATTGCGGTGGGAAGATAAAGTAAGTACAAATCGTTACATTTCTTCATTAAATTCATTCATACTAGTTCACTGACCTATTTGACAGAAGGCATGCCCATTGGCGATGTAAATTCTGCAAGAAAAGCCGATGAGGGATTATCCAATTACCTTCTTTGGCTTCTCCGCTTCCTCTTGAGATCGTTATTAAAGGTCACGTTAACACATTTACCTTATAGTGCCATTCTTTTAGATATTCATTTAGATATAATTTTTAAACAATACAAAACATCGCCAACATGAAGAAGTGGACCTACCACTGGCATTGCTAGAATTTAAATAAGCACGAAAGACACTTCAAAAATGTTTCACAACAATAAATTTATTAAAAAAAACTATGTATATATAGCACCAGCAAAGAATTATCTGTGGAAAATGTGATTACTTTTCGTGTTCTTTTTTGCATGGCTTTTGTTGATGTTAAGAGATTTTTAGTATGGTCTTCAGAAAAAAGCCATATAGTTATTTATAATAACATTTAGTACATATAGCTATTAAATATTTTTTACATCTCACATTCTGTATTTATACTTTTTATTAACCCTCAATGAAAACAGAGGGGTGTTATATGTTTGTAGTGTGCATCTGTGTGTTTGTTTGTGGCATCATAGCTCCTGAACGTATGAACCGATTTTGATTAAGTTTTTTTTTGTTTGAAAAGTGCCTTAATCGACAGTGTTCTTAGCTATGTTTCAAGAAAATCTGTTCAGCTGTTTGAAGATCATCAGCACTTTTGTTTCGGGTGTTATCTAATATGTTTTTGCTCAATATTTTTTACTAATTATTTCTTGCCTTTATTTTATTTTTAACTTTAACATATCTAGTCACACTAAACAAACCAGAACATAATCTAAGATTAAAAAACATCTAAATCTTAATTAAATGGAATGAAGTTGTAATGAAGGCATGTGGTGTGCAGCAAAAGCATAGTTTGGTAAAATTTATAGATTTTTAGTATACTAGTTAAGAGTGAAATATTTTTTTAACTATTAATAAAAAGTAAGAGCCAATTTCAAAGAACTAAAAGGATGATTTTTTACCCTTTTGAGTGGACTAAGGAGTATCACAATCTAATGCCCAAATACTCAAACGCTACTCAATTTTAAGATACCGTTAAGTCTTGTGCTGTCTTCATCACTTTGAGCCAAAGTGACTGTGTCACAACGAGACTACAATATCTTAAAATTGAGTAGCGTTTGATTATTTGCTACATTAAAAACTTTATTCCCTATTTTGCCACCCTTAGGGTTGGAATTTCTCCTTCTAATTTATATGGGACCACCCTTGAAGTATAACCTAATTAATAAAAGAGAATCAATATAATTATAAATTTTGTACCAACTTCAATGTAAATTATTAAGAATAACTCAAAAACTATTTGTCAGACCTTGATCAAATTTATATGGGACCACATGTGAAGCACCAGGTTTCCAATAAAAAAAGAATCATTTGGTTCATCAATTGGTTCACCCAGAAAAAAGTTATGAGGCAACACACATTTAAAAAAACAGTCGAATTGAGTACCTCCTCGTGTTAGAAGTCAGTAGAAAACTGGTTCACAATTGATCAAGATATTGCATTACATACATACATACATACAGTTGTATTGTGAATGTTCTTTTTTTTGAAGTCTGATTAAAAGAGCACATAATCGATCTATGGATAATGGATGTTTTAACAACATTAAATACCATCACTATTTGGTAAATATGTACCTTTTATTAGTAGCCAAGTAGTTGCAGCATAATAGAATGCATTACACTATATCTTTTATATATTTATTTATTTCACTTCATACACGTTATACACAGTAATAAATATAGGCTGAATTAATGCCTGAGGCTTTTTTTATTAGTCTACCTAAGAGTAATGCAGAGATAAAAGAGGTTTCCCAGAAATTATTCGTACCACCTAGTCATATGTTCATTAGTAAACCTTTGGTAGACTGTTATGAATGATAAATGATTGAATGATATACACAATGTCCGCGATGAACTCAGAAAGCTCTCAACCAATTTTATTGGAATTTTGTTAATGTGTATTGCTTGCTCCAACTTGAGAGATAGGATAGTTTTTATCCCGATAAGTGACCCTCAGTATTTTTTATTGTGAATTTAAAGATCTTTTAAAGGAGAAAGAGTTGTTTAAAAGATCTTTAAATCTAGTAGTAGTCTGGCCAACTATTAAACAATATAAATAAAAAGTTATGATATCATTTTGTTTATGGAATCGGCATATTGTTATGCTGTAATAGGTTAAACCTGTCTTTAAACTTCAATCATAAATTTCATAGTGCACACATGCAAACAGTACTTTCACTGTGCCTTGTTTGTATCTACACTAATTATATAGTTAATAGTGATTTTACTTGCAAATTTATTACTTGTTCAGTGATAAAGGAAGTGAAGAAGTATATGTGTTAATCTCCAATGTTCTCTCTGTTAATCTCTGCTTAATTCTCTGATTGACTAGGATATAATTTGTTTAGGCTTTTATTCTTCTTCATCAGCCTATAAAAGGCCACATCCACCTCTACGTCCGTCCGTTGACCATCCAGTACCAAATGTTTTACACCTTTGACTTTGCTGCCCATTTCCAACTGTATATTTTATATCAGGCATAAAGGAGATGATTATAACATCATCTATCCATTCATTGTTCCTATAGGAAGCTATAAATTTTTCCTATCCCCTTACAGCCACCTCACACCAGTTTACAGTTTACCATATTATCTACCGTTATGCATAAAAGTTAAATAAATAAATGTATGACCAAGAAATAAAATATATTTCCAGGACATAAAGACTATCACCTACAACAGAAGAAAATCTAGTAAATCTCTAAATAAAGTAACAGAAGAAAAATGTTACTTTATTTAGATGATAAATGTAAACCTTTTTAATTTCTCATGAATACGCAATTTTGCTACTGTACTATTAAATTTTATGTTATTTAACTTTTCGCAACATTACTCTGTGTTAGCTGTGGTTGCCTATAACTGGGTGAGCACATTGCATGTTAATCACAATGCTTGTATCTTGTTTTTAGTTTTTGTGTATCATCTGTTGGTGACCCTTATAAATAAATTTAAAAAAAAACACATTGGAGAAATTTTGCACTCTATTACCTTAATTCTAAGTCTGAACCTTTTATTTTTATAGAATATGGGTGACAAATGAGCACACAATCCACCTGATGGTAAGTAGATGCTGTGGCCCATAGACATCTACATTTATTCTCGATTAACAATCAAAATGCAGATAGATGCGTTGTCACGCCTGAGGACTAAGATGGAATGCCTTGTTTCCAGTAAAAAGGGTATCCAGTTCTCTACACTCACCATATGAAACACAGCAGCATTAAGCTGCTATTTTACGCTGGTGTTCTGTGAGAGCGGGGTTCTACTCAGGTCGTGCCGACCCATTCGTGCTAGAACCGTAATATAACTGCAGCGTGGCTCTACCACATAAAAAACCAGCTGTGGAATATCGTAACTTTACCTTCTCATCATCATAACAACCTTTTATATATCTACTGTTAAACATAGGTCTCCCCCAATGAATGCCACAAAGAACGGTCCTGAGCCACCTGCATCTATTGGCTTCCTGCATTTCTTACCTGCTTTCTTTACTTTCTAATACATTACATTTCCTTTTTTTAACAATATGCAAATGTACAGTATAAGAATAGGATTGCGTTTACTGACAACTACACTCTCTGAACATTAATTTTCATTAGACCATCATAACATGCTATCATTTAATCATTATTATGCTATATACTATGTATTCATAATTTAAATGAAAATAAATATTTTAAATTTGGAACACTTACAAAAAGAGGTTTATTAATAGTCTCAGGTTTAAACTATCACATAAATTTTTTATTTTAAACCTAAAATGTGTATTTTCTAATATGACTATAAAGTTAGCGCATAATCTACAGGGCACAGGGAAATAGCACTGCATGCATAGTATAGTTTTCTTACTTCTAGAATTTTACTATGGCATTGACATTTTTTTTTTCAAAAAATAATCTGACTTAATCCAGGTTTACTAAAAATTACTCTATAAAAACATTGAGCACATCAACAAAAAGTAGAAAAGCTGGTTTTACGTTAATCAAAAAAAAGGTAATAAATAACATTACTGGAGTATGATTAGTACTACTTTTATAAAAGAAATGTCACAGAGATGAACAGAAAAAACATAGTATTGTAGTGGTCTGAGTGAATTCACCACCTTTGGGGCTTTTAGTTCTCGTCACTCAGCATAAATGGAATCATGTACCCAGTCCCAGGTATCCAGGCACAGCTACACAATACAACTGCAGCATAGTCAGTTTATCCTATTATGGTAATTTTATTAGGTTGGCTTATGGAATGATAATTGGTTGAATTATTATACAGGGTTATTTTTCAAAGAGTAGCCAAATTTTAAACTTAAGTCCAAATGATGATATACCGTTATTGCAGTTTTTGTAAATACGAGTAAATAAGGCTTCTACTTTTATTTGAAATTATCCCAAATTGAATGTGATTTATGGGCAACAACTACGCGTATGTGGGTTCCTCTGTGTGCAATTCAATTCACAATGTTTTTGCCGACCAATCGACCCTTACAAATGTGTGAATTCGTAGTAAAATAGTAGACAATCAGTTAAAATAATGTTATACCACGCATTTTGAATTAAAAAGATAAAAAAGACAGAATGTTTGAGACTTTTTTTTTCTTCACTATTTGGCTATATTACTTATTTAGAACCTTCTCTGCAAATTTGGCCGGTTATTGCAAAATAACCCTGTACATTTTTATTTCTTATGCTATGGTCCATAGACATCTACATCTATCCTCAATAAAGAACAAAATGCAGATGCATTGTCACCCCTGAGAACTAAGATGGAATGCTTCATTTCCAGTAAAAGGGGTCTCCAGTTCTCTACACTCACCATATGAAACACACTAGAATTAAGCTGATATTTTACGCAGGTATTCTGTAAGGGCCCAGTCTCTTCCCCGTTAAGCTGACTAATTTGTGCTACAACACAGATGCGTTGTTACCCCTGAGGACTAAGATGGAATGCCTCACTTCCAGTAAAAAGGGTCTCCGGTTTTTAAGCTGCTATTTTACGCAGGTATTCTGTAAGAGCCCAGTCTCTTCCCAGTTAAGCTGACCAATTTGTGCTACAACAATAGTATACCTGCATCATGGCTCTACCACATATAAAAAATCTAAATTTATTCTAAATCTAGTCTTAGTCTAAGTTTATTTCAAAATTATGTATCCTACTGTTGAGCACATGTTACCTGTCATTTTAAGAGGCTTATAGGGCAAGGAAGTGTGCCCCAATGCGTGTTGACGTACTTCACTTGTCTTCAAGTTTTTTTTTAATTTCTCACTACTGCAAGTTTCTTCACGATTTTTCCCTTTACGCCGAGCATGTGGTAAATCAGCACTAAAAATTGCAATTAACAATTTCATTGGTGCAGGCAGTGATTGAACCATGACAGCTCGCATACAGTGAAATTTATGGTAAGCGCTTAGCCCTTAAGCTCCCACAACTTAATATTTAAATTGATGATAATCATATTTACAATAATATTTAAAATGCGTGGAATACTCGCTTGGAACGAAGTTCCTTTCGTAGCATATTATTATTGATAAATGTATTATATTATTGATTAACAAATACAAATGAATTGATTACCTGTGTCTATTAAAATGAAGCGTCATTTAAAATAATAATATTTCTTTCATGGTGTAACACTCTCACCCCCTTTTCTCGTTTCTTTCTTTAGAATTTATATCTTTAAGATATATAAAATTTATGTAACCAGTATATTAACCATATATTGATCTTTCTAAAGTTTTAAATATAGACTGTTTAATAAATTTATGGCGTGATCGTCTTAGTTAGGACCCTTATTTACGTTGTGTTTATTTAGTAACTTAGTTCTTTTAGGTGTCTTTTGGAAGAATGAATATTCACTAGAGCAGTCGAAAGCTGTTGGTAGCGCCTTATAAGCTAAAGAACCCCTTTCACGAAGACAGAGCTCAAAATAGGTTAAGAACATTAAATCGTCCCTATTCCACTTGTATCAGGTTCACATCAATCAATTCCTTATTAAATAATCCCTTCCCGCTTGAAAAAGGCTCACAATATTTATATCAAATACCAGATACAAGGGCTTCGCTCTCCCACATTTTAAAAAAATTGTGGGGGAGGCACACAGCTCCACACACGCCGTGAGCTCCACACACGCCGTGTGCGGTGAGCGCCAACCAACCAACGCGCTCCCCCCGAAGGGGACGTTAAGTTGGGAACTGGACCGTAGTCCACAACAAAATAACTGGCGTACCAGTAAGAAGAGGGCTTGGCCCCTTGGTAGTGCGTAAGCACAAACATCGACCGAAGTCGCGCATGTCAATGCGTGTAAACGCCATACAGAATACGATCAAATCCAGCCACAGAGAATGTACGTCACACGGATTAGGCACACTGTCCATGAAAAGCCCTCCGTGAGCGCCACCACCTGCCAAACCACCGTTCCTGCAGACGTGATGTAAGTGTAAGACATCACCACCAATTGCATGATCAGCACGGCCAATTGGCCGCAGAGCGTGTCATGAGTCTACCGCTCACCTCAGGGAATGGGGTCCCACGTTGCGCGGCTTTCGGCCGCAGCCATTGAGGATAGCGACCCGCCAAACAACCATCGCAGAGACGCAATGCTGCAGAACGCAACAAGCATCAATACGACTATAGTCGGGCTTACACCATCCCAAGGTCCCCCATACAATCCCAGCAAACATCACCACCCGCATACCTCCATCGACTAGAACCACAAGATGCGTCGAATCAGGCGCAGCACACCCGCAGATCCATCACAAGACGCAATACCGCAAGTAGCAGTAAGCATCAATGCAACTATCATACAGATGGCGCCCCCTCACAACATACCTACATGATCCCTATCGACTTTGGTAACAAAATTGATACTATTGTTAACTAAAAATCCACGTATCATAGCGCTATTGCTTTAAGACATGGAGTTGAGTATGCTTGCTGCACTTAAAAGTACTACCAAACACACACCCTAATCCGAAAGATAGCCGACGTATCATAACGCTATGCGCTAAGACGCCGACCATAAACGGCTGGGGTGTGCGATGTCCACGGGCAAGTCGTATTGCTACAACAAACCCGCTTACCACCGGCACTAAGATGATATGTCTAGGACACATCGGTTAGCGAGTCCAAGTTTACCTCGGTCTCGGACGCTGTGAAGCAATCTACACACCACTATAATAATCCTATTCAAGTCCCATTTCTTTCAATATAATGCTTTTAAATATTTGATACCTTCCACATATTTGCTTTATTTCATAGACCATACTATTGTATATATCTTATACATATGGGACTTCAAGTCATAACTCTGCTATCATAATGCTTATGTATCATAGATACCTTCTATATTAATGCTTTTGTATCATAGACCGTCCCTAATATAGGACTAGTCATTGTGCAACAGTACTAGTAGCAGTCGGTCAGCCGACCACCCCATATAAATTTACACCCATGGCTATGTCTCCGGCAACGCCCTTCATATAAGCAATCATTACATGAACACCCTCATTAACTTGGAAATTTTTTGTGTAATACAAGAACACACTCATTAACTTTTTGACTCATCAACAATTTTTGACCCATATTTATCAATTGTATTACAAATGTTATTTATCTTTATTATTGCAATATAAATGACTTGTACTTGTATTATTTAATACATTTCGAATATTTTAAGCAGAATTTTAATAAATTTAGAGATTTTTAAAGACAATTTTATGCGTTTACTATAAGTACTATAATATTCAATATTCGAAATGAATATATTTGAAGTTTATGCTTATTAATGCAATTTAATTGTTTAAATTATAATTTCTATGACATTTTTAATTGTCTTTATATTTAATTTAATTATTATTTATTAATAATAATCACATAGATATTGTTGGCCACAGAACACAATTACTCTCTACCAAGAGGTGTTGGCACTGACCATAGAGTATGTCGAGAATATCATAGATGATTTATTAGGTCCTTACATATGAAATTGGCGTTTTGTACGGGAGGAATATAAAGTCAATTTTTTTTTGTAAAATATATTTAATTAATCAAAGTATGCACCCTAGTTATCTATGCACTTTTGCCATCTCATAGGTAGTTCATTGATCCCTTTACTAAAAAAAACCATGGGGGCGGGAATCAATAAACTCTTTGAAGGCGGTTTGGACTGCCACATCAGAGTTGAATTTTTTTCCTTGTAAGAAGTTGTCCAAATTCCGGAAAAAATGTTAATATGTTGGAGCAAGGTCCGGGGAGTATGGTGGATGTCGCAGACATTCCAATTGTAGCTCATCTAACTTAGTGGTTGTTTGTTGTGCAGTGTGTGGTCTTGCGTTGTCGTGAAGCAGCAGTGGCTTAGAGCGATTGACCAATCTCGGTTGTTTAGCAGCTAGTTCTTCCTTCATGGTTTGCAGTTGCTGACAATAGAAATCTGTCGTAATCGTTTGGCCAGATTTTAGAAAGCTGTAGTGAACGACACCGGCGCTAGTCCACCAAACACTCACAAGTAACTTTTTCTGAGTTAATTTTCGTTTAGGGCAGGATTTAGCTGGGATTCAGCCATTGCGACGAGCGCTTCCGATTATCATACAGTATCCACTTTTCATCACAAGTAGTGATTCGATTTAAAATCCCTTCATTAATAATAATATAATAATAATAATAATCTTTTATTTGCAAGAATATGGTTTTACAATGGTGTTCGAAAATAATTTGTTCTACATATTCTACCTCATTGGTGTGCAAATATTAATAGTCAAGTACCCGTAACTTATATAACAATACTTATCGATTTCTAACATAATTTTTAACATTACTCAGTTGATTTGATGATTTTTAATCATTTTTATCATTAATTAATTACGCAACAGTGTCAGAAGAATAAATTACCAATAAGATGTATAAGTATTATTATAACTCAATGTCAAATATTAATGTTCTTATGCCAGTAAATATAAAATGTCAATTATAAATGTTACATATCGAATTGTCATTAATTTATTTCAATATTTATATCAAATTTATTAATTAAATAAATAAAATTTTAATTTATAAGAATGACATAATTTAAACATTGTGTCAAATTCTAAAATGTATCGTCTACTTATCTGCAAAGAAATCTTTAATTGAGTAAAGGATTTCTGAATGAGCCATTTTTGAGGTGAGTTTTCATTCTCATTGTTGGTAACTCTCTAATCGCTTTAGGTATCTTATTAAAACTTTTACACACATTACGTAACAATTCTTATGAAACAAAGCTGTCTTGCAGGCAGGCATTAACAATCTAGTTGGATCCTTTTACCTATAATAGAATTGTCGCGGCGCTATGAAATAAACACTGATTTTTTTGACAAATATACACACCTCTAATATATACAGTCCAGTCAGCGTTAGCAAATTGTTATTTTAAATAAAGATCTACATGATTCAAGGGGCCGACGTTGCATAAAGCTCGTATACATTTCTTTTGACTGATAAATGCCTTGTTTATATCAGTCGAGTTTCCCATATCAACAGACCATACCTCAACACAGATTCAACGTATCCGTAGTATGCAGTAAGCGCAGCCCCTTTCCCAGCGACGCACTGTAGTCTACGCAGTGCATACACAAATTTATTTAATTTGGTGCAGACATTTTTCACATGCGACTTCCAGTTGCAATGGTTATCAACATATAGACCTAAAAATTGTGTTTCTGAGACCTCTTTCAAATATTCATTACTACATAATAATTATATATATAATAAATAATTATTGTAAATAATTATTATATATTTACAATAATTAATAATCATACATAAATAATTATTGTGTCGGTTGAGCAAAGTAACACAGCAGTTGACGCGTGTTTGCAAGTTCGATTCACTCAATTCATGAGGTTCAAGTTTTTTCACTTTCCCGAATTGCTTCAAGTGGATTAATACAGTTTTATCACTTACCCCGAAGCCTGCAGCTATCTCTGAAGTGCATTTTGATGGATCCGCTTCCACAATAGCCTTTAATTTTTCATTTTCCACTTTGGTCTCCGGCCGTCCACGGGGTTGGTTCTGAAAGTCGAAATTTCCAGAACGAAAACGTTGAAACCAAAAACGTACCGTGCTTTCTTTTGCGACACCATCGCCGTACACATCATTAATCCTTCGAGCTGTTTCTGCAGCACTGGTGCCACGGTAGAACTCGTACTCGTAAATATACCGATATTTCATGTTTTCCATTGTGCGGTAATAAGCGACGCCAAAGAATAAAATAATGAGGAAAAAACAAATGAATGACTGTTTTCAAAACTAAAATGTACCAGCTAAATGAATTTATAAATTTGAATTTGGAATTCTTAACCAAAGAGGAGATATTTCAGATCAAAGTGGTCAGTACGACAAAAAGCTAATTTCATATGTAAGGACCTAATATTATAAATGTCTTATTATGTATCTTAATCATAATTTAAGATAAATAATTATTGATAGCAAATATTTAATGTTAAAGCTTTAGAAACATATTAAAGTATTTTATGTATTACTTTAGTTTTCCAGAAACTGCCAGAATATGTACTGAGAGAAAATTTTGTAAAACAATCTTTTTAAACATGCCTTGGAGTGGGATATTGTTATTGTCATGTCATAATAATATGAAATATAAATTCAATTAGTATTATTATTGTTTGATTAAAGGCATCAGTCACGAATCTCGTTTATAAAAAACATAACTAGGTAGAATTTTATGCCATTATGTTTTCCTGAAGGTCGCTGGAGAAGCAGTTTTGTTTTGATCTATTGATGGCCAAGTAGGATGAAGTCAGGTGAAATTCAGCATTCCTTTTAAGGATAAAAAATTAAATGTTGAAAATGTTATCACTATATTTTAAAGGAAATGCCTCATAAACATAAATAAATTGGCCTTTTATATGCCCTTGGAAATTAAAACAGCTTTATTCAGTGATTTTGTATTGTTTTGCCCTTTTGTATTGATAGCCTTTTTCTAGAATGATCTGAATAGCATGCATTGTAAACTTTATTAGGTTTGTGAGTTCAATCTGTGGGTTTTGGCTTTAGCATTTTCAAATGTTTATTTCATTAATCGGTCTCCAAAGCATCATCCGTTAGTTAGCAGGGTCAACGCACAAAGGTGGTTCTGAAGAAGTTGATAAAAATATAAAATAACTTCAACACAATATAATATAACTACAATACAAATTAGTCCAAAGACCCATAATGAATGCAATGCTCTAGAATGGATTAATTTTTCCGAAAAAGTATGTTAGGACAATTCATTCCAAAACATGAACAATCGGGATTTCATGATTCAAGCAATTATAACTCTCAACCAACTCTTTGTTTTATTTTAAATTACGATTATAATAAATACTGAGAGATATCAGTCACAGCATCGGTAAAGCACAAAGGGATATTATTTTCTTTCATTGTCACTGGAGCATTGCCATGGTCTTTTGTTAGACATGTGAAATAAATAATTGAATAGGAATACATTAACATTCAACCTCCATGCTACTTGTGACATGATTCACACAAATTATACAATATTTTTTTAACATTTGGATTAAGATGATACATACTAGAGACATCATTTTATATTATGTGTGTGATACATACATACTCATAAATATACAGTTTATGAGTATCAGTGCAGGTGTTTTAATGGCAACTTAGAGATAATTTTACAAAACTTGTGACTTCTAGTACGATCTGTGGGAAATCTTGGGTCCGAGTCCTGCGGTGAATGTAAATAAAACTACAGGCAAATCTATTTATTTTATTCACATAATTGTGGATGACGCATAATTAGGATAATGGCCATTGAAAATTCTAGGTATATAGAAGTAATCACATTTAGCTAGCACTATTGGTGCTTCTTTATAAAGGTACTCAAGGGCAATATCGCTTTACTATGCAATATATCTATGTTCAAGTGAGATTTTGCTACATTATGTCAGGCCGTAAAACCACTGGAGTATTGAAGTGAGCTATGCGTAAGGCAGTATAGGCATTAGTCTGTAAAGTATACAAATGTAATCAATTTGATGCATGCTCTCTTGTAGTATTTTTTTTATAGAATAATGGTGACAAACGAACACACAGTCCACCTGATGGTAAGTGGATGCTGTGGCCCATAGATATCTACATTTATCCTTAATTAAGAATCAAAATGCAGATGCATTGTCACCCCTGAGGACTGAGATGGAATGACTCGTTTCTGGTAAAAAAGGGTCTCTCTAGTATAGTGTGTTGGTATGAAAACTTCCTATAATCTTCGAGGCGAAAAGCGCTAAGCGGGAGAATTATAGAACAAACCAACATACATTTAACCTCGAAAATGTCTTGGTGGTTAGGGCAGGCGCGGGCGCTTGAACTCTTTGATTTTATTTTTTTCATACATCATCATCATTACTACAACCCTTCACCATTCCTCTGCTGAACATAGACCTCCCTTAAGGAATGCTACAAAGCATGGTCCTGAGCCGCCTGCATACATCGACTTCCTGCATATCTTACCAGGTTGTCACTTCATGCACGAGGTTGCCTTTCAAGAACCTTTCTTCCCCATCGGTTGTCGGTTCTTCGAGCTATGTGGCTGGCCCAACGCCACTTCAGCTTACTAATCCGGTGGGCTATGTCAGTTACACTAGTTTTACTGCAGATATCCTTATTTATAAGTCTGTTATGCAGAGAAACCCCAAGCATAGCCCTCTGCATAGCTCGCTGAACAACTTTGAGCTACCTCATACGGTCAGCAGCGAAGGACCACATCTCAGATTCATAAGTCATCACTGGCAACACGCATTGGTTGTACAATCTTCTTTTCAAATGTGAAAATTAAGGCAAATACTCCTTACAATGGAAGAGGTCCATGTTCAGCAGTGGACTTTTACAGGCTGATGAATTTTTTATTTCTAGTACTCATTGTTAGGTTACGGGTTTACGGGTAAGAGTGAAACCCAATATAATAACAGACTTTGAGGCATTTAATCTTAGTCCTTTGAGGGCATCATTTTCAATCAGGACAGCATTCACATCCATGGCTAACAGTGGCTACTTACCATCAGATGGATTTACTTTTACTGAAATATTATGAAAAAAACAATATTTCCTGTAGCTTATACCTTTATCATTATGTCTCAGCCCTACATCATAACTTTCCAGATTGACTGCACCAACGGGGGTGATTACAGACGGCCCGGGGAACTACAGTGTGAGCACGGCCTGCTCTTGGCTGATATCGCCGCCGAGGCTCGGGCCCACGCCGCCCCCTATACGTGTGAGGTTGGAGAGTTTCGCGACAGAATGCGGGTGGGACCATTTGTATGTTTACGACGGAGACAGTGTACGGGCCGAGAGACTGCTGGCTGTGTTCAGGTGGGTTTAAGTACACAATACAGATAAGATTCTTATTGTATTTATTTGTTCGTAACTGCCCTATGTTGGACGTGTATCTCGTATTTTTGGAATAGATTTTCTGTGATGGTGACCGCTTGGCTGGCGGATTGACGATCGGAATACATCTGGTACTCGCACCATTGACTGCTCCTCGTCGCTGGCCTAGGTATTACGTCTGGCGTATCCGAGATGGTATACCGTCACCTATCGGAGGCCCATAAGCTTTGTCTAATCTTTTCCATGCTTGCTTTTTGAGACACACATGCATTTCCGTCTTACCCTATTTGCCCTGCCATGCCAGAGGCCCCAAAATGTTGAAAAACATGCCTATATGTACTTTTATATATATATAAAACACATTTGCTTGTATTAAATGTTTTTGATTACTTTGAGTCTCAAGGACAGGATCTCATACTGAGATTATTGTTTTGTTGTTAATGAATAATTTTCTGCAGGAATAAAATTGAAGCAAGAACTGAGTATATAGTAGAGAGCTTAGGATATAATGTACGTCATGGACATCAAACTACAGTTGGATTAGAAACCTTACAAGTCACTCATCATCATCAATGTTCTCACGGCTTGTCATAGGCATTTTTTCAAGACAGTAGGTGACATAATCCCTTTACTATAGAATTTCATAGCGTTATGATTTATTATATTTACGGGAACACTACACTTTGACATCGGGGCGTCAATAATCTCATTCTTCGTGACCATGGGTGCTGTAAAGCACCCGAAACGTCGGGAAATAAAAATGAGTTAAATTAAACGCGACAAAATCCGTAAAAATGGATTTACTCAATTTCATAGCGTTGTTGTAATCACTGTTTTGCGTTTAAAACATGAAAAGTTTTCTCATTTCTTAGAAGCTTGATTAGATTTCACGTATCCTCAAAACGTTTTAGTTCTCAGACATGTAAGTTTCCTCATGATGTCTTCCTTCATCGCTAAGCATATAGCACATAGCATACATAATATAGCACTTAATATTTCAATTAACAATTCCATTGGTGCCGGCGGGGGTCGAACCCAAGTTGCTCGCGTACTGTGAAATTTATTGCGAGCACTTAGACCATCAGTCCATTAGCTTTTATTTAATTATAGTTTTTGACCTACAGCGGAGTTATAGAGAATGGCGAGTCGGGGTGGACGCGACAGGTTATAGCGCGGTCTGGGAGCGTGCTGATTCATTTCTTCTCTGACGACGCGTACGCGATGGAGGGGTTCAATGTCACGTACGCTGCGTATTCCTGCCCCTCCAACGAACATCGCACGAATTGCTCCAGTAAGTGTTCAGATTTTTATAGGGCATTGTTTAACCAGGGTCTCGATGCTAAGCTTTAAGGCATGTAAAATTATTGACTATTCTCTTGAAAAAATTAACTCAAATTTTTAATGTGTCACGAGATTTTTAGATCTTTTTCTTTTTTGAGCCCTGTTTCATAAATACGACAATAGAAATATATAATAACATCTCACATTACTGCGGATGTAAGGCGACTTGTTACTATTTTGTAATATGTCTATGCATACCCAGTAATGTGTACAAAACTGTTAATGCAAATTTTTATATTATTTATTTATATAATAGTCACGTTTGTGAAACCGGGCCTTTGTAAAGTGACCATAGTTTAATGTTACTGTAATCTTTTTTAGACCACGGAGAATGCGAAGATGGCGTTTGTAAGTGTGAGCCGGATTGGGTCGGTGTGGCCTGCGATGAGCTCTTATGTCCAGGTGAGATTTTTATTCCCATTATTGCATCCCAACCGATTAACCATGTAGTGGCGGTGTAAGAATATCCACTACCCCTTATCGTCCCGTAGGTGTTGTAATGAGACGATAGAGGTAAATTGAAACGGATGGGGAGCAGCACCTTCATGATAACAACTCGAAATTATAAAAAACTGTGGTTGCCAACCCGCCGGCCAAGCTTGGCAACTATGGCGAAATTCTCCTATAAGGCACTCTATGGGGGAGGCCTAGGTTCAGCAGTGGACTTTTATAGGCTATAATGAATGGATGGATTATTGTAGTCCATTAGATTGCCACATCATCAGATTATTAATCCGTCTAATCAGGGGGCCACCTTATAACTGCGTTTGCCTAAATAGGGTTGCTACTCGACAATGATTGTTTGTTGGTTCTTAGAGCTATATATACGTTCTTTATCTTGCCACTTCGGCTTAATTGGTAATGAGGCATTCTATATTAGTCCTCAGGTGTGACAATGAATCTGTATTTTGGTTGTTAATCAAGGATTTATGTATTGGTCTATGCGCCTCTGGTCACAATGTCACCCCTTATGTCTCTAAAAAAGATCATCGCATCGACAATTTATCCTGTGAGTATTGTAAGAGATGACAGAAGAAAATAAAACAGGAGACGGGCAGCAGCATCTTTCTGACAACAATTCAAAATAATATAAAAAACTGTAGCCCGCCTACTAAGCGTGGCATTTTAGGCAAATCATAAAAAATCCCATATGCGATAATTTATGTGAGAGGCATATGTTTAGCATGTTACTTTCAGAATAATTATACTTATTTAAAGTCATTTTTTATTTACCACTGGTTCGAAAAATACCTCTGTCCTGGGAAGAACCAGCAAGAAACCCAGCGGGACTTTTTTTTTAAACAAAATGAATGACCGTGTAAAATCGTAGTAAGTTTACAAGTGAAGTTAACTGTGCGGCAGACGAGTGCAACGCGGCGTACGGCGCGGGCGAGTGCACGGCGGCGGGGTGCGAGTGCGTGGGCGGGCGCGCGGGGCCGGCGTGCGAGCGGGACAGCACGCGCGCCGGCTGGGCGTGGCGCTGGCGCGAGCCGCACGACGCGCGCCCGCCCGCCCCGCCCCCTGCCGCCGCGCACGCGCTCCTCACGCTCCCGCCTGACTTGTTGCGCGTCGGCGGCGAGACCTTCGCGCCCGCGCACTTCCTCTACAGGTGAGTGCGGCGCACACGACGAGATCTTGGTGCCTGAATAGTAGTATAAATACGAGGGGTGATCCAAAAGTAATGATAATCGGTTACTTCAGGTCCGCATAAAAATCCAAAAAAAATATTTTTTGCTTGCTTATATACTCACTACGTCAGCCTAAAAAAATCATATAAATAGATCACGATTTCCGGGAGATACATTCATTTGAATACGAACTGTCAAAGAGATAACATCAACATGGAGAAAAACAAAATTAGACCTGTCATCAAGTACCTCTGTTTGAAAAAAATGTCTTCAAAAGACATACACAGTGACTTAGTGGAAACATTGGGGGACTCTGCTCCTCCGTATTCTACAGTTGCAAGCTGGGCCAAGGAGTTTAAACTGGGCAGAACATCCACTGAAGATGAACATCGCGAAGGACGCCCATCCACGTCCCTCACTGTAGACAACGTGAAAAAAGTCGAAGATGTTGTGTTGGCAGATCGAAGAGTGACCATCAGGCATGTAGCTGAGGTCACAGGGATCTCATATGGCAGCGTTCAAAGAATCCTTGCGAAAGAGTTGCATATGAAAAACGTCTCTGCTCGTTGGGTACCCAGAATGTTAACCGACGAGCAAAAGAAAAATCGAGTTGACATTTCGAGGGTCAATCTCGAAAAGTTCCAAGCAGATCAAGAAAAATTTTTGTTCCGTTTTGTGACTATGCACGAGACCTGGATCCACCATTTTGATCCTGAATCGAAACAACAATCGATGACTTGGAAGCGAGCCTCCTCACCGACGTCAAAGAAATTCAAAGTTTCAAGTTCGGCGGGAAAGGTTATGGCATCTGTTTTTTGGGACGCTCAAGGCATAATTATGGTGGAATATTTGAAAAGGAGCCACTATTACGGGCTCTACTACGCAGACCAAATAAGAAGATTACGGGAGGCCATTAAGGAAAAAGAGGCGGCAAACTGCGAGCTGGAGTGCTGTTTCACCAAGACAACGCACCGGCTCACAAAGCCGCAGTTGCGATGGCTGCCATTCAAGAAACGATTCGAACTGCTCGAACACCCTCCCTATTCGCCAGATCTAGCTCCTAGTGATTTCTACCTCTTTCCTCGGCTCAAGGAACGCCTCCGAGGCAAGAAATTCGAAGACGATAGCGAAGTAATGGCCGCTGTTGAAGCGTTTTGGGAGGGTCAAGACAAAGAATTTTTTTCAAAGGGAATCCTGGGTTTAGAAAAAAGATGGACTAAATGTATTGATTTGTTAGGAAACTATGTAGAAAAATAAATTATTATTTTAACTTTAATTACCGTGTTTTATTTTCATTATCATTACTTTTGGATCACCCCTCGTACCAGATGGTAGCAATACATCTCAGAAAATCACTAGTGTCATCAGGAATTTTGGCGGGAACTTGACCACTGGCCTTGCTGTTACTGTTTTCTTTTCTAATATGCTATGATTGCTGAGCTTCTTCGAAAAGATTTCATGGTTCGAATAATCATGATATTCCTGCTCACACGCAAAATACGCGCTTAGACGTGGAGTCTAGTGCGGAGTAGTATGTTGTAGTATGTGTAAAAATATCCACTACCCCATATCATCCCGTGAGTGTCGTAAGAGGCGACAGAGGGAAACAAATCAGCGTATTCCTAATAACGACTAAAAATAAATACCTGTGGTTGCCAACCCGCTTGCCAAGCGTGACAACTATGGCAAATATCCCCTATGAAATAATCTATAGGGTAGGCCTATGTTCAGCAGTGGACTTTAATAGGCTGTAACGGTAACGGTAGACGTGGAGTTACGGAAAATAGACCGTCGTAAACTAAACTAATGGTTTCAAGTGGATTTTGATACGTAAAAGTGATGCGAATTTATATATTTAATATCTGCACATGTGAACTATTAGTGGAAACGACGAAACTGGTACTCCTATGTTGATATAAACCTCAAGTTATTCTATATTTGACACGAAGCTCCTAATGCAGAAGTGTCTTTGAAATAGCTAAAACAGATTAAAAAATTGTTCTCCCAATAGTATAAAATAAATTTCAGATACAAGACAGCTGAAAACAAATGGTATCCGATACTCCCATTGGACGAAAGCTCTCCAAATCCAGCTTCCCGGTTCGCTCACTCTGCCATTATGTACGGGGACGAGGTCATCGTATACGGAGGAGTGATTACTTCAGATGAACCTGAGAGAGGGTTAGTATTTCCTAGCCTAGTTTATTCACATTACGACAATAGTTCCATATCCTAAAAACCGGATTATTATTAATTTATCTGTTCTTGAGTGGCTCATATAACTCATATTGTAAACCTTATTTCAGCTCCATCGACTAAGATGTTTTTACTGATACAGCAGTATGTAGATGATTTTGGGGATATAAAACTTAGTGTTATAGCTACATGGCAAATGCTGAACTTGAGTTGCACGCGGTGATGTAACCTTCATGAAAAGCTTAATGAAAATCCATAGGTCGTTGGTTCAGATCCGGCTCAAAGGACCATTTAAATATACGAGCACTTGAGCGTATATTTTTATATCTGTTGATTGTGAGTAGACAGGAATATTCCGATGGAATTTGATACACTTTGATCAAATGAAAATGAAAAATTGTTACAGAGGAGGTCTCGCTGGACTCGAGGGAAGGGCTGGCGAGGTGACGAATGAACTTTGGAAGGGCAGGATACAAGACAACACTGTCGTGTGGACGAACGCCACACCAGTAACCTGCTCGCCGCATCGACCTGCGCCGTTGAAACACTGCGGTAACTATATAATCATCGTCTTCATCATCATTACAGCCTATTAAAATCCACTGCTGAACATAGGCATAGCCTCGCTTGGCTGTCGGGTTTTTTATTTTCGGTTGTGATTAGGAAGATGCTGTTTTATTTCGTTATATCGCCTCTTACGGGATGATATGGGGTAGTTGATATTCTTACGTCGCCGCTATATAATTACTCATGGTCCGATAATCGGTCGCTTATTTACCTAAAATTTACATTTTTACCATTAAAAAGATTATTATGGACATGCCTTTTTGAATTACGCACGCGGGATTGCTTGAAGGTCCTGAGATTAATAAAAATGTTACCTACGTATAATTATCTCATAGAACCAATTGTAAATTTGATATTTCATTGAATTCTTTCATACTTAAAGATATTTTTTTAATTTCATTATAGTTAAACAATTTACAAAGAAAATTTATATGAGAACTTGTTCGTCTATTCTCGCTGTCCCCCACTGGCAGACATTGGGAAAAAAGTTGCTATATCCGCCAATCTTCCCGTTGGACCCTACAGGTGGACACTGGGAAGAAATGAGTTACTTTGTCCCTCAGTGGTGGATATCGAAACCAAAAAAAGTTCCGTTGTCCCCCACTATGGATTTTGTTTTCATGATTATTATATAAAAACACCCATTTTTAATTAAAATCAAATATAATTCTCAGTTTTGAACATATTATAAAGGTCGGTTTTATTATAATATATAGAGTTTCACGACGTTGACATGTCTGCTTCTGGTTTATGTGAACATGACGCAAATACGTTTACATCGTCAACCTCAGATTCTACTCGTTTAGAAGTTTTTTTACGAAGTACATTCAGTGAATTAAAATAAATAATCACAATTTTCTCTAAATTATCAATTTTTAAACTATTTCTCTTAACATTTAAAATCCACTTATATGTTGAAAACGACCTTTCAACATCTACAGAAGTAAGTGGCGCGAATTTGTAAAGATTAGCGTCATTTACGCTCGCGGTCGCGGGATTCAATTAAATAAATTTGATTTAGAAGTTCATGTCCATATTAATCTGTAATGCTAAAAAATGTAAACTTTAGGTAAATAAGCGCCCGATTATCCGACCACTGATAATTACACTATATCATACCACAGATTAAATAATATTACTACGTAACAAATACATCACTCCCGTACAAAAGTGAAAATACGTATGCTATAATAGCCTACAAAATTTTAATAATAATCCCAGACGTTAGCTGCAAGGAGTATACCTTCTGCACGCGTACCGGGAGTTGAGGACGCTTTGCCTACCGCGCGACTTTTGCATGGCTGCGTCATCGAGCGAACGCGCTGGAATGATAAAATAAATAAAAGACCAATGAAATAATTATTTTATTTGTTTAATAACCAAATATGATTGAGTATTATAAAATAATAAATAGCTTTGTTTCCTTCTCTGAATTCTATGTTATTAAACTTAACCCCGCTGATACTTGTACTATCGGGAGTGATTCAAGGTCGCGCGTGGTTAATTGCTCAAAACTTCTAAAGCATTTTGCTCACGAAGTGATTAAAGTTAGTTAGCGGTTGTTTCGGTCCAATTTTTGGTATTGTATGTATTAAGTTAATTAACACATCTATACAAATAAATAAAATTGAAGTGTCTGTTTGTAATGTCAAAATAACAGCTTTTTACTTAATGCATATGAAAGTATTTACTGTACTTACAAAAAAAAAAACAATTTTTAAAAATTTTGTCTGTCTGTCCGCCTGTCTGTCTGTATGTTTGTTCCGGCTAATCTACGAAACGGCTGGACAGATTTTGACGGGATTTTCACTGACAGATAGCTGATGTTATAAGGAGTAATTTAGGCTACTTTTATTTTAGTAAAAGAATTAGAGTTCCGCGCAAAAAAAAAAAAAAACCCATGAAATCCAATCGTAACAAATTCCACGCGAACGAAGTCGCGGGGAACAGCTAGTATACACTATATTTAGTTTATTTTATTTATTTTTCTTGTTATTTTTCCCCGCTTTGGGGAGAGGGCTTAAATTTTAATTTTTAGTTTAGAAGTGTCACATATTAAATTAGCGTGTCTCCTCTATGTTAAAAATATAATTTTCTTCTGTTAAAATATAAATAATATTAACACTTCAAAAGATATTTTCAGACAATTTTAATAAATGGATCAGATATTGTATTATGATGGAGCCCTGATGATAGTGTTTAAGTGTTTGCGTGTAGTGGCGTATTTGTTTGTGTTGTATAGTTTTTTAAACTAAAAACGGTAATAAAAAAGTAAATGAAAAGGTCTATACATGTACACACTCCAGCAGTGGTCAATAAGGAGAGGTTCTCATTATTTAAGTGAGTAAAGGAGCGACAGTAGTCTGCTCTGGCGCAGCGTGATAGATGCTAAAAGCAATAGGGGATTACCTCCTAGGAAAGTATATTTAGTTTAATTTTTTTTTTCCAGGAGGTCTAAACTTATCTGGCCACACCGCCGTACTAGCTTACATAGGGCCTACACAGAAGCCGGTTATGTTGGTTTTCTTCGGACATTCGCCGCACTACGGATATATGCACATAGTGCAGGTAAACTTTTACATCTATGTTGCTGTTTGTGTGTTACAAAAATTTTCCATCTACCGCCATCACATTCGGAAGAATAGCACTTTAAAAAAAAGTTATAAATTGTTTCCAATTCCAGGAGTATTACATCGAAGAGGGAGCGTGGGCGGGAGCGGTAATTCGAGGCTGGTCGGCCCGCGCCGGCTTCGGACACTCAGCAGCCTGGGACACACTGTCGCGGCGAGTGTACGTGCACGCCGGCCTCGTGTCCGAGTCCGAGGCGGCGCAGGTTAGCTACCGTCGCGTGGTTGCGTCAGCAGCTCTGCGTGGGACACACTGTCGCGGCGAGTGTACGTGCACGCCGGCCTCGTGTCCGAGTCCGAGGCGGCAGGTTAGCTACCGTCGCGTGGTTGCGTCAGCAGCTCTGCGTGGGACACACTGTCGCGGCGAGTGTACGTGCACGCCGGCCTCGTGTCCGAGTCCGAGGCGGCGCAGGTTAGCTACCGTCGCGTGGTTGCGTCAGCAGCTCTGCGTGGGACACACTGTCGCGGCGAGTGTACGTGCACGCCGGCCTCGTGTCCGAGTCCGAGGCGGCGCAGGTTAGCTACCGTCGCGTGGTTGCGTCAGCAGCTCTGCGTGGGACACACTGTCGCGGCGAGTGTACGTGCACGCCGGCCTCGTGTCGAGTCGAGGCGGCGCAGGTTAGCTACCGTCGCGTGGTTGCGTCAGCAGCTCTGCGTGGGACACACTGTCGCGGCGAGTGTACGTGCACGCCGGCCTCGTGTCCGAGTCCGAGGCGGCGCAGGTTAGCTACCGTCGCGTGGTTGCGTCAGCAGCTCTGCGTGGGACACACTGTCGCGGCGAGGTGTACGTGCACGCCGGCCTCGTGTCCGGTCGAGGCGGCGCAGGTTAGCTACCGTCGCGTGGTTGCGTCAGCAGCTCTGCGTGGGACACACTGTCGCGGCGAGTGTGCGTGCACGCCGGCCTCGTGTCCGAGTCCGAGGCGGCGCAGGTTGCTACCGTCGCGTGGTTGCGTCAGCAGCTCTGCGTGGGACACACTGTCGCGGCGAGTGTACGTGCGCCGGCCTCGTGTCCGAGTCCGAGGCGGCGCAGGTTAGCTACCGTCGCGTGGTTGCGTCAGCAGCTCTGCGTGGGACACTGTCGCGGCGAGTGTACGTGCACGCCGGCCTCGTGTCCGGTCGAGGCGGCGCAGGTTAGCTACCGTCGCGTGGTTGCGTCAGCAGCTCTGCGTGGGACACTGTCGCGGCGGTGTACGTGCGCCGGCCTCGTGTCCGAGTCCGAGGCGGCGCAGGTTAGCTACCGTCGCGTGGTTGCGTCAGCAGCTCTGCGTGGGACACACTGTCGCGGCGAGTGTACGTGCACGCCGGCCTCGTGTCCGAGTCCGAGGTGGCACATCGTCATTTTTTTTTTCAGTTCTTTTTCTTTTTTTTAAAAAGCGTTACCCCCACACTAGGATTTTCTCCTGTATCGTGGAGGCAGTTTACAAACATAAATTGCACGAGGACACACATTCAGACCCGGAACAATTATTTGTAGGCCATACAAATACTTGTTCCATGCGGGATTCGAACCCGCGGCCCCTAGCGCAACAACTCATTGATAAGCCACTGCGCCACGGAGCCGTCATTCTCAGCTAAGTGCAGGAAAGGGGTGAAATAAATTGTCGGCGTCTGTCTTTCCGTCCGAATACAGTCTGGGCGTCTTTAAGGCAAGTTGTGAATAGGCTTTTGTTACGCTAAGATAGTGCGATTAACCATCTAGGGCTTCATTACCACTTTCCACCAGCCCGGCTAGCATGGGCGGGGGACAAAAATTTTATCCCCCGATTATATCCACTGACAAGAGATAAAATTATTTTGTTATGTCAAACGGGGAGAAGTATATCCCCGTTTGACATAACGAGTAGACATATATCCCCCGTCCGTAGCATGGAGCCAAATGAAAGATAAAAAATTATGCTTTTTTGACATTTGAAAGGGACAATTTTATCCTAGTTCATTGGACGTGGGTTGAAGTTTATATTCATACAAAAAATCTATCTAAGTCTAAGTCTATCTCCCATTTTATCTACTGTGGATATTATATTCACCGGTGTGCCCATGCTCTAAGGGTGGATAAAACTAAGCGAGGGGATAAACATTTTCTCCTTTCCCCGGGGATAAAATTGTCTCCTGCCCATGCTAGCCCTGCAGGTGGGTTTGTGGTCAAGCATTGACTTGTAAGTTTTAAAAAATTCTCTTAGAAGACAGATTTACCTACTGATAGTCATATTATTTCTTAAGTTTTTTAAAATTATATTTTCTAATCAAAATGTGTTTTCCACACTAGAAATTTCTCCTGTATCAAAAATTCACATAGTCAAGCATTCACTTGGTACTGTTATTTTTAAGCTATAAATTGTAACTTACGGTAAACGTCAAACGTCCACCGAGACGTTAAATTGACACTCAATTTTATTTATTTTGTTTTTTAACAAGTTATAAACTATACTATAGTATAAGCTGTATAGTTGTATATTTAGTAGTTGGAATGTTTTATGACTTTTACACTGCAGTTTTTGAAAATGAAAATAACTCATCGGCATGGCTTTAACAAACCCTGCTGCTAGAGACCTTGTGAGGATAAGTAGCAAAAGACTTACTATTTTTTACTACTGACATTTTACTATTACTTAATTTTACCATATAATACGTTTGATAAATAGTGTATTTTAGGGAGCTGACTTAAAATTTTCCAAAACTTTTTTGTCTTTTACAGGCCCCGTCGTCTGCATTATACGAATACGACGTGGAAACCAAAGTATGGAGGCCGCTTCCATCTGCACCGACACCTAGATACTTACATACGGCTACATTCATCTCGCCTGGTATGTTTTATGTTTTATATCTTAAACTTTCATTAAAAAATATCAAATTCAGCTAATTCGCTTTTCATACGTTTTCATTCATTCATACAAAAGAGAGAAAGAGAGAGAGAAAGAGAGAGAGAAAGAGAGAGAGAAAGAGAGAGAGAAAGAGAGAGAGAAAGAGAGAGAGAAAGAGAGAGAGAAAGAGAGAGAGAGAGAGAGAGAGAGAAGAGAGAGAGAGAGAGAGAGAGAGAGAGAGAGAGAGAGAGAGAGAGAGAGAGAGACAGGTAGAGAGAGAGAGACAGACAGAGAGAGAGAGACAGGTAGAGAGAGAGAGACAGACAGAGAGAGAGAACGAGAGAGAGAAAGAGAGAACGAGAGAGAGAAAGAGAGAACGAGAGAGAGAAAGAGAGAGAGACTCAACTAACATACACATACAGTACAGCGCTCTCGTTCACTCGCACGCACTCTTGCTCGCTCGCACGCACGCACTCACTACTGCAGTGACCACTTACTGATGGTGGTAGTGTTAGCTCATTTTTTACTTTAATTCGATAAAAAAGTGAATTGTATGCTTGCGTCTCTAAAAATTCGTATTATTGTTGGTTGTAGGTATTATGCTGGTGTTTGGCGGCAACGCGCACAACGATAGCGCCGCGGCCATCTTGACCAACCCTACCGCTTCAAAGTGCTACTCGGGCGGCGCCTTGTTGTACGACGTCAGGTAATTATTCCTTTTGGAAGCTTTATTGATCGTGATTTGGCTGTGTGATACAAAATGCCGAGATTTCTTAGTGGTAAGTAACACTGCTGCTGAAGTTAGGCTGAGACGGTGGCGTTTTCGTTGCATGTTGTGTCACAAACTAATTATTCTTCTATTTTGTTATCTTTCTACTATTTTTTGACCTTTTTAGAAGACTAAGGAATATCACAAGCAAGACAAAAACTAGATTGCATAATTACATTGAAAATTTCATCCGTTATCAATCAAAAATTATAAATTTATAAAAAACTAGCTGACTCGTGCCCACTTTGTTGGGCGTCAAACATTTTTACTTGTGATGAAATTATCTTGTGTGGTTCTTAGTACTGAGTGTTTAGGATTTATTTTCGGAGTTGATTGACAAATATTGTTATTTCACATTAAAAATATTATTAATCACAATCAAATATAGCCTATATCACTCAGGAATAATGTAGCTTTCTACTGGTGAAAGAAAAATCGGTTCAGTAGTTCCAGAGATTACTTACTACAAACAAACTCACAAACTTACAAACTTTACCTCTTTAAAATATTTGTAATTTTTGTGCGGAGCAGAACGGTAACTCGCTGATGCAAGATGATTGTCACAGGAACTAGCGCATTCTCACGCCAAAATCGGAAACTTCCTACGGCGCTGTGACGCGCATTTTCGATTATCGTGCCACTGACTTCGTTTTCATGTTTTTCTTTTAAGTTTTGGCCGAGGTGGCGAATAGGAACAAGTAAAGGAGTTGCAAGCCTTAATAAGGACTTAGGTTATATTGAATTTGAAAAACTTAGTATTTCTTTTTGAAAAAATTGGTATTAAAAATATCTTTGATTATTAGAACAGATTTGAGATTATATTACCTAAATAACGGAAGGGTTGGGTCGCTAGATAATAAAAAAAACATGTGTGCGTGCATACGTAGTCGAAGTGAAACCTTCAGAAAAGGAGCCGAGATAATAGCTATACCGTATTCTATCATATTATAGAATATAGATGTATATCTTTGTCTCTTTTTAGTGTCGCTTTTTGGTTTCGTTGCAATCACAACGATTTTTAAGATGTATTCACTTCCAAAATAATATATAAAATGATTGATATAGTGCGGTGGTCATGGTCCTGTTGTGTGCAGGTGCGCGCGGTGGGTCGCGGCGCCGGAGGTGCGCGGTGCGGCGCGCGCGGCGCACGCGGCCGCCCCGCTGCCGCACCGCGACCGCCCCGCCGTGCTCATATATGGCGGGTGAGTCTACACAAACACACACACACGCACACCACGCGCGCACACACACACACACACACACACACACACACACACACACACACACACACACACACACACACACACACACACACGCACGCACGCACGCACTAGCATACACGCACTCACGCTCGCACACGCACTCACGCTCGCACACGCACTCATACATATTTTATACAGGGTAGAGTCATGCAGCTATACGGTAGTCATGGTAGCTTACAGGGTTATTTCACTAAGTGTATCCAAATTTAATATTTAAGTTCAAATATACAAATACTGATATACCCTTTTTGCAGTTATTGATAATACGAGTAAATAAGGCTTCTACTTTTATTTGAAATTGTCCCAAATAGAATGTGATTTATGGGCTCCAACTACAGCGTACGCGCGCTCTTATATGTGCGATTAAAATCACAGACTTGACCTACTGTTTACTTTCTTAATGACACGCTCACTAGATAGTAATGCTTAAGTGATAATTACACGACGCGAATTATGATTCCAATTTTCCCTTCATAATTTTAACGGGCTTAGGATCGTCATAATAAATAAAATAAACAAAAATATTTATGTATTAATGACATAACCGATGACTGTAATTACTATAGCGTATTTAAAAATTGGAATAAACTATTTACAAATAAATTACGCAAGTAGTCCCAATAATTAATTTATTGGTACCTTAAAATGGAATCCGTTTCTCTCTATGCATAGACGAGCACATTTTCTTAAATTATTTTTTACGCATATTAACTGTGTTTGAGCATTATTTACGTGAATCCAGCAATAATTTTGCTGCAGCGGTCATCGTAACTCTGAGCCTCTTTAACGTAAACACGTCTTTTTATTTCACCTCACAGATAAAAGTTTAACAGTGAGAGGTCCGGTGACTTTACAAGCCATAGTTTAGGACCTCAGCGCGCAATCCACCTATCTTAGGTGCGTGCGTTAATTTCTCGTTTTGCAAACGCGGTAAAGACTTACTCTCGTATATAATCTCTGCGCACCACGTAAACTTTCATTGCTTAAAATGTTGGGCTTGCTTGGGCCCAAGTGTTAACAAGATGAAAGTAGGACCATTTGAAAGCGTATATATAAACAATTCATACCTGAAAGTCTGGCAAGATTTGTCAATCTAGGAGCTGAGTTATTGTAGAATAAGTAAAAGTGAGATTATGTATAAACTACCCTGTAACAGGTTATTTTTCACTATAGTTACTTAAATATATAAAAGCAGGATCATTATAACATCACTGAAAAAGCTGTGGTTAGTAATGAAACGAAATGGTGAAACGATTAACGAAAGTTAAAACAACAACAAGTAAGTGAAGTGAATATTAGAGATATCGATCTGAGATCGATTACTTGAATTGTTGTTGTAACTCTTACTTGTTGGAATATTGATATTTTGTATTTTTTATTATTATTTTGTAGATATGTCCGCAATTATTTTTTATCTCGCTAGTTAACACATAAAAATAATCGAAAATAGATATTAAAATGCTCAATTTAATCGAGAATCGATTATATTGCGCTCGTTTCAAATCGAATCGAAAATCTGTCTTTTTCTATTAAGTAAATAGTTTAAAGTTTGAACTGTCAAGTCAAGTTTCAAAATGAGAATGAATGAAATGAAAAAAAATGAGAATATTGGAAGATAACGTTCAGAAATGAGAATTTCACTAGTGTATTCTTTATGGTAATCGATTTATTGCCATAAAGAATACACTAGAATCGATTTTCTAACTTATTTCTTATTTTATTGTTTTTTTGAATTCTAGATTGTAAAAAGCTACTTTTTTGTATTTTACTTTAAAAAAATATTTAAAGTATAAACCAATTAGTTAACTTCAGGCCCAAAATCTCATTCTCCTTTAGGCATAGTTTGCAAAATAACCAAGTATACTTGTAGCACGAATGGGTCGGTTCAAGGGAAGAACCACGCTCTCATAATACCAGCGTGAAGTAGCATAATGCTGCTTTGTGTGTAGTGAGTGTAGGGAACCGGAGACACTTACATGAAACGAAGGATTTCATTTTAGTCCTCAGGGGTGACGACACATCTGCATTTTGATTCTTAATCGAGGATAGATGTAGATATCTATAGGTCACAGAAGCCACTTACTATCAGGTGGACTGTATGTTCGTTTCTAACTCTGAATATAATATTATTTTGGGTAAATCACATTCTGACCACTATCCCATATCATCCCGTGGGTGTCGGAGAGGCGACAGAGGGAAACAAATTAGGAGAGTAGGCGTCTTCCTAATAACTAAAAAACTGCGGTTCCCAACCCGCATTCCAAACATGGCAACTATGGCAAATATGGCAAATATCCCCCCTATGAGGCAATCTATGGGGGAGGTTGTTGGTTGGATGGTAGCCGGATCAAAAAGGATTTATTCTCACAGTATACATCGGTATAGGGCACGTACAATAATGTAATGGAAAAAGGGCAGGCGACATAGAGGTAGTGACGGATAGGCAGGACCATAGATTATATATAATTATAAATGACATTGACATTTGCGTTTAGTTTACACTTCCAACAGAGGCCTATGTTCAGCAGGGAAATTAAATTAATAGGCTGTAACGGTACATTCTGATGAAATAAAATTATTTATCACATTGTACAGTGAGAAGTTCTCGGATCGCTCGCATTACTCTCAGTGTGTTTTTTTTTTTTTTTTTATAGAAATAGGGTGACAAACGAGCACACAGTCCACCTGATGGTACGTGGTTGCTGTGGCCCATAGACATCTACATCTATCCTCGATAATGAATCAAAATGCAGATGCGTTGTCAGCCTTGAGGAATAAGATGGAATGCCTCTTTCCAATAAAAAGGGTCACCGGTTCTCTACACTCACCATACGAAACACAGTAGCATTAAGCTGCTATTTTACGCTGGTATTCTGTGAGAGCGTGGTCCTTCCCCGGTTGAGCCGACCCATTCGTGCTACAACTATGCTATAAATATAGCTGCAACTTGACTCTACCACGTACTAAAACTGTTGTAATTTATAACTATACTTCTACACAATGAAATTAATTTTACATTTGAGAACTTTATATTCTAATTAACTTAAAGTATAATGTGTTTTCGTAACTTAGAAACGTAATTGTACAACCAGTGCGTGTTGCCAGTGATGATCTATGGAACTGAGACGTGGTCCTTCACTGCTGGCCGTGTGAGGAAGCTTAAGGTCGCTCAGCGAGGTATAGAGAGCTATGCTCGGGGTTTCTCTACGTGATAAACTTAGAAATGAGGATACCCGCAGTAGAACCAGAGTGACCGACATAGCCCAACGGATTAGTAAGCTGAAGTGGCAATGGGCCGGCCATATAGCTCGAAGAACCGACAACCGATGGGGAAAAAAGGTTCTCGAGTGGCGGCCTCGTAACTGCGGATCAAGTGTAGGGCGTCCCCCCACTAGAGGGAGTGACGACCTGGTAAGACATGCAGGAAATCGATGGATGCAGGTGGCTCAGGACCGTGTTTTGTGGCATTCCTTGGGGGAGGCCTATGTTCAGCAGTGGACTTGTGAAGGGCTGTAATGATGATGATGATGATGTTAATGTGTTATTCGCCCAAATTGTGATAACGGTCAATAATAAAAATTAAAAAAAAAATGTCGAGAATATATGTGCATCCTCATCATCATCATTATCATTACAGCCCTTTCCAAGTCACAGTTGAACATATGCCGTCCTCAAGGAATGCCACTAAGAACGGTCTTGAGCCGTCTGCATCCATCAACTTACTGTATCCTCTTCATAACAAGAGTCTTTAAAAGTTCATTGCTGAACATAGGCTTCCTCAAAAATTGCCTCATTAGGAGAATTTTTGCCATAGTTGAAACGCTTGGCAGATGGATTGGCAACCACAGTTTTTTTTATTTTGAGTTGTTTTCAGGAAGATGCTGTTGCCCATCTTCTGTTCCAGTTTTCCTTAGTCGCCTCTTACCGCCACTACACGCCACTAAATCCTCTGACCATAAGGTAATCTATGATTTTTATAGAATAAGGGTGACAAACGAGCACACAGTTCACCTGATGGTAAGTAGATGTTGTGGCCCATAGACATCTATGTATATTCGATTAAGAATCAAAATGCAGATGCGTTGTCACCTCTAAGGATTAAGAAACGAATGCCTTGTTTCCAGCAAAAAGGGTCTTCGGATCTCTCCTCTCACCATAGGAACACAGCAGCATTAAGCTGCTATTTTACGCTGTTATTCTGTGAGGGTGTGATCTTACCCCTGTCGAGCCGACCCATTCGTGCTACAACCATAATATAGTTGCAGTGTCCTCCAATCCTTCCCAAGTCCACAGCTGAACATACGCTTTCCTCTAGGAATGCCACAAAGCGCGGTCTTGAGCCGTTTGCATCGATCGATTTCCCGTATTCTCTAACCGTGACGTAATCTGTGTAGTTTTCATGGTCGTTTGTGATCGTTGGTTGATTGCTCTGCGCAGGTTCGACGGGCGGCTGCGGTCGGACGCGCTGTCGTTCACCGCGGGCGAGGCGTGCGGCGCGCTGCGCGACGCGGCCGCGTGCCTGCGCGCCGCGCACACGCACGCGCGCGCCTGCGCCTGGCGCGCGCACGACCGCTCCTGCCTGCCCGTGCGTACTCGCACTTCTGCACCTCCACACTTCCGCAACCCCACACTTCCGCACGCGCACACTTCCATACCCCCATACCTCTACACTTCCACACCAACACTCACTCAAGATTCTGCCCTTCTCCTCCACACCTCCACACTAGTACACTTCCACCCTTCTAAACCTTTATAACCCTATAATTCTATTCCACATCCTCGCAGCCCTACACCTACACCTCCACCAGAACACTTCTGTTCCCTCAAACCTTGACATCCCAAATCTCCATATCCTCACACTTACAGCCCTCCACACCCCCACACCTACAGCCCTCCACATCCCAACACTTAAACTTGCTTAAACACCTATTACAAGCCGGAAAATAAAAATCTTAAGAATACACTAAACAACACATTATTCAAAAGATTCCCTTATACTCAGTATCGTGGGCGTGGTTTAGCGAATGTGCACCATGGTATCACTTGTGATCCTTTTAAATCGATTAACTTTGTGACTATCTAGAATGCTTAAATGAAATCGATAAGAGCTTTATCCGTAACTAAAACTATACACGCTTACTGAATTATCTCTCAAGTCTCGACATCCAAGGTCGCGACTAAAACTAGCTAGTTGCGACCTTGGATGATTGGACAATTAAATAAAATTAATTAAAATAACTAACTACAAAATATTAATAATAATTATAGTTTTTGATAGTAAGCGAAGATAAAGTAAATAATTCTATCACGTATTATCCACAGTTGGAGGAAATCGGCTGGACAAAATCGTTTGACGGCACTGTTAAAACATGCGAAGTTGAACCAGTGTTTGGTAAGTCATCATTTTATTTTGTAGTTAATAATTAGTAATAGTAATCATTTTATGAAGTACAAGTAGTTTACCCGGCCGAGTAAATATCACATCGTGTTTTAAAAAAGGTACTATGCGCTGTTAGTCGACTTTGTCGAGCGTCGCCTCTATCGCACGAAGTACTTACAGTTCAATATTTGTTAAAGCTGCGTCTACAATAGGCGAAGCCGTTCCGTTTGCGGCGTCAAGTATAGACGTATAACAAACCTACCACAGAAACTGTCGTCGAACGTTGTTTTCCGTAGAACGATCTCGACACGCATACAAACATTGATTATATATTTTTAAATCTCAGTAAGCAACTGGCCTATTCCAGAATTTTAAACGTATAACCCCATTCTTACGTAATATTTTGTAAGTCGAAATTTAATATTAGAAATCTACTTCCATTTCGGATGCCGAATGGTTTTCTTGATTCTATAATGCTTACTTCGATTTATATCTTATTTTACAAATTTTTGTTTATTAGGTCCTTACATATGAAATTAGCGTTTTGTATGGGAGGAATATAAAGTCATTTTTTTTTGTAAAATATATTTAATCAATCAAAGTATGCACCGTTGTTATCTATGCAATTTCGCCATCTTTTAGGTAGTTCATTGATCCCTTTACTAAAAAAACCATGGGGGCGAGAATCAATAAACTCTTTGAAGGCGGTTTGGACTGCCGCATCGGAGTTGAAATTTTTTCCTTGTAAGAAGTTGTCCAAATTCCGGAAAAAATGGTAATCTGTTAAAGCGTTCAAAGCGCTTCTTTCAAAGCTTCGCTTCCCGAAACATTATGGAATTGAATCAACAGTTTTTTGCTGTTCGGAGGATTAAGGTTGTCCTGTAAGTCGGCGGTACATGTTCCGCCTCTGCGCGTCTGCATTCTATCGCCTATCCTGTTCCTTCTGCATATCAATAAAATGTATGTTACAAATCAGGTTGTTTAAAATGTCAACCAACTGTTCATTTATGAAGTTCAGGTATCGCTGTCCGTTAAATCGCTGTGGTAGAAACACTGGTCCTAGTATGCGATCCTTAAATAAACCTGCTCATACGTTAACCGACTATCGGGTTTGGTGCCCGATTTGTCAAACAGCGTGCGGGTTAATCTCGGAATACACGTGTGTATTTCTTCGGTTCCACAGGCCTTTTTTGGTAAATGTCGACTCCTCCGTCCAGATGACGTACTCAATGAAACCAGGCACATGTTGTTGCTGATCTAATAACCAACGGCAGAAAACTCACCGGCGGTCGTGATCGCTGGGAACTAAAGCTTGCACTTTATACACTTTGTATGGGCGCATTCGGTTACGCTTTAACACCTTGTGAACTGTAACTGTGGAGCAAGGTCCGGGGAGTACGGTGGATGTCGCAGACATTCCAATTGTAGCTCATCTAACTTAGTGGTTGTTTGTTGTGCAGTGTGTGGTCTTGCGTTGTCGTGAAGCAGCAGTGGCCTAGAGCGATTGACCAATCTCGGTTGTTTAGCAGCTAGTCCTTCCTTCATGGTTTGCAGTTGCTGACAATAGATATCTGCCGTAATCGTTTGGTCAGATTTTAAAAAGCTGTAGTGAACGACAACGGCGCTAGTAAACCAAACACTCACAAGTAAATTTTTCTGAGTCAATTTTCGTTTAGGGCAGTATTTGGCTGGGTCTCCAGGGTTCAACCATTGCGACGAGCGCTTCCGATTATCGTACAGTATCCACTTTTCATCACAAGTAATGATTCTATTTAAAATCCCTTCATTATTGTGTCGGTTGAGCGAAGTAACACAGCAGTCGACGCGTGTTTGCAAGTTCGATTCACTCAATTCATGAGGGTACCTCATGGATCGTTCAAGTTTTTTTACTTTCCCGATTTGCTTCAAGTGGATTAATACAGTTTTATCACTTACCCCGAAGCCTGCAGCTATCTCTGAAGTGCTTTGTGATGGATCCGCTTCCACAATATCCTTTAATTCTTCATTTTCCACTTTGGTCTCCGGCCGTCCACGGGGTTGGTTCTGAAGTTGGTTTTGAGAAATCTTATGTACTCTTACATGAGGGTAGGGGGGTCACAAATCGTCTGTACCTACGTCTGTCTATTTTGAAAACTTATATATCTAGCATTGAATTATATAGTTTTGATAGGTCCGTTAGCGCAACGGTTAAGTAAGTGTTTATTAAGTGTGTGATAGTGGCGTTCCACTGTAACAACTTCTTGCGTGGACAAAAAGTAATGATTCTGTTTATGTGCAATCTATGTATAAGTGGGAGATGAAGATTTTCTTTATTGTTGATATAAAGACGAGAAGCTGTGCTCGTCCGCGGAGTGGTGCGACGCGTGCACGGCGGCGGGTTGCGCGTGGTGCGGCGCCTGCTACCCGTCCGCGCAGTACTGCCTGCGCCACACGCACCAGGTACGCACGCACGCACTCACACGCGTATGCACGTACTCGAACACGTACGCACGCACTTACGTCCGCGCAGTACTGCCTGCGCCACACGCACCAGGTACGCACGCACGCACTCACACGCGTATGCACGTACTCGCACACGTACGCACGCACTTACGTCCGCGCAGTACTGCCTGCGCCACACGCACCAGGTACGCACGCACGCACTCACACGCGTATGCACGTACTCGCACACGTACGCACGCACTTACGTCCGCGCAGTACTGCCTGCGCCACACGCACCAGGTACGCACGCACGCACCACGCGGCGCACGTACTGAACACGTACGCACGCACTTACGTCCGCGCAGTACCGCCTGCGCCACACGCACCAGGTACGCACGCACGCACTCACGTGTATGCACGTACTCGAACACGTACGCACGCACTTACGTCCGCGCAGTACTGCCTGCGCCACACGCACCAGGTACGCACGCACGCACTCACACGCGTATGCACGTACTCGCACACGTACGCACGCACTTACGTCCGCGCAGTACTGCCTGCGCCACACGCACCAGGTACGCACGCACGCACTCACACGCGTATGCACGTACTCGCACACGTACGCACGCACTTACGTCCGCGCAGTACTGCTGCGCCACACGCACCAGGTACGCACGCACGCACTCCACGTGTATGCACGTACTCGAACACGTACGCACGCACTTACGTCCGCGCAGTACTGCCTGCGCCACACGCACCAGGTACGCGCACGCACCACACGCGTATGCACGTACCGCACACGTACGCACGCACTTACGTCCGCGCAGTACCGCTGCGCCACACGCACCAGGTACGCACGCACGCACTCACACGCGTATGCACGTACTCGAACACGTACGCACGCACTTACGTCCGCGCAGTACCGCCTGCGCCACACGCACCAGGTACGCACGCACGCACTCACACGTGGCGTACACCGAACACGTACGCACGCACTTACGTCCGCGCAGTACCGCCTGCCACACGCACCAGGTACGCACGCACGCACCACACGTGCACGCACGCACGCACACGTACGCACGCACTTACGTCCGCGCAGTACTGCCTGCGCACACGCACCAGGTACGCACGCACGCACTCACACGCGTGCGTACCGAACACGTACGCACGCACCTTACGTCCGCGCACGCCTGCGCCACACGCACCAGGTACGCACGCACGCACTCACGCGTATGCACGTACTCGAACACGTACGCACGCACTTACGTCCGCGCAGTACTGCTCTGCCACACGCAC
Source organism: Parnassius orleans (assembly GCA_029286625.1). Lineage (NCBI taxonomy): Eukaryota > Metazoa > Arthropoda > Insecta > Lepidoptera > Papilionidae > Parnassius > Parnassius orleans. The sequence goes on from JAGSMP010000089.1 coordinate 3,415,799, forward strand.
CAGGTACGCACGCACGCACTCACACGTGTATGCACGTACTCGAACACGTACGCACGCACTTACGTCCGCGCAGTACTGCCTGCGCCACACGCACCAGGTACGCACGCACGCACTCACACGCGTATGCACGTCGCACACGTACGCACGCACACGTCCGCGCAGTACCGCCTGCGCCACACGCACCAGGTACGCACGCACGCACTCACACGCGTGCGTGCACGTACTGAACACGTACGCACGCACCTTACGTCGCGCAGTACTGCCTGCGCCACACGCACCAGGTACGCACGCACGCACCACACGCGTGCATGCACGTACGCGCACGCGCACGCACCACGTCCGCGCAGTACTGCCTGCGCCACACGCACCAGGTACGCACGCACGCACTCACACGCGCGCACGTACTGCACACGTACGCACGCACTTACGTCCGCGCAGTACTGCCTGCGCCACACGCACCAGGTACGCACGCACGCACTCACACGCGTATGCACGTACTGAACACGTACGCACGCACTTACGTCCGCGCAGTACGCTGCGCCACACGCACCAGGTACGCACGCACGCACTCACACGCGTATGCACGTACTCGAACACGTACGCACGCACTTACGTCCGCGCAGTACCTGCGCCACACGCACCAGGTACGCACGCACGCACTCACGCGTGCGCACGTACTGCACACGTACGCACGCACTTACGTCCGCGCAGTACTGCCTGCGCCACACGCACCAGGTACGCACGCACGCACCACACGCGTATGCACGTACCGAACACGTACGCACGCACTTACGTCCGCGCAGTACTGCCTGCGCCACACGCACCAGGTACGCACGCACGCATCACACGCGTGCGCATACGTACTGAACACGTACGCACGCACCACGTCCGCGCAGTACTGCCTGCGCCACACGCACCAGGTACGCACGCACGCACTCACACGCGTATGCACGTACTCGAACACGTACGCACGCACTTACGTCCGCGCAGTACTGCCTGCGCCACACGCACCAGGTACGCACGCACGCACTCACACGCGTATGCACGTACTCGAACACGTACGCACGCACTTACGTCCGCGCAGTACTGCCTGCGCCACACGCACCAGGTACGCACGCACGCACCACACGTGTATGCACGTACTAGAACACGTACGCACGCACCACGTCCGCGCAGTACTGCCTGCGCCACACGCACCAGGTACGCACGCACGCACTACACGCGTATGCACGTACTGAACACGTACGCACGCACTTACGTCCGCGCAGTACTGCCTGCGCCACACGCACCAGGTACGCACGCACGCACTCACACGCGTATGCACGTACTCGAACACGTACGCACGCACTTACGTCCGCGCAGTACTGCCTGCGCCACACGCACCAGGTACGCACGCACCACACGCGTATGCACGTACTCGAACACGTACGCACGCACTTACGTCCGCGCAGTACTGCCTGCGCCACACGCACCAGGTACGCACGCACGCACTCACACGCGTATGCACGTACTCGAACACGTACGCACGCTTACGTCCGCGCAGTACTGCCTGCGCCACACGCACCAGGTACGCACGCACGCACTCACACGCGTATGCACGTACCGAACACGTACGCACGCACTTACGTCCGCGCAGTACTGCCTGCGCCACGCACCAGGTACGCACGCACGCACTCACACGCGTATGCACGTACTCGAACACGTACGCACGCACTTACGTCCGCGCAGTACGCCTGCGCCACACGCACCAGGTACGCACGCACGCACCACACGCGTATGCACGTAGTCGAACACGTACGCACGCACTTACGTCGCGCAGTACCGCCTGCGCCACACGCACCAGGTACGCACGCACGCACTCACACGCGCATGCACGTACCGAACACGTACGCACGCACTTACGTCCGCGGTACTGCCTGCGCCACGCACCAGGTACGCACGCACGCACTCACACGCGTATGCACGTACTGAACACGTACGCACGCACTTACGTCCGCGCAGTACTCCTGCGCCACACGCACCAGGTACGCACGCACGCACTCACGCGCATGCACGTCGAACACGTACGCACGCACTTACGTCCGCGCAGTACTGCTGCGCCACACGCACCAGCTACGCACGCACGCACTCACACGCGGCGCACGTACCGCACACGTACGCACGCACTTACGTCCGCGCAGTACCGCCTGCGCCACACGCACCAGGTACGCACGCACGCACTCATACGCGCGTATGCGTACTGCACACGTACGCACGCACTTACGTCCGCGCAGTACTGCCTGCGCCACACGCACCAGGTACGCACGCACGCACTCACACGCGTATGCACGTACTCGCACACGTACGCACGCACTTACGTCCGCGCAGTACTGCCTGCGCCACACGCACCAGGTACGCACGCACGCACTCACACGCGTATGCACGTACTTGCACACGTACGCACTATTATACGGGTTCCCTCGGTAGGGTTTTTAAAAAAAAGACTTTTAAATGAGCTGCACAAATAAACGTTTAATTACGAAATATGAACTAGAATTATGAACTAGAATTACGAACTGGCAGACACGAAAGCAAGAGATGGTAACGATTCGGCGTTTGAGATCGGACTGGCGCTCCCGAGGAGCGCTGCAGTAGTGTCCCTAATGCTGACACCGCGGTTTTGATGAGACACTTACCTAATCACTTTAAGATGATTATCGCATTTTACTTAACATTGACAATCTATAACAGCCCTGATTTAGTGTGTAAACTACACCTTTTTCTTAAGTGAAGTTTACCTATTTTAAAGTAAATGAATTATATTCTAGCCAATTCTAAGAGAGGGTCCCGTATTGATATTTGAAGTGCTAATTTCATCTAATTCGTGGTTATCATTTTCAGAGTATTATTTTCTTTAGATTTCTTAGTCTTTGTGTATGCCAGTTTTATACAACTTATAGGTAATAAACAATACGATAAAGATTACAGTTACAATCATAATGCTAGAATAATACCTTTGATACAGAACAATATGTGGTTTTCAATAATATTATTAAGGCTTTTCAGAATTTCAGGATTATCATAATAACGAATCTAAATTTACATTCTTAAGGTTAACAACAGGTAAGTTTGATACATATTATTATATGCTATTACATTACAACAGAGTCGTTTAAAATATTAAAATTAGAGACAATAGTTTTCATTTGGATTTCACGGTTTTCATGAGGTATTAAACGAGTATCTTTACAATAGGCGATACATTCAGCAGGTAAGTAGTAAACCATTTCCATTAATTTCCATTTCGTTAGATTGAGAGTTATTACATTCAATGCTTATTTTAGTTTTTTCAGATACAACAACAACCATCTATGGCGTAGTGGCTGCCAAATGCTGACGTGGCCGTGAATGAATTTAGTTTTACAAATCGGCGGTATCGAGGTAAGTACCTTTGTAATAATTTGTTTCACAGGAAGGTGTAGCAGAGGAGGAGTACAATATTGATGTTTCAAAGGTAATGATTATTATTAATTATTCTACAGTAATCTAGCTTATCTAATTTATATACATTGACTTATCTTTACTTATACCTATGTACTTAGAAGATGGGATGGGTCGAATACGACCTTGGATTATTTTATCATGAGGACCAGAGAGTAAGTTATGATATACATTTAATTGTAAAGGATTAATTAGAGGAATTTTACTATAAACACTACTTTTTCTTTATTGAAGTAACTAGATATTTCAGATATATTCAAAATAGTATGAATGTTATCAAGATTTAAAGGAACCGGAAGTTGTTTGATTCAGGTAAGAATCTGTAATTATCTACCAGTTCGGTGTAGAGTTCTTTAGGTGTTAAGATAGTGGGATATAGGATGTTAGACTTACTAAACATGATAGAGTTAATTATGTCTTCAACCTTGAAAGATAAGGCTAGTAGGCTATTTTCTATCATAGACGTTAATTCTAGCATGCGAGACCTAATACCTAATTCTTTGAGACGTATGTCAGATTTAGAATATCTTGAGATATCGCGTCAATTGCATTTTTCAGGTGTTTTCATTTTCTTTGATTGTGGATAGAGTTTCATTAACCGATTTGAGTAAAGAGGTGGTGACCAATATATTTTCCTTCATTAAAGGGCTAGATTTTTGGTCTGTTTCTACCTCATTAATGGCATTGTCATATCGAATGGCATCGTCTTCATCCATAGTGCCAAATAGTTTTTTAGATAGAGTGCCTACGAAACCTAGAAGTGCAGATCTTCTCGACTGGCGAGATGTAAGGTGAAAAATAGCTTCGTTATCGTGAGCTATATCATTGAAACGCGTATTTAATGGTTCAAAAAGATTTGTACATTCTAAATAATCGAAAATTTTATCATTATCACATACTTGTTTAGATTTATCAAGAATTTGACGGAGATTTATAATATGGGTTAATAAAGGAAATATCATATGGGATAACTATACTAAGGTGACTATCAACTAAACTTAAGGAACCTATAGGGTCGAAGTAGATGCCAGAACTAGAAGGAAGTGACTTGATAAAGTCCTGGTGTGCGTTGTTCAATGTGCTGAAATAGAATGAACGAGGTTAGATAAATATATTACTGATTGACTTTCTATAACTAGTATTACTGCGATACAAGATCTCTGACTTCGCTGGTTTCATTTCATCGAAGTGGTGCGTCACGTGACGTCTATTAATTAAGAGTGGCTGTATTATTATTATTTACCTTTATAATTTTATATGGCCCTTTCCAAACAGGTGATAAGGCCTTTTGAGTCTCAGATGATTTTTAAGGTAGACGTAATCACCATCCTTGTATTGTGGTGGTGATCTGGTGTGAGAATCATAATAGGATTTAGAAGATTCTTTGGATTTTAGTATGTTTTCTAGAGCTTGTTCTCTAGTATATTTAAGTTTATGTTGTAACATTCTTATGTAGTCCGAGTATGTTGCGCTAGGTTCGTTTTCGTATATAGAGTTGGGAATAAAAGGTTTGTGACCGAAGACTAGTTCGTAAGGAGTGAATTTCGTAGTAGAATGCGTTGTTGTGTTATATGTTAGCATAGCTGTATATACATAGGTAGGCCAGTTATCTTGGTTTTGATTAACAAATGATTTTAAATATTCCTTGAGAGTTGAATGACTTCGTTCAAGGGCTCCTTGTGTCTGAGGATGATAAGGCGATGACCAAAGTTGTTTAATCTTGAGAAACTGACACGTTGTTTTGAATAAGTCGGATGTGAAGTTGGTACCTTGATCGGTAAGAATAGACTTAGGAATTCCAAAGAGAGAAATAAAGTGGATAAGACAGTCACAAGATTCTTCAGCAGTTGTACTGCGTATAGGATAAGCAGTTGAATATTTCGTTAGGTCATCTTGTAAGGTTAGAATATATTTGAGTTTGGTGTGCCGGATTCAGGTAAGGGTCCTACTATATCTAGTGCCACCCTTTGAAATGGTGATGTGGATGTAGTTGTGATTCCATAGGGCTTTGTTTAATTTTCTTAGTGCTTTATTTTCTTGACAAAGTTTACATTTCTTGACATAGTCGTCTATGTCGCTTCTCATGCCTTTCCAATAAAATTGTTCTCGAATTCTGTTATACATCCGTACACATCCCAAATGTCCAGATGCAGGGATATCGTGGTTTTCACGCAATATTTTAGGTCTTTCACTTAAGGTAGGATATATTATTTTATTTAGGTAAATATGAATTTGAATTTTTGTATTATTAAAAATATGAGTAAGAATATTGTAAATTTTAGTATATGAATGATGATCAAACGGATTTCTGAAGTCGGAAATGGCAATCTCGGTTGTTTGTTCTGATTTCAAGATTTCTCTCTTACTTGTTTGAGAGTATCGAAAATAGCAGGATAGGATGATTCATCAAAATGATGAACTTTAGTGAAGATGAGGTAAACCGTCTTATTTTCGTAATTAGTTTTAGAAATCGGTGTAATTCTTTTCAGAGCTATAAATTTCATCAACGTTTTCGGAGAAGGGGATTATATCAGAAATATAGGGATTGGATTCGTCTAAGTCTATAGATGTAGGAATTAATATGATTTTGCAATTTGTTTTCAAAAGGTTTTCGTTATGTTCCTTTAGGATTGTATTGTTGCTTCTTTTATTCGGATTCATTTTCAGAAATTGCGAGTAGTTGTCGTTGTTTAGATTTGGTTGCGTTTCTGGCGAAGGGATCTGGAGTGAGTCAAAGTCAAGGTTGAGGTCTGCGCTGGACTCAGGACTGAGGTCAAGATAGGTGTTGGGTTCTAGGTCAAGCAGTTCTGGAGATAATGTCGGTTGTGCAGGATTCGGTGGATTAGTAGGTATAGTATTAGAATCAGTGTTAAGATCCTGGTTGAGCAGGTCTTCGTTTTCAAAGGAGAATGGAATAGAGAAGGTAAGTCTAACAGAGGGTCTTGTAAGAGATTTTCAAGTTCGAGTCGATGTTTTGTTGGGGAGAGTCAGGAATTGTAGGAGGTTCATCTTGAATAGGATTAACTGGAAATCGAGACAGAGCATCTGCATTCGTATTTATTTTTCCTTTCTTATGTATGATTTCATAGTCGAATTCTTCTAATTTGAGTCGCCAGCGAATTAGTCTGGATCCAGGGTCTTTACAGTTGAAAAGCCATTGTAAGGCTTGTGGTCTGTAACTATTGTGAATCGATTCCCATAAAGGTAGGGACGAAAAGCTTTAGTTCAAAGACGATAGCTAAGCATTCTTTCTCAGTAACACTGTAGTTACATTCGGCTTTATTAAGGGTTCGTGACGCATATGCAATTGGGCGGTCCTTTCCTATAGGACCTTGTGATAGAATAGCAGAAACAGCGAAGTTTGAGGCGTCACAAGTGAGGATGAAGGGTTTGGTAAAATCAGGGTAAGCAGGACAGGTGACGTTACTAGTTTTTCTGTAACGTTTCGAAAGCAAGTTGCTGTTCGTTTTCCAATTAAAGGTGTATCCTTTTCAGGAGAAAGTTAGTGGTTTCGCTAGTTTGGAAAAGTCTGGAATAAAGCGTCTATAGTAGGATGTGAGTCCGAGAAAAGATTTAATGTCTTTGGGACATTTTGGTATGGGAAATTCCGTGATGGCTACGATCTTTTTTGGATCTGCTTGTACACCGTCTTTGTTAATGACGTGACCAAGATAAGCGACTTCTTTGCACAAATTCACACTTATCTGGTTGGAGTTTAAGGTTATAATCTCTGAGTCTATTGAACACACAGGATAAATTTTGGATGTGACTTGGAAGGTCAGGTGAGTACACGACGATATCGTCTAAGTATACGAAGCAGCGTGAGCCTTGTAGTCCACATAGGCATGTATTCATGAGTTTCTGAAAAGTTGACGGGGCATTTTTTTAGCCCAAACGGCATTCTTGTGAATTGGAAATGCCCTTGAGGTACGGAGAAAGCGGTTTTAGGGGCGTCTTGCTCAGATACTGGAATTTGATGGAAGCCTGAGGCCAAATCTAAAGTTGTGAAATATTGACTTTTCCCCAATTGATCTAGAATTTCTGTAATTTGTGGGATAGGATAAGTTTCTCCGATGGTAATGTCGTTGAGTTTTCTGTAATCTATAACGACTCTCCATTTTCGCTTTCCTGAAGCATCTAATTTTTTAGGCACGACCCAAATGGGTGATGACCAGGGTGAATTTGAAGGTATCACTATTTTTTGTTCCAACATCTTATTTAATTGATTTTCTACTTCCTTTTTGTGGCATTCAGGGAATCTATAGGATTTGGTTTGAATAGGAATGTCTGTGGTCGTTCTTATGTTATGTTCAGTGGCTTTAGTATAGGTAAGTTGTTCGTCTGGAAGGTGGAAGATGTCGGAGAAGTCTTTACAAATTTGTAGTAAGGCATTGGATTCCTCTTCATTGAGGTGAGATATTCTAAGTTGTTCGAGGACCTTTTTAATTCGCGTAGTAGCGTTAGGTTGAGGCTTTGGTTCATCGTAATTAGGATAATTTTGACTATTTAAAGGTTCTATCGCTAGGTTAAGGTTAGATTGAAGGACGACGGGATTTTCGGAAATGTTTACAACTGTAATGTTGACACGATTATTATCTTTTACTTTAACAATGCAATTTGCGATTAGTAACGAGGCAGAGATGTGTTGGTCTAGTATAACACCTTCTTTTATATTAGGATTATTTACAGTGCACTCAATAACGGTTTCCGAACGAGGCGGGATATTGTATAAAGGTTCAGTGAATTTTAATTTAATACAGTTCTCGTCTGTTTGCAGCACTCCTTGGTGATAGTCTATTTGACAACCTAGGTTCTTTAACAGATCGGTACCTATAATACCGTCATAACTGAGGCTAATATTTTTACAACGTGGAATTTGTGACTGTAAGGTTTGTTAGATTTTGAAATATTTGTAGTTTAAAACTCCCTAATGTTGAGGTTGTATCACTTCCAGGGTCGATTCCTTTAAGTATTATTTCATCACTTAATTCCGGATAGTGGTCATGGAATCTAATTTTAGGAGGCTTACGCAAGAACCAGTGTCAACTAGGAAGGACAGAGGTCTGTCGGCTACTGAAGTTTGGATAGTGACATAAGGTAAGTACTTTTTTTCAGTATTCTTATTAATTTTATATAATTTCATATTATTTTTATTTTCAGGTTTTGTAAGGAGTTGGGAGAAGAATCGTCTGGATTTGGAACTGGGATGGAAGCAGTGGATTTAGAAGATTTAGTATAAAATTTTTGCGATAGAGTGGATTTGGTAGATTTAGTAATTAGATCTGTGGATTTAGTAGATTTGGTATGTGATGCAGAGGATTCAGTGGGTTTTTTAATTGATTTAGGAGATTCAGTGGAAACAGTGGATTTAGTAATTGATTTAGGAGATTCAGTGGAAACAGTGGATTTAGTAATTGATTTAGGAGATTCAGTGGAAACAGTGGATTTAGTAATTGATTTAGGAGATTCGGTGGAAACAGTGGGTTTGGTAAGTTTAGTAGTAATAGAGGCATCGTCTTTGAAATAGTAGGAATAATTTCCGTGCGACGCATATCAGGAAATTTTACTCGTTAAATCGTTGCGATCAACTTCGTCGACGCCCTCTTCGTTATCTAGGTTTACGTTAAGGACCCTGCGCGTTGGGTTTGAATTAGGATTTTGGGCAAGGTTTGGTTGGCGACCGTAGGAGTTGGAAGCAGAGGGCTGATTTCTGCTATTGTTATATTGTCTTTTGCGACAATTTTCAATACTGTGTCCTATATTTTTACAATAACGACAGATCATGTCGTTGGTATTGATGGTTTGGAATAGTCAGGACGATAATTGCGCGAAATTGGTTGAGATTCGCGGCGAGAGTTTGTATTTTTTGGTTTATCATTGTAAAAGTTCACGTTCGGGTTTGACCTTCTTTGTATGCTGGAAATAATTTTTTCTTCTTCTACCGCGAAACTTACAGCAGAGTTCAGTGAGTCAGGGTTACGACATCTGACTACTTGTGAGATGCGAGGATTGAGTCCTGTTATAAAAGTGTGGAGAGAGATCCTGTATGGCAGCGACACGTCCTGCTAGTTCTGTTTTCTTTTGGTTGGTATAGAAATATTTATTTCCGTTAGTAATTTCGCTAGGCACGTTTCAATTTTTAGTGCAAACTGATTAACTGTCTCGGTCGGGCTCTGTTTACAGTCTTGGAGCTCCGTGAGTAGGTGAGCATAATGTTTCCTCTCACCAAATTGTTGTTTAATGAAATCAATGAACTGTTCGAAAGAATCGAAGTCTTTAATACTACACGTGCTCTCGGCTTTGTCAACTAATTGACTTAGTATAAATTTGAACAGAATGGGTTTTTGCGATTTTGTAGCAATTTCGAAAGCGCTTTGACAGTTAGTAATGAACGGATTTAATTTTTCTCGCGATCCGTCGAAGGGTTTGATGAACTTAAAAGAATACTGAGTTCGATTTTTCGTCGATTTCTAATTTGGGGCCTTTAGAGCCGCTAGCGCCATCTTCAGATTTAGAAGTCATGGTTTAGTAACACAGAAAACAAAACAACAAAACAAAACAACAAAACAAAAAAAACAAAAAAAGAATAAGAGTGATATACAAAGGTCAGGTCCTCCTTATGCTAGCTTACTTATACACTATAGACGTTTGTGGGTGAGTCGCCGCAGCGCATGGTCAAAACAAAGTCGAGCGCGAGTCTTATCAGCTCTAAGTTGGACGCGCAATGAGATAGTTTGGTATTCGCACAAGGGAATAGTAGGTTGTTTTTAATCACTCACAGGAACGTAGCTGCTATGATGATGATCAGCATCGTTTCCACAGATCACTGTGGACTGCGGACCGTGGAACAGTGGTTGCTGGAGACCTCCGTTTCAACGGAGGGTGGAGAGATGATAATTAATGATTTTGTACAAACACTTTAGCACTTTGGCACTTTAGCACTTTGGCACTTCACTTTAGGAACGCTATTATGACGTAGTAAGTTCTTCGGAGCGTAGTTGGGTGGGGATTTTCGTATCCACCGCTGCCACCAAATATTATACGGGTTCCCTCGGTAGGTTTTTAAAAAGACTTTTAAATGAGCTGCACAAATAAACGTTTAATTACGAAATATGAACTAGAATTATGAACTAGAATTACGAACTGGCAGACACGAAAGCAAGAGATGGTAACGATTCGGCGTTTGAGATCGGACTGGCGCTCGAGGAGCGCTGGGCAGTAGTGTCCTAATGCTGACACCGCGGTTTTGATGAGACACTTACCTAATCACTTTAAGATGATTATTAAGCATTTTACTTAACATTGACAATCTATAACAGCACGCACTTACGTCCGCGCAGTACTGCCTGCGCCACACGCACCAGGTACGCACGCACGCACTCACGCGTGGCGCACGCACTCGCACACGTACGCACGCACTACGTCCGCGCAGTACCGCCTGCGCCACACGCACCAGGTACGCACGCACGCACTCACACGCGTATGCACGCACTCGCACACGTACGCACGCACTTACGTCCGCGCAGTACTGCTGCGCCACACGCACCAGGTACGCGCACGCACGCACCACACGCTTATGTACGTACTCGCACACGCACGCACGCGCACCCGTCCGCGCAGTACTGCCTGCGCCACACGCACCAGGTACGCACGCACGCACTCACACGCGTATGCACGTACTCGCACACGTACGCACGCACTCACGTCCGCGCAGTACTGCCTGCGCCACACGCACCAGGTACGCACGCACGCACTCACACGCTTATGTACGTACTCGCACACGTACGCACGCACTTACGTCCGCGCAGTACTGCCTGCGCCACACGCACCAGGTACGCACGCACGCACTCGCACACGTACGCACGCATCAGGTACGCACGCACGCACTCACACGCATATGCTCGCATACGTACGCACGCACTTACGTCCGCGCAGTACTGCCTTTGTCACACGCACCAGGTACGCATGCACGCACTCACACAATCACGGTATTTTTATTACTATACAGGGTTATTTTGCAAAGACTAGCCAAATTTTAAAGTTAAGTTCAAATACATATATAAATAATGATATACCTTTATTGTAGTTTTTGAAAATACGAGTAAATAAGGCTTCCACTTTTATTTGAAATGATCCCAAATTGAATGTGATTTATGGGCAACAACTTTTTGCCTACCGATCGACCCTTACGAATGTGTGCGTGCGCAATAAAACCAGTTAAAATAATGCATTACCACGCATTTTTAATTTAAAAGATAAAAAGGACAGAATGTTTGAGATTTTTTTAAATTAATTTTTCTTCACCATTTGCCTATATTATTTATTATGAACCTTCTCTGCAAATTTGGCCGGTTATTGCAAAATAACCATGTATAATTTTTTTTTAAATTTATGTGTATAAAGAAATATCCAGGTCATTATGCTGGTCACAAATACTTTCCAGGTGAGTTTAAAGTTGTGAAGAAGGTTCGTGGCAAGCATTAACACAAGTTATAGTTGCCACGCTTGGCAAGCGGGTTGGCAACAGCAGTTTTTTTATTTTTAGTCGTTATTAGGAAGACACTGATACCCATTTCATAATTTGTTTCCCTCTGTCGCCTCTTACGACACCCACCGGGTTATTCTTATACCGCTATAACACGGTAGTGGCGGTGTAAGAATTTGCAATACATCTACGTAGGTAATACGTTTCTTTTGTTCGCACTGTATTATGATATCACCTATATTTTCATTGCCGTTCATTATTTTGTGGAATTCCTTGGGGGAGACCTTTGTTCAGAAATGTACTTGTGAGAGGCTGTAATGATGATGATGATGATATTATGACACTAATAATTAAATTATTTAAGACAGTTTTCAGGGATAGATCGGCCTTATTGATTTCTTTTGATTTCATATTTTACGCATATACTCTTTTTAAATAAATGCTAATAAAGACCTTCATAATAGAGAGCGCTAACCGTCAATTTGTAGGTATGCGCACCCAATTGTTCCATAACCCGTACTGTAGGGAACAGTTCTGTTATAAAAAAAATAATTATGTGCTGTTTGCACGTTTATTTTTGCACTTTGTTATTTGCTTCGCATTTGATAGCTTCCAACTGTCTGGAAACTATAGTCGTGGTCAAAAACGACGGAAAGAATTTCATTAAGGATCATTATTCTATGCATATAACAAATGTAAAGGCATTGTTTCATTTTATGTGTGTGAAGATGGCGTTGTCCTTGGAGGAGTGTGGAGCCGCTGGCGCCGAGCCACCACGCGACGCCTGCGCGCGCTTCCACTCCTGCACCGCCTGCCACGCGCACCGACATCACCACACACACGTGAGTAAACACCGCCTCGCACACCGACACTACCACGCACACGTGGGTACACACCGCCTCGCACACCGACACTACCACGCACACGTGAGTAAACACCGTCTCGCACACCGACACTACCACACACACGTGAGTAAACACCGCCTCGCACACCGACACTACCACGCACACGTGGGTACACACCGCCTCGCACACCGACACTACCACGCACACGTGAGTAAACACCGTCTCGCACACCGACACTACCACACACACACGTGAGTAAACACCGCCTCGCACACCGACACTACCACGCACACGTGGGTACACACCGCCTCGCACACCGACACTACCACGCGTGAGTAAACACCGCCTCGCACACCGACACTACCACGCACACGTGGGTACACACCGCCTCGCACACCGACACTACCACACACACGTGAGTAAACACCGCCTCGCACACCGACACTACCACGCACACGTGGTACACACCGCCTCGCACACCGACACTACCACGCACACGTGAGTAAACACCGCCTCGCACACCGACACTACCACACACGTGAGTAAACACCGCCTCGCACACCGACACTACCACGCACACGTGAGTAAACAGCGCCTCGCACACCGACACTACCACACACACGTGAGTAAACACCGCCTCGCACACCGACACTACCACGCACACGTGGGTACACACCGCCTCGCACACCGACACTACCACACACACGTGAGTAAACACCGCCTCGCACACCGACACTACCACGCACACGTGGGTATACACCGCCTCGCACACCGACACTACCACACACACGTGAGTAAACACCGCCTCGCACACCGACACTACCACACACACGTGAGTAAACACCGCCTCGCACACCGACACTACCACACACACGTGAGTAAACACCGCCTCGCACACCGACACTACCACGCACACGTGGGTACACACCGCCTCGCACACCGACACTACCACACACACGTGAGTAAACACCGCCTCGCACACCGACACTACCACGCACACGTGAGTAAACACCGCCTCGCACACCGACACTACCACGCACACGTGGGTACACACCGCCTCGCACACCGACACTACCACGCACACGTGAGTAAACACCGCCTCGCACACCGACACTACCACACACACGTGAGTAAACACCGCCTCGCACACCGACACTACCACGCACACGTGGGTACACACCGCCTCGCACACCGACACTACCACGCACACGTGAGTAAACACCGCCTCGCACACCGACACTACCACGCACACGTGGGTACACACCGCCTCGCACACCGACACTACCACACACACGTGAGTAAACACCGCCTCGCACACCGACACTACCACGCACACGTGGGTACACACCGCCTCGCACACCGACACTACCACGCACACGTGAGTAAACACCGCCTCGCACACCGACACTACCACACACGTGAGTAAACACCGCCTCGCACCGACTACCACGCACACGTGAGTAAACAGCGCCTCGCACACCGACACTACCACTCACACGTGAGTAAACACCGCCTCGCACACCGACACTACCACGCACACGTGGGTACACACCGCCTCGCACACCGACAATACCACACACGTGAGTAAACACCGCCTCGCACACCGACACTACCACGCACACGTGGGTATACACCGCCTCGCACACCGACACTACCACACGTGAGTAAACACCGCCTCGCACACGACACTACCACACACGTGAGTAAACACCGCCTCGCACCGACACTACCACACACACGTGAGTAAACACCGCCTCGCACACCGACACTACCACGCACACGTGGGTATACCGCCTCGCACACCGACACTACCACACACGTGAGTAAACACCGCCTCGCACACCGACACTACCACACACGTGAGTAAACACCGCCTCGCACACCGACACTACCACACACACGTGAGTAAACACCGCCTCGCACACCGACACTACCACGCACACGTGGGTACACACCGCCTCGCACACCGACACTACCACGCACACGTGGGTACACACCGCCTCGCACACCGACACTACCACACACACGTGAGTAAACACCGCCTCGCACACCGACACCACCACGCACACATGAGTACATCTCTGCATATTATATGGTATCTTAATTTCAAGATATGACCAATGTAATGTTCAGTATAAGAAAATATTCCATAACTATTTCCGGATTTAATTTTTACTTTATTTTTTAGGGGATAGATGACGTAAACCAGCGAGCCTGCTACTGGGACTACGACACGGTCAAATGCAAACCAGCGAACTCATCAGATGACATCAGGTATTTATAATTACAATTATTTTTACTAGGTTTTGCCCGCGACTTCGTCCGCGTGGAGTTCGGTTATATCGCGCCTATGTGTGAAAAAGAGTCTGCTGGTACAAGCCACAATTATAACTGGATGTCGCGGGCAAAAGCTAGTAAACTACTAAACTTCTTTATGCACCACATTTTTTGCTAATCTATTACTGTGTGCCAAAATTATAAGACTACTGGGCTAGCTTACGCGTGAGCAAGCCACATAGAATTGCCCGTGTGAAAAACAATTTTCTCTCAAGTCTATAACCGCAAATTTTAATGTCTGCCCTTGTGATTTGTTTATGGTCATTGCAAAGCAGACTTTGAAGGGAAACTGTATTTGTTTGAATTCAAAGGGAAGATCATTCGGGATCAAGGGAATTCTTGGTACAAATACAGTTTCCCCTTACGCACATCCAGTTATAATTGTGGCTTCCACTACATTGCGATGTAACGCTTTTACTTTTAGTCTGGTTCTGTTGCACAGTTGAGGAGGTTTTAAATTTTGCAGCAACATAACAGGAGTGCCCACGCGCAGAATAAGCTTATGATGTGGAAGACCCAATGGTTTCAGTGAATTAAGAAATTCGACAGGGTAGTTAATTGCGTCATCTGTGTTGACCACAGAGTCTATTGACGTGTACACCATTTCTTCCCTCTCAAAAGACATTAACAGTATATCGGTAATTGCCGCTGCTTGGTCGTTTTTCGGGGTTAGTATGGCACGTTCACACAACCATTCCATTGGCTTATCGTGGATATGAGCAATATCTGGGTAAATTTTGGATATTAACTCCTGTAACGTAAATACAACTGTGCACAAATTATCAGGGATGGTTATCATTCCGTCATTTATCGGGTAATTACCGTTGCCGATTTCAAGTAGGAGATTCGCAAATCCACCAGCAAACTCTTTTTCTCCTAAGTGTACCCGCATATTTTTCGAGAGCTTGAGGATTTTAATTAGAGGCCATAAAGTGGATCTCTTAAGACACACCTTAACTTCATCTGCTCTAGTTCCTTTTGGCACTACTGGTGGAGTCTGTCTAAAATCTCCAGCCAGCAAAACCGTTACACCACCCATTAACTTCTTATTTTCTCTTATATCTTGTAGCGTTCTGTTTAAAGCCTCTACGCCACCCTTATGAGCCATGGTTATTTCATCCCTCAATATCATTTTCGTATGTTTTAATACTTCAGCAAAATTACTTTGTTTCGATATATTACAAATGGGAGTTGGAATTGCTGTTGTTAAATTTAGTAGTAACTTGAAGGTAGCATGAGCAGTTCGTCCACCCTCAAGCAGTGTAGCTGCGATCCCAGAAGAAGCCACAGACAAAGTAATTCCGCGAGTACTTCTAACTTTTGCTAATAGCAACTTTATGAGGAATGTTTTGCCTGTTCCACCGGGAGCATCTAAAAAGAATATTCCACCCTCATTTGATTCAATTTTTGTGTTAATTTGATTGTAAACTGCTTTTTGTTCGTCATTCAGTGATCCTTCATTATTTTTAACTGTGTTTTCTAATGATGCTAAGTCGTAATTTGTCTCTTTAAGAAACTCTCTATTTTCAAATTGTTGTTCCTTGCTTGGCTGAGGTAACCCATACTCTTTTAGTAGCCGACCATCCAACGCTGATACGGCATCTTCTATTACCGAAAGGCATTTGTTAAATACCACATCTGTTATGTGCTCTACATCCACATCTCCCTGTCTTTCTAATTGCCTTTTAAAATCTTCAGATAGGTATTCTTTGAATTTCTCCCAAAGGCTTAAAGGGTCGGATACTTGGCAGAACACTAAAATAATCGTGAAAAGATCCCAAATCATTTGCGGTGATTGGCAAAGTGCTGCCTCTTCCATTGCTGCGAACAAATGCTGATCATCTTCAAGCAAGCCGAGAGCTTTGCACGCTGATTGGAACGTGGAATATACATGACCATCTACAGTTTTTAACGCTTCAAACGAAATTGGGCCCCGGATCTCATGAAGAAGCATGCGAAGGTGATAGCATTCTGTATTGTTCGGACGCACAGTATAAACCCTGCCCAAAACGTGCTCTTTTTTGACCCCTGGCCAGCCTTCAACGTTTGTTCCTCTCTTTCTCCTTTGGAACTTTCTTTTATCCCAAACGTAGTATGCAGGTACTTCTAGGTAGAGCAATGTTTTTGCAAAGTTATCCACTTTACACAAATCGAAAAAGGATAGTGTGGCTGTTGGAGAACTATTCACTCTTTCACTCAGATTTTGCTCATTAAAATAAACCCTTTGCCCATTTTCCAAATAAACAGCGAGGTGGACTACGGGAGGAAAACGTTCATGAATGGGAACTTATATATCTTCCACTTGTGTAGGTTTAAACTTCATCCTTCTCATTCTCTAAAGCAAACGATGCCTGGTCTGAACCTTTATTTACGTATTTACAGACGTACTTTATTGATTTCACCGAATGACAATATTCCACATTTAAGTGAGCGTTAAATGTTTTTAATAATACTGGATTATAAGGGACTACCCAGCGTTATACTATGGTTGTGCCTTTGATATCAATAGAACCCACCGTCATCTAGTAAACGTCTCTTGTACTGCGGATAACCGTCTTCACCAGTTTGAGTTTCCCTTATGAGAGCCCTGGGGTATCGTTTACTGCACATGTTATCTTTCATACATGGTGACTTTCGATTTAAAGTTCCACATGGACCATGTATCATATTACATTTAACGATTTCGTGAAGCTCTGGGTCACGTTTCGGATCCGGTATTTCAGCACAAATTATGTTGTCGATTTGATCCGGAGTATAATACGTTTGTGAAGCCATAAAAGAATATGAATATGTGGAAGACCTCTCTTTTGCCATTCCGTTGAGTACATATAACATCGCACTTCACCAAATATTTTGCTCTTTGTCAATAAGTTCCCTTATGAGAGCCCTGGGGTATCGTTTACTGCACATGTTATCTTTCATACACGGTGACTTTCGATTTAAAGTTCCACATGGGTCATGTATCATATTACATTTAACGATTTCGTGAAGCTCTGGGTCACGTTTGGGATCCGGTATTTTAGCACAAATTATTTTGTCGATTTGATCCGGAGTAATACGTTTGTGAAGCCATAAAAGAATATGAATATGTGGAAGACCTCTCTTTTGCCATTCCGTTGAGTACATATAACATCGCACTTCACCAAATATTTTGCTCTTTGTCAATAAGTTCCCTTATGAGAGCCCTGGGGTATCGTTTACTGCACATGTTATCTTTCATACACGGTGACTTTCGATTTAAAGTTCCACATGGGTCATGTATCATATTACATTTAACGATTTCGTGAAGCTCTGGGTCACGTTTGGGATCCGGTATTTTAGCACAAATTATTTTGTCGATTTGATCCGGAGTAATACGTTTGTGAAGCCATAAAAGAATATGAATATGCGGAAGTACTCTCTTTTGCCATTCCGTTGAGTACATATAGCATCGCACTTCACCAAATATTTTGCCCTTTGTCAATAAGTTCATGAATCTTTTCTTTTTCACCTTTAGTCGAAACACCCTCGAAATTATATCGTGTCTATCATGAGATTGTTGTCCTTGAAGCAATTGCTCTTTTATCTCGTCCCAGCGAGGATTGCATGTGAAAGTGATAAAAAGATCAGGCCGGCCGTAATTCCTAACATAGGTCGTAGCGTCCTGTGTTCTTTCGTGCATATACCTAGGTCCCCCCGTAAAAGATGATGGAAGGACAAACATTTGTCCTAGTTGGTTGGCTTCTGCGTCTTGTCGTCCAATATCAGATGTAACTAATCTGCACGTAATTTGGCTTGATTATTTTTGATATAATTTAATCTATCTGTTTCTATTTTGGCGTATTCATCCAACAAATATTGACTAAAAAGGGCACGATAGTTGACTAAATAGTTATCTTCTCCTTCTTTAATCATTATACTATGCGAATAGAAACTTGCAGAAGAGACAGTTTTATTAAGCGGCAACTTAGTTGTGGGATCGCGTTGTGGTATGTTGATTGAATACCCATCATCCCCCCAGCAAAACATCAATGGATACTGTAGCGCATCATATGCTCGATGTATCTCACTAATACGCTAAAGTGAATTACTTCGGCTCTCGAGGATGATCTCCCTTCGATCAAATTGTTGATCCACTAACACTAAAGCCACTTCATTTGTAGTTGGTGCATTGTACCTACCTCTATGTTCTTCTGGTGGTTTTTTATCAGCATGTATGACAACTTTGTATAGAATAGAATAGAATAATTTTTTATTCAATATAGATTACATGTGTAATTCTTATTGAAAGTCATTTTTTACTTTACCACTGGTTCGAAAAAAAACCTCTGTTCTGGGAAGAACCAGCAAGAAACCCAGCGGGACTTTTTTTTTAAAGTAAATTTTACATTAATGGTTGTACAAACTATTTAAGTACAAAATTTATTTTAGAAACTGCTTGGTAGCGACCACCTCACTCCCAGGGGTTATTATCAATCATGTATTCATTTATACTATAATAACCCTTTTTATACAGTTTCAGCTTAACAAAACATTTAAACTTGGTAATAGAGAGAGCCTGTACACTTTCCGGGACCCTGTTGTAATAGCGTATACATTGCCCCAAGAATGAATTACTGACTCTGTGGAGTCGAGAAACTGGTATCACTAGCTTGTGTTTGTTCCTAGTGTTTACAGAATGTATATCACTTTTTTTACTAAAACGACCTTTGTTTTTGTGAACATACATTAAATTTTCGTAAATATACTGAGAGGCCAAAGTTAATATATTTATTTCTTTAAATTTATCTCTAAGAGACTCTCGGTTTTAGGTTGTAAATAGCTCTAATGGCCCTCTTCTGTAAAACAAAAATAGTTTCTGAATCAGCCGCATTTCCCTATAGCAAAATCCCATAAGACATTATGCTATGGAAATAACTGAAATAAACTAGTCTAGCTGTCTCGACACTAGTGATACCTATAATCTTTTTTACAGCATAGGTTGCAGAACTTAGTCTGCTTGCTAGTTTGGATATATGGGGCCCCCACTGAAGCTTTGCGTCGAGTGATGCCAAGAAAACAGTGGATTCAACAGGGCTCAGTTCTTCCCATTTAAAACACATTGGTACCCAGATTTTTAACATTCGTTGTTGTAAATTTAATACATTTGGTTTTATTTCCGTTTAAATGTAGATTATTAACGTTAAACCAATGCACTAATTTTGATATAGCATTATTCACTTCGTTACATTTAAATGATTGACGTTTATGTTTAAAAATCAAGGAAGTATCATCAGCAAATAATACTATATCATGATTATCCCCTACAAGGGAAGGTAAGTCATTAATATATACTAGAAATAGGAATGGGCCCAGAATCGAGCCCTGAGGGACACCCATTAGTACAGGTGACCCGGAAGAACTTTTACCATTGATAGTAACTTTCTGCATTCTATTACTTAAATATGAAATAATAAGTTTAAGCGCTGTGTTCTTGACACCATAGTACTGTAGCTTCCTGATTAATGTCTCATGGTGAACACAGTCGAAGGCCTTGAAAAGGTCACAAAATATACCAAAGCATCCTCCGAATTCTCCATGCACAAAAATATGTTTAATAAGCTCAACTCCAGCGTCAGTTGTCGAGCGACCCTTGTAAAACCGATTGATTTTATGTAGCAATTTATTAATATTAAAGAAACTTAAGATATAATCTAAAATTATTTTTTCAAAAATTTTACTAAATGTTGGTAGTACAGAAATCGGTCTAAAATTGGCAGGGTCTAATGTACTACCAGATTTAAATAAAGGTATGACTTTACTATGTTTCATTAAATCAGGAAACACACCAGATTCGACGCTTGTATTAAATATAGTGGCTAGATAAGGTGCTATTATGTCTATTATAGATAAAATAACTTTAACGGAAATCCCCCATAAGTCTGCCGTTTTCTTAACATCAATAGTTTTAAAATATTTAACGATATCTTTTGGCAATACTCTATGGAATTTAAAAGTATTTGAACAAGCCTTTACATTTTGTTTAAGCAATGATTCGGCGACAGTAGGAGAAGAATTTAATGATTTTGTTGTCAAAAAAGGAACATCAGTAAAATGTTTCTCAAAAGCCATAGCAATCGAGTTAAACTATTATAAATATTCAATTGAAAATCCGAGTTGCGCGGTTTGACCTTGCCCGTTTCACTATTTATTATTCTCCAGGTCATTTTAATTTTGTTAGATGCAGTTTTAATTTTGTTACTTAAATGTAAAGCCTTAGCTGTGGAGCACACTTTTTAAAATATTTTAGAATATGTTTTTACATAATCTCTAAATATAACACTAGTATTATATGATCTTTCATTATAAAGCTCATATAACTTTCGCCTA
This sequence comes from Parnassius orleans, assembly GCA_029286625.1. Lineage (NCBI taxonomy): Eukaryota > Metazoa > Arthropoda > Insecta > Lepidoptera > Papilionidae > Parnassius > Parnassius orleans. Next base: position 3,437,294 of record JAGSMP010000089.1, read on the forward strand.
CTTTTATAAATTCCTACTGTCGCCCATTCATTAAATGATTTGCGACTGTTAAAAGAGAAATTTTTAGAAGTAAATATTCTACTAAATTCACAAGTTATAATTTTAAATAACATACCATACAAATAATTAGCACTATTTTTAAATGAAAGTGATGGAAGTCTTTTTATTATATTACTTCTAAACCTCTCCAAGCGATGGTCATTTATTGGCTACTATTATTATTATTATTATTTATGACTCTAAAAGAGGGGCTTTATCAATGGCACTTTTCAGATCTTTAATATACGGGTTCACTTGATGCAGCATATTCTGGAATTGTTTGATTGAATTTGGCTTTAAGTTAGGAAATTTAGAACATCGAATCTTTGCTTCTCGATCATCTTCACCTACAAAATATATTTGAAGGTACTGAGAGTCATGTTCGGCTTCTGGTAATATACTTCCAATTAAATGGTAGACCTGGCCTTGTACTTTTAAAGTCGGTGAAAAACCATCTGCTGTTACCTGTTTACCGCCAAAGGAAGGAAGTCATCTGGAAACAGGCATTATATTTACGAATATTACCCATAAAATGGTCATGATCTGGGTGTAGATCATTAATCAAACTAAAGAGTGGTTCAGGCAGTTGTTTCAACCGATCAAGTTGCACTTTTCCAGCGCTGCAACACATACCAGGTGTCTCATCCTTCCATTTCAGCGCATTGCACCACTGACACTTGTATGTCATAGAACCCAAGGCTACACTGCTGTCAGTTCTATAAGCAATATCAGGGTCATACTCCATAGCGGAATGGACCTTGTTTTTCCATAAACGCAGTGTAATATTTTCCTCATACCGTGACTGAATTGCTTTATGCACTTGTGGATTCACAGTTTGGTAATTTGCAACAGCTTGCCTGTGTACATCGGGATTTTTTTTCTGATAAGCGGACACAGCTTTACGATTTGAATCTGGCTTTTTCTGCCTATATCTTTCTTGTGCACTTTTTAATTGACTTTTTTTTTGTGTAATTAGTAAATCTCGACCTTCGTTTATTTTTCTTTTTTTTCATATTTTAATGTCGACGATACAGATTGATCTGTTCCGCTGGTTGGAGATAATATTTCACTGTTTACAAAAGATGTAACAGTTAAATGGTCAAGCTCTGAAAAAGGATCACGCTCTTTGACAGGTACCTCCATGCGACGCTGTGTAATTTTCTTCGCAACAATAGGCAGATAGGCGTCAAAATGTCCATTAGATAAATCATGGGTAAATCGTAATCGGCTTACTGGACAGAAATCTGTTCCGGACTCTGTGTATAGCAGACCGTTTCGATATACTTCAAACCGAAACGGAAATATTAATCCTGCAGCTACCAATTCACAAAATCCACCGTAAGTTTCATTTTTTAACATAACGGCTGAATATTCATTTGCTGTTGAATAATTATGGCCATTTCTGTCGTGGGTCATAACTGAAAACCTAGGCCAATCATTTACCACAAATCTAACAATTTGTGAACGCACCACCATCGCATTTTCTTGGGTTCCGTACATTAAAAATGAAAGAGCATGAAACAAACAGGCGCCGTCACCTATAATGGGGACGACAGTATGTTCTTCCATTTTTCAGTGAGAAAAAATATTTCTATAACAATACCTAATCACAAAGCAAATCGAATTCCAAGTTTGAACAGTGGTTGTAAGAAAGACAAAATCAAGCAACTAATCCGAAACACGAAGCAAATCTTAAACCTTAAGCAAGCAAACAAAGTCGAAGTCTAGTCAAATATCCCTTAACAGTGAATAGGTACCGTACGTGGTAAAGGTTGAAACGCTCATTCACCATTCACTTTATATTAGTTCGAAAAAACACATCGTTATCGCGTTCTAAAACGATACCAACGCCATCTATTGGTAGGGATTGGAACTTGAAGATCAATACAAAATAGGTAGGTACCTTAGTATTTCTTTTGGTTTTGCCATTTTATTAGTTTGTAAAAAAATATATTTGGTTTGGTTGTTTATTTTCATTATTTTTGCAAATTTTTTGTACAAATCTTCTTGTCTATTTTGTTTTACGTTTTTGTGCAATAAAAGTATATTCTATTCTAATAAATTAAGTTGAAAATAATTATCAATATCATTTACGTTATTTACGACCCAAAAACCTTTAAAATGACACCCAAGTCACCCAACCCATGATGATTTTTACATACATACATACATCCATCCATCCTTCCATTCATGTTGGTTTCAAACCATAATCGATGCCATTTTCGTAATTAACGGCCCAAAAAACCATAAAACGACACCCATATTGACATTTCAACCACATCGCACCCCCACAGGGGATGATAGTAGGTATTTCCCGGTCCCGGGTCGCTGATTACGAAAACAACAGCTATTTCAAAATCCAACACGTAGCAGATTTTGAAATAGTTGTTGTTTTCGTAATCAGCGACCCGATAAACCATAAAAACGATACCCATGTTGATTTTCAGAATTTGTCACCCCTTTTCCACCTTTTAGGGGTTGAATTCTGAAAGAGCCTGAAACACTTGTTTACTCATTTAATGATAGGAGTACTCCTGTGAAGTTTCGAATAAAATAGTTTAACTAATCTTGTTTCCCCCATACAAAATTTCAACCCCTTTTTCATCCCCTTAGGGGTTGAATTTTCAAAAACCCTAGGCCACGTAATTGTTTATTTCTAATCGTTAACCTAAAAACAAAGTTTCAGGCTTCTAGCTCTAAAAATGACGGACTTACATACAAACTTTTAACCCCTTTTTCACCCCCTTAGGGGGCGAATTTTCAAAAATCCTTTCTTAGCGGATGCCTACGTCATTATAACTGTCTGTATGCCAAATTTCAGCGAAATCCGTTCAGTATTTTCGGCTGTGTGTTGATAGATGAGTCAGTCAGCTTTGCCTTTTACGAGTATATACAATGTGTCCGGTTACCGGTGTCGGAGCTTTTAATGCTATAAAATATAATCAATTTCATCGACAAATCATGTCTCAAATCTCATTTAGACCTAGCTGTATTTAAATGGCAGCCATTTAAATTTTTCAGTGTCACCACCTCGACCCCGCGCATTAAAATTACAATATTCACCGATGTAGAAGTCCTACATTCTTAAAAGATGTCTCATTGGGTAGATAAAGATACGCGTAATAAAATAAAAGCAAACTTTTAACTGCGAAATTGTATTTAGATCTAAAAAGACTAAGAAAAGAAAAAAAAATTAAAAAAAAAATCTGTTATTTTTTCACATTTTCGACTTTAATGAAAAAAGTAGGTCATTTACCTATCAATTTTGTACATTTATTAGATCGAGCAAGATATTTCCTTAACATAAACGTTAAAATCTTAATTGTAAATTAAATAGTTTAAGAATTGTACTTTATCAAACACGACCTCTTAAAAGCGCAAGCTGCACGTGCAGGATCATTTATGATAGTTCAAGAGCAGGTAGAAAAACCCAAAGCCCATTGTTTGATGTTCTAAACAAGTGTACTTGGGACAACAAAAACAGTCGTCCCTCGCCAAGCGTTGTGATTACACTACTTTTGCCCCTCTAAGATCGCTTGTTGTTGTTATTGTTAAAAAAAAACCGTTTTGTGGAACTTTTTAAGTTTGTGGTGAAGTTTCTAGTTATTTTGATATTTTCAAAAATGGCAGATGGTGAATACTCAAACCAGCATGTCGCTGATATCCACTTTGTGTATGGATTGTGCAACGGCAACGCAAACAGAGCTGTCACAGAGTACGCCAGAATGTTTCCCAACAGGCCTACACCAAATGCTCGCACTTTTGTAACATATAAATGGATTATTGCTGCGCGCGGTGACGGCGCCTCTGCTACAGACTGTTTATTTACTGATGAAGAAATTTACACTCAGTATCATCACGTCAAAAAAATAAACTTAGTTGGAACCTATGTTATTTAATTAAATTAACCTAATACAAATTTAATTTAGGAGCGTGTCCACGGGCGGCTGCAGTGCCCCGTGTTCCACGTACACGACGTGCGCCAACTGCACCGCGGAGGAGTGCATCTGGTGCGCATCGGCCGGTCGTTGCGTCGATAAGGTAATTATTCTTTTTATTTTATTAAGTTCCTGAAAGAAAGAGGTTAGTATATATTAACGTCTTACTAAACATTTTAGTACTAGTAGCCAGTTTTAATTTTCATTTAAATTAACGGATATAATTTGAGTGCAAATTTTCAAGTCAATCGGCCGTCTACACGTTGGTGAAAATTACATTAAAATATCCCGTTACAAAGATAGATGATACACGTGAAGTGATTAAAATCGTGTTAAAAAAAACAGTAAATGGTGGTTACGTTCGCCGAATACGTCGGGGTACGCACCCACAGTGCGGCGTTAATTATTAGAATATTTAACGGAGGTGGATAAATGTACATGCCTGTGGAATTTTGGTCATAAATAGAATTACTGAAACGAAATTTCTGAGTGCGCGGACGGTCCTCCAGCATGCGTTTCTTAAACGAAATTTTTTGTAGTATGTGATAGGTCTAATGTTGGTTACATTTGCAGAACGCGTACGGCGCGTCATTCCCGCTGGGCGGGTGCCGTGCGTGGTCGACGGGCGCGTGTGCGGGGGGCGCGGCGGGCGGTGCAGCTGCGGCGGGGGGCGGGTGCGGCGCGCACGCCAGCTGCGCTGCGTGCCGCGCGGAGCCCGCGTGCGGCTGGTGCGACGACGGCGAGGGCGGCGGCCGCGGCGCCTGCCTGCCCGGCGGACAGCGCCGCCCGCACCAGCCGCACGTCTGCCCGCAGCACAGGTCGGTGCGGTACTGATACGCAGGTAACGTTGCGGAACACCAGAGTGAGGGTATAGTGCGCAGACTGTGACGCTCACACGTCTGCCGGCAGCACAGGTCGGTACGACACTGAGACGCAAGTGACGGTGCCAGGAGTGAGGGTATGGTGCGGTGACAGTGTCACCCGTACGTCCACCCACAGTGCAGGTAAGTGCGACATTGTTAAAATAATATAGAGGAGTGCTCAAAGCCAACATTTATATAATATAACCATTGAAGTAATACGTACTACGTGCTAAATGCTAGAAGAGACGCTGCTAGTTGGCGGTTTGCAACACGCATTATAGCCCATAGGCTCAAACTTACTTAGTCTGTGCCATAAAAAGGTACTTTGTGCCTCCTTCCACGCGCCCCACACTGCCCCACAGATTTTTTCGTGTTGTCTATTCTAGTACATAGTACATATTAATATAATATGTGTTACAAATACATAAAATAAAATATTTACTGTTGACGTTCACACTGCCAATGTCAATTGTCAAACAAGTAAATAGTCTATGGTTAAACAGTCACACGATTGTCGCCAAAAAGTTTTACAATGTTGTCAACAAAATAATTACTGACAGATTTACTGTAAATTTCAAGTAATTTTTAATGTTCTTTTTTTCAATAGTCTGTGGTTCAATAATAAAATAAACGCTTTTTTTCATACAATGTCAAGGCAAAAAAGCGTTTATTTTACATTTTGTATATTAGATATTTAATGTGCAGTTAAAAGCAAAAATAATAAATCATATTCAGATATGTTAGCAGAGGTAGATAAGGGACAATAGATCAATATTATTTATAGCAATTTTAGTAGCGCATTTGATAAGGTTGACCATCAGATTCTGATAAACAAGCTTTAATAGTACGGTAGCGATGGCTCTTTAAATAAATGGTTGGAATCTTATCTAAGCCAAAGACCTCAAACGGTAGTAGTAAATGGGTTTAAATCTGAGAGATACATCGTTCGCTCCAGGGTACCACAGGGTTCCCACCTGGGGCCTTTGTTGTTTTTGGCCTTTATAAATGATATTACCACAGAGGTAAAGCATTGCAAGTGGTCGCTTTATGCCGATGACTTAAAAATCTATAAAATTACAAAGTCAGATAAAGACACTAAAATAATACAAGAAAATCTCGATAGAATCACTAATTGGTGTGGCGTCATTAGGATGACTCTTAATGTTAACAAATGTTTTCATGTAAAATAAACCAGAAAGAAAAAGCCACTTGTCTCAAGTTATTGGATTGATAATGTAGTATTACAAGAGTTACCAGAAATCAAAGACTATTTAATAAGTTACTATTGATAGAAAGTTAACTTTTACATCACATATAAACAATATTATTAAAAAAGCCACTCAGTTCCTTAGATTCATTACACGCAACACAAAAGGATTTACCCGCAGGATTAAAATTATTTTGTACAACGTGTTTGTGAGAAGTTGTCTAGAGTTTGCTAGTGTCATTTGGAATTCTTCCTATCACATACATTCCTAACCCATTGACAACTTTTACAGCTTTTACAAAGTGCTTTGCATTCCATGCCACTGTTATCTCACACAGACATCCCTATAATCAAAGATTGGTTGAATTTAAAATGTCGTCTCTTCCAAGTAAGCGGAAGATACTTGATCTGTGTTTCTTACATAAAATAATCCATTCCAAAGTCACGTGCAGTAAGCAGCTTGAACTGGTTCCCCTATCAGTATCAAGTAGATATCCTCGCTATTGCAGTTCTTTTCGAAAAACATTTCACAGACCTCTTATGCTGTCATTGAAAAAAACCTCACTGATTATCTATTGGTGAGTCCTAATATATATTTCCTTATTTATTTATTTATTTCCTTTTTTCCTATTTCCTTTCTCAATGTTTTATATGTATTTATCGGTGAATGTTATGTTCACTTGTTATTGATGTACATAAAAGTGAGCGTGTTACTTTTCATATAATTTAGTGTGTAAATGTTTAATATGTATATTGTAAGTGTGCTTATGAAATAACTAAAAACAAACAAACTCACTGAATTACGATCGAATTTCGACCATTATACGACCACTGGTATAATATATAATTTAATTAACGTGTTTAAAGGCGAGATTGTCCGCAGATGGCACTTCACGCGTTGCCCGCTGTGCCAGTGCAACGGGCACGCCGTGTGCGACTCGTCCGCGCGCTGCATCCAGCCGTGCGGCGGCCGCGCGCTCGGCGAGCACTGCGACATGTGCGCGCCCGCGCACTGGGGCAACCCGCTCAACGGCGGAGTGTGCCAACGTGAGTCAACAATACAACAACACACCACCTACATACAACTACACACTACTGCACTGCGACACGTGCGCGCCCGCGCACTGGGGCAACCCGCTCAACGGCGGAGTGTGCCAACGTGAGTCAACAATACAACAACACACCACCTACATACAACTACACTACTGCATTGCGACACGTGCGCCCGCGCACTGGGGCAACCGCTCAACGGCGGAGTGTGCCAACGTGAGTCAACACAACAACACACCACCTACATACAACTACACACTACTGCACTGTGACACGTGCGCCCGCGCACTGGGGCAACCCGCTCAACGGCGGAGTGTGCCAACGTGAGTCAACAATACAACAACACACCACCACATACAACTACACACTCACTGCATTGCGACACGTGCGCGCCCGCGCACCAACCTGCTCAACGGCGGAGTGTGCCAACGAGTCAACAATACAACAACACACCACCTACATACAACTACACACCACTGCACTGCGACACGTGCGCGCCCGCGCACTGGGGCAACCTGCTCAACGGCGGAGTGCCAACGAGTCAACAATACAACAACACACCTACATACAACTACACACTACTGCATGCGACACGTGCGCCCGCGCACTGGGGCACCCGCTCAACGGCGGAGTGTGCCAACGTGAGTCAACAATACAACAACACACCACCACATACAACTACACACTACTGCACTGTGACACGTGCGCCCGCGCACTGGGGCAACTGCTCAACGGCGGAGGTGCCAACGTGAGTCAACAATACAACACACCACCACATACAACTACACACTACTGACTGCGACACGTGCGCCCGCGCACTGGGGCAACTGCTCAACGGCGGAGTGTGCCAACGTGAGTCAACAACAACACACCACCTACATACAACTACACACTACTGTGACCAGGACACGTGCGCCCGCGCACTGGGGCACCCGCTCAACGGCGGAGTGTGCCAACGTGAGTCAACAATACAACAACACACCACCTATATACAACTACACTACTGCACTGCGACACGTGCGCGCCCGCGCACTGGGGCAACCCGCTCAACGGCGGAGTGTGCCAACGTGAGTTAACAATACAACAACACACCACCTACATACAACTACACACTACTGCACTGCGACACGTGCGCGCCCGCGCACTGGGGCAACCTGCTCAACGGCGGAGTGTGCCAACGAGTCAACACAACAACACACCACCTACATAACTACACACTACTGCACTGGCGACACGTGCGCGCCCGCGCACTGGGGCAACCCGCTCAACGGCGGAGTGTGCCAACGTGAGTCAACAATACAACAACACACCACCTACATACAACTACACACTACTGCACTGCGACACGTGCGCGCCCGCGCACTGGGGCAACCCGCTCAACGGCGGAGTGTGCCAACGTGAGTCAACAATACAACAACACACCACCTACATACAACTACACACTACTGCACTGCGACACGTGCGCGCCCGCGCACTGGGGCAACCCGCTCAACGGCGGAGTGTGCCAACGTGAGTCAACAATACAACAACACACCACCTACATACAACTACACACTACTGCACTGCGACACGTGCGCGCCCGCGCACTGGGGCAACCCGCTCAACGGCGGAGTGTGCCAACGTGAGTCAACAATACAACAACACACCACCTACATACAACTACACACTACTGCACTGCGACACGTGCGCGCCCGCGCACTGGGGCAACCCGCTCAACGGCGGAGTGTGCCAACGTGAGTCAACAATACAACAACACACCACCACATACAACTACACTACTGCACTGCGACACGTGCGCGCCCGCGCACTGGGGCAACCGCTCAACGGCGGGTGTGCCAACGTGAGTCAACATACAACAACACACCACCTACATACAACTACACTACTGCACTGCGACACGTGCGCCCGCGCACTGGGGCAACCCGCTCAACGGCGGAGTGTGCCAACGTGAGTCAACAATACAACAACACACCACCTACATACAACTACACACTACTGTGACCAGGACACGTGCGCGCGCACTGGGGCAACCGCTCAACGGCGGGTGTGCCAACGTGAGTCAACAATACAACAACACACCACCTACATACAACTACACATACTGCACTGCGACACGTGCGCGCCCGCGCACTGGGGCAACCTGCTCAACGGCGGAGTGTGCCAACGAGTCAACAATACAACAACACACCACCTACATACAACTACACTACTGCACTGCGACACGTGCGCCCGCGCACTGGGGCAACCCGCTCAACGGCGGAGTGCCAACGAGTCAACAATACAACAACACACCACCCATACAACTACACACTGCACTGCGACACGTGCGCGCCCGCGCACTGGGGCAACCCGCTCAACGGCGGAGTGCCAACGTGAGTCAACAATACAACAACACACCACCACATACAACTACACTACTGCACTGCGACACGTGCGCGCCCGCGCACTGGGGCAACCCGCTCAACGGCGGGTGTGCCAACGTGATCAACAATACAACAACACACCACCTACATGCAACTACACACTACTGCTGCGACACGTGCGCGCCCGCGCACTGGGGCAACCCGCTCAACGGCGGAGTGTGCCAACGTGAGTCAACAATACAACACACCACCTACCTCCACAACTTCCCACTACTGCACTGCGACACGTGCGCGCCCGCGCACTGGGGCAACCCGCTCAACGGCGGGTGTGCCAACGTGAGTCAACAATACAACAACACACCACCACCACATACAACTACACACTGCTGCACTGCGACACGTGCGCGCCCGCGCACTGGGGCAACCGCTCAACGGCGGGTGTGCCAACGTGATCAACAATACAACAACACACCACCTACATACAACTACACACTGCTGCGCGACACGTGCGCGCCCGCGCACTGGGGCAACCCGCTCAACGGCGGAGTGTGCCAACGTGAGTCAACAATACAACAACACACCACCTACATACAACTACACACTACTGCACTGCGACACGTGCGCGCCCGCGCACTGGGGCAACCCGCTCAACGGCGGGTGTGCCAACGTGGTCAACAATACAACACACCACCTACATACAACTACACACTGCACTGCGACACGTGCGCGCCGCGCACTGGGGCAACCTGCTCAACGGCGGGTGTGCAACGTGAGTCAACAATACAACAACACACCACCTACATGCAACTACACACTACTGCACTGCGACACGTGCGCGCCCGCGCACTGGGGCAACCCGCTCAACGGCGGAGTGTGCCAACGTGAGTCAACAATACAACAACACACCACCTACATACAACTACACACTACTGCACTGCGACACGTGCGCGCCCGCGCACTGGGGCAACCGCTCAACGGCGGGTGTGCAACGTGAGTCAACAATACAACAACACACCACCTACATACAACTACACTGCTGCACTGCGACACGTGCGCGCCCGCGCACTGGGGCAACCTGCTCAACGGCGGGTGTGCCAACGTGAGTCAACAATACAACAACACACCACCTACATACAACTACACACTACTGCACTGCGACACGTGCGCGCCCGCGCACTGGGGCAACCGCTCAACGGCGGGTGTGCCAACGTGAGTCAACAATACAACAACACACCACCACATACAACTACACACTGCACTGCGACACGTGCGCGCCCGCGCACTGGGGCAACCGCTCAACGGCGGGTGTGCCAACGTAGTCAACAATACAACAACACACCACCACATACAACTACACACTGCTGCACTGCGACACGTGCGCGCCCGCGCACTGGGGCAACCCGCTCAACGGCGGAGTGTGCCAACGTGAGTCAACAATACAACAACACCACCTACATACAACTACACTGCTGCACTGCGACACGTGCGCGCCCGCGCACTGGGGCAACCCGCTCAACGGCGGGTGTGCCAACGTGAGTCAACAATACAACAACACACCACCACATACAACTACACACTACTGCACTGCGACACGTGCGCGCCCGCGCACTGGGGCAACCGCTCAACGGCGGAGTGCCAACGTGAGTCAACAATACAACAACACACCACCTACATACAACTACACACTGCTGCACTGCGACACGTGCGCCCGCGCACTGGGGCAACCGCTCAACGGCGGAGTGTGCCAACGTGAGTCAACAATACAACAACACCACCTACATGCAACTACACACTACTGCACTGCGACACGTGCGCCCGCGCACTGGGGCAACCCGCTCAACGGCGGGTGTGCCAGCGTGAGTCAACAATACAACAACACACCACCTACATGCAACTACACACTACTGCACTGCGACACGTGCGCGCCCGCACTGGGGCAACCCGCTCAACGGCGGGTGTGCCAACGTGAGTCAACAATACAACAACACACCACCACATACAACTACACACTACTGCTGCGACACGTGCGCGCCCGCGCACTGGGGCAACCCGCTCAACGGCGGGTGTGCCAACGTGAGTCAACAATACAACAACACACCACCTACATGCAACTACACACTACTGCACTGCGACACGTGCGCGCCGCGCACTGGGGCAACCTGCTCAACGGCGGGTGTGCCAACGTGAGTCAACAATACAACAACACACCACCACATACAACTACACACTACTGCTGCGACACGTGCGCGCCCGCGCACTGGGGCAACCTGCTCAACGGCGGGTGTGCAACGTGAGTCAACAATACAACAACACACCACCACATACAACTACACACTACTGCTGCGACGTGCGCGCCCGCGCACTGGGGCAACCCGCTCAACGGCGGGTGTGCCAGCGTGAGTCAACAATACAACAACACCACCTACATACAACTACACTACTGCTGCGACACGTGCGCGCCGCGCACTGGGGCAACCCGCTCAACGGCGGGTGTGCCAACGTGGTCAACAATACAACAACACACCACCTACATACAACTACACTACTGCACTGCGACGTGCGCGCCCGCGCACTGGGGCAACCCGCTCAACGGCGGGTGTGCCAACGTGAGTCAACAATACAACAACACACCACCTACATACAACTACACACTACTGCACTGCGACACGTGCGCGCCGCCCGCGCACTGGGGCAACCGCTCAACGGCGGGTGTGCCAACGTAGTCAACAATACAACAACACACCACCACATACAACTACACACTGCACTGCGACACGTGCGCGCCCGCGCACTGGGGCAACCCGCTCAACGGCGGAGTGTGCCAACGTGAGTCAACAATACAACAACACCACCTACATACAACTACACTACTGCACTGCGACACGTGCGCGCCCGCGCACTGGGGCAACCCGCTCAACGGCGGAGTGTGCCAACGTGAGTCAACAATACAACAACACACCACCATACAACTACACACTGCTGCTGCGACACGTGCGCGCCGCGCACTGGGGCAACCCGCTCAACGGCGGAGTGTGCCAACGTGAGTCAACAATACAACAACACACCACCTACATACAACTACACACTACTGCACTGCGACACGTGCGCGCCCGCGCACTGGGGCAACCGCTCAACGGCGGGTGTGCCAACGTGAGTCAACAATACAACAACACCACCTACATACAACTACACACTGCACTGCGACACGTGCGCGCCGCGCACTGGGGCAACCGCTCAACGGCGGGTGTGCCAACGTGATCAACAATACAACAACACACCTACATACAACTACACACTGCTGCACTGCGACACGTGCGCGCCCGCGCACTGGGGCAACCCGCTCAACGGCGGGTGTGCCAACGTGAGTCAACAATGCAACAACACACCACCTACATGCAACTACACACTACTGCACTGCGACACGTGCGCGCCCGCGCACTGGAACGCTCCCGCTCAACGGCGGGTGTGCCAACGTGAGTCAACAATACAACAACACACCACCTACATACAACTACACACTACTGCTGCGACACGTGCGCCCGCGCACTGGGGCAACCTGCTCAACGGCGGGTGTGCCAACGTGGTCAACAATACAACAACACCACCTACATACAACTACACTACTGCACTGCGACACGTGCGCGCCCGCGCACTGGGGCAACCGCTCAACGGCGGGTGTGCAACGTGAGTCAACAATACAACAACACACCACCTACATACAACTACACACTACTGCACTGCGACACGTGCGCGCCCGCGCACTGGGGCAACGTGAGTCAACAAACACACCACCTACATAATTCAATTCAATCAATTTATTTATCTCTTTACAGTTTACTGGCTAGATAATAAAAAATAAAATATCAAATATATATTGAAACAAAAAAATCAGGCAAGATTTATGAACATAGGAGTAAAGGACAATGGCAAACTCCCAAACAAAATTTTGTTGACATTTTTCCTTGCTTCTACATTCTACATTATTTTATAACACTTGTTCACAAGAAACAATGACTGCGTGTACTCATGATATATTTTATATATTATATCAACCAATCATTTTATATCATTTCTCATCAGCAATTAGCCTTGTATTATTCTATTGTTAAAAATTTATAATTTTAATCTGTAGGTAGCCGTGGTTAATTATGACATTGTGACGCCGAACACCTCAGTCCCCCTCGTGACCATGGGTGCTGTGAACTGTCGGGAATATAAAATAAGTTAATATACGCGATAAAATTCGTTTAAACAAGTTTTATTTTAATGTGTAGTGTTCAGGTAAACATAAGAAATCATTAGGCACTAGCTTGTCCTAACCTACTCGTATCCAATGTAACGCTTGTACGATATTGGTGGTCAAAGACAGAAGTCGGAGACAGAAGAACAAAACTGCCGTCGCTCATAAACCTTCCAACCATACGGTTATAAGGACCGAATTTTGGGAGCATGTGGTACTTGCTTTATGCTCCTTACCACGTTCCGTCCGCGCTCTTTCTGGACTCTACAAATTTCTCTAATCCTGTACCTTTTCTTATTACATTCTTCCTTAATGGGACCGACAAATACATATGCTTTCAGCTTCTACCCTATGGAGCGCATTTTCTTCTTTCGTGCCATCTCCGCGCAAAATCCTTCAGTCGTCTGATGTTTTCCTGAGAAGCAACGAGATCCACCGTAATAAACCGGCTCTGCCTCCTTTTTTTCTATCTTACCTAGCATATTCTTTCATATGTCATCCTAGTGACTTGTGAAAAGAGCGTGATGGAGACTCTAGGTCAGAATATTTACCTTAAGGCAATCTTGGCAGCTTTTTCCCGAGCAGTTTTAAGCTTGACTTATGCTTCAGCTTCTGCTGTTTCTATTTCCACGAAGGTCTTAGCTTTATCAGTTTTGTATTGCAATCGCAGCAGCTGCACAGATATGAATGTCCTCATTACTACACAAACAGATATACTGCTCGCTAAGCTTTATATTATGCAACTGCTTTCTAAAGCATCCATGACCCGAAAACAACGGCGATGTTACGTGCCAGGTTCAACCCATATCAAACTTTGAGTACAGCCGACATCTCCGGAAAAATGTAAACAACTTCCGTCCACTTTCTTCAGATCCTCACCGGCTCTGCCACTGGTCATCGCCTTCACCAAAAGCATTGCTCAACGCACGCGTTCTTACTTAATTCGTATTATTTCAAGGTCAGTTAAGCACTCGTCAGTACCAAGGCTTTAGTGCTGGCCGATAGATAGATTTTGGTCAATATTAGCGCCAGTCGCTGTGCACGAGGCAGCGTCATCTTAACTGTGAATCTGAATGCTGCAACCCACACTACAGCCGCATACGTTATTCTGATAGACATAGGGAGTGCGAGACCGAAAGTAGAACGGTTAATATTTGCAACAAACGTGGCATGTGTTTGTATATTACGTTTGTCTGCAGCGTGCGAGTGCAACGCGCAGGCGGTGTCGTGCGCGGCGGACACGGGCCGCTGCCACTGCAGCACCAAGGGGCTGGCGGGCGACCGCTGCGACAAGTGCGACAACACCAACCACTACCACGCAGACCTCTACAACAAGGGCGCCTGCTACTGTGAGTGCACCACCCCTCCCCGCGCCTCCCCGCGCCTCCCCGCGCCTCCCCGCGCCTCCCCGACACTCCCTGCAGACACTCGCGGAGTGCGGAAAGTGTACAACCAGTGCACGGTGCCAGTGACGACTCACGTAAACGTGGTCCTTTACTGCTGGCCGTATGAAGAAGCTCGAGTTACTCGGCGTACGATGGAAAGCGCTATGTTCGGAATTTCTCAGCGGAATAAAATCTGTAACTATGATATGTTTAAAAGAATATAGTCCAGCGGTTGAGTGAGATGAAGTGGCAATGGGCCGCCCTTATAGTTCGAAACCGATGACAACCGATGGGGAAAGAAGATTCTCGATTGCGCCTCTTTCTGGAAAGCGCTGTGTTGGGCGTCATCCCACTAGATGGAGTGACGATCTGATGAAACACGCAGGTATTGGATGGATGTAGGTGGCTCAGGACTGTACTTTGTAGCAATCTATGGGGGAAGGCCTATCTTTAGCAGTGGACTTGTGATGGGCTATAGTGATAGTGCTAGTGATATCCGACATCCAAAAAGCATTTCTTTTAATTTTGAGTGATAGATGTCGCTTATCACTTATCCCCGGACTAGAAGTAGCTACGATCTGCGCAAGGTGGCTAGTAGGAACTGGATGCGTGTAGCCGAAGACCGCTAAGTGACGTGTCTTGGGAGAAGCCTATGTTCAGTAGTGATTGCCGCAGGCTGTTGATGATGATGATGATTTTAGTTCAGAGTAACCACTCATTTGATTTTCACAAAAATATTGATATAATAAGAAAAATTCAACTTTTTTGCAGACGATCTAGCCGTTGACTACCAGTTCACCTTCAACTTGTCTAAGAAGGAAGACAGGCATCTTTCAGCAATCAACTTCCGGAATGCGCCAGTAAAACCGGATGTGGATGCGGATTTTAGCATAACGTGTTCTGCGCACGCCCGTATGAATCTCACTGTGCGAACGCGAAGCGATCCCACAGAGAGAACGCTCTTCAGCGACGTGAACTGTACTAACTTCCGCTATAAGTAAGCCCTGTGCTCACGCACCAACTTTCTTTCTTTCTTTCTTTCCTTGGTAATGGACTTGTACTGTTGTACTTTTGCCAGTGTCAAGTATTATGAAATTATTCTTTGAAATAATTTGTTTAAAACTTTACAATATGTTGATGAGTGTCACATTGCGAAGTTCTTGGGAGATTTTGAATGCAGTTTGAGCCAGCAGATGGTCGATAACGACATAAGGCGTCTAAGCAAATACATATCTTGAGATTCACATCACCACCGGAGCACTTGTTTCATTTCCCGCCGCCTGCGGTCAAGTTCCTGCCAAAACTCCTGCACCATCTTATAGACTCCTTTGCACAGAATAGAATAAAATAATATTTTTATTCAATATAGATTATTAAACAATACTTATTGATAGTAATTTTTTTATTTACCACACAAACCGTCTTCCGCTGCAAATGAGTTATGTGCACACGTATGGTCTTCCGCTGTAAGTAAATCATCGTTCACTCACACACTCATCACATCGTCACACACTCGTCGTTCTCCGCTACAAGTGTGTCATGCACACACGCCAACGGCGGAGTGTGCCAACGTGAGTCAACAATACAACAACACACCACCATACAACTACACACTACTGCACTGCGACACGTGCGCGCCGCGCACTGGGGCAACCGCTCAACGGCGGAGTGTGCCAACGTGAGTCAACAATACAACAACACACCACCTACATACAACTACACACTACTGCACTGCGACACGTGCGCGCCCGCGCACTGGGGCAACCCGCTCAACGGCGGAGTGTGCCAACGTGAGTCAACAATACAACAACACACCACCTACATACAACTACACACTACTGCACTGCGACACGTGCGCGCCCGCGCACTGGGGCAACGTGAGTCAACAAACACACCACCTACATAATTCAATTCAATCAATTTATTTATCTCTTTACAGTTTACTGGCTAGATAATAAAAAATAAAATATCAAATATATATTGAAACAAAAAAATCAGGCAAGATTTATGAACATAGGAGTAAAGGACAATGGCAAACTCCCAAACAAAATTTTGTTGACATTTTTCCTTGCTTCTACATTCTACATTATTTTATAACACTTGTTCACAAGAAACAATGACTGCGTGTACTCATGATATATTTTATATATTATATCAACCAATCATTTTATATCATTTCATCAGCAATTAGCCTTGTATTATTCTATTGTTAAAATTTATAATTTTAATCTGTAGGTAGCCGTGGTTAATTATGACATTGTGACGCTGAACACCTCAGTCCCCTCGTGACCATGGGTGCTGTGAACTGTCGGGAATATAAAATAAGTTAATATACGCGATAAAATTCGTTTAAACAAGTTTTATTTTAATGTGTAGTGTTCAGGTAAACATAAGAAATCATTAGGCACTAGCTTGTCCTAACCTACTCGTATCCAATGTAACGCTTGTACGATATTGGTGGTCAAAGACAGAAGTCGGAGACAGAAGAACAAAACTGCCGTCGCTCATAAACCTTCCAACCATACGGTTATAAGGACCGAATTTTGGGAGCATGTGGTACTTGCTTTATGCTCCTTACCACGTTCCGTCCGCGCTCTTTCTGGACTCTACAAATTTCTCTAATCCTGTACCTTTTCTTATTACATTCTTCCTTAATGGGACCGACAAATACATATGCTTTCAGCTTCTACCCTATGGAGCGCATTTTCTTCTTTCGTGCCATCTCCGCGCAAAATCCTTCAGTCGTCTGATGTTTTCCTGAGAAGCAACGAGATCCACCGTAATAAACAGGCTCTGCCTCCTTTTTTTCTATCTTACCTAGCATATTCTTTCATATGTCATCATAGTGACTTGTGAGAAGAGCGTGATGGAGACTCTAGGTCAGAATATTTACCTTAAGGCAATCTTGGCAGCTTTTTCCCGAGCAGTTTTAAGCTTGACTTATGCTTCAGCTTCTGCTGTTTCTATTTCCACGAAGGTCTAAGCTTTATCTGTTTTGTATTGCAATCGCAGCAGCTGCACAGATATGAATGTCCTCATCACCACACAAACAGATATACTGCTCGCTAAGCTTTATATTATGCAACTGCTTTCTAAAGCATCTATGACCCGAAAACAACGGCGATGTTACGTGGCCAGGTTCAACCCATATCAAACTTTGAGTACAGCCGACATCTCCGGAAAAAATGTAAACAACTTCCGTCCACTTTCTTCAGATCCTCACCGGCTCTGCCACTTGGTCATCGCCTTCATCCAAAAGCATTAGCGCTCAACGCACGCGTTCTTACTCATAATTCGTATTATTTCAAGGTCAGTTGGCAGCACCCTCGTCAGTACTAACAAGGCTTTAGTGCTGGCCGATAGATAGATTTTGGTCAATAATATTAGCGCCAGTCGCTGTGCACGAGGCAGCGTCATCTTAACTGTGAATCTGAATGCTGCAACCCACACTACAGCCGCATACGTTATTCTGATAGACATAGGGAGTGCGAGACCGAAAGTAGAACGGTTAATATTTGCAACAAACGTGGCATGTGTTTGTATATTACGTTTGTCTGCAGCGTGCGAGTGCAACGCGCAGGCGGTGTCGTGCGCGGCGGACACGGGCCGCTGCCACTGCAGCACCAAGGGGCTGGCGGGCGACCGCTGCGACAAGTGCGACAACACCAACCACTACCACGCAGACCTCTACAACAAGGGCGCCTGCTACTGTGAGTGCACCACCCATCCCCGCGCCTCCCCGCGCCTCCCCGCGCCTCCCCGCGCCTGCAGACACTCGCGGAGTGCGCGGAAAGTGTGGAAAGTGTACAACCAGTGCATGTTGCCAGTGATGACTCACTTAAACGTGGTCCTTTACTGCTGGCCGTATGAAGAAGCTCAAGTTACTCGGCGTAAGATGGAAAGCGCTATGTTCGGAATTTCTCAGCGGAATAAAATCTGTAACTATGATATGTTTAAAAGAATATAGTCCAGCGGTTGAGTGAGATGAAGTGGCAATGGGCCGCCCTTATAGTTCGAAACCGATGACAACCGATGGGGAAAGAAGATTCTCGATTGCGCCTCTTTCTGGAAAGCGCTGTGTTGGGCGTCATCCCACTAGATGGAGTGACGATCTGATGAAACACGCAGGTATTGGATGGATGTAGGTGGCTCAGGACTGTACTTTGTAGCAATCTATGGGGGAAGGCCTATCTTTAGCAGTGGACTTGTGATGGGCTATAGTGATAGTGCTAGTGATATCCGACATCCAAAAAGCATTTCTTTTAATTTTGAGTGATAGATGTCGCTTATCACTTATCCCCGGACTAGAAGTAGCTACGATCTGCGCAAGGTGGCTAGTAGGAACTGGATGCGTGTAGCCGAAGACCGGGCTAAGTGACGTGTCTTGGGAGAAGCCTATGTTCAGTAGTGGATTGCCGCAGGCTGTTGATGATGATGATGATTTTAGTTCAGAGTGTAACCACTCATTTGATTTTCCTTTTCACAAAAATATTGATATAATAAGAAAAATTCAACTTTTTTGCAGACGATCTAGCCGTTGACTACCAGTTCACCTTCAACTTGTCTAAGAAGGAAGACAGGCATCTTTCAGCAATCAACTTCCGGAATGCGCCAGTAAAACCGGATGTGGATGCGGATTTTAGCATAACGTGTTCTGCGCACGCCCGTATGAATCTCACTGTGCGAACGCGAAGCGATCCCACAGAGAGAACGCTCTTCAGCGACGTGAACTGTACTAACTTCCGCTATAAGTAAGCCCTGTGCTCACGCACCAACTTTCTTTCTTTCTTTCTTTCCTTGGTAATGGACTTGTACTGTTGTACTTTTGCCAGTGTCAAGTATTATGAAATTATTCTTTGAAATAATTTGTTTAAAAACTTCTTTACAATATGTTGATGAGTGTCACATTGCGAAGTTCTTGGGAGATTTTGAATGCAGTTTGAGCCAGCAGATGGTCGATAACGACATAAGGCGTCTAAGCAGATACATATCTTGAGATTCACATCACCACCGGAGCACTTGTTTCATTTCCCGCCGCCTGCGGTCAAGTTCCTGCCAAAACTCCTGCACCATCTTATAGACTCCTTTGCACAGAATAGAATAAAATAATATTTTTATTCAATATAGATTATTAAACAATACTTATTGATAGTCATTTTTTTATTTACCACACAAACCGTCTTCCGCTGCAAATGAGTTATGTGCACACGTATGGTCTTCCGCTGTAAGTAAATCATCGTTCACTCACACACTCATCACATCGTCACACACTCGTCGTTCTCCGCTACAAGTGTGTCATGCACACACGTGCCAACTTTAGCTAAAAGTCAGTCTGTGCTACTTCTGCTACACTTAATTCATGTATAAGCACAGCATTACCTGCTACAAAAGAATCATCTATACACAACATCTCTCGCTACAAGTGCGTCATCTTAGTATCATATTCTATAGTTCTTATTTTTTTCTTTGAATCACTACAATATTAGCGTAAAGGTAAAATAAGGTAATGTCAATACAATATTATGTTAAATCTTATATTAATAATAATAACAACAACACTAATAATTTCTTATAGTTATGTGAACACTACACGTTGAATGAAATTTATTTGAACGGTTTTTATCATAAAATTACTATAATCGTTTTATTTTATAGTCAGAATGTTTAAAAAGTCAAAATTAAATACGATAACTTCCGTAAAATAAGTTTTATTCAATAACAACACTTAACTAACAAACACTGAAATCCATATTATTAACAAAAGTATGTATCTTAACAATGTAATAAAGTTTATAATGAAAAATTTCTACTTGATTTGCTAGGTACTCGTATAATATAAATTAACCCTCTAATAATAATGATGTTTTTTAGTCCTGAAACTAATTACTTAATCTTTATAAAATTTCTTGTAAAAATTTGTTAGAAGCACTCTATAATAATTAAGTAAGGCCGTTCCACTACAGGTTCGCCAAATCGGAGCATGCGTTCGGCGTAGAAGACAACGTCACGCTTACGACCTTCTTCGTCTACGTGTACGACTTCCGGCCGCCATTGTGGATACAGATCTCGTTCTCGCAGTACCCCAAGTTGAATCTGCAGCAGTTTTTTATCACGTTTTCCTCCTGCTTCCTGCTGCTGCTGCTTGTTGCTGCAGCGCTTTGGAAGATTAAACAGGTGATTTTATCTCTAACATTTTTTTTAAATCAAATAACGTGATCTGAATGGGATGGGGCCTTCTCGAAGTTCATTAAAAATGTCAGCTCTAGAGCGATGTAGGGTTAGCAAAGAAGTTCTAGATATTATTGTTTATTTAAATTACATTTTTTCCTAGGGTTTAAGAAAATACACAAAATTGTTTTATTAAATATGTTAAAATTAATTAGCTAAGAATGCAAAAATGAAAAATGTAAGATCTGTGTTAAGAGCGCTTTTTTCACGCGATCTTAGCTTATTAATCTTAATATCTTTAATACAATGGATTAAAGCAAGGTAATGCCTGATTCTAATTATTAACTTTAAAATGTTTCATGTTTGTAATTCACACACAATAACACTATCATAAATTACAAAAATAATGAATAAAGTGATTAAAATAAAAATAAAACACATCAAATAACATGTGTATCATCGTCTCGCATAGTTTACCGACGCTACAGTTGCCGGGCGGCAAGCGCGTTACTCAATTGCCATTCGCCATTCGTCAATAGATCGCATCCTCCATCTATAACATGGTTTTTGTGTTGCTGACAAGACTTTACTTTAATCAGTCTTTCAAATGTATAATCAACAATGTTTTCACAATGTTAAGACCATAGTCCTTGAGCATGGGAACTTGTAATAGAACACCCACATTGATATTTTCTAGTCACACAGACGCATCGCGCATAGTTATATACGCACCTTGGACATTAATAAATAACTTTTGGTGCTTCGCACAAGTTACTAATCCATCTCGCGTTCGTCTTCGTATTATTAAAAACTCGCATTGTATGTAGCCATTTGTAATTTATTCTGTGCCATTTGATTGTCGCATGGCGAAGTCCGCGAGCCCGTAGTGAATAGCCGACAGCAAAGGTTGGGGTCAGAGTGTAAGCTTCCTAGGTATTATGTTAACTACTATTTTTATTTATTATTTATGAAGAAATTTAAAATATTATCAATGTTTTGTGTGATATGGAAAATGTGGGTTTCATAGATGATCTTTTATTAAAAAATAAAGGTCAATACAGATTAAAACAGTCGCAGTGGTTTAAACAATTTATACAGTATGTAACAAGCAACCCGTTGGTCGTTTATTATGATAATGAAATTTTTTTGGTTGCTATAAATGGAATTTTATTGTTTCTAATCAGGTAACTTACTAAATTTAATATTTTTTAAATGTTATTTGCATCTGAACTAAACGACACGTGCCGACACACCTACGGCCACTGTGAGGTCTCTGACACGGCCGCTACAGCATTTTTTAAAGCTAGCCGTTGCGCGGCGCGCGCACCCCCAAGGTTTTTCTGTGAATAGTCCCCTCAACAGTATCTTTCAATATGTTGGATCATATCTTATATGTTGCAACCATTGGGGCTATATTTTACTGCCAAGGAGAAATAATTTACTTAATGTGCTTTCTTAAAATATATGGGTATAATGAATGAAGGATTTTTCTCGTTAAGTGACTTCGTAAAATGATTTTCGTAAGATATTTTATAATACAAAATAAATATGAATATATTAAACATTATTAGGTATTCAAGAAGGGATATGGAATTTTCATAAACTGCCAGCACATTATTAAAAATATTTTCATTATTATTTCTATTATTTTTAAATTTAAAGTTTCTGAGAATAACTTTATCTAGAAAAAATTACTGGAAATTACTATTATACTTCGCTTTTAGCACTAATGTTATAATAATATATAAATTTAGTTGAGAAAAACATTTTTATTATACTTTATTGTATAATATTGTAGTAGTATATATATATAGCCCTCACGACTATATATATTAGAGTTAAGTTAAGAATAGAGAGGAGTATAATTAAAGTTCTTGTACAAGCAACACGTCTCCTATTTATTAAAAACCTTCAACATTACATGGCGACCCTGCCAGGCGGTGCGCTGCGACAATGCACGCACTGCCAGCCTACTACATAAAAGAAGAAAAATATTATAAGAAATCTAAATTAAATTATGAAGGGCTTGTTAAGAAGATTGACAATAAAAAAATAACAAAGAGAACATAATACCGGATGTGACAAATAAAATTTAAATTATGAATATAAGAAGAGACAACAATTTTACTTATATTTAAAGAAGATTTTGAAGACCAATTTAGTAAGACAACCAAGAAATGACAAACAAAGAAGAAATGAAGAAAGACCTGAAGAAGAAATTATAGAAGAAGCTCTAGTAACATTGCTATTAAATCAAGATTGACAAGTTTCAAGAAAGAAGATTTCAAGATCCAGAAAACATCTTAATCAAATCTCTCTCGCCTCCTTCACATCTATATACCTACGCATACACGCTCGTCGGTTAAAGGTACTCTTAATTTGGCCCATTTTTAATATAATTACTATATTATTACTTAAATAATGTTATACACAGTTCTGGGGAAAGAAAAATTTTAAATCATTAATTAACAAGTAGGAAAACATTAGTACTTATTAATAGAAAAATTCAAAATGATGTATTAAACCGCAACAATTAATCGGTAAATAACCACTTGTTAATAATAATAATATTCTTTTTTGCAACAATATGGTTGTACAATGGTGTTTAAGTATAATTTAGTTTTACATATTATATTATAGTAGTGTGCAAATATTAATGGTCAAGTAACTATAACAATATTTATCGAAATTTTAACAACACATAAATTATTCAATATTATTCAATTTATATGGTAACTAATTAGTTATGTAACAGCGTCAGAGGAAATACCAACGTAAGATTGTTATTATGGCTCAATGTCATATACTATATTCTGTTATACTATATACATATATTATACTATAATTATATGTTGATATGACCATTAATTTGTCAATCATTATATATTATAAATTATAAATGTTACATCCAATTATCATTAATTTATTTCTGTATTTATGTCCAATTTATTAATTATGACAAGTTTTATATAAAGTAATATTCAATAAAAATAATTTATTACTAAAACAAAATTTAAGTAGGTCGTTACCGTATAAGAGTTCTCCTAATTAAGAATAACAATAATATACAGGTACATAACACCAGCATATCCTTAGATAGGTACACTTCGTAATAAAACGGAAAGGAAATTGATTAAAAAAATGCTATCCTATTATAAAGTTTATATGTCGCCGACCTAAGAGTTTTAATAGTAATATTTCTTAACAGAGTTAAACTTTGACTGACAAAAATATTATCCCATTTTGTACAAAAATTAACAAGGATGTATTTAAAAGGTGTGAGGAATGAAAGAAAGGAATGTTCAAAAGTGTGAATATGAATGATTGGGTTGCTAAGTTTCGTCAATATTGGACTGATCACCCAAATATTGATGAATGCTTTAACTCCTGGTATGGAATTCATTATGAACGAGAATAATGCAAGTTAGTATAGTAAGTGGAGCATGCAAGTCTATAAAAGTAATCGATAGAGTCAAATAGATAATAACATGTTAATAAGGAATACGGTAGTGTATAAATAAAGAATGAAATAAGAGTTATGAAGAGAATAAAAATAAAGCAAAAGTTTATCTTGATATAATATCAAAGGAGAGATACGGGAACGTCTATCACTGGTATAGCATATAGTCCTCGAGCAGGGTATGTTTCCATGATTGGATGATAAAATCGGAGATAACGGGTACTAGGAACAATACCTTCAGTACAAGTGATGTGAAAGAGTTTACTCATATTAGTACTGTTGGGGACCAGAGAAGTCTTAAATTTGTTACCCTTAATAATGGTACATTGAGGTCGTATCCTTCATTGGATCATAGTGTGAACTTAGTTTCCTCCGTGACAATTGTTGGAGTCTTTTAAAATGACTTAAACGTTGACCTCAAGGTTGTGCACAACCCAAGGTACAGTTTTACCTTGATATAGTATGATTTAAAAGTTTATGTACCAATAAAATAAAATGAATGTAATGAAAATGTAATATAGTACCCAAGTAAATGGGGGGCCCATATGTATAAAGTACCCGCATGATAAACATCATGAAGTAAAATATAAATGAAGTGAATTAAAACTCCGATTCCCGGTATCTAAATAATAAATAAATATATAAGTGAATAGAGAGAAATAAAGCTCGGTAAAGGTCAAATATATCACAAAAAAAATTACGTACAAGAATTATGGAAAAGAATTATAATATAAAGGCCTAACAAACGAAAATAAGGAATAAGGTGATCCCCGACCAAATCTATAAAGTTAGATAGGCAATTATTTGCATTTCTGTATTAGCTATTAATGCTGTCCAAAATGCTACTAACACGTTACACATGTAATAACTATAGGGATCGATGGACACAACTACACGTAAACAAAAAATAATAATATTAATCAAATACAATAAACATTTCATAATTTTTATATGAATTTACGAGATTTTTCATATTTATCCTTAAATTTTTGAAACTCTACCTTAAATTTTTGTTTATGTAAAATTTTTACATTTTAAACTATATTAGGTATATTATATTGCTTACTATAGTCAAAACCAAAGTGTGTAGATAAGCTGTTATTATGTAGTAATGTAATAGTATTTTTTTCTTTATAAAAGACAACGAAACCTTAAATTATGTTATCTGCTTAAAATACAATTGTCTTTTCTAATGTTAATAAATATTTTGTTAAACAAACTTTAGCTGTGTACCTAATAATGTATTCTTTTTTTTTTATATAAATTTCTGTCTTAATTAAGATAAACATATTCCTTAGAAGTCATGAAATAATGAATTTTCGAAATTATAAATAACTTAAATAATAAATATTTATTAATGTACCTATGTAAAAGCATTATAAAATTGCATGTAACCATCTATATTAGAGGTATAAACTATTAGGCAAGATAAATTAATTTTATTCACGATATCATTTTAATGCATTGTTAAAACTAGGTACCATTATACGACGTAATCAAAAACGTTCCCATAAACGTACTCAGAAATTTAAAACAAAGGTGTCACAAATCGCTTACGCGGCTGGGATCGCAACATGTATTTTGATCTGTCTATTGTTATGTTAACGAAAATGATTAGGTACATTGCTGCATTGACTTCTTTGTTCTGGATATCTTAATATGAAATGTAACAAACTATTTTCGGTATAATATTGATTGAACTATCAAATCATAAACTTTATCCATTACAATTTATTATTTTCTGGGAAAATAGTACAGTAATGCCAACTTACTTGTGTGGATTATGAAAATAATTACTTCATTTAATATGATTTAGAAACTCATTATACTATGTTTACAACTAATTAATTTAAATTTTGTTGTGCCCATAATATTGTGAGCCTCAATCCTGACTGACAACGATATACCTACCTAAATATTATATGAGACTATGTGATATAAATTTGTAATGCCTGTAAAATTATACCAGATGTCCGAATTTCTCAAATATTTACTATATTGCCTAATAATGTCAAATATGTATGTTGTATGTGTGCATGATACATCATACCAAATCTATTGTGATTGAAATTACTATGGGACAGGGGATCTGGCCACCGACGTACCCATAGAATATACCTGTTTTGACTTTTGTAATTTATATTCTTATTAGATTTAAGTTTAATTTTGATTTTATAGTTAAAAAAAAAAAACAAATGTAATCATTTCTTTTTTATTTATTTTTTTGTCGGTGGGAGGTGTAGTGTAGTATATATATAGCCCTCACGACTATATATATATTAGAGTTAAGTTAAGAATAGGGAGGAGTATAATTAAAGTTCTTGTACAAGCAACACGTCTCCTATTTATTAAAAACCTTCAACATTACAATATAAATATATTTATAATATATTTTATTGTATAAAGTTTAAATTGTGACTTTAAATTTAAAAATAATAGAAATAATAATGAAAATATTTTGTAATAGTGTGCTGGCAGTTTATGAAAATTCCATATCCCTTCTTGAATACCTCATCATTACAGCCCTTCACAAGTCCACTGCTAAACATAGGCCTCCCTCAAGGAATGCCACAGCACGGTCCTGAGCCACCTGCATCCATCGACATCAAGACATGCAGGAAGCATGTCTTACCAGGTCGTCACTCCATCTAGTGGGGGGTTGCCCTACACTTCGCCTACCGGTACGAAGCTGCCACTCGAGAACCTTTTTTCCCCATCGGTTGTCGGTTCTTCGAGCTATATGGCCAGCCCATTGCCACTTCAGCTTACTAATCCGTTGGGCTATGTCGGTTACTCTGGTTCTACTGCGGATATCCTCATTTCTAAGTTTGTCACGCAGAGAAACTCCGAGCATAGCCCTCTCCATAGCTCGCTGAGCGACCTTGAGCGTCCTCATACGGCCAGCAGTGAAGGACCACGTCTCAGATCCATAAGTCATCACTGGCAACACGCACTGGTTGCACAATGTAGTTTTCAGGTTTTGAGGTATACCTGACGAGAAGATGTGTCGTAATTTCCCGAACGCTGCCCAGCCGAGTTGAATCCGTCATTGACCTCTCGGTCGAAGTTGGACTTACCTAGTCGGACTATTTGTCCTAGGCAAACATACTCGTCAACAACTTCGAGCTTAGTGCTCCCAACAACTACCGGCATAGTTGTGACATGGACACTACACATGATCTTTGTTTTGTTCATGTTCATCTTAAGACCTATCCGTTGGGAGACACTATTGCGGTCATTGAGCATAGTGCTTAGGTCCTCCAGCGATTCTGCCATAAGAACTATATCGTCGGCAAATCGAAAGTGAGTGATGTACTCGCTATTGATGTTAATACCGTATCCTTTCCAGTCCAGTAGCTTGAAAACGTCTTCCAATGCAGCAGTGAAGAGTTTCGGAGATATAACGTCACCCTGTCTTACACCTTTCTGCAGTTGGATAGGTTTCGTACTCTGGTTCTGTACTCGGATAGCCATCGTAGCCCTACTGTACAAACACTTCAGCACTTCGATATACCGACAGTCAACTTGGCACCGCTGAAGGGACTGTAGCACCGTCCAAATTTCGACCGAATCAAAGGCTTTCTCATAGTCCACACGCAAGGCAAAGTGGTAGATTGTACTCTTCTGTCTTCTGTACAATTTGCCGAAGGGTGTGTATGTGATCCATGGTACTAAAGCCTCTTCGGAAACTGGCTTGTTCGGGAGGCTGGAAGTCGTCCAGTCTGCGTGCGAGACGATTCGTAATGACTCTCGAAAACAGCACGTAGACGCGGCTCTGAAGGGAAATCGGTCTGTAGTTTTTCAAGAGAGCGTTGTCGCCTTTCTTGAAGAACAAGACCACCGCACTTCTGCTCCATGCCTCCGGAGTAGTGCCCCACCATGGAGGACGGAATTAAAGAGCTTCTGAAAGGAATTCAAGTACCGGTTTTCCATCCGCTTTCAGAAGCTCCGCTGTAATTCCATCCTCACCTGGGGCCTTGCCGTTTTTAAGGTGCTGGAGAGCCATTCTAATCTCGCTCAGACTGACGTCCGGGATATCATCGGAATAGTGTCGGATAAGACTCGCTCTTCGATCGGTACTCACACTTTCGTGTGGCTCCAACGATGACGTGTACAGCTGCCCATAGAACCTCTCAATCTCACTCAAAATCTTAGGTGTCCCGGAAACGATGCTGCCACACTCGGTCTTCAGCTTTGACAGTTGGCTCTTTCTGGCAGACAGATCTCTGGCAAAGACTTTGGAGCCTTGGTTCCGCTTGATCGCTTCTTCAATACAAGCTGTATTGTAGTTGCGTAAGTCCCGCCGCATGCATTGGGAGATCTGTCTATTCAGTTGCCTGTATGCTGTCAAATCTGTTGAAGACTACTCCCATGAGAGAGACTAACAGCCATGAGATTAAGAGTGTGATTGCAGAGTTTTTCTGTTCTTCTGCGGCGGCTCTTGCAGAACTTAGCTCCGACCGCATGGACAGTTTCCACGAGCTTATCATTTATATTGTCCACTTCATTGCAGTCTTCTAGGCACTGAAAACCGTTTTGTAACTCGAGCTGAAGGGTTTCAGGACTTTGGATTAGAGCACGAGGGGGACGGAGCGTTGACTTCATTAGACGAGACCTCTCCAACTTAACGTTTAGGTTCAGTGTACCTCTAACCATTCGGTGATCGCTACCAGTTTTCACACTCGCGATCACTGAGACATCACTGAACAGTTGTCGTCTGGGCATAATAATGAAGTCAATCTCATTTTTTGTCGAACCGTCGGGGCTCGACCAGGTCCACTTCCTGTGGGGCCGCTTCTGGAAGAAAGAGTTCATCATAAAGAGTCCCTCTTTCTCCATGAAGTCGGCCAGCTGCTGGCCCCTTGAGTTCCGTTGCCCTATTCCAAATTTCCGTGCGTTATCAGAACGCACTTAACGGGGACCACAGAGTTCTTATTACATATTGTATTTTTTCTGCACTAATGAAAAGCCATAACGTCAGAGGACAGGATAACTGACTAGATAACTTCTATATTATAAATATTCGTTATCAATCTAAATTTAACTACTGCAATAATAACCCCGGCATAAGGTATTATTAAAATAACCTAAACATCATAGTAATCGGATGGTAACCACAACAAAGAACACGACGAGTCAATCAGGACAGGACTGTTCCAGAAGATCTGAATTGATATCACAATGGGTGGACCCCTCAGAGGGTAACCCAATAATCAACAATTCACTCAAGGTCCAGATCATAGATCCGCACTGCACGGTTGAGTCGAGTCCTAAAATAAGACTTGCTTGCTTAGCTTTCCGAGTGGTTCATATGCTTACATTATTAATTTGATTTTTTATCCTAATAATTTTCTTTGCGTTTTCCCATATTATCTATCTGAAATTTTATCTGATAATCACAAAAACAATACATAAAAAACTCACATACCTAGTTAGTCTACCTACTCGAAGAAGACAAATAATTTTAGCAGTCATGTCCGACACTCGCGACCCACCCTTATGCTAGGTCAAACAATAGATGTATTGAATCGACTCAAATCGACGCGAACTACGAACGGACCTGCAGTCATCTCAAAAACTGACACGGGACTAAATTTTTACACGCTGTTCTCTAATATAAAGCGAATTACGGCAGGCTAACTGCTTCATACTAAAACTTGTGGGCAGCGGGGAACGATTTCTGCTAAAAAATGAATGATGTTTAGGCTTAGATTTTTGCTTTTTGGTTTGAATTAGTAAAAAAAAAAGTTAATAGTGAATGTATTATCTACAACGTGGCACTACAATGGTGACTTTAATTTAACATACATATACGTTTTCACATTTTCGTTTCATGAAGAAATAATATTCTCATTAAACGTTATTATTTACGGATTTATTTAAATTTTTAGAAAATCGCATCTTAGAGCAACCTGTACTTAGAGAACTGTCGCGCAGCGGTCATTTGCCGGGGTCACGGATAATAACATCGCATCATTGAAATTAAAATGAATAAGCAATACTATTGAAGGAAAGAGACATCCCTCTGTTGGCGAGTGGGCGGCGCAAGCGACGTGCGCCTCTTTATTAATTTGCTACTAATCCTCGCACTATTGTAGGAGCTCTTAAGCGCATCTGCGAAAACCGGCCAGAGGATCCTAGGTCTCAACGCCCTGATCGACCGCCTACACGACAAAACCCAATCCAGTTAACTGAAAATGTGATATAATATTTCGAAGACCAACCCAAATCTAGCCTCCGCCAGAGCGCTAGGCATTTTCAAGTCCATCACAGAACTGTCCATAGGATATTAAAGCGCGAAAAGTGACACCCATTCAAGTTTAGAAAAGCACATACTCTGCTATCGCGTGATAAATTAATAAGAGTGAATTATTGTTAGTGGTTACTGAGTAAAATTGAAGAGGACAGTGACTTTCTTTCCCAAATTTGTTGGAAATACGAAAGCACGTTCACAAGAAACGGCATGTGGAACCAGCACAATCTGCACCATTGGGCACCCAAAACAAAATCGCGCGTTTGGCGGGAGTCATCCCATCAGTACAGATTTTCGGTAAATGTTTGGGCAGCTATTCACGATGACAACATCATCGGACCCGTATTCATTGATGGGGCTTTGAACGGAGAAAGGTTTGTTAATCTACTAAATTATACGGTGTCAGAATACACAAACAACCTAAACGTCCATCGATACAAACGAATGTGGTACCAATTAGATGGCGCGCCAGCACACTCTGTAACAACAGCCAGGCAGTGGCTAAATAACACGTTTGGTGCACAATGGATTGGTAGATTTGGACCTCGTAGGTGGCCAGCAAGATCGCCAGACCTCACGCCACTCGATTTTTTTTTTCTGGGGATGCATCAAAGACGATGTGTACGCGGAGAACGTGGATTCGGTGGAACAATTACGCCATCGAATAATAAATGCCTTTGATAAATTGAGGAAAATGGCTATAAGTGACAATTTATTTTCAAATGTGCGGGAAAACATGAAACGCCGTTTAGCTCTTTGTATCCGCCAACACGGTGGTCTCATTGAAAATAAGAAAATTGAAAATAAAGATAAATAAAAGCAGTGATTAGTGATGACAGTTATAACTAATAGTAACAAGAGAGGGTGATATGATAAGTGTTTGACTAAGCACCTCCGCTGTAGGTACCACTTGCCCCGCCGCCGCTCGGTTTCTCTGACAATAAGCCGTCAAAGAATCGGACCGATCACGAGTAGGTACAAGCGCGCAAAGCGACGCGTTGCCGTTCCGATTTAACGTAAGCCAGCTAGGTAAGTAATTTCATGTATGAATTTTTGCAAGGGTGATCCCAATTTTAGTTACTTCTTTATTATTTAGTTTATTTAAAAAAAAATTTTTTTCTAATTTACGAGTTCTTTTAACCTATCAAAATTAATATGATTAATGAGCACTAGTCCTACCCATACCCTAAAGTCACCATTGTATCGGCCACGTTGTATAATTCGGTTAATTTCGATTAATTACCGGTAAATATATCGCTCCTTCAATTACTGGTTAAACAAGTAACCGGTTTTTATTAAATTCCGTAAAACGTAAAAGTAATTATGAATGGGATAGGTAGATTCACGTTGTGAGGTGCTTATGCCGTGTCGCCGCATGCGGGCATACTTATGGTCAATTATCTGCCTTTAAGCGACACGTTCTTTCACTCGCGATCAGAGTGTCTAGTGGAAGCTTGGCATTTACGAAAAACGTGAAAGTATTAGAGAAGTATTCGCGCAAAAAAGAGCCCGGTGGAAAGGCAGTTATTGTGTTTGATTTATTCGTTAAGACTGGACTTGTCTCATACGAAGAAAATAATTTATTTTTGTGTATCGGTTGTTTATTTATGATGATTTATTTATGATGGGGAGAAAAAAAGTAAATAGAATTTGTTCCATGTTTACGTTTTAACAGTGGTAGAGCCACGCGGCAGCTTTTGATGTCGCACGGATGGGCTGGCCCGAACCAGGGTGATATCACGACCTCGCAGAATACCATGAATGGTAGCGGAATCAAACAAAAACTACCCTAGGAGGGTAGCAAACACCCCTGGTGGCGGAGAATCCCTCAATGAGCATCCACGCCCAAGCTACCCTACACTTCCTGAGCGTGGGTGCTTAGGCTGCCCCGCGTATACGGGGGGGGGGGACGAAGCCAACCTTTCTCTTTTTAACCGAGACTCAGGTGTCATTATCCCCGTGTCTACGGGTGCCTCTATAGGTCCCATAGCGGTAATGCCGAAACAGACCGACTCATTGAACACGTCTAAATGGCTACAGATTCTTTGCTACAGCAGAGATCGTTATCCTTGGCGATTTTAACGCCCACCGCGTCGAATGGCTCGGTTCACGTTTAACCGATCATGCGGAGAGATCTGTTTATGACTTTGCCTTGGCATATGGTTTCACACAGCTGGTTACTTCGCCTACTCGGATGTGGAGGATTATGCACCTTCCCTGTTGGACCTTCTGCTGACCTCTCATCCGGACGGATATCAGATTTCTGAAGACGCGTCTCTTGACTCCTAGGACCATTGTCTTGTCCGGTGTGTGGTGCCACTCACGCTCTCCTTGCAGTTGCGTTCTGCAGGCTGTCGCCGTGTTTGGCATTACAGGTCGGCGGATTGGGACGGAATGCGGTCTTTCTTTTCATCCTACCCTTGGGTGCGGGTTTGATTCTCGCTGGACACTCCCAGGGTTGTTGCCGATTCTGTTGCATATCCTGAAGTATGGAACTTTTTATTCCAACTTCTGTGGTGCCCATCGGAGACAGATCTCAGCCAAGGTTTGGTCGCTCCTGTAAAATAGCATCACACTATAAGCAGGAGTGCTACCGGGCATAGACTGACGCATCAACATCTCGGGATGTAAACACCAGCGCTCTTAAAAAGAAGTATAATTCCGCCTCCAGGTCCTTAAAAAAGTCATTGCCAAGGCAAGGTCAGAGCACATCGGCAGAATTGGCGAGAAGCTAGTTCGCCTTCCTTCGGGAACCCGTGCATTCTGGTCTCTTGCCAAGGCTGTCTAACGGAACTTCTGTCAGCCATCTCTTCAATCTCAGCACGTTCCTCTTTGCGTCCAACTCGACTCTCGATGACGGGGGGAACACACCGCCGACCATCCCGCGGTGTGATTGCTCCATGCCGGATGTGCGGTTTACACAGCGCACGGTTCGCAAAGCAATCCTCTCCCTGGACGTCAACAAGACGAATGGGACTTATGGAGTCCCATCCATTGTGCTGAACACGTGTGCTCCGAAGTTGGCACCGGTTTTAACGCGTCTTTTCCGGTACTCCTACTCCTAAGGTGTAGTTCCGAATTCATGGAAGACAGCTTTGGTCCACCCAATCCCTAAAAAGCCGTCCGCTCCTCCTTCTTCTCAAAAATAATGGAATCTATTGTAAACGGTTTTTGTCGGGGTCGATCAGCTGGTGATCTTCTGGTCTACCTAACTCACAGATGGGCGTAGGTAGTAGAGTCTAAAGGGAAGGCATTGGCCGTTAGTTTGGACAGAGCGAAGGCCTTAGATCGTTTCTGGCACAAAGCGCTTCTTTCGAAGTTCTATTCCTATGGGCTTCCCGAGAAATTGTGCAATTGGATCAACAGTTTCCTTGCTGATCGGCGCATCAAGGTTGTAGTAGACGGTGCATGCTCTGATTATAAGCCTATTAAGGCTGATGTTCCACAAGACTGCGTGCTATCATCAACGCTATTTCTTCTGCATATAAATGATATGTTGCAAACTGGTAACTTTCATTGCTATGTGGACGACAGCACTGGTGATGCTTTATATACAAGCCGTGCCAATATATCTCGGGAAAACGTCGCCGAGTACCAGAACAAACTTATGTCTGAAGTCGAGTCTGCGCGTTTATCGCTAAAAAGAACCCCTTTGTCGTACCTTCACAGTTTCAAGGCACTCCCTTGCTGCCTTAGCTAGCATCGGAATCGTCGGCGTCGACATATTGAATAGTGTGCAGTTTCGTGGTCACTTGGAAGGGAAGGCAAATTGGCCTCTAAAAAGCTTGACGTGCTCAGCAGAGCGGGGCAGTATTTCATGTCGGCACATCGCTTGCAACTTTACAAAGTGCAAATTCGGCTTCACATGGAATACTGTTCTCGTCTCTAGGTCGGGACACCCCAGTGCCAGCTCCTTCCATTGACCGCATCCAGCGCAGAGCGGTTCGAATCGTTAACGTCCGAGTTCTTTCTGATCGGCTCGATTCACTGGCACTGCGTAGGGATATTGCATCCCTTCGCATTTTCTATCACATCTACCACAGGGAGTACTCTGAGGTTCGGATAATTCCAGCCGCCATATTTCACGAACGCATATCGCGTCAAAATTCACAATACCATCCTTTCCATCTGGATGCTTGACGGTCCACCACTCTGCGTTTTACAAGGAGTTTTCTTCCTTTTTTTTTATAGGATAGGGTGACAAACAAGTACACAGTCCACCTGATGGTAAGTGGTTGCTGTGGCCCTTAGACATCTACACATATTCTCGTTTGCGAATCAAAATGCAGATGCGTTGTCACCCGTGAGGACTAAGATGGAATGCCTTTCTTCCAGTAAAAAGGGTCTCCGGTTCTCTAAACTCACCATACGAAACACTGCAGTGTTAAGCTGCTATTTTACGCTGATATTTTGTGAGAGCGTGGTCCTTCCCCGGTCGAGCGGTTTATTCGTGCTACAGCTATACTACTAATATAGCTGCAGCATGGCTCTACCACGTATAAAACTAGTAATTTCTTAAATAATTCCTTGTTCAACTTCTCTGTGGAATTGTTTACCACCGGCGATTTTTCCGGACCGATACGACTTAGGGACCTTCAAGAAAAGAGCTTACTCCTTTCTAAAAGGCCGGCAACGCACCCAACTTTCATAATATGTATTTAGTAAAAATCTGTTATTTTGACATTACAAACAGATACTTCAATTTCATTTATTTAAATAGATTTATTTCCATATTCGTAAAGTATGAAAGGTTGTAAAAAATTCCAAAGCGATCACTATATTATTTTGATCTTGAGGCGTGAGAAAACTTAGTTGCACTTTTAATCATTCTCTTTTATAATTCAATACAAGATCGTAAATATCAATGTGATTTATACTGTTGAGTATCTAGTTAATTGGGAGTTATTAATAATTACTGTTAGTAAATGACAGGAATTTTCAGTATATGTATTTGGTGACAGTCGACAGCAAAATATAGCCGATTTTAATCATAATGATTTGTTAGATTCAAATTATTATCTTTCTTTATTAACTTCTGTATCAATAAAGTCAATTTCTTCTATGTGGTTACCTTCTACTCTATTTAAAATAAAAAACTAATATTTTTAGTAGCATCTTGTACGTATACAACATGGTAAGATATGCTTCAGTTCCTCATTAATGAGATGTGAAAAATTGTAATTTCTTTTATCCTGTTCGACTTTAGAATTCTCTGAACATGACAAATAAATTTTTTATCGTGTAAAGACACGACTTCTAATTAAACTTTATTTACCTCAGAAGTCGTAATTATTAGTGTTTGCAAAGACCGAGATAGAGGTTGGTTCTAATCACGAGCTTCTAAATCTAAAAAATCTGGTGATCTGCCTCACTTCAGTCCTAAAAAGAACAAATATTATAATATATAATTTCATCAAATTTAAAAAAAATCGTGTTTTCTGTTAAGAAAATTCATCATTTATTGTTATACTATGTATATATTACTAAAACTAAAGGCATTGAATTAAAAATGCAAAGCGTAATTTAGTTTTTTTAATTTAGTAGAAAACTACTATTTGTTATAGATTTTAAACTAACTTCCCGCTGAATTAGAGAAATGAAACTTTTAAAATAGCTTAGAATTAGAAACATGGTAAAAATGGACGCGATTCTGAATTATAATTACTTATTTTTCTTTTCAGAAATATGATATTTATAGGAGACGACAGCGGTTATTTGTCGAAATGGAGCAGATGGCATCTAGACCATTTAGTCAAGTGTGTGTGGAGCTAGAAAAGGGAGGTGGGAGTAAGTGATGAACATACACTAATAAATAAATACTGTTTCATGTAAAGTGAAGTTCATAATTGCCTGGTAATATTGAAATTCTTCTATGATATTGTCATAAAACTATGATAATTTATTTTTAATTTCATCTACAAAATCTCATATTCTGAAATTCTAGTTTTTGTTTCACAAATATAAAAAAATACAGTC
Organism: Parnassius orleans; assembly: GCA_029286625.1. Lineage (NCBI taxonomy): Eukaryota > Metazoa > Arthropoda > Insecta > Lepidoptera > Papilionidae > Parnassius > Parnassius orleans. Next base: position 3,474,236 of record JAGSMP010000089.1, read on the forward strand.
GAAGTAGCCGACATAAAGTGGGTGTTTTGGCGCAGAATGAGGTCATTTACGATATTTTCTGCCACCAGGGTGGCATCACTTAGGAATGAGGTGAAATATTTGGCAGATTTCATGGCGTGGATGTTAATTTGTTATAAAAATATTTCTTTCTGTAATATTAGTTATATTTTATATTAATTACATTAGAAATGAATAAAACAAACTCTATGTATTCCTAAAAGTAAAAATAAAAAACTAGTTTTAAAAAAGAGAAAACTACTGAGGAATTGTTTTGTCTATTTACTTTAGAAACCGATAAACTTTTATTTAAATACAATTTTGTCAATTATATGACTTTTGTAATAAAAAAAAACATGTGTGTAGTTCACACGCAGTAGAAGTGAAACCTTCATAAAAGGAGACCGATATAATAGGAAACACTGTATACTGTATGTATGTTTTAACAGTGGTAGAGCCACGCCGCAGCTTCTGCTGTAGCACGGATGGGCCGGCTCGAACCGGGGACCTCACAGAATACCAGCGTAAAGTAGAAGATTTGCTTCTGCGTTTCGCTTGGTGAGTGCAGGCCTCCCACCATAACATAGTAGCGGAATTCAAAAAGAAAAGACTACCTCAGGAGGGTACTAGCACCCCTGGTAATGGAAAATCCCTCACTGAGCATCCACGGTCAAGCTACCCTCTTCTTCCTGAGCGTGGGTGCTCAGGCTGTCCCGCGTATTCTGGGGGGAGCGGGTAATCCACTAACACTGCACGGGGCAAACAGAATGATAAAACCATGGCGAACCCTGCCACGCTATCCGTGGACTTCTGCAACATCAGGGGACTTCACTCGAACCTTAACGCCCTCCACTACCATCTGGAGACGGCGATGCCGGCCTTGCTCTTTTTGACCGAGACGTAGGTGTCCTCTCCGGCTGATACTTCGTACCTGTTCTACTCGGGGTACAAATTAGAACACTTCTTTGTGCACCGGGCTGGAGTTTGCGTATACGTCAGAGAGGATATCTGTTCTCGACACCTCGGCAGTCTTGACCTGTCCATCCTTTGGCTGCGTGTAGACAGCGACGACCATCCCCGCGCCCTACGGGTGCCTCTATAGGTCCCATAGGGGTAATGCCGATACCGACCGACTCATCGACCACGTCCAAATGACTACAGATTTCTTGCTACAACAGATCCCATCCATAGAGATCGTGATACTTGGCGAATTTAACGCCCACCACGCCGAATGGCTGGGTTCACGTTTAACCGACCCACGGGGAGCTCTTTTATGACTTTGCCTTGGCATATGGTCTGACACAACTGGTTACTTCGCCTACGCGGATTCCAGATCTGGAGGATCATACACCTTCCCTGTTGGACCTTCTGCTGACCTCTCATCCGGACGGATATCAGGTTTCCGTCGACGTCTCGGCTCTTCGGACCATTGTCTGATCCGGAGTGTGGTGCCACTCACGCTCGCTCCCTTCGCGGTTGCGTTTTGCAGGATGCCGCCGTGTTTGGCATTATAGGTCCGCGGATTGGGACGAATGCGGTCTTTCTTTGCTACCTACCCATGGGGGCGGGTTTGCTTCTCGCCGAATGATCCCAGCGCTGTTGCTGACTCTGTCACTGATGTGGTACCCATCGGAGGCAGATCTCATCCTTGGTTTGGTCGCTCCTGTAAGACTGCATTACGCAGAAAATAATGGAGTCCATTATTAACTGCCAGCTCATGCGGTACCTTGAGGAGCCCGCCAGTACGGTTTTCGTCGGCGTCGCTCAGCTGATGATCTTGTTGTTTTCTAATACACAGATGGGCGCAGGCGATCGAGTCCAAGGGGGAGGCTTTGGCGCTTAGTTTGGACATAGCGAAGGCCTTCGATCGGGTTTGGCATAAAGCGCTTCTTTCGAAGCTTCCTTCCTATGGGCTTCCCGAGAAATTGTGCAATTGGATCACCAGTTTTCTGGCTGATCGGAGCATCAAGGTCGTAGTAGACGGTGCAAGCTCCGATTACAAGTCTATTAACGCTGGTGTTCCACAAGGCTGCGTGCTATCACCAACGCTGTTTCTTCTGCATATCAATGATATGTTGCAAACCGGTAACATTCATTGTTATGCGGACGACAGCACTGGTGATGCTTTATACACCGACCGTGCAAATATTTCTCGGGAAATCATCGCCGAGTACCGGAACAAACTTGTGTTTGAAGTCGAGACTTTTTTGAACAAAGTCTCGAATTGGGGGCGACTAAATCTAGTCCAGTTCAATCCCCAGAAGACACAAGTTTGCACGTTTACCGCTAAAAAGAATCCCTTTGTCGTGTCTCCTCAGATTTAGGGTACTCCCCTTGTTGCCTCAGCCAGTATCGGAATCCTAGGCGTCGACATATCAAATGACGTGCAGTTTCGTGGTCACTTGGAAGGGAAGGCCAAATTGGCCTCTAAAAAGCTTGGCGTGCTCAGCAGAGCAGGACAGTATTTCATGCCGGCGGCACACCGCCTGCAACTTTACAAGGCGCAGGTTCGGCCGCACATGGAATACTGTTCCCATCTCTGGGCCGGGGCTCCCTAGTGTTAGCTCCTTCTATTTGATTGCATCCAGCGCAGAGCGGTTCGAATCGTCGGCGACCGAGTTCTTTCTGATCGGCTTGACTCACTGCATCTCTTTGTGTATTCTATCGTATCTACCACGGGGAGTGTTCAGAGGAATCGTTCGGACTAATTCGAGCCGCTCAATTTCACCATCGCACGTCGAGACAGAACTCGAAATATCATTCGTACCATCTGCATGATTGGCGGTCCACTACTGTGCGATTTAGAAGAAGTTGTCTTGCTCGCACAACTTCATTGTGGAATCGAATACCACCAGCAATTTTTCCGGACCGATACGACTTAGGGACCTTCAAGTAAAGACCTACTCTTTTTTAAAAGGCCGGCAACTCCAATATACAATTCCCCTGGTGTTGCAGTTGTTCATGGGCGGCGGTAGTCACTTACCATCAGGTGAGCCGTATGCTCGTTTGCCCCCTCTCATATAAAAAAAAAACAGTATTCTATCTTATTCGCTCGTAGATTAAATCCTATAGATGTATATGTTTGCCTCTTTTTGGTGTCGCTTTTTCGTCGTACTCTAAAGAAGTTTACACTTTAAAAACCTCACCTCAGTCCCAACTAGCGACATCTGAAGGACGGAAGATTATTATGCCGGTGCGGTTGCAGGCGGTGGCGTGCCGGCGCCGGTGGCGCTGGAGCCGTGCCGCGGTGGGCGCGCGGCCGTGCTGTCGCTGCTGGTGCGCCTGCCCACCGGCGGCACGGGCCGCGCGCCGCCGCTCGGCGGCCTGGCCGTCGCCTCCGCGCTCGTCACGCTCGGTCACCACCCGCCGCCGCCCGCCAAGCGCCGGCGCCGCTGACACCGCGCACGCACCGCACGCACCGCACGGTGAGTCGCGCTCGCCCACTACGCACCGCACCGCACAGTGAGTCGCGCTCGGCCACTACGAACCGCACAGTGAGTCACGCTCGGCCACTACGCACCGCACTGCACAGTGAGTCTCGCTTGGCCACTACGCACCGCACGGTGAATTGCGCTCGGCCAATACACACCGCACACCACAATGATTCTCGCTTGGCCAATACGCACCGCACCGCACAATGACTCTCGCTTGCCCACTACGCACCGCACGGTGAATTGCGCTCGGCCAATACACCGCACCGGTAGCGAAGCCTCCATAGAAGCCGAGAAGCCGGGCTTGCCCTATCAAACTGCTCAATCAATAATATCAACTAATAAAATAACTCGTAAACTGTTTCAAACTATTTCAAATTTCCCGCGCGCTTCTCTGTCGCTGTCGCTGACCTGTTCTACACAGGCCATAGATTACTGTATATACACAGGCCTTATAACGTCAACACGCGGCAAAACCGCGCGATTAGGTTGTCATAAAAATTAGTCGTCTCTCTCGCACGCGTGGGCTTTTACCGGGCTTTCGAGAAGACGATCGCTCCCTTTCTAACCTGTGGTAAAATGTTCTATAATGAAATATAACTACGATTGTTTATATAGCAATTTGTTCGTATCGAAAAGCCCGGCTTTTAGTGTGAAGTTAGTCATTAGTCAAGCGCGGGCGATACCTTTGCAAGTTCACTTCACATTTCAATGTTTGCTCTGTGTGTTTACTTGAGCGAATAAATATTGCGAGTTGAAAATTTATGCTTTTTTATAGATTTTTAGTGAAAATGGAGGATAATAGTGTTCCTTGTGATAAATTGAAGTGTGCTAAAGTGCTAATCGGCGAGGAAAAGGTAAAATCGAAAAAGAGAAAAGGTAAATTTTTATAAAACTGCTAAAAACAACAAAACCATATCTTGGGCTTGCCCTAGTTTGGAGTCCTAGCTTCGCCACTGCACTGCACCCCACAATGAGTCTCGCTTGGCCACTACGCACCGCACCGCACAATGAGTCTCGCTTGGCCACTACGCACCACACAGTGAGTCACGCTCGGCCACTACGTAAGGTTCGTCCTCCTTCGTGAGATGAAACATTTATATCATGATGTTTGTTATGTGACGTTATACAACTGTAGCGTTATCTTTTCTTTTTTTTCAGATCAAAACACCAATGTAAATAAGTGCATATCGAGTAAGTACTGTACTGAGTGTGTACATAAGGATATGTATAGTGTTTTGCTCAAAGCCATGAAGTTTGATCCATAATACTCAGCGCCGGTCGCTTATAGCGCCTGATAGGTGGCCATCGATGTGCAAATATTCGTTTACAAATCTGTGGCAACGGAATGACAAAGAAAATTCATTTTATCTCGTTAATAGTCATTTATTTACTCATTTTAAGGCCTTCGATTTTCATTCATATAAAAATAATATCGTCGTACTCGTGTTTGTGACGACAGTTGTTTTTGTTGTCAGTGTTAATATTTTTGATGCCATTAAATTAAATTGTAGGTCTGTGTCGCGAAACGTTTTATAAACTGTTGCTTTACTTATTTTAGTTATCATAATATAAGAGTCGTATATTTTGTAAAGTCTACTTGTGGGAGTGTGAACTCAGACCAATAAATGAAGATAGACATAACACTATGTACGTTTTACTTGACGCCAAAACTATTCTCAACTTCTTGACACGCACACACTCACACATCTTTCTTTCTGTACCAGCCCGTAAAGGTCCAATGCTGGACGCACACATATGCACCTAAAAACATGTTGTTGTTTGCAAATGATTTTAGATACAAATGTGTGCTAAGTTCGTCTTCAAACAATAAGTTGAGCATGGTTTCGGCGTCACTTCAAATTCACAAAGTGTTCTGTCTGTCTTTTTTTATTGGTCTGAGGCTGTGAAATACAACTAAGTTACTTATGACCGTAATATTTATGTTTCAATGATGTGAATGACCATTTGACCCGCCCTAGTATTATTTTTTACATTTATTTAACCCATAAATATTTGACTTTAATAAAGAATTGTTCTCTCTAATTTTTTATAATTTTTATTTATTTAATAGACTAGAAGGATGTTATAAAATATCGTTAAATGTGTCTACCTTATGTTGTAAGAAAATAGTTTTCTATTTATTAATTAGTTCAAAGTAAACAAATTATATAAATTATGTTTACATAGTGAGCTATCACAATGTTATATTTTGCTTAAAATCATTTTCTTCTCTTAATATTTTAATAGTTTGAAAGCGACATAATATAAAATATGAGGAGCTTGCCTCGTTAAGTCAAAAAATGAATTATTATTATTAATATGTATTTTTTTTAAATTTTTGAAGTCTTAGGTATTTGTAAAAATATTCTAATAATTTAAAGAAAATAAATTTTTAATGATTTAATTTTTAAGAATTTTTTTGTTTAATTCATTCATTTTTTCCATAATCAATTCACACTGCCATTCAGTATTTTGTCATTAAGAACCGAAACCTTTTTAAGCAAAGGACAAAATTGTCAAACTTTAATTGACTTAGTTACAAAGAGTCAATGCCACGAAGTAAGTCACGTGCTAAATATTAGAACTTTATTTTGACAACATGTCAAATTACGCGATGACGATGTTGATTTTTAGGTCGGTAATGAGAGACAATCGAGTTTAAACTCAAACTAAACAATGCCAAAATTTGTGGAGTATATGTAGTAGTATTGAATACAATCAAATTTTGATATTGTTGTGTTTTTTTTTTCTTTATTTATTTAGTGATTTTGTTTGTGAACATGTCCCATTATAACTAATTAATCTGCACATACATGCGATATCCGAGGTGGGGGTATATAAAATGCCTTGCGCAATACCCATATTGTACACATTTATCTTGTATATCCTTAATTGTGAAGTTTGAGTGCCTCAATGATACTAACATCTTCCGTCATACAAATTTTAAGATACAGCCTTTATATGATATAAGCGGATTTTATATATGGGGCCGTTCATAAAATACGTCACGCAAAATTTTACCTTTTTTAGACCCCATCCCCCCGCCCCCCTTCGTCACGCTATGTCACGGTTTCTGTGACAATATTACGTCATGTATCGTTTGTTCATGATATTTGGCAATTAATAACAGTACACAAATTTCAATATTTTTAAATATTTATTGCTTGCAATAATAAAATTTTAATACAATAATAAAAATCTGTAGTAACAAACAAATAAATATTTCTGTTATTTATCAAAAGTCCAAGGATTTTCAAATAAAAAAATTGTTTTATAAGCTGCGAACGTCACGTTTTCTTAAGACCTTAAGCGACACCCCCTCCCCCATAGGTGCGAACGTATTTTATGAACGCCCTAGGTATATTAACGAAATTATACTATAATTTTGTGTACACTAATACTTTGATATTGTGGAGCTTGAGGTTAGACTCAAGATTGTCTTTGAATTATAAATCTCGTAGGTTTATGATAAAATCAGGTTTTTGATCAAAAATCTAGGTTTTTTATCAGGAACCGGAAGTAGACAAAGTTATTACTTAATCTTATCATTAACCTGAACAAATCCAGTTTTTTTTATAAAAAAACCTAGACTGATTTCGTTTTATGATAAAATCAACCTAACCTAACCCTAGCTTAAATTTTATCATAAGCCTAAACAAGTTCAGGTTTTTGATTTGTTCAGGTTAGTGATAAGATTAAGTAATAACTTTGTCTTCTTCCGGTTCTTGATCAAAAACCTGATTTTATCATAAACCTGCGCCATATATATTATACCGGCCTTAAAGATGTTAAAAACGTACCGTGCAATTTATACAGTATAAAAGAGTAATAAATAAATAAAAAATAGTATTATTACGTCCAAACTGTATCCGCTAGCACGGCAATTTGTGTATTCAATACAACGATGTGTGATATACTTCATCACAAAGTAGTTTTTAATTGTAGTATACGGAACTGTTGCAAATTCTTTTTATGGAACAATTCAATCATTAATGGCGGTTAGGGAATTTTAGATTTAGGTTATTTTTAGTCATGTTTTAGAAACATTTGTACAACAAACGTGGTAGAGCCATGCTGCAGCTGTATTAGTAGTATAGTTGTAGCACGAATGGGTCGGCTCGACCGGGGAAGGATCACGCTCTCACAGAATACCAGCGTAAAATAGCAGCTTAACACTGCTGTGTTTCGTATGATGAGTGTAGAGAATCGGAGACGCTTTTTACTGTAAAAGAGGCATTCCATCTTAGTCCTCACGGGTGATGATGCATCTGCATTTTGATTCTTTATTGAGGCTAAATGTAGATGTCTATGGGTCACAGCAACAACTTACAATCAGGTGGACTGTGTGCTCGTTTGTTATCCTATACTATAAAAAAAAAATTGTCTAGATAGCACAGTTTCTGGATGGAAATAAAAGAAAATAGTTTTTAGAAGGTTTCTTTAGTCAATGTGAGATTACAAAGGCCACTCTATAAAAATAGTTTGGAGTTTTGCGACGTTCCGTATGACAAAGTTGTAAGTAAATAAAACAGTCACTGTATTACATGTAATTTAAATGTAAATAGTTCAGCTTTTGACGAGACAATGGATATTTTTCTTACGACTGATGTGTAAATCGTGTAAAAAGTCCTACGTATGTATTCTTTTTTTAAAGCATTTATTTTATCGATGTTGTGTCGAATTGAATCGTTAAGACTTCATAATTTAGCTGCTGGTAGCTATAAATTAATGCTTTGCTGTCATTTTAAACATTAATTTTATGGTTATTAATTGGTATCAAATGCATAATTTTTTTTACTGTATTGGGAAGGGAAATTTTGATAACTGACATATATCATTTAAATAAAGTACTGCGGCAAAGTTCTGTTTTGTATAAAACGTCTTATACACGGTCCATCTTGCTGTACGTCCCGCCATGGTCATGCACGTAATTATTGACGTACGTCAAGCCTATTCATTGTCGTTTTGCGTCGTGCGTCGTGCATTACCTTGGCGGGACGTACACGAAGATGGACCGTGTATAAGACGTTCAAGTTTTTTTCTTCTATTTTTGTAATGCATAACTTATTCTATATGACTGCGTTTTTTTAATTTACATTTATTTCGGACACAACATCAAAACGTTCTTAGTTTAAGTATTTATAATCTGTATTATAGTAATAATTATTGTGTAAGTCGTATGTATTTACTAAGATCAGCTTGAATTATTCACGTATGAATATTTGATTTAATATTATATTTTTCTAGTGATACTTCTAGCGTTTTAGCGCTTTCTTTGAGTATTTGAGTCATTGTTTGTTTTTCGCAACGACCTTCCTGTACGGTCAAAAGATTTATAACATGGCCGTAGTCATAATAACGGCGAAAAAACAATTAAGGGTGTCTATTAATTAGACTACTGATTTGTAATTCCATTGTTTACATTGATCCTGATTCGATTTTAGTTAATTTAGTAAGAAACAATGAAGTCAATACCGTAAAATTCACAAATACAATCTGTGCCAAAATAATAAAAAAGGAAAATAATGGTGTAATCATAACTTAGTGTATTGTATAGTCTTTTATATTGTTGTATTGTTTTATTGACAGAATAAAAAACTCATTCTAAATTCTAGATACCCTTATTTATTTTAGTTTATTTTTAATGATTCTTATGTGTCAAATTTCATTTCATAATTACATTATATTTAAATAATTACTATATTCAATGAAATAATTACATCATGTTCAATGTAACTACTTTATATAATATAAGAAGTGACAATTCAGCCGTTTTGAGCAAGTTGTAGAAACGGATATAACAATAGAATGATAATATGCAAATTGAATTCAATTTTTAAAGTTTGAGTGCCTTATGTTAAATTTATTCTTATTATTTATTGAATCTAAATTCATTTTGCTTTTCGCATAGATTACGCTACTGAAAACGGTAACATTGATCAATTTTTATTTTATTTTATTTTACTTAATTTTAATTTTATTTTATTTTACATACACATATTTGTTTCCTCTCTAGTTACGATCTACTTATATAATGTTTTATTTTAATGTTAGATGATGCCTACTAAATAACTAAATTCATTTGCGACATAAGAAAGACATTAGTATAATATTAATTTTATTTACACATCATAATGTAGTATATTTTGACATTTTATTTGATTTTCTATAATGGGAAATCTACCAACTTAAGTAAGTATAAAAAAATATTGCAAAATTCTTAAAACCAGCCCAAGTACAAATTTTATGAAACAATTGAACTTAAACTATTAAAGTAACCTGTTTAACTTACAGTAAAATCATTCCTTTGTTCTATATTCAACTAAGGTAAGAAAAAGTATGACGGATAATAGAATCGGATTTTATGAATGAATTTATCACGTCCCTTTATATAGTGTATAGATGAATTTATAGACTTGGGGACCTTCAAGAAAAGAGCCTACGCTTTTTTAAAAGGCCGGCAACGCACCTGCAATTCCCCTGGTGTTGCAGTTGTTTATGGGCGACGGTAGTCACTTACTATCAGCTGAGCCGATTGCTCGTTTGCCCCCTCTTACATAAAAAAAAAATATATCATGTTAATTGTCACGTGATGAATGCTTAATAAATAAAGAGACGTGTTCCGGCATTGACAGATGTCTTATTTCATTTAGAGTGTATATAGTTCTACCTCAAACTATTTTTGCTCACAATGAAGCAATTTTTACACGTTCCTTTACAATTTTCTGTCATTTTAAACGTTATTCCAATATTGCTAAGAAATAATAATGAGTGTATGATATTCTGTTTAAATCAGTCTTCTATTTTTTATTTCTTCTATTTTCTATTTTTCTGTTTAAATCAGTCTTCTGTTTAAATAAGTCTTCTATTTTTTTCCAAAATTTAAATTGTATACTAGTTAAAAAATCAACTTTAAAGTTTTAGCACTATGGACAATTTGCCAAATACTGGAAAATATAATATACTATACTCATAAATCTGCAATTATTTTAAGGTAACAAGATATTTCTCTACACACAACCAGATATTAGAACAATCATTTCATTTTGCAGATATAATAGTGCGTATTTTATGCAATAAGTAACATTTGTCTTTGTGACCATCGTTTCTCAAACTTTCTTAAAGCTATTCTCCAAAAATGATGTTTGCGACAATTGTCATTTACGTTTTAGATGGCAAGAGGTTCACATTTGAATTATTTTTCGATGTTTATAAATTATCGATTTCAGGCATCTGATTTTAGTATCTATCGTAACGACATATTCTATTTTCGATTTCTATTTTTTTTTCTGTTAACTGTATATCTATAGTATTCTATAAGATTTTTTTCTGGTATCTGTATATCTGTAGTATTCTATAAGAAATTATATTAATCTCGACGATACGTATTTCGCGGTTATTAATTTAAAAGCCAAATATAACTTTTTTTCAAATTATATTTTTATAATATATAAAAGTAAATTAGTCGTCTTGGTTTCTATAGAGTGTGGGTGAAATATGTTTTAATGAAATAGTACATCTTAACTTCTGCATAGCAAATTATTTAAATAAATTGCAGTTGTAGATAGGGGCGTGTATACTATATATACCGTTATTATGGGTATTTCTAAATATAGTTTGTCTAACTACTTACTTTACTTTAATAACCATTGCTTAGTATTTTACATACTTCATGAACTTTAATTAATAAATTAGTTTAGCGACTTAATATTATATCAAGTTTTTTAGTGAGCTATAAGCTATTAGAATGAAATAAAACTTACTTTACCCACACTTTTAGTTGGTAACATAATTATTACTCACAAACGTTTCCACTTTCGTTTAACTCATCCTCTTAGTTCTTTAATCGGTAAATGTTTAATTTCCGCCTTAGATACTGCCAGGTATTACTAGATTGTTTATTTAAATATTGATGTTATTTAGAATTATTTTCTTTCTTTTTTAATTATCACGGTAGATGCATGCGCGAATTACATGCTGAAATTATAAGAACATACCTGTATATGCAACTATTATGTATTACTCCGTAGGTATTAATTGTTGACATCTAATAACATAGATTTAAAGCTAGTAAACCATAAGTGTAACGTGTAACGAACGTTGTAAATATCCTGACATATAAATTATTGTATTTCATAATAAAATAAAAGTGATCAGTTATTGTGGTTTGATTTTAATACATATTTTTTAACCTGTGTAACATACAATATTTGATGTGCGCTAAACCAATCAAATTTCTATGGATACTCAGTAGTCCCTATCATCGACTTAGGTACGCCAGTATATTCTAAGTCTATGGTCTCTATAGTTTCGTCAATATTTGATGTGACAAATGTCATGTACGTTTTAGGTGTCAAGAGGCTCACATTTGAATTATTTTTCGATGTTTACGTTCAGGTTTTAATATCTATCGTAAAGCTACATATTATATTTTAGATTTCTATTCTTTTTTCTTGTATCTGTATTTCTATAATATACTTTACGAATTTATATTCATGTAGACGATACGTATTTCGCGGTTATTCATTTAAAAGCCAAATATTATTTTTTACAAATTATGTTTTTACAATACATAAAACAAATTAGTTATCTGTGGTTTTTCTATAGAGTGTGAGTGAAATATATTTTAACAAAATATTATATGTAAACTTTTTATAATAAATAATTTTTTAGTCAATATTTGATGTGACTATTCCATATACTACTAAGTGTCCATAGAAATTTGTTAAATAACATTCATGATTCCATCTTTTGTTAACTTAATAAACTACTCTACTTAAGAAAACTCGTGTTCCTTTATATAAAAAGTGGATCACCTATGACAAGAAAGTGCGAAAAAGATCATGGTCAAAGGGTAGTCAAGCTCCACAGACTGTAGCCAAACCCAGATTAACACGCAATAAGGTGATGCTGTGTGTATGGTGGGATTGAAAAGGCATTGTTTATTACGAGGTTTGACCGCCGGGCAAAACCATCGATTCGGATGGGCCGGCTCGAACCGGGGTGGTACTACGACCTCACAATACCAGCGTGAAGTAGAAGTTTACTTCTGCATTTCGCCTGGTGAGTGCAGGTGGCCGGAGGCCCAATTCACCCCCTTAACATGGTAGCGGAGTTACTGGTAGTTACTGGAGTAGAACACAAGGAGGATACCCGCACCCCTGGTGACGGAGACTCCCTCGCTGAGCTTCCACGCTCCCAAGCTACCCTACTTTTTCTTAGCGTGGGTGCTCAGGCTGCCCCGCCGTATTCTGGGGGGAGAGGGGGGGGGGGGGCGAAATTCCGCTCAAGTCTAAATCTACTCGGGGCAAGCAGAGCAATAACACAAAGGCAACCCTTGCCACGCTATCCGTGAATTTCTGCAATATCAGGAGACTTCATTCAATATTATTCATATATCTGGAGACGGCAAAGCAAAGCCGATACAGATGTCCTCTCCGGCTGATACATCGTATCTCTCCTACCCGGGGTATAAATTAGAACACTCCTTTGTGCCCCGGGCTGGAGTTTGCGTGTACGTTAGAGAGGGCATCTGTTTCCGACGCCTCGGCAGTCTTGAAGGTACGGACCTGTCCATCCTATGGCTGCGCGTAGACAGCGACGACCATCCCCGCGTCTACGTCATCGTCATCATCATCGTCATCGTCATTGTCATCCTCATCATCATCGACATGATCATCGTCATCGTCACCGTCATGATCATCATCATCGTCATCAACATATCATCGTCATGATCATCATCATCGTCATTGTCATCATCAATGTAATGACTATCCATGATCTTCGTCATGATCATCGTCATGATCATTGTCATGATCATCGTCGTTGTCATGGTCACCGTCATGGTCATCGTTATAGTCATCGTCATCGTCATCGTCATGGACATTGTTTAATTGGCCTTAGCGGTAACATATCTTAGCGGCCACTTTTGTATTCAGTTCTAGTCTTACTAGACTCCTTACGAGATTATTTTATTTTTGTATAGCAATTTCAACCTGTTGGTTGCATAACCTTAGCTTACCAAGTCGAAAATATATATATATATATATTCGCGCATCATATTGAAACTACTGAATCTGTTTGAATGCAATTAGGCATATTTGTTGCTTATTCACTGGGTATTAGGAAGTTTTATCCCGAAAAACACATTACACATTTAATAAAACTACTTTTACGGATTCTATCGCGTTTAATTAACTTATTTTTAAATTCCCGACGTTTCGGGTGCTTTACAGCACCCCTGGTCACGGGGGACTGAGGTGACTGACGTCCCGATGTTAACCCGGAGTACCTTCAGCTTTTTTAATTATTAGTTTTGGTCCGATCTACGCAGAATGAACTTACTGTGTCTTGAAGTCTTGCAGTGATATGTTGGGGTTTAGTTTTAATTGCAGGATCCCAAGCAAGTGGTAATACCCAGCCTCCTTCTCTATTGAAATTAGGATGTTTTGTTTTAAATTTCTATAGCCTCACGTATCATCCTTGGCAGGAATCGATGTTCTTTCGCGAGAATTTGTGGTCTATCAAATTTAATGTATGGCGGGGGCCGTCTAGGATATGATCACAAACTGCTGACTTCCCAGATCGTTGGTGTTTCACGTCAGCTATGTGTTTTATTAGAAATAACCGTGTAATAAAAATATAGTATTACTAGCTGTGCCCCGCGGTTTCACTCGCGTATATCACGCGTCTGCGCCTCGCGACATGCGAACTTCGAGAGAGACATCACGACGGACGGTTGTTGAATTAACAAAGGTTTAAAAATTGAAAAATGTTACTTAAATTACATGGTTAACGTAATTGGTGGTTATACATGGTACAGGTACTGATATAGTCTTGAATACGAAGTGATTTATTTGGATATAAGGATTAATACCAAGGTACGAATAATGTGGCCTAGTTTGTACCGGCGTTACTATTGCATATTTTAACATGAAAAAGTAGTTATTGTGACATAACTGTAATAGTTAGACTATGGTATCGCAAACTTTTTGTACATCACTTTGCTCTATTGTCAATAGTTTCCGCAGCGTAGGCGATATAAGGATTTTTCGGCGTTACTAATGCATATATTAACATGGAAAAGTAGATATTGTGACATAACTGAAGTAGTTATACGTATGGTATTGCAGACTTTTTTGTAGATATTGATACCCTCTATAAAACATTAGTACATCACTTTGCTCTATTGTCAATAGTTTCCGCAGCGTACGCGGTACGATTCTTTTTAGTATTTTCTTCACACCTTGGGTTACATTAACGAAGTTTTCATTCGGATCCCTAACTTTTTGAAAATATTCTATCGCCTATGTTCATCAGGGATAATGTAGGATTCTAATGGTGAAATAATTTTTCAAATCGGTCCAGTAGTTTCGGAGCCCATTCAATTCAAACAAACAAACAAATCTTTCCTCTTTATAATATTATTATAATATAGTGTAGAAGGGTGGATTCGACCAAATACCATGTTACACCAGAGTAACTAACCCTCGAATAATTTTACTCTTTGATCTTACTGTCAGATAAGTTCGTTTGCGTTTTTCCAACACGAACGTGGAGTAGCCAATACTGGGTATTATTACTCTGGAGTTTGTGAATCAATAACAACAATAACTAAATATTGGGTAATAGAGATTATGACCAAATTATAACGGTTAAAAGTGGTTTTGACAAAGAATGTTAGTCAAAACTACTTTCTAATGGGAAATGTGCTGTCCATAACATATTAGTGCGATGTAAAATAATAGTGAAACGACGAGTGAATTAAAAAATTCAACGGTAGAGTCCAACCGCTCTCCGCTTCGTGTTCGAGGTGTGTAATAAGCAGATAGCAGAGCAAAGCGACATACGCCCGTTTAGCAGCGTGTCTATGCGATTACCATCTTACCATCACCTTCCACTTGACCGCATCCAGCGCACAGCGGCTCGAATCGTCGACGACTGAGTCCTTACTGATCGGCTCGATTCTCTGGCGCTGCGAAGAGATGTTGCATCCCTTTGCATTTTCTTTCACAATTACCACGGGAAGTGCTCTGAGGAATTGTTGGGATTAATCTGAGCCGCCAAATTTGACGAACGCACATCACGGTAAAACTCCCGATACCATCCACACCGTCTGGATGCTTGGCGGTCCACTACTGTACGTTTCACTAGGAGTTTTCTTCCGCGTACGACCTCTCTGTGGAATAATTTACCATCGGCGATTTTTCCGGACCGATACGACTTACGGACCTTCAAGAAAAGAGCTTACTCCTTTTTAAAAGGCCGGCACCTGCAATTCCCTTGATGTTGCAGTTGTTCATGGGCGGCGGTAGTCACTTACCATCAGGTGAGCCGTGTGCTGGCGATCACTGTCGGACATTATTTATGGTTTGTGCGAATTTTTCTTGCTTAGTCAGAACCTTTTCTCCTGTATCGTGAAGGTCGTTTACGTACATCTATTGCACATGTGCACTCAGTTCCGTAACAATTATTTGTAGGCCGTACAAACATTGTCGGCCGTGTAGTGGCGGTGTAAGAATATCCATTACCCCATATCGTATCGTGGGTGTCGTAAGAGGCGACATAGGGAAACAATCCGAAGATGGGCAGCGGCGTCTTCCTAATAACAACAAAAAAGCTGTCAGTCGAATGACTACGTTAGAAGTGAAAACTTCTTAGCTTCACAAACATATATATATATATATATATATATATATATATATATATATACATATATATACATATCTGTATATAATATGTATCTGAGCGTGATGGTCACACGATTTCAGTGCTTTGTCCCCATCCCTTGATTCCCAAAAGTGCCCAATTTCAATAATTATTATTAAGGGATCTATCAGAGAGAAGGCGTTCACCTGTTCAAGCGTTCCGCGTTTGCGTCCTGCGTTCGTTGTGTTGTATTACGTTACATAGACATACCCAGGCAGCAGGCATTCTGATTCCTCCAGAGTCAACCAGAACGCACACGTTCGCGCGTTCACTGCTGTTTCGGTGTCCACATCGGAAGGAAGATGGAGACGGAGAAGTTGATTATGTTAGTACGAGAAAGGTGTTTTTTATATGATGTGAAGAATGATGATTATAAAACCGAGGAAATACCAATAATTGCCAGAGAAATGGGGACCGAAATTGAATTATAAAAAACTTCTTCATCAGTAAGCCGTTTACAAAACAGTCTATGAAATTCTCCATCTTGTTCTTTATTCTTATTTACTAAGCGCTCCCAATGTTTCCTTTTCGGTTTTGATGCTGCTAATATCCACAATATCAATAATTCGTCTTCCGCTGAAGAACTATAGTCAAAAAACATGGTGACTGTGGTGGCACCGCGTAGATTGTCCAAAAGCGGGATTCGTGAGCAACTGAATGCTCGAACGCAGAACGCGAACGCGGAACACTTGAACGCGTGACCGCTTCCTGTCTGATAGAACCCTATATCTTCTGTATGACTTCTTTGTCGGCAATGAAGTAAAGAGTTTAAAAATGACATAATAGCTTTCGAAATGATAGAAAAGGAAGAATTCCAAAAACACCATATATAGATATATAGCCTCTTTACAAATTGCAGAAGATTTTGATGTATAGTTTGTCATAGTGTGTAGCTTACTTTACCAAAACATAACCTAATTAGAAAATGTTCATTATACTGTAAACATTTTGAGATTTTTCTGTTAACTTTCGATGAATTTTATTTAATATTATTGTTTTAATTATTTTGTTATATGTACTCGGTAAGTCTTTTAGAAATTATCTAATGTTAGATTTTTCTAATAAATTACTTGAATATTTTTATAAGTATAAACTCAGTAACGTCAAGTGAACGCAATTTCGATTTTAATTTGAAATCAACAAAGCAGTCAAACATAACATATTATTTGAAGGCATTGTCCGAGAGAAGTGATATTTGGCTGTAGGCGGCTTTAGGTTAAAATGATTGAAGCTGCGTAAGTATCAATAGATTACAAAAATGTTATTTATAGTTTTTATGTCCACATTGTCGTCAGCATGACACAGTGGTCAGAGTACGCGGCTCCTACGTGGTGGGTATTCGTTTCAAAACCCAGTTGGATTCAACATCTAAAAACATAAACACAATTTGTAGGTTTTCAGTGCCGTCTGTGTGTGTAATTTTTGATATTGAATTGGAATGGAGAAATAGCACCGTCAGTACTCTTTTAAAAGTAGCAATCCAGTTACGTAATAGTAACAAAGTAGTAAGTAAGTATTCACATAGTATCAACAAAGGATGAAAAGACGAAAACCAGAGAATTATTTATTATGATCCTGTGAAAAATCGGCGCTCGCATTATAGTAGGGCATGTATAAGGGTCCTTTATGAAAAGGGGAGTAAGGTCGGCAATACAGGATCTAGGATGGTCATTCACGTTGATTTCAAGTTAGAGTTTGGCTGTGTCTGAGGTATCTCGTACTATATGCGGTTAACATAATTAAAAAATAATCAGTGAGCATTCGTGCTGTAGACAAAATACAGCCGCATCGAGGTACTACCGGTTTTTGAGCATATTTTAACGTCATTTGAAAGGCATAGGGGAGGGTGTGGTGATTGCGGACACCGGGTAATTCCAGACGCAGTAGTTTCTAGAAGGTTAGCTTTCTTCGCGTCTCGCAATTCCTATAATTTTTTTGCATCCGTCATCTTTAATGCACGGACAGTAGTTAAGATGGAAGGCCGAGCAAGCACTTCAAGGTATGTACCGACAAACTTTTTTATGGCTTTCCTTATAATTTTTGGCTATTTTCATTGACGTCTATAAGTGTATTACCGAACCGTTATTTCTGCCACAAAATCAAAAGGATACACCATTAAAACTGTAGCAAATAATAAATCACATGAGCTATCATAAACTCAAAAATATTTCAGGTGTACAAAAACTATGATTGGGTTAATTACGGACGTCGGAGGTGGGGTAAATAGGGACGTCGGCAATCATTTAAAAATTGAACTTTTGAGGGTAGTGCCTGGTGTACACAATATACAATGTGTGCACAATATAAAAACAAAGAGATATCTTTGTATATTGTGTACAATAAACGACATTTTAAATAAATAAATATATATAATATATAATTTTCTATTTCAGCTGCTCTGTACTTAGAAAAGAAAAAAGGAAAAGAAATACACAACTAAAAGAATGGGGTTAAAGCACAAGTGGTTAACAAACAAGTGGTAAACACCTAGATCTAGAACCTAGACAACCATCATGAAATGCTACCGGTAGTTATGTTCCACCATTTAAAGAAGGAAAGTGACAACCATATGGTGGCTAAGCATGCTATTGCTTGGCTTGAGAAGTGTGAAACGCACATGATTAATAACCCTGGGGGCCCAAAATAAGCACATTTGATGATTTGATGTTGTTGGTCTTTTTTACACAAAAGCCTTTCATCCAACCACAAATATAGAAAAAGCAGGAATGGTTTCAAATCTGCTCGGATTCATCTTCTACATAAGGAAACATTTTGGGCTACATCTGAGTGTTTTGGTGATAACGTTCATGAGCACACAAGTGCAACATTTGTGTAATGGTGAAGCCCATGTTCAGCTCATACATGCGCAAACTTTATCTGATATTATAAATATACCTTATCTACAAACTCTTATAAAACCCTCTCTAAAAAATTTTGACTGTACTAACAAGTACTTCTGAATAAAAGAAATCGGAAAAGCAAAAAAGAAAAATATAAAGAACGAAGAATTAAGTTAAACATGTGGAAGTAGATAAAAGAGAACAAAGACTGAGAATATTAAAAAAATGTTATGAAGAAAAAGAAGTACACTAATACAAAGTCCAAGAAAGGAGTTAAATATCTTCAGAATTTGACACGATGCAAGAGAAGGAAGATACAAAAATATTAAATACTCTTCCTATCGCTTGGATGGGACTGCATAGCCTGTGAGGTGCCACGTCGGGTGGTTATATTTGTAATTTTGTTAGGAATAATAGATCGTTCGTAATTACCCCAGAGGATTCGCAACTAGGTACCCCAACTGGTGTCCGCATTTACTTGATATACACCGTGTAATTACGGGCAACAAGTTTTTTTTTTTTTTTAAATATTTAATAGTAGTTGAATTATATAAAATTAAAAAATTAATTTTTTTGTTCGTATTTTGTATAAAATTTTGTCAACTTATTGCTTGAACTTGTGAAAAGGTTATAAGTATATTACAACTAATTTACAATAGGGGCGCGCGTATCGTACCGACAAAATTTGAAAGTTATAGGTAAATCACTCAACTTCAATGAATGTATTATCATTCCTAATTAAACTATATAACTCTTCCAAATTTAAAACGATATTACGACAATTATTTTTTCTGTGGCAGCAACGCGCCGGGTACCAGCTAGTTAAAAATAAAGATTATTGGTTAAATACTCAACGATTCCCAATTTTAAGACGTCGTTAAGTCTCGTGGTGTCACAGTCACTTTGACTTAAAGTGATAGAGACAGCACGATACTTAACGGCGTCTTAAAATTGAGTAGCGTTTGAGTATTAGTAACTATGTTAATTTTGTAAGGATATAAGCAAAGTTTAATTATATTGAAAAATATACTGATTACTGCTAGTGTTATAATTTTTATTGTAATATTAAGTGTCCGCAATTCTCCAACTCTATAGGCATATTTCTTGTTCTTCTTACCCTCGTTGCGAAGTCTATCACGCAGACCTCGCTGAGCGACCTTACGCTTCCTTATATGGCCAGTAGTGGAGGAAGACGTGAACACTCTTGTTTTCAAGCTTTGAAGTAAGATGTGTCGTAATCTCCCGAATGCTGCTCAGCCGAGTTGAATCCGTCGTCCGCCGATTGAACTCTCGGCCGAAGTTGGACCTATTCCGCATTCGAGCGTATCGCTCCTAACGACTATCGTCGTAGGTGTGACATGGACCTTCTTGATGACCTTTTTAGTGTTTGGTAACCAAAGGGTAACCAATGCGACCCTATTACTAAGCTAGGCTGTCCGCCAGTCTGTCTGTCAGCGGGCTGTATCTCATGATCCGTAATAGGTAGACAGTTGAAATTTTCACAGAATGTGTATTTCTGTTGCTGCTATAACAACAAGTAATAAAAATAAAAATAAATAAAAAATTAAAGGGAGCATTGCCTTCATGCGTGAGTCCGACTCGCACTTGGCTGGTTATTCTTGTCCATGTTAATTTTAAGACCTATCCGTTGGGATTGGGAGATACTATCGAAGGCATTGATCATAGTGCTTTTCCACTTATGATTGGTAACTTAATATTCAATAATTAACATAACATAGATAATTATCATCGTCATTACAGGCCATCATAAGTACCTACCTACCCTTCTATCTTATTATTTTAAAGAGGAATGCATAAATAATTAGGTAATCATATGAAACGTATGCTTTATGTTTTTAATTCCCGTCATCACTTTCAGTATGCGAAGACGCCGTAGAACAATCGGATATCCTAAACAATAGTAGAGTTTTTAAAACATTACATCGAAGTATTGTTCATCGTGCTAACGTAATAATTGTGCCTTGTGGTTTAATTGGATAGACATTTTTATTAAATGTTCTCAACTGGTTAATACAAATTGTAGTATTTAATTAGGAAGTAGGGTAGGCTTTAACTATTGTAGAAACGTTTTGTTGGGTGAAAAACAGTTATTTGTCAATAGAGATGAGTTAAAAACTCACAGCTGAGTGTTGGAGTGGAGTATGTCAGTTAATCAGTTATGTTAGTTGTGTCTAAGGGGTGGGTATTTTGTGAGTATATGCAATTTTCTATATATCATGTTCTTTTCACTATCGCCCTTTTAATTTCGGTAAACAATATACTTATATTTGCAATACAAATACAAAACCGTTAAATATTTCTATATTCGATGTATTTTATTCGAAAATGAATAAAACAATATCAAGTATTTTTATACATATCCCTTCTCTTATCTTGTTCTTGTTCATTATATTTTAAGAAATATATGAAGTACTAGCTGTTCCCCGCGACTTCGCCCGCGTGGATATATTTTGCGCGGAACCCTAAAATAAAAGTAGCCTAAGTTACTCCTTATAACATCAGCTATCTGCCAGTGAAAGTCCCATCCAAATCGGTTCACAGGTTTTTGCCGACTTACTTAACATTTATCGTTATATTTTCACCAATTTACTTAATATCTTTATGAATCATAGCCCATGTGTTATTCTGATGTATGAGCTATATAATTGTAAAGTTTCATTAAAATCCATTCAGTAGTTTTTGTGTGCAAGAGTAACAAACATCCATACATCCTCACAAACTTTGACGTTTATAATATTTGTAGGAAGAGCTGTATTTCAGATTTTATGAGATTTCCTGTCAGGCATAATATATAAAGTTATGGCACGGACGTAAAAAAAGAGTAGGGAGCTAAAATGTTGCCCTAAATAGCGCCCAGAGCCATTTGCTACGCCAATGTTTTTGCTGATACGAAACTTATTTTTACGGATTTTGTAGAGTTTATTTTAATTTATATTCCCGATCTTTTGTAGGCTTTATCGTCTGGATGTTTGACGTCCTGTCCTGACGCCATAGTTTTTTTCTTTTTGGTTTGGGTTTTATAAAATCAAAACTAAAGCATACCCTGTACGACTTTAAGATATTTGTCTTGGGGGTCGCGCCCCAGGAATATGATAAGTATGGCTTTAGTGAAATATGAGGAGAATTAAAATATTATTATGCTAATTATTGTAAAGTCGGTATTACTACCATGTTCTTATGTTTTGCTTTTCCATAAATTATTTATTTTAAAAACAATGAACCTATAATTGCCCAGTCATACCGCCATTATTAGATATCTTGCAAAAAAATTAACAAACATAAAAAGCGATTGAAAATCATACAGCCATAGCCAGAATTTTTCTTATATTGTTCTTGATAAAAAATCGATCCAGTTTTTGATGAGGAAATAGGGCATTACGGGACGATGACTTCATAGATTTTTCATAGGTATCCTAAAATAGATTGTTAAAACCTATTCTTCAAAATTCTTGCAACCCAGATATTCTCTTTCTTTTCCTTCTTTTTTATCAGTCCTTGGCAGTCCACTGCTGGACATGGGCTACTCCGATTATGGCAAGGCTTTGCCATAATTGTCAAGCTCTCTCTGTACCGTATCTTTGATGTTACTCTCCGTCACCGGTCTGAGATGTCATATACTTCGTCTTTCTGTTCTTTCGCCATTAACAACACCTACGCGGTGAAATGGTGAAAAATTCTGCACCACACGGTAAGGAAATCACAAGCATTATCCACTTGATTTTATTTCAATTTTTAAGCGCATAGCACCACAGTTTAAAGGTAACGCGTCTCGATGACGTTACTATAATTGTTAGGATTCGTCACACAGCGCATCTCAACTTACAGCGGCGGTAGTTGTGTCAATATTATGATTAATTTTTTTTTCACATTCACTCCTCCTCCCAGTACAACTATTAACACACCTTACATTTTCGTTGATTTTTTTTTGATTTGTGCTTAATTGTGTTATAGATAAATAAGTATGCTTCTGAGGCTGCCCCCGGCGTTTTTATGCGTGTATCTTGTGTCTGCCGCTTTAATTGACGATCAACCATATTGTGCAGTGAGATACCGGAGACTGTGCCAAGGAAAAGGTCGCCATGTTGCTTGTCAATTTCCTGTTGTAAGTATTGAGTAGCATATTGTTGAGTGAAACAATTTAGTCTCATGTACCAAAACATGCACTATACAATTCGTACTAAACTGTTTGCTTGTTGTATTGCATTCAGCAAAGGAGTTGAATTTGCAATCAGTCTTTCCATTCGATCACATGTGTCTTAGTGTCTTTAAGGAAAAAGTGAAAACGATTTTGTTAAGATAATTCAGGGCGCTTTGCCTACATCGCCACTTACTTTTAAGTGGGATAATAGTACAGCACTGGTAGGTAAAGCATAAAAAAACTGTCGTCACAAACCTACTTACAGTCCACCTGAAGTTACGTGGCTACTGCAGTCCATGGACACCTGCAGCCAACTTTAAACAAAGAAGGCTACTGATGTGTTGTCACCTCTCAGGACTAAGATGAAATGCCTCGCACCCTGTAATTATACCGGCTCTCTATATCATAATTTATACTACATATATAGAAAGTATGATTTTTTAATTTATGTAAGTAAGTAGGTACACTTTGTTCCATTTTAAAACTTTCGTGCTCGCCCCTTTGTAACCTTTCGACCCTAGGCATGAACCTAGTTTGCCTACAAGCAATGAGTACTCTACAATCGTTACATTTAGCAGTATCGGTCTGGGTATTTACGTGATATCACCTGGTATATGTAATATGGTTTACTGCCATCTATCGGAGGCCACGAGGTTTTTCTTGCATTTTACATAGTCATAGGCGTGTTGCATTTGCTTTTTTATTTTTACTTATAACTTCTAATTTGCAGCCAGGCCCGGGCATGTCGTGTCGCAATTATACACAGATTAGATTCACGAGTGAGCTGAAACATTTCATCGTACATTATATAAATAGGTAAGCAAAAATTCCTTATATATTTTCCTTACCGTTAGGTATGCTAAACATATGCCTCCCCAATAGATTGACTTATTAAGGGGAATATTTGCCACATTGGCCACGCTTGCCAGGCGGGTTGGCAACCGTTTTTTAATTAATTTAAAGACGCTACTGCCGATCTCCTGACTTTCCTTACAAGCTATCAAAAGTCCACTACTGAATATAGAGATAGACTTCCCCTAGATTGCCTTATAGGGAGGATATATGCCATAGTTGCTTCGCTTGGCAGGCAGGTTGGCGATCGAGTTTCTTACTATTCTGAGTTGTTATCAGGAAGATGCTGCTGCCCATCTCCTGTTTCATTTCCACACCCACGGGAAACAATACGAAAATGCCTCTACAATTTCATAATGCAACTTTTTTTTGTTTTTGTTATTTTTTAAATGTAGACGGCGACAACGAATCGCATCCGGTAACGAGAGGGTGAGAGGCGGTGCACATCTGCCCAGGCCGGAAGTCATGATGATGGTGGTTTGTATTTAGTTAAACAAATTCTGTTTTTATTAATTCATTTATTTATTTATACTTCCATGCACAAAGTAGTACATATGGCGGACTTAATGCCATAGGACATTCTCTCCCAATCAACCATTAGGCTAAACAGATATTCATATACCTACTCTCAGAGGACTAAGATGAAATGTCAATCTTACCACGTAAATAAATGCATTCTATATACGTGGTAAAGCCATGCTACATTTTTATTATGGCCGCAGCACGAATGGGTCGGCTCGATGGGGAAGGTTCACGTTCTTATACTCTATAAGACCACCAGCATAAAAGAACCGAAACCTTTTTACTGGTAGAAAGGCATTGCATCTTAGTTCTTAGGGTTGACAACGCATCTATCTGCATCTGCTGCTCTTTGATTAAAGGCCACAGCATTCACTTCTATAAAAATAAACTGTAGCCTTCTTTATCTCAAGTCATCCTTACTTCTATAAAAAATCTGTAGCATTATTTATTTCAAGTTGGTTAGAAACCTCGGGCTTCAGAAGTCATACCATCAGATACTGCTAATTTGCTTGTCACTACGTTATAATAAAATATAAATAGACGCGGCATTAATACTTTTGCTATTAATAATGTTGTATTTCATATTTGACAAATTTTATCGATATAGCATTAAATCTGATATTGTAAATTGTAAATATATTATGTTCGATACAAAGCTCTAGCTCTAACTTTAATGTATTTTTAGAGTTGGGACCGCGAATTAGCACTTTTGGCTCAAAGGCTGGCGGATCAATGCCATTTTGTACACGATGATTGTCGAGCGACAGGTTTGTCTTTTTTTAACTTTCTTTAACATTCGAATATATTTGTATATTATATAAAATTATTTTGACTTCTTTAATAAACACTTTTCCATGATACATATTGAAACCAAATAGTGACATGAAAACCCAATTTTACATTTACCTCTCAGTTCTAAAAGGGATTAGAGCAGAGAAAATGTTACAATGATTCGGTTGGTTTTATGTCTTCGAAATAGTTTATTCCACAAACACGCAGATTTCCTCGCGATTTCGCTATTAAAATTGTAAATAACTATTTTATTTGTGTCGACACTAGGTTGCTTATATTCTATGAAATTGACTCAAAAAGGCCGAGAAGCATGTCGTGTAGTGGCGGCCTAAAATTCACTACCACATATCACCCCATGGGTGACGTAAGAGGCGACAGAGAGAGGTGAAACAGGAGATTGGCAGCATATTCCTGATAACAACCCAAAATACTAAAAAACTGCGGCTATCCACTTCAAATATCCCTTGCAAATATCCTCCTATGAGTCAATCTATAGGGGAAGCCTATGTTCAGCAGTGGACTTTTCATAGACTGTAATGATGATAATAACGATCATGAAAAGTTCATCTAGATAATGATTAGGTATCTAGCATTCATTTTAGTACTAACGTATTTTTCAGTCCGCTATCCATACGCGGGACAAACAGTAGGCGAAGTGAGATGGCGACGTTCCAGCGAGTCCGATGAGTTGAGCGCTCAGCGGGCCATACGTAGAGTCTTCGACGCTTGGTGGGGGGAGAGAAGGCGTGTGCAACCGAAACAGCTGACGGCGCCTTTTCGACTTACGGCAAAGTATAAAATACGTGATTTTTTTAGTTGACGCAACTGTTAATTAATGTCTAGATAAGTCTTTCTCAAAATTGGTGATAACGCCCCCTTGTGGGCGTTGGAGACCTAGAGGGGGGCGTTGAGGGGCCCAGAAAAAAATAAGGGGCGTTGGCGTGGTTTAGGGGGGCGATGGTTGATTTGTAATTTTATTTAGATACTTTATATATTATTAAACACATTTAGATATTTTAAAATTTACTAAAATTAAAACCTACCTACTACTCAATATCGAATAATTAGTTTATATTTCTGCCCTGTATGATGGTATATAAACTAGAAATACTTAACATTGATTTCGTAGGATAGCCCGTACGCCGTACGCAATCAAGTTGTAACAAGTTTTTGTTAAATAACGCTATTGGTGCAATCCGGTAGCAACCGGCTGGTTCATCGATACTTGTCTTAACTTGCTCAGTACGATTGAGCGTCAAAAGAGATAAACGAGTTTGTGCGTGTTTGTCTTATTCCTGTCGGTGCGTGTTGTATTTAAATCCTATATAAAATCGTAATATTTTTATATTTTCATTAGTGGTTTCGCGCGCAATCTTTAAACAAGTATTTAAGTTCAACACTTTATTTACATATTTGTAAAAAAAAGCCATGTCGGAAGCAAAAAAGAAGAGACGGCAATATAGTGCAGAATATATTAAATATGGATTCATAGAAAATTCGACAAATCCATATTTGCCTTTGTGCCATCTTTGCTCAAAAACATTTTCAAACGAAGCGATGAAGCCTTCAAGACTTCAAGATCATTTGAATAAAATGCATCCAGATAAGAAGGACAAAAATGTAGCCTATTTTCAAGACCTGGAAAAGAAGCATAATGTATCAAAACTTTTTCGGTGGCTGCTAAGCAAGACGATGACGGACTTCGAGCTTCATACAATATCTCTTTGTTAATTGCTCAAACAGGTAAACCACACACCATCGGAGAAACGTTAATTTTGCCGGTAATAAAAGAAGTTATAACTACTGTATACCGGCGGTAGACATAATTCGAAAAATTGTGCAATCATCTGAAGACTAGTCAATTTTTAATTCAGTTGGATGAATCCACCTTACCAACTAATGAAGCATTGTTGCTGTCTTACGTGAGGTTTGTTACAGAAGAAAAATATGTCAAAAACTATTATTCGCTAGAAATTTAGAGACAGACTCAAAAGGAGAAACCATATTTAAAACACTGGAAAAGTTTTGTGATGAAAAAGGAATTCCCTTGAAGAATATTATATCAGCTGCTACAGATGGTGCTCCAGCTATGAAGGGATGTCAAAAAGGCTTCATAGCGTACTTAAAAAACAAAATTCCAGATGTGCTTGCTGTACATTGCGTTATACATCGACAACATTTGGTTGCTAGAAATTTAAGTGAACAACTGTTTCAATCTTTGCAACATGTCATCAGAGCAGTCAATAAAATCCTAAACAACTCTTTAAATGACAGATTATTTAATCAGCTTTGTGTTGCTAATGATGTAGATTTCAACCGATTGATCTTTCACACAGAAGTGCGTTGGCTATCAAAAGGAAATTGTCTGACACGATTTTACAATCTGTTTAACTCTGTCGTAGAGTTCTTGGAAAACAAAGACACAGAATTGCGCGACAACCTCATCACATTAAAGAATGATATCGCATACCTGACAGACCTTTATAAATTGCTTAATGATATGAATCTCCAACTTCAAGGCGATGACTTGAATTTAATAAAAACAAAAAATGTCGTCGCTGCTATCGTAGCCAAGCTGCTCTTACACAAGAAGAATATCGGCAGACGTGAGTTCCATAATTTTCCCAATTTATCAGTATCCTGCAACAACGACGACTTGCTTGTCTACTGCCAACATTTGGAAAATATCCACAGTTATTTCATTGAA
Source organism: Parnassius orleans (assembly GCA_029286625.1). Classification (NCBI taxonomy): domain Eukaryota; kingdom Metazoa; phylum Arthropoda; class Insecta; order Lepidoptera; family Papilionidae; genus Parnassius; species Parnassius orleans. The sequence continues at coordinate 3,502,247 of JAGSMP010000089.1, forward strand.
AGATTCCAGGACATTTTGAAATTGAAAATACTAAACTGGGTGTTAGATCCTTTTTCAAATGTCAACATAGCAGTATCACCCCAACTGGAAGAAGAACTTATAGAACTGACAACGAACGAGGAAATAAAAATCAAATTCAAAAATGGCTACCAAGAATTTTGGCTACAAAAGTCAACCCCGCAGTTGTACCCTGGATTGTGGTCGATCGTTCAACGATTTTTGATAGCATTCCCATCGTCATATTTATGTGAACGTGGATTTAGCGCTGTGACAACGCTGCTTACTAAAAAAAGAAATCGTTTGCATGTTACCGAACGCGGCGTCTTACGACTGTTTTTTAGTAAAATCGAACCTGATATCAACAAACTTGTTAAAAATCATCAATCACTGGTAATAATGTCTAGTTTAGAATGTAAGTTTAAACACCAAAACCGACTAATATAGCATACCATAACTAAATTAATTAAGGTAATGAAATTGTGGTTTTTAAGTTTTAGGAGTGTATAAAAAATTGGGGGCGATGAAAAATAATTGATTTTCATAGGCGGTAAAAGAAATAATTTTGATAATCTCTGGTCTAGATCATAATCTAGACAAAATTTTTGGTTCCCTTTTTTTCCAGTTATGTAGCAAGCCTTCTTTTCAGGGGTACTGTATGGGGTCACTTCAGCCAAATAGCGGTGTGGACACTTCAAGCGGTCGGCTGCGGCGCGGTGAGACACGGGGCTGAACATCCGAGACTTCTACTGGTCTGCGACTTCTCACACACCAATATGCTCGGCCAGCGAACGTTGACCCCTGGCCCTCTAGCATCTTGCCCTATGCATACTGCCAGAAGATCGAGATCACCATATCCGTTACTCTGTGGGCCGGTAAGTCATTTTTTACATGTTTTTATTAGCTTGATCTATATTTATGGCGGTGTAAGAATATCCACTACCCTAAATTGTCCCGTGAGTGTCGTAAGGGGCAACAGAGGGAAACTAAAACATCATGATCTTTCTCAAAATCATAAAAACTGTAGTTGCCAACCCGCCAGCCAACTATGGCGAAATCCTCCAAAACGAAATGATCAATCTATGGGTCAGGCCGATGTTCAGCAGTCGATATTTATTTTGTTGATTTAATGATTGGATGATATTTTTATGTGTATGTATGTATTTACTATGTATGTAATATATGTATGTTCCTATGTATGAACAAATGGTATTTTTTAATCAGTTTTAAACTTCCGGATTTCTAAATAATCCAAAATTTTGCAGTCGTATTAGTCGTAGTACACAGGAACCGATAAAAATATAATAGCTTCGTGACTATGACTTCTTGTACTATTATTTATTCTGTGCTATGACCTAGTATTCTCACTAGAATCATCACAGCTCGTGACCAACTCGTGTTGTTTAAGATTCTTTAAACTCTAATATTTTTACATTTTAGTTAGACTCGCAACGAATATTCGGTTATTTTTCGGTATTCGGTCTATTCGGCAAATTTTATCATATTCGGTCGAATACTGAATATCCAGATACTATTCGGCCGAATACCGAATACTTAAGTAAGAGGTTTTATGTAGTTGGATAACTGGTAAAATGAACCAGTTATCCAATTATTTATTTTATAACAATTTTTTTCTTGTAATCATTAAATTAGTCATAGGTACATAATCAGCTTGCATATTATAAAAAAAAAACTATGAGATATGTCTATGCACGCGAATTATCGTAATTAAAGTGAAAGATAATGGTGCAAAGGACTAATTTTTCTTCATTTTCAGCCAGTAGTTTACTCCTTTTCTTCTCGTAGACAATCCTAGTTTCAGAGAATAGATGCTCTGAAGAATAAACACTACTTCCTTCCAGGCCGAATACTTTTGCCTAATATTCGGCTATTCGGCCAGGAAGTCTGCAGAATATTCGGTATTCGGCGTGCGGCCGAATATACTATTCGTTACAAGTCTAATTTAAATATGAAAGTAGTCACTACAAAATAAAGGCATTAGTAAGTAACTCCAAACAAAGAACGATATTTGTATAAATCTGAAGTGAAAAACGAACTTACAGGCCAACTGGTGATAATTGGCTACTGCAACCCATAGACACCTGCAACCAACTTTAAACAAAGAAGTCTACAGACGCGAATATTCACCATACATAAATGAAGAAGTCTCCAGACGCGAACATTCACAATACATAAACATAGAACAAAACATAAACAAAGAAGTCTACAAAACATTCACAATACATAAACAAATAACAAAACATAAACAAAGAAGTCTAAGAACAAAACATAAACAAAGAACAAAACATAAACAAAGAAGTCTACAGACGCGAACATTCCAACTTAGCTCTCAGTTATTACTGGCTCTCTACATCCTTCAGACCGAAACACAGCAGTGGAAGCACTGCTATTTGGCAGCAGAAATAGGTAGGAGGGTGGCACCTTCCCAGACGGACTCCTTGTCAGAAAAGAAAACCCACCACATAATATGTATAGATGCGTGGTCTCTCCTGAGGATCCCTCTAGCATCTTGACTGAGGAAGATATAATTACAGTTTATATGTTATATACTATAGCTTAGATTGTTGTGTAGCTTTTTTTTATAGGATAGGGTGACAAACGAGCACACAGTCCACCTGATGGTAAGTGGTTGCTGCGACCCATAGACATCTACATCTATCCTCAATAAAGAATCAAAATGCAGATGCGTTGTCACCCGTGAGCACTAAGTCGGAATGCTTCTTTTCCAGTAAAAGGGGTCTCCGGTTCTCTACACTCACCATACGAAACACAGCAGCGTTAAGCTGCTATTTTACGCTGGTATTCTGTGAGTGCGTGGTCCTACCCCGGTCGAGCCGACCCATTCGTGTGCAGTTCGCACGCGGTAGAAGTGAAACCTTCAGAAAACTAAACTTCGAGAGAATGAGACGAATGCAGTGTATCTGGAGTATTATAATTGTATTATCTAGTAATAATAGCGTACGTGAGGGTAATATGGTCATCCGGTTAATATGCTCACTTTCTTATACTTAACTCAAAAACTACAGCCTTGTTTGCATAGATAGCTCTGTTATACGATAGCTATTCATACGTCAATCAAATAATAAAAGGTCAAAAGGGCGCTGCTTTATCGACGCCTTTTTTTCCGCATTCGCCCTTTTTTGACAGTTAACATTATAGCTATTAATATGATCATTTGCTGTTTTTATTAAAGTTGATTTTTCGAAGTGTTCCTAATTATTGCCTAAGCTTATTTGCAATTTTTTTCTTAAAAAAATAGTTATAGTATATGACTTTGTGTTTTTGTCTCTATCCTCTTCTAGTTTTGGTTTTATAGGACGACAAAGTGTAAGGTGACCATATTACCCTCACGTAACTTATAAACAAATTTATAATAAACACTGTATACTGTATCCTCTCTTTCTCTCGCGGGTTAAATCCTATAGATGTATATGTTTGTCTCTTTTTGGTGTCGCTTTTTCGTTTCATTGAGTTTTAAATCACAACGATTCTAAAGAAGTTTTAACTTTAACAAGAAAATATATTGCAGCGCAAATGCAATACATTTCAAACATTATTCGTCTTATTACGTCTTGAGTTTTAACTATGGTTTAAGCAATAGTCCTTCTAACTAAAGAAGTCAATTAGCCTTCAATCAAGCCTTGAAATTTTTGCAAATACCATACTTTAAATTTAGTTCATATACTTTTACTTCCGCGGGACTTCTTTTGTGAAATAGCTTCTAGCCGACTAATAAGTAAACGCGACTGCTGATCATTCGGTCCCGGGTCCGAAGCCCGTGTCAGCCCAAAAAAATCAGTTATAGAGTTTTTCTATCAAGAAATTCTCAGTAGCTGCCCGGAGTCAGGAAGTTGGCGGTGTCCCACCCCCGTGCCTCAGAAAACACGTAAAGCCGTTGGTTCTGCGCATGATCACTCTCCGGTCGTGTCGGTTTACCGTTCCATCGGACTATGAGAGTGAGGGAATAGAGAGTGCACCTGTGCTTGCGCATACATTTGGCCACTACAATCCTGTCCTGCGCCGATAGCTACTCTCCGTTGAGGCTGGCCGCCGTGACCGAAATTCAGTCTGGAGGACATTATTATTATTATTATGATAGACTAATCATAAATTACATTTATAATGAGGCCGATAATAATTATGATATTAACTTTTTCTTTGGGTCAAAACATTCTCTCTCTCTGTTTTTCCACATTAATTTTTCAACCATAGTTATCCAAAGAACATTGTCACTGGTAACGAGGTATTATATCTAATGGCCCGGCTACACGCTCAATCTGTCTTGCTCAAATTCTAATTTGCACAAGCAAGCATGTACGTTAAGCCGGCAAAACGGTATACCACACATGCACATGGCTTGCACAAATTATTGCTAAATAAAAAAAAATTGCTTAATTTGCTCAATCAAAAGTTACACAAGCAAGTATGTACGTTAAGTATATGGACGCCACACATTTTCTTTGCGAAAACTTTGTACAACTTTGTGACGCTGTCGTGTGGACGTTGTGCTGTGCACCAAGTTGTTTGCGCAAATTTTTTGCACAAATTGTTTGCGCATGCATGTCGGTGCGTGTAGTCGGAGCCGTAGTCCGCAATCGTAACAGTGCGTCTGCATTGTGATTATCGGTATGACCAAGGAAGTACCATACTCTCATTGAATACTAATATGAAAAAGCTGCATTACGATGACGCTGTTTTGCATGTGGTAGTGGCGAGAACTGAAGACTTTTCTTTTGTAATGAGAAATTTCATCTTATTCTTAGACTCAAAATTTAAATTTAGGCCATAACGTATGTTACTCAAATTTTGACATTGTGAAGTTTTGAGTTTAATATCGACATTGTCATGATTTTTCATCATTAAATGAAACTAATTTTACGGATTTTATCGCGTTTAATTTTAGTTACAACCCATAACTCATCAAAAGATATAATAATATATTGATATATATATATTTTTATTGCCCTATAGATTGCCTCATAGGGAGGATATTTGCCATAGCCATAGGTGCCACGCTTGGCAAGCGTATTTGCAACCGAAGTTTTTTGTTTTTGTCGTTATTATAAAGACGTTGCTGCCCATCTCCTGGTTTGTTTCCCCTTCTTCGCCTCTAACGACACCCACGGGGTGATATAGGGTAGTGGATGTTCTTACACAACCACTACACGGCAAATTAAAAAATATAAATTAACCAGATTCCTTAATTTAAATTCAGGTTAGACATCACCTGCCTTCAGAGCAGGAGGAACGTAACGATAAAATCGAAGAGTCCCAATACGAAGACTACGATAAGGAGGAAGCAGAGGTATACGACGATGTAAGCGAAACTACTGTTAGAGAGATGGAAATAAAATATACATCGCCAAGGCCAGTCCAAACAACGAGGGCTCAAAAGAAGCAAGTCGATCAATATGAGAAATTGTTGGATAAGGAAGACTTTAGCTTGGGACCAGATGAAGAAAGCCCGATCCAGGCATTCAAAGGTAACATGCGGGTAGATGTTTATTTTAAATTTTATGGCTTACTGATACGAGTAGCATTAGGTACCTGATTATTGATTTGGGCGTCAGTGGAGTAGCGCTGCTGCTCACCAAAAATGCCCCCCACCCCTCATTTTTAATAAATAAAAAAATATTAAATCGGTCGAAGTCTTCTATATTATTAAAATGAATAAAAGACTACCGTTACCGTTACAGCCTATTAAAGTCCACTGCTGAACATAGGCCTCCCCTAAAGATTGCCTCATAGGGGGGATATTTGCCATAGTTGCCACGTTGCACGCAGGTTGGCAGCCGCAGTTTTTTATTTTTAGTCGTTATTAGGAAGACGCTGCTGTCCATCTCCTGGTTTGTTTCCCTCTGTCGCCTCTTACGACACCTACGGGATGATATGGGATGCCACTACACGGTGCTACTACTATACTATATTACTACTATACTATAATACTTAACCCTACCTTTAGTAGTGCGTGTTGCAAAGTTAGTAAGAGCTTGCGTACAAATTATCTCTAATTTTGAACTTTTAATGCTAGATTAATAAAAAAGACAGACGGAGCGCTGCGGTTTTCAATTTTAAGTGACGCAAAAACTAAGCTAAAATCATGCTCAACTTATTGTAAGAACATGCATTTTTGAAATTCTTTGAAATTTTCATATTATTTGTCTTTTTAAGTTGATCTTCATTAGTTTATTAAATGTTTTCTGTAATTTTATTTAAAAATTATATTATTTGTATTGCGTCCATTCCGTTATTATGTTATTTTTTTTAATTGTCAATCCTCTTAAAAAGCTCCTCATAATTTAATTTAGTTTTCTTATAATATTTATATTTTTCTTTTCTTCTTTTATATACATAGTAGACCACGGCGGTGCGTGCATTGTCGCAGCGCACCGCCTGGCAGGGTCGCCATGTAATGTTGGAAAGGTGTCAATGAAGAGAGAGACGTGTTGCTTTTACTATGACTTTAATTATACTGCTCTAAACTAATTCTACCTTAACACTAATATATACTGTCGTAGGGGCTACAATATAACACAAAATAATTTGCAACCAACAAGTTTTAGGTCAATGTGTATGCATATAGCAGTGAATTTTACCGGGATGTTAGAGAAAAAAAGAAAGATGTATGCGTGGTGTTATGTCAAGAAGTTTGGCATGGTTTAGGCATCACTTGAAATATACGCAGTGCTCCGTATCTTTCTTTGTAGGTCTGAGCTGGCATAATTAAAAAAAATAAGGAAAATTAGCTGACTTTCATTCCCAAAATGCCACCCCTTAAAATCCCCCCTTGCTAAGCTACTGCTTGACGAAATATTTTCTACCTAGTCAAGAGTTAGAAAGGGTCTCCGGTTCTCTACTTTCACTATATAAAACAAAGCGACATTATTCTGCTATTTTACGCTAGTATTCTATAAAGTAGTGGTCCTTTCCGCTCGAGTCGATCCATTCGTGCTGCACCTATAACATTCTGCAGCATGGCTATATCACGCACAAAAATTGACAAACAAAAGGTTACAATTTCACATTACAGAAAAAACATACAAATGTTCATGTTTTAGCTCCAGAGAAGGCCACTACCCAGGGCCGAATGATTGACAAATTGGAGCATGAACTGGTGGAGCATAAAATAGAAGCAGTACCCTTGAAAAAAATGTTCGACTGGCGACCTCGCTCCACCACTGCTGTAACACGGCGGTGAGTCAGTGATCTTTGCGGGCATATAATATGTCAACGTATTTATATGGTTTAGGTTTGCATAGACAAATGGTTTTATTTTTAATTTTTCAGTTTTAAGGAATTTTTTAGTTTTTATTAAATGCTGGTCGACCTCCCTCCCCACTAAATGTAGCGACGATCTGACAAAACATGCAGTGACCACAGTGACAGTGAGTCGATGAATGCAGGTGGCTCAGGACCGCGTGCTTTGAGACACTCGATGGAGTGACAGATGTTCGGAATATTTGCGCTACAGTTTTTCTTATTATTATCAAATGTATTTTCTTTTTATGAAGAAGATGCTTGCCATTCGCCTGTTTTATTTACCTCTGTTGCCTCTTACGACACCTAAGAGATGATGTAAGTTAGTGGATTCTCATACGTAGTCACTACACGACACAATAATGATGATGATGATGATTAATTAGCGATCATGATGGATGATTATTTTTTTAGTTATGTACAAACTGTATAGTCTATCTTTCTTTGTCTGATCTCTTTACGTGGGGAAAAAGTAACCAAGTGAAACATCTCTGCCTTTTTTTATAAAATAAGGGTGACAAACGTCTACCTAATGTTAAGTGGATGCTGTGGTCATTTGACATCTACATCTATCCTCGATTAAGAATCAAAATGCACTAAGATAGAATGACTCGTGTCTAGGGGGATACGAGAAGATTATCCCTTACTCTTGCCTGCTAAAATCCCATGGTTGTCACCATCGGCACCGACAGGGTTCTGATTATCTGGTCAGTTTTTAACTTGAATGGGATTCGATTTAAATTTTGTACTGTACTCCGGTTTGAGGGTAAGCGAGCCAATATAATAGCTGGCTGTTAGGTACTTCATCTTAATAGTCTGTGATAAGGTATTCTTGGCCTTATTTGTCTGAAGTCGGTTGCAGGTGTTCATAGGATACGGTAGCTATATACCTACGGGTCTTGACATTTTGGTTGGCAATTTTTGAGTTAGGTATTCCACATATTTCTGGCGTTTCCCGTGGCACATTTTTTTGGCATAGCCCGAGTATCTAGTTCAACGTAATATCTCACAGTTTCTGGATGTTTTTTTTAATATAACTATAGTGACAAACGAACTTACAGTCCACCTCATGGTAAATTGATACTGCGGTTCATGAACACCTGCAGTCAACTACAACCAAAGAAGACTACGAATGTTCTCCATACTAAGGTGGAATACCCTACAGCCTGTAAGTATTCTGGCTCTCAACCTGCGGTCTAGAATACAGCAGTACAAGCACTGTTATTTGGTGGACATAGGTAAGAGGGTGATACTTACCCATACGGACTCCTAGGCAGAAGAGGTGCCTACCACCTACAGCAACTTTTTTTAAAATTGGATTTTGAAATCTATAGCTAGCCTTTACAGCCTATAAAAAGTCCTCTGCTGAACATAGGTCTTCCCCCATAAATAAACAAGAAGTCAAGCCGGGTAAGGAAGAACAGTTTTTTATTCTTTAGTTGTTTCGTTCTTAGAAAGACGCCGTTACCCATCTCCTGGTTTGTTTCCCTTTGTCGCCTCTTACGACACGATATTCGATAGTGGATATTCCTACACCGCCACTAAACGGCCATGATACGGGAATAGAGAGTGCACCTTTGTTTGCGCACACTCGTGCGCTAGCGTCCTGTCCTGCGCAGATGCTTAGTTTCCGTTGAGACTGGCCGCCGTGGCGAAATAGAATCTAGTAGGTATAGATTGTCATTAGCCTACTTACGTAGATTGAACAACAGAACTGAAAATTTCAATACATCTGATAAAAAAAACTTAGAAAACTTAATATTTTCAGTACAAGCAAGATCATCACACAGCGTCCAACTACTATTAAAGTTCGTAAAATTAAAACAACTACAGAAGAGGATGACTCCAGTGGCGTGGAAATGTACACGACCAAGATTGAAGAGACGACAACCCCGGTAAGGGAAGCTTGATCTCGATTGATGTTTTTACTAAACTTTAAAGTCAAATAAGTTCTAAATTTTACCTATTTACGCATAAAGGATCTAACTCACACTCTGGTTAAATGCGAGTTGTATAATGTAACAAATTATCCTTAAAATTAATTGCTTATAGTAGAGTTTAGCTTAGCTTAAAACAAAATTATAAACATATCAAAGTCAGCTATTTTCATTGAATAGAAATATAATTGAAATAGAATTGTCTAGATCTCAAAATTAGCTTTTTATGGATTGGATCCTTTTTTAACTACATCCAATTAGCTGGGATCTCGAACTGCAGGACTAGGAATGAATTTTTCAGAATATCAAATGGTTCTAGTTTTAGTAAGCTGTGCTAATAGCAAAGAATTTCAAGATAATAAAGAACCCCTTGTTTTACCTACTCGTATAATGTCCGTTCGATGACCATTTCATCTATAATTTGTAAAAACAACTTTTATTTAGACGTATTCTAGCTTTTATTCGGAAACTTTGTCCACGTAGACGTTCGATGACCATTTCTTCTATAATTTGTAAAAAAAACTTTTTTTAGACGTATACTAGCTTTTATTCGGAACTTTGTCCACGTAGACGTACGATGACCATTTCATCTATAATTTGTAAAAAAAAAACTTTTTTAGACGTATACTAGCTTTTATTCGGAACTTTGTCCACGTAGACGTTCGATGACCATTTCATCTATAATTTGTAAAAAAAAAACTTTTAGACGTATACTAGCTTTTACCTGGAACTTTGTCCACGTAGATCTTAATAAATCTATATGTAATATAGATTAATTTTATGTAGAAAATTTTATCATCTCAAACTTTAACACTCATTATTTCATTGTAAAATGGTGTTAAAATAAAAAATAAACTAATTTGAATCAAAACTAAGAGGATTGAGGATTAAATGTCAGGAACTTTTTTGTGTGAAATTGCAAACCAAAAGTTTTCTTTAAAGATTTTTTATATTTCGTATAGGTTATGAAATAATCATCAAAAACCATTTCATTTATCAGTTTTTCAAATTTACAAAAAGAATGTTCATGATTTTCATATAAAATGTAGCTTATTTTTATTTTTTCGACGTGGTAGAGCCATGCTGCAGCTATATTACTGGTATAGTTGTAGCACCAATGGTCTGCTCGACCGGGGAAGGACCACGCTCTCACAGAATACCAGCGTAAAATAGCAGCGTAAAGTAGAGAACCGGAGACCCTTTTTACTGGAAACGAGGCATTCCATCTTAGTCCTCACGGGTGACAACGCATCTGCATTTTAATTCGTAATCGAGGATAGATGTAGATGTCTATGGGCCACAGCAACCACTTACCATCAGGTGGACTGTGTGCTCGTTTGTCACACTTATTCTATAAAAAAAAGCTTAGATCATTCCTAGCATTGCTCTTCACCTGTGCCACAGAATAAATATTAGTACAAGAACATGTGTGTGAAGTTTCAGCACAGTCTGTTTAGCCATTCCGATGATTAGCCTGGACAGAGAGACAGACAAAATTATAGAAAATGGTCTTAATAGCATGCAAATAACACCTGAGCCTTAAAATTCGATACGACAGACGGACACTTCAACTTTATTTTTATGTATCTAAAGATGATATTATGCTCAATAGAATAAAACTTAGAAATTACAACGCTAGCATCTCATTTATTTAATATAATTTATTAGTTTAACTAAAATAAAAAAAAATTACGTGCACTTTCGGTCTATTTTTAAATTACAAACCCAGTTAGTCTAAGGTAAAACAGTTTAACGTTAGTTTTGAGTTTTATAATTATGTTACTTTAATTTTTTTTAATCGAAGGAGATCATGGAAAGGCAAAGATGGAAGCAATCCAGGGATCGTCCGCAAAGGTTCGTTATTTTGATTCTGAATTTTATAGTTCTCTATGCTGCTAAAAGTGAAATGAAACGTACCTATTCCTTTTAAATCTCTTTTTTTAACAATTACGAGATTAAATTCAAATGTTTATTTTATTAAAATTAGACGATATACTTCATATTATTTATTTGAGCTATGTATATACTTCATGATGGTGAGCTGTTGAGCACTTAATCATATATATGTACATGTAAATGTGCATGTATATATGTTTGTATAGATATACAATGTCGCCATCGGCAAGTGACCGCCAGGATATTCTGCATGTACATGAAAATTATCGGTAAAAACCTAAAAGGGGGTCTATCTTAAATACTTTTAAGTTATTGAATTTTAATTTTTGAATGATGTTGGTCACCTTGTTCCACTTTTGCTCTAGCTCAATGCTACAGGCACGATTTCGATTCTGTTTTCTTATTTCATCAGGTTAATAAGTTGTTTTGTTGGATTACGTAACATTTTAGTTAAAATAAGGCGAATCATAAAATAAACGTAGACAAAGACATTTTTCTAAGCAAAAAAAGTGATATTTATTTACAAAAACACGTGTAAGTACATAAAATGCCCTTAACATGGGCTTTTACTCATTATTAATAATCTAGAGCATAACTACTACACATTTACAATACACTATCAATATCTATCTCTTAAAATTTTTAATAACAGCGTGTCAAAATTTGCTCCATATCAAGCAAAAAAGGTCATCAGGTGAAACCGGTTCTTAAGACCGCTAGATAACACGTGCGCACTCTTCTCGGTTGGTTGTTTGTGCATCATTCAGTCGCTCGATTACTGATCCGGGACGTTACGTGTTTTAATTTGTGCTATTTATCTTTTCGAGGACCATTCTGTGCGTTTCAAGCATCGTAATGCTACGATTGCGTGATTTACCGCCTTCTCACGTAGCTGATATGCATTTTGTATACGGTTTTGTGATGGAATGCACGTTCTGCTGTCGAAGAGTACAAACGTCGTTATCCAGGTAGGCCAGTACTTGGGTACCGGTCCTTCATTGCTGTGCATCGTCGTTTTTGTGAGCAAGGACTTCCACGACAAAATGAGCCTGGCGTGGCACTTCCGTGGACATGGAGAGAAGTGTTAAGATTAGTGCGCGCTGACCCTATGACAAGCATTCGTCTCTTGTCAATAAGACTGAATGTACCAGAATAACAATCTGGAGAATTCTTAGAAAGAAGGCCTCCATCCTTATCACTTCCGGCGTGCTCAACATTTGGAAGATGTGGATTACCGTGCGAGATCTGTGTTTTGTAGCTGGATTTTATCGCAACAAAGAACCAATCCTGAGTTTCTAAAGAGATTTTGTGGACGGACGAGAGTACATTCACAAGGGCGGGTATTACAAACCACCGAAATCTTCATGTCTGGGCCGCTGAAAACCCACACGTCAGAAGAAAACATCTTTTCAGAAAGAATTTTCTGTTAATGTATGGGCTGGAATAATTGACAATATGCTCATTGGCCCTTACGTATTGCCTCACAGGCTAGATCAACACATATTTAGATTTTCTCCAAAATACGTTGCCCTCACTTTTGGATGAAGTGCCGCTGGCAACGAGAAGAAGAATGCATCTGCAACTAGACGGAGCCCCAGCACATTTCGCGACTAGTGCGAAATTATCTGAATGAAAATTATCCGCGATGGATCGGTCGAGGAGGCTCCGTTGTAGCCGCCGAGATCGCCTGACCTGACACCTTAGATTTTATTTATGGGGATTCATGAAACAGAAGGTGTATGCCGCGCGCATTGAAAGCCGCGAACAATTAACGGCTAGGATTTTGCTGCCGCAGAGGAAATTAAAGAAAATCCTGCAGAATTACTGCGAACAACCAATAGTGTAGCCACGAGGGCTTTATTTGCTTACAGGAGGTGGGGCCATTTTGAAAACTTAATTAATTAAAATTGTTGTTTTTAATCATGCCTGTTATTTTATTATAAATAGGCATTTCTGCATTAATAGTTTAACTCTATGTCGCCATGTCGTCCGCATCAATTATTTAAAGGGTGCGCACGTGCGTTATCTATCTACCGGTTTCTAGGAACCGCTCTCTACCTGGATGACGATGATGCACAGCAAGGAGGACCCGTTTTGACACGCTGTTATTAAAAATTTAAGAGATAGATATTGATAGTGTATTGTAAATGTGTAGTAGTTATGCTCTAGATTATTAATAATGAGTAAAAGCCCATGTTAAGGGGCATTTTATGTACTTACGTGTTTTTGTAAATAAATATCACTTTTTGCTTAGAAAAATGTCTTTGTCTACGTTTATTTTTATGATTCGCCTTATTTTAACTAAAATGTTACGTAATCCAACAAAACAACTTATTAACCTGATGAAATAAGAAAACAGAATCGAACAAATGTAGCATTGAGCTAGAGCAAAAGTGTGGAACAAGGACCAACATCATTCAAAAATTAAAATTCAATAACTTAAAAAGTATTTAAGATAGACCCCTTTTTAGGTTTTTACCGATAATTTTCATGTACATGCAGAATATCCAAGGGTCACTTGCCGATGGGCGACATTGTATAGATATATGTAAGTGTGTGTTTATGTTTGCTTAAACAATGTATTATTATTTCCAAATAATACTTCTTATTATGCTGATTCCTTCCCCACTCAATTCTCTGAATATTTTTCTTTAATTTTTACGGCTCTACTTGCAAATCAGCGCTGCTGTCATTTAGTACAGCAGCTGTTAGCTGAAATAGAGACCTAATTTGACTTCACAAAAATCCTATGGTTTTTTTATATCTCGTGTTATTTTATTTTTCTTTGTGATGTCAGTTCTCTGAATGTTTTTCCTTAATTTTTAGCTTTAGGTAATGTATGACCGTCCGTGAGGCCAATATTAGGCTCTACTTGCAAATCAGCGCTGCTGTCATTTAGTACAGCAGCTGTTAGCTGAAATAGAGACCTAATTTTGGGTCGGCTCGACCGGGGAAGGACCACGCTCTCACAGAATACCAGCGTGAAATAGCAGCTTAATGCTGCTGTGTTTCGTATGGTGAGTGTAGAGAACCAGAGACCCTTTTTACTGGAAAAGAGGCATTCCATCTTAGTTCTAAAGGCTGACAACGCATCTGCATTTTGATTCGCAAACGAGGATAGATGTAGATGTCTATGTGCCCCAGCAACCACTTACCATCAGGTGAACTGTGTGCTCACTTGTCACGCTTATCCCAAAAAAAAAAGAAAGTTTGATTACACAAAAATCCTATGGTTTTTTTATATCTCGTGTTGTTTTATTTTTCTTTGTGATGTCAAATAAAGTTTTCTTTCTTTCTTTCTATTCTTTTATTAAATAAGTAGAATTATTATTAAATTTATATTAAAAGAATATTTTTTCAGTCTTGATAATTGTAAAAGTAAGGGGGTAAGGAGGTTTTATGTATAAATATACCCATTCAACTTTGCGACGTTAACATGCTGTAACTTCAACAGATTTTAAATATATATTTTTTATTATTTTCGATTCTAGGCCAGGTGCAAATGCGCTATTGAGTAAGGTACCCGAAAAGCCTATGAGGAGGTCTACTGTTGTAAGTTTTTTATTGACTTTTCCTAGTAATAAATTACTAATAAGTACTAGATTTAAATACTAGTGTGGATATATAAGGGAATGTTTGAGAACATTTATAAAGATTTTTATCCTTCTAATGATAGATTCGATTTATGGAGAGCAAGTATAGGTAATAATAAGATGTGAGAAGTTCCATCTTAATCCTCCTTAGTTCTGAATAACAAAATATAAGTGAGAGACGTCCGCGCTAGTCATGTAGTGATTATTTTATAAACTGAAGTAACAAACGAAGTTACAGGTCACCTGATGGTCAATAGCAACTGCAGTCAAGGGTGGATTAAATGTCGACAGCGCTTTAGGCTAGTATAGTTATTCTATTTCACGATGAAGTTTTGACTTTGGTTGTGGTTAGCCGTGCACATACATATTGTGTTAGTGTGCGTAGGCTGCGAGCGCTCGGGAGTAATGCTTCCGAGGCCTACGCACACTTACACAACTATACCTCATCGGCACCCTACTGGCGACCATATATTATAAATTATAACTTCTTATACTAACTATGTTATAAATTATAATGTATTTTATTTGCAAAATAATTGGGTAGGCCACAGGTCACGTGTATCCTTAGCAAGTGTGTGTGAAAATGTGATGAGAGAGTCAGGGCGATGTAAGAGTAATCAAATAGACGAGGTGCGCTTCGGAAGCTCTACATCTCTAGAAAGTATGATAGGTAGGTACTTACTTAATTTTGTTTTCATTTAAAAACTTTCAAGCGCGGTCCTTTGTATCCTCGCGCCCCTAGGCATGTGCCTAGTTTGCCTTAATCCGCCACTGACTGCAGTCCATGGACATGTGCAGACAATTACAAGCAAAGAAGTCTACAGGTGTGTTATCACCTCTGGGGCTACGATGGAATTCCTCACAGTCTGTAATTATACCAGCTCTCTATGCCTTTTAGACCGGAATACGGCAGTACAAACACTGCTATTTGTGCAGAAATAGGTAAGAATTCGTCTGGGTAGGTACCATCCGTATAATATCTAAAAAAAATACATGTACATACATACAGTCAGCGTCAAAAGGAAGGTAGCAGTCAAGGAGATCAAATATTTAGAAACATCCAAAGTGATCATTAATATTCAACCATCAAAGCAGGAAATTCTTGTGATCACCAATCTTGCTCAAATATATCGGAACATATACAGCGACAAATATATGGTTTCAGTCAAACAGTCCTTAATAAAGTAACAAACAAAACTTCAATGGTAGCGAAGCAGCTAAAGTGTTCAAAAATGCGGGACACAGCAGGAAATATAACTTTATCTTAATACGATAGGGTGCAATTTGTTTTGCTCTAAGTTTTATTATAAAAAAATATACATTTTACTTCATATTAAATTATCAATGTTCCTTTCAGTAATATCATTTCGCTTACCCTTACCACAGATTAAATAATGTTACTACGTAACCCTTACTTCGAACATGACGTCATTGACATGTTTTGTCCAGTTAATTATTTGAAAATCTTTTTTATTGATAATTGTAAATGAAATTATTTTATCTCAGCGTTGTAAGTAGTAGCTTTCCCGTGCTTTATTTGCGTGGAATAGTATAAAAAAATCATATATTATTTTATATTTATTATTGTAAAAGCTCTTAGCATTTTGAAGCGATAATTAATTTTTCATCGATACCCATATAAAAAGACTAAAAAAAAAAGAGAACTTCAACCTAATGGCGTCATCCTAATACAACGCGATTACGCGATCATCGCGCGAGTAAGCGATGCGACCATCGCGTGCTCGCGCGATATCAAAAACTGGGTGTCGTAATAGAACGCGAATACGCGATCATCGCGCGAATTGACGATGCGAGTGACCGCGGGTTCCGCTTTGCTTCGCAGTTTGCGCATGGCATTGGCGCTAAGCATGGACGTCAGAAATGTCCAGTTTTTACTTTCTGGTAATATATAGATGACCTATTCTGCTGGTCTTGACAGCAATGAAAAAAACGAAATGGGTCGCAATGTGCTTTGTTGGAAATGAGACCGACACGTGGTGAATTTCACAATCAATATAGGTCGGGTCCCTGCCCTTCACCCCGCTGCCCGACGACACGACGCGATTGTCGCGCGAATGTCAATTAAGACACCTATTCGACAGCAATATGTTTGATCGAGCGTTCGTACGAACTAAGCTCGCGCGAATAGATTTTCAAACAATAAAGTCGCGCGACCCCATCGCGCGAATGCCAATTAGGACACCTATTCGAGATCAGTGTGTTTGATCGCGTGTTCGTACGAGTAAAATTCGCGCGAACTTGCGATGATCGCGCATTCGCGTTGTATTAGGTCGACGCCTATGATATCGGTATAAAGTGTTCCACATTTTTTAATACTTTGGCTGCTTGGATACCATTGACGTTCTGTTTGTTATTACTATAATTTTGAACGGTTTAAATGAACTCATACATTTGATGTTGTACGTGTTACGATATATTTGAGAAATATTGATTTTCTCAATAATTTGGCTACTATCTATGGTTGAATATTAATGATCATTTTCGCTGTTTCAAAATATTTGAACACCTTGAGTGCTCCCTTATATCTGACGCTGACTGTACACCGATGATTAAGACAATTGTTTGAGCTCTAACCTGGACGGACGCAATCAATTTTGTTAACTGGTTAATTACATTTCTGTACTAAAATCGTAGAAAGCGTTATCTAATATTAAACTAGCGCGAAAAGTCAATACAATATTTTTACAAAACGTTGATTATTGAGTCTCTGGCTTAAATTACGGTTTAAAAAGAGCCCATCTACCAAGGCGAACTTTTAGGCAGAGAAGGAGTCCTACCAATATAAATATTTGTAAATATCTATCCTAGCATCTAATGAAATAAAACCTATTTCACAAATTTTATCGCGTCTTTTCGATATGAGTGACACTTTGAGCAGGTCATGTCCGGCAGTAGACATTTACAAGCTAATGAAGTAGAAGAAGGGTATTGACTCTGTTATTACCAATCTTCATGCCCAGTGCCTTGGATATGGACGACTCTTCCAGAAATGCCTGCCTGAAACTTTATACAGGGTTATTTTTCAAAGAATAGCCAAATTTTAAACTTAAGTTCAAATATATAGATAATGATACCATTTTTGCAGTTTTTGAAAATACGAGTAAATAAGGCTTCTATTTTTATTCGAAATTATCCCAAATTATTGAATGTGATTTATGGGCAACAACGTTTTTGCCTACCGATCGAGCCTTAAGAATGTGTGCGTGCGCAGTTAAATCAGTTAAAATAATGTATTACCACGCATTTTGAATTTAAAAGATAAAAAGGACAGAATGTTTGAGATTTTTTTTAATTAATTACTCTTCACCATTTGCCCATATTATTTATCCTGAACCTTCTCTGCAAATTTGGCCGGTTATTGTAAAATAACCTTGTATAATAATATCTTCTTCTTCATCAGCGTGAAATACCATAATCGTCACGCTTAGCAGGTGGATTGGCAATCAAAGTTCAAGATATCTCACTGTTTAAAAGGATATCCGAGTTGCAAAAATATGGAAGAATAGGTTTTTAACGATCTATTACTGTCACACTGTGCTCGAACGACCGAGCTTAGCTACCGAGAGAGACAGCTAGAGTTCGGAATGATTATACTTATGAAAAACTGACAAAACCAACATCCGTATCCGTATTCCCCTGTTTCCTCCTCTAAAACTTGACCATTTTCTTTTTTTTAATAACGATATAGGTAAGAAGGATTGTGACTGTATGTTTTCATTTTGCCTTTTATGTTCGTTAAGTTTGTTTGCTGGATTTTTAAAAACGGCGGTAATAACTAGGCAGTTTATGTAATATTAGAAGGTTCCTAGGTTTTTAAATAATGAATATATTATGCTAAAAGTAAAACATAAGAAGGAAGACGACAGCGATAGATATAGTATTGTGGAAAATATATGTTCTAGTGTTATCCATGGAGAAAACAAAAGAATACATTTGTATGGATCAAACGCAGTAGACCTATTCGATTACTTTGTACATCAAAATGAAAGTCAGTTTGTAGTACATTGCGTCGTATATTACTGCATTTATAAAAAAAAACTATATAGCTTACGACGCAATGCACTGCGAATTGACTTTTATTTTGATGTCAACGAAGTTATCCTATAGACCTTCTGATATCCTCCTAACGCTAATCCCAGTTTTACATCACATGATACATTTGGTCTAAACAAAATGGTTAATTATCTATCGAAAGCAATAATATTTCAAGAATGGATTTATGCATATTTGTCTTAAAATATTATTTTGGTTTTCAGTCTTCTCTGAACTTGGATCTCGACGATCAAGATCAGTTGTTCCGCGACACCGGATTCAACCCGCAGTGGAGGAAGAACGCCGCTAAAAGCTAAATACATTCCGTACTTGCATCATTTGTTTTATTTAAATGTACCCTTGCATCCAATATATTTACCTGTACCTATTTCCAAGCAGCAGTGAGTCTACCTTATGGCGGTATTCAGAGATAATTTAGTGTTTAAACTTTAAACAGTATGGCCTACTCAAATTTTGACATGCGCTTGAATTTATGCTGCATCTTTATTACGGTTGTAGCACGAATGGACCGACGAGAGTGGGGAAGTACTATGCCAGTTGCTGCTATGTGTTGTAGGGTAAGTGTACAGAACCGGAAAACCTTTTTACGTGATACGAGACATTTTATCATAGTCCTCAGTGGTGACAACGCATCTGCATTTTGATTCTTAATTGAGGATAAATGTAAATGTCTCTGGACCACGGCATTAAGTTAACATCTGTGTACTCGATTAACATGAAGTTAACATCTGTATACCCTTATTCTATAAAAAAAAATCTGTTGACCCTGTAGGCCATCCCTGGAACTTCCAGCTATGTTCGATCTCAAAACACTCGACAAATATTTTTACGAACCAATAGTTAACTCATTACATCAAAAACGATCCGAGCAGAAATTTCAAAGTTATTAGAAATATGCTGCAGCTATATTAGTATATATATTGGTATAATTGTAGCACGAATGGGTCGGCTCGACCGGGGAAGGACCACGCTCTCACAGAATACCAGCGTAAAACAGCAGCTTAACACTGCTGTGTTTCGTATGGTGAGTGTAGAGAACCAGAGACCCTTTTTACTGGGAACGAGGCATTCCATCTTAGTCCTTAAGGCTGACAACGCATCTGCATTTTGATTCGCAAGCGAGGAGAGATGTAGATGTCTATGGGCCTCAGCAACCACTTACCATCAGGTGGACTGTGTGCTCGTTTGTCACCCTTGTCCTATAAAAAAAAAATAACTTTTTTGACAACGATAACTTTCGAACGGATCAACCGATTTTGATGTAATTGGTGGCAATCGACGAGGTATTTTAAGAACAATAATAAAATTTATTATAAAAAAACGATGTTGAATAGTTATGTGTAAAAACCATTTTTTTGAAAATGTTATTTTTGAAATTTCTCAAACAAAATCTACCGCTCTAAATTGGTTGAAACCGTTTGGTGAAACCCTTTCGAACGCCACCAAGTTCGTTCAAAAGGTATGAGAGCACACACACACACACACACACATACATACAGACATAGTGACATTCTCGTACGAATAGTCAGAATAGCTTCAAAACATCGAGATCTGATGAAACCTCGATTTTCGAAAACTGGGGTTCAACAACTTCCCGATTTTTTAAAAATTATTGATTTTCATAGCGGGAAGTTAAAAAAGTTTACACTAGAAATGGTCACTGAATAGTCCTTTCGCGATCATGTTGACTGATATCATCGCGAAAGGACCACGCTGGTCCTTTCGCGATGAAATCACAGAATACCAGCATGAAATAGCAGCACAGTGCAGTCATTTGCAGCATAAGTTCCGTATAGTCCAGTGTAGAACCGGAGACTTTTTACTGGCAACGAGACATTCCATTCTACCTTAATCCTTATTTATATATATAATGACTGCCTCGTTGGTCTAGTGGTTGTAGTAGTGCGATCATGAGGCCCCGGGTTCGAATAACGGGTCGAGGCAAAAAAAAATGAGTTATTGAGTTTTTCTATAAAGAAATTCTCAGTTACTGCCCGGAGTCAGGAAGTCGGCGGTGTCTCACCCCCGTGCCTCGGGAAGCACGTAAAGCCGTTGGTCCTGTACCTGATCTCTCTCCGGTCGTGTCGGTTTACCGTCCCATCGGACTATGAGTGAGGGAATAAAGAGTGCATCTGTGCTTGCGCATACACTTGGGCACTATAATCCTGTCCTGCGCCGATGGCTACTCTCCGTTGAGGCTGGCCGCCGTGACCGAATTCGGTCTGGAGGACATTATTATATAATATATATGTTTTATAACACGCTTTTCTTAGTTCACTGCTGGTAACCACGGCTTCTACGAATAGGCCTCTCCCCTAATGTCATTCTCATTATTCTTCTGAAAGGTCTTTATTATTTAGTAGTCTATATACTTCTATATTATCTATGTATTTTCTTGATAGTTCAGATTGACTTTTGCGCAAATGCCAATTTTAGCTAAATGACTACACCAAAATCTATAATTTTTATTAAGCTTCCATCTATATTATTGCACCAATAATGTTAATAACAAGGCTTGGCTAGTTTAACTGATCGAATGATCAAATTAATTGGAAAATGTGCTGTTGTTGCTGTGAGTTCTGCACAAAGTTGCTACGATGCGTGTTCTGTATCACTTTGTGCGCGTGTTTGTTGGAAATGTGTGGAATGGGCCAATGCCTCGAAGGTGTCGACGACGACGACGAAGAGGAATAATTGTGCATAAAATTGTATTTAATAAATTATAACTATTTATTAACTTAACTTATTTATTAACTTGACCGCATCCAGCGCAGAGTAGCTCGAATCGTCGACGACCGAGTTCTTTCCGATTGGCTTGACTCACTCGCACTGCGAAGAGATGTTGCATCTCTTTGCGTATTTTATCGCATCTACCATCGCATCGCTCTGAGAAATTGTTCGGACTAATTCCAGCCGCTCGATTTCACCATCGCACATCGCGACAAAACTCCCAATACCATCCATACTGGATGATTGGCGGTCCACCACTGTGCGATTTAGAAGAAGTTTTCTTTTTCCGGACCAATATGACTTAGGGACCTTCAAGGAAAGAGCCTACTCCTTTTTATAAGGTCGGCAACGCATCTGCAATTCCCCTGGTGTTGCAGTTGTTCATGGGCGGCGGTAGTCACTTACCGTCATAAGCTATAAAAAATAACCTGTCAATGTTATTTCAATAGTAGGAACGGAGGTGAAAGCCCGCACATAAATGTGCTTGCATTTACTATTTCAGGTGTATGTTAAAGAACTGTGTGATTTACTGCCTTTAAATATCGAACACATTACAAGGTCGAAAATATTACAAGGTTGTGTTCTGTTAATGCTATAAGAGTTAGTAGCTAAGTTAGTAGCGTAGATCGGGTTTTGGTCTGCAAGTACTGGTGCCATTCCGAAGTGAGGTCACGAAAATATGATTTAAAAATATTTTAACCCTAGAATTCTACGCGGGGTGCTTGAGCACCCCACAAGGTTTGTTTATTAATTTATTTCACTGGTTTATAATGCACAGTTTTGACTTCCCGCGTATTTGACCTTGAGGTCAGGCGCTACGGATTGGCCAATGGCTAGTGACGCGGCGACAACCGGACGGTATAGACGCGTCCACGTGTGTCGTTGGGTGTTATAGCACCACAGTGTAGTAACAATGTAAGTATTTTTATAAATTGTTATTGTTACTTTTTTGAGATTATTGCGATTGTTAAACTATTTCAGTAAATGTAATGATTATGGATAAGAGTTTACCAATAAACTTGAATTTGGGTTAATTTTTCCTTTGAAATGTAAAAATACATATAGTACATCACTATAATTTTCAAAATTTTTATCGTTTTGTCTACAGATGGCTGTGAACAGGGGATTGAACGATGAAAATATACATCTCATAGTAAATCAGGAATCGAGGAATGAAGAAGAAATGGTTAATCGTGGCCTATTTACAGAAGAATCTGATGATGAACCTGACGGTGTTATAGAAGGTTTTCGACAAGGGGATGTGGCCTCAAGTAAATGTGGATGAAGAGATCTAGTAGCGATGATGATATGAAGGATTTGAGCAGACAAGGAAAACTAAGGGTTCTGAATACGCCAAGAGTTGTTTACGGGAAAGGAAAGAATAACAGATACAAGCGGAGTGGAGAAAAGCTAGTTAGGCGCCAAATCCAGCAGCGCAAAAAATATAACAAAACCAATGGAAGGTTGGTCTCTATTTCTAAATGACGAAATACTAGATAAAATTGTCTATCATACCAATGGGGAAATTGAAAAACAGCGTAAGAATTATAAAAGATTCCAGGACGATGAAGATGGTAAAGAGTGTAACGTATCGTCGACTTTACCATCATTCGTAAAACCTTTATCATTGATGGAGTTAAAGGCTTTAATTGGACTTCTGCAGGAGTTTTTAAAATGAATTATTTGAATATCAAAAGCTATTTGAGAAGTTTACTGAAGTGATGCTTTTCAACCGACTTCAAAAAGAAGGATGTTTACAATTCGTCGGAAGCTTTGTTTTTTTTATGTATGTTCACCGATTACTCGAAGACGCCTGAACCAATTTGGAAAATTCTTTTTTTTTTAAAGTGTATACTTTCCAGGTGGTCCCATTTAAATTTTATCGAAATCGGTCGGGCGGTTTAAAAAAATCAACAATAAATTATATTTATATTGAAATCGGTTGTACAAATTTTTTAATTTAACCACTCGTTAGAGCTACAATGTCTCGTTGTCGATTTGAGTTTTTAATAAATTGCCTTAGATTTGACGATAAAGACACTGTAGAAGAACGTCGCTTAAATGATCGCTTAGCTACGATTCGGGAAGTTTCTGATCACATCGTAAAAATGTGCGAAGAACACACCAACAGATTGCTGTACTATTGACGAGAAACTGTTGACTTTTAGATGGCGGTATATATTTAAAATGTATATATCTACCCTCTAAGCCTGATAAGTACGGGATAAAGATATTGATGATGTGCGATGCTAAGACCGCGTACATGTTGAAAGCGTGTTAAGCAGTGACTGAGTATTACGTCATGGAACTCTCCAAGTCATTGGTTGGATCTCGTCGCAACATAACAATGGACAACTGGTTCACCAACATACCATTAGCCAAGAACCTAGCCGAAAAGGATTTAACCATGGTAGGAACGACGCGAAAGAACAGAGGTGAAATACCAGAATCATTTTTGGAGTTAACCAGCAGAGAAAAAACACCGCTATGTTTGCGTATGATGGACCTCTCACTCTTTTGTCCTATTGCCCACCGAAATCATCATCATGTTGTCAGCACTCTATGACTCTCCGGACAACAACAATGAAGTTGAGCTTCCAGAAATAGTCCTTTTTTATAATAGGACAAAGGGAATGGAACATTTAGAGGAACCTACAAAGGCCAACTTTGAGAAGGGATATAAAAGAAAGTGTTTCGGCTATTCTCAAAAAACCCATGCTTGCGATCCTGCTGGGTCTTGTGGTTTTTGCCCAAGAAACAGGGATCGGAAGAGCAATACCAGGTGCACTAAGTGCAAAATCCAATTTGCTTGGAAAACCAAGTAAAAGTATGCCAAAAGTGCTCAAATTGGTTTCTCAGATAAGTCTGATTTGTGATCTCATTGTATTATTAATATGAATAAAGGTATAATTTTCTTAAACTGTTTATTTATATAGTGTAGGAACACTGAATACGCCAGACAGTGTAGGGTTCTAGGGTTAAGAATCCGCTAACTCGACAGTACGGTGATTCAAATAAATAAATTGCAGATTTTACCTTTCATCTATTTATTTTTACCATCGACGTTTCACACCGAATTTCGGCCACGGCGGCTAGTCTAATTGGAGATTAAAGTGTACGAATGTTATGCGCATGCACAGGTGCACTCTCTATTAGCCTATATCTACTCTCATAGTCCGATGGGACGGCTATCCGACACGACCGAAGAGATCAAGTGCGAGACCATCAGTTTTCCGTGGTACTGCATTCCGTGGCACTGTCATCAAGTTCCTGACTCTGAACTGCTGCTGAGAATTCATCGACAGAAAAAAACCTGATTTTGCCTCGGACGTGGGTTTCGAATCCAGGACCATCAGTCATGCTTACAGCCACTAGACCTACAAGGCAGTCAAGTATTTTTATGATATATATAGGTTACAAACGAGAACACAGCCCACCTAAGTGGATGCTATGACCCTTAGACATCTACATCTATCATCAATTAAGAATTAAAATGCAGATGCGTTGTCATCTCTGAGGACTAAGATAGAATACTTCGTTACAAGTAAAAAGGGTTTCAGGTTCTCAACATTCACCATACGAAACACAGCAACATTATTCTGCTTTTCCACGTGTGATAGTGTGGTCCTAACCCGGTCGAGCCGACACATTCGTGCTAAAATCACAATACAGTTGTAGCGAGGCTCTATCATCTAATGTTTTGGGTACTTTGCAGAGTATGGTGGATTCAGATGTTTGACATCCCAATTTCATAGGTAATTCGAGCTACTGTCATATAAAGCCTTTATCTAAAAAAGCTTACATTATCAAGTCTTGTAGCTGTGTGCTTAGTTATGAATTTATTTTTAATTTTAGTACGTGGCAGAGCCATGCTAATAATAGGCCTTAAGAAACATCCTTGCCAGTCGTAGGTCGATTTGTCGTCTGTTAAAACTGATATATCAAAGTCCATTGCTATCTATGGCATTCCCCATAAATTGCCTCATAGGGGGCAAAGAGTTTACAAGTTTAATAGGGGCATATAATTTTTATTATTATTTTGGGTGCGTTGAGGAAGATACTGCTGCCCATTCAGTTTCATTTCTCAAATTAATTTAGTTGTTTTTCTAAAAACGTCTTTTTTATGTAAGAGGGGACTAACGAACATGCGGCTCACATTATGGTAAATGACGGTAAGTGCGTTGCCGGCGTTTTAAAGCAGGCTAGGCTATTTTCTTGAAAGTCCCTAAGTCGTTTCAGTCCGGAAAAATTTTTGGTCAGTCAGCCAATTCCACAAGGAAGTTGTACGAGGAAGAAAACTTCTGATAAATCTCACAGTGGTGGATCGCCCAGATGGAATATGGATGGTATCGCGAGTATTGTCGCGAAGTGCGGTGGTGAAATTTAGCGGCTGGAATTAGTCAGAACAATTCTTTTGAGCACTCCCCGATACTAGGAATTTCTTCTGCGTTGTGTTCCTGTCCTCCTGTTTTACATAAATAAATTGCACATGTTCATTGAGTTTTATGTACTACGTACTAGAGAAGCTATTCCAAACAAAAAATGTGCACTACTCTGTTTTCGCGCATGCGCGGGAGATAGTAGATTTTAGTCTATGATTGTAGATAGCGTAGTATATAAATGAAGACATTTATTTTTTTATTGTAATATCACTACCTATTTATTCACTTGAATAAAAAATAATTTTACTTATTTGACTACTGAATTATTAATTACGTTCAGGTTTAAACTTTAATTTGAAATCTCGTATTATTAGCGCAGCTCCACACTCTATGAATATTGAAGCCACACTAAATGACACTAAAGGTGTACGGATTGCAGTACAGTTCATTTGAACATAGTGAATGTTCGGAATGCCAAATCTAGTATATAGTACATATATATGAAAAAAGGTTCTTGAGTGGCAGCCTCGTATCGGTAGGCGAAGTGTAGGGCAACCCCCCCCTATATGGAGTGACGACCTGGTAAAAGAAAGAAGAAAGAAGTTGATGGATGCAGGTGGCTCAGGACCGTGCTTTGTGACATTGCTTGGGGGAGGCCTATGTTCAGCAGTGGACTTGTAAGGGCTGTAATGATCAATGAGGAGTTTACATTTTAATTCCTGCTACTCCTGGATTATACTTCCATTCGATACCCTCAATGTTATTGTTATTTATTAAGACTTATTGACACTCGCTTGTAGAACTAATTTTTTAACCCCCCACGAAAAAAGAGGTGTGTTATAAGTTTGATCGCTATGTGTGTCTGTCTGTCTGTCTGTGTATTTGTCTGTAGCACCGTAGCTCTTAAACAGGTGAACGAATTTGGGTGCGGTTGATGGTTTTTGTTTGAAAGGTGACTACATCGAGTGTGTTTTTAGTTATGATTCAAGAAAATATTTTCAGTCGTTTGAAGATCATCAGCTCTTTTGTTTCGTGGGTTTTTGAAATTTTCAATTCAATTGTTAATTATAATTTTGTCTTCTTGATTTAAGACCAATTATTTTCTACAGGACAAGTTCCTAATCTTAGATTATCTATAAAAGTTGTTATTCATATATTACTAACTGTAAGGTACTGATTCAAAAATAAAAAATATTTGTTGATAATTAATTGTTAATTATTAACAAATATTTTTGTTAAGAGCCGTGGTAGCTCAGATGGTTAGCGCTCGCTGTAAGTTTCACAGTACGCGAGCAAACCGGGTTCGATCCCCGCCGGCACCAATGAAATTGTTAATTGCAATTTTAAGTGCGGATTTACCACGTGCTCGGCGGTGAAGGAAAACATCGTGAGGAAACCTGCATGTCTGGGAAATCAAAAAAAAAATTCGAAGACATGTGAAGTTCGCCAACACGCATTGGGGCAGCGCGGCGGACATTTCCTTGCCCTAAAACCCTCTCAGAAATGAGAGGAGGCCTGTGCCCAGCAGTGGGACGTATATAGGCTGTAACTTTACTTTTTACTTTAATTAATTGTTATTAAGGTTATTATAATCTGTAGGATAATTGAAATGAAATCTTAATTCATTTCAATTACACTACAGATTATTTAATTTATTTGAAATATAAATAATCAAAATAATAGGCCGACTAATCGCCGCCCAATCGCAGACTACAAATATGGCTGGATATTCGGCTTATCCGACTAGTCGGTACATCTCTAATTTTTATATATAGATATTTGATGTACAATGTACCGGATCGATTCAGTTTTGGCAGGAAGAGAAGTTATGTTACCATATGGTCAAATACTTAAACGCCAATCAATTTCAAAATGTCGTTAAGTCTTGTGGTATCACAGTCACTTTGACTTAAAGTGATAGAGATAGCACGAGACTTAACGGCATCTTTGAGTAGCGTTTGAGTATTTGGATATTAGTGTAGTGTTCAATCATTGATATATATGTACTACGCACTAGATTTCGCATTCCGAACATTCACTATGTTCAACTGAACTGTACTGCAATCCGTACACCTTACATTAGTGTCATTTACTGTGGCTTCAATATTCATGCAGTGTGGAGCGGCGATAATAATACGAGATTTCAAATTAAAGTTTAAACCTTACGTAAATAACAATTCAATAGTCAAGTAAGTAAAATTTTTTGTTGTTCAAGTGAATAAATAGGTAATAATATCGTAATATTTTACTATCTACCGCGCATGCGCGAAGACATAGAGTAGCGCACATTTTTTGTTTGGAATAGCTTCTCTAGTACGTAGTATATAACTCAATGTGTTAGTATTCATACAAAATCAAGTTAAAATTATTATAGTAATTATAATACAATTAAGCGCCAATGCAACGTAGGTCATGAAATCGTTTAGTAATAATTGATTTTTAATGAATACCTACTTTGATTGTCGTTAGAGGGGAGGGAAACTGGAAGAAATGATGAGCACATTCAAGAAAATAATTTAAAATATTTTAAAAACGAGGCTACTGTGGTAAATGACCCCTATGAGGCAATCTATAGAAAAGACCTGTAATTTGCAGTGGATTTCGATAGGCTGCAATGATGTTTTTTTTTATAGGATAGGGTGACAAACGAGCACACAGTCCACCTGATGGTAAGTGGGTGCTGTGGCCCATAGATATCTTACATTTATCCTCAATAAAGAATCAAAATGCAAATGCGTTGACTAAGACGGAATGCCTCTTTTCCAGTAAAATGGGTCTCCGGTTCTCTACACTCACCACACGAAACAGCAGTGTTAAACTGCTATTTTACGCTGGTATTCTGTGAGAGCGTGGTCCTTCCCCGGTCGAGCCGACCCATTCGTGCTACAACTATACTACTAATATAGCTGTAGCATGTATACCCACATTGGTATTAAAATACTAGTGTGCCCTGCTCTGTGTACAGGCCTTTAAAATGTCTCCTTCTTCTTCACCAGCCTACAAAAGTCGATTGCCAAACATTCCCCCAATTAGAATCTGCAGTACATAGTAGTTGCTACACCTTTAACATTGCTTTCTTTCGCCAGTCTGCGTAAGTATTTTAAGACTGTACTAGTCAATGGCTTAGTCATCGGTGGCCAAAATGCTATTTGTCTCACCTAGCATCCTGTGAGGGGTAAATAGCCCCAGTAATGAGCAGTAAGAAGTTAGTGTATGTATGAAGGTTTGTACCAACAAGTGGTAACATTAAAAATTTTGTACAACTGACTTCAATATAGATTATTAAGAATTAACTCTGAAACTCAAAAAAAACTCTGAACTCAAAAACTACTGGTCAGAACTTGATGAATTATATGGGACCACATGAGAAACACCAGCTTTCAAATAAAAAAAGAATCATCGAAAACGGTTCACCTAGAAAAAAGTTATGAGGTAACACACAAAAAAAACATACAGTCGAATTAAGTATCTCGTCCATTTTTGAAGTCGGTTAAAAATCTAGATAGTAGGACTTCTGTACTGCCTAGGGTTCCGTGTGGGCAAGTACCACCCTCTTCCATGTTTCTGCGGCAAGCGATGAGTGCCTTTTTTTACATGGGAAATGCCTCGCAAGGACAGGTTATATCGGACTCACACCGACTAAAACCCCATTGTGTGCCACCTTCGTCGCATATTGGCAGGGTCACGAGAACGCTTTCGCACACATCCGTGGCCCTACCAGCGTTGGCCGCCCCATGGCCGCCTCTCCTCGGTGGAGGACTACTCCTCCCTCATCCCCTTCTCAGGTAAGGTGCACCAGAACACATGGCGCGGGCTACTCCGCGGCCTCCAACTTCACTTGCGCAATGTACGCTTGCAAAATGATAAAGTAATCATATTAAGGAAATTAATATCTGATCATCATTTAAACCTTATTCATACTTATTCTTTCATAATTGTAATTGTGAAAGATTTCCTGACCAATGATGACCGTGAGAAATTTCATAGTGACCGAGTAAACCGGATGACATCCCCGCTAGTAGAGCATGCAATGCCGCAGTATATTTTCAATATCGCAATATTGCGGTATCGGTACTTGTAATATCGCAAAATTTGCGATATTGCGAAATTAAAAACTTCTTTAATGGCGGTTTAACTAAAACAATAATATGAGTAATTTTTTTTTAATGGGGGTTAAATTAAAACACTAATATGAGATAACTACAATTAATCACACATACAACCCAATCGTAATTTTTACCCTGGCAATGTTTATGTAAAAAGCAAAGCATATTTAAAGAACTTCTAATTTTATTACATAATATGTATCCAGCATCCGAAGATGCTCTCAGCTTTTACGCTCGTTGGTGGAATGCTTAGCAGATAGTTATACACAGTCTCCAGATATTTACCTATTGTTCCTCCGGTTTCATACCGGGTTCGTTTTTAATATCGCGAAATTCTCATCAGTAATCTCGCTTTTGCGGTATTGAAATACTTCGCGAAATTCGCGAAATTGCGGTAACGATATAACGGTATTGCATGCTCTACCCGCTAGCACTACGCCACGTGTAAGGCGGTATGACGATGACGATAATCCACTACCCCATATCATTCCGTGGGTGTCGTAAGAGGTGACAGTGGGAACTAAAACAGGAGATGGTTGGCAGCATCTTCCTGATAACAACACAAAATAATGAAATATTGCAGTTTCCCACCCACCTGCAAAGTGTAGCAACTATGGCAAATCCCCCTATGAGGGAGTCTATAGGGGAGGCCTATGTTCAGCAGTGGACTTTGATAGTCTATAATGACGATTACGATTAGTAAGTTAATTACTCTAGAAATAGAAACAGTCCGTACTGGAATTTCCGTTTTTTAATTTCTTTAAGTATTGCTTCTTGGATATTCTTTGTATAAAAGTACCTAGTACTTCATCAGGAGTTTTTGTATGCTAAGAAATCTTATTATGACCTTTTTAAAATTAAATTGTTACAATACGATTTCTACAAACAAGTCTCGATGCGAAAATAATCAGGATACGAGACAATCGAATTTGTTGAAAGTCCCCGGACTTCGAGACAAAAGACGTTCCGGGACCTAAATCCTATACAAATCTAAATCCTAAATGTTTCACTAAAATGTGCAAGATATAACTGCGGAAAATCAGTAACGAATTGACGAATGCCTTTCCAATTTCACAGATTTCACTCACTAATGAAAAGTACAATTAAAAAATAAAACTGACAAATGAATTTACAGTCCACCTGATGGTAAGTGGCTACTGCATTCCATGGACACCTTTAACTAACTTCAAAGTCAAACATAGAAGACTTGATGTGTCGTCACTTCTGAGGACTAAGATGGAATAATTAACCTGCCTGGATGTAATAATAGGCCTGTAATTCTACTGGCTCTCTATATCCTAACTACTATTTATTTCCATTAATTTTATTCTTAAAAATATCTTTCGACAACTCTATATTTAAACAAGATATTAGTCACAGAGATAAAGCCCATTTATAGCTTATCTAATTATCTGTTTACCGTTAAAACTGATACTGTGAGAACCACCTGTAATTACACGTACTTGTAAAACATGAAGTCGGTCAGATGATGTCACTATTCCGAGCAGTGTGGTTCCAAGTGTGGTTAAATTCACTTGATTTTTCTTAACGATATTCAGTAACATTTATTTAGCGAGTGATTCATTAGTAAGCAGTTATAGCATCTTTATGTGTCTATATTTATAGTTATATATAACTACGTATTTGTGAAAGTATTGAACAAATGCATTGACTTATAACTGTAAAGTTACGTCACTAAATAAAATATATATTAAAGAGCTCTACTGAAATTGGACAGTTCTTTCAGCTATAAAATAAAGAGTTAAATAAGTGTAGAAGTATTTTAATAAAGAGCCTTTCCAAGGGCTTCTACGAAATAAACTTTTTCTTTTGTCAAATTGAATGGTGGAACAACGGGGCACAAAGGCATTAAAGTGATCAAGGTATCTCTTAGAGGCGTATTTAAGGGTCTTCCTTAAGAATTGTATAAAATTTTCTTAATAGAGGTATTAAAATGTGCTCCTTGTGTTGCTGTGACTGCGGAAAGTGTCTGAAATGTTTACTCGGCATTACACTTTGCGTGTTTTTGTTGAAAATGTGTGGAGTTGAAGTCGACGACAATTGTTGTGAGAACGACTAGCTAGTCGATGGTTCAATGGCGAACATTGTTAATGCCATTTTTTTTTCTATATAACACCTCGAAATCATTTTATAAAATCACATAATGATTTATTCTTTTAATAAAAAGTAATGTGCTATTCTTGTTTTATTTATAACAAGTGGAAAGTTAGAAATCCTATGACTCTATTTCAGAAAATGGATGTTATTTTTTATTTTATTTATTTTATAGAATAAAGTGAAAAGCGAGCACAAAGTCCACCCGATGGTAAGTCGATGCTGTGGCACATAGACATCTATCCTCGATTATGAATCAAAAAGCAGATGCGTTGTCACCCCTGAGGACTAAGCTGGAATGCCTCACTTTCAGTAAAAAATGTCTACGGTTCTATACACTCATCATACGAAACAGCAGCATTAAGCTACTATTTTACGTTGCTTTACTTTGCATAGGCCTCTCCCGTTGTAAAGAGAATTTGCCTTAATCATCACGCTTGGACCAACAATCGCAGTACCAGACGTCTCGCACTTTTGATTTTGTTTCCTGCCGCTGGTCTGGGATTTATAGGTAGGAGGTATCATGTAAGTTAAACCAATAGAAGGGCATGAGTTCTAAATGTTTTAAAAATATTTGAATGTATAAGTCTACTATCGTTTTTTTTTCAAACCCGTTAAGAAAAGAGTTACTTTAACTTTCCTAAAAATTTCTAACTCATCAGCATGTCTAAATTAGTCAATGATGTTTATATAGTTGCTGGTATTGGTGTTTGTCGATTGAATACACATTAAGCTAAGATAAAAACAAGGTTTTATGTACTGATTTAATCGTTATGAACGATTAAATACCAAATTGAGATGAGTTACAGCGCTGGGGACCGCTGGTTCGAATCCCGCTCGGAACAAGTATTTGTATGGCCTACAAATAATTGTTTCGGGTCTGGATGTTTGTGAGATTCTAGTGTACACATAGGTAGATATTAAATAAAACACGAGTTTTTTTTTTTATTCGGTTTATATTGTATTATATTCTATATAAATACTAATTCAGTGACAAAATAATTATTTCTCGGCTCTTCTCTCCAGTTTTTATTAATTTTTCCATTTAATAGACTGAAAAAAACAAAAAGTCACGGTTAATGATCAAAATATAAAAGTAATTATAACGTAGGCCTCCCCCGCAGATTGCCTCATAGTTTGTTGCCACACTTGGCAGGCGGGTTGAGAGGCGAAGTTTTTTTTTATTTTGACTTGTTACCAGTAGGATGCTGCTGCCCATCTCCTGTTTCATTTCCTTGTATCGCCTCTTACGACTCTCACGGGATGATATGGGGTAGTGTATTCTCTTATACTCTCTTATTCACCATCAGGTGCACTGCGAGCTTGTTGGCTAATATTGTGGTGATCGGACCAATACAAACGACTATATCGTTACAATATCTCTTTATTACTGCTTCCTTAACCTAGGTGTACTTTATTACACTACTGGTAGGAGGAAGGCACATACCACTACACTATATTATTTAAAAACTTTTTTTTAATAAATACATACAGATCGATAAGCTGAAATGGCTCGAAGAATCGACATCTGATGGGGAAGGCAGGTTTATGATTGGAATAACCCTTTTGAACGAGGTAATAGTGTCTGCTAACATTTTTACTGGTAACCACTCCTTAGGACTGACAAAAACAATCCGGATTTTGATTTTCAATCGAGGATTGATGTGTCATATCCATGGGCCACAGCATACAATCTAATGTATGCCATACATTAACCATCAGGTGGACTGTGTGCTCGTTTGTCACTCTTATTCTATAAAGAAAGAACCGATAAGGCAAATGTGGGGCGATTACCCACCAGATGTGACGACCTAGTAAGACATCTAGGAAGTCGATGGATGTAGGTGACTTGGAACCATGTTTTGTGGCATTCCTTGAGGGAGGCCTTTGCACAGTTTTAGACGTGTAGGGCTGTAATGATGATGACGACGATGATAAACTCACGCTATCCCTTAATGTGTTCTCAGCGTAAATATATTCCTCGGACTGTGGGTTCAGGGTCATCTTATAATTAGTGAGGGCCGCTCTGTCCTTTTGCTTAGCCAGGGTTTCTATCACCACAGAGTGTATCTGAAACAGATATCACATATATACCAACACTGGAGAGTAAGGAGGACCATTTTTATAAAAATAGCGTTAAGAAGTCAGCCCAGCCTAGATTTACTGTGCCGTGTAGAGAATCCATTATACCATTTCGTCCAATGGGTATCGTAAGAGATAGCTTAAGTGATTAAGTAGTTAGTAATTAATAAGTTGTTTGTTAGTAATTAGTTTATTTAACATTTTTTTAGTAGCTACCAGGACATCATAATTACATTAGCGACAAAGCCCTTTTGTTATGAATAAAAAAAGGAGATAGCTATGAAGCTATTTGGCGGTATAACGGTCTATAATATGGTACCTTGAGAAGAACAAAAGCATAAGTGTAAAAAGTAGATTTTACAGGAGAGCGAAAAACCTAGTTATTTCTTAATATCTTTTTATTGAAGAATCTGGCAATTTCGTCTTTTTAATGAAAAATTGCGGCAAAAATACTCTTTTCTTTAAAACAAGCTAAAAGTAGAAGTTAATATTTAATTAGTTATTAACTTTTATTTAAATTACGCTACTCCTTATTAGAATCTTTTTTTTAAAGAGAAACGTATGAAGAGATACACCAATGTTCTTTAGAAAATTAATAATTTTAGAAAAAATATTCGTGAATACATCACCATGGAATGGAATCAGTCTGAAAAGGAAGTAATAATATGCTTTTTTTCACTGAACTAATTTGTTGAATAATAAAAATGCCTTTTTTCTATTTGAAAAATATGAGAAGTACATGTGGTTAAAACATTAACACCTTTTCTATCTAGATAATATATTCTTATGACGGAAGTATACTTTGTTATGGGAAAATTAGTTAATTATTTAATGAAATAATAAAAAGCATATTATTTTTAAAATCAAATAATTTTTATTAAAATAAAAACCAGACCATGCCGCTATTTTTAATTGGCAATATAAACTTAACTTTTATTAAAAACAGTAATAAAAAATCTCTCACGTAAAATAAATTAAAATATTAACGTTATCTTACGTATGAAATGAGATCATAGGATTCAAAATTATTTAATAATTGTGCTACATTATTATTTAGGAACTTTCCATGTGGAAACAACTTATTCCTATAAAAACTAAAACATAAACATAAACACAAACTAAAGCATTTGACGTACATAACAAAATTCAAACCTATGAAGTTTAATAATTAAATTACAATTTAGTATTTGGAAACTGCTGACATGAAAACCACTTATACTCATAAAAATTAAAAACAGCATCTGCCATGGACTAGGATATTCGCGGTTAAGAATATCAATTACCCCGTATCTTCCCGCGGGTGTCGTAAGAGGCGACAGTGGGAAACAGCCAGGAGATCCTGATAACAGCAATATTACAATAAAAAAACTGTGGTTGCCAACCCGCTCGCCAAGCGTGGCATTTATGGCAAATATCCTCCTGATGAAAGTTACGAAGAGACGGCCCCCAGTCCCCGGCGGTCCCGCTATTCCTGGCTACGGTGGCGACCATGGTAATGGCGCGACAGGAGGGCGTACATGTCTCTCGTTAACAACGTTGTAAAGATTGGGAGTGTGTCGATGTGTTCGTACCTTATACTCAGAATTACCAAACGGTATTCGCTGAAAGTCATACAGGTTTACGCGCCAACCTCGACAAATCCCAATGAGGAGATGGAGAAAATATATGAGAATATATCTTGAGCCATGCATTCCTCCAAAACAAACTATACGGTGTTAATGGGAGACTTCAACGCAAAACTCGGCACATGAGTGAACGGTGAGCTGAAGGTAGGGAAATTCGGAATAGAGCAACGGAACCCAAGGGGCCAGCACCTGGCCGACTTCATGGTAAAAGAGGGACTCTTTGCGATGAACTTTTTCTTCCAGAAGCGACCCCACAGGAAGTAGTCCTGGTCGAGCCCCGACGGTTCGACAAAAAATGAGATTGACTTCATTATGACCACCAGACGACAACTGTTCAGTGATGTATCAGTGATCGCGAGGGTGAAAACTGGTAGCGATCACCGAATGGTTAGAGGCACACTGAACCTAAACGTTAAGTTGGAGAGGTCTCGTCTAATGAAGTCAACGCTCCGTCCCCCTCGTGCTCTAATCCAAAGTCCCGAAACCTGTCAGCTCAAGTTACAAAACCGTTTTCAGTGCCTAGAAGACTGCAACGCAGTGGACGATATGAATGACAAGCTCGAGGAAACTGTCTATGCGGTCGGAGCTAAGTTCTGCAAGACACGCCGCAGAAGAACACAAAAAATCTCCGATTACACTCTTAATCTCATGGCTGTTAGACGGGAAATGAAGCTGCAGTCTTCAAAAGATTTGACAGCATACAGGCCAGTTGCCTGACAGACAGATCTCCAAATGCATGCGGCGGGACTTACGCAACTTCAATACAGCTTGTATTGAAGAAGCGATCGAGCGGAACCAAGGCTCCAAAGTCTTTGCCAGAGATCTGTCTGCCAGAAAGTTTCCGGGACACCTGAGATTTTGAGTGAGATTGAGAGGTTCTATGGGCAGCTGTACACGTCAACTTTGAAGCCACACGCAAGAGTGAGTAACGATCCAAGAGCAAGTCTTATCCGACACTATTCCGATGATATCCCGGACGTCAGTCTGAGCGAGATTAGAATGGCTCTCCAGCACTTTAAAAACGGCAAGGCCCCAGGCGAGGATGAAATCACACCGGAGTTTCTGAAAGCGGGTGGAAAACCGGTACTTGAAGTCCTTCAGAAGCTTTTTAATTCCGTCCTCCATGGTGGGACTACTCCGGAGCGTTGGGGCAGAAGTGCGGTGGTCTTGTTCTTCAAGAAAGGCGACAACGCTCTCTTGAAGAACTACAAACCAATTACCCTTTTGAGCCGCGTCTACGTGCTGTTTTCGAGAGTCATTATGAATCATCTCGCACGCAGACTCGACGACTTCCAGCCTCAGGAACAAGCCGGTTTCCGAAAAGGCTTTAGTACCATAGTTTCGGAAAATTGTACAGAAGACCGAAGAGTACAATCTGCCACTTTGCCTTGCGTATGTGGACTATGAGAAAGCCTTTGATTCCGTCGAAATTTGGGCGGTGCTACAGTCCCTTCAGCAGTGCCAAGTTGACTGTCGGTATATCGAAGTGCTGAAGTGTTTGTACAGTAGGGCTACGATGGCTATCCGAGTACAGAATTAAAGTACGAAAGCTATCCAACTGCAGAGAGGTGTAAGACAGGGTGATGTTATATCCCGAAACTCTTCACCGCTGCATTGGAAGACGTTTTCAAGCTACTGAACTGGAAAGGATACGGTATTAACATCAATGGCAAGTACATCACTTACCTTCGATTTGCTGATGATATAGTCCTTATGGCAGAATCGCTGGAGGACCTAAGCACTTTGCTCAATGGCCTCAATAGTGCCTCCCAACGGATAGTCTTAAATGAACATGGACAAAACAAAGATCATGTTTAATGGCCATGTCACAGTTATGCCGGTAGTTGTTGGGAGCACTAAGCTCGAAGTTGTTGACGAGTAGGTTTACCTCAAAACCTGAAAACGAGATTGTACAACCAGTTCATGTTGACAGTGATGACTTATGGATCAAGACGTGGTCCTTCACTGCTGGTCGTATAAGGACGCTCAAGGTCGCTCAGCGAGCTATGGAGAGGGCTATGCTCGTGGTTTCTCTGCGTGATAAACTTAGAAATGAGGATATCCGCAGTAGAACCAGAGTGACCGACATAGCCCAACGGATTAGTAATCTGAAGTGGCAATGGGCCGGCCATATAGCTCGAAGAACCGACAACCGATGGGGAAAAAAGGTTCTCGAGTGGCAGCCTCGTACCGGAAGGCGAAGTATAGGGCGACCCCCCATTATATGGAGTGACGACCTGGTAAGACATGCAGGAAGTCGACACTGCTCCCCTGCACCCGCACATATTCGTGCTTAGCTGGAACTTTCAAACAATTCTTAAGTATGCGAGCTTACGTGAATAGGACAGTTTTATTTTTAGGGGAACAAAGCCGTAATCGATATTACGCTTAGAAATTAAGACAATCACATTGCTTAATCAATCAAAGAGCTTTTATTTGTAAATAAGTTTATAACATAGTTAGTGGTAATCGCGATAATTTGTGGGGAAAAATAATTTTGAACAAGGAAAATTTATGTTATAATGTTTACATGAATTACATTTAAAATTTTACGACAAAAAAGACTTTCAAACGTTTACTGAAATTAATAATTATATTTCTTCAGGTTTAAAAAGTTGTTAAGCTATGTAAAACTACTTTTTTAGTCTATATATTTTTTTCAAAGGCAAAAATGCACAGATAACAAATTGTAACACTACTTCCTTAATACTTATAAGAAAAATCTGAAAAAAATTGAGCTTTTGTAATTTGCGTTGCTCTTTTTGATGGCGTAAAAACAAACAAATCGACATAAGACCACTTATGCTTTTGTTCTTCTCAAGGTACGATATCAGCCTTTGTAGTCTGCGGGCAAGCGCTCATAAACACCACTTACTATTAACTTTATTTCATACATACATACTTAGACTCTCGCGCCTGTTACCCAGAATGGTAGGTAGAGACTACAGACTCTTATTTAGCACGACCCTGAGACACCTCTCTCGCTTCTTTCACATTCGTGTATCTTTCCGTTTATCTCCGTATACATGCTCATGTTAATACTCTTGATTTGGCCTATCTTCAATATATAGCCAATTTGGTCGACAAACTTCCGTCTAGGGTGTCCCTTGTCGACTGTGTCACTCACTTGGACTTGATCCTTCTTTGTAAGAACCATTTGCCCTAATCGTCACACTTGACAGGTGGATTGACGTTTGTCACTATTATATGATCAGTACTAGAGGTCAGTACTAGAGGTCAGTACTAGAGGTCAGTACTAGAGGTCTCGAACCATTGAAGCTTCTGCCCTTCGCCAGTTTACTAGTCTACTGTGGCGCACTGTCACCTCTTCCTCGTCCGCGGCTTACTTCGGACTGCAAACTCGGAGAGTCGCGGGTACGAATCCACCTCTCAACTTTTGTGGTGAATCACTCTTACAAGCACTTTTAAACTTAGGGTGGTTAACGGGATTATCAATGATGCTGGCAGCGTTACAAGTAGCTATTCTTTTATAAAAATAATTACGTTTGACGTAAACGAGGCGGTTATACCGCCATCTAGCGGAAGTCATGAGGTTTCTGGCATTTTCATAGTCGCACATTTAACCGCCAACATAAAACTATCATCTACTGTTATAAAAAAATATTTTTTTTGTCTACGGTCCCCTATTCTAATTTTATCTTATACATCTGCACTAGTCGCCATTATCTACTGTTTAAAAAACCTTACCTATGCTAATCTACTCTATTCTTACCTTATACTTCTGCGCCAGTCGCAACCTATCTTCAGTGCCGGCAATTTTGTTCACACAAGAGGCGAGCATACGTTCGCTCGCCTTTAGTTCGCTGAGACGTGTGAGCAGCGTCTCTATTGGTATGTGGGACGACACAGTAGTACGACCGAACCAGTCCTGAGGAATGTGAACGCACCTTTACACTTGTAAAGTTTACCGTGTAGTGACGGTGTAAGAATATCCACTATCCCATATCATATGTAACATCTCAAAATAATAAAAATCTGCGGTTGCCAACCCGCCTGTCAAGCGTGGCAACTATGACAAATATCCCCCTTTGAGGCAATCTATGGAGGCCTATGTTAAGCATTGGACTTTTGTAAGCTGTAACGGCTTGTAATGTTTAAGATAGTATTTCTGGAAACAAAATTAAGGTCCAAATTTTCAGAGAAAAATCCCAAAGGGTCCCGAAGGAGGTTTCGAGAGCGCTGGGGTAATTTAGTGATTGTCTGCAAGACTTTAATACCTACCATAAAATTGTATGG
Source organism: Parnassius orleans (assembly GCA_029286625.1). Taxonomy (NCBI): domain Eukaryota; kingdom Metazoa; phylum Arthropoda; class Insecta; order Lepidoptera; family Papilionidae; genus Parnassius; species Parnassius orleans. The sequence continues at coordinate 3,542,319 of JAGSMP010000089.1, forward strand.
TATTGTATTAATTCTTGTAAAAAAAAAGGTTCCAACATACTGCGAATTTCTCCTGTAAAACGGAGGCGTATTACATACATAAATTGCGTATAGACAAACATTCGTAGTCGGAACAACTAACAGTACATGATGCTGTTGTTTCGTGGTGGTTTCGAATCCTATTTTGCCCTGCCTCGGACTGAGTTTTGTTTAGTACCTATTGGTTTTAAAGAATTATTTCAAATCCAATTATAATTCAAATATAAATTAACTAAACTCTAAAGTAAATAACATTTATGATAACAATCGTATTAGGACAGGGGGACTAAACGAAATTGTATATAAATAGTTCTTTTTTAAAGATTATAAATTATGTTATAGTTAAAGTCAATAAGAAAAGTTAATAAGAGAACTAAAAAAACATTGAGGATATAAGACCAACTACGAATAACGCATATATTATATTAATGAGGTGATAGTAAACATTTTTGTTTTATCAACAAAACAAAGTTTTTATCGCGTAGTGGCGGTGTAAGAATATCCACTATCTCATATCGTCCCGTTGATGTCCTAAGAGGCGATAGAGGAAACAAACCAGGGGATGGGCCGCAGCTTCTTCCTAATAACACCTAGAATCAAAAATTGCGGTTGCCAACCCGTCTGCCAAGCGTGGCAACTATGGCAAATATCTCTTATGAAGCAATCTATAGGAGAGGCCTATGTGCAGTATACAGCAACATAGAGATTCAAATACACATTGGGTGTAAGAGCGGAGGTTTTTATAGGGCAACACTGCAGCAAGAATGGGTCGATTCGATTAGGGAAGGACCGTGCTCACACACAATACCAACGTGAAATAGCAGAAAACTGCTGCTGTATTTCGTATGATGATTTATTGGTAACGAGACATTCCATCTGTCCTCAGGGATAACTACTCAACTGCAATCTGATTGCTAATTGATGAGAGATGTAGGAGTCTATGGGCCACAGCATCCACTTCCTATCAGGGGAACTGTGTGCCCGTTCGTGAAAAAATTTGAAGAAAATTGTGTAAAAAGTAAAATTAATAAAATACCTTTTTTGTAAACAGAGATTCGACTATATCCCACTTATTGGATTTCGCGTGTACGTTCAACACAACCCAATCGTATTGAAGAGGACTGATCTGAAAGAGTTTTATTTCTATTTCGTCAACATTATTAACAGGACTGTTATAATATAAAGTAACACCCTCCAAATTCTGGAGTTTAAGGGCAGGGAAGAGTATGCTGCGCTGCTTGCATAATTTCATTGGTGTCGCTGAGGATCGAAATTGGTTTGCTTGCGTACTATAAAATTTGAAGGGACTTTGAAGGCTGAGCTACCACGGTTCCACTGTTCCTCGGTTCAATTATAATATGCATGACTGCCTCGTTGGTCTAGTGGTCGTATGAGCGACTGCTGATATGGTCTCGGGTTCGAATACCGGGTCGGCGCGGAGTCGCGAATTTGGCGGGGTTTCAACCACATTCCTCGAGAAATCTCTCTCCAATCGTAACGGACTGCCGTCCCATCGGACTATCAGAGTGAGGAAATGGAGAGTGCATCTGTGTTTGCGGACACACTGCACTATAATCCTGTCTTGTTTATAATAATGTCCTCCAGAGAGGTCTGGACATTATTATAATATGCATCCTGTTTTTTAGCCTCTAGTAACAATTAAAAAGGCGATATTATGTTTTTTCGAAAAGGAGTCTTTATACCTAGTAAACCTCCATAGGGTGTAGGAAAATCTTTAAAGCAATGTATAATATCCAGAAAGGGCCTTTGCGTAAACGAAATTGTTTTACCACCATCTATCGGAAGCCATAGGAACTTTCAAGCATTTTCCATAGTCGTCTCTTACGTCACCCACAGGACGGAACGTGGTTATGGATGGTCTTAGATTAGAATTACGAATGTTGATGGAAGAATCGACCTGTTGTCTTTGACAGAGTGTAAGTGGTGACATCATATTCCCCGCGCCTTCCGTCCAGTGGAAACTGCAAGTACGCCAGGCACTGCAACGCTGATTTGTTATTTAATTCAGTCTTCTTTGCGAAAGTCTGCCACTCTGTAATTGAGTTTTTTTCATTTATTATGGCTTTGGCTGCAAGGACTTTTGCCAAAAATAATACATAAATGCTTAATATGTTATAGGTAAAATGATCATATTAACAATTTCTTTTACAATATGTTGATGAGTTACTATTCTAGTACTAGTTGTAGGATCCGCTTCAAACGCTGCCAAAATATCATCTTTGACGCCAGGTGCATGTATGCCTGGGTTCACCCCAGGTTCCAAGTGGTGTATCCCATCTTGAGCCAGTCGTCGATACGTGTTGTAAAATACTCGAACATTCGGCACTCTGCGATTCGGATAGCGCTCTTGATACATCCGTCGTGCTAATGATCCATTGCCATCTGCTCTACCATACATAAAAATGATATCCGCATATTCCTGATTCGAAAAAGTAGCCATAGTCACTTAATAATCAAGAAAAACAGCGTAAGAGCGCACTAAATGTCAACTCAGTACATCAAAATAGTCCAAAATCAACATGTGCAGGAGCACAAGGCTACGACTGGACACAGTGAACAAAGTAAAGAACTAACGAGATCAACGCTTGCAGGAGCGCAGAGGGCTTCAACTGAACAAGGTTAAATTGTGTATCAACGCGATAACGTCCACTCACAAGGGCAGTAGTTATTTGACTAATGTTATGGCTTCCCGCTCCATTCAGTTAATTCTAACTGACCCTAACTAAAGAAACATGACTCTGTTTCCCTAGTAACTAAGTCGGTTTTACTTTAAAATTAAAGTTCTATTCATTGGGCGAGCTACCTGGAAATACCATGCAACCGGCAGCTATTGTTTAGAGAATCCCCACAACTTGTTTCTTAGAATTTTACTACGCTACAATTTTGAACAAAAAAAGTATTTGTAGAGCAAAACCGGGCCTGTGCTTGTAATCAATAATCACGGCAGTTATTTTAAACATCAAAAATTGATAATTTCAGTTAAAATTTTGTTATAATTAGATATCAAAAGAAAAATTTTTTCTACCTCAAATTGGTTTGCAGGTCCTAATTTCAACATTTTTTATGATATCGGCATGAATGATACCTCAAAACAAAGAGCGATAATCAAGCATGTTTTAAAGAGGTTTGAACGAAAAACCTAGCCTATTTTTTTTAATGGGAGCTAAACAGTATTTATAAATTTTAGATTTTTTTCATAAACTTCAAACGCCTGTAAAAAATATCTTAAAATACATGTGCTTAAAACATATCTTATTAGATTGCTTACACATGACTTTAATAGAATACAATAAAAAACATGATTTTTTTATTGTTTAATTTGACCATAAATAATAGTTAATTAGAAAATTTTCGGCATTTTCGTTAAAAATCATTAAAACTTATTTAAAAAAATGCTTAGACTTCATATAAGACTAGCATGGCTTAAATGGTTCTAAATTGTCGATACTAGCGCCCCTTGAAAGCTTTGCACCCATCTCCCAATCAACCTGTATAAATAATGATATACCGTTATTGCAGTTTTTGAAAATACGAGTATTTATTTGAAATTATCCCAAATTGAATGTGAGTTATGGGCAACAACTACGCGTCCAAGCGCTCCTGTGTGTGTGATTCAAATCAAATATATAAAGTTATTGTCCACTGTTTACTTTCTTAGGCTGAGATCTATAAACCGTACTTTGACTTTGCTCAGACTTTACTTTCGAGCTAAGACAATGTCGGTATTTATAGAGCTAACTTCGAAATCGTGCCGAGTGCGCGCTTAGCAAAGCCTAAGTCAACGAAATCGACGACTTACGTAAAGCTCAGGATATTATCCGAAACCACCGTATTAATTTTAAATCGTTGTTTTTATGTTACTATAATTATTTATAACAATAAATAGGTAGTTTTAGGCCGTCTTCTAGTTTTAAATAGCTTTAATCCATTTTCTATTAACGTAATTTCAAACTTATTTCGAATTTCTTAAAACCTTTTTTATTGTTTTCTGATTTTGCACTCTTCCCATCCGTTCCAGTTCTCATACGCCCGTTTTCTATTTCATATAATAATAACTTATTTATGAAATACAATTTGGACTGTTTTTGATTATTAAATATTAAATTTTTAAAATCTTTTGGAATAAAATCAAGAACATAATGCGTGGAATAAAGCATCCATTAATATTTTGACTGTCTGGGCCTTAGCATAAGCTTAGCTCAATCTTAGCCCGATACAACTATAAATTCAGAACCAAAGATTATGCTAAGCGTATACTCAGCTAAGTTTTTCGTAAGTAAAGTCTGAGCAAAGTCAAAGTACGGTCTATAGATCTCAGCCTTAGTTACATGCTCACTACTAATACTTAAGTTAATAACTACAAGACGCGAATTATGATTCCAATTTTCCCTTCACACTTTAAACGGGCTTAGGATCGTGATTATAAATATTTCTCTTAAATTATTTTTTACACTTATTACCTGTGCTTGAGCACTTTTAAGTTCCGTGAATGCAGCAATAATTTTGCTTCCTTTAAATATCTTGGTAAAGGCTCACTTTCGTAAAATCTTTGCGCACCACGTAAAATTTCATTGCTTAAAATGTAGCTCCGTACTATTTCAAACATCCTGACCCGTAACAATTATTTATAGGTAACTATTTATTTATAGGCATAAGAGAAAGCCCTAGTGTGTGTATCAGGACTATATCGGACTTTCTTTTATGCCTCTTTGTACATCTATATCTAAATTGCAAATGGACAATCATCTAGACCCGGAAGAATAATTGACTATCTAATTTCGTGCAGGATTTAAAGCGTGCCGTCATACGATTTCATGGACATATTTTAAAAGACAATTTTATTGTTAAAGCGATTATATAATGTTACATGTTCTCGTGTGGCCGCCTCGTACCAGAAACTTAAGTGTAGAACGGCCCCCCAATGAGATGGAGAGACGACCTAGTAAGACATGCAGGATGTCGATGGATGCGGGTGACTCAGGACAGTGTTTTGTGGCATTCCTTCGAGGAGGCCTGTGTTCAACAGTGGACTTGGCAAGGGCTGTAATGATGATGATTACTTGATGCTGTCAAAATAGTAATTGATTCTTGAATATATTATTTACCCAACAATTTGACGTAATCAGCGACCATCTTCGTCTGGTGGGCATCTACTCCAGGTTGGTTGAAATGATTGGCCAACAAGTTGGACATTTTGCGTAGCAAGCTCTCCAAATTATTGCCTTGGTTCTTTACAGCGTGTTGGAATTGATAAATCTGTGGATGTACTATCGAGCTCATTAGTACTAAAGTCCGACCGACATTAGATGTTTTTTTTCAAAAGCATACATGCATTTCTCATAATTTTAATTTATAATAAATTACAATAAGTCAGTACTGATAATCTTTATATTAGAATTAAGGTTATTAGTAATCCTTATTTATGCTATTTTATTAAGAAAAAAAATTCTGCCACCAAATAGCAGTGCTTGCATTGCCGTGCTCCGGTCTAAAGGGTAGGTACGGCTGATCCGTGAAATGGCACGCAACTTGTTCTATATACCGGAGGAGTTCGGAAACTTCAATAGCGTGATTTAGTTTTAAGTTAGTTTACGCTTGAGACACAACGACAGCGCCGCCACATTTATTGTAAACTATAACATGGCATGTGTTTACAAGATCGGTTTAAGTTTTTATTAAAGCCGATTATGTAGTTATTTATAAATAAAAAATCGACCTATCTAACTAATACTAAGCTAATTAGTTACCAAATGGTAAGAATTTAAATTTACAGCTCTATATACTTACGGCTGAATCTGGACTCCTTCCCAGCATTCTAGAAAAAAAAGGAAATCATATTATAAATTCTAAATCATCACCATATTTAAATTCATCAGGCGTCAAGTATTGAAGTTTCTTACAAAGAGAGAGCTAGAGACTACTTTCTATCGCCCTTATCAAGAGCCCAGTAATTGTTGTCAATGTGGTATTCTATACCTTTTTCTTCTTCGTCAGCCAAAAGTCCACAAGTGGACATTGGTCCCTTGCGTTTGCTTGGCAGACGATTAGTCGATCGCAGTGCTAGACGACTTATAACTTCATCGCTGCTCCCGGCCGGCGTAAACAAAATGGTTTTGCTGTTATCTATGTTTATAGTATTTTATTTGAAGCCATCTTTCTGTGGTATACCATATTCGTCTCTTAGTCACCCACAGGAAGAAGCGGGGTTATGAATTCTCTTACGCCACCACCACACGACGGTTCTATATAATTATTCTAAATCATAGTAATACTGTATGAAAATCTTTTCTCGAAATTCTGACGATCTTATTTGCTTACTCTTGAAAAGACACACAGAGACATTCGGAAACACAAAGACACATACACACAGACGTGTACAAGCACGCACGCACGTACACACGAACGGACGCACGTACGCAGGCACTCATCGCACAGGTTTCAACACACCAAGCAATGGTTAAAAATTGCTGAGTATTCAATAAAAATATAAAAAATGTTGCCTATTACTAAAAATACTCACGTAAGAAAATCTGTTAGTTCAGATATTTTGCCTTCGGATTGAAGGGTGCTTATGTAATGGCCGAGGGCTGCAGGCCGGGATGAAAGCAATTCGTAAACGACTTTTTTGTTCAGAGTTTGTATGAGAAATAACACTACCTGTAAACCAGATTATTAATCATTTATCACAATAAAACAGAAGAAAACCTGCAAGTTCAAAAATTAAAAAATGTACAATTTGATGAATTTGGATTGTTTGTTGTCCCCAAGAATGAGTATATCAATTCACGTGGTAGCGCCATGCTGCAGCTATATTATGGTTGTAGCACGAATGGGTCGGCTCGACCGGGGTAGAACCACGCTCTCACATAATACCAGCGTAAAATAGCAAACTAATGCTACTGTGTTTTGTATGCTGAGTGTAGAGTACCGGAGACCCTTTTACTGGATACGAGGCATTCCATCTTAGTTGAGTATTAATGCTCACGTAACTGTTTGCTTTTTCTAGTTAATCTGAGTGTGCTTACAACTTTTATGAGTTTTGGATGGCCACCCCCAATTATTGTAAAGCTAAGAAATGCAGATGCATTGTCAGCATCTGCATTTTGATTCTTAATTGCGGATAGATAATCCCAGCGTACATTTATCATCAGGTGGACTGTGTGCTTGTTTGTCACCCGTACTTCTGTAAAAAGAAAGTCACATCAGATATGGGTAAGTTTTGAAGACTTATCTCTGTGATTGTGTATACTTGTACCATTATCTACCAATAAATACAGACAGTATTCAGAAGTTGTAGTCATGATAGAAATAAGCCTGAAGAAAATCGACATAATTTTTATTACCAGACTGTGCGACGCAAACGAGACCAAACGAGCGTGGGCCGATTTTGATGATTCTTAAGTCAATCGATTTGACTTAATCTTGTGAGTGTCACTGAAGACATGACAGTAATCAAAATTCAATATGACGACAACCAGACGCCATATTGCGAAAAAGAAAAAAATGAAAGTATACGAACTATGTCAAGTAGGGTATCATTGAATAGGTCTTTGAAAATGTGTGGTAGTGGATGCGGAGAATCCATCAACTCATATTGTCCCATGGGAGTCGTAAGAGGCAGCAACGGGAAATGCTAGAAAAGTATACCAGTTGTAAAATATTCAAACTGCCTCCCCGTCGGCATCGTCAAACCTTTGATACTGTGACCTCCAAACCACCTGCCAAGCGAGGTGATTATGACAAATCTTCCCTACCATAACAGAGGCCCATATCAAATGATGGACTGTTATGTGCTGCCAAAGAAGAACATAAAGTGTGAAAATTCCGTACGGAATTATCAAGGCAATAACTTTCTGCTTATGGGTGATGATCTATTCCAGTTAGCTTATACATTTATGCCCTTTTTTGTTTATTGTATTTTTTATCATTCCACACGCTTCAGTTATCTTAGATGCATTCCTATTTGTTTTTAAAATTTTATAATACACCTGAATTTCTTTTTTTTTATAGGATTGGGTGACAAACGAGCACACAGTCAACCTGATGGTAAGTGGTTGCTGTGATCCATAGACATCTACATCTATCCTCAATAAAGAATCAAAATGCAATGCGTTGTCACCCGTGAGGACTAAGATGGAATGCCTATTTTCCAGTAAAAGGGTCTCAGTTCTCTACACTCACCATACGAAACACAGCAGTGTTAAGCTGCTATTTTACGCTGGTATTCTGTGAGAGCGTGGTCCTTCCCCGTTCGAGCCGACCCATTTGTGCTACAACTATACTACTAATATAGCTGCAGCATGGCTCTGCCACGTATAAAAGCGTCAGTGTTTCCTTGTTTTGAAACAGTAGTATATTTAAAAAATAACGGTAAAGGGAATTAATTTAATTTCTGACATACTCACAGTAAGTATTGCATTTCCATCGCCAATGGCAATGGCACCATCTAATAGCTCAGTCTTGCTTTTCAAACTGCGGTGTACATGTAGTGAACAGCTACGGCCAAGGACAAGCCTCTTCAACGTGATTGGTACGGTTTCTTCTGGTTCGTGTTTTGTTTCCTTTGCAGGGTCATTGCCGGATTGAGCGAGAACCACTGTTGGCAGACCAATTTTTAAGTATACTTTCATGAAAACTGGTGGCGGTGTAAGAGGATCTACTACCCCATATCATCGTGGTTGTCATAAGAGGGGACACAGGGGACTTAAACAGGCGATGAGCAGCAGCATCTTCCTGATTACAACTAAAAATAGTAGAATACTGTGATTGCCAATCGGCTCACTTATTGAAGCAAATAGGGCAAATCTCCCCTAATATCCACTATTAGGCAGTCTCTGGAGGAAGCCCATGTTCAGTAGTGAACTTTGAATAGGCTGTAATGAACGAATGAAATACATACTATATACATTATACAGCTGGTTTGCCTGAGGAGAAAATTCTTAGCAGTGATTGAACATGGACATGAATGAGGGGTGTGTTTGGATCATATAAAAGTCCATAGTCTCTGCCTACCCCTCTGGGTGACAGACTCGAGTTTGTGTATGTATGAATGTATGGATGTTCAAAGAATGTACTGAAACATATTATATAGGGTCTGAAACAGTAACATACTGAAGACACTTTTCTGCTAAACATTCTATTTCTAATGTAATGTCTTTGATTCATGTTATATAAGTTTAATGAAGCAGTGTCAGAGTGAAGATAATTGGATTATCTATTACATTTAAATACATTTCTACCATTTTTGAAATTGTCTGTCTGTCTGTCTGTTAGTTTGTGAATATATTACATCTAAGGTACAATTTCTTTTTAAATAACCATAAGGAAAATCATAAAGCGTATCTGCAAGTTACATTTAGTCTTTGTTTTATTGAAATTGGTTCTTTCTATCAAAAGTTATTGTTATTTTGGAGCGTAGTTATGAAGTTTTTCAATGGTGGCATTGAGTTATTAAGTGCATTTAATTTAATCTCAGAAATCGTAATTAAATGATGTAAAATATTGTTCTGCAATGATATATTTATACCTACAACACGTTAAACAAAAAAAGGATATATTTTCTTACAAAGATTAACATAATACTATCTCAGAAAAAGAGTACAATAGTTAACCAGTGTCATCAATAGATGGTATTATGCTAAATGTTATGCAAAAAGTGGTTGGGTTTTTTATTTCCTGAAGATACGTCTTATTAATTGCTGCTAATCTTTGTATTATAAGCGGAATAGTTCATATAGCAATGTCAAATTTATTATGTATTTCTTAAAACATATTTACTGTAGAATCATTGTGATGTAGAGTATGGATGTCAATCTAAATAAAGATTTTAAGCTGTCCATTTTTCAAACAGTGCCTATCTTTATCAAGGGCAAAAAGTAGGATGTACTACTTCTAATAAAAAGAAACCTATCAGCCTTCATACAAAACATCAGGAATAAATCTCTAATAAAGTGTTTATATTATCACAGTCACAACCTTGTAAGACCTGCAGGAAGTCGATAGATGCAGGTGGCTCAGGACCATGCTTTGTGGCATTCCTTGGTTTATATTTATTTATATTTATATATTTATATTTATTTGCTGTTTAGATTATAGTTTAATTAAACTATAATCTAAACAGCAATAATAAATATGTAAGTAAGATACTCGTAAGATTTTAAAGTAGTGTGATACTTAGCCCACAGAGACAAAAGCTATGGTGCAGCCATTCAAGAGGAGCACCTCTTCTATTTTTTCTTGTGAGTCAAATGCTTCTGCACTCGCACACTCAAGAGTCAAGAGTCAAGGTAGAGTTAGTAAGCATTAACCCCACAATCTGACCACATTTCAATGTTGCATAGACCTCCTTTACTTGGAGAACAAGACTGACTTACTGAGATCTAGAATCTTAGGTGACACCAGACTGGACAGTGGAATGTGTGCTGGTTTGACACTACTAATGTTAGAACTGAGGACTCCGTCTTCACTTGATCCAGAGTAAGATCTTTGACCTATGGCCAAAATCTCTTGTGGTGACAACTGAAATTCAAAATTGATTTTAAGAATTTAAATTTAACAGGATAGTCCTTGCTACTTAAAATAAATTACAGATTTCCAAAAATATCCCATTTTATGTTAATAATAAAAAAAGATCTTTTTTTTACCTAGAAAATAACTTTCTTAGACAATTTTCAGACAAATTGAATTTTTTAAGTTATGATTAGTCTAGCTTAATTTTTTAGGAGAAAGATGACGAACTTTGTCAAATGAATGAACGGATAATGATGATGAATTTATTTTTTATTAATCAAAACATTAAAATAATCGAAACAAACAATAGAACACTTACTACATCATCATCAAAACTGAATGCCTTAGCCTTTGTTTCACTAGTATTCCAGTAATCGTCATCATCCATTTTTCTATCGTTAAAATGTATTATGCTTATTTCAATATATATACAAACGTATTAAAATTGTAAGGTACTAATAAACAAATATTAATACAAAAGAGAAAACTTGAACTTGAATTGTAAAATGTAAATAAATAAATAATTTTAAATATTAAAGGCAAGGGGATCTATGCCCATACAGCCTAATTCTTCGTATATTTTGTTTAAAAAATTCTTGATGATAATAATAATGTCTTCCAGACCATATTACGGTCACAGCGGCACGCCTCAAAGGAGACTAGACATCGGCGCAGGACAGGATTATAGTGCCCAAGTGTATGCGCAAGCACAAGTGCACTCTCTATTCCCTCGCTCTCATAGTCCGATGGTACGGTAAACCGACACGACCGGAGAGAGATCAGGCGCAGGACCAACGGCTTTACGTGCTTTCCGAGGCACGGGGGTGAGACACCGCCAGCTTCCTGACTCCGGGGCGGGCAGCTGCTGAGAGTTTTTTGATGGAAAAGCTCAATAACGTAATAATAATATGTTGATGATGCGTCAAATTGCAAAGGCTTAGGAAGATTTTGACAACAGCTTAATCAAGATATTCGATGACGATAGTATCTCAAAGCGGATAAAATATCTTGAGGATTTAAATCACCCTCCCGTGGACACTTGTTCCATTATTTAAACTAATAGTTCCTTTAGTTATTGTTCTAAGAATAGTTCATATGCGCAGAAATTTAAATAACAAAATCGAATCACGACTTTAAACCATTATTTAAGCGATAATTCAAGAGCAGTAATATGTCGGTTGTCAAGTCCCAATCAAAATCCCTGTACTCCTTTTGGTATTACTCACATACACTGTACTGCATAGACTTAGAATATACTATTCTAAGTCTATGCTATATTGTGACATTACTATACTCTTTGCCTCGCTGGTCTAGTAGTCGTAAGATTCGGGAATACCTTTAATAAAAATCAGTTATTGGGTTTTTTGTTAAGATATTCTCAGTAGTAGCTCGGAATCAGGCAGTTTTATCAACGGTATTTCACCCCCTCGCTCTGGAAAGCACGTAAAGCCTGCGTTTGATCTCTCTCCCGCCGTTGTCGGATTTACGTCTCATCAGACTATAAGAGTGAGGGAATAGAGAGTACACTAGTGCTTGCGTATACATTCGGATACCATCGTTCTGTCCTGCGCAGATGGCCGTTGAGATATTCGGTCCGGAGGACCTTGTTACATTATTACTCTTTCCCTGAATCTTGAATTCTAAATGTAAATAAAGTTGGAACTACCCAGTAGATCCAACTTAAGTTACATCGCTGGATCTCTGAAATTAAACAAAATTAAAATTTAAAATACAAAGTTCATACCAACAAAATAAGTAATTAAAAAGTAAATAACTATTTCTTGGCCGTTGAAGAACACGGCTTAAATATTTTTTTTTATGAAATTGTTTTGTAGCCTCATGACCTTTAATTCGCTGAATAAACTCTCAACTCGCAAGTAAGGACTTGCGACTTGAATTCTTCATTACGTCGATTCCACAGAACACATAATGATTTCTTATATTTAGGCGAATACTACACATTAAATGAAACTAATTTTACGGATTTTATCACGTTTAATTTTAACTTTTTAATTGCCGACGTTTCATACATATAACATATAGGATAACATAGCTGACATGAAGCAACGACGCTCCGGGAAGTCTGCAGTCTGTGAACATGTTCAAGATCGTCTCCGCCATTACATCAGATTTGATACACATAAAAGAACACCGATTCTTCCTAAGGAATTTCAATTAGCCTCACGTGAGGCTATTGAAATTATAAAAGAAACATTTTAATTTCAATAGAGATGATGGATGAGTGCTATCATCTGCTTGGGATCCTGCCTATACTTAATAAAATTAAATCCAAACCCAAGCATACCACAGCAAAACTTCAAGATACTGTAAGCTCGTTCTGCGTAGATCAGACGTTAAACACCTCGTTTCCCTGGGACCATGGGTACTGTAAAACAGCCGAAACGTTGGGAATTAAAAGTTAAAATTAAATGCGATAAAATCCGTAAAATTAGTTTCGCTTAACCACAGAACACGGTTAGCTCTGAGTACAATAGATCCGGTACGACGACCTTTAATCAATACCCGTGTGGGTAACATAATTTAATCGTTACCCTAACTGTTCCCTTACACTAAAACTCATTCTTGTCGTATATTGGCGTGTGAGAATCCAACTCATGGAGTGTTGATTCTCATACGCTGCCAACATCCCATTCCATTATGTGTTGAAAGTGGCGAATATGGGACAAGACAGAAAGATTTAAACTCTCCAGGCATAACCATCTCGTTTTACGCTGAGTATTTTACATCTGGTAATACCATAATGTACCAGTAAAAGTGCGAGATTTTTGGTACTGCTATCACGAAAAGAGACAAACATCTACAGAATTTAGCGTGCGAGTGAATAAGATAGAATACAGTTTAGACCGCGAACTTAAAAGTTTTTGTGTTCGAATCCACCATTCGACTATTGTCTTTTTGTCTTTAAAAATTGTGTATTTTATTGATATATTAAAAATAATCTATTGCTAGTACTTAAAAAAAAAACACTGTTTCCTATTATCTTGGTCTTCTCTTTATGCAGCCATCCAAGCAGGCCATCTAGTGACTATTTTACGTACCATCTTAAGAGTCAATCAATTTTGTTCGATAAAATGACTTTACCTATAGAATGAAGTGGGTGGCGCAATTACAAAGCAATTTTACTTGAAAGAAAATATTCTGGGGATGAGTCGCTCGCGTCCGTAGGCTTCGACCACCTAACGCTAGGCCCACCCTACACGTGTCCCCCGGGTGGTGCTAAACGAGCGACAAAGCCGAAAGTATAGACTTGGCTCCTCGCCGTATGGTAGCGGCGTAAAATCTACCATCCCTTAGTTCACACTATGAGCCAGCAAACAAAAGAAATGGCCCCAAGTTCCCGGCGCCCCTTTAATGGGGCAGGGGTGCGATGAATCTCCGGGAGAAAAACCGGCGAAGAGGTTCGCCACCCGTCACGTTCTGTCTCCAGGAGGGGCGAAAAGTGGATTGCGGAGGCCCGTCTGGCTACGCTAAATGTATGTGGAGCAATGAATGATAAGACGGATGAAGTATACGAAATGATGAATGATAGAGGAATAGATGTGTTATGTGTAAATGAGACGAAACGAAAGGGAAAGGATGCCACTGCATATGGCATATATACCGCTTACTGGTCTGGTGTAGACGAGACCGAGCGGGCATGCCAGGGAGTCGGTGTCATCCTTTCAGAAAGAATGAGCCAATGTGTGAAAGACTATGAATGTGTAATCCATAGCAGCCCAAGGCTGATACGAATGAAAGTGGGCTTAAAGAAGTTGAGTGTGCTAGGGTATACGCCCCAGACATGTCTAAGCCCACTTATATCCGAGAGCAGTTTTGGGACATGGTAAGGATGGTGTTGATGAAATGTAATGGAAATGAGAATATTATTATGTAAGGATATTTTAATGGAAGGGTTGGGGTGAAGAGGTCTGGTTATGAAAGGATATTAGGAACGTTTGGCGATGAAGGTATAAATGAGAATGGTGATGACCTCCTTACCGTATGTGTAGAAAAGAATCTTTTGTGACGAACACTTTCTTTCGCCATAAGAGGATTCACATGTATACATGGGAAAGAGGTGACGATAGAAGCATGATAGGTTTCATAATAGTGGATGAAAGAATGAGGAGCGCAGTTGTAGATACAAGGGTTTACCGGGGGTCCAACGTAGGGACGGATCATTACTTGGTCTTATGCCGAATTAATGGTCTATTCAGGCGTTGGCGGCATCGGACATCTGTGTCTGCCACTGCGTTACAGCGTATAAGAATAGAGATGTTACAAGATGAAGGTGTGAAAGAGAAGTATAAATGTAGACTGAGGGTAAATATAAGTGGATTGAATGAATTATGTACGAGTGATTTAGACTTGAAGACTGTATGGAATAATGTTAAGAAAGTTTTGGTGGATGCAGCCACCGAAGTATGTGGTGTAAGTAAGAGAACGAATGAAAGGAAAAATAATACGTTGTGGTGGGATGATGAGGTACGGATGGAAGTTGAAGCAAAGAAGAGAGCATGAACCATAGCTGGTAATTCTGGCGGTATGAATGATGAGATTGAAAGAAAAAGGCAGACTTTAGACGTATAAATAAGAGAGTAAAAGAAGTTGTTGAAAGAAAAGTAAGAAAGAAAGGATAAGAATGATAGAAGGATATCTGATAACTTCCTGGCAAATATTGAAATGTTCTGGAAACTCGTAAGAACTGCCAGGGAAATTCAAAACAGCCTAGAATGAATGCTATACGAGACGAGAATGGCTGTATGGTGAATGATGAAGTTTCGAATTTAAAAGATGGAAGGAATACTTTGAAAGCGTGTTTATGAGTGAAGATTCGTCTGAATTATGAAATAGAAACTCCGCAAGAAGTGGAGAGAAGTAGGGAAATAAGTGTAGATGAAATAATGAAAGCAATGAAAAGCATGAAAGCAGATAAGGCAGCCGGATATGATAGAGTATCACCTGAAATGCTAAAGGCTGGAGAGGGAGGGTGGCAGGCCTGCTGTACACCTTGTTTATTTTATGTTGGGAACTGAAGCGGGTACCGGAAGACTGGTGCAAAGCCGTTATAGTTTCAATATATAAGGAAAAGGGTCCCAGCAGGACTGTAAAACTACGTGGTATCAGCTTTCTTAGTATTGTGGGTAAACTGTATGCTAAGGTGTTAATTGAAAGAGTTATGGCAAAAACTGATGGAAAAATTTGGGATGTGCAAGCTGGATTTAGAAAGGGATGGGGTGTACGGATCAAGTCTTTTCCATGCGCATGATTGCGGAGAAATTTTGGCCAAAACCAGAAAGTTTTTGTGCGTTCATGGACTTGGAAAAGGCTTATGACAGAGTGGACAGGAATGTGTTATGGCAAACACTGAACTCATTTGGGTTGAACGCTGGTATGATACAGGCATTAAGGTCTCTTTATAGGGACTCTAGTACTTGTGTCAGGATCAACGGGTCTACTCGGACTGGTTTTGCATCCAAAAGGTGTCAGGCAGGGCTGTGTAGCTTCCCGTGGCTGTTTAACCTATTTATGGACAGTTGTTTGCAAACTTTGAAAGTTGAAGAATGTGGTTTGAAAATGGGTGAGTTAACCGTCAAATGCCTTTTGTACGCCGATGTGATCATCAGCGTTACGACGACGATGCAAATATGACTTGATAGTCTTATTTGCATCGTCGGCGGCCGAGTTGCAATGATGGTTACTTTAATGAACTGGTCATTAAACGAAAGGGGTATGAAAGTGAACGCAAGTAAAACGAAAGTGATGGTTTTGAAAGAGAAGAAAGTAAAACGTTATGTGAAATAAGAATAGGAGGGAGTTGACTAGGCAAGTGGATGAATTTGTATATTTGGGATGTTTATTTAGCAGGGATGGTAGATATGATAAGGATATAGAACGACGAGTGAGCGCAGGAAATAGAGTGAATGGGGCTCTACACGCTATTATGAAGAGTCAGAATGTGTCAAAAAGGCACGATTGGCAATTCATAATGCTATGTTAGTCCCTACTTTAATGTATGGTAGTGAAAGTTGGGTCTGGCAGAAGAAGCATGAGAGTAGAATAAATATTGCAGAAATGCGGTCATTAAGGAGTATCCTAGGGCTGAATCTAAATGACAGGGTGAGAAATAGTGTGATAAGAGAAAAGTGTGGTTTGCAAGATGACGTTGTGACCAGTATTAAGAAAGGAATGCTTCGGTGGTTTGGTCATGTAGAAAGAATGAACGAGGAAAGAGTGACAAAGCAAATTTATGTTACAGAAGTGAACGGCAGATTCGGGAAGGGACGCCCTAGACGAAAGTTTATCGACCAAATTGGCGTTATATTGAAAAAAGGCCAGATTAGGAGTACCCTTAACCGACGAGCGTGTATGCGTAGATATATGGATGTAAAGGAGGCGAGAGAGGTGTGCCAGGATCGTGCCAAATGGAAGTCCGTAGTCTCTGCCTACCCCTCTGGGTGACAGGCGTGAGTGTTTATGTAAAATATTCTTTTGATTTTTCAATTACACTAAAATTAAGTCTAAGGCGCTGCTCAAACTTAGACACTTTTGTGTCTTGTGTGGGATACAAGCTGCCAATGAATATTTTATTTTCATATAATCAATATGAAATCAGCCATTCCTTGCGCAGAAACTTTTTGTGTCCAGTTGCTTCCACTTGAAACTTTAAGTCGTCAGTTGAAGACACAAGCAACACAAAGCAACCTTTCAATTGTACGGCGCTGACATTGACGTGGTTGATTTGCCAGTAAATATTGACGGCGACGACGTCTACGTCAACGTGTAATGAACACAACAAGTAAAGGTAATGTTCCTCCATCGACATCCAAGGTGAAACTGACAAAAACAAGCAACGAATTGTTACCAGTGTCCAGAAGTAGCAACCGACGACTGTGTCCGATTGCCGCTACCGGACACAGCAACTACGGTTTCCTGTGATAGTGTGCCGTGTCTGTAACAAAAAGTGTCCACGTTTGTGCAGCGCCTAAAACTAAGGATTGTAACATTTAATTGCTATAAAATTAAACTTTTATCTTACATTTTATGCCGCACTTGTGGTTTTAAAATTATTATATTAAATAAATCATTTGCCCTGAAATGTATAATATGTATATTTTATATTTCATTTCATTTGAAGGTTTCAATTCAACCGCGTGCGAACTGCATGTATGTTTTTTTTTACGTTACCCTATTAGGATATTCTCTTGTGTCGCGGAGGCAGTTTACAAACATATTGCACAAAGACAAACATCCAGACCCGGAACAATTATTTATACAAATATTTATTCCGTGCGGGATTCGAACCCACGGCTCCCAGCACTACAACTCATTGCAAAGCCGCTGCGCCACGGAGCCGTCATCAATGAATTGTTACGCGGTGATAACGATGGAAATCTTTCCAAATGTCATTCTATTTAGTACAGCATATTAAAATTCAAAATAATATGTCTCATAGGGATATAATATTTACTATAGTCAGCACACTGGCATGCCAAGCGGCTTGGCAACCGCAGTATTTTTATTTTAAATCGGTGCCCATTTCCTGCTTCCGTCTCTTACGATGCCAACGGAACGATATAAGGTAGCCACTACACTGCAAGGAAATAAATGATAAATTGATCTAATATTGTAATCACGTTATTACGTAATCTTTACTTATCTGGAAATCGTATGCTATTGACATATATTTCCATTTTATTGTCAACGAGGCCTCTTAAACTGATGTCCTTATTTGGTATCTTTATTGATAATGATGATGTGATTTTCCAGCGTTTTTCTGGACGATTTGACTGTTTGAAAATAATAATAGTTATATGATGATCATTACTGATCATCGTCAACTATAGCAAATATCGTTGGGGGATATTTGCCATAGTTACTACTTGATTTACTTTGATTACAATAAAACATACTCTATGCTATTTGAGAATAATGTAGCCTATTTATATAATATTATATATCTTTAAACATACGGGTTATTTTTTAATGACTAGTCAAATTTTATAATTAATGTATTTCCACACATTTTGAATAATGTGTGGAAATACATTATTTTAAAAATAAAAGATAAAAAGGACAAAACGTTGGAGTTTGATGGGGGCTAGGCGAGAAAAAGTGTAAGACTTTTCCGTCACGACCCCTTCTGACGTTGTGTAGACGGCCTTGGCAGCTATAATGAAGCGAGATGGAATAATATCCACTCCCTCGCACTTTTTCTTATCTTGCCATGAAAGAAATATTATTTTATTTTAAATGAAGCTTCATTTTAATAGACGCTAGTAATTCATTTATTTGTATTTGTTAATTAATAATATAATACGTTTATCAATAATAATATACTATGAAAGGAACTTCGTTCCAACCGAGTGTTCCACGACACTCACGCATGGTTTTTTTTTTTTTTTCACCATTCGCCTATATTACTTATTCTGAACCTCCTCTGCAAATTTGGCCGTATATTGCAAAATAACCCCGTATATGATTATTCTGTACGTATGTTTGTTACCGAAATTCTCCGAAATAGGCTGAACCGATAAAAAAAAATTATGTGTGTTTGAGTTTTACATTCACAATTGGACCCGGTAGCTGGCGCTGTTGTCGAGATCCAGAAATCATCCGTGCTAAGCCGGGCGGATCGCTAGTTTAATATTAAATACTAGCGACTCAACCTGGCTTCGCCTGGACAGGGTCTATGTGGCGTTATTTAGATTTAAGATAGTCAAAGATCATTTAGTTTACCAATATTTCGTTTTTTTTAAATAAAACTTTCAATTTTTTTGATAGCTTATATTCCTTCTAGCATTGCTCTCTATCTGTTCGTAAAGTTTTATCACCATCGCTTCAGACTTTCCGAAGATTATCCCGGACTTACATAGTCACGTGTTATTAGCATGCAAATAATCCCCCTGAGCTTAACAGAAACCAGTTATTTCAGTATACTCGCTCACTTTAAATTTCACAGTACGCGAGCAACCCGGGTTCGATCCCCGCCGGCACCAATGAAATTGTTAATTGCAATTTTAAGTGCTGATTTACCACATGCTCGACGGTGAAGGAAAAACATCGTGAGGAAACCTGCATGTCTGAGAAATAAGAAAAAAATTCCAAGACATGTGAAATTCGCCAACACGCATTGGGGCAGCGCCACGGACATTTCCTTGCCCTGAAACCCTCTCAGAAATGAGGGGAGGCCTGTGCCCAGCAGTGGGACGTATATAGGCTGTAACTAACTTTATTTCAATATTACAGACAGACACTTCAATTTAATTAATATGTATAGATGTTAAAATTAATTAGCTAAGGCCCTTAACTGCGAAGATTACGAAGACAGTGTACGCAATTGTGTAAACAAAGAATTGTATTCAAAATGGTTAGGTATTATACTCTTAAGAATTCATAATTCATGGTAATTATAATTACCTCTGGGAATAAAATGATCGCTACCATGCTGTTTTTAAATGTTTTCGTATATCGTTGTATTACTACATACATTATAAAATAAAATAAAAAAACCCCGCTAGGTTTCTTGTCTTAAAACCTTTATCCTTCCTAAAAGCTATCCTTCCATGGCAGGGTTTTTTCAAACCAGTGGTAAAGGCATAAATGACTTTCAAAATGTATCTTTGTAAGTTCTATTCTATTCTTTCTATCAGTGGATTTTGGATTGGATCAGCAGGTCCAGATATAAACTTATACTATTGACAAAAAAAAATACTTACTATCTAAAATAAGAGCTTTTATTTTATCAAACTAATGGTTATATATTGAGTTTCGAGAACTCAATGGTGGGCAAAAATCTAACATTTTATTTAAAACTGAGGCAGTTATGTTTTAAGTTTTAACTGTAATTTACAGAAGAGTCATTCATGGTTACATCACAGAAAAAAAAACTGAAGAAAAGTTAATATTTGTAGTCACAGGATTTGAAAGATCATCACAGGGTGTCAGTGTTTGTGATTTATTTTTGAATCCTTATAATTTGAAAAGTACATGGCTCACGCAGCCCAAATTATGGTAAGTGTTTTTTTTTATAGGATAAGGGTGATAAACGAGCACACAGTCCATCTGATGGTAAGTGATTGCTGTAGCCCATAGACATCTACATCTATCTTCGAATACGAATCAAAATGCAGTTGCGTTTTCACCCGTGAGGACTAAGATGGAATGCCTCGTTTCCAGTAAAAAGGGTCTCCGGTTCTCTACACTCACCATACGAAACACAGCAGCGTTAAGCTGCTATTTTACGCTGGTATTCTGTGAGAGCGTGGTCCTTCCCC
Organism: Parnassius orleans; assembly: GCA_029286625.1. Taxonomy (NCBI): domain Eukaryota; kingdom Metazoa; phylum Arthropoda; class Insecta; order Lepidoptera; family Papilionidae; genus Parnassius; species Parnassius orleans. The sequence goes on from JAGSMP010000089.1 coordinate 3,563,144, forward strand.
GGTCGAGCTGACCCATTCGTGCTGCAACTATACTACTAATAGCTGCAGTATGGCTCTGCCACGTATAAGTGTCTTGTAGACACTCACATCTGTTCTCAATTAGGATTCAAAACGCAGACGTCGTCGCCTCTGACGACTAATATGAAACGCCTCATCTGTAGAAAGGGTCTCCCGTTCTCTTTATTCACTATACGTAACCAAGTGCTTCAAGCCATAATATAGCTGCACCGTGCCTCTACCAAAGTATTGATTCATTGGATCAGTGTCCTCGTTACCGATTTTATCATCCGAGAGGAACCTCTTGCGTTTCGTTCCATTCTCATTACTGACTGCGGTGGTACTTTTAAGATTCTTAGTTACCCAAATTATTCGAATTGAGACCTTACTACTGTAGGGTTAGATAGATTTTTTTTAAAAGAATAAGGGTGACAAGCGACTACACATTCCACCTGATGGTAATTTGATATTGTGGTCCATAGGCATCTACATCTATCCCCGATTAAAAATCAAAATGCAAATGCGTTGTCACCGCTGTGAACTAAGATGGAATGCCTCATTTCCAGTAAAAAGGGTATCCAGTTCTCTTAGTTTTATATCTTACCAAAGGATTTTTACTTACTATAATTAACGATACAGTAAACAGGTGCTATGAAGTTTGAGACACGGTCATCAGATTGAGCGCCATAAACATTTTCTGAGCAAATTGCTGAGAAAATCTCGTTGCTCTGATTATCTTGCTTAGTTATTATTATTCTTCATCACCACCTATGGAACTAAGCGGAAGGATGAATTCTAAAAAGGCTTTCTGTAAATTCATAAGGTCAAAAAGTTTTCTGATAAGAAAATCTAGACCTTTCCTTTGAAAACATGTTTTAATACCTTTCAGCATAAATATACATGTAACGCCATCTAACGACGAGTTCAAGTACCAGCTAATTTAAGGTACTATTGTGATGAAAATCGATCAACGTTTTAATTTTCAATTCGTTTATTTTAAAAGACGCTCAACGCTCAGTCATACAGTCAGTGTTGAGTTTACAATGCCAACAACAATCGAACGAAATAAAAAGCACTCTGTGAATTGAACGATGAATCTTTAGGCATGCCATTCTGATTGCTCAATAGAACGGATAGCTGTTTGTGTATTATAGTATGGGGTTAGTAAAAAGAGTGAAAGGACGTTAACGTTTGCGTCAAACAGCAGTACAACAAACAGTCGTTTCGTGTTTCGTTTGTTGAGAGTGAGAGCAGTTGAATCGCTCTGCGAAATTGTGATGTTAAGATGTGCCGCTAAAAATAAAAATAAAACAACTGTTAAGTGATTATAAATATTATATTACTTTGTGACATTTACAAAAAAAAATGATTTTCTCTATAGAATCGGCTGCATTGCGCCAATATGCTGTTGTGATATTGGGTGGGTATGTTTATTTTATTACCTAAGATAACCAAGTATATTACATATTAAATTTAAAAACTTATTTGTAATGTTTAGTAAATTTTACTTAAAATAAACATTAATTTAAAGTTTTATTAATATTAACAAGAAAAAAATAATTTTATACTTTTTTTTATTGTTATTAGATTAAATGATACGCAGGGAAAAAAAGCAAATGAAAAAGAAAAATATGCGGTCGACGGTGCCAGTTAGTTTTTATTAAAATTATTTTTATCTAAAGCGCAAACCTTCAATGTTCTTTTTTTCTTTCATTTTATTTTGTAAAGTTACAATTTTATTTGCGTCTCGATAAGGAAGAAAATAATTACAGGATTTTATTAAATTTTAATGAGCGTGATAATAAAAACACGTTGACGAAAATGCCCTGATAATATTTTATTATTTTTATGTTGGGTTTTGCATAGTACTACATATTAATCGTTTGGTAATTTGGTTTTAAAAATGGTGCACGGGCTAATATTTTTTTACAATATACTTGCTACGCTTGTCCGAGAACTGATAAAGCAGTGACTCGATGGATCAGGTTGCTGAAGACCGGTCTTTGCGGTACGTACTAAGCGAGAGGCCTATGGTAAAAATTACACTAATAATCATTAAAATGTTAATCTGAGAGATGGAACAGCCGTCTTAATAAAGCGATGCTACTGTATTTCCTATAGTGAATTACGGAAACCAGACTTTTTAGCTTTTTACTGGTGACGAGATGTTTTGTGTTATCGTTCAGAGATGACAACTTGTCTGCATTTTGATTCTTATTCAAGAATCGATTCAAACTAGTCAAAATATCTATGGTCAAAATCAAAGGTAAAATACTTTTATTCAAAATTGACCTTTACTTAGGACCTTATGAGTAGAAATTCAACTTTTCGCTTTTTCAATAAAAATCTTCAAGTTTTTCGAATAAAATATAGCCTAAATCCGTCCTGGCATAACTCTCTATCTGTTCGTAAAGTTTCATTACAATCAGTTTAGCCATTACGAAGATTAGCTCAGATAGACAGATATTTTTTTTTAAATGGTTATTTATGTCTTAATAGAATGCAAATAACACAGCGAGCTTAAGAGAAGTCAGATACAATTTAAATCATACATTGTTTAAAGGTTTTAGGGATAAGAAATATTAGATATATTTTTAATCAAACATACATTTTTAGGTTTAACTCCCCGACCTGATGGTAAGGTTCCTAACTCGCGGAAGACAGCTTTAGCGCATTCGATTCGAAAGACTACTGCTCCGACCCGTCTAACCACAGGCCTATCGCCATCACCTCCTTGTTCTCCAAAATAATGAAGTCCATTATAAACTGCCAGCTCAGGTACTTTCGAGGTTCACCAACTAATTAGTGACCGCAACTACGATATACGTCGGCGTGGCTCAGCTAGTGATCTTTTCGTTTACCTCATTCATAAATGGGCGGAGGCATTAAAATCCACATGTGGACTATGAGAAAGCCTTTGATTCCGTCGAAATTTGGGCGGTGCTACAGTCCCTTCAGCAGTGCCAAGTTGACTGTCGGTATATCGAAGTACTGAAGTGTTTGTGCAGTAGGGCTACGATGGTTATCCGAGTACAGAACCAGAGTACGAAACCTATCCAACTGCAGAAAGGTGTAAGTCAGGGTGACGTTATATCCCCGAAACTCTTCACTGCTGCATTGGAAGACGTTTTCAAGCTGCTGGACTGGAAAGGATACGGTATTAACATCAATAGCGAGTACATCACTCACTTTCGAATTGCCGACGATATAGTCCTTATGGCAGAATCGCTAGAGGACCTAAGCACTATGCTCAATGACCTCAATAGTGTCTCCCAACGGATAGGTCTTAAGATGAACATGGACAAAACAAAGATCATGTGTAGTGTACATGTCACAACTATGCCGGTAGTTGTTGGGAGCACTAAGCTCGAAGTTGTTGTCGAGTATGTTTACCTGGGACAAATAGTCCGACTAGGTAAGTCCAACTTCCACCGAGAGGTCAATCGACGGATTCAACTTGGCTGGGCAGCGTTCGGGAAATTACGACACATCTTCTCGTCTGGTATACCTCAAAACCTGAAAACGAAATTGTACAACCAGTGCGTGTTGCCAGTGATGACTTATGGATCTGAGACGTGGTCCTTCACTGTTGGCCGTATGGGGACGCTCAAGGTCACTCAGCGAGCTATGGAGAGGGCTATGCTTGGGGTTTCTTTGTGTGATAAACTTAGGAAGGAGGATATCCGCAGTAGAACCAGAGTGACCGACATAGCCCAACGGATTAGTAAGCTGAAGCGGCAATGGGCCAGCCATATAGCTCGAAGAACCGACAACCGATGGGGAAAAAGGTTCTCGAGTGGCAGCCTCGTACCCGTAGGCGAAGTGTAGGGCAACCTCCCACTAGATGGAGTGACGACCTGATAAGACATGTCGATGGATGCAGGTGGCTCAGGACCGTGCTTTGTGGCATAACTTGGGGGAGGCCTATGTTCAGCAGTGGACTCGTGAAAGGCTTCAATGATGATGATGATTAAAATCTAAGGGCCTTGGCGGTTAGTCTAGTCATAGCGAAGGCCTTCGATCGGGTTTGGCACAAAACGCTTCTTTCGAAGTTTCCTTTCTATAGGCCTTCCGAGAAATTATGCAATTGGATCACCAGTTTTCTTGAAAATCGAAGGATCAAGGTCGTAGTAAATGGTGCATGCTCCGACTATAAACCTATTAATGCTGGTGTCCTACAAGGCTGCGTGCTATCACCTACGCTATTTCTTCTGCATATTAATGATATGTTGCAAGCCAGTAACACTTATTGCTATGCAGATGATAGCACTTGTGATTTGTGCTTTTTATATCGGTCGTGCCAACATTTCTCGGTAACACGTTGTCGAGGACAGGAACAAACTTTTGTCTGAAGTCGACCTACCTAGGAAAATAAATTTTGATTCTTATGTTAATGAAATCAGCAAAAGACATGAAAATGTGTATCCACTGTTCACACTACGTAGATTATCTATGATAAGTTTAATCAAAATTGGCTAATTTACATCGAGCACTAAGCTCCTGAGCTACCACGGCTCAGCTGAACATCCTTGCTTCTAATTAAATATGAATACCAGCGTAAAATAGCAGCTTAATGCTGCTGTTTTTCGTATGGTGAGTGTAGAGAACTGGAGACCCTTTTTACTGGAAACGAGGAATTCCATCTCAGTCCTCAGAAGTAATAACGCATTTGCATTTTGATTCTTAGTTGAGGATAAATGTAGATGTCTATAGGACACAGCATCCCCTTATCATCAGGTGGACTGTGTGCTCGTTTGTTACCCTTATTCTATTCAAAAAAAATTGACTACCGCTCTGTCGCTTGGCTGGAGTTCAGAATAGAAGATGCGCTTCGCATCCTCGATGCCGCATTGGATAAGACCCAACTCCACCAACATTAGCTCCTCTTAAAACTTCCGTATTCCTGACGCGATCTGATCACGATATGTTCACGATGTCACGCAGGTATTTGAGGTGAAACCTATCTAATACTCGTATATGCTTGCGGCACAAACACCACGTCTCAGAGGACATTTTGGCAGAACGACCGCTATATATACCTTGATCTTCGTACTTAAGGAGAGATCATGAGTTCGAAAAACCTTATTTCGTAATTTTCCGAAAGCAGCCGAGGCAGTACCCATTCCACTACTTATTTCTGGATCAAGGTCGCCTTTGGAAGTTGTTGTGCTACCGAGGAATTTAAATTTCTCTACCTGCTTTAGCACACGGTCTCCAAGCAGTACATACAGCTTTGTGCGGCCCATTGCCATCACTTTGGTTCAAGTGACGCTATGATATGACCCGCAAATGAAATATTAGTTTCGGTTCAAATTCAAATTTGGGACTTGATAACCACTAGGCCGCCAAATCCTACATGTAAAACATTGCGAGAAGCCAGTTCGACTGAATTAAGTATTTCATTTACATATTTATGTTAGTTTTGATTAAAAACATTACAAATATACAGAACCGAGATAATTAATTGTAGACCTTAAAACTAGGATTCCAAGCCGCGCAGCGCTAGACGTTTTGATAATCGCTGTATTAGAGGATCGCACCTTCGAAGCTGCTAAATAGACCAAATAGACATAGGTAATGTTATGATTATTTTACGTGGTAGAGCAGCTTTATATAGTTGCAGTACGAATAGGTTGAATGGGTCGTAGCTGCAGCGTAAAACCAACGTAAAACAGTAGATAATGCTGCTATGTTTCGTATGGTGAGTGTAGAGAACGGAGACCCTTTTTACTGGAAACGAGACATTCCATCTTAGTTCTGAGGAGTGACAACGCATCTGCATTCTAAATCTTAATCGATGTTGAATGTAGATGTATGGACATAACATCCACTTACCATTTGGTGGACCATTTGCTCGTTTGTCACCCTTATTCTATAAATAAAATGTAATTCAGAAGTCACTTAATCAGAGTAATGCGTCAGTTTCTTAATATCGTACGCAACTTTCTTTGTCTCAGTATTTTCGATATTGCCTTTTACCCTTACATAAATGGAAAAGATAAATTCATTGTATCGTATAAAATAACAGTGAAGACGAGTAGTATTTGCTTTATTTGCGTAAGTAGATTTTCCAAGGATAACGACTATTGCTATTAATTTAAGGTAGAATGCCGTTTGAGTAAAAAACCCAGACCAGTGTGAGTATGCCCTCAGGGAATCAAGTCGTTAACGATTTTTGTCTGTTTTCGATACCGAATATATCATTTATATTCAATGGGTACCTATAAGTATAACAGTGTAAGCAGTAAGATAAGTTCAGTTCAGTAAGAGAAATTCATAAATAATTGTAATTAATGTAAGCATGACATAGGCAAAAATTTGGAAATATCATTAAATAATCACTAAATAGCTATTTGAAAGGGCAACAGATAAATAATTATTGCATGCCCGGAGCATCATTAAGTCAAATAATGAAAAAAAACCCTAATAGTTTATTAATCATTCATTTATTAATTTGTTGGGAGAAGAAGTAATGTGAACAAAAATTATTAAATTATATTGAATGTTTGAACAACTTAAATGCATATAAAATTATCTTTTTTACGTGGTCCCATTTTACTGGTTTGGATTCAAATTACACATCACAGCCTACATTCACTTACCATAGGATGGACTGTGTGCTCACTTGTCACCCTTATTTTATAAAAAAAGACAATAAATCAAAAAAGGCGTTATCGCTCAAATTCCGGCCACATTGTACCGAAAGTCGTCCTTTTGTGTGCCACCATAAGCCTGGCTTATGGTGGTTATGTCATAAATTCGTAACAACTTTTAATTTTAAATCATGCATGTCACGAGTATGTATTTAGATGGATAACAAAAATTTATTAATGTTTTAGTACTTACTTTCCTTACCAAAACATTTACAAGTAAATTGTTTTGACTAAAACAATTAATCAAAACAAATTGTGATAAAAATTTATGTAGTAGGTACATCGATTATCAATAAGTAAATTAATCATCCAATTTTTGAAAGTTTTGAATCATTATTTATAACATAAATAGGATTAATTTTAGTAAATACTATTTGTTTTTTTTTTTTATAGATTATTGTGGATACCCTTATGGGTGACAAACGAGCACACAGTCCACCTGATGGTAAGTGGTTGCTGTGGCCCATAGACATCTACATCTATCTTCGTTTCCGAATTCAAATAACTAAATATACTAATAAAGAAATAAAATAAATAGAAGAAATAAAAATACTAATAAAGAAAATAGTGTAATTATATACAGGAAATGTATGGAGCGCCGAGCGCGTAATTATTTGGTTTAGCGTACCTAATAAGAAATACCTAATTTCAACCATGTAATATAAAAGGGTATACGGGCATAAGTATAATTAATTAGGACATAACCTATTTTGAGACATTAAAACGCAGTGCCAAGGAAGTTATGATCAATTGGTCTATGTTATAAAATTAGTTTTTGAATTGAAAGTTTAGCAAAAGATGTACTTGCTTTTCTTTAGGACATTTGTTATGTATTAAGAACATCTTATATTTTTTGGAAAGATAAAACAAACAAAAATAATTACAACTTGTTACATAAACCAAAAACACAACCTCAGGATAGTGTTTTGCGGCAATCTATGAAGCAGGCTATGTTCAGCAGTGGATTTGTCATGGGCTGTAATGATGAAGATGATTCGAAAACTTGGATGATTAATTTATAAGAAATCGATGAGCTAGATAATTTTTTTTCATAATCATCGATATAGTATGTGTAGATACGTAGTGCTTATGGTAAGAGCGGCATTCATCCTATAACATAAAGAATTGAAACTGCATAACAAAATACTAGACTATAACACAAAATGTCCACAAAAAGACCACATTCGGTACAAGGTGGCTGGAATTTGAGCCACAAGGCCTGTTTTGTTTAACATCATTTTTGAAATGGTTCTTGAAATGGTGATTGTGAATGAATGTTTACAAATATTGTGCTCAAATGAAAATAAGTATAGTACGTAAGGGTAATAATATTGTCACTTTCTTATAACTCAAAAACTACAGCTTTGTTTGCAAAGATGGCCCTGTGATACGATAGCTCTTCGTCATTCAATCAAATAATAAAGGATTAAAAGGGCGCTGCTTTATCAACGCCATTTTGACAGTTGACATTATAGTAAATATTTTTGTCGATTTTAGTATTGTGTAGAGTAGTTAGTTGTTTCAGTGTTCCTGATTATTGCCAAAGCTTGTTTGTAATTTTTTTCTTAACATAGTAGTTATAGCATAAGACATTTTGTTTTAGTTCCCTTAGTTTTGATTTTATAGAGCGACAAAGCTTAAGGTGGCCATATTACCCTCACGTACCTTATAATATGATTATTTTAGTTATAATTCGCACTAAAGCCTCGTGAAGAGACATCTACTTTAGTTACTTTTAAATATAATTCATTATTTAGTGACACAAACGTACTGACAAAACGCTCATTTTCCAAATTTTTTGACAAGTTATGGTCCCGATAAAATTAAGCTTATTTTACATTAGCCCATCCTTAAGCTTTTTATTTGTATGAATATGTCTATAGACATAGAAATGTAGTTATTTTTATTTAAATTTACAAGATTTATTTTCTTTTAGTGGAAAAATGTATGGAGTGCATAATGTCAGCCGTCAGGTTGATTTTTGGTTTGAGCTGTCATAAACTGGAATAAATACCATTAATTAGAACTTAACTTATTTTAAAGTTGAGGAAGTTATGATCGATTCGTCTATGTTTTAAAATTGGTTTTTGATTTTAAAGTTTAGCAAAAGATGTCAGACATCAGACAAAAACAAGCAATAACTAACCTAATAATGGAAACCTTATTTACGAAGTAAAAAGTCGAAAAGGCTAGAATTAGGGGCGTGACTGGCATCTACCCTAATAATTAATATAATAAAATCATAAATTTATTACATAATAAAATAAATTGAATTTACTTTTATTATGTCATAAATTATTTTTTATAGCACTATGAAAGAATGAATAGATGAAAAACTTGAGTCATCTTATAAAATTAAGAAACTAAGCTTTAAGCAGTCTCAAACATTTTTAATGTAATGGTGTCTTAGCACCGACTTCAGAAGCTGTGATGTGGAAATATATTTTTTTTGATTCTTTGAAGTCGGCTTTTACTTTTGTTAAAAGTTTATTTTTTGTAACCATCTCTCGATTGCGATACGAATTCGATACGATAAAAAATTCATGCTCAGTGGGCTAATCATTATTTAAATTTCATCATTGTCATGTCATTTATAATTAATTGACTGACACACATTGACTTCTCTTTCGCTTCCAATGTCATCATCGAATTCTTGTTCGATTATGCACCTTCGTCATTCAGTTAGTATACCTACAATAGGTTGAACTTGTCTAAGTGCCATTTTGCAACAATGCAACAAAATTTAAAAAAGTAACATAATATTCTACCATGATCCACGAGTCCTTGGGATTCACTTTGTGAATAAATAACTTACGCAATGACAGCGCACGCGTGCATATCGGCCGTTTCCGAGTAGTTAGACTCGCTAGAGGAAGGTACTAGTACGTAGTAGTATTATTTATTCTGTGGTACCAGGTACATCGAGAGGAAGGAAAAATACTCAATAAAACGTACAAAATTATATGCAGGCTTAAACTTGTTGACTGAGTCACTGAGGCTCATGTAGTGAATTAAGGACTTAAGCCCGCTTTTCACTATGGGATATAATATAATATATATTACATCTGGAGATATAAATTAATATCGCTCACCATACTTTTAAATGGAACCGTTTACACTGAGCTATAATATATATTACATCTCAAACTATAAATATTTTTTCGATCGACCGAGCGATATTTTCATATCGCTCGGTACCCCGCACACCGTTCCGCACCGCTGCAGAACCGTGTGCGGGGGTACAGGGGGTAATCCAATGACGAACACACACTGGTTAAAAGATATATCTCACAGTGTGAAAGCCAATCGCGGGATATAATTTATATTTCTGGATATAATATATATTATATCCCATAGTGAAAAGCCAGCCTGAAGTAGAAAAAATATTTTAATATAAATACCTATTATCTAGTAAACAGCATAATATATTAAAAATTGGCAGATTTAAATATATTTAGAGCAGTGATGAGGAGTAACTATTTTGGTATATCGTGTCACTGCTGCCTGCCCCCTTCATCAATTTGATTTAAGTTTTTGTGCAACAGAGAACCGTTCTAGCCATGAATGTCATACTTTTATGCAAGTACAATGCGATTCAAATAAGAATAGGAACGTCAATGACCTCGAATTTTTTCAAACCTGTTTTTTTCATCAGTCATCAATACTCCCAGTATTGATGACTGATGAAAAAAATATATTATACGTAAAAATCGGCTGGGAGAATAATTAACGTGAGGTGAGCAATGCCTTGGTTCTTGAACTTAGAATTATATTTATAAATTAATTTAAAATATTGATACTAGTCGGTTGAATATTTTAAATATCTACACAAATTCATGTTCTGTTTTTATATGATGACAATGATGACTACTTAGACCATAGACTTAGAATATATTGGCGTAACTTAGACAGTGATGCAGAGATTAGCGAAATTGAAATGCTAGATTCAGATTAATACTTTTTCGTTCATGGTTATGTAAATAATTATTATTTTAAAAAAATCGGGCTTATAGTTAGATAGGGCTCACCTTATCTAACTGGTTTGAGTTGACATCTATGACGTCACAATATGGCGCCAGGTCACTCCCATTCATAGACTTAGAATATACTTACGCCAGTATATTCTAAGTCTATGCTCCTATTCCTATTTGAATCGCATTATAAGGGTGGTGTGGCTCATTTGCACGACCTACATCTATTTCTATAAGATTCAAAATGCCGAGGTTTTTTTTTTAAATTAAACTTGCAATAAGTCACCAAAATGAGACAAAGAATCGCATCCGTTTTTCAAATTTTTTAACTTTTTATAGGTATAATGTTTTTCTTTCAGTGAACCTGAGCGTGTTCACAACCGGCATGAACGTAGCATGGCCGTCCCCGATGCTCGTGAAGCTCCGAAATGCCACGGAAACGCCTCTGTATCGTCCTATTACCGAGGAAGAGGGATCCTGGATCGTATCAGTTGGCAGTATATGCTCTGTATTTTGTAAGTTTCTTACATAATTTTCTAACGTACTTCTAAACGTGATGAATGAAAAACCATAAAATTAGAGGTTATTTTAGCAGATTTTGGTATATAACTTATTTCAGTGTGTTCAGATTTAATATTCATTGGCCTACGTGTCTTATGGCACTTAACATTGAAAACGAAAATACTAATCAAATTGTCCAAAATTGGAATAGCGAATTATCAGGAGTAGAAGAGGAGGAGGTTCAATTCGTCTGTATCATCATCATCATCATTACAGCCCTTCACAAGTCCACTGCTGAACATAGGCCTCCCCCAAGGAATGCCACAAAGCACGGTCCTGAGCCACCCGCATCCATCGACTTCCTGCATGTCTTACCAGGTCGTCACTCCATCTAGTGGGGGGACGCCCTACACTTCGTCCGCCGGTACGAGGCCGCCACTCGAGAACCTTTTTTCCCCATCGGTTGTCGGTTCTTCGAGCTATAGCCGGCCCATTGCCACTTCAGCTTACTAATCTGTTGGGCTATGTCGGTCACTCTGGTTCTACTGCGGATATCCTCATTTCTAAGTTTATCACGCAGTGAGACCCCGAGCATAGCCCTCTCCATAGCTCGCTGAGCGACCTTGAGCTTCCTCATCCGGCCAGCAGTGAAGGACCACGTCTCAGTTCCGTAGGTCATCACTGGCAACACGCACTGGTTGTACAGTCTGTATGTATGTATGTATATTTATTAATTTCTTTGGCACGATCTGTAGCCTAAAAGGTTTGATGGATTTTAACATAGTAAGTTTGGCCGGCAACGCACCTGCAATTCCCCTGGTGTTGCAGTGCTCATGGGCGGCGGTAGTCACTTACCAACAGGTGAGCCGTATGCTCGTTTGCCCTCTCCTATAAAAAAAAAGTTGTGGAAGTGACATGGGATATACATTTTTCTCTTTTGAGTAAACTATTTTAATTAATTTGCTCAATTAATTAAAAAAATAATTTTGTAATTATTTATTTTTATTGGTATTTAGTTATAAGTATTAACCCCAAAAATTAATATAGTTTTATGATGTGGCGGCGCTGTCGTCACGCCGCAAGCGAAACGCACCAAAGCCTATCGCGCTATCAAAGTTCTGAAGTTAACGTGCTATATATATGTAGAACAGCTCCGAAATAACACATGGAGCGTTGGCCGCTTCCCTGTCTGAACACCTTGCCCCTCGGGAAATCTCCCCTTTTCCTTTCACGGCCAAAATGATATAATCATTTTAAACCAGAGTTTGGGTTTAATCTTATTTTTTGGATAACTACGTATAATTGTGAACCAATTTTTATTATAAAATGGGTCAAGGTCAGTTCTCAAGGTTGGTTCAAAAAATTTTCACTGAGGGTTTAAAATTGAAGGTGAAGTTTTTAATCTATTTAGACGACATTCTAGTTTTTACCTTGACCTTGTGATATTTCTTAGTCCATTCAAAAGGGTCAATAAATTAAACTTTTGATGGAAAGCAAAAAGAGATTTCAAAGTACTAAAAGAATATATCCACATAATAGCTTCGGAAGTCGGGGGCTTTAATTATGCGATACACAATGTCTTAGCACCGACTTCAGGAGTTTTTTTAATTACTTTATTTTAATTATTTAGAAATTATTTTATTCTTTTTAGTTATTTGAAGTTAGTTTTTACTTTATAATAAAAGTTTAATAATTCAGAGCATAGTACGTCGTAAAGCATGCTAAAATTGAAAAGTAAAATGTAGCAGCACAAATGGCAACGCAAATGCACCTACCAAATGAGAGACTGTTTACAAACACTTGAAAGAAAAAAAGAAAACAAAGAAAATTTATGATTAAAACAAACACCAACACACATGTTACAACCTAACAACACTCATTTTGAACGACCGATTGAGGCCATATTTACACAATACATTTTTTTTTGATACGATGTTGATCGCTATCTTAGAGTAATAACATAATTATATATGTACGCATGGAAGGAATCTACAAGTCTAAAGAAAGAAAGTCAAAATGTTATCTCACTTTTTCTAATTTAATTTAATACAAAATTTAAAGACTATTTAGAGTTGTTGCGTATAATTCATGTGTTATTTTTGTATTGTGAAGTTCAAATATATTCGGTAAGTATAAAAGACCTTTGGTCTCTTTATACTTACCGAATATGAGAGTAAGTACACTCGGATGTTTTGATTTACTAGAAAAATTTCAACCTTATGTAGTAGTATTATGTGTGGCGTTATTTTACAAGACATGAAGTCTTTTATCTATAGCGATTTCATTTTCAATGTTAACAACACTCGACATCAATATACTTATTTTTGTTTATTTTTTTATTGATTATAGGATTAGAATTATTATTCACACGATCAAGTGAGTTGTTTACGAGATCAAGACGTGATGATGATTATATTATCGATCCATATTCACTAGACAAAGATACGTATGAAATGATAGATTACATTGTAAATTTTTGTGTCGCAATCTTTAAAAACAAATAGCCAGTGAGGAATGAATAGTAATTCTTGACAATTACACACGTTACTGATTTTTTTACTATTTTTTATTTATTTTATTTATTTATTTAATGATACATAAAACATATTACAATAGTGCATAGTTACTATTCAGCACCATTAAACCTCAAAACGGTTTGAATTGGTGCTTGCAGAGGTCTATACGCATAAATATATTATTTTTAATAACTACCATCGTAAAATTGGTAAAATTAAACACGATAACAACTAACAACCTATTCATTGTATTAGCGACATGACGACAAACAGGCTTCGCTAGTTTACCGCGATGAGCGTGTACGGTGTACTATTCCTAAGATAATTAGGTATGTAGAGTGTGTGCGCGTTTCATATACATATACAGAATGATTTCTACAACAATTTTTTTTAAATAATTATTTAATAAACTAATTATATATATATATATATATATATATGCAATATCATTTTGAGAATTTATTAAGGAAGACTTAATTCAGGTTTCCTAGTACATAATGTTTAAATTTATATTTTAAGTTTTTTTCTATCAATTCGTTCTTAAGGTTTTCTGGAAGATCGTTTAGAATAGAAGCTAATATATTAACAGTTCTCCTGTCTCCATAAAAGTTATTTGATGTTATTTTTGCTACAGATTTTTTATTACTTTGTCGCATTCTATCACAATATTTTACCATTTTTAATGAAGGAATCGTATTGAAATCTTCAATCATGATATGATATTCAAGTTTTTTATTTATAGGTATGACGTTACAGTATTTAAAAAAACCAATATAGTTATTTTCTTTATATTTTTGTTTTACCTTGTCATCTACAATGAGCTTTAAGAATTTTAGTTGTAAATTAAAGATCCTTCTTATGTATGTTTTGAATGTACGACCATAACTTATTCCATATGATATTATCGAATCTACTAGCGCATGGTACATTGATAGTAGTACTGAATATGGTACTTTATTCTTGATAATGTAGAATGTTGCAAGCAATTACCTTAGCTTATTACAAATCGTATCAATATGAGGACCCCAGTTAAATCTGTTGTTTATGATTAAGCCTAGGTATTTTTGATTTGTAACTTGTTCTATAGGTGTACATATGCATTTTTGAATAAGGCCATGCATACATTCGTGTTATGACTCGACCTAATATGCATGACTTTAGTTTTTTCTGCGTTAAGAACTAGCCCCATGTCATGAGACCATTGATTTAAAAGCGTTATATCGTCTTGAAGAGTTTTTTGAGCGGCGGCGATGTCACGATCTGCTGATACGAGACAAGTATCGTCCGCAAATTGGTACAGCTTACACTTTGTTAAGGTGGTTAAGGTCATTTACATAAGCAAGGTAATGCAAAGGACCCAATACTGATCCCTGTGCTGTTCGTTCTGTAATGTTTAAAAATATCTAATAAAGACCAAGGTTCATATAGTAAGTGAGATGGTATCCAATTTGTAATCCTAATTTTAATATGCAGATTTACCATTTGCTCAGTGGAAAATGAAACCATCGAGAAAACCATATCTGCATGGAAACGAGGCATTCCATCTCAGTCCTCAGGGTTGACAACGCATCTACATTTTGATTCTTAATTGAGGATAAATGTAGATGTCTATGGGCCACAGGATTCACTTACCATCAGGTGGACTGTGTGCTCGTTTGTCACCCTTTTCTATATAAAAAATGGATGAAAATATTTCTAAATCATGATGTGAAGCTCCAGGATCTTGACAATGCCGTGAGGTAGCAGATGGATTGAAACATGGAATAGGCAGCAGTATCTTCGTGATAAAAACTCAAACTAATGGAAAACTGTTGTTGCCAACCCGCCTGCAAAAGGAAGGAATAGAATAGAATAAAATAGAATATTTTTTATTCAATATTGATTATTACATAATACTTATTGAAAGTAATTTTTTTATTTACCACTGGTTCGGAAAATACCTCTGCCCTGAGAAGAACCAGCAAGAAAGTTTTTAAAACATATTTCACTTTACAATAATTTTGTTTTTTTGTTTGTACAAATTTTAAATGAGTTTTAATAGAACCAAAGAACTAATCATGAAGTAATCTATAATGGTGGCCTATGTTTAGCAGAGGACTTTTTATAGGCTGTAATGAATGAATGAATCTTGTGGAAGTAGAGAGGAAATCGGGCAATACGTTTGTAATCGATTTACTTCTAGAGGGAAAAAAGGAGGCACAGCGCGGTCATGCCGCGGTATTTATACTATCGTAGCAGTACCCTCTATGCACGTTCCGAGGTGTCGATTACACAAATATGAAAATATTACTTCAAATAGGCACTTGGTTGCAGGTTTATGGTTTATTTTGCTGTGAATCTCATAATAAAGCTACAAAGCGCTATCCACTACACTAAACCTTACTAGGATTTTCTCTTTTATTGTGGAGGCAATATACAAACATATATTGCACAAGGGCAAACATCCAGATCTGGAACAATTATTTGTAGGCCATACAAATATTTGTTCCGTACAGGATGCAAACCCCAGCACCAAGTACGGCCCCCAGCGCTACAACTCATTATTAAGCCACTACGCCACGGAGCCGAATAGTAATTTGACTGAAATACCTGAATTTAAGTCGATTTGTGCTGAAGTTGTCGACGAGTGTTTACATAATAAAAATTGTCCGACTAGGTAAGTCCAACGCCGATCGAGCAGTCAATCGACGGATTCAACTCGGCTGAGCAGCGTTCGGGAGATTACAACAAATCTTCTCGTCAAGTATAACTCAAAACTTGAAAACAAGATTGTAACTAGTGCGTGCTGCCAGTATCGAAATATGGATCTGAGACGTGGTCCTTTACTGCTGGTCGTATGAGAAATCTCAAAATCGCTCGGCGAGCTATGGAAAGAGCTATCCTCGGAGTTTCTTTGCGTGATAGACTCGGAAATGAGGATATCCGCCAGAACCAGAGTAACCGACATAACCCAATGGATTAATAAGCTGAAGTGGCAATGGGCCCGCCATATAGCTCGAAGAACCGATAACCGATAGGGAAGAAAGGTTCTCGAGTGGCAGCCTCGTACCGGTAGGCGAAGTGTAGGGCGGCTCCCTACTAGATGGAATGACGACCTGGAAAGACATGCAATGACATGGAAGTCGATGGCTCAGGACCGTGCTTTGTGGCATTTCTTGGGGAGGCCTATGTTTAGCATTGGACTTGTGAAGGGCTGTAATGATGCTGATGACGACGTTCAACGAAGCTGTATAATTATGATCTGGCATGTTATGTTATGGCTGTGTTATTGCTATATATTTTAAGATTTTACTGGCACCCTTTCCGAAAATCCTTTGTCCTATAAAAAAATCATAAATTCGCAATAAAAAATATTGAGGAGCCCTATCTCTCAAGTTTACAAAATTTCATTATAATAATAATAATACTATCGTTTAAACATGGTACATAGAGGTGACAAATAGTTGCATGTTATTTACTGAACATGTTTACCACATCTGGCATGCGAAAATTATTTTGCATAATATATTATGCAAAATAATTTTAAAATATTATATATTTAAAATATTTTAATAATTATAATAAAAACAAAGGAGTTGTTTTGCTTAATAATGAAAATGATTCATAATTAAGCAAAACAACTACTTTGTTTTTAAACAAAGTTCGTCGTCAAAGTCGTTTTCTTGTTGTTTGTCATTATTATACATTATGTTAACATCGAGTTTGTTTCTACTATTACTATAGATTTGTACGTAACAGGTTAAATTATTATCATGTAACCATGAAAAGAAATCATTTATTGCGCAGTGATTTTCGTAATATTGTTTATTTCCACGTGTATTCTTTACAATCAATTATATGTCATCCGCAAACAAAATGCATGGAAATGGAGTTGAATCCGGTAAATCATTTATATAAATTATAAACAAAAAAGGCCTAAGGACGCTTCCCTGGGGAACACCATCGTACTTAAGAACTAATCGCGATCTAAATTTCGTCGAAACGTTATTTTTTTAGGGCTTATAATTTCCACACACTGCACAACGCAGTGCAATGTTGCTCAGCCTATGTTATGTTCAGTCTTATTGTTGCTTCAATGCTTCACGTCTATGAACTCAGTTGCTCGGTAATACATGTAATTGTTGTGGGAATATACTCTGTAAGGTATTGCGCACTAACATTGTAACAAAAGTACCTATCGCTGGCAATATTCCTGAGCTATATTATATTCACAACAAGATTCAATTTTTATAGCCCGTTTTATAATACTTACACCAATGGACACCCGCAATCACTTAAAAAAAAACAGAAATCTGTTTCAAGTTCTGGCTTTTAAACCAGAACACAACAGTAGTTGCGAGTGCTTGGCAGAATTAGATAAGGATATCAACCCAGGGGGTGCAAAACTCCCACGTAAATAATTCATAAGCATTTAGAAAAAGAAGCTTAATATGTATTTCTTTTCAGCAAACTTCTTTCTAGGCATGTTACTGGATTGCATAGGCAGAAAATACTGCGTGATATTGACCTGCGTGCCGAAGATGCTCGTATGCATTCTCTTCATCTTCGCGACAGACGTGTGGATGCTGATACTGGGCCGTGCTTTGATGGGCATAACTGATTCACTTGTGTTCACCGTTGTGCCTGTTTACGCTTCCGAAGTTGCTAGTGTGAGTGCTTAATTAATTTAAATTTCAACATATCCCTGTACTCTTCAGTTATTTACCTAATCATATATTTTTGCTCCTTGTCGCCGGTCTAGATTTATTCCATGGCAACTAGACTACTGCCATCGCAGTTTTATAATTTTGAGGTGTTATTCTGAAGATGCTGCTGCCCATTTCCTGTTTAAATTTCCCTCTGTAGCCTCTTACGACATTCACGGGACAATATGGGGTAGTGGATATTCTTACACCACCGCTACAGGCTTAACTACTTAGTACTACCACTGGGTTTATTAATTTTATTAATCCTGAGGTTTTGGCGGGAACTTGACCGGCGGCGGTTTGCTGCTCCTGTATTATTATTTAAATAATGGTTTGAAGTAGATTTTGATATGCTGGTTCAAGTTGACGTCAAAATCTCTCAAGGGCTGCACAATTTGACGCATCAACATATTGTGAAGCAGTGTGCTATGAAGGATAATTAATACATTATAACTTCAGGCTCAGAAGGGCCAGAACCCAGAGCCGTAAAGCCAGTTATAAAAAAAAATCCTTCATCCATTGGAAGCCAATAGCTCTATCTGGCATGTCCCGTAGTCGACTCTTACAGAACCCACGGAACGAAATGTTATGATAATATTAATATATAGTATTAAATATACGGTAAAATTTTATTTATTTTGCAGAAAGGCATGAGAGGTGCTCTCGGCACATTCCTGCAGATCTTTTCATCCTTGGGCATAGTGATATCGTTGTCGGTTGGGCCGTTCACATCATATAGCACTTTTAATATAGTGTTCGCTGCAATTACCTTACTCACGAGTGTTCCGCTGATATTCTTGCCTGATAGCCCATACTTTTTATACTCGAAAGGTGAGGTTAAAATGAAATTACTATTGTAGAGAATTACCATTGTTTTAAATGTAGATATCTATGAGCCACAGTATCCTGTTATCATCAGCATCCTTATTCTGTAAAAAAAGAGATTTATGCACATGTTAAGTAATAACGATAGGTATCTACTGTAGCGACTAGTTTTGGTATGTTATTATGAAGGTTATGTGAAAAATTTATATTGCTGATATACTATCATTAAAAAAATGGCGTAACAGATTAGTGAGTAGTTGAGTAAAAAGGAAAAATCTCTTTCCTGGGCACCGGCTTTTTTGGAGGGTTTTGGAGCATGGAAGAATCCTTTTTGCTGTTCCAATGCGTGTTGGCGGACTTTACTCCTCAAAAATTTTTAATGTCGCTGCCAATAGCCACGTAAATCTATCATTTATATAAATAAAATGATAGAGGTTTGCAGTTGTGCGCGCATCACGGAAAAGCTACTGGATAGATTTCAATTAGGTTTTCTAAGTATTATTTCTTAGACACTTGGCCCTTATCAAAAAAAATATTGTGATATCTTCATTTAATATAAAATTATTAAAGTTTTAAGAAACAACGATTTCTAAGCAAAGTATATTATTGCTTGCGATCATTTTCATTTTTTTTCCTTCGCACATACGAAAACTTTGTTAATATATCAAGCAAAGCGGACGAAGTCGCGGGTATCATCTAGGCACCACCACAGAATAAATCACCACATAAAACTGCAATAAAAATTTATTGGTGCTGGCGTAAATCGAACTTTGGCTATCAGCACACTATGAAAATTTAGGCGAACACTCATAACATCACATACTATTATTTTCAGGAAAAAACGACGAAGCGATGGAAGTGTTACAGGTTCTTCGCGGCTCGAAACAACTGGCCATGGAAGAAATCGCGATGTACGCAACTTCGATGAACAATGAAAAAGTCGATAAAATTAAATTGTTAAAGAGTCGAGTTGTACTAAAGTCACTCGCAATAGTGATGGTTCTTAGCGCGGGGGCGCAACTAGTTGGTTTTAACGCTGTATCGTTTTATTTGCAAACGATTTTAATATCAACTAAAACGAATGTGATGCCGGAGATTGCGTCTGTAATAATAGGGATGATACAGTTTATTGCAAGCTTCTGTACGACCTTCTTGACTGAAAGGTTTAAAAGAAAACACATATTGATTTCAACGCTCCTTGGCATGATGATTGGATTGGTAAGTTTTATGTTAGTGATAATTTCACAAATATCAATAATTATTCTTAACAGAAGTAGAGAGAGCAGAGTAAGTAGAGAGGTGACAGCAGAAGTAAATAGAGGTAGGGACCACATTTTTTATGTAAAATTGTGCAAACGAGCATGCGGTCCACCTGATGGTAAGTGACTACCGCTGAAAATGAACAACTACAACATCAGGGGAATTGCAGGTGTGTTGCCGGCATTTAAATAAAAACCAGCCATGTGCGAGTTGGACTCGCGCATGAAGGGTTCCGTACCATCACACAGGTTTCTAGTAGGGCAGTACGGAACCTTAAAAAGAGTAGATTCTTTTCTTGAACTTCGGAGACTCTTTTAACTGGTAATGAAGCATTCTATTGCGCCACAGCATCAATTTAAACGAAATCAAATAATTTATTTGCAATCCAAGTGTAAATAATTCTAAATACTCCTCCACAGAGTAAAAGGGATGGATTGAAATTTGGTTAATTCTACTATGGTTTTTGTTTCCTGGGGCAATTTATAATAAAATTTTATTGTCATATAATAGGGGCTTGTATTTAACATTTTTGTTCTCGACTGTGACTTCTTATTGAAAATATAGTACGTGAGGGTAATATGGTCATCCGGTTAATATGGTCACTTTCTTATAACTCAAAAACTACAGCCATGTTTGCATAGATGGTTCTGCGATACGATAGCTCTTCATCAGTCAATCAAATAATAAAGGCCTACCACAAATAATAAAGGGTATATTTAGTTTTTTGAAATATGGTCTACAACTAGTAACGTTATCTATTTGGGCTAGTATTCTAACTTTTCCTGGGTAATAAATAGCTCCCGCACATCGATGCTACTTCCTCACAACATAACTCCGTACTTGATCCACGAATGAGCATAGTCATAGTAAGCTGACAGTGCCGTGGCTGTGTCAATGGTGTATTTAATTTGAAACAAAGCATACGTAAATTTTGATATTTTAGACTTTATATAAGCATAACTAAAACTTAAACATATAAAAAGCATGAGCATAACTTACCATTAGGAAGACTGAGTACTCGTTTGTTATCCCTAGTTAGATAAAAAATATTGTAAATATATGTATATTAATAGCTAACAATTCCTTGTTCACTAACTTTAAACGATCATGGTTAGACTCCTAAAGGTCTCGGTGATTTGCTTTCTCAAAAGTAATTTTTCAAGTCTGTAAGCTCTATACAGTCAATCATAGTTCTCAATTTGCTTTCTTTCTTTATTCCTCCTTCCATCCTCCTGTCTCAATCACTATGGTGTGCTATTTCGTTTTTTGGACCAGAGCCCTCATTCTTGGTTTCGCCTTTATATTCCTGCGTATGATGAAGGAAACCTCCAGGCGTACAGCGAAAAAAAATACCGAAACGATGGAGAGTAGGCCGTCTTCGATATTACTAAACCTTATAGTAAATTAGTATTAAGATTCTGGTGAGCTATTATTTAGAAATATTAAAAGGTATATTTTGTTTCAGGTTGGATTGGGCGTATTCTTCAAAATAAGAGAGTATACAAAGGAGGTATCCGGGTTCATGAATTACCTGCCTCTAATATCGTTGATTTTCGTCGTCTACTGCTTCAGTGCAGGTATTTTTTTTACCACCAACCAAGTAAATAAACGAGGAGGTTCTACTATATGTTTTTTGTATGTTCACCAATTTCTCGAAAGCGGCTGAACCAATTTAAATTATTTTTCTTTTATTAAATAAGTTAAGCTTCAGGAGTGGTCCCTTACAAATTTAGAGAAAAAATGGAAAAATAGGAGAAGAATATTTTAATGTACGAGTAGCTATTTAAACACGTTTACGTGTTAGAGCCATGCTGCAGCTATATTACTGGTATAGTTGTAGCACGAATGGGTCGCCTCGACCGGGGAAGGACCACGCTCTTACAGAATACCGGCGTAAAATAGCAGCTTAACGCTGTTGTGTTTCTTATGGTGAGTGTAGAGAACCGGAGACCCTTTTTACTGGAAACGAGGCATTCCATCTTAGTCCTCACGGGTGACAGCGCATCTGCATTTCGATTTGTAATCGAAGATATGTCTATGGGCCACAGCAACCACTTACCATCAGGTGGACTGTGTGCTCGTTAGTCACCCTTCTCCTACAAAAAAAAAATTATTTGTAATCTTGAACTTGTGATATTCCTTAGACAACACAAAAGGATAAAATAATTAAACTTTTAATAAAAAGTAAACCCGATTTCACAAATTAAAAATAAATAATTTCCACATAATAGCTTCTTAAGTGGGGACTTTTAATTATTCGATACACTTTGTCTTAGCACGGACTTTAGAAAATTATGGGGAAATTATTTTATACTTTTTACGTTTTTGAAATTGTTTTTACTTATTAATAAAAGTTTAGTTAATTATCATTCTTATTTTTAACGTTTTGCACAAATTTTGATCCTCATTGCTAATCTACACCAGAACTCACGATTAATGTCGCCGAAATTTTCTTCCCATTTTGATTAGTTTATCGTCTTACAGGGAGGTCTCGACCTTAGATGTCGTTTTTTCTGTCTCTAATGTAATAATTATAACTTTTAAGAAAAAGTAAAAACCGACTTCAAATTGCTAAAAAAAAAGTTATTTATTTGCTACCCTTAGGGGTTAATTTTTTTCTCCAAATTTATATGGGACCACCCTTGAAGTATAACCTATTTATAAAAAAAAAGAATCATCAAAATTGGTTCACTATCTGCGAAGATATCGCGTAACATACATACAAAAAAAAACACACTCCAATTTAGAACCTCCTCCTTTTTGAAGTCGTTTAATAAATATGGTATAGTTCGAAGTCGAAAGTATCTTAATTCCTTGTATATAACATAGTCATACACCACCAAAGCATATTAATCATTTGAAAAAAAAAATTAAAATGTAAGAATTCTGACCTTACTTGTTCCATTGTAAGTTTTTATCTTATTTTTTTTTTGCTTCCAGGAATGGGTTCACTAAGTTGGGTCCTGATCGCAGAATTATTCGATGGTCCCGCGAGAGCTATTGGGGCTTCAAGTGGCCTCATGGTCACAAACATCTTTATATTTCTTACTACAAAATATTTCTCCGCTCTCACGCTTTCTATTGGACCAGCGATCACGTACTGGTTGTTCAGTGGTGCCTGTGTAATTACCTGTTTGTTCATTTACTTCTGTATTCCTGAAACAAAGGGCAAGAGTTTTAGTGAGATACAGAAGGAATTAGGTGGAGAAATAGAGGATAATGGGGATAAGGAAAGAAGTTAAAATTAGACTGAAAGAAATTCAATTCTCTAAAATATTGATAAATTAAATTGTACTAGAACTGTATATTCCTTAAGATTCGTCAGTCCATATTTCGGCGTCTGAGAGAAATTAGTATTCTTCTGCACTATGCGTGTAATAATATAAAATAAGCTTTCATAATATTGTGTATTAACCACTTTAATGGTTCCACCACCGGGAACCAAATTCACTTTACTCGGGTACTATGAACTTTAAGGCTTGTAGTTATCACGACTATACTTCCATCGATATCAACTACAAGTGAATTCACTGTTTTAAAGATTTTACATGTCTGTGCAATATTATTAATTTATCGAATAGAAATATGTATGAAGATTTTCAAATATATATTATGGAAAAGAATTGTTACGTTTTGAGAATAAGAACGATAAACGATCATGTGTTGCTAACTTGCTGCCAAAGAGCACGCGATCCCTATTTTTAGTTGCTACTTTTTGGCTTAATGAGGGGACTACAGGAGCTAAACAGAAGTTATAAATGCCTTAAAGTATATTTTTTTCTATCTTTCTTTTGCTTAAAAAATATGAACCATTACAGTAAATAAAATCAGAAAAATATATGATATTTTTCAGGATATATGCTATTTAGATAGTGTGTTGAAAACATGATACTACTAATTTGATACGATAGAAAAAAATCACAAAAATAACTGTAAAAATTTCTTTTAACGATTAAAAACCATACTAATATACATGCAATCATTCTGATTTTTTGTCAAATTATTCTACAAGCAACATATTAACATGTTTAGTGTTTTAACCTTTTAGTCCAATCAGTAGATTTTTTTTAAATCGCATATTCTTATTTCTGAACATAATACGTACGTATGTGTAAATGTGAACGTGCGTCTTTCGAGTTCACTTAGCTCTTGAATTTTTAATAACCGGAATAAATTGTAAAACCGGATTAGATATTTTTCAAAAAGGCCTCCAGTACAATAATTTATACGATTCAAAATAACCGGAATCAAATGGATCGCATTATTGTAATCTATCTATCTATCTTCTAACTAACATGACGTCTGTCTGAACACGCATCACGCAAAAACCTGTGAACCGATTTGGATGGGACTTTCACTGGCAGATAGCTGATGTTATAAGGAGTAACTTAGGCTGTTTTTATTTTAGGAAAATAATTAGGGCTCCGCGGAAAAAAATAAAACCCATGAAATCAAATCGCAATAAATTCCACGCGGGCGAAGTCGCGGGGAACAGCTACTAAACAATAAATGTAGCAACGTAGCAACATTAATTTTAATTTTGAAATGCATTGTTGTTAGTTTTGTTATTGTTGTCAACTTTGTATTGTTGTTTATTAATATTTGCATAATCTGTTCCATTTACAAAGTGTTATTGTAATAACTTGTATAAATATTAAAATATTTTTGGGTAGCTGGATTATTTAATGACTAACCCTATTATTTGCTCATTGTCATTTTCTCTTCTTCCTCTTTCTTTTAAACTTGCTCCGAAAATATTTTTTGAGAACTCATTGTGAAGTTCGCCAACACGCAGTGTTGCAGCGCAATGGACGTTCCGGAGTTCAAGGGAATTTTAAAACAACTTAAATTTTCAGACAATTGTAATGATATTACAACAGTAAAAGGATAGCATTATGTTGCAATGCCAAAGAAACTGTAGCTTAAATTAACGTTTTTACTGATAAAGTAATTACAACGAACTACTCGTTGCTCAAAAAAGACACAGGCGCTGACAGGCGCTTCATTTTCAACCACACACCAACAATGGATAAACTCGACATAATGACGATCGACGATCCCATTGGAAGTATGTCTTATGCCTACAGATGTCTGACACACGAATAACGCCATCGTGTCCCAGATTAATTGCGACGGTTCTTCCCAATTTCCCTTATGATATTTTTTTTAATAAATCATCGTATGCACCTGCAAATGAACCGTTATACTAGGTTGATCACTATGTTTTCGGAATAGCACACTTATCAATGAGTTATAGAAATGGGTTCTATTTTTTTTTCAATATATGATAAATGCGACAATGACCTGAGTTACCGACAGTGGCGTGGTTAGGGATGCGGAATGCAATCTCGAAAAGTCGTGGGTTCTAATCCACCATTCGACTACTGTCGTGAACCACACTTTTTTTTTCCGTGTTGTAATCCTCATGGATACCTTTCGCTGTGGTGTGTACACTAAAGAAAGTCAACCGAAACCAGATGCTGCTGTAGCAAGTGGCTTATCAGAGGGATCAAAACCGTTCAAGCGATAAAATCGTCTACATTAATTACAATTGTCCTTTACTAGATATCGAGCGTCTGCAGGGCAATAAGTATTTATTTTGATGGTAAGTGGCTACTCCATCTAGTGGGGACGCCCTACACTTCACCTGCCGGTACGAGGCTGCCACTCGAGAACCTTTCTTCCCTGACGACCTGGTAAGACATACAGGAAGTCAATGGATGCAGGTGGCTCGGGACCGTGCTTTGTGGCATTCCTTAGGGGAGGCCTATGTTCAGCAGTGAACTTGTGAAGGGCTGTAATGATGATGATGAAGTGGCTACTTCAGCCCATGGACACTAACCATGCAGCCAAATACAAACAAAAAAGGCTATGATGGATGGATGCAATGTCATCACTGAGGACTAAGATGGAATTTCTCACAGACTAATTATACTGGCTCTTTCTCAGACCGGAACACAGCAGTGCATGCTCTGCTGCTTGGCGGCGGAAATAGGTTAGAGGATGCTTCGTACACAGTCGAACTCTTTGCCAAGAAAAGAGACCTTCCACCTATCTTTAATGCATAATAATGGGCTTGGCGTATATTAACCTGTTGATCCTAATATTTTATTTTTGTTTACAATACATTAAATTTTAGGTGAGGGGGTTTTAAATAAATTTTGTTTATTCAAAAGAAATAATGAGTCTACTAGAATCAAAAACCGCAATGTCCATAAAAAATAAAATTGTGTTATCTATATGTATGAATCTCCTAATTAAAATAAATATTTTTGTGCATTCAAAATGCAGCTAAAACCGCAATGTCCCATAGAAATTAATGTTTAAAAATCAATGTATGCCACAAAAACAGCATTGTCCGCTTGTGCTTGTATCCAAACAAGCATTGTCCTTCACAACCAATCACAGTCGCGTAAACAGTATGGCGGATTATGGTGTTTACTGTTAGGAGTGTGCTCATTTATTTTAATTTTTGAGGTGATAAAACAGATTTGTGAACTCTAAATTATAGTTATAATTTAACTATGGAATGTTATCCCCAAGTGGTTGACAATAAAGATGCACGAAAACGCCAAGTTAATAGTGCAAACTGGAAAAAAAACAAGGCCAAAAACGACCGGTAAGTATACCAGATTTTAAAGTTTTGATACTTGTTCTTCAATCTTCTAATATGTAAATATGGACTAGACCTATCATCTAATGTAAGTGGGTATAATCATTTTAAGTCGACGATGAAGTATCAATATATTTGTAATTTCAAAATAACAGCTTTTTACTGAATGCATATGAAAGTTCTTTAGTGGTACAGTCACGGTGCAGCTATATTATGGTTGAAGCTCAATGGGTCGGCTCACCCAGGGTAAGACCACGCTCTCACAGAATACCAGCGTGAAATAGCAGCTTAATGCTGCTGTGTTTCCTATGATGAGTGTAGAGAACCGGAAACCCTTTTACTGGAAACTAGAATTCCATCTTAGTCTATATATATTAGGACAAAAGGAAGTAACTTATATGACCAATAACAAAAACGTTTGATATATTTTGTGTCAGTGTGGCACATTATTTGGTTTTCTGTAAAATTGCGATAGTTATTGGTATGGCCGGTACTTCATCATCGATATGTAATCATTTGTAGGTGTAAACCTGACAAAGAGCTTACAAAATAAATGTGTAAGATATTTATGTAGGTATGTAACTAGCATAGTAGAATATAGCACCAACCACTTCCAATCATCAATGTCATACAAGGTGACTAAGAGTTGGGACCTCTAGAAAATGAGCAGCAACGTTTTCTCTTGTGTGTTTTCAATACTGTAATCTCGAACCCGACTGCCAAAAATGGAGGTAATGGCATAACTCTCCACACGGACGGACGGCGATAATAGGGGCTATTTAATATGATGTTAAACCTGAAAATATGTTGACAAACCTAATATGTGTTCCTTAAATTTTGTTGTTCCAGATATGCTTCAAAAGATTTACCTGAGAAACCAACATGTTCTCATAAGGACAAAAAGCTGCAATGCTCTGCAATTAGTATGAATGACTTAAAGTTTTTCATGGATCTTTTATGCCGGAAAGGACAAGTTAAACAAGACATGTTCATATTAAAACATGTAGTAGCTGTACAAACAAAACGCCGTCCTAGGTCGAATTCTAAGCATTATAAACCTAGGGATATGCAAATGATGTACAGGATTTATTGTAGATCTCAAAAATATGATATTCGTTTGCCAAAAGCTTTTTGCAAATATTACACTTGAAAAGGTATCGGATAGAAAATGTGGTAAAGAATTATTATTTAAAAGGAAATTTCAAAAGAAAACCGTGGCGGTGACCACAAGTCACATAAATATGAAGATAAAAACAAAGCGTAATTTTATTTATAAAAACATTTAGATGCACTGAAGCTCATTATTGCAGAGGCAATACTAAGCGTATGTATTTACCATCAGAATTGAGTATCAATAAAATGGCCAAAATTTACAATGACCAGGCAGCTGAACATCTTAGAGTAAAAGCCTTATATTTTCGTAAAATATTTAATACTTGTTTCAATTTGGGATTTGGCTCACCGCGTGTCGATGTATGTTCAACGCGTTTGCAGTTGACTGAAAAATAAAAGTAGCAAATGGGAGAGATAAAAATCTGTTGATGGTTAAAAAACTGTACACAAGAGACGTGCCAAAGCATTTTTTAATATGTTAAAAGCACAAGATCCTTCGATAAAAATAATATCTTTTGATTGCCAAAAAATATGGTATTACCTAAAATTCCAGATCAAAGTACGTGTTATTCAAGACAGCTCTATTTTTTAATTTCACAATAGTGGAAGGCAATTCAAAATCACCATTGACAAGCAAAATGTATTTAGTTATTGTTGGACCGAGGACGAGTATTCAAAGGATGCAAACCTAATATCATCTGCAGTTTATCATCGACTTTGTAATACTGTATTCACACCAGAATGTAATACACTACGGATTATGGCCGACGGTTGTGCCGGACAAAATAAAAACTCAATATTAATAGCAATGCTTTCAAAATGGTTAATCCACAATGCACCAACGCAAATTAAAATTATAGAAATAGTGTTCCCCGTAGTTGGACACTCATTTCTTCCAGCTGACAGAGTCTTTGCTCACATTGAAAAGCAACTGCGAAAAATTGAAAATATAATAAATCCGAGTGAATACATTGACGTAGTAAGTCAATATGCAACTGTTATAAACGTAGCAACAACTTGTCAAATCTTCGACTGGAAAAGCACGGTAAAAGACATATTTTTAAATATTGGCAAGTGGCATGTACCTTTTTCCAAATGCAAAAGATTCTACCTAAAAAGGGCCAGCAGATGTAGTGATATGGTGGGCCTTCGAGGAGAATTGCACTATAGACAAGACTTAGGTCAATATAAAAGTATTTGTAAAAAAAATAAAAATTCTGCTATGATTGCACCCATTATAATAACACAAGGAGTGGCAGTAAAACAGTTGAAACTGAGAGACGTCTGCAAATTGCTTCAGACCCATTACGGTCATGATTGGCGTAGTTTAAATACCTTGGAATATTTTGCTCGAGTGCTGCCACAACATATTTCGGTAAATCATGGTGATGATCATAGAGACGACGATAACCCTGAAGAATCGATGCGAAGAACAAGACGAGCTGCCATCATTAATAATTTAGTTTAATAATGGTTTAAATAAACATTAATTTAGTAAAATTAGTTTTCACTTTTCGGTCCCCATAGAGGATATGTGTTTTTGAAGTTTTTGCTCGTTTTAACGGCATAATAGTGGATTATGATTATGGCAATACATACAAATGTCTATTTAACAAAATATATTTATTTAACCTACTTCAAACTATTTCATACACTTAAGTATTTAAGAAGTACCTCCATAGTATTAAATCTTTAACGATGGTACGGAACTATCATCATCATGCGCGAGTCCAACTCGAACACGGACGGTCTTTTTATTATCTTTGGAAAAAAATTACCGACAATTTTAAATAGTCATATAGATCGGTAAAATAAGTCAGTAATGCATGTTAATTACGTAATTCAATTTTATACTTCTATTTTTCTATGCAAACTACTCTCAAGTATCAAAACCTTTTTAGCCTATTACACTGAAATATGTATGATTCAAAATAAACAATGTCCAATGAACGCATGCAACAGAAACAGCAAAGTCCACGTGTGTATTTCAAAACCCGCAATGTCCAAACTATTTATTTAATTTTAGTATAGTTATAATCAAAGTTCCGTAACTTTTAATATTACGTTTTCATTAAAAGATAGTGTACTATTATTTACAAAAATTACAGTTACCAAAAACGTGCGAATAATTCATAATCCTAATATTATGATTTGTGGCTAGAACTATAAAATGGACATTGCGGTTTTTGATTCTAGTAGACTCATATATACCTACTCTGGAAAGAAATCATATTGATATTGGAATTAAAATTACCTACGAATCGCGATAAATACCCATTTAATGCGATTCGTAGGTAATTCTACTTTTATTAAGTATTAAGAGAAGCCTGCCTATCTTTACCTACAGCCATAATAAATCGTAAGACCTTCCGTTGCTATGACAGATTACAAGGCGTGAATTATTTGAAAAATGATAATATAAATCAATGAAACACTTATTGATTTAAGGTTACTAATAACTGCATTTACTTAATGTAATATGGTGACGTGTTTCGGGCAATGTTTCAACCATAGACTTAGAATATACTGTACGTCAGTATATTCTAAGTCTATGGTTTCAACAGATTTAGGCTGAAAAAGCCATTTTTAAAAGTCATACTTTAAAAACTCTGCATTAAACCACCACAAGTTGAGACTTGACAGGGCGCTTTTCAACCGACTTCAAAAAGGAGGAGGCTTACAATTCGTCGGAATCTTTTTTTATGTATGTTTACAGATTACTCGAAGACGCCTGAACCGAGTTGGAAAATTCCCAGGTAGTCCCATTTAAATTTTATCGAAATCGGTTTAGCAGTTTTTAAGAAATCAACAATGAAATATTTATATTGAAGTCGGTTGTACAAATTTTTTTATTTTACCACTTTACATTACATTAAGTTTTAGATTAGGTACATACGAAAGTTTGAAGTTTACAAGGCAACATTTGTAACTATATTAAAACAATCGTGGATTATGTCCAAAAGTAGACTTGATCAATTTTAATGCGAAGTGAGATTATAACCTTCTCATTAAAACAGGTAGGAGACCAGCCTTGTGGTGTTTACCGCACAACATCAGTCGTATTTTCGTCACTTTGATTGGAACTACGCGACAATTAGTTTCGTCAATAATCGAAACACAACTTCCTTCTTATTGATAATGCTTCGAACACAGACTAACTAACGTACGTAGGTTGCGCGTTCAGATAGTCAGTAAAAATGTTATGCAGTTGCAACAGCTGGCAGCAAATAATTTTAATGTACGTTCAGAACAGTGGCGCGTCTGTCACACACATCAAATGTTACTTGTGTCTTGTGTGGCATTGAAGTAATATTATGTCATAGAATTAGATTATATACGCCAGTATATTCTAAGTCATGTATTATGTACCTACTACGTACCAGAAGAGACGACGAGACTTGGTCGTATGAAACACGTGTTAGAGCCAATGGATGGGCTTCATACTTACTCTAACTCTTACTTACTCTATGCCGTACAGAGATACTCTATGCCTCCGACCATGCGCCCCGCTCTGCCGTACCGCACAGATTATGTTCGCGGTGTCTGTTCTAGTTCTAGTACGTAGTACATATTAGTACAATGTCGTGTGGACGGGTCTTTTCGGATCGGAAGAAACCGAAACCCAATAGATCGACTTGTGACGAGAGATATCTATCCTCAACTGTCATCTATATGTTTATATATTTTTTTATTTGATTGTAAATTTATGTACACCTTCCCTATTCGCAATTCGCTTTAAACAACAGTTATTTGCGCAAGAGTGTTGTCTGGAAGCATGGGCGCAGGCAAGCACCCTGCTACCGGCGCCCCCCTGTTAGGAAAGAAAATACATAGAAAATCTGAAGGCATCTAGGTTGCTGCAATAAATTCAGTATCCTCTTCTACTCTTTCCCTGTGAACACTGAGCATGTCACGCGGCAGTGTGGATTCTCCGAGCAATAGTGCCAACCGTCGACTACAGAGATTAAGTAGGTTTTCGATGAGCGAAATATATTCAATCAAATAACGAGCGATTTGAATTTGAAATTACATTTGTCTACATAATATACATGTATAATTCTATATTTTATATAAGTTAATAGTATAATGAGTAGATGCAGATGCACGTCCCTGAAAGTAATCCTGGAAGCGCCCATGTCTGGAAGAAATCGCTTCCAGAACGATAAGACCGACGGTTGTACTTTCTATATACATATACATATGTATATTTCATTTTGTCTCGTTTTAATGTGTATTGGTGTACAATAAAGAATATATTGATTTATTACGATATCGAAGTGCAGTGGATGTATCAAGATACCAATGTACGCGTTGTTATATGTCACATAATATATGACAAAATTTTTGTGTGACATTGGGTATTGTGTTTGTGATACGATCTCTGAGTAATGGGTCACGGTGGTACCTACTATGATTTCAAATGTGCACTTACCCTAAGATCAAACTAAGTAGGCACATTGCATGGATTCCGCTGCAATATTAAATAAATCCGTAATTATTGTATAAACGATCCAGATAATGCATTTGTACACATAAATAAGACATAATCCATTGCCGCACTAACACAGACTTAACTATATTAGTTTAGTCAAGTTATATAAATATGGTTAATTCTAGGTGGCAGACTGGGTAGGTTTTTTATGGAATATGGGTGACAAACGAGCACACAATCCATTTGATGGTAAGTGGATGTTGTGGTTCATAGACACCTACATGTATCCTCGATTAAGAAACAAAATGCAGTTGCATTGTCACCCCTGAGGACTAAGACGGAATGCCTCGTTTCCAGTAAAAAGCGTCTCCGGTTCTCTAAGCTCACCATGCGAAACACTATTAGGCTGGCTTTTCACTATGGGATATAACATATATTATATCCCGCGATTGGCTTTCACACTGTGAGATATATCTTTTAACCAGTGTGTGTTCGTCATTGGATTACTCCCTGTACCCTGCACACGGTTCTGCGGCAGTGCGGAACGGTGTGCGGGGTACAGGGGCGACATATAATATGAAAATATAGCTCGGTCGATCGAAAAAATATTTATAGTTTGAGATGTAATATATATTATAGCTCAGTGTAAACGGTTCCATTTAAAAGTATGGTGAGCGATATTAATTTATATCTCCAGATGTAATATATATTATATTATATCCCATAGTGAAAAGCGGGCTTTAGACAACATAAAGCTGCTATTTCACGCTGTTACTACGTGAGAGCGTGGACCTTCGACTCATTCGTGCTACAACTATAGCCGAGGCATAGCTCTAATACGTAAATAATACCCTCTTACCTATTTCTGCCGATGAG
The DNA here is from genome assembly GCA_029286625.1 of Parnassius orleans. Classification (NCBI taxonomy): domain Eukaryota; kingdom Metazoa; phylum Arthropoda; class Insecta; order Lepidoptera; family Papilionidae; genus Parnassius; species Parnassius orleans. The sequence goes on from JAGSMP010000089.1 coordinate 3,596,586, forward strand.
CACCAGCACTGCAGGGGTATATAGAGAGCTGTGACGGACAGGAATTTAAGGCTAGGCATCCATCTTGGGATTTTGAGATCACAACTCATCTGGAGCCTTCTACGTATGAATTTGGTTGCTGGTGTCCATGTGCTGCAGTAGCCACGTACCATCTCTTGGTCTGTACGAGTATGTTCGTTTGTTACTTTAACTAGAAACTAGAATTTTTTTTACATCAACATTTCCGAAACGGCAGATACTCGTATTAATGTGGGGTATTGCAATAAAAAAGAAAGCGAAGCACTATTCTTTTTTCTTTTTTAAAAAAAAAAAAACGTTACCCCCACACTACAGTCAATTCTGGCCACTTTTACCTGGACTTTAACTTGCCATCAGGGGTGTACTGGTACAAAATTACGATTAACACCATTGCCATTTTTCGTATGTAAATACAATAACTAATTGACAGCATTGTTTTTGATATGGCAATATGAGAATTAATTTTGGCATTTTATTTTAACGCGTAATTGCGCCGGCGAAGTTACCTCTTTGTTCAGTGCTCCAGAACTTAGCTCTGTCTCGCCAGCAACGCAAAGTCAGGAATTTGCATTTAGAAAAAGCCAAAATTAGGGACTTTTTAGGTGCTTAAGTGCTAAATAAACAACAGGTCCTACTATATGTTTTTTGTATGTTCACCAATTTCTCGAAAGCGGCTGAACCAATTTAAATGATTTTTCTTTTATTAAATAGGTTAAGCTTCAGGAGTGGTCCCTTATAAATAAAGAGAAAAAATGGAAAAATAGGAGATGAATATTTTAATGTAGCTATTTAAACACGTTTACGTGATAGAGCCATGCTGCAGCTATATTACTGGTATAGTTGTAGCACGAATGGGTCGCCTCGACCGGGGAAGGACCACGCTCTTACAGAATACCGGCGTAAAATAGCAGCTTAACGCTGTTGTGTTTCTTATGGTGAGTGTAGAGAACCGGAGACCCTTTTTACTGGAAACGAGGCATTCCGTCTTAGTCCTCACGGGTGACAGCGCATCTGCATTTCAATTTGTAATCGAAGATATGGCTATGGGCCACAGCAACCACTTACCATCAGGTGGACTGTGTGCTCGTTAGTCACCCTTATCCTACAAAAAAAAAAACATTTTATTTGTGACCTTGAACTTGTGATATTCCTTAGACCACACAAAAGGATAAAATAATTAAACTTTTAATAAAAAGTAAACCCGATTTCACAAATTAAAAATAAATAATTTCCACATAATAGCTTCTTAAGTCGGGACTTTACTTGTTATTATTCGATACACTTTGTCTTAGTACCGACTTTAGAAAATTATGGGGAAATTATTTTATATTTATTTCGTTTTTGAATTTTTTTTTACTTATTAATAAAAGTTTAGTTAATTATCATTCTTATTTTTAATGTTTTGCACAAATTTTGATCCTCATTGCTAATCTACACCAGAACTCACGATTAATATCGCCGAAATCTTCCCATTTTGATTAGTTTATCGTCTTACAGGGAGGTCTCGACCTTAGATGTCATTTTTTCTGTCGCTAATGTAATAATTATAACTTTTAAGAAAAAGTAATAACCGACTTCGAATTGCTAAAAAAGAAGTTATTTATTTGCTACCCTTAGGGGTTAAATTTTTTCTCCAAATTTATATGGGACCACCCTTGAAGTATAACCTATTTATAAAAAAAAGAATCATCAAAATTGGTTTACTATCTGCGAAGATATCGCATAACATACATACAAAAAAAAACACACTCGAATTGAGAACCTCCTCCTTTTTGAAGTCGTTTAAAAATATGGTATAGTTCGAAGTTTCATTTACTTCTGTATTCCTGAAACAAAGGGCAAGAGTTTTAGTGAGATACAGAAGGAATTAGGTGGAGAAATAGAGGATAATGGGGATAAGGAAAGAAATTAAAATTAGACTGAAAGAAATTCAAATCTCTAAAATATTGATAAATTAAATTGTACTAGAACTGTATATTCCTTAAGATTCGTCAGTCCATATTTCGGCGTCTGAGAGAAATTAGTATTCTTCTGCACTATGCGTGTAATAATATAAAATAAGCTTTCATAATATTGTGTATTAACTACTTTAATGGTTCCACCACCGGGAACCAAATTCACTTTACTCGGGTACTATCAAATTTAAGGCTTGTAGTTATCACGACTATACTTCCATCGAGAGCAACTACAAGTGAATTTGAATTGTGAATTCCCTGTTTTAAAGATTTTACATGTCTGTGCAATATTATTAATTTATCGAATAGAAATATGTATGAAGATTTTCAAATATATATTATGAAAAAGAATTGTTACATTTTGAGAATAAGAACGAAAAGCGATCATGTGTTGCTAACTTGCTGCCAAAGAGCACGCAATCCCTATTTTTAGTTGCTACTTTTTTGCTTATTGAGAGGACTACAGGAGCTAAACGCAAGTTTCATAATACCTTAAAGTATTTTTTTTCTATTGCTTAAAAAATATGACCCATTGCAGTAAATAAAATCAGAAAAATAATGATATTTTTCAGGATATATGCTAGTTAGATAGTGTGTTGAAAACATGATACTACTAATTTGATACGATAGATAAAAATCACATAGATACCTGTAAAAATTTCTTTTAACGATTAAAAACCATACTAATATACATGCAATCATTCTGATTTTTTGTCAAATTATTCTACAAGCAACATATTAACATTTTTAGTGTTTTAACCTTTTAGTCCAATCAGTAGATTTTTTTTTAAATCGCATATTCTTATTTCTGAACATAATACGTACGCACGTGTAAATGTGAATGTGCGTCTTTCGAGGTCACTTAGCTCTTGTAGTCCCCTTAAAAATATTTTTAATAATCGGAATAAATTGTAAAACCGGATTAGATATTTTTCAAAAAGGCCTCCGGTACGTACAATAATTTATACGATTCAAAATAACCGGAACCAAATGGATCGCACTATTGTAATCTATCTATCTTCTAACTAACATGACGTCTGTCTGAACACGCATCATGCAAAAACCTGTGAACCGATTTGGATGGGACTTTCACTGGCAGATAGCTGATGTTATAAGGAGTAACTTACGCTGTTTTTATTTTAGGAAAATAATTAGGGCTCCGCGGAAAAAAATAAAACCCATGAAATCCAATCGCAATAAATTCCACGCGGGCGAAGTCGCGGGGAACAGCTACTAAACAATAAATGTAGCAACGTAGCAACATTATTTTTCATTTTGACATGCATTGTTGTTAGTTTAGTTGTTTTTGTCAACTTTGTATTTGTATTGTTAATATTTGCATAATCTGTTCCATTTACAAAGTGTTTATTGTAATAATTTGTATAAATATTAAAATATTTTTGAGTAGCTGGATTATTTAATGACTAACCCTATTATTTGCTCATTATCATTTTCTCTTCTTCCTCTTTCTTTTAAACTTGCTCCGAAAATATTTTTTGAGAACACATTGTGAAGTTCGTCAAGTTCGTTTTGCAGCGCAATGGACGTTCCGGAGTCAAGGGAATTTTAAAACAACTTAAATTTTCAGACAATTGTAATGATATTACAACAGTAAAAGGATAGCAAAATGTTGCAATGCCAAAGAAACTGTAGCTTAAATTAACGTTTTTACTGACAAAGTAATTACAACGAACTACTCGTTGCTCAAAAAGACACAGGCGCTGACAGGCGCTTCATTTTCAACCACACACCAACAATGGACCAACTCGACATAATGACGATCGACGGTCCCATTGGAAGTATGTCTTATGCCTACAAATGTCTGACACACGAATAATGCCATCGGGTCCCAGATTAATTGCGACGGTTCTTCCCAACTTCCCTTAAATGCGTTCTATTTTTTTTTTTCAATATATGATAAATGCGACAATGGCCTAAGTTACCGACAGTGGCCTGGTTAGGGATGCGGAATGCAATCTCGAAAAGTCGTGGGTTCTAATCCACCATTCGACTACTGTCGTGAACCGCACCTTTTTTTTCCGTGTTGTAATTCTCATGGATACCTTTCGCTGTGGTAGAAACGCAAAGGTAATGGAGTCCTTACTGTCCCCAGCACCCTCGCAGTGCTATCACGGTGCTCGGGACAAGTATTTGTAATGATAAATAACTATATACTAGTACACTGAAGAAAGTCAACCGAAAGCAGATGCTGCTGTAGCAAGTGGCCTATCAGAGGGGTCAAAACCCTTCAAGCGATAAAATCGTCTACATTAATTACAATAGTCCTTTACTAGATATCGAGCGTCTGCCGGGCAATAAGTATTTGTTTTGATGGTAAGTGGCTACTCCATCTAGTGGGGGGACGCCCTACACTTCGCCTGCCGGTACGAGGCTGCCACTCGAGAACCTTTCTTCCCTGACGACCTGGTAAGACATACAGGAAGTCAATGGATGCAGGTGGCTCGGGACCGTGCTTTGTGACATTCCTTGGGGGAGGCCTATGTTCAGCAGTGGACTTGTGAAGGGCTGTAATGATGATGATGAAATGGCTACTGCAGCCCATGGACACCAACCATGCAGCCAAATACAAACAAAAAAGGCTACAATGGATGGATGCAATGTCATCACTGAGGACTAAGATGGAATTTCTCACAGACTAATTATACTGGCTCTCTCTCAGACCGGAACACAGCAGTGCATGCTCTGCTGCTTGGCGGCGGAAATAGGTTAGAGGATGCTTCGTACACAGTCGAACTCTTTGCCAAGAAAAGAGACCTTCCACCTATCTTTAATGTATAATAATGGGCTTGGCGTATATTAACCTGTTGATCCTAATATTTTATTTTTGTTTACAAATACATTAAATTTTAGGTTTTAAATAAATTTTGTTTATTCAAAAGAAATATATACCTACTCTGGAAAGAAATCATATTGATATTGGAATTAAAATTACCTACGAATCGCGATAAATACCCATTTAATGCGATTCGTAGGTAATTCTACTTTTATTAAGTATTAAGAGAAGCCTGCCTATCTTTACCTACAGCCATAATAAATCGTAAGACCTTCCGTTGCTATGACAGATTACAAGGCGTGAATTATTTGAAAAATTATAATATAAATCAATGAAACACTTATTGATTTAAGGTTACTAATAACTGCATTTAGTTAATGTAATATGGTGACGTGTTTCGGGCAATGTTTAAGGTTTCAACAGATTTAGGCTGAAAAGGCCATTTTTAAGTCATACTTTAAAAACTCTGCATTAAACCATCACAAATTGAGACTTGACAGGGCGCTTTTCAACCGACTTCAAAAAGGAGGAGGCTTACAATTCGTCGGAATCTTTTTTTATGTATGTTCACAGCATAGACTTAGAACAGGGTTATGCAACTTTGTATGAAAGCTGAAATATCTGCACACAATCATGATTTTGTCAATGTGCATGTTGGGCATGTAAAAATAAAGCAAGAAAAAAATATCGCTGTTTCTTTCCTTCATGTTGTTTTAGATTGCCATTTTAAAAATTAGATACAAAATTCATATTATATCGGAAGAAACTAAAAATGTTAATTCTGTGTTAAGCTTTTTTGGTTTGCTCTTTAAAGTATAATTACATACATATTACTCTGAGATTTGCACAATTAATTTACCTATTAATTGATTAAAATTAAATTATTAAATATTATCAGTATTATATCAAAAGAAGCCATGAATTAATAGAAGAAAGAAATGACATTTGTTTGTCAACGTCTTTCATATTGAAAACATTTTTTAACATTTATTATTGATTTTTGCTTAAATTTAGTTATTATAGGCTCAGAATACTTCATTTTCGTTTGTAGGCGAATTACACAGTCATAATATCGTCGTGATAATACAGTAAAGATTTTTTGTGAGATGTTAACTCTGTATAAGATATTGACTATAAATGAATTCATTATTTCAAAATTTTATGCACGATGTGTGATCATCATCGAAAGTAAGTTAAGTGTTGTGCAAATAAAAAGCACAAAATCATCTGATCACTTTCTGCAGGTTTCCTATAATAGGAAAAGAAAAACCTATGACAATATTGTGGTAAGTCTATAAACATTTTGAATTTATTGACCGTTATTTGTAGGTATTATTACTATATTGACTCGAATTGTATCTGTTTCAGATCACGTATTTCGGCTGAGTTAAGTTTTCACCATGAGAATTTTGCTGATTTAAATTTCCGTTAATGTTCTGTGAAGAATAACTCTCTGACAATAACATGTGTTATATATCAGTAACAAGCGTGGAAATATTATGTGCAAAAGCAATAAAAAACATCAATAATAATGTATAGTTTATAAAATAATCTGTCTTCCAGAAAATAAAATTACATAACTATACATATTTATAGTTTTATTTTATCTCACATACTAATCTAAAATATATTCGAGTAATTTTGGTGCAACCTCTCCAATGTATGGGAATTTACCCCATAGGTTTGTGAGGCTTGAGCCAAAATTACTCGAATATGCCTTAAATAAAAAGTTCAAAGTACAAAATACAAAGGTTTGAAATTCCCGCTAAAAAAGTTTATATGGGCGCTCACCGTAGCGCTTTTAGTGTACACTCATAAAGAGGTGTTTCCGTTTTTTTAGTATGAAGTTGGCGTTCTTCTCTTCGTAGAGAGTAATTGTGTTCTGTGACTTAGAATATACTGGCGTATAGACCACCTGACAGCCCAAAAACGCGTGAACAATTTTGATTTGTCATTGTGTGCGTTAGCTAGTGATGTACATTTTACTTAAAAGGACTATCGAAAATGATTGTTAAGGAAGCGGTAAAAAGATTATAATAAATTGTTTAGCGCATGAAGTTGAATAACTTCAAAAATTAACTGAATTTTACCATGATAGTTCTATAATAATTAAAAAATATTCATAACACATGTTCCTGGGAATAAGCTGAACCTACCTGCCTTTTGTTGGATTTTAATTCAAATGTATAAAATCCCAGGTGACTTTACCGAAAAACTTAAAAATACTCCCCAATAATCAGATCAGAATGTTGTATTTTCGAAGATCATAATCTTTGGAGAAAAATATTTACTGCCGTGGGCAGTTTCCCCGGAATTTATTTTTTTACATATTGTTAATATAAATAGGTAGATACTTAACTAAGTATATACCTATTTATATTTTATATATTTTATAAAATGTTTTGATGGGGAAACAAAAACGGGGACACGGAGTACAACATAATGGCTGCTTTATTTTTCATATAAGTATTACTTGTGATAATTACAAACATTTAATAATTAATAATTAAATAGATTATAGAAGTTTATTTTAACATTCGACTTAAGTATGAATGTAAACTTAATAATTTAAGGAAGGAAACTTGTAGGAATCAGTTAAATAAGATTGCTCTGTTTAAAGGCCAATATGTTTATGAGGCTTCATCATGCCTCATGTTTATATTCTTTCATCTGTCCCTGAAAAGTATAAAGTAATAATAAACTTATTATAATTTTAGCTGCATGAATTTTAAAAACATAATGATCTTAACACAGTAAAGTGCACTAAGTGTCTGTGGATACAGAAGCACTCTCTATTCTCTCAATCTCGGTATGTTAAGAAAATGGTCACTCATTCATGGACTGACCGCGGCAAGTGCAACTTAATTTCGCAGATCTATTGATCTGCGCAGCTATTACTTAACCACGAGTTCCTCTTCTCTACGACTAACGCTGTAGGGGATGAACCACGCTATTTAAGCCCTCGCGATAATGTCGTCGGCCATCAAGCATGAATCGGGTATTGACCGTTGTGAATATCAAATACTATGGAATTTATACTATCACGTCTCATTCGCGGTCGTCTAGTAGCGCTTGAGGAGCATTACTAAATATCTATACCTAACTACGCTAAAAGTTTTATCGTTATGATTTGGGAATATAATCCGAAGTTCCGAAGCTCCGCTCAACCCCTTGGGGAAAATAGCATGATGCTATGAATATTGTACTAGTGTGACCGTGAGGCTGTGCGGTTGGTTAAGCAAGGTTATACATTTATTTTGGTTGATAAATAGATACTTAGTTGGGTTCATAATAGCTTAAAGAGGATAATCTCAAAATTTTTTTGTCTTTAATGTACTACAGTTTTATAATGTATGAAAATCTGTCTCTATATTTATCTAAAGTTTTGAAAGTTATATTTTTGAAGTCTTATTATAACAATATTTTACTTACTGGTACAAATAATGTAGAAATGACTCCTTTTAATAAAATTATTTTTATTCTACTTTTTCTTTTATACTTCTCAAGAAAATGTTTGCTGCAAATTGTTGAGTTCTTCTTTGCATTCCAACCAACACGTCCAATAAACCTTAACCACTTTTTCTAATTATAGAATCCGGAGGGAATCTGTTTGAAAAACGGCAAAATAAAATTACATTTTAGAACGCAAACCTAGGATTTATTTTCTTGTTGTGTAGGCAAGTCTATCGATACATTATAAACATTCAAGATAAATATCGACATTAATTTTGATATAGTTGAGTCAATCCCTAGCGTACATGTAAAATATTTTGTATTGACTTTTTTCTTTGCAAAATATCACAATTAACAAAATAATTGAATATATTCTATATTTTAAACAGTATGTAACATAAATTTTAACCAAAAATAAACGCGTCATAACATTGACGACGTCTTGAGAATTTACCTGTGATATGTGAAATTATCAGGATTATTTCTATTATTAACAGCACAGTCACTCACGGAACAATTAACCATTTTGGAAAAGTTACTTACTAAAAATAACCACTATTATACTTTAAAAATTACAAAATATCTCGGAGCTATTTCTTGCGTGCCGAATTGTGCCGACCTGTCATTCAAAATCGGTTACAGAGTCATGAGATTTGGTATCCTTTTCTATCTTGTATTTTTGCCATAAGGAATTTTTTTCTCCCTTGCACACTATGTTGGTCTATACCTGGTATACAGTAATCTGTGGTCTATACGCTAGTATATTCTAAGTCTATGGCTCTGCCGTACCGCACAGATTATTTCCGCGGTGTCTGTTCTAGTTCTAGTACGTAGTACATATTAGTACAATGTCGTGTGGACGGGTCTTTTCGGATCGGAAGAAACCGAAACCCAATAGATCGACTTGTGACGAGAGATACCTATCCTCAACTGTCATCTATATATTTTTATTATATATTTTTTTATTTGATTGTAAATTTATGCACACCTTACCTATTCGCAATTCGCTTTAAACAACAGTTATTTGCGCAAAAGTGTTGTCTGGAAGCATGGGCGCAGTGCCTTGCACCCTGCTGCCGGCGCCCATGTCAGGAATTTGCACCCCCCTGTTAGGAAAGAAAATACATAGAAAATCTGAAGGCGTCTAGGTTGCTGCTATCAATTCAGTATCCTCTTCTACTCTTTCCCTGTGAACACTGAGCATGTCGCGCGGCAGCGTGGATTCTCCGAGCAATAGTGCCAATCGTCGACTACAGAGATTAAGTAGGTTTTCGATGAGCGAAATATATTCAATCAAATAACGAGCGATTTTAATTTGACCTTACATTTATCTACATAATATATATGTATAATTCTATATTTTATATAAGTTAATAGAATAATGTGTAGATGCAGATGCACGTCCCTGAAAGTAATCCTGGAAGCGCCCATGTCTGGAAGAAATCGCTTCCAGAACGATAAGACCGACGGTTGTACTTTCTATATACATATACATATGTACATTTCATTTTTTCTCGTTTTAATGTGGATTGGTGTACAATAAAGAATATATTGATTTATTGAGATATCGACGTGCAGTTGATGTATCAAGATACCAATGTACGCGTTGTTATATGTCACACAATACATGACTAAATTTTTGTGTGACATTGGGTATTGTCTTTGTGCTGCAGTAGCCACGTACCATCTCTTGGTCTGTACGAGTATGTTCGTTTGTTACTTCAATTTAAAAAAAAATACAGAGAATTATTTTCACATCAACATTTCCGAAACGGCAGATACTCGTATTAATGTGGGGTATTGCAATAAAAAGAAAGCGAAGCACTATTCGTTTTTCTTTTTTTTTAACCCCCACACTACAGTCAAGTCTGGCCACTTTACCTGGACTTTTTTTTTTGGAGTTTATGGCCTGGTATCTAGACCTTTAGGCCAAACCTGGACTTTAACTTGCCATCAGGGGTGTACTGGTACAAAATTACGATTAACACCATTGCCATTTTTCGGATGAAAATACAATAACTCATTGACAGCATTGTTTTTGATATGGCAACATGAGAGTTAATTTTGGCATTTTATTTTAACGCGTAATTGCGCCGGCGAAGTTACCTCTTTGTTCAGTGCTCCAGAACTTAGCTCTGTCTCGCCAGCAACGCAAAGTCAGGAATTTGCATTTAGAAAAAGCGAAAATTAGGGACTTTTAGGTGCTTAAGTGCTAAATAAACAAAGTTTAAAAATTAGGTGCTCTAAAATTTTCACCGCAACGAACTGTTGAAATTTGCGTTGTTGGCAAAACGTATCGCTAGCAACGCAGTGACGATAATAGATATACGATAAATATTAATAGCAAAGAATTAAGTGCTAATTAAGTGCTGCAAGTATAGGCAATGACAAGGCACCCCTAATAAAAATAAAGTCGTTATTCAGAACAAAGCAGATGCTAAAATCAGATCTTCTGAAAATCAGAATAGAATCAAAATCAGGTAAAGAATTAATTTGATAATTAAGTGCTAATTAAGTGCTTTCAAAAACAAAATAGTAACAGTTATAATGGAAGGAGAGAAAATGGAAGAATGCCTGATTACGAAAATCCCGTAATACATTAGCAGAACAACGCAAAGTCAGGAATTTGCATTTAGAAAAAGCCAAAATTAGGGGCTTTTTAGGTGCGAATTAGGTGCCAAGTTTAAAAACTAGGTGCTCTAAAATTTTCACCGCAACGAACTATTGAAATTTGCGTTGCTGGCAAAACGTATCGCTAGCAACGCAGTGACGATAATAGATATACGATAAATATTAATAGCAAGGAATTAAGTACTAATTAAGTGCTGAAAGATTATTGAGGTCGGATGTAGATGACGGTAATATTCTGGGAATTATCGAGTCCAGGACTATCATTACCTTACTATAAGGTATGAACGGCAGTTTTTGTTCTTTATCAGTTATATATTATAGACTAGCTTTTTACCTGCGGCTTCGCTCGCGTGAGCTTGAATTTAGGAACATCATTAAATGCTGTTCCGTGGCAAATTTAGAAGAATTCGATCACTTTTAAAGTCACCTCGGTGTCTGTGTCTCTATGTCTGATTTTTTTTAATTCTAAAAGACTATTACACATAGATGATTGGTATTTGACATAGATATAATATGCTACAGGAACACGTGAATATATATATGTCTAGAAACATCTACTATTTTTATATCGGGCGTGTCTTCCGATGTATCCATAAGAAAGGTAAATTGTCTTGCAATTAAAATTTATTATTATTATTTATATTTTACTCTTTACATTCATTCATAATTAATTATGAATGAATTTAAAGATTTCATCATTATTTAGTTTTAACAAAATAATGGTGAATTCATGGTCTTCTATCAATTTACGGTATAATGTTTATTTGAGATATTTTATTCATATCATTGGTCCTATTTAATATTGATTGGCACCATAAAATACATGTAGATATTTTTTTTTACTTCGAGTAGACTTAAAAATTTCATAAATGCAGTTCTATAATAATAAATACTACACATGGAACAAAACTAATGTTACGGATTTTATCACGATTAATTTTAACTTTTTTTTTACGTGGGGTTTTTTTACGCATCTTGGAGGAAAGTTCCATAAAAACCCGAGTAAAAGAACATTTCGTTGATGTAAAGCACTGAAGCTCCGAGCAGTCTAAAGTATGTCAACATGTTTAGTATCCTCCCAACCATTATATCGGATCTGATAGACAAAAAATGCTTGCAATAGAACACCGATTCCCACCAACGATGATTCGCGAGGCTATTATTATTATTTAAATTAAATTAAAAATATAAATATAAATATAATTTAAATTAAAAATATCTTAATTTGAATAGGGAAGATGGCTGAGTGCTACCATCTGCTAAGGACTCCATACGTCGTCGCTTATGAGTCGTTGTGTGAATACGCGTTAGAAATGTCTAGTCCGGTGAGGTCAACAACCTCCTCCGTGTTGAAGTGTGCTAGTTGTAATATTGTAATTAACGAAATATTAGCGTTTATCCAAAACAAATGTAATGTGATGGACAAGGAAGGAATAATTCGACTGTGTTCTTCGGCGTTCAAGCCAGAGGAAATATGTACAGCGAAGAATCTTCTTTACAATTCCCTTAAAACAAAGAAGAAAATTGTTACTCGCAAGCGGGAAGGCAAGACTTTACGTGAGTTAGAAGATATAATTACTACAATAAAAGAAGTCGATCCAGAGGACCTGCCAATTTTTATTGCTCGTGATCTGCAGAAACTTCCCCCAGTGACATTCGATCACATCGATGTAACTCGCTTGTTAAAAGATTTAATAATAATGCGAAATAAGTTGAGAGTGTTAAGGATAATTATGTAAATATGGAAAAGTTTTTGCAGCTCCAAAAAGAAGTACATAATTGGAAAAATGACACTACAGTGAACAATTTTGAGTGTACAAACTTACTTAAGAATAAGCGGGGCACTGCCATTTTGCTGGATAATTTTGATTGTGATAGCGGCCCGATTGGTATAATTCATTTAACACAAGATTCAACGACCTCTAATAACGGTGCAAAGATTTCGAACTTGACTAATAACAGGGTATGTGCTTCGAAACCTGTTCAAATTCAAACACAGCGCTCGCAATCTCTGTCATGCGCACCGGCCAATGCGTTAGCTGTTTCCGCGCCGCCACCGCAGTGCTCCTTGCTCGTGGAGGCTGCTACCGCGGTTTCCAAATGCGCCGAAAGTGCGGTGCGGGCCTCACAAAACAAGTTTGACTGCGAACGTGTGATAGACGCTTCAAGCTGTAATGTCGACAACTTACCGAATGAGAATAATAATGTATGCGTTAGTATGGCGGAAATGGTACGAAGTAATAATAAAAATTGGAAAGACAAGGAGCAGAATGAAGAATGGAAAATTGTTCAGAGAAAAAGGTACAGAAACCGCTTTTTAAGTAAAAAGGGCACATGTATAGATGCAGAGCAAAAGTTACGTGTAGCAGATATTAAAATAGCTCTGTATATAAATAATGTACACATAGATACATGTGAAAATGACATCATTAGTTATATAAAAAATAAAACTAATATTCAAGTGAGTCTACAAAAAATAAAAACTAAGCAGCACAGGGACTACAGTTCATACAAGGTTTTCGTTCCTAAACATAAGTTAAACTTATTCTTAAATTGTAACTTGTGGCCAGACGGAATATCCTTCCGCCGCTTTGTTGACTTTCACAAAAGGGAAGTAAATAGAGAGACTGGATTAATCAGTGGTACAAATAAATTATAAATAGTATGGATGGTACAACTTTTATTTCGTTCAATTGTAAATCTCTCAAAAGGTCAATGGATTGCGTCAGATCAATGAGTCAAAGAGCTGATATTATTGCGCTGCAGGAGACATGGCTGCTACCCCATGAAATTCAGGAACTGAGCAATGTAAATAAAGCTTTCGGATACTTTGGCAAGTCAGCGGTTGATACGTCAGCAGGACTACTGCGAGGAAGACCTTATGGTGGGGTGGCTCTTTTATGGAATAGCTCAAAATTTGAGTGTGTGTCTGTGATGCCGTGCGCGAGTGACCGCATAGTTGCAATTAAACTTTGTGTTATGAGTCGTTCAATGCTTATATGCCTATGTTTTCTCAGTTTATATGCCTACTAATTCATCTGAAAATTTTGTAGAGTATGTAGGATGCTTAGGCGAAATAGCTGCTATAGTGGAAAACAACAACATTGAATCTGTATTTGTTTTAGGAGATTTTAATGCACACCCAGGGGAGCTTTTTTGTAAAGAACTGATAAATTTTTGTAACGATCAAAACTGGGAGTGCATAGATCTAAAAATGTTAGGTCATAGTTCTAACACATACACCTATATTAGTGAAATTAATGGCAGTCGACGCTGGCTCGACCACTGTTTGATCACTGAGGCCGCCCGTAGTTCCGTTACTGACGTTAAGGTGCATTATGATGTGTTATGGTCAGACCATTTTCCACTAGAAATTCAAGGCAATATTAAAACTTTGACACAGTCGACGGGGCTGCCGCAGGCCACTTTAAACAAAGTAATCTGGGGGGAACGTGATGAGCAACAAACCAAAATCTTCACTAAAGTTTGTAACGAAAAATTAAAATTAATTGACTTTCCCCATGAGCTTGAGAAGTGTTGTGATTCAACTTGTAATGATGTGAGCCTAGAGCACATTAACGTAATTGACAAATTGTACAGTAATATAATCTTAGCACCCCAAGAGGCCGCGGAGATTAGTTTTAATTATAGTCAGGGGGGAGGCAATAAGAGGTGTGGTCGACCCATTGCCGGGTGGAATAAATATGTACGCGACGCTCACCAGGACGCTAGGCAAAAATTTTTGTCTTGGGTATGGTACGGACGACCCTCACGGGATCTTATTTATGATGATATGTATAGGTCCAGGATAATTTTTAAGGAAAAATTAAAATTCTGTCAAAAAATCAAGAATTAATAAAAATTAATATTTTAGCTACTTATCACAAAGATAAAGATTTTCGAAGCTTCTGGAAACACACCAGGAAATTAAGTCTGAAACCTGGCGTACCGGTGAGCGTTGAGGGTATTCAAGATCCCAGAGATATAGCTAACTTGTTCAGTTCTCATTTTAGGGTGCAGTCGCAGGAAAATGCACGGGGTGCTGATGTTGAGGTCGTCGTACCAAAACGTGTGACAGCTAAAGAGGTTGAACAGTTAATTAAAAGTATGAAAAGAGGCAAGTCATCGGGTCATGACGGTCTCAGCATTGAACACTTCGTGTATGCTGGGCCGCACCTTCCGAGGCTACTAGGTTTGCTATTTACTTTCTGCATCAGACACTCATACCTGCCTGCAGAGTTGATGAGATCGGTCGTTGTTCCTATTGTTAAGAATAAAACTGGAGATATATCCGATAAGACCAACTATCGGCCGATTTCATTAGCTACCATCACAGCAAAAGTACTTGACGGTCTGGTTGAGAGACAGCTCAAGCGTCACCTGGTTCTGCACGACGTTCAATTCGGTTTCAGGCCAAAACTGTCAACTGAGTGCGCCATTCTGGCTCTCAAGCATACTGTCAGGTATTATATGGATAGGAAAACGCCAGTTTACGCAGCTTTTGACTTATCCAGAGCGTTTGACTTGTTAGGTATGACATCCTGTGGAAAAAACTACAAAATTCAGGTGTGCCTGGTGGGATTATAAATATCCTTAAATATTGGTATGGCCACCAGACTAACCAAGTCAAATGGTTAGATCAGCTTTCTGATGCGTACGGGTTGGAGTGTGGGGTGAGGAAGGGTGGTTTGACCTCCCCGACGCTTTTTAACTTGTATGTAGATGAGTTGATTGTTGGGCTTGGCAGCGCCAGTGTCGGCTGTTTCATTGATGGTCACTGTGTAAACAGCATCAGTTACGCGGGCAACATGGTGTTGCTGAGTCCGTCAGTTGCTGCTCTAAGAAGGCTGATCTCAATATGCGAGGAGTATGCAAAATCCCACAGCCTCTTGTATAATGTTAATAAAAGCGAGTTGATGGTTTTTAAAGCCAGGACCCGTAAGGTGATGCATGTACCGCCTGTTAAGCTTAACGGTAGCGAACTTGTTAGGGTGCCATCCTTCAAATATCTCGGTCACTTGGTTACCGAAGACTTGAAGGATGACAAGGATATTGAAAGGGAAAGGAGAGCGATGGCAGTCCGCTGCAACATGTTGGCCCGCAGATTTGCACATTGCAGTCCAGATGTGAAAATAACACTGTTTAAGGCATACTGCCAAACACTTTATACGTGCAATCTATGGGTAAACTACACGCGGGGGGCTATCAGCGCTCTCCGAGTACAATATAATAATGGTCTGAGAATGTTGTTGGGGCTTCCAAGTTACTGCAGTGCATCAGGGATGTTCGCACTGGCGCACACTGATGGGTTTCACACCGTAGTGCGCAAGCGAATCGCATCCCTCCTGCGCACGGTGCGGGGGAACGCCAACACCATTCTCAGAGTTATCAGTGAAAAGTCTGACTGTCCGATACTGCGGCACTGGATGTACGCTCACACACATGTTACAGGGGTGTCGCGCAGTGCAGGTAGATATTTATATTTTTTTTTCCAAGAAATGTTACTAACATAGTATTTTTAAGATCTCTTTTTTATGTTACTAACAATATTATGGACAAACGTCTGAAATAAATCAATTTTATTTTATTTATTTATAATTAATAAAATTAAATTCAAACCCAAGCATACCACTGCATTTATTCTATTCTATTCTATTTCAACTATGACATCAGGTCGTCAAACACCTCAGTCCTCCCGCTCCTCCCGTGACCATGTGTGTTGTAAAGTGCCCAAAACATCAGGAATTAAAAAAGTAAAAATTAAACACGATAAAATCCTTAAAATTAGTTTTATTCCTTATAAATTTCATTCACAGTTGACGTGAGGACGTGACGATAATGAGTTCTACTCATCTTTGCAACCCTTAATATTTACGGTAGAGTGAAAACAAAAAGTAACATACCCGAAAATATGAATGTAATAAAAACTGCATATAGGTAGCAGCTTACATATATGTTACTACTGGGCACAAGCCGCAGTTTTTGGCGACAAAAGTGTTCGCTGCGCTAATTTCAACGCTGGATGAATGTAATGTAAATTATTCAATTATTTACATCGTAATGCAGTAGCATTCTATTATTTAATTTTATTAGTGACTTACCATTTTAGTTTATCTAGAAGTAAGTAGATGGCGCTATTATTAGCTGAAATAATGAAAGCCAAAACTATACTATCTAGTTATATCAGCGATAGAAGCGAACATTTATTTATTATATTAATAAGGCATAAAGTGATGTCAATTCTGTTAAAAGTTCTCTTTCTGTTAAAAATACGCTATCAGCGCCGCTAGCGGTGAAAACGATTTAATGATATCGTCATATGACCATATCATGAAATAGCAACGTTGTTTATAGTTATTAATATCTTCAAACGATTTCTATTCATTGATTTGGTCAAGCTATATCATGACATGGTCAACAAAGTGTTAAATATCATGAAATTACCACACTATTTCACGAAATGATAGACTTATTTATGATATGTGATCAATTCTACGATCTGGCCACGACACGATAATGGAAAATTTGCAACAATTGCAGTATTGAAATAAAACCATATTAATTTTCGTATTTTTGATAGATGTCTATCAAAATATGAAAATTGATATGGTTTTATTTATAGCATCTCTTACATAGGACAAACAAAACGATCCATTAAAACCCGCGTGAAAGAACATATAGCTGACGTGAGGCACCGACGCTCTGGGAAGTCTGCAGTCTGTGAACAAGTTCAAGGTCGTCCCCGCCATTACATCAGATTTGATAGACCACAAACCGCAAAGAACACCGATTCCTACCAGGGATGATACGTGAGGCTATTGAAATTAAAAAAAACATCCTAATTTCAATAGAGAAGATGAGTGGGTGCTGCCATTTGCTTAGGATCATATAATTAACAGAATTAAATCCAAACCCAAGCATACCACCGCAAGACTTCAAGATACTATAAGCTCGTTCTGCGTAGATCGGACCAAAAATTTATATTCAAAAACTGAAGGTTGCCGAGCTAACTATGACATCGACACGTCAAACATCTCAGTTCCCCCAGTGACCATGAGTGCTGTAAAGCATCGGAAACGCCGGTAATTAAAAATAAGAAAAATTAAACGCGATAAAATCCGTAAAATAATTTTAAAAATCTAATTCTTAAAACATATAAATGTAAGTTATTTATATTATTTCATTTATTAGTAACTGAAGGGAAAATATACTACTTTTTCCATTCGATGATAGATGGCGCTGTTTTGATAACTAAATCGGTGTAGTTTCAAATTATTTTACCAAGGTTATATAACTATATATTAAACTTTATTTATAAATATGGTATTTATTTGAAAAACACCTGTCATCACGCCTATAACTAAGATATAATAAAAAATTAACATCTAAAGGAAGGAAAATACTTAACCTTCTTTTTTTGAAGTTCCGTAATCGGATAAAAAGTAGCCTATAAGTTGTCCCGGATTACTAACTAGCTACATACAAAATTTCATGTAAATCGGTCCAGTAGTTTTTGCGTGAATCCGGAATACACAGAGAGACAGACAGACAGACAGACAAAAATTCTAAAAACCACTAATTTGGCTTCAGAACCCTTTATTTAGTCCCCTGGACTTGTTTTTTCGAGAATATATTAGAATTACAGACGACTTTTCTACAGATTTATTATATGTATAGATAAGATAGGTCGAATTTGTACTAAAACCGAATCAGAACGCTCCGACTCCACGTAGTCTAGTCTGCCCTACCCCTAGAGTGTTTTTGTAAAGTCGTAGGCGCGGAGGGAGAGCAGCCCCCGTCATGGGTGCCTATGATTTGCTACGCAAAAGCAAAGGGGCTGCACTTCCCGCAGCGCCGAAGCCGTTGCAGAAGTAACTGTGTCAATATTCCTGTTTAAAAAAGTGAGGTTATTATGTTACAAAAACATTATTACTCATAAACTATACATTTCCGCAAAGGGGGAAAGGGTAGGGGGAGCGTCCCCCAGATATATCGTTTTTAACATGTTGGTCTTTACATTTATCTATAAAACTAACTTGGCAAAGTTACCATACTAGTGAAGCCACGATGTGACGGCTACTTTGCCATGTTTTGCTACAACCAATGGTTGTCAATTTCAACCTATATTTTTAACCGATTACGATGATTTAAAGAAAGGTACTTACTAGGTACTTGACATTCTATCCTATGTTTGTATCCAGCACCGATATTACCAAATGAGTTGTCAGTCGATTCATCTTTATTAAAAGTGAAGGAAAAGAAAAGAGAAATCTATATTATTTTTACTGTGTTGTCTACAGTGGCGGATTATCCTAAAGGCAAACTAGGCACGTACCTAAGGGCGCAAACTTACTAAGGGGCGCGCGGGGAAATAAATTCCACAGTATGATCGTGCGAGGCAAAAAAATCCGCGTAAATCGCACCGTAGTGGACCGCCAGCCATTGAGATGATGAGGATGGAATTTAGAATTCTGTTGCAGTGTAAGATGGCGGAATTCAGCAGCTGGAATTAATCCAAACAATTCCTATGAGCACTCCCCGTGGTAAATGCGGTAGAAGATGAATAGAGATGCAACGTCTCTTCGCAAATCCAGTGTATAAAGCTGCTCGGAATCCGAATTTGGAATTCCGATGCCGGCTAAGGCAACGAGTGGTGAGAAGATACGACAAAGAGATTCTATTTTTGTGGTAAACGCGCAAACCTGTGTCTTTTGGAGGTTAAACTGGACTAGATTTAGAACTAATCAACTGATGCTCTTCAAGGTACCCCATCATCTGGCTGTAAATAATGGATTCCATTATTTTGGAGAACAAGGAGGTGATGGCGATAGGCCTGTAGTTGGACGAGCGGTCACCTTTTTTAAGGATCGGATCCACTAAGGCTGTCTTTCATGAGCTTGAAACGACGCCTAAGAGTAAGAGAATCGAAAAAGACGCGTAAGAACCGGTGCTAACTCTGGTGCACACGTTCTTACGCATTCCATCAGGCCCGCTCCATTTATGGACGTCTAGCAACATTAGTGTTTTACGGTCTGAGCAATGTGTGAACCGAAAATCTTAGTTTAGATTCCTCTTGTCGTCGACAGTCGAGTTGTACGTATAAAGAGAACCGAGTCTTCCTACCTGTGCAGAAATGGTAATGATGGCTTACAGATATTCCTTTGGGCAGCCTTGGCAAGAGAACAGAATGCACGAGTTCCCGAAGGAAGGCGAACTAGTTTCTCGCCAATTCTCTCAATGTGCTCCGACTTTGCCCTAGCGATAACTCTTTTGAAGGACAAAAAACCCGCATCCCATCCCAATCCGCTGACCAATAGTGCCACACACGGCGACAGCCTACCGATCCCCTGATCGGTAGGCTGTCGCCGTTCTGACATAACTATTCACTTCGCCCACGCGGATTCCAGATGTAGAGGATCATGTACCTTCCCTGTTGGACCTTCTGCTGAACTCTCACAAATATCAGGTCTCCGCCTATGCCTCTCTTGGCTCTTCGGATAACTAGGCAGTTCAATCCGCGTGGGCGAAGTGAATAGTTGTGTCAGACCATATGCTAAGGCAAAGTCGTAAATAGATCTCCCCGCATGATTGGTAGTACGAGAACTGAGCCATTCGGCGTGGTGGGGTTTGAAATCGCTAAAGAGCACGATCTCTGAGGATGGGATCAGTTGTAGCACGGAATCTGTAGCCATTTGGACGTGGTCGAAGAGTCGGACTGTCTCAGCATTACCGTTGTGGGACCTAAAAAAATCACCTTGATCAAAAAAAATGCGACAAGTAGTTTTGATAGTCCTATCTTGATGTTAACCTAACCCACATAACACTACCCAAAGAATTCTGAAGAGACCGAAACAGGTGAAAATCTGATCCCCCTGACACACACTCGTCGAGTGGCATGGGAAGTAGCGAGGAAAGGAGGCGAACGTAGTGTGGCCACAATACTCGTCATGACGCACGTCATGCTCCTCGTCATGCCTATCGCTCCCAGTTTTGTCGGTTTTTTGGGCGCGAGTCAAAGGACTGGCAATATGAGCGTGAGTGACTGGCACATACTCGCGCGAACGCAGTCCGAATTGAGCGCTCGTTACGGAAGCGTCGTTCTAATGCGATGAATAGATGTCATCCACCATCTCTGTTGGCAATTTCTTTTTATGACATTGACATAATTAGCTATACTAAATAGCGCGTAATACATATAGCGCTAAATAATACAGTTTCAACATCCATTGTGTTGCAAACGCGAATGACCTAGTGCGAAGCGTCGCGATTAATTGTGCGAGTAGAGCAGTGTGTAGGCAGAGAGGGCAACATCGCGGCAACGTGAGTAGCAGAGCGAGGAGCAGCGCGATGAACATAGTGTGGCTGAGCCATGTGGGTGCAAGGTCAGATGAGAGATATTATTAACAAAGAAGCTCTCTCAATTTTTGTTGAGTGGCCAAATATGTGTGTGGTCTGGCGTTATCATGATGAAAGACCACTCCTTCTTTGTTTATCAATTCCGGCCGTTTTTTCTCAATTTATTGCTTGGATTAGTTGTTGGCAGTAGAGATCCAAATCGATGGTTTTGCCCGGAGGTAAAAGCTCATAATAAACGATGCTCTTTCAATCCCACCATACACACAGTATCACCTTATTGCGTGTTAAGGACGCATTGCAAAATTGATAGGTATAGAATCGAACTATTACATTGACACGGGTCACACACAAGTGTACACACGGTTAGCTGCGGGTGTGGGAATCGTAATCAAGTAAAAACATTTTGATAATTTGAAAGATTGATTTTTTTCTCATTTCTTATACCTACAAAAATATATTACATACGAAATACGAATAGCTGCTCCAGAGACTGCTAGGCACTAGAAGCCCACTACTAGCAGTGAGATGGTGGCTGTGGACTTTGGGCTGGTTTTGTTAGTTATGATAAGACTTTAGCTTCGGACTTGGTGAAGTGACTTGAAGGTATACTTCGGTGACAGCTACTGGAACTCCTCGACGAGTAGTACTAGGTGTGCCGAGTTTGGGCTCGTTTTGTTAGTCATGATGAGAGCTTACCTCCGGACTTGATAGAGTGACCTGATGGTGTACTTCGGTGACTACTGCTGGAATTCCTGGACGAGTAGAACTAGGTGTGCCGAGTTTGGGCTCGTTTTGTTAGTTATTATGAGACCTAACCTCCAGGCTTGATGGAGACTTGATGGTGTACTTCGGTGACTACTGCTGGAATTCCTGGACGAGTAGAACTAGGTGTGCCGAGTTTGGGCTCGTTTTGTTAGTTATGATTAGACCTAACCTCCGGGCTTGATGGAGAGACCTGATGGTGTACTTCGGTGACTACTGCTGGAATTCCTGGACGAGTAGAACTAGGTGTGCCGAGTTTGGGCTCGTTTTGTTAGTTATGATTAGACCTAACCTCCGGGCTTGATGGAGAGACCTGATGGTGTACTTCGGTGACAGCTACTGGAACTCCTCGACGAGTAGTACTAGGTGTGCCGAGTTTGGGCTCGTTTTGTTAGTTATTATGATACCTAACCTCCAGGCTTGATGGAGAGACTTGATGGTGTACTTGGGTGACTACTGCTGGAATTCTTGGACGAGTAGAACTTGGTGTGCCGAGTTTGGGCTCGTTTTGGTAGTTATTATGAGACCTAACCTCCAGGCTTAATGGAGAGTCATATTTTTCCTTTTGTAATAGAACTTCAGAATATATCGAATTTCTTCGTTAGATTCACTCATTTGGCGGACAGAAAACAATTGATTGTTGTTGTTTTATTATTCGCTCGAGAGAGCAGGCAAAGGAACTAAGCCATTTTCTATTTTTGAGTATTTTGTTTAAATCTATTTAATGTTAGTATTTGTTTAAATCACTAATAAACAGCAAGTCTATTAAGAATATAGTGAGACTTTTATCAATGACGCCCAAGCTCAGAGTAACTTTTATATTGGAAAATTCGTCCTTCCAAAAATGGCAAAGTTGCCAGGTTTCACGGAAGGATTTTCTCCTATGTCGTGAAGGCAGTTTACAAACATAAATTGCACAAGAACAAACATCCAGAAACGGAACAATTAATTGTAGGCCATACAAATACTTGTTCCGTGCGGGATTCGAACCCGCGGCTTCCAGCGCTGCAAGTCATTGCTAAGCCACTGCGCCACGTAGCCGTCAAATTATTAACCGACTTCAAAAAGGAGGAGGTTCTTAATTCGAGTGTATGTTTTTTTGTATGTATGTTACGCGATATCTTCGCAGATTGTGAACCAATTTTATGATTCCTTTTTTTATTAAATGGGTTATACTTCAAGGGTGGTCCCATATAAATTTGGAGAAACATTCCACTCTTAAGGGTAGCAAATAAATAACTTCTGTTTTAGCAATTTGAAGTTGGTTTTTACTTTTTGTTAAAAGTTATAAAATTATGTCAGATAAAGTGTCAATCAGATTTTACATAAAGGTTGTGATCATACTCGAGTAAATTTTTAGTGTTCTGTGCTAATATTATCAAAACGAAACATTTATGGAATCACATAGATTTTTTGTATTATGCATAGATGGCTGAAATTCGTGAAAACGTGGTGATCCAAACACAGACAAAGGTTCAAAATCGAATTTTCAACTTTGGATCTTTGTTTTATGGGTAAAATGGGAGTTAAAAAAGTTTTTGTGACTATTCTTTGGAGTGTCAATTGAAATTTCTTCGAAGCACTTAAATATTACAGTTATTATTTCAAGTTCATTTTATCCCATAAAAAATATATATTACAAAGTCAGCCACTACATTACAAAAAGTATCATTGAAATTTTTTCTAAGAGAATCACGAAAAGAGTATTCTACAATGTGCTTTATAATTTTTATTTGGAATTGATATCGTGAATGAATAATTTTTCATCCAAAAAACGGAAAAACTGCATTTTGTTCGTCAGTGTTTTTTTCGTTTTCGGCGAATCAAAGCTTTTTGGAGGATTTGTTTTCGTTGCAATCTCTGAATATTCTAAATCACTAATATTAATATAATTCTGAAAAAGAAGTAATAAGTCTTATGAACTCACACCGCATGTACTTCAACAAACTCTCAAAAAAGGGCAACATATAATAAAAAAGTACTATATATAATCAAATTTTAACCTAAACGCCCAGACAAAAATCCTTGCATAGCACGCATAGTGTCACTTTATTTATTAAATACAACAATTAAACCATTTTAAGAAATTGACTAGAGGCAGCAGTACAACCACTAGTCAAATTTACTTATCTAAACCGCAGCATGTAAGTTAGGTACTGTACTCCTCACTAGTGAAAAAATTAAATAATGAATGATCGTCGAATTGACAAAGATCAAAGATAAGTGGCGCGCTTTCGGATAGCCCATGTACAGCAATTGACTGCCGCAGACTGATAGTGATGATAAAGAATTGTCGAAGTCGAAATTGACAAAGCAGGTGGCAGCAGACAGCGAGATAAAAAAAAACGATTACGTTGATTTAGTCCGACTGGTGAAAAAATATAAAAATGTCAAAGCAAAAATATGAAAATGTAGCAGCTTACGGATATACTTATTTTTGCTGTCAAAATTATGCATCAAAGTACAGACTGAGGAGATAAGTGAAAAATCGGGACATTTGGCGTCCCGATCAAGGGTGAATCGGGACTTGTCACTAGACCCCCACAAATCGGGATGTCCCGCGCAAATCGGGACATCTGGCAAAACTGCAAACGAAAAAAATCCCATCGGGCTGATAGATCCGTATGCCAATCGGCCGAACGGGAACACTCTGAACCAATCAAATCCATGGGCGTTCAAAGGCTGTCAATAAAAGATCTACACTTTATGAGCTTGTACTAAATAAAGTAACACCTATTTCTATAAACTATCTTAAGCTAATACTTGTCTTATACTGTAAGCGCCGAGTAAATCTGATAAGAATAATAAATTCTGAGCAAATTGTAAAACAGTTGTGATACATACCTGCGTAATTATCATCCAGTCTGCAGCTTGCATTGACTTGCATCGATCGTTTAAAAAGGTTGCAAACCATTGCAAACTATTTGATTGCTACGAAACTTTATAAAAGGTTTAATATAAGAAGAATCTTTAGAACACAACATAACGAAAAAACTGCATTTTCGTTATTTTATTTTATTTTTAATAGCAAGATATTTGTGATGTTGTCGGTTTTGAAGTCGCCGAAATTAAGACAGTATGCCGTTATTTTATTAGGTACGTATACGTTCAATAACAATATTAATAATACTAATCATCATTACAACCCACTGCACCGCAAGCTCACAGCCGAACAATAGCTTCACCCAAAGAAGACGATTTTCTTTTTACTAGATCCTATAATAAAATTAAACGAGGCTTCAAAATATTTAACCTGATTTTATTATGTTCTAGGATCCCACCTCGGCTTTACCTGGGTAGGATTTATTAATGTGGCGTCATTTAGTTTTTTTTAAATAGTTAATTCACCAACGACCATCTATAAATTATTCGACTTCAGAAAAAAATACTACGTTTTGGGATGAAGTATAGACTAGATCACTTCTGGCATTGCTTTCTATTTGTTCGTGACGTTTTATTACAATCGGTTCAGCTATTCAGAAGATTAGACAGACAAAAATTTTACAAATAGTTTTTCATGTCTTGCAACCACCTCAGCTCAATAAAAGGCAGTTATCGATATTACAGACGGATACTTCAATTTTATTAATACATGTTTATTTTTTAAAGAGTAACCAAATTTTATATTGAAGTTCAAATAAATACATTATTTGAACTTCAATATAAATTTTTTTGAAAATACGAGTAAATAAGGTTTCTACTTTTATTTGTAATTATCCCAAATTGAATCTGATTTATGGGCAACAACTACTCTTACGCGCGCCCCTGTGTGTGTGTGATTCGATTCACGTTTTCGTTTCTCAAGTTTTTACCTACTGTTGACTTTCTTAGTGACACGCTTACTACTAATACTTAAGATAATAACTACATGACGCGAATTGTGATTCCAATTTTCCTTTTACACTTTTAACGGGCTTAGGATCGTCATAATAAATAAAATTAAAAAATATATTTTTGCTTATCAACGACGTAACCGACGACTGTCCTTATTATAGTGTATTTGAAAAATTGGAATAAACTATTTACAACTAAATTACGTAAGTAGTACCTCAAAATGGCATCCGTTTCTCTTGTGGGTGTGTCACTATTTAAATTTTTGCTCACTGCACTTGAATAGTTTAATTATCTGTCAATTGTTCTTCGATTGGTAGGTTAATTACGACACGTACGTTAATTTATTAGTATCTTTGTATGTACCACGTGAACTTTCATTGATTAAAATGATAATTTGCATATATTACTTATTCTGAACGTTCTACTCTACACACACATTAATATATATATATATACAAAATCTCGTAGTTATATATATTAAATTGACTACGTTCTTATAATTGTGTGTATAACCTTATAATATAAAAATGATAATAATTTTTATTCGCATACTCATACAAAAATACACGGTACTTAATTGCCTATCAATAATGCAACGTTTCATCGTTAACATTAATAAGAGGTATTTATTTTAATTTATCCTACAACATTCCATTACGTGATTTGAACTTTGTGAGCAACAACAATATCGATTTTTGTGAAACTTTTTTATCGACGTAGTGGAGAAATTTTCGAACGGTATTAAAAAAAAGGTTACGTTTTCTTTAACGTTTTACCGCCGGGGCTGCATGAGTATACCGTTATTCATGTACTCTCTACTTATGTAAAATATAAAATAAAAGAAGAATTATATGACGTAAAGAAGTTTCACTTCGTACGTGTGTACACAATTACACGCACAATATTTTTTTTTATAGAATACGGGTGACAAACGAGCACACAGTCCAGCCGATGGTTATTGGATGCTATGGTCCATAGACATCTATCCTCAATTAAGAATCAAAATGCAGGCGCGTTGTCACCACTGAGAATTAATTTGGAAAGCCTCGTTATCTGTAAAAGGGGTCTCCGGTTATTTACACCGTATGAAACACAGCTACATTAAGCTGCCAACCACACACACTGACAGATATTCTGTGAGAGCGTGTTCTTTCCTAGATCGAGCCGACCTATTCGTGCTACAACCATAATATAGCTGCAGCATGGCTTTAAAATGTAAAACGTGGTGCGATAAATACAGACGTTTTAAGGTTTGACAGACTGTTCAAAAATATAATTTTAATAAATCGTAAATATTATTTTAGCAGTCACTTTATCCTCGAATCGAGCTTAATAATGAGTTCATCACTGAGAATTATATTCTTTATTTTACATAGTTATGGATTTAGTAATACATACACTCTTATGTAGTGAATGCAATTTTATTTGCGGTCACTGCTGCTCTGAAGTACAAAATTCACCCGGCACGTTTTGGTGATGGGTGTGTTTTGTTTACGTTTGGAACAAAAAAAGAATCACTAAATTTCTCAGACGGAACTATGCGGCGACGATCTAAGTCATTCTGCGTGGTATCATTATACGTGGTAGAACCACGCTGTAACTATATTAGTTGTAGCAAGAATGGGTCGATTCAACCGGAGTAGGACCACGCTCTCACAAAATAGGTACCAGCGTAAAATAGCAACTTAATGCTGCTGTGTTTCGTATGGTGAGTGTACAGAATTGGAGACCTTATTTACTGGAAACGAGGCATTCCATCTTAGTCCTCAGGGGTAACAACGCATCTGTATTTTGATTCTTAATCGAGATAAATGTAGATGGGCCACAGCATCCACTTACCACCAGGTGGACTGTGTGCTCGTTTGTAACCCTCATTCTATTCAAAAAGACGTAGTAGTGGATATAGTTTTCAGATAGCAATAAATATTTAGGCTGAAAATTTACAGCAGTTAATTTGTATTCCCAGTGATATCGTCCCAGGGTTGCTCTCCACCTCTACAATAGCGGTTATGATGTCTGGATGGCTGAGTGTTAAGGTTTTTTTTTAGAATCTTAGGGCTTAGACTTGAATGTGATGTTGAATATATTATACTATATTACTTCTTACTTCGACCTTGGACGATATATAAATTTAGTCAAAAAAGTAGAATAAGAATTAAAAAAAAGTCATATCATATTCTAGTCACGGATTGATAAAATAAATGCAACTGAGATAAGTATTTAATTATAGATTATACAAGGCATACAAGCCTTATTCATTTTATGGTATTTAATCTGCGGACTATCTTAAATTATCTAGAAACAGTTTAGCTTTAGGTAAAGAAAAATTACGATCTTATGTGCAGTGACCTTGTGTAAGATGCAAGGAGAATGTTATGTTATTCTTGCGTAATCCTACGAGTAGGTATTTAAAATATTTCATATATTTTTTTATACAAAGAAAGAAATGTTTCCATCTCTAACCAAAAGAAAAAGAACGCTAGAAAAATGTGTATTTATTTTTATTCAAGTAGGTAAGTAACAAACGAGTACGCAATCCACCTGATGGTTAATCGATGCTATGCCATATTTTTCGATTAAAAATCAAAGCGCAGACATTTGGTTTACCCTGAGGACTTAATGGGTTACCTCTTACCATGCTGCCTTGGAGTATTGCTACTGGGTTACTTGGGTATAAAGTAAAAAAATGTTGCTTTCTATTTCTGTTCGCGACGGCCAAATAGTGTTAAGAAACGAAGTGATTAAAGACAATATTTAAAGTGAAATTACTGACAAAACTAAGTCAAAAGTGTATTAATATAGTTTTACAACATATTTATAACCTTTAATATGTTAGTATAGAACATCGAATTTGATAATAATTAAGAAAATATCTCTTATTATATACAAAGAAAAGTCGACCAATCAGAGCGCGACGTATTGTAGAACTTTCTAGAAGTTTTTAATTAACTGCGTAATAGTTGATCCCGAAAATGATGGAAATAATTTTTATGTTCTGAAAGAATTATAAATATAATATTGAATTAGATTAAAATTTATAAACTAAGGAAGTAAAAGAATATTTAGCGTAATTAAACTTATTTCCTTTTTATAGTGAAATTAAAGTATTAATGTACCCGAATATTATGAAAATTCGGGACATTTTGTTTAATAACTTTTTATAATGTTAATATATTAAGAAACCTTTATGGTATACTAATAAAGGACTAAATTGCCGATTTATTAATATATAGTACATTAGTGTAGGAATTGACCATGTATGAATAAAATTATAATTTATGATAATTGTGTAGTGAAAATGTTATGCAACAAAGAGGCAAACGGACAATGGCAAGCGGCTCGCTTTAAAGTAACGCTCGAGTCTACTTCATGGCATCGGGGCCCAGTAACATTATAGTGTAAAGAGCTACCAGTAAGAAGCGGTAGTAACCAGTAGTAGCTGAAGTGACTAGTAGCCATATTCAATAACCGTGGTCAATAAACAATAGTCAGAAGATTTCCGCCTAATAATTGATCAATCGAACCGCTGGCCACTGCCTTGCCATTTGCATTTTATAATCGTGCATTTTAATTTAAATCTCAGTCCACAGTACCCCAGCAGCACCCACAAAGACGGCAGTAGAAGTATCCTCCGGAACCTATAGGTGTAGGACGTGAGCGACTCGCGGAGTATCTGTGTCGACATTTACTCCGGAGAGTTTCGCCCGTCTGGCACAATTTCCATGTTTTACGCTTGAAGCGAAATTCAAAACAGCTACAAAGTATATTCAAATAAATAAGAAATTTGCAAAAGTATAGTCTATCTCGTAGTATGGCTTAGTTAATGGTATGGCCTAATTAATCACATAAATTTCTTCCCACTGCACGGTTCTGAACCATGGTGACTCATGCACTCATTAACTTTCTGTTTGTATAAAAAATAAATCTTGAATCACAAAAAGTCAACGTAAGTTCAAAAAAAGTTACATATCATCACCGCTTCTCTGTTCGTTTAAACGCGATAAATCTCTAGACGTCAGGCTGTAAAGTAAGTTGAAAAAAAGAGGATAAAAAGTGAAGCTTCGGTTTTTGTACGTCCCACTGTTGGGCACAGGCCTCCTTTGATTTCTGAAAGAGATTAAGCGCAAGGAAGTGTTCCTAATCGCCTTCATGATTTCTCAGTGATGCAGGCTTGGGAACATGCAGGTTGGAGAAAAAAGGATGATATGATACCACAAACTTGTAGCAGGAACAAAATCACAGAAAAAAATCAGCATCGTCGAGAACACTATATTATACTATTTTATAGCTTTTATACTTAGCAAAAGAAATAGCTTTAGCATTGGTTTTTAAATAAAATACCCTGAGAATATGGTAAACCACAAACTTGTAGCAGGAACAAAATCACAGAAAAAATCAGCATCGTCGAGGACATTATATTATACTATTTTATAGCTTTTATACTTAGCAAAAGAAATAGCTTTAGCATTGGTTTTTAAATAACATACCCTGAGAATATGGTAAACCACAAACTTGTAGCAGGAACAAAATCACAGAAAAAATCAGCATCGTCGAGGACACTATATTATACTATTTTATAGCTTTTATACTTAGCAAAAGAAATAGCTTTAGCATTGGTTTTTAAATAACATACCCTGAGAATATGGTAAACCACAAACTTGTAGCAGGAACAAAATCACAGAAAAAAATCAGCATCGTCGAGAATACTATATTATACTATTTTATAGCTTTTATACTTAGCAAAAGAAATAGCTTTAGCATTGGTTTTTAAATAACATACCCTGTTATTAGAATATGGTAAAGTGTTGGAATTTTCCACGAAAATTTGAATATTTATTGAATCACGTCAGAAAGTCAATCAAATCTCCCCCGTTATTAAAATATCGCATGATTCGTTTACTTCATGAAACGTCCTCTATCGTCTTGTTATATCGTATATTGCTATTCTTATCTGTTTACAGTTTACTTTATTAAGTCACTTTCTTGTCTGTCTGTCGTTCCGTATTGCAACTCAAATTTCGAGCACTTCCCGATTAGCTAGAGACTTGCAATTTTGAACATAGCTCAGAATCGGATGACGGATGATATGAAAGAAAAGTGGTATATTAATTTTTTTTAGTACATTATTTAAAAAAAAAACACTTGTTTATAAAATGAAAGTGATACATAAAATTACAGTTCACCTGATGGTAAGTGGCTACTGCAGCTCATGAACATCTGCAACCAATACTTCAAAAAAAGATGCGTTGCTACTTCTGAGGACTAAGATGGTGTGCCTCAGAGTCTGTAATAATACTGCCTCTCTATACCCTTCAAACCGGAACACACCAGTGCAGACACCTATCCATTCAGATTCCTAGGTACAAACGAGTTCTACCCTAGTAAACTAAAAACATGGGCTTTTTCATTATAAGTGAATCCAGTACTAGGATTAGATCTGGCACCTTTGATAGTGCTTCCGTCGCTGATCTGTTTCATCGTATATGAAAGAAAAAGGGAAAAGGGGCAAAACCACGCTTGCACGGAATACCAGCGTGAAATAGCAACATAATGCTACTATATTTCGTATGGTATGTGACGACAACCGAAGACCCTTTTTACTTGTAAAGAGGCCTTCAATCTTGATCCTCCATGGTCGCATCTTCATTTTGATTATTAATAGAGAATAGATGTGGGTATTTATGTGCCACAGAATCCACTTACCACCAGGTGAACTGAACCTACTCATTTGTACTATTTAATTCTACTTATAAAAAAAGACAACTTGCTTTTTTCCAGTTAACCTAAGCGTGCTTACAACTGGCATGAGCTTGGGATGGTCGTCCCCAATGATTGTAAAGCTAAGAAATGCCACGGAGACGCCTCTATACCGTCCTATTACCGAGGAGGAGGGATCCTGGATTGTATCCGTGGGATTCTTATGCAGTGTTTTCAGTAAGTTTTCTATTTAATTTCTTTTTTGATCTCGATACCTAAGCGTAAATTAATTAATTTTGACGAAGATAAAAAGATAATAGTTCTCTTATTATTATTTCATTAAAGTTTTTCAAACCACATGAGAACACACGTTTCTTATGAAATTCCAATAATCGTCCCGTGGGTGTCGTAAAAGGGACAGAGGGAATCATTGCAGGAGATGGGCAGTAGCGTCTTCATAATAACTACTAAAAATAAAAACAATATCTTATATAAAAAATAAGAATAATATAGAAAAATTAAGAACAATATACAATCAAAAATAAAGGCAATCTATGGGAGGAGGAGCCTTACCAATATTGACTTGTAATAGGCTATAACGCCACAGTATCTAAACAAAAATGAGAGGGTATTTATGTATATTTTATCACATTCTTCTTGTAAAATGTGATACGAAGAACCGGTTTTTAATACCTGGAAACAATAAGGAATTTTCAACCAATCAAGCTTTGGGTGATTAAAATTTGTAAGCGATAAAAGAGAAGATTGTAATGAAATTTTATTTTTACAGCAAACTTCCCGCTAGGGATGTTACTGGACTGCATAGGCAGAAAATACTGCGTGATACTAACCTGCGTGCCGAAGATAATCGTAAGCATCCTTTTCATTTTCGCGACAGACGTGTGGATGCTGGTACTGGGCCGTGCTATTATTGGTATAGGGGATTTCTTTCTATTTTCCGTGGTCCCTGTTTACGCTTCAGAAATCGCAAGTGTGAGTGCTAAGCTAATTTAATAGTAATATGACCTTCATTAATTTATACATATAATAAAATCATAAAAGGTTTTTTATCTGTATGACTGTGGATGCTAACCTCCACATTGGCTAAACAAATTTGTATGTGCTTTGAAGTGATGTATATTCGTTAAGTGGTTCTAGTATTATTATTTATTTACATATTTCTTGAATCTCGACCACTATTTAGTCCCCAGGCGACAACTAATTGTAATAATAAGTGATTTTTTTTTGTGATTTTAATATACCCCGTTTAGTTTCATATTCCTACATTGTCATCCGATTCTGAGCTATGTTCAAAATTTCAAGTCTCTAGCTCATCGGGAAGTGCTCGAAATTTGAGTTGTAAGATTCCACCCGGAACGACAGACAGACAGACAAACAAGAAAGTGACTTAATAAAAACGTAGTAAAATTATGTATCATTTTACAGAAGGACATGCGAGGCATTCTTTGTACCTTCCAGCAAGTCTTTTCATCACTGGGCATAGTCATATCTTTGTCAGTTGGACCGTTCACATCATATAGCACTTTTAGTATAGTGTTTGCTGCAATAATCTTAATCACAAGTATTCCGCTGCTCTTCTTGCCTGATAGCCCGTACTTTTTGTACTCGAAAGGTAAGAGTGTTTTTTAAATACCCACTTTAAATTCGTTTCTTACTCATAACAATAAAGAAAGAAAGACGGTGCGCTGCGTACATTTCATGTGACGCAAAACTAAGCCAAAATCGTGCTCAGCTTATTGTAAGAACACGCACTCACGTACACATCATCATTCACCATTAAAGCCCATCATAAGTCCACTGCTGAACATAGGCCTCCCCCAAGGAATGCCACAAAGCACGGTCCTGAGCCACCCACATTCATGGACTTCCTATATCTGTTAACAGATCATCACTCCTTCTAGTGGGGGGCCGCCCTACATTTCCCCTACCGGTTTTCTTTGATGTTCACCTACGTGTATGAATCTAAAATAATTTGGAACCGCAGTTAATTTTTACGGGCTAATAAAGTAAAGTAAAAATGGCTGCGTGCTATCACCAACGCTGTTTCTTTTGCATATCAATGATATGTTGCAAGCTGGTAACATTCATTGCTATGCAGACGACAGCACTGGTGATGCCATATAAACCGGCCGTGCCAATATTTCTCGGGAAAACGTCGCCGAGTACCGGAACAAACTTGTGTCTGAAGTCGAGTCTTTGCTGAACAAAGTCTCGGGTTGGGGGCGACTAAATCTAGTCCAGTTCAATCCCCAGAAGACACAAGTTTGCGCGTTTACCGCTAAAAAGAACCCCTTTGTCGTATCTCCTCAGTTTCAAGGCACTCCCCTTGCTGCCTCAGCTAGCATCGGAATCCTCGGCGTCGACATATCGAATAGTGTGCAGTTTCGTGGTCACTTGGAAGGGAAGGCCAAATTGGCCTCTAAAAAGCTTGGCGTGCTCAGCAGAGCGAGACAGTATTTCATGCCGGCACATCGCTTGCAACTTTACAAAGCGCAAGTTCGGCCTCACATGGAATACTGTTCTCATCTCTGGGCCGGGGCACCCCAGTGCCAGCTCCTTCCACTTGACCGCATCCAGCGCAGAGCGGTTCGAATCGTCGACGACCGAGTTCTTTCTGATCGGCTCGATACACTGGCGCTCCGTAAGGATGTTGCATCCCTTTGCATTTTATATCGAATCTACCACGGGGAGTGCTCTGAGGAATTGTTCGGATTAATTCCAGTCGCCAAATTTCACGAACGCACATCGCGTTCAAAATTCACGATACCATCCTCACCATCTGGATACTTGGCGGTCCACGACTGTGCGTTTTACTAGGAGTTTTCTTCCTCGTACAACTTCTCTGTGGAATTGTTTACCACCGGCGATTTTTCCGGACCGATACGACTTAGGGACCTTCAAGAAAAGAGCTTACACCTTTCTAAAAGGCCGGCAACGCATCTGCAATTCCCCTGGTGTTGCGGTTGTTCATGGGCGGCGGTAGTCACATACCATCAGGTGAGCCGCATGCTCGTTTGCCCCCTCTTCTATAAAAAAAAAAGTAGAAGAAATTTGCGTGCGTGAGTTAGTGTCAAGAATTTGAGCAGGGTATTGGCATCATTTGAAACCTATACAGCGCTCCGTCTACCTTTCTTCCTCCGTCTTTATTTACTGGTCTGAGGTTTCTTATTGGAAGATTTTGTAATTATCCAGAATATTATTTAATTTGTTCATCAACACCATCACTAACCGTGATTGGCCTCTCCGATTCGGGCATGATTATGCGTATTTTATCATTAATATTATAAAGTAGAATAGACGGCATCAACCTATATCATCCCATGAGTGTTGTAACAGGTGACTATAGGAAAGTCAGCAAGTTCTTATAACCTCCGGCAGATGGCGGTATTTTATTTATTTATACTTTATTGTAAAACTACAAAATAAAAGGATTACAAAGGGCTGCCTTTTGGCATTCTTTCCCAGTCAACCCGGGACGCGTGAAAATAATGTGACAGGTGCCAAAATAAAAAGCACTTTATGGTAAATCAGAAAAAAATTACTAGTGTCTAGTGTTCGTAAACGCAGGTCCTGGGTTTGAGTCCCGAGTCGGACCAAAATCAGTTATTAGGTTTTTCAGTCAAAAAATTCTCAGTAGCACCTTGGAGTCAGAAAGTAAGCGGTGTTTCTCCCCCGTGCCTCGGAAAGCACGTAAATCCCTAAGTCTTACGTCTCATTTCTCTCCAGTCGTATCGGATTACCGTCCCATCGGATTATGAGACTGAGGGAATAGAGAGTTCACGAGAGAGGACCACCGGCTTTACGCGCTAACTGAGCCACGTGTATGCAATGAAACACCGCCAACTTCTCGACTCCAGGCTGCTACTGAGAATTTCTTGTCAGAAAAACTCAGTAACTATTTTTGGCTGGACCTGGAATTCAAACCCGGGAACACTAAGGTCGTAAGCGTGACTGTTGGTCTTATCAGCGATGCAGTCCAATAATAATACTACAGCAGTTACATAAACATAACATAAACACTCATGCCTATCACCCAGAGAGGTAGGCAGAGACTATGGACTTCCATTTGGCACGATCCTGACACACCTCTCTCGCCTCCTCCACATCCATATACCTACGCATACACGCTCGTCGGTTAAGGGTACTCTTAATTTGGCCCATTTTCAATATATCGCCAATTTGGTCGATAAATTTTCGCCTAGGGCGTCCCTTCCCGACTCTGCCATTCACCTCTGCCACATAAATTTGCTTTGTCACTCTTTCCTCATTCATTCTTTCTACGTGACCAAACCACCGAAGCATTCCTTTCTTAATCTTGGTCACAACATCATCTTGCAAACCACACTCTTCTCTTATCACACAATTTCTCACTCTATCATTCAAATTCAGCCCTAACATACTCCTTAATGACCGCATTTCTACAGCATTTATTCTACTCTCGTGCTTCTTCTGCCACACCCAACTTTCACTACCATACATTAAAGTAGGGACTAACACAGCATTGTAAATTGCCATACGTGCCTTTTTGAACACATTCTGACTTTCCACAACAGAGTGTAGAGCCCCATTTACTTTATTTCCTGCGTTCACTCGTCGTTCTATATCCTTATCATATCTACCATCCCTGCTAAATACACATCCCAAATACACAAACTCATCTACTTGCTCGATAAATTCCCCTTCTATTCTTATTTCACATATCGTTTTACATTCTTCTCTTTCAAAAACCATAACTTTCGTCTTACTTGCGTTCATTTTCATTCCCCTTTCTTTTAATGACCAGATCATTAAAGTAACCATTATTTGCAACTCAGCCGCCGACGACGCGAGTATGACTTGATCATCGGCGTACAAAAGGCATTTGACGGTTAACTCACCCATTCTTAATCCGCATTCTTCAACTTTCAAATTTTCCAAACAACTGTCCATAAATAGGTTGAACAGCCACGAGGAAGCCACACTGCCCTGTCTGACACCTTTATGAATGCCAAACCAGTCCGAGTAGGCCCCATTGATCCTGACACAAGCACTGGAGTCCCTATACAGAGACTTCAATGCCTGTATCTACCCAGCGCTCAACCCAAATGAGTTCAGTGTTTGCCATAACACATCTTTGTCCACTCTGTCATAAGCCTTTTCCAAGTCCACGAACGCACAAAAAAACTTTTGGTTTTTGGCCAAAAACTTCTCCGCGATCATGCGCATGGAAAAGACCTGATTCATACATCCCATTCCCTTTCTAAATCCCGCTTGCACATCCCAAATTTTTCCATCAGTATCTTTCATAACTCTTTCAATTAGTACCTTAGCATACAGTTTTCACACAATGCTAAGAAGGCTGATACCACGGTAGTTTTTACAGTCCTGCTGCGATCCTTTTCCCTTATATATTGGGAATATCACGGCTTTGCACCAGTCTCCCGGTACCCGCTTAAGTTCCCAACACAAATTAAACAAGGTGTACAGCAGGTCTGCCACCACTCCCTCTCCAGCCCTTAGCATTTCGATTGATACTCTTCCAGCTGCCTTACCTGCTTTCATACTTTTCATTGCTTTCGTTATTTCATCTATACCTATCTCTCTATCTCTTTGCTCTTCTTTCGGAATTTCTATTTCATTTAATTCAAACGTCTCATTACTCATAAACACACTTTCAAAGTATTGCTTCCATCTCCTTAAACTCGACACAGCGATTGTGGTTTCGTATAGCATTCATTCTAGGCTGTTTTGAAAGTCTCCTGGCAGGTTCTTACGAGTTTCGAGAACATTTTAATATTTGCCTGGAAGTTATCCGATATTCTTCTATCATTCTTATCCGTTCTTTCTTGCTTTTTCCTTTCAACTACTTCTTTTACTCTCTTATTTAGATGTCTAAAGACTGCCTTTTTTCTTTCAATATCATCATTCATACCGCTAGAATAACTAGCCTTGGTTGCTAGTAAATCTAGCCATGCTCTCTTCTTTGCTTCTACTTCCATTCGTTCCTCATAATCCCACCATAAAGTGTTATTTTTCCTTTCATTCGTTCTCTTAGTTACACCACATACTTCGGTAGCTGCATCCACCAAACCTTTCTTGACATTATACCACACAGTCTCCAAGTCTAAATCATTCATACACAATTCATCCATACCACTTATATTTTCTCTCAGTCTACATTTGAACTTCTCTTTCGCACCTTCATTTGTAACCTCTCTGTTCTTATACGCTGTAACGCAGTGGTAGACACAGATGTCCGATGCCGCAAACGTCTGAATAGACCATTGATTCGGCATAAGACCAAGTAATGATCCGTCCCTACGTTGGACCCCCGGTAAACCCTTGTATCTACCACTGCGCTCCTCATTCTTTCATTCACACTTATGAAATCTATCATGCTTCTATCACCATCTCTTTCCCATTTATACATGTGAATCTTCTTATGACGAAAGAAAGTGTTCGTCACAAAAAGATTCTTTTCCACACATACGGTAAGGAGGCTTTCACCATTCTCATTTATACTTTCATCACCAAACGTTCCCAATATCCTTTCATAACTAAGCCTCTTCACGCCAACCCTTCCATTAAAATCTCCTAATATAACAATATTTTCCTTACCCTTGCATTTCATTAGCACCATCCTTACCATTTCCCAAAACTGCTTTCGGATATAAGTGGGCTTAGACATGTCTGGGGCGTAGACCCCTAGAACAAACAACTTCTTTAAGCCCACTTTCATTCATATCCATAGCAGTCTCGGGCTTACACATTCATACTCTTTCACACAATGACCCATTCTTTATGAA
Source organism: Parnassius orleans (assembly GCA_029286625.1). Lineage (NCBI taxonomy): Eukaryota > Metazoa > Arthropoda > Insecta > Lepidoptera > Papilionidae > Parnassius > Parnassius orleans. Next base: position 3,634,892 of record JAGSMP010000089.1, read on the forward strand.
AGGATGATACCGACTCCATGGCATGCCCGCTCGGTCTCGTCTACACCAGACCAGTACGCGATATACATGCCATGTGTAGTGGCATTCTTTCCCTTCCGTTTCGTCTCATTTACACATAACACATCTATTCCTCTATCATACATCATATCGCATACTTCATCCATCTTATGATTCATTGCTCCACATACATTCAGCGTAGCCAGACGGGCTTCCGCAAATCCGGGAGGTAAACCGGCGAACCTCGTTACCGATTTTCCTCCCGGAGATTCTTCGCACCCCTGCCCCATTAAAGGGGCGCCGGGAGCTCGGGGCCACTTCTTTTATTTTGTGCCTCATGGTGCGAAAGTAGGGGGTGGTATTTTTTACGCCGTTACCACACGGCGAGGAGCCAAGTCTGTTCTTTCGGCTTTGTCGCTTGTTTAGCACCCGGGGGACACGTGTAGGGTGGGCCTAGGATTAGGTGGTCGAAGCCTACGGATGCGAGCCACTCATCCTCCTGCACAGCAGCAGTAAATGCTAATATAACTAATCTCTCAACTAAGGTAGTGAAAATTGCAGTCGATGTTCTATTGAGGACTGTCATAGATTGATGATGGAAGAGAAGAAAGAATACAATATCATCGTAATCGTTATCATCATCATCATAACAGCCAATCAAAATCAAAGTAAAAAAAATGGGTTGCCAACCCGCCTGCCAAGCGTAGCAACTATGGCAAATAACCCTCTTATGAGGCAATTTATAAGGGAGGCATAATACATATATTCAACAGCGGACTTTTCATAGGCTGTGATGGTAAATAGTATTAACATTAGTAATATTTATGTTAGTTTTTTTAAATATTTTTAGGAAAATACACCAAAGCAATGGAAGTGCTAACGTTACTTCGAGGCACAGATCAAGCTGCCAAGGAAGAGGTTGCAGTATATGCGACATCGATGAACCATGAAAAAGTCGATAAAATTAAACTATTGAAGAATCGTGTTGTATTAAAATCTTTCGGAGTATCGACAGTATTCTGCGCGGGGTCGCAGCTTATTGGTTTCAATGCTGTATCTTTTTATTTGCAAACGATTTTAATATCGACCAAAACGAATGTGATGCCGGAGATGGCGTCGGTAATAATAGGGTTGATACAGCTTTTTGCGAGTTGCTGCACAACCCTTGTAACTGAGAGGTTTAACAGGAAACACATATTAATTTCATCGCTTATAGGCATGCTGATTGGAATGGTGAGTTCTGTATTAAAACAATGAAAATATTTTATTTACATCACCATTGTCACTGTAACTTGATTGCGTATGATGAGGGTTTCTTACGTGAACACTACACACTGAATAAAACTATCTATACAGTTTAAATACACTTTTATAGGTGGTAAAACCATGCTATAGCTATATATAGTTGGAACACGAATGGGTCGGCTTGACCGGGGAAGATCCACGCTCTCACAGAATACCAGTGTAAAATAGCAGCTTAATCCTGCTGTGTTTTGTATGGTGAGTGTAGAGAACCGCAGACCCGTTTTACTGGAAACGAGGCATGCCATCTTCGTCCTTAGGGGTGACAACGCATCTGCATTTTGATCCTTAATTGAAGAAATATGTAGATGTCCATAGGCTACCATCAGGTGGACTGTGAACTCGTTTGTCACCCGTATTCTATAAGTATAAAAAAACTACTTTGACCAAGCACCTATGACAGAGGTGTTGGTTTGTTACGAGTAAGACATCGGGACGTGAAAGAAAATAACATTAACTTTTTGGCCAATCTACGCAGAATGAGCTTTTCATATATTGGAGTCTTGCAGTGGTAGGCTTGGTCTTGAATTTAAATCCATCTTCTTTATTGAAATAAGGATTTTTAATTTCAAATTATTACTAATAATAATAATTATTATTATCCTTGGTAGGAATCGACGTTCTTTTGGGAGATCTGATGTAATTGTTGGGACGACTCTGAACATTTTCACGGTGTAAATGTTTTAAGTAAAAAAAATAAGACAGACTACAAAATTTTTAAGCATATTTAGTCCAAAAGCTATGTTTTCTACGACAAAACTAATTATTTTTTTGCGATTATGCGCAATGTGTTACAATGATGGGATTTTTGTGTTTTATTTTCTTTTTATTATAGGCACCTTAATTTGCAGGTTGGACTTGGCGTGTTTTTTAAGATAAGAGAGAACACACAAGAAGTGTCCGGGTTCATGAATTACCTGCCTCTTATATCTTTGATTCTCGTCGTCTACTGCTACAGCGCAGGTACTTCTATCTTTGATTAATATTTAATCTGTTAATTATAACATTGTTTTGTGATTCTTAACTGTTGCTTCGTTTATAAAAAAAAAAAAAAAAATAACAGGAAACAATATTTTTGTGTTGTTTGCTGACTATTGGCTTTTGTATATGGGCTGAGATTATTTCAGCCGCCAAGTACTAGCATATATTGCTATGTTTTTTGTAGAAGTAAGGGGTAAAAAATGAGCAACCTGTCGACCTGCTGGTAAGTGGATACTGCGGCCCATAAATATAATACATCTATCCTGGGTTGTCCAATTTTTTAATATCTATTTTAACCATTCTAAGTCAGTGAAATGAAATGAAAACTCTTTATTTTATGACGTAAGAAATTAAAATGTATTTCTACTATGTATCGTTTCAAAATAAGGTTTTTCTGTACGAAGAAGAAAAGCCTCTTACCCTCTTGCCTAGTTAGTAACAGTCTATCAAAATAATATATATTAGCGAGCTCTAACAACAAGTGTAACAACTAAGGAACAACTAATAACAACTGACGCGGAAATAAAAATAAAGCTGTTTTCATGGCCTTTTTAATAAATAAACGTTACAAACGAGTACACAGTCCATCTGATGGTAAATGTATGCTGCGGCCCATCGAAATCTACATCTATCTTCAATTAAGAATCAAAATACAAATGCGTTGCCACCCTTGAGGGCTTACATGGGATGCCTTATTTCCAGCAATAAGGGTCTCCGGTTCTCTACACTCACCATATGAAACAGTAGCATCAAACTGCTATTTCACGCTGGTATTCTGTGAGAGCGTGATCCTACCCCGGTCCAGCTGATCTATTCGTGCTACAACCATAATACTAGCTGCAGCGTGGCTCTACCACGTATAAAATAATTCCGCCATTCACGCCTGCGAATAATTCGTCGTTGACGCCGCAAAGGGGCGAACCTCAATATTTAAAAAAATACAGGAGAGCAAGAAAACATTTATTATTCCCCGATTACTAGCTTTTTTTTCATCAGAAAATTAAATATACTTAATGGAAAACTACAAATAAGATTAATTTTGTGATGAAAAAAAGCTAGTAATCGGGGAATAATAAATGTTTTCTTGTTCTCCTGTAATTTTTTAAAAATTGAGGTTCACCCCTTTGCGGCGTTAGCGACGAATTGTTCGGTATCTAGATGTTTATAAATGTGCAATTTATGTAACGTTTCTACGATACATGAGAAATTTTTATTGTGAGATAACGATTACTGTAAATTAAAAATTATACAATTTGCAAGGCACTATTAACAAATTTTGTAATGTTAGAACTTGTACAGCATCTTTCCATGCGACACTCAACCAAGGCGTCACATAATTTATGTTGTCAGGCCATATCAATATGGTCTGACAACATAAATTAATTATAGTATTCGTGTTTTTATTTCTGTGTTTTTCAGGAATGGGTTCTATTATATGGGCATTAATCGCAGAATTATTCGAAGGTCCTGCAAGAGCGGTCGGCGTTACAACCAGCTTAATAATCACCACGTTCTTTATATTTCTCACCACAAAGTACTTTGCCGCTCTCACTCTTGCCATTGGACCAGCGACCACGTACTGGTTGTTCAGTGGGGCTTGTGCAATTGTTTGTTTGTTCATATATTATTGTGTTCCCGAGACTAAGGGTAAAAGTTTTAGTGAGATACAGGAGGCTTTAGGAGATAGAGAGGTGAATGACAATGTGAAAGAGAGTTTGTCCTAAATATCAATATATATTTAGAATAAATTGAGTTTTACGTTTTTGTTGTTAATGTTGTGATATTTTTGTGCTAAGATTTCTGACTTCGCTCACATGTTTTAATTAAGGTATTTAATTAGCAAAATGTTATAACTGAAAAGAAATACGCGGGACTTGAGAGCGCTAGTAGTTAGACTGTGGCTAGACTGCGTAATGGCCGGTTTACATTTTCTTAGTGCGAGTGTACGAAACAAAATTATTTTGTTATTAGAATCGTGCTAATGCAGTTATTAGTACTAATTACAAAAACCTCGTAAATAATTGAATGTCTCTGCTAAAAGTTAACGTTTACACGTTTTTACCAACTGGTGGGTGCCTAGTTGTCGAAATTCAACCGTAATTCATTTTTTTTAAGTTCTAGGTTTACTTTTAACTGCACATTAATATATAAAATTCAGACATCTATTATGCAATATATAAAATAAACGCTTGCCTTGACATAAACTCCACACACTCTTAAAAAAGGAACTTTTGAAATTACACAAAATTCGTTATTTGTTAGCGACATTTTAAAATTCCTTGGCGATAATCTCTACTCTGTACGACTATTTGACCACAGACTATTATGCTTTTGATCTATGTGCAACTGTATAAAAGTGTCATTACTTGATGTATTACTTGAGCTCTATAACGAAACATTGATTTTAGGTAGAATTTGAAAAATTATCACTAATAGTCTAACTTTAGGTATGGTAAGTTAATGTCATTTGTTGTCAAATAAATTACCTACCAGCCAGGCCTCTATCACTCTTGCTACCTGCGTGAAATAATTACTTAGAATTGCGAGGCACCCCGGGCTACATGCGCAGTCGGAGCTAGCGCGTTCTACACTTCTATTGAGCGTTTTTTAACGCTGTTTACGTAAATAGTTTTTTGTAAATACTTGTTGAAATAGTTTTTGTTTAATGTTCAGTATATTTAATTGTAGGATAAAATAGTTGAAAAAGTTTCAATGTAATTTAAAAATAATATATAAATATGTATATTACATATCTATTTGTTAAATTATAATGGCCAAACGTCGTTCCTACTATAATGGTTGCGTGAATGAATGCTTAATGAGCACACAAAAGGATTCAGATATATCATTTTTTAAGTTACTGAAGGATAATGAAAGGTGATTATTTTTTGTTAGATAGGTACTTATAGCGAAAAAAGAATTTAGTAATAATTTAACTACAGAAGTAATACCTAAGTACTTGATTACAAAACTTAGTTGAAATTTACTTCACCATCCAAGTATCTTCATATATCTACATACCTATACTTGTCTTTTGTAATTAAAATATTTTAAATTATAATATTACAAAATACTGAAATATTTTTAACGAAGTAGAATACGATCACATTTCTGTTAGGAATCGTATTTTGAGTTTAGCTGTTGGTTACTCTATCTACCTATTTCTTCCGAGCGAAGCATCGCGATTCCCGACGAATGGCCTTGCAAGTTGCATGCGTTGGGCATCACAGAACTCACATAGTAGCGAAAATATTGTGAGTCGATCATAGTCAGAATAGGTACTTTACCCAAGTAACTTACTTACAATTTCGCAATGTATTTTTGTACTCCTTATTGACAGCCCTTTGTAATCACGGAAAGTCCGCCGTGACGTAGCTTTTCCCCTTCCTGAAGGGGAAACGATGCAAAGTAATACCACAGTCTATAAATCCATACAGTCGTCCGACGAAGACGTCTAGACGGGGCAATCGTGCGGGGTGTGAAGGGTGAGACGCGGGATGGACGAGCCCGATCTGCTTATGCCAATCGTATTAGTAGCTCGGGACACGACTTCCAGGGTCAACGCGCGCTTGCTTTTATTATTTTTAAATTTAGTGTTGATAATTATAATTAAAATGGTTCATACGACGTGTGCTATGAGAGATTGCAAGTCGTCATCTCGCATAAATAAAGATCTGCGATTTCACCAAATTCCGCACAAGGAAGAAAGGTAAATAAATATTGTTATTATTTTTTACATTATGTATATTTTGTCATGTCATGCCAAATAGCCAACGTAAAAGAAATGGCGGACGTAAAAAATAGGTACTAGTCGCTGGGCATTACTGATTTTTCTTCATCTAAATCGTGTGGTTGGACAGGCTAAGGTTTTAGACCATAATATAGTGCATCGTCTTCGGTCTTTCGAAGTTTTTTTATAAAATATTAAGATTTAGGGATCAATTTTTAAGTTTGTCGGTGTGCTAATTACGAAAATAGCATTTATTTTTAAATCCAAGATGGCGGTAATTTTTTTATATATGTAGGATATGGATATCAATTTCAAGGTTTATTGGGGTGATGATTACGAAAACGCCATCCATCTTTATATCCAAGATGGCGGACATTTTTTTAATAATATGATATGAGTATCAATTTCGAGGTTCTTGGAGTGCTTATTACGAAACCAGCATCCATTTTCATATCCAAGATGGCGGACATTTTTTTAATAATATGATATGGGTATCAATTTCGGGGTTTCTTGGGGTGCTTATTACGAAACTGGCATCCATTTTCATATCCAAGATGGCGGACATTTTTTTAATAATATGATATGGGTATCAATTTCGGGGTTTCTTGGGGTACTTATTACGAAAATGGCATCCATTTTCATATCCAAGATGGGGGACATTTTTTTAATAATATGATATGGGTAACGGGGTAGCCCTTTCTAATTGCTTCTGGGCGCAAAAAAAAATTGGAAAATCCAAAATGCACGCCTCATGAGCGTTTTATTTAATTTTGATGAAAAAAATAAATAACTTTTAAAAGGTGTTCAGTTCAATAGCAAAAATCAATAAGGACCCTCCTTAGAATATATGGAATCTTATTTAATACTATATATCTCAATCTATTGCTTACATTTCTATTAAGCGAGAAGACTCACAGACGCATAGACAAACGGACGGCAGTCGATATATTTTTCCAATTACATTTTTTGTTGTGTAATCTAAAGTGAATCATTTATAAAATGAACCAATAATTGATGTCTAGCTAAGAGTATAAGAACGATTTTATGTAGCGAAACTGAGGTATGGCCACATATCGAGAGTAGAGCACTCCCTCACGTTGTGAGGCGTGCAATTAGCGTTTTGAGTACTTTCAGGAAAAATGTAAGAACAAATTATTACTTATTCTTTATATTAGTAATCATATTGTTGATCACGATGTAGATCTAAAATAAATAATGAAATTAGTAAAAGTTGTTAATTTGTGACAACCCTAACCTCCATACGCTGTCTAGACGTTGTCGGCATTTACCACGAGATCAAAGGCGTCGTCCTACTGTATGTTTTTATTATACTGTGGTAATACGGACACTGGCGCGCAGCGATAACGTTTTATTTAGCTTGCGTGCGCGATTTATCTAATTAATAATAATTATGTAGGCTATTAAAACGTCGGCAAGCAGTCAACATCAAATGAGTGCAACTTCTGCACGTAGTAGTATTATTTATTCTGTGATAGCGCCTACATTGCAACGCATTTATTTTGTTGAGGATTTATAAATAAACATAATCAAATAATCTCATTTTATCAAACGAATTCATAAAAAAGGGAAGGTTCTCCATTCGAATGTATTTTTTTAATTTTTTTAAGTGTGTTACCTCTGCACTTTTTTCTGGGTGAACCGATTTTGATGATTCTTTTTTTATTTGAAAGCTAGTGCATCTCGTGTAGTTCTATATAAATTTGATCAAGATCTGACCAGTAGTTTTTGAGTTATCCTTAATAATGCGTATTTAATTGACTTCGACTACATTGATGATGCTCTCATTTTATTTATATTAAAGTAGGTTGTACAAAATTTTTGATTTTACCACTTGTTTGAAAGTTTTTAATCATAATAATATTTACGCGAACACCAAAGTTACTTTATTATAAAGTCCTTCAAATATTTTATTTTAATAATTATAATATGGTACGTAAGTTTACGTAAAAAATTATATAGATACATATTATAATGTATTACAATTTTCGTAACTGTTTCTAGATTATATTACATTTAAGTACCTAAATTTTGTAACTATTTAAATTATTTCCCGCATTCAAGGTATAGGTACTACGTGCCTACTAGAAAGGACGCTAGAGACTTGGGTGTTTGCAACACGCGTTGCTAACGGGGCTACGGGCTCAATCAAAGAGTATAATATAGGCTCAATGTTATTTAGTCTGTGCTATAAAAAGGTACTCTGTGCTTCATTCCGGTTGATAAACACAAAATCTTTCTTTCTAAATTTCCGCCGAGTTGTAAGTAAAAGACCAAATACGCCATGTGCCAATGTAATTAAATATATTTTATATGAAGTGATCTTGACTACGTTTCATCAATTCACTATTGATAAAAATGAGAACAGTAATTTTACAATTGTATTTACAAGAAACACTATCAGTTGAACCTTGCGACTTGTTCATTATTTTTATTATAAACACCTATAAATGTATATATTATTAATAAATCATTCCCATAATATTTTGTGTTATTTTTTATTTTGCCCTATCTGAAACGTTCTAAACTATAGAAAATGTGGCGTATGAAATGACTGACAATCACTAGAACATTAATTTTATCTAGGTACAAAGATGTTTTACGTTTTCGTGGCCTCCACATGATATTTTTCTCAGCATCAGGTACCCTTCTGTCTTAGATTATTTACTAAGGAATAAATAATCTAAGCCTTCTGTATCTGAAACGAATATGAATATTGCATATGTACAATGATACAAAAGTAAAGTAACAGGCTATATAAGTCCCTCTGCTGGGCACAGGACTTTTCTTCTCTTGTGTACACTATTTTTCACAGAAGTATTGTTTACAACTGGCGTGGTTTCCAAAAGCATGATTAAGTGTCAGCTGTATATAGTCAATTTGATACTGAACTTTTTTGACATTTATTTTTGTTATATCTTGTAACCATAGAATTATTACGTATAGAATACTAGTACGCGCACCGAAAGTGAAGCAAGTAAAACTAACGCGAAACCGCGTAAGTTCACTCAGCGACGCATCAGTGCGCAACGTCAGGTCTTACGGAGAAGAGCTCGCGAAAAATTGTAAAAATGACCGTTTGTGTTGTAAAATATTGACACAACAGTGATGATAAACATAAAAAAAGTAATGGTATTACATTTCACAGGTAAGTTCATATATTTAATTCATTATTAGTACGTAAAACTAAAAAAATACTTACCTAAGCTATCATAATACAAATGTTGCTAGTTGTGGGAAAAAAAATCACAATTTTCTTTTAAACATATTTATTTTCTATTTGTGTTTAAAACGTTTAATCGCAACGCTCTGTGTAAAACTCAAATGTTTATATGTAGATACCTACTTCTCTTAGTATTAACATAATATTAACAATGGGTGCCTATTTAAAACTAATACGGAGTGATCAGCTGATCGCGATCCGTCGACGCCATTTTAACGCAACTATTATAGCAACTAAATTTATTTTTATTGCTTTGTTCATTGACCAAGTCGACGTTTTAGAGTATAGAATAAAAACTTTTTTTATTTACTACATCAAGAGATTATTAATAAGAACGCCTTTACGAAGCAGATGTCACTTTACACCCAAACATAGTCTATTTTTAACCGACTCCCAAAAAGGAGAGGTTATCAATGATGTATGTACGCTGATTTCTAAGACGATTCTAGATCAATTCGTATATACATGCTATAATTTTAGAGGTTGTTTTCCCGCATTCCTGACTCAATGCAAATTATAATTTTAAAATGTTTAGGTATATAATGACAATATTGATAATTATTTAAATTTAAAAAAATAATCTTAATAATTATTAAAAAATCTTTTAAGTCATAAAAGCGTTCAATTTTTAACCAATTATACAAATATTTGTTATATAATCTTTCGCTTAATAATTTAAATTCTTTAGGTATTTTATTAAATATTTTAACACACATATTAAGACAATTTTTGTTATATTTAACGAGCCTAGGAATGACATCTAGGACAAGTTGGTCTGGTTCATGTCGATTTCGAGGATTTTTAATAAATATTCAGAGCTAAATAAATTCTAATGCGTAATAATACGGCATAAGCTAGCCTGCACGCTCGACCTACTCGAGAGATATTGCTATTGGTTTGAGATCGCATTCGAGTTTTGTTTTTCTCTATTGTAAATCTGCCATTTTTACATCCTAATAATTTTTATTTTAATAAATCTATTGTACTACCAAGACAAAATAATTTGACTTCGGGAAAACAACCATTAAAATTTCAGCGTGTATATGGGACAATCTGTGTATATCCTTTCAAATAAAAATAATCTAAATCGGTTTAGAAACAACAGAATTCTGAGGTAAAAACATTAAAAAAATACACCGAATTGAGAACCTCCTCCTTTTTTGAAGTCGGTTAAAATTAAACATTACACGATGTACTTATTGTATTCGAGCAAATTAATTGTGTTTAATAATATTCTTAAATTTTATTACGTCTGCATTTTTGTTTAAAATATGTATAATAAAGTTATATTAATACCATCATTATCGTGTTTATTTTATTCCATTTTATATTCTCATAAAATTCGTCTTCGTACGCAATACGTAATCTTTATTATATCGATTATTTAAAATTAATCAATAAAATAGTGATTTGCACAATTTGATTGCAAACGCCAGAAACTGGTATCACTGAATGGCGTGTATGTGTGCGTGTGACGAGCGTAGGCACATTCGACTCGCGCCCACTAACATAATGACCTTGCGTCACTTTAACGCTCGTGTTTTGTTCTAGACTGCGTTTCTATACGTAATAATTCTATGCTTGTAACCTTTTTAAAAACTGACGCAAACTCATTAGTTTATTATTTGTTATATTTTTTCTGTAACGTTTTGGGTATCTTGGTTAGGTTTTAATTTTTTTTAAATTTTATCACAAAATATTCTCAATAAATTATTACGTTTTCTACAGTGATTCTCCCCTCTTAGTTTCAACGTGACTGTAGGATATTATATCTACATTTTTTGATTTTATTATTTTTGATCTTTTTTGAATTTTTATTGATTTTTTGAAACCTGGTAAAATTATTATTTTTCCATACCAATTGATGGGCCTGGGTATAATGCCACTTGTGCTTTTTGGCTGAAGTAATTTTTTATTTTATATACAATTGCATACAAAACAATATTGATTGCGCATTTCTAAAACAAAATTTTACCTCTTCTCCTTCTAATAATAGCTCCTGCGCCTGACACGGCGGAATAGTTTTTCTATAAGACCATTTGCAGTAACAATTTTTGTTAACAGTTATGAGTGTAACATTTTTATCAGCTGCTTTATTCTTAGTGCCTTGAGCAACAATTTGCCAGGTTCTGTACAGAAAATGATGCTGGCTTTGGTATTTCTTATTTGAAATAATTCGTGGGCGTAGTGCTGCACAAAACTGTTCCAAATATTGAATAAAACTATTTTTACGGATTTTATCGCGTTTAATTTTACTATTTTGATTCCCGACGTTTCGGGTGCTTTACAGCACCCATGGTCATGGGGGGGACTGAGGTGTTTGACGTCCCAATGTCATAGTTAGCCCGGCTACCTTCAGTTTTTTGAATATTAATTTTTGGTCTGATCTACGCAGAATGAACTTACAGTATCTTGAAGTCTTGCAGTGGTATGCTTGGGTTTGGATTTAATTTTGTTAATTATAGGATCCCAAGCAGATGGCAGCACCCATCCATCTTCTCTATTGAAAATAGGATGTTTTTTAATTTCCATAGCCTCGCGTATCATCCTTGGTAGGAATCGGTGTTTTTTTGCGAGGATTTCTGGTCTATCAAATCTGATGTAATGGCGGGGACGATCTTGAAATTTTTTTTTGCGCCCGATGCAAGGACACCCTCCGGAAGCGGGGGAGGGAGGTGGTGAAAGCTCCTAGCATACCACGCAGCCGGCTGCGTGGTTATGTGGGACTCTCTTTGAAGAAGTGCCTACCCACTAAACACCACCTTGGGACCGACTTTAGCCCGAAGGCTCTACCGTCGTATCTGAGACGACCTCCCTCGGGGAGAGGGAGGCGTGGGGCACAACCGTCAGGGGACGGAAGCGCAGATCAACCAATACAGCCGCAAAGTGCGGCGGTGCTGGAGAGTCACCTCACGTCAGCTATATGTTCTTTCACGCGGGTTTTAATGGATCTTTTTGTTTGTCCTATGTAAGAGAGACCACATTCACAATCAAGCTTGTACACTCCTGCATCTTGTAGAGGGATATTACACTTGACGGATGGTAAAAATTGACTAATCTTCTTCGGCGGCTTGAAGTATGTTTTAATAGAAGCTCGCTTCAAAATGTAGCCAACCTTGTCTGTGACTCCTCTGACATAGGGTAGTACAGCAGGCACACGCTCGACTGTGGCCGGCTTCACTCGGTCTCCAGTATGACTGACCGTGTGTATGAATTTTAATTATTTTGATGAAAATTATTATTGCAGATATTATAATACCTTTCACATTTATATTAGTCTCGAATTAATTTAAACAAAATAAAAATTTGAACTTTTTATGAAGTCCCATCGGTAGTCGTTTTACATAGAAATCTTGTAATGACGTGCATTTCTTTTAATATGAACTTAGTCGTGTTTCTTTGAAACTGACAAGGTTTATTTTATCCAAAACTAAGAATGTTGCTGATGAAGCGACGTAAAAATTTGATAGGATAGGTTTCGCTTTTGCAAAATGTCCTATTAATATGGCTCTTTATAACTGATCTTCAAATATAAAACACCGACTGAAAATCAAATAATTATTGGTACTTAATTTTTTTTAATTCATGAACATTTTTAAGATTGTGTTGTAGCTCCACTGGTAAAAACTAAAAAAAAAAACCAAATAGATATATTATAGTTGTCGACGAAAATAAGGTACCTATTTATACATCGCATCCCACCAAGATATTTCTAATGTAAGCTAAAATGTGATAATAACTGTAAACAATTGAATAACAAAAAATAATGAAAACATTTGTAAATACTTGCTTTACAACATTTGACCGTAATAATTAGAACAAGATAGTCTTCGGCATGAAAGTAAAAATAAATATTTTCGATTATTTTTGCAATATCTTAACAGCCGGGTCAGCGCGCGATTCAGATCCGTCTAGAGCAGGCCGTGTCAAAGTGTCAACTTCCTAATAGCAGATTGGTACCGGGGGGATTTGTATTGTGTAACTTTGAACTTTTTATTTAAGGCATATTCGAGTAATTTTGGCTCAAGCCTCACAAACCTATGGGGTAAATTCCCATACATTTGAGAAGTTGCACCGAAATTACTCGAATTTACTTTAGAGGAGTATGTGGGATAAAATAAAACTAAAAATAGGTATAGTTATATACTATATATACTATATATTATTATTTATGTTTTTTATTGCTTTTGCAGATAATATTTCCACGCGTAATATTGATTTATAACATATGTTATCGTGATAGCTATTCTTCACAGAACATCGTCGAAAACTTAACTCAGCCCAAATACATGATCTGAAACAGATAAAATTCGAGTTAACATAGTAATAATCCCTACAAATAACGATGAATAAATTCAAAATGCTTAAAGACTTACCACAATATTATCAAAAGTTTTTCTTCTTTTATTGTAGGAAATCTGCAGAAAGTGATCGGATGATTTTGTGCTTTTTGTTTGCATAATTTTTTGAAATAATAAATTAATTTATAGTCAATATCTCATACAGAGTCAGTATCTCACAAAAAATCTTCACACACACAATCGCGAAGAATTGCCTACAAACGAAAATGAAGTATTCTGAACCAATAATAACTGATTTAAAGCAAAACGCAATAACAAATATTAAAATCTAAATCATTAAATAAATTTGAACCAATTTCAGAAAATATTTTCAGTATGAAAGACGTTGACAAACAAATGTCATTTTTTTCTTCTTTTAGTTCATGGCTTCGCTTGATAGAATTCTGCTAATATTTAATAATTTAATTTTAATCAATTAGTAGATCAATTAATTGTGGAAACCTCAAAGTAATATGTATATAATTACTGTAAGGTGCAAAAAAAGAAAAAATATAGCATAGAATTAAAAATTTCAGTTTCTTCCGATATAATAGTTATGTACACAGAACACAATTACTCTCTACCAAGAGAAGAACGCCAACTTCATACTAAAAAAAGGAAACACGTGTTTATGAATGTACACGAAAAGCGCCTCGGTTTGCGCCATAGACTTAGGATATACTAGCGTATAGACCAACATAGTGTGCAAGGGGGAAAAAAATTCCTTATGGCAAAAATGCAAGATAGAAAAGGATACCAAATCTCATGACTCTGTAACCGATTTTGAATGACAGGTCGGCACAATTCGGCACGCAAGAAATAGCTCCGAGATATAATAGTGGTTATTTTTAGTAAGTAACTTTTTTCCAAAATGGTTAATTGTTCCGTGAGTGAGTGTGCTGTTAATAATAGAAATAATCCTGATAATTTCACATATCACAGGTAAATTCTCAAGACGTCGTCAATGTTATGACGCGTTTATTTTTGGTAAAATTTATGTTACATACTGTTTAAAATATAGAATATATTCAATTATTTTGTTAATATTGATATTTTGCAAAGAAAAAGTCACGTTGTTGATAATTTGCATGAATTTGGTAAATACATTTTTATACAAAATATTTTACATTTACGCTAGGGATTGACTCAACTATATCAAAATTAATGTCGATATTTATCTTGAATGTTTATAATGAATCGATAGACTTGCCTACACAACAAGAAAATAAATCCTCGGTTTGCGTTCTAAAATGTAATTTTATTTTGCCGTTTTTCAAACAGATTCCCTCCAGATTCTATAATTATAAAAAGTGGTTAAGGTTCATTGGACGGGTTGGTTGGAATGCAAAGAAGAACTCAACAATTTGAAGCAAACATTTTCTTGATCGATAATGAATCGATAGACTTGCCCACACAACAAGAAAATGAGTCCTCGGTTTACGTTCTAAAATATAATTTTATTTTGCCGTTTGTCTAACAGATTCCCTCCGAATTTTATAATTAGAAAAAATGGTTAAGGTTAATTGGACGGGTTGGTTGGAATCCACAGAAGAACTCAACAATTTGCAGCAAACATTTTCTTGAGAAGTATAAAAGAAAAAGTAGAATGAAAACAATTTTATTAAAGGGAGTCATGTCTACATTATTTATACTAGTAAGTAAGTTATAATAAGACTTCAAAAATTTAACTTTCAAAACTTTAGATAAAAATAGAGACAGATTTTGATACATTATAAATATGTAGTACATTAAAGATAAAAAAAATCTTGAGACTATCCTCTTTAAGCCAATATGAACCCAACTAAGTATCTATTTATCAACCAAAATAAATGTATAATCTAGCTTAACCAACCGCACAGCCTCACGGTCACACTAGTACAATATTCATAGCATCATGCTATTTTCCCCAAGGGGTTGAGCGGAGCTTCGGAACTTCGGATTATATTCCCAAATCATAACGATAAAACTTTTAGCGTAGTTAGGTATAGATATTTAGTAATGCTCCTCAAGCGCTACTAGACGACCGCGCATGAGACGTGATAGTATAAATTCCATAGTATTTGATACTCACAACGGTCAATGCCCGATTCATGCTTGATGGCCGACGAAATTGTCGCGAGGGCTTAAATAGCGTGGTTTATCCGTGGTTCGTAGAGAAGAGGAACTCGTGGTTAAGTAATTGCTGCGCAGATCAATAGATCTGCGAAATTAAGTTGCACTTGCCGCAGTCAGTCCATGAATGAGTGACCATTTTCTTAACATACCGAGATTGAGAGAATAGAGAGTGCATCTGTATCCTCAGACACTTAGTGTACTTTACTGTGTTAAGATCATTATGTTTTTAAAATTCATGCAGCTAAAATGATAATAAGTTTATTCTTACTTTATACTTTTCAGGGACAGATGAAAGAATATAAACATGATGCATGATGAAGCCTCATAAAATTGGCCTTTAAACAGAGCAATCTTATTTAACTGATTCCTACAAGTTTCCTTCCTTAAATTATTAAGTTTACATTCATACTTAAATCGAATGTTAAAATAAACTTCTATAATCTATTTAATTATTAATTATTAAATGTTTGTAATTATCACAAGTAATACTTATATGAAAAATAAAGAGGCCATTATGTTGTACTCCGTGTCCCCGTTTTTGTTTCCCCATCAAAACATTTTATAAAATATATAAAATATAAATAGGTATATACTTAGTTAAGTATCTACCTATTTATATTAACAATATGTTAAAAAATTAATTCCGGGGAAACTGCCCACGGCAATAAATATTTTTCTCCAAAGATCATAGCTCGAAAATACAACATTCTGATCTGATTATTGGGGAGTTTTTTTAGGTTTTTCGGTAAAGTCACCTGGGATTTTATACATTTGAATTAAAATCCGACAAAAGGCAGGTAGGTTCAGCTTATTCCCAGGAACATGTTATATGAATATTTTTTAATTATTTTAGAACTATCATCGTAAAATTCAGTTAATTTTTGAAGTTATTCAACTTCATGCACTAAACAATTTTTTATAATCTTTTTACCGCTTCCTTAACAATCATTTTCGATAGTCCTTTTAAGTAAAATATACATCACTAGCTAACGCATACAATGACAAATCAAAATTGGTCACGCGTTTTCGGGCTGTCAGGTGGTCTATACGCTAGTATATTCTAAGTCTATGGTTTGCGCCCATATAAAACTTTTTTAGCGGGAATTTCAAACCTTTGTATTGTGTAACTTTGAACTTTTTATTTAAGGCATATTCGAGTAATTTTGGCTCAAGCCTCACAAACCTATGGGGTAAATTCCATACATTTGAGAGGTTGCACCAAAATTACTCGAGTTACAGAGGAGTATGTGGGATAAAATAAAACTAAAAATAGGTATAGTTATGTAATTTTATTTTTGGAAGATATTGTTTTATACACTATATATTATTATTTATGTTTTCTATTGCTTTTGCAGATAATATTTCCACGCGTAATATTGATTTATAACATATGTTATCGTGAGCTATTCTTCACAGGACATTAACGTAAATTTAAATCAACAAAATTCTCATGTTGAAAACTTAACTCAGCCCAAATACATGATGTGAAATAGATAAAATTCGAGTTAATATAGTAATAATCCCTACAAATAACGATGAATAAATTCAAAATGCTTAAAGACACCACAATATTATCAAAAGTTTTTCTATTTTTATTGTAGGAAACCTTCAGAAAGTGATCGGATGATTTTGTGCTTTTGTTTGCATAATTTTTAAATAATAAATTAATTAATAGTCAATATCTCATACAGTGTCAGTATCTCACAAAAATCTTCACACACACAATCGCGAAGAATTGCCTATAAACGAAAATGAAGTATTCTGAACCGATAATAACTGAATTAAAGCAAAACGCAATAACAAATATTAAAATCTAAATTATTTTAAATAAATTTGAATCAATTTCAGAAAATATTTTCAATATGAAAGACGTTAACAAACAAATGTCATTTTTTTCTTCTTTTAGTTCATGGCTTCTCTTGATAGATTTCTGCTAATATTTAATAATTTAATTTTAATCAATTAGTAGGTCAATTAATTGTGCAAATCTCAAAGTAATATGTATATAATTACTGTAAGGTGCAAACAAAAGAAAAAATATAGCATAGAATTAAAAAATTTCAGTTTCTTCTGATATAATAGTTATGTATATTTGTACCTAATTTTTAAAATGGCAATCTGAAACAACGCGAAAGAATGAAACGGCGATATCTTTTTCTCGCTTTAATTTTACACGCCCACCCATAGACTTAGAATATACTAGCGTATAGACCACCTGACAGTCCGAAAACGCGTGAACAATTTTGATTTGTCATTGTGTGCGTTAGCTAGTGATGATATTTTACTTAAAAGGACTATCGAAAATGATTGTTAAGGAAGCGGTAAAAAGATTATAAAAAATTGTTTAGTGCATGAAGTTGAATAACTTCAAAAATTAACCTAATTTTACCATGATAGTTCTAAAATAATTAAAAAATATTCATATAACATGTTCCTGGGAATAAGCTGAACCTACCTGCCTTTTGTCGGATTTTAATTCAAATGTATAAAATCCCAGGTGACTTTACCGAAAAACCTAAAAAAACTCCCCAATAATCAGATCAGAATGTTGTATTTTCGAGCTATGATCTTTGGAGAAAAATATTTACTGCCGTGGGCAGTTTCCCCGGAATTTATTTTTTAACATATTGTTAATATAAATAGGTAGATACTTAACAAAGTATATACTTATTTATATTTTATATATTTTATAAAATGTTTTGATGGTGAAACAAAAACGGGGACACGGAGTACAACATAATGGCTGCTTTATTTTTCATATAAGTATTACTTGTGATAATTACAAACATTTAATAATTAATAATTTAATAGATTATAGAAGTTTATTTTAACATCGACTTGGTATGAATGTAAATTTAATAATTTAAGGAAGGAAACTTGTAGGAATCAGTTAAATAAGATTGCTCTGTTTAAAGGCCAATATGTTTATGAGGCTTCATCATGCTTCATGTTTATATTCATTCATCTGTCCCTGAAAAGTATAAAGTAATAATAAACTTATTATAATTTTAGCTGTATGAATTTTAAAACATAATGATCTTAACACAGTAAAGTGCACTAAGTGTCTGAGGATACAGATGCATTCTCTATTCTCTCAACTCGGTATGTTAAGAAAATGGTCACTCATTCATGGACTGACCGCGGCAAGTGCAACTTAATTTCGCAGGTCTATTGATCTGCGCAGCTATTACTTAACCACGAGTTCCTCTTCTCTACGAATAACGCTGTGGGGATAAACCACGCTATTTAAGCCCTCGCGACAATTTCGTCGGCCATCAAGCATGAATCGGGCATTGACCGTTGTGAGTATCAAATACTATGGAATTTATACTATCACGTCTCATGCGCGATCGTCTAGTAGCGCTTGAGGAGAATTCCTAAATATCTACACCTAACTACGCTAAAAGTTTTATCGTTATGATTTGGGAATATAATCCGAAGTTCCGAAGTTCCGCTCAACCCCTTGGGGAAAATAGCATGATGCTATGAATATTGTACTAGTGTGACCGTGAGGCTGTGCGGTTGGTTAAGCAAGGCTATACATTTATTTTGGTTGATAAATAGATACTTAGTTGGGTTCATAATGGCTTAAAGAGGATAATCTCAAGATTTTTTTGTCTTTAATGTACTACAGTTTTATAATGTATGAAAATCTGTCTCTATATTTATCTAAAGTTTTGAAAGTTATATTTTGAAGTCTTATTATAACAATATTTTACTTACTGGTACAAATAATGTAGAAATGACTCCTCTTAATAAAATTGTTTTTATTCTACTTTTCTTTTATACTTCTCAAGAAAATGTTTGCTGCAAATTGTTGAGTTCTTCTTGCATTCCAACCAACCCGTCCAATGAACCTTAATCACTTTTTCTAATTATAGAATCCGGAGGAATCTGTTTGAAAACGGCAAAATAAAATTACATTTTAGAACGCAAACCGAGGATTTATTTTCTTGTTGTGTAGGCAAGTCTATCGATTCATTAGAAACATTCAAGATAAATATCTACATTAATTTTAATATAGTTGAGTCAATCCCTAGCGTACATGTAAAATATTTTGTATAAAAATGTATTTACCAAATTCATGCAAATTATCAACAATGTGACTTTTTTCCTTGCAAAATATCAAAATTAACAAAATAATTGAATATATTCTATATTTTAAACAGTATGTAACATAAATTTTTACCAAAAATAAACGCGTCATAACATTGACGACGTCTTGAGAATTTACCTGTGATATGTGAAATTATCAGGATTATTTCTATTATTAACAGCACACTCACTCACGGAACAATTAACCATTTTGGAAAAAAGTTACTTACTAAAAATAACCACTATTATACTTTAAAAAATTACAAAATATCTCGGAGCTATTTCTTGCGTGCCGAATTGTGCCGACCTGTCATTCAAAATCGGTTACAGAGTCATGAGATTTAGTATCCTTTTCTATCTTGCATTTTTGCCATAAGGAATTTTTTTCTCCCTTGCACACTATGTTGGTCTATACGCTAGTATATTCTAAGTCTATGCGCCCACCCCACACATAGATAAAATTATGATTGTGTGCAAGTTTATCGGGCTTCATACAGAGTTGCATCACCCTGGTTATGTATATTTGTATCTATAAAAAAAAAATGGCAATCTGAAACAACGCGAAAGAATGAAAAGGCGATATCTTTTTCTCGCTTTAATTTTACACGCCCACCCCACACATAGATAAAATTATGATTGTGTGCAAGTTTCTCGGGCTTCATACAGAGTTGAATCACCCTGCCTACATATTTATTTATCTATGATAGTCACTGTCGTATCTGTAGCTTGCTACATATTTATTTATCTATGCATCCTGCTGCAGACTATAATAAAAAGGCAAGTTATGGCAACAGCAAATAAACAAAATAAATTACAATAGCAGATCCCTTGCGCTTGCGGTTGTGTTCCTGTTTATTTGTGTTGTAAATTAAGTTTATATTTTGATATAAACTTATTTCTTACATTATTAACGTTGAGTTGAACATCCCGTTCCTCCGTTTTAGTATTTACAGTGAGTGAGAGTTCGTTATCTTTCACCATGAAAGAAAACGAAAGGAAATGTTACAAGTGTGGATGTTCTCCTGCTCATGATCTTAACATCACCTTGCATCGTTTTCCTAAGCCTGGGAGAACAAATAGCTTACGGTACGTTTCAAAATGTTCAAATAGTTTCAAAATGTTTAAGTTTGAAACCACTGAATTAATAAAGTAACAGAAATAAAAATTATTATGGGCTGCATCGGCTAATAAAACCTAACCTAAACGTGTGCAAATAAATCTGAATATTAAAGAGAATTTTTACAGAACAGCATGATCACATAGAAATCATAACATAATAAAGTTGTTAGGGATGTATTGGTACACATAGAAATAACTTGTGGAATAATATTTATATATGTATACAATACAATCACATTGTTTGAAAAGAAACAATCTCTTGTTTTGCACTCTTCTTCCAAGCATGTTTTGAGCACCTCAGTAGTATATTATTATCTAATTGTATTTTTTCAGATGTGAATTATGGGGCGAAGTACTGTTTTCCTCATGACTTGGTGGTCACCAGAATTTCAAAACAAGCTTCATTCTAGGCATATAATGTTGTGCACTAAACATTTTAAGAAATCATCATTCATTGATAATTTTGGAAAGAGGCTAGTCAAATCTGCAGTACCAGATGAGGAATGTGATAAGGTTAGTTAATCTTTCTTTTGTTACTATCTACATTTCTTTCTTTTGTGTGGCTTTTCTCATATTACAGTGAAAAGATTATCTAGTTAACAAATGGTGGTAACAGATTGAGTGGTGATTTATAAGGATATGCAATGTAACCTACCATTACTTCCCAACCATAAAAAAATAAAAGATATAAAGTTTAAAAAAAAATGTTATCAATTATTTAAAAAAGAAACATTATCCATACCAGGATTTTAATTGGACATTGGATAAGGACAAACATCCAGACCCGGCACAATATTTGTAGTCCATACAAATACTTGTTCTGTGCAGCATTCGAACCTGTGACCTTCAGTGCCGTAACTCAATGCTAAGCCACTGCACCGCGGAGCCGTCAATGTTCTTTAAATGACATGATTGTAATTTAGTTACTTACAGAATATATTTACAAATAAAAGAAATTGTTAATATAGTGTTCTAAAAATAGGATGGTGGGGGTAATGGGTTAAAGCAACATTCATTAATAAAAAATAGTTATATTTAATGTGACCAATGCTGAGATACATGATATAAATAATGATTTGATAATCTCCAATTTTCAGATCACATATTGTGATTCAGCATATTGCAGGTCCATCAATAACTGAGCAACCACTGTCTGAAAATATTCAAAACACTATAACTGTTCCGAATGTATTTGAGCCTGTTGCGGGTCCATCAAAATTTATACAACCCTTGTGTGAGAATCTGCATTATAACACTATTCCTCACAAAGCTAGTGCTATTCCTCAAGTAACTGAGAATATCAACCCTGTTGCTGCTGCAAATCCATCCATGAAAAACAAAAAAGATAAAGATATGTTGATAAAAATGAAATATCATCTGAGAAAAATAAACAGGCTTCAAAAAACTGTAAAGCATCTGAAGAATGAAGCATTTCTCAAAGTATTGAGCAAAATTATTCAGTAAATGAAATATTGAAATGTAAAATATCCTCTTTTTGCATTATTTTTGCAAGAAGAATTGCAAAACTATAAGAAACCAAAAGGTCAAGAGGGACATGGACTCAAAATAATAGCACTAAGACTGTATAAAAGGTCACCTAGGCGTTACAAATTATTAAGAAGGATGATTTGCCTGCCAATACTTATAGTATGTGCCATATCGATTGAGAAAACGGACAATGACCTCAGATATGAGCCAGTGTCAAAAGGCGTAACTTACAAAATCTCAATTTAGATGTGATAACAATATTTAAATATTGATATTCCCACTTCTAGGTCAGCACATATGTTTTGTTTTTTGTTTCTAAATAATATTGTCTGTGGTTCCTATAAACATAGTAAAATCTACGTACATCGCGAAAAATGTGTTATATTTTATATTTCAATTTATGGTAAGTAACGCAGCAATTCATTTAATAACAGTTTCATATTAAAAATATTTGAAGCAATATAATCACCATATTGAGCTTTTTGCAAATTCATCCCTTTAAAATAAACAAAACGCGCGTTACGTCAGTTCGTTTTAAAAGAAACGTGACAATGGCAGCCAGAGATGCGGCCAATTTTTGGGCCGGTCCGCCATTTGTTTTCATTCGTGTTCGGATAGCGCTTGCGTGTGTACGTCTCGGTAATTCATAGCATTCATTGCATTGTTTTAGTTGAGTTTTTACTGTTAAATTTGTTATATCGTTAAGTTTTGTTTTGAATCTGTTATATTAGTTTTACTGTGACGGTCGTTACTAAATCGACATGAGTTCAGGAGAATTTGGTGAAGGACCCGTCCTTCAACATCAAGTGGAAAGAGACGTCGCCGACCCATAATAAACGTAGCAGGTACGTACAAATAGGTACAAATGCGACGACGTAGCCTTTCTATTTCTTAAAGCGCTCTTTTTATGTGACCATGTGGTATTTATTTTCTAAAACAATATGTATTTATGTGATGTAGTACTATGGTAGTATATTTTGTCATTTATTTACAGGCCCATCTTCTGGAGCACCTTTAACGTCACCAGTAAAAGAGAAAACCTACCACTTTGTCGGTCGGGGAACAAGAGATTATCATTAATGTATACAAATATGTCAAAACACCTGGCCCAAGACGTATCCTTCAAACGTTAATATGGTAGAAAAGGTTTCGGAGATCTCAGGAGTCAGCAAGAGCACTATATATCGCGTATTAAGCGTGTATAGAGATTCCATAAAATACCAGAAAAGGGAATAATTAATAAAAGAAAAGTCTGTAATTGACAAGTTGGACGATTTTGATAAATCGGCTATAAGAGCGAAAGTGCATCAGTTCTTTCTTGCAGGAGAATTACTGACTTTAGACAAAATTTTGCTCAGTATAAATCAAGATGACCAGTTGCCAAACTTGAGCAAAACTTCCCTGCGACGTGTGTTGCGCCATTTAAAATTCAAATATATAAAGAGAAACAGAAAAAGTGGTTCAATAGATCGCCCAGAGATAGTTCTGTGGCGTACCAGATATTTGAGAGAAATACAAATATTAAGAAACGAGGATCGAACATTTTTACCTTGACGAAACATGGATTAACGCAGGTCATACTATGGAAAGGTATGGGAAGACACCACAATTGAATCTTCTCGTCAATCACGGTTAGAAGGCTACTCTACTGGCGCGAAAGTTTCTTCGGTAAAGGAAAGCGATTAATAGTTGTACACGCTGGCAATGAAAATGGCTTTTTGAGGGATGTGATTGGGTATTTGAATCATCATCTACTGGTGACTACCATGAGAGTATGGACGCCTATTTCGAGGACTGGTTTAGAAAAGTAATAGAAAAACTGCAAAGCGGCGATGTCATAGTTATGGATAACGCTAGTTACCACTCCAGACGTTTAGAAAACCCCAACAATGTCTTGGCGGAAACAAAATATGCAGGAATGGCTAGAATCTAAACAGATCGCATACGTGCCCTCGGACACAAAGACCACTTAATGGAAAAATAAAGGCAGTTAAAGATAACTATCGAAGTTACGTCACCGACGAGATGGCAAAGAAAAGCATCACAGTGGTAAGGTTACCTCCTTATCACTGTGAGCTTAACCCCATTGAACTTGTGGGCAGATGTGAAAGGGTACGTTGCACGAAAAATACAACTTTCAAGTTAAAGATGTTAAAAATTTACTTAAAGATGGTTTAACTCAAATCACGCCAGATAAATGGAAAACTGTGTTCAGCATGTCCTTAAGGTTGAACAAAAAATAAATCAGCATGGATGATAGAATTGACCAAACTGCAGATCGCTTTATAATTAATGTTACAGATAGTTCATCAAGTGAAAGTGATGATTGCAATCAATAAAATAAAGTTCTTATATAATATTAAAAATAAAGTTTTATCTTTTGCATAAATGCGTACTTATTCGGTGTCGTTATCACTGAATCTTTATATGTGTTATAAATTAATGTTTTTGTTGTTAAATGAATAAAATACTTTATAACAATAGATGATTTTTCTTCTACAGCGATCTTTCACATAACTTTTTAATAATAGTTAATAAATATATATTATATCAATCATTATAAAAAATCATTATAAATAAAGAAAGTACTACATATAAAATGCCTATATATTGAAGTTTGTAACTGGTTAAACGACCGAAAGGTCATTGTCCGTTTTCTCAATCGATTTGGCACATACTATAGTTCATTAAAAGCGTTATTAAGCAACTTTCACATGAATGTTGGTATTAATGACCAAATTTTTAATGTTTTGAAAAAAAAACAATAAAGGAACAGACTCCCTCAGAAAATGAGTATATCCTTATGTTTGACGAGATGTCAATAAAAAAGAATTTGTTTTACAACAAAAAGGAGGACATAATTGAGGGTTATCAAGACCATGCATTGTAGGGCAGGTCACCACAAATGGCAACACATGCCCTCGTGTTCATGATTGGCGGAATCCGTATAAAGCTGAAGCAACCAATTGCTTATTATTTCTCTAGCGGATCTGTGACTGCAGATAGGCTGTTAGTTCTTATAAAGGAGGTGAGCATTATGGTCTTTTATTTGCTATTCTGTCAATATTTGTAGTAGTTCTTTTTTACCATATTAATTTACCCTTTTATCATTCCAGGTCCTGCAACATTGTTTTGATGCTGGAATTAATATTTCAGCTACAGTGTGCGATATGGATGGTGTGAATAAGAGAGCTCTAAGTATCTTGGGAGCATCTGTAGAACAGCCATATATTCTGCTAAGTAATGGAGAAGTGGTTACCATTTTTGATACTCCGCATTTGCTCAAATGCTTTAGAAATATGTTTTTTTTAAATATGACATTAAATGTCCAACAAATATAACATCAAATGATCAAATTGGATTTGGTAAGATATTTTGTTTTACTACAATCATAATATTATACATATTTCCAATTTACTGGAAATTTACACAAATGTTTTTACAGGTGTTGCTAAATGGAGCCATATAAAGGAGTTTTATGAAACAGATAACAGCAATCCCAATTTTGTGTTTGCACCTTGCTTAAAACAAGAGCATTTAAATCCAAACACGAAGCAGAAGATGAAGGTGAAGCTAGCTGCACAAGTGTTTAACCAGTTGCTGCAGGAATGTATGCTAAAATTTCACAAGGTAAATTAAATTTATAATTTAAAGTATAATATTTGAACATATGTCCACCTATTAAAATAATTATTAAGTTAAAAAGGAACTAGGCTCTCCCAAATACAAATTATTGTTTATTGTGTGAATAGAATAGAATAAAATAATAGAATAGAATAGAATAGAATAATTTTTTATTCAATATAGATTACATGTGTAATTCTTATTGAAAGTCATTTTTTTACTTTACCGATTTTACCGAAAGTGATATGTGTTTTTTTTTAATTGTATTGTAACATACTTTAAATCCTATTTATTTAATCCTAATAGTAAGATCTTAAAGTATGTGTTGTTTACAGGGGAACTCTCTTCAGAGGTCGTAACTACAGCTAATGTTATTGCAAATATGGACAAGCTGTTTGATTGTGTCAATGCATGCACACCAGACCTAAGAAGGGGGAAACCATTTTCGACAAATATGACTAATAATACACCACATCTCACACATTTCACTTTAATGAAGATTTTTTTTAAAGAAATGACATTTTTGGGATGCAGACGAGCCCCTCCATCCCAAGAAGGTTGGATATGGTCTATCAATGGAATAGAACAAATCTGGAGAAATCTCAGTTCTAAACATAAATCAATAAAAAGTTTGGAAACAAGAAGGCTCCAGCAGGACCCATTAGAAAATATTTTTGGATGCATTCGGGCCAATTGCTGCTGCAATTCAAATCCCACTGCTGGGCAGTTTGTTGCGAGTCTTAAAACGGCTGTCCTTAGCAACTTATCCTTTATTGGGACAGGAAATTGTGAAGAAGACCAAAGTGAAGTTATATTGACAAATTTTAAAACTTTATTGTCTCCACCCACAGACACACACACTGCTTATGCCACAATTTTAACCGATGAGTTAGAAGAAAGTGTAAATTCTACATTTGAATGTAGCTTGGAAGAAAGCAGTGGCGAAATACAAGCATGTGCGTATGTCTGTAGGTTTATCGTAAAAAATAATCACAACAAATGTGAAATTTGTAAAAAAATTATTGTATCTGAGACACAAGAGAGATCACATACTTTTATTGAGTTTAAAGAATATAGTGATCTAAAAAAGTCCCTTAAATACGCCTCTAAAAACCTCATTAACTGTATTGAAAGTAGTGCTACGATGATTTATGATTTTTTAGAGGCATATAAAAAAGCATATAAAAAAAAATTAAAGGGGACAATTGAAGTTTTGTTCAAAAACTCAATAAATTTGGAGTTTCTCGATAAATGTCCAGAACATAAAGATATGAACATAGATTACTTATTTAATAGCGTATTTCACATTTGTATGAAGAGATTTTGTATTTTGAAAAAGCGGCAATTTGCAGAAGAGTACTCTGCATCTGCTCTTAAAAGAAAAATTGATATCCTGCAGAATAAATAGTTGGAACTACTTTTTCTTTATGTACAGTCACAATCACGTCGGTGGTGACATTTTAACGTTAATGCAGACTTCTGTCCTGGGTAGTAATTACAACATGTAACATAATAAATGCACACTGAATTTTTAATGTGGACAATTTTTCAGTTATTCAGCCATGTCAAATGCAGTTAATATGTTAAAGACAACACTATCTCCATAAAAAGAAAGTAGTTAACTTTAACACAATAAAGTTTTGGTTACTGTATTATGCTTTTAACTCAATATTCTAAATAGGGTGTCTTAGGATGTGTTTAACATGTTATATTTTGCATAGATTAAAATTAAATATTTTTTCCTGGAGACTGACACAATAAACATTTGATATTTCCATATCTTTTATTTGTGATTTAGTATCATTGCAAGATGATGTTGTGACCATGATTAAGAAAGGAATGCTTCGGTGGTTTGGTCATGTAGAAAGAATGAATGAGGAAAGAGTGACAAAGCAAATTTATGTGGCAGAGGTGAACGGCAGAGTCGGGAAGGGACGCCCTAGACGAAGGTTTATCGACCAAATTGGCGATATACTGAAAATGGGCCAAATTAAGAGTACCCTTAACCGACGAGCGTGTATGCGTAGGTATATGGATGTGGAGGAGGCGAGAGAGGTGTGTCAGGATCTTGCCAAATGGAAGTCCATAATCTCTGCCTACCCCTCTGGGTGACAGGCGTGAGTGTTTATGTTATGTTATCATTTTGTTGTGTAAGATATATTTATTTGCGTTTGGTCAGTCTCTGGTAAAACTGATTTTAATTTTAGGACCATACTTACACTGCAGCAGGGCTAAGGAAATTACACTTAAGGTAGTGCTAATTAATGACATGAAAAAGTTGACTTAGTATTTGTTAATGCAGTTATAACAATAATATAACGAAAATGATTTCTACAAATGTAATATTATTGGTGGCATCTATAATATAATCAGGTTATTGGAGTTAGACATAATATTGCAAAGCTATTGCCTTGTTTGTAGAATGTGAAGGTAAATAATGTTTTCTTGTTAGAAAAAAAAATGTATATTAGATTGTCTAATCATTTTTATATAAAACCAATATACCTTTACTTTCCATTTTGTTTAAATGTCATGTTACATATGCCGTTTACTTAATAGGTGAAGTGATGAAGTAATTAGCTAAAAACTAATAATCGTTGACACAATCGTTGTTTTAGCGAAGTTACGAGGAATGCTTATTTCTTATACTTCGCTAAAACACGCCTACCTCTTAAAAATAGACTATTCTGCTTTACATAACTGCTTCCGTCACTTACGTCCATCAATGTACCAACGGTTTTTCTATTTACCAATGTGGACAGTATATAATGTAAATAAAAATTATGTATTTCAAAAACCACTTTTTTTCTCATTGATTTGAAAAATAGTTCCTTTTTTATATTAAAATGATTGCTAATCGTTTCAAAAGTGGTTTATGAATGTAAAGTATCATAATTTACAAATAACAACTTTGTGCTTTTGTTTTCGTTTTAATTTAGCAATAATATAATCAGACAAAGTTTTTAATTTTTTTTTATAGCATAGGGTGACAAACGAGCACACAGTCCACCTGATGGTAAGTGGGTACTGTGGCCCATAGACATCTACATTTATCCTCAGTTAAGAATTAAAATGCACATGCGTTGTCACCCCTGAGGACTAAGATGGAATGCCTCTTTTCCAGTAAGAAGGGTCTCCGGTTCTCTACACTCACCATACGAAACACAGTAGCATTGAGCTGCTATTTTACGCTGGTATTCTGTGAGAGCGTGGTCCTACCCCGGTCGAGCCGATCCATTCGTGCTACAACTATAATATAGTTGCAGCGTGGCTCTATCACGTAAATAATTATTTGCCGAACGAAACAACAGATTCAAAAAATAAATATATTTGTCCCAACACTGTATATAAAAGGCACGGTATTAGAAAGAGTTGATAAAGCACGTAATTTAGGAATCATAATTAGCCCCGATCTCAGATTTCAAAAATATATCAATAACATTATTAAGAACTGTTTTAATAGGTTAAAAATCCTGTATAGAATGCGTGAACATTTAAGTATAGAATTACGAAAAAGACTATCGGACACCCTAGTACTATCAAAATTTAATTATGCTGATACGGTTTATGGGCCTTGTTTACTGTCACGTACCGCACACCTTATTCAAAGGGTCCAAAATGCTTGTGTGAGGTTTTGCTTCGATGTACCGCCAAGAGGTCACGTAAGCCCATTTCTTGACGACAATAATATTCTTAAAATGGCTGCCAGACGCAAACTTCACTTAGCTTGTGTACTTTTTGGCGTCATAAAGACAAAAAACCCAAAGTATCTTTTTAGTAAGTTAGACTGGTCTCGCGAGCATAGCAAGTATCTCACCCGCGCTTCATCTTATAATAGGCTCAGTGTTCCGCGACATTCTTCTTCAGCCTTTCGAGGTTGTTATAAGTATGCAGCCTCCCATTGCTGGAATAATTTACCTCCTCCACTGCGTGACCTAAACACATTAGGCACGTTTAGAAAACACTTAAAATATCTCCTAATGAACGAACAGAAGGGCATAGTTAATAAAAAGGAGTATTGTTAAAGAGGTTAGACGTTGGCTACTGATTTTCCATTTACATAATATTTATTATGCTATTACATATTATTATTTATTACAAAAAGCCTATTAAATGTATGTATCTGTATATATATATATATATATATATATATATATATATATATATACATACATAAACACTCACGTCTGTCACCCAGAGGGTAGGCAGAGACTACGGACTTACACTTGGCACGATCCTGGCACACCTCTCGCCTCCTTTACATCCATGTATCTACGCATACACGCTCGTCGGTTAAGGGTACTCCTAATCTGGCCCATTTTCAATATATCGCCAATTTGGTCAATAAACCTTCGTCTAGGGAGTCCCTTTCCGACTCTGCCGTTCACTTCTGCAGCATAAATTTGCTTTGTCACTCTTTCTTCGTTCATTCTTTCTACATGACCAAACCACTGAGGCATTCCTTTCTTAATCCTGGTCACAACGTCATCTTGCAAACCACACTTTTCTCTTATCACACTATTTCTCACCCTGTCATTCAGATTCAGCCCTAGCATACTCCTTAATGACCGCATTTCTACAGCATTTATTCTACTCTCATGCTTCTTCTGCCAGACCCAACTTTCACTACCATACATTAAAGTAGGGACTAACACAGCATTGTGAATTGCCAAACGTGCCTTTTTTGACACATTATGACTCTTCACAATAGCGTGTAGAGCCCCATTCACTCTATTTCCTGCGTATATATATATATATGTATGTGTGTGTGTGTGTGTGTGTGTGTGTGTGTGTGTGTGTGTGTGTGTGTGTGTGCGTGTGCGTGTGCGTGTGCGTGTGCGTGTGCGTGTGCGTGTGCGTGTGCGTGTGTGTGTGTGTGTGTGAAAGAGAAGACTTCAAATTAGTACAATGGAAAAAGAAAGTTTTGCATGGCAGACATCCTTATGACTTAGATCAAGCACATGTAGATTCGGAGGCATCGAATAGGTGGCTTGTATGTGGTTACTTATTCCCTGAAACCGAAGGCTTCATGATAGCAATACAGGATCAAGTCATTAATACGAAAAATTATCAAAAATATATAATTAAAGACCCAACAATATCAGATGATAAATGTCGAAAATGTCACAAACAGCCTGAGACCATTCAGCATATTATAGGAGCTTGCCCATCACTCACGCAGACAGATTACACACACAGACACAACCAGATAGTAAATATAATACACCAAAAATTAGCAATCAAACACAAACTCATCCCAGATTCACATACACCATATTACAAATACACACCAACGGCCGTACTTGAAAATACAAGTTATAAAATGTACTACGACCGTGCTATTCTCACAGACAAAACCATCCATCATAATAGACCGGATATAACACTCCAAGATAAAATAAATAAAACAGTATATATAATTGATATAGCCGTACCTAATACGCATAATTTAATTAAAACTATAACCGAAAAAATAAATAAATACACAGAACTGAAAGAAGAAATAACAAAAATGTGGAAGATGAAAAAAGTTATTATAATACCCATAGTACTTTCTACCACCGGAATAATCCCGAAGCACTTACATCATAGTTTGAAAATGCTAGACATATCACCGAACTCATACATTAATTTACAAAAAGCAGCAATCTTAAATACATGTCGCATCGTTCGAAAATTCATGCAGGACAGTAATGTAGTTTATCCCCTATTACAATGACGGTTACTTGGTTTCAACCCGTAATCGCCATTTATTTACCAGCTTTCAGCTGAGAAAAAAAATTTAAAAATATAAAAATAATAATAATAATAAATAAGTACTTGCCGGAAGCCGTGCTCGAAAATGACCGCGCCAGGCTCTACTGGGACCGGGCCATCATCACAGACAGGACTATTCTTGCGAATAAGCCTGATATTGTGCTGATGGACCGGGCACAGTCAAGGATATTTTTGGTCGACATCACCATTCCGTATGACGAGAACCTCGTGAAAGCCGAAACAGATAAGCGAACAAAATATCTGGACCTGGCTCACGAGGTGACCGACATGTGGGGTGGACTGCCGACCGAAATTATACCTGTAGTCGTCTCTGCGAACGGGTTAATCCCAGTCAGCCTCTCGGGTCATCTGAGGCGACTGGGACTCCGTGACGGACCGCTCCGTGCTCAAATGCAGAAGGCGGTGCTCCTCGACACCGCCCGCATCGTCCGCCGGTTTCTTTCCCTTTCCCCCTAACCCTCGGCCGTTTGGTCTCCCCTGCCGAGGGCTTCCATTTGGTTGGGTTTTTATTTATTTATGTATTATTTGTGTTAGTATATTTAATATATATACATATATATTTATGTATTTTATTTACTATATTTCTTTTATATATTTATTCAGCCCAACCAAATGAGAATACTTTATAAATATCCCATAATAATAATAATAATAAAAACCTGGCAGACCGAGTTCGGTACATCATACGCTCGAAAATATTTGATGATGCCGAACTCGAACGACTACGGCGTGAGGCTATTCCCTCATCGAATGAACCAGCTATAGCTGGGGATGCGGCTCCTAAGGCCATAGACCAGCAGCCATATGTGGAAGCCGCCATGGATCTTCCCGCTTTGGTTGATTCAGGCGATGATGGAATGGTCACCCAAGAACTAGAGCAGATGAGGAGTAAATTGGAGGAGGCGATTGTGGAAACGCGCTGTACGCCTCTCGAAAATCGACCGCGACTCCCACGCATAACCCTAAGCAAGCGGAATCGGGATGTCGTGACGGCCCTGAACCCATTGCTGGCAACCTTTTTGGAAACCAGCCGGGACCTTTGCGATACGGACTCAATACTCTTTGGCGCCGCATTGGCAGTTTGCCGTATTGTTGGTGCCAAACTTCACGTCTGGACGTGCTACTGGGCAAAGTAGCGCTATCCCAGCCTGGCGAAGAAGGATTGAGGACCGTATCGCAAAGGCAAGGGCCGTCATCGGCAGACTGATAAGCTTCAGGTCGGGCAATAATAGGCCGAGAATTGTGCGCACCGTCAGGATGGCGTTTGCTGGGAAAAATATCAGTTTGTCCCAGCCGGATATAACGCAAAAACTGACGGAGCGCATAGACGACCTGAAGCAGAGAATCGCTGCTTGGGGGAAGCGGATTCGGCGATATACCGAGAGGTCGACACGGTTCAACCAGAATCGTCTCTTCCAGAGTGATCAGAAGAGGCTCTATGAATCATTGGAGCGGCCGATGGTACGTGGAACGGGCTCAGCACCAAATCAGGCCGACACTATCGCATTCTGGCGCGGCCTGTGGTCAGAGCCCGTAAACCACAGCGAGGGCCTTGGACGGAAGTTGTGGCGAGTCAGTGTGCGAGTGTTACGCCCATGGACCCCGTCATCATAACGCCGGATGACGTAGCTGAGGCGGTCCGTAGGGCCCCTAACTGGAAAAGTCCGGGACTCGACGGACTGCATCACTACTGGCTGAAGGGGTTCGTGGTGTGTCACGCTGTGCTCGCCGACAGTTTCAAGAGGCTCTCGACCAAAAGTCACTCCGAGCCTCTTCACTACTGGGATCACTCATTTGGTTCCTAAAGACCGGGATTCCACAGACCCGAGCAAATACCGCCCCATAACCTGTCTACCTACCATATACAAGACACTAACATCCGTTTTGAGCGCGAGAATCACTCGTCACCTGAACGCAAATCAGGTGATGTCGCGCTCAAAACGGATGTCGGGGCGGTGGTCGTGGAACCAAGGAACCACTCCTCATTGACGCGGTCATTGGCAAGGTGGTTAAACGTAACCGTCGGAACCTCTCCGCCGCCTGGATAGACTACAAAAAGGCATTCGACTCGGTGCCTCATACATGGCTTAAGAGGGTCCTCGAGCTGTACAAGGTTGACTGTACAGTTCGAGACTTCCTCGGGCAGTGTATGGGGCAGTGGAGTACGATCCTTTGTCATCTAGGCGAGCGGATGACGGCTGCGGAGAACCACATAAGGATAAGAAGGGTATCTTCCAGGGCGATTGTTTGAGTCAATCTGGTTTTGCCTCTCCTGAACCCTCTCAGTACCTTACTGGAGGACTCCGGGAGGGGATTTCAGCTTCGGAAAGGAGGTACAAAAGTGACCCACCTTTTCTATATGGATGATCTCAAATTATTCGCCTCCAGTCGCTCCCATCTTATGGAATTGCTAAACATCACTTGTGATTTTAGTAATTCTATTAGAATGGAGCTGGGGACGGATAAGTGTGCGGTCCTCCATGTTGAAAGGGAAGGGTTGCAAATTCTGAGGCATAGACTTATCTATGCCCATCAACATAAGGACCCTTTCTGAGGCTGAAACATACCGATACCTGGGTATGTCACAGAACATCGGTATCGATGAGGCGGGTATGAAGCAGTCAGTTTGCGATATGTTTTATGCACGCTTGACCAAAGTGCTTAACAGCCTTTTGTCCGGTGTGAATAAGACACACGCATATAACGGTTGGGTCATGCCTGTTCTCATATATACCTTTGGCATACTTAGGTGGACTCAAACTGAACTTAACGCCCTGGATAGAAAAGTCCGCACTACTATGACGTCCCATAGGATGCATCACCCGAGATCGTCGATTATGAGGCTGTACTTGCTGCGGAAACATGGTGGGCGTGGCTTTTTAAGCGCGTTTACCATGCATAATCGCGAAGTGTGCAGCCTCCGTAATTACTTTCTGACGAGATCGGATGATCCATTCTATAGGGACGTCATTTCTTGTGATAAAGGGCTTACCCTCTATCCTGGCCAACGAGCAATGGCAAGACCCGGCAGTACAGACCATTTCCGACCGGAAGAGCGTATGGATGGAGAAGGAGCTCCATGGGAGGTTCTACAAGGCTCTACATGAGCCTTTCGTAGACACAGTTGCTACGCTCCACTGGCTACGTTTTGGTGACTTCTTTGGGGAAACCGAGGGTTTTGTCTGTGCGATACAGGATCAGGTTATTAAGACCAACAACTATCGGAGATACATCCTAAAGGATGGCACCGTCGACATCTGTCGAGCTTGTCGCCATCCCGGTGAGTCACTTAAGCACGTTATCTCCAGTTGTTCGGCGCTTGCTAACTCTGGGTACTTGCACAGGCACAATTTAGTAGCCAGAATTCTACACCAGGAGCTCGTTTGAAATACGGTCTCGTGGACGGAAATTGCCGTATTACAAGTACTTGCCGGAAGCCGTGCTCGAAAATGACCGCGCCAGGCTCTACTGGGACCGGGCCATCATCACAGATAGGACTATTCTTGTGAATAAGCCTGATATTGTGCTGATGGACCGGGCACAGTCAAGGATATTTTGGTCGACATTACCATTCCGTATGACGAGAACCTCGTGAAAGCCGAAACAGATAAGCGAACAAAATATCTGGACCTGGCTCACGAGGTGACCGACATGTGGGGTGGACTGCCGACCGAAATTATACCTGTAGTCGTCTCTGCGAACGGGTTAATCCCAGTCAGCCTCTCGGGTCATCTGAGGCGACTGGGACTCCGTGACGGACCGCTCCAAGCTCAAATGCAGAAGGCGGTGCTCCTCGATACCGCCCGCATCGTCCGCCGGTTTCTCTCCTTTCCCCTAACCTCGGCCGTTTGGTCTCCCCTGCCGAGGGTTTCCATCTGGTTGGGTTTTTATTTATTTATGTATTATTTATTTATTTATGTTAGTATATTAAATATATATTTATGTTTATTTATTATTTCCTTTAAAATATTTATTCAGCCCAACCAGATGAGAATACTAAATAAATACCCCAAAATAATAATAATAAATATTTATTTCAAAACAATGGGTACATTATATTATATTAGTGACCGTAGCGCCCTTTTAAGCTAATGAGCCTGTATCAGGGAGCAACGCTCTTCCATTAATTCAAGTCGTTTTAGAAGAATGTACAGTTTAAAAATAATAAATTTTGAAGTTACATGTTTTTAAAAAGCACGTTTAAAAGATAACAATGAAAATAATTATTCTAATATAGTTCTAATATAAAACTAATTCTACAAGTAACACTACATTTATCAGATTAATTTTCCTTTTTTTTTTAAAACTTTTTTATTTATTTTTTAGCGTGCATAAGTGCGTGTGTGTGTGTGTGTGTGCGCGCGCGTGTGTGTGTGTGTGTGTGTGTGTGTGTGTGTGTGTGTATGTGCAGTATGTATGTGAGTGTGTATGTGTTTTTGTTACTATTTAATTTTAACTAGTAATGCCTCTAGATCATCATAGGTTTTATCTTCCAAGCATAACTGTAAGCACCTCTTACAGTCGCGATATGTTTTAGTATATAAGTTTAGGCTTTTATTAATCATTTTGTAGAGGTAGACCGAACGAGCTTTATATTGTCTTGAAGCAAAAATAGACTTGCATTTGACGGTTTCCAGCTTATGCCTTCCTCCTACAGCATTAGTGGCATCAAATTTCAGGGTTTTGTGTTTACTCAGAATTGTCTGAATAATGTAAAGCTTTCTAATTGAAGGAATTCGGGTAGTTTGATAAAGTTTATCAGTTGACAACATTTGTTTTTTAAAATACATGACCTTTATCAAACTACGTTGTGCACGTTCCGCATCAAGAAAGCGCGTCTTGGCTGCACCTCCCCATACAGGCAAGCAGTAAGCAAGAACAGACTGTACTAGAGATACATATATTTCTCTTAGAAGACACTTTTCCCCAATCCGCGTTTTTAAATCCGTCTTAGGTACCGCATGTCTCAATATCTTAAAAATCCATGTGAGATTCCTTATTCTCTGAGTGACATGTTCAAGCTGAGGATACCAAGAGAGTCTTTGATCCAACCACACTCCCAAATATTTAGCTTCAGTTACTTTTTGTATAGTGGGGCAATGGCAGTTTTGTCTATCTGTTGTGGTACGGCAGTGATGTATTCTCACCGCAAAATCTAATTCTGGCTGAGCGTTGTTATAAATGCTAAAGCATATATAGCAACTTTTGGCCGTATTGAGCGTAAGGAGATTAAATCGCAGCCATTTACCTATTTGCTCAAGACCTTTTTCTGCATTCTTTTTAGCAATTTCCCAGGATTCTCCGGTGAAAACAACAGCAGTGTCATCCGCATAAGAGAATATTTTGGCATTTTTAAGGGTCATGTTACATAAATCATTCAGATAAATTAAGAATAATGTGGGGCCAAGAACACTTCCCTGCGGGACACCAAACGACACATTAGTGCAATCGCTAGTATAATTTTCTAGTTTTACTTTCTGCCTCCTGTTTGCAAGGTAGTCCGAGAGTAATTTTAGCGGAACACCCCTGATACCGATTCTTTCCAACTTGTGTACAAGAATGGGGATAGAGACCGTATCAAACGCTTTCTTCAAATCTAAGAATACTGCTATGCATTTATTATGTTTATCCATTTCCTCTACTACCAAAGAGCTCAATGCAGAGACTGCATCTTCGGTCGACTTTCCCTGTCTGAAACCAAACTGGGAAGAAGACAAGATCTCATATTTTTGTAAGTAGGCGTTTAATCTTACATTTATAAGTCTTTCAAGTATTTTGGATATCGCAGGCAGCACCGATATAGGTCTATAGTTGCTTACGTCACCTCTATCCCCAGTCTTGTAAACCGGAGTAATGATCGACTGCTTCAGGGGAGCTGGGAATACTCCTTTATCAAAGGACAGGTTTGCTAGGTGAGTTATGATAGGAACAATCACTTCTTTTGCATGTTTAAGAAAAGCAGTCGGGATATTATCCCAGCCTGGAGAACTTTCAGATTTTAGGTTCATCAAAATACTATTAACTTCATAATAATCAGTGTGCAGAAGTACGAAGGAGTTCGGATGTGTTGGCAGGTTTTGGATGTAAGAGTTAGAGTCGCTTTCAACATATTCAATCCGTTCTGCAAGCTGTTTGCCAATATTAGAAAAATAGTGATTTACAGAGTTTGCAGAGGCTATCGGATTATCAGTAACATTGAGAAGTTCTCTATTTAAAGTCTTGAGTTTATTAGTGTGAGTAATAGTTTTGATATTTTTCCATAATTGTTTGTTATTTTTGACCGATTTAGCCAACAACTCTCTCTCATAGTCTCTTTTTAACTTTTTAATGAGATTGTTACAATAATTTCTATACCTCCGGTATGTTATTATGATTGTTTCATTGTGAGGCTCATTACGTGCTTTTTTTTGAAGCTTATTACGGTTTCTTATGCAGCGCAAAATACCTGGTGTGATCCAAGGTTTTAGGATACGATTTTTTTTAGAAATAGTTGTGGTTACTGTATGTTCTTTTAGTGAGTTGGTAAGTGTATAAATCAACTGATTAGTTATAAACTCAGGGTCATCGCAATGTAGCAGTATATTTAAATTTTGATTTTTAAGGTGATCTAGAGCTTTGTCAAAGTCAGTGGATTTTTTTGATTTTAGTACAAAAAGCTTAGGTTTGATTTTTGAGAGTAAGAGGAAAGTCGCAAAATGGTCAGTAGTGGTCGTGTGTAATACAAAAATAGATGCCTGTACTTTGAGCTTATTTATATTTAACATAATATGGTCTAAGCAGTTCTGTTCTCTAGTAGGGATAGTGTGGCCGGCCAATATACCGTGCTCAGATAACATATTTAAATAATTTAGTCGATTTTTCTGTTCTTGGGGTAGTTCTATGGGCTTCAGAGCTATGTTAATATTAATGTCACCTGTGATAAAAATATTATTAAGTGACTTTATAGAACTTAAGTGTGAATTCAATGAATTTATAAAACCATCAGCATTTTAATACATTCTAACCATCAACAAATTATGAATGAATGTAAATAGTAAATATTAATAGTAAATTTTGATTCCAAGACAATTTATCTTTCTTATGGATACATCGGAAGACACGTCCAATATAAAAATTGTAGATGATATTAATGCAATTCTGAAAAACTTATTTATTCACGTGTTCCTGTAGCATATTATATATATGCCAATTATCAATCATCTAGGTCCAATAGTCTTTGGGAATTCAAAAAAATTCGTTGACAAACTGACAGAGACACAGAGGCACGGAATAGCATTTAATGATGTTTCTAAATGGAAGACCATGCGAGCGAAGCCGTGCGTAAAAAGCTAGTTATTTTTTATTGAGTAAATTTTGTGGAATCTTGTTTTGGAAACCGCCACCTGGAATACGCTCAAATGTAAGTACAATTTTTTTCGATAACGATGTAAAATCACAAAACGAATATAATATTATATTATTACTGTCCCGTGTGAGAGAACCTTTATTTTTATATACATATTCCCATATGTATATAGTTGGTTAGAAAAATAATATATTAATGCAAACTTTCACAGGGTAAATTTTTTTTTACTATTCTTACCCAGCGCTTAACTACAATCCCACCTGATGGTAAGTGGTTATGTAGCCTAAGATGGTGAAGCGCACTGACTTAACAAAAGTCTATTCACTCTTGCCTAATAGTAGTAGGTAAGTATTATTTGCGACCTATTTGTGTGTGTGTTTGAAGAAAAGCCTATGAGAATACGTGAAGAGGAATAAAGATTGAGTATTCGTAGTAAGCACATTTGGCTTCATTATCATCATCATTACAGTTCTTAACAAGGCCTATATATATAGATATATAGATATAGGCCTTCCCAAGGAATGCCACAAAGCATGATCCTAAGCCACATGCATCTATCTACTTCCTGCATATCTTACCATGTCGTCCCTCCATATAGTGGGAGGCTGCCCTGCACTTCCCTTAACGGTACGAGGTTGCCACTCGAGAACCTTTCTTCCGATTGTTTACCGGTTTTCCATGCTATATGGCCAGCCCATTGCCATTTCACTTTTATAATCCGTTGGGCTTTGTC
Source organism: Parnassius orleans (assembly GCA_029286625.1). Classification (NCBI taxonomy): domain Eukaryota; kingdom Metazoa; phylum Arthropoda; class Insecta; order Lepidoptera; family Papilionidae; genus Parnassius; species Parnassius orleans. Next base: position 3,674,780 of record JAGSMP010000089.1, read on the forward strand.
AGTTTTCTGGTTCTACTGCGGATATACTCATTCCTAACTTTACCACTCAGAGAAACCCCTCTCCAATTTAAAATTTTTATATTTTTCAGATGATTTGTCTAACATTTAAAGAAAACATTGAACCAAGAATGTCTTTATTTAGCACTTAGGGAAGCACCATTTTTATTTTATTTAAATTGTTTGATATCATTTTATAATAGTGTACCTAAATATAAGTTTCTGTATCTAAATTTCCCTCCCAAATAATGTTCTATTAAAGTCATACTCATAAAAACAGCGTTTTATTGTTGAACACTTGGGGTATGGACTGTATGTCAAAAAAAACCAGAGGTGCTCACAAGCATTATACTTGATCTGGTTTATTAGCAAAGAATAAAAATTTTCAGTTCACACTTATCGTAAATGAAATGACATCTTTATATCGCAATCTATATATCTATCAACGCCATCTACACTAGAAAAATCGTACTAATTTAAACAAGTTAACATACCGTCCCCCAAGGACATATTGACCAAATGTCCTTTATTTTACTGCCTACCATGACAAAACAATCACTTATTAATAGTATCTTATTTTCTAACTAACATCATTATATCTTGAAATCGGTCGAGTTAAGATAAGCTTCAATTTGACTCAGTAGCGTTGACATTTCTTCAAAAGTTAAAGTTGACTGTCCCATAACTCTTTTTAAATGATGCTTACACGACTTAATGCCAGCTTCCCAAAGTCCCCCAAAGTTTGGTGTATGAGGTGGAATAAAATGCCAACTGGTACCGTTGTTGGCTAAAGCTTCGGCTATATCCTTGGCGATTCCAGACTGCTCAGATTTAAATAGTTTTTGTAAATCCCTTGAAGCTCCCACAAAATTGGTCCCATTATCACTCCACAGTTCACTGCAATTACCACGTCGAGCGACGAAACGTTTAAAGGCTGCAAGAAACCCTTGAGTGGAGAGATCACTAACAACTTCAAGGTGCACAGCACGAGTAACCATGCATATAAACAAGCAAATATACCCCTTGTACGCATGATGTCCGCGTCCCTTTGAGGTCCTTAGACTGATAGGGCCCGCGTAATCTACTCCACTTCGTTTGAAGGGTCTAGTAGGGGTGACTCTTATGGCAGGTAGTTGACCCATCAGTTGAGTCCTTGTTGCAGCTGCAAATCTAATACACGTTATACACTTACGATAAAAAGCATTGACTAATTGTTTGACTCCTATTATATAATATGAAGACCTTAAAAAATTCAACATTAGTTGTGGGCCTCCGTGAAGTGTTCTATAGTGAGTATCAGCAATTATAAGGTTAGTAAGACTTGAGAACTTTGGTAATATAATAGGATGCTTTTTGTCCCAAAGGATTTCGGCGTTTTCTAACCTTCCCCCGACTCTTAATATACCTTCATCATCCAAAAATAGGGGATTGGTTTTAATGGACCATGGGTAATATATTCTTTTAATTTCAATTAATGAATTTAATTCTTAAAGTTTTTATTTTGACAAATCCTTATGCAAGTATTCAATGCTTCTTTCAGTTCAAGAGCGGTTAAGTATTTTTTTTTATTTCTGTTTGCCTTTATTTTCCTTAATTCTAAAAATCGCCTACAATATGCTACAACTCTAACAAGTTTGGTAAGTGTTGACCAATTCTGCAAAATAAATTCATTTTCTTCGTTTTCATTATTACATTCTGATGATACTGTATTATATACCTGTACTTGCTCTAATGAAGTCGAAATGTTTTTTGGTTTTACAGGTTTCACTTTTGACTGATATAAGAAATCTGGACCACGAAACGATAACTTTGTTCGTTCAAGTTCGGATGGAGAAATACCTCTAGAGGCACAATCAGCTGGATTTTGCTTAGATTGAACATGACCCCATTGCTGTGGCTCTATTATGTTTAAAATTTCGGAAACTTTGTTTGCAATGAAAGTTTTCCATCTGCTCGGGTGACTGTTTATCCACGCTAACACTATTTCAGAGTCAGTCCAAGCAAAGAGGTTAGTTTTATCTATCTTTAGTACTACTGTGATTTCAATTATTAATTTTGCTAGCAAGACTGCGCCACATAATTCTAGTCTCGGAACTGATATTGTTTTGATAGGGGCGACCCTTGTCTTTGCGGTTACTAAATAAACATGTACCCTGTCTTTAGAGTCCACTATTCTGACATACACGACGACTGCATATGCTTGTTTTGACGCGTCACAGAAGCCATGTAAGTCAATTCTTTTATCAGATTTTTTCATTCCCATCCACCTAGGTACAGAACATTCAGTCAACCTGAGTAAGTCGTTTCGGTAAGTCATCCATTCATCTTTTATGCTTGCCGGTACTACGTCATCCCATCCAATTCCTGCAACCCAGAGCTTTTGAATAACTATTTTTGCTAATATCACGCAAGGAGCGACCCAACCCAAGGGATCAAAAAGTCTACAAATATCCGAAATAACTTTTCTTTTTGTTACAGGTTCAGTCAGAGGAAGAAGTTTCACTGCATACTGGAAAGAGTCAACACATCGGTTCCAGGTAAGTCCCAGTGTTTTAATTATTTCGTCTTGTTTAATATTAAATGTTTCACTCCTATCTTTATCCAAGTAATCCTTTTCTATTATTTTTAGCAGATCATCGCTATTGCTTGACCATTTTTGCAACTGAAAACCGCCTTTCGCCAAAAGAGAGTTCATTTCATTGTAAATTTTTAGGCCTGTATCCAGATTTTCACATCCTGTCATGAGATCATCCATGTAATAATCAGTCATGACTCTTTCAGCTGCATGTGGGAATTCGTCACCTTCATTTTGAGCTACTTGTTGCATTGCCTTTACTGCTAACTATGGAGCTGATGCAGTACCAAATGCAACTGTAAGTAACTTGTAATCCTGTATGCTAGAATTAATGTCTTCTCTCCGCAATAATCTTTGGAAGTCTGTGTCTTCATTAGCCACTCTTACTTGCCTATACATCTTTACGACATCCGCAACTAAACAAATGGGATGCCTTCTCCATCGCATCAAGACGTGCCTTAATTCAGATTGAAGAGGAGGTCCTATCAATAAATCGTCATTAAGAGACACTCCATTCTTTCCCTTGCAGGAAGCATCGAATACAACCCGAACTTTTGTGGTGTCCTTATTATTACGAACAACGGCATGATGTGGCAAGTATACAGCAATCTTATTTTTTAATTGGGCTTGATCTACTCTTTCCTTATGTCCAAGTTCGATATATTCATTGATTACGTTTACGTACTCATTTTTTAAATTTATATATTTATTAAATTTCGCCTCTAAAGACTTAAATCTTAGCAGTGCAATATCCCTCGACTGGCCATATTTGCAATCTGGATCGTCGTTCCAAAAAGGTAAACGAACTACGTATCTACCATCTGCATTTCTTATTGTAGTTTGACGAAATAGATCTTCACACCGAGATTCTTCTTTTGTGAGTATCCTTTTATTTTTATTTGGCTCTGCTTCCAATTCCCAAAATTTTCTTAATGCCTCATCTTCATTCATGTGAACATGCAAAATTTTAAGATGCGATGAACTAACATCACTTGATCGGATTGCTCCGGACAGAATCCAACCTAAACTTGTTTTTTGTGCTATAACTGTACCTCCAGGATTCCTTTTTACACCATCTTGTAGTATTTTAGAGTAAATCTCAGCTCCCAATAGCATATCAACTTTATGAGGTGTATGATATTGAGGATCTGCTAGTTGTACATTGTTTATTTCCACCCATTTTAATTCAGTTATTTTTCTTGTAGGAAGAAGAGATGTAATTGACTTCAAGACGTAAGCTTTAACTACAAACTCAACAGTCGGATCATATTTTGATTGAATTTTTATGTAAACAATTGATTTTGATATTAAACTATTATCACCTCAACTCCGGAAATAATTCCTTTGGTGGGTTGTTTTTAAACCTAAATATTGCACTACCCTTTCAGTTACGAAAGAAGCTTGAGAGCCCTGATCTAGTAGCGCTCGAATTGTGAATTCAGCTCCGTTTTAAACACTGCTGTGACCAGAGCTGTAGCTAATAACACTTGGCTAGCGTGCCCTTTCGAAAACAAGCAACCATATCACCTTGTTCTTCAACTGCATCATATGATAGTTCTACATCCGTATCATCATGCGCTTGGACCTCTGTATGATGAACAGACTCATCTGTGTTTTTTGGGTGCAACAAAGAATGATGTCTGCGTTTGCAAATTCTGCATGTTATTGCATTGCGGCAATACCTAGCAGAGTGATTCTGGCCCAAGCAATTAAAACACAAATTATTGTCCTGAACAAACTTACGCCGAGTGTCAACATCTTGTTTCGAAAATTGTTTACAAAAGCCTAATTTATGTTCTTCCTTGCAAAATTGACATGATATAGTAGTATTCATAACATGTAAAGATTTATTTCTATTAAAATTATTTTTAGTTACTTTGTGCATTGAATCAGGTTCTAAAACTCAAAAGCTCTGTATCGACCCGTCAAAATTCTTTAAATTGTGCAAATGTAGGCAACTTATCAGACTCGACATTGCTAGTGACATTTATTTCCCAATCTTTTCTAGTATTAGCATCTAATTTTAGTGTAAGGATATGAATTATAATTATGTCCCATGAACTTATGTCAATGCCCAAGTTTGATAAGGCACCCAAACAATCAGAGGTAGTATCCATCAACCCTTAAGCGCTTCAGATGACTCGGTTTGAATATTCTTTTGGCTAAATAATCTTTTAATATACAATGTGATAAATACTTTTGTTGTTGTACCGTGTTTCAAGCTGAGTCCAACATTTGTCATAATTGCATTCCGATATAGGAATATGCCTCAGCAATTGCTCAGCTTCCCCGGTAAGATAGCTTTTTAAATAATGAAGTTTCTGTACTTTAGCAAGCGAACTATTTTTGTCAATTAAAGAAATAAATAAATCTCTAAATGTCGGCCATTCAGTGTACTTTCCCGAAAAAGTAGGTACAACGATCTTAGGTAATTTAACACCCATATTGCAAATCCCTAACTCACTTGAAATTGACTTGTCAGATTGTTGATGGATATCGCCTTCTAAACTAGATAAAACAGTCTTTAGTTCGCACTTTAAGTCTAAATAAACAGTCTCGGTATTATCGTATACATCATTCCTAACATATGAAGTGGAGTTTAAATCCTTAGAATCATCTTTTATAATAAGAATATGTGTAGATGTAAACTGAGACCACAATTCTTGTATATTCTCCAATCTAGTTTCAACATATTGTTTAGTAATCCTATCTTTGGGCGATTTCTTAAAGTTACTTTTCGCCTTAGACAATCTATTATAAATATCCTCTTGAATCTTAATAAGTGTTTGTAACGACATCTTTGATAAAAGCAAGCAACAACAATTTAGTAAATAACAGAAGTTTAGTTCAGAAAATTTAGTAAATACCCTATATTGGAATAACTTTCTCACAATTGTATGTATGTATTAACTATTTTTACAATCCAAATGAAATAATTCTGAAATTTTTACAAGTGTTTTAACAACTTAAATCTGAGAAAATAAATCGGGCATAGGTTCCCCGTCTTAACCAAAATTCACTTAAAATTAACTAAGTCTACAATTTACATTCGAATTATTTTTCTAAGTTATAAAGTCTTTGTAATCACTGGTACTTTTTCTATGTTTAATTTTTCTTAAAATAAAGTTCAGATTTGGACAAAATAAATGAAATACTTTAAAAGTTGAAATTTAATCTTGCTTGGTATATAAGGCTCACTTTTCCACAATAATGAATTTTAAAATGTACTCACAGTTTTTTGATGATTACCACTCACTTATGCACCGCACTTTCCCTACGGCAATAGGGTCGAAATTGCCGTCTGTATAAACTGCTACACTTCTTGTATGCGCCTGCTTCGGTTTGCTAATGTGTTCCACTATCTCCTTTCCTTCCGCCGTACTCGCGTCTGATTCCTGTGTATATTACTGCCTCACAGTGTAACTAGACTGTGCCAGGTATCACCGGAATACGAGGGTGATAACTTTAAGGTCTAATTTCGTTCCTAAAAGCACCTGTTCAGATATGAACCACGTCCGGTTCGAATGACCATGAACACTTGGGGTATGGACTGTATATCAAAAAAAAAACCATAGGTGCTCACAAGCATTATACTTGATCTGGTTTATTAGCAAAGAATAAAAAATTACAGTTCACACTTATCGTAAATGAAATGACATCTTTATATCGCAATCTATATATCTATCAACGCCATCTACACTAGAAAAATCGTACTAATTTAAACAAGTTAACAATTGTAATACCTAATTATAAAATTCAGTATCACCTAATTAATAAAAATGTGCAACAATAAAATTACATAGGTATTAAAAACTATCGAAATCTAAGTAACGGGAGCATGTTGGTCGTTCCACATCTAAATTATATAAAAATGCATTTTTCAATTTCAATAATAAACATCGCCGCGAAAATTTTTTCTTCTTTGGGCACTTTAAAAATTTATTTATTTAGAAAACAATATTTCCAGTTACTAATGTACAGATATTAACTAAATGAAGTATTTCTTTTCATCAAAATATTAATAATGGAGTATATATTCTTAAAACACTAAAATATATTTGAACGAATTCGCTCGAACACCGAAGCGCGGTCCACCCTCGACGATGTTCGATAACGACAGAGCTCGTGGGGGATTACAGGACGACCGAGCAGGCACGCTCGCGCGAATATATCCAATTTCGGGGAAAAATGATATTTTCTCGAGTAAAACGGAGAATAAAAATAAAACTCTCAATTAAAAATATTAATATTTTTAAGACCTTTTTTTAGTGTAAAACTATTTAAAGAGCTCGTGCCGTTTTGGAGAAATTTTGCAAAATATGACAAAGACAGGTACTCTTTGCGGATTTTTTTTCTAATAAGGGGTTGACAAAAATACAATTTTAATCAATTAAAAACATTCACTAAATCCTCTTCTGTCAACCTTTATTTTTTCTTTACGGATTAAATGAACAGTTATAGTGATTTTTTTTACTTAAATATCCAAGAATTTAGCCATTTAACCCTTTATTAGGGCCTTAATTATGGGATCCCAAGAAGATGGTAGTACCCAGCCATCTTCTCTATTGAAATTAGGATGTTTTTAAATTTCAATCGCCTCGCGAATCATCCTTGGTAGGAATCGTTGTACTTTTGTGAGGATTTGCGGACAGGGATGGAACTCGGTTTGCTCGCTTATTATAAAATATTAAGGCGAGCCATTATCCCCTTAACTATGCTACTTAGAGTAAAAGCTGAAAATTAATATCAGTTATTAATACAAGTTTTATTTGAGCAACTAGATTACTTGCTCAACATTCACCTAATCTTTAATTTTAATTAAGCAAGAGATTATAGTATTGTTATGTAAATAGATTATTTTTGACCTTGTTTAACTTTGATAATGCATTAAACAAGGTCAAATTTAACTGATAATTTGAAAGGAAAAATTTGACCGATAAGTTGAATGATAATGAATGCATCAATGCATCCATTATCATTCAAATATCTATATGTGTATCTCATATATCTATATTTAAAAAAAAAACTGAAGTAACAAATGAACGTACAGTCCACCTGATGACAAATGATTTCTGTAGCCTATAGAAACGAGCAACCAATTTCGAAAAATAAGGCTACAGATGCGTTGTCACCTCTGCGGACTAAGATGGAATGTTTCATTTTATACTGGCTCTCTATTGGCCAAATACTCAAATGCTACTCAATTTTAAGATGTCGTTAAGTCTCGTGGTGTCACAGTCACTTTGGTTTAAAGTGATAGAGACAGCACGAGACTTAACAGCATTTTAAAATTGAGCAGCGTTCGAGTATTTGGGCATATAATCTTCAGACCAGAACACAGCACTGCGTACGTGCTTGGCTGCAGAAGTAGGTAAGAGGATGGTGCCTAACCAGGTGAATTCCTAGATAGAAAAGGGGTCTATATCAAACTACCAATTCTAATGATAGAAAGAGAGATAGCAGATCTAATAACTGCTGGACAGGAAAAGAGACTGCAGTCTTTATTTACTAACTTATTTAAACTACTGTTTATTTCTGGCAGGATCTCCCTAGCTTGCCTATAGTCCACTCGATTTTTCCAAAGCTGAGCGTGTTGATTATTAAAGTTATTACGTACCAGTGAGCGACCGTTACCAAAAGGGATCGGTGTGATCGGTTCCGGCCCTATAACGGCCATAGCCGATCCTCTCCTGGCCAGTTCGTCTGCTGCGTCGTTGCCCCTGGATCCACTGTATCCCTCGATCCATTGCAGAGTAACACTGTTGTGTTTATTCCAGTTAGTTTACTGTCCAAAGGTAAGACCTAAGTATTTTATCTTAGAGGATAACTGGAGTTTTGTGCTGAAAAGACTTGGCAGGTGATAGTTATTCGGCATTCGTTTCTGTGTGAACATTACTAGAACCGTTTTATTTGGGTTAACGGTTAAGTTGTATTCCTTGCATCAACTCTACACTATACGGAGAGCCGCTTGGGTCAGGTCGCACACCATGCTTGCTGTTTTTCCCGAGACCGTATTGTCAGGTCATATGCATAACCAATTGTATAGAATTGATTGGCATTTAATTTGCTGATTAGTTCATTTATGACCATATTCCACAGGAGAGGTGAAAGGACCCCTCCCTGCGGGCAGCCTTTCTTTATTTGGACTGCTTGAGATTCACCAGCAATCTTTATTGTTCGTGAACTGAGCATGTTTACTATCGAGTCAATCAGTGCCGGTTCAACTCTATGTTTACTTAGTGCAACTTTTATGGCAATTGATTGTTATTTTAAGCGATTGTTTATTTTGTGCAATATTTTTTTCTCTTTATCCGAGTTTTTTTTACTCACGCTTGACATTTGCGGCATTGCTAACACTCGTGATAAAACGCCTCCTTTGCGTCCATATATGTACTTACGCATACATGCTCGTCGGTTAAGGGTACTTAACAAAATATACTTTGTATAATAATAATTACATCATCAAATCGTAATGACAAGTGACTAAGAATATGATCCCTTGGAAATACCTCAGGCAACTTCTTCAGTACTTAATTCTACTTCAACTAGATCAATTCAAAGGAAACTTTACTTATTATCACAAAATAAAATATCCAAGAGCCATAATTTTTAGTCGTTCGTTACGCAACAAATGTATACTACATTTGTTGCGTAACGAACTTATTTTTACGAGCGCTTATCTCTATGTTCAGTTATCTCCGTTACATCTCAAGGACAACTAAACTAGACCTCTACCAACACCACGCGCACGCGCACCGCATCCACTCTTTGAGCTACGGCTACGGTATGGCTGTTGACATAGTTAAAACACAAAATAAAATGAAGTAAGCAACTCTACAATTTAACAGGGTCATTAATCACCCAAATAGACACAGATTAGTCATTTGCAATAATCTTGGCTATCAGGCATTCTCGTTAACCACTTGTTACTACAAAATATATTTTTTAAAACAATATTTTAGACAAATTTACTTCCTCACGCATCAAATGTCGATTGGCAGTAGTGGTAAATAATCCGCCCGCGGCGTCCCACGTCGACAGCATACTTCCATTCAAGATCGTTCGGCACAGCACCACGCCTTCATCACACTATTCGAAGATTATATGTGGGCGATAAAGGAACATGATCCCACTCTGATATAGGCGAAAGAGGATCATCCTCATGGGTTTTCTGTCAAGAAGTTATCAACCGGAGTAAGGAAGTTCGCGGTGTTTACCCTCGTGCTGGTCTCTCTCCGGTTATGACGGTTTGCCATACCATCGGACTATAAATAAGAGTGAGGGAATAGAGAGTGCACCTGTGCTTGCGCATACACTTGGGCACTATAATGAACGCCGTGACCGAAATTCCGCCTGGAGGCCATTACTATGTGAGTGAGTGAGTCGGTGACCTGTTCTGAGTGTCACGTCTGTCCAATCATGTAGCTGGGCGAGGCAGAAGCAGTGCTTGACAAATACTTGCTATTGTTATTTTATTAGTGTCCTGAAGAGGGCCACTTGAGTTACAGTAACCGCATGAGCTGCTTCACCGTTTTCCTCTCAATTTTCTCTACTCTGTGCTTATCAGAAACTGAAAGCCCGCGCTGATGAACCGTGCGGCATTCGAAGTGTTGACAAGCTCACGCTCTGAACTGATGCAAATGTCTTTTAGTAGTAAGGGTGACAAACGAGCACACAGTCCACCTGACGGTGAGTGGATGCTGTATAGTCCTACATCTGTCCTCAGTTAAGAATCAAAATGCAGATGCGTTATTACCCTCGAGGGTAGGATGGAATGCCTCGTTACCAGTAAAAATAGGTCTCCGGCTCTCGTCAACCACCATTCGAATACAGCAGCATTATGCTGCTATTACACCATGGTATTCTGTGCCCGCGTGGTCCTACCCCAATCGAGCTGACATATTCGTGCTGCAGTCATTAAAAGGCACGGTGACTACGTAAAAATTGTGCAGCAGGGTTTAGATTTTAGTTTGCATTACAAATACAAGCTGCTACTCTTAGTGACGGCCGCTTGAGCTGTATGGGAAACGCACCGCCACGTCATGCGCCAAACGCAGATCACACGCGTCGGAATGATTGGCCTTGACTTGCACGTTGAAGCCTTCGAGTTTTGCGTTCGAGTTGTATGTGCCACCGCGTCGGTTTTTCAAAGTTATAGAGGCATTGAACTAACTTTGAAATTAAAAGCCGTTGATTTCCTAGGTATACCACAGTAAATAGTTCATGACATAAATACAAGGAAGCATTATTAAATAAAAAAAATGACTCAATAAATAAATAAAAAAACAGACACAGGATGTTCGGTTTAATAAGTTATCTAATAAGATTTTCATAAGTGCTACTGTTTATTTTTGTTCCATATGCTGTGGCTCATTGTCCAAACGGACCTCACTGAGCTTAATCCTGCAGTAATACTTCGGTGCTGATTTTCGGTGATTGTTTTTCAGTTAACTTTCACTCAGCATCTTTTGGATTTGAGTCAACGTTTGGCCCTTTGTCTCAGGCACGTAGAAAATCGTAAAAAAGAATGCTATCGCACACGTCCCAGAGAATATCCAAAAAGTTATATCGCCTCCAAGCTCAGTGACCATATAACCAAAGGCAGTTGTAACTCCGAAGGCACACAGCCACCCACAAAATATGACAAAAGTTGAACCTATATTTCTTACATTCAATTGAAACATTTCTCCGGCAAGGGTTGATGGGATGACACCGAAACCTGAAACAAATATGTTATAATTGTCATACACATTGACCGTGTAGTGGTGGTGTAAGAATATCTACTATCGCATCTGGTCCCGTAAGTGTCGTAAGAGATGACAGATGGAAACAAACCAAGAGATGGGCAACTTCGTAATAACGACTAAAATAAAATACAGCGGTTGAACAACTGACCTGCCAAGCGTAATAACTGTGGCAAATATCCTCCATATGAGGCAATCTATAAGGCTTATTTTCAGCAATAGATTGTTAATAGACTGTAACTGTAACGTTATACACAATTACATTACGCTTTTAACACTGCAGTACTCGCGCCCTAATTTTCTAATATTTTACTCGCGTGGGGTGAATTTTCAGACCATTTACATTGATAGATTTTAGGTAAATATAATACAATATGAAATAAAATGCATTCAAATAGTGAAAAGTATTTATTGTTTATTCTTAATATTATAAAAATAAATGTATTTTAATGAAATGAACAAAAAAAATGTAATTTAAAAAAATGAGGAAAAAGTTATTTATTTTGCCAACTCTCCGAAACATTTTCATTTTTTTTATTTAGTTTTAACAGTTTTTATGTATTTTGATGACAAGATGTACGAATTAGAACTTGATGGTCCGGAGAAATCCATCGATTACATATATTACAGAATTTCGAAGCAGAACGATCACGTGATCGTGGACAATAGGCGCATCGACCACTTTTTCCTGTTCTCTGGACATTCCGATTTGGATTTGGGTCATTGTCACCGCTTTGTGGTTTTAAAAGTATCTGAGCTTTAGTTTTTAGTTCCCGTGGAATATTTGGAACACCAATTCTATAATTTATTGCGGGTTTTACCAATTCAAACGCCACATCCAGCAGAAACATTCTCCGTTCAATGAGTGATTGCTCATTGTTAGCCATCCTATTCATGTGATGAATTACCAAGCTATTTATACCTGCAAGATTTAATAAGTCAAAAAATACAGTAAGAGGCCATCGTCTACTGTTTCTTGAAACATTATATTGATTGCACATCTTATCAATAATGTCTATCCCACATTTGTTTTTGTTATAAAAAGTTACTATTTCTGGCTTCTGTTTAGCTCCTGTGGTTGAATCAATTATGCCATTATGATGCATTGTAGATAGCAAAATCACGGGTTTGTTTCTTTTTGGTATGTATGAAACTAGAGTGCAGTCTTTCTGAAATCCAAAAACAGTACTTTTTTCTTCTCTTTGACGAGATTCTTTGAAAATTGCAGGTATTTCTGGTTTATTAGACTTGAGGTGCCAACCATGGTAGTTTTCCGTTTCAACAGCTCTTGAGCTAGCGGTATACTGGAAAACCAGTTATCCATCGTGATATTACATCCAAGATTGCAGACGGGATCCAATACTGAAGTGTAATATCCAGGACTTTGTTAGAATGTTGAAAGGCCCTTCAGGCTGTGCACCAACATAAATTTCAAAATTATATACGTATGGGGATTTCACATCTACCACCATTATTATTTTGATTCCAAACTTTGCAGGTTTATTGGGCATATACATGATAAAACTACAGCGTCCCCGAAATGCAACAAGCTGTTCGTCAATAGTTAGTCGCTCACTGGGATTATAATTGTTTTTACAATTGGAAATGAACTTTTCTACAACATCACGTATAGCTGCAAGTTTATCTAGTGATTGCCTTTGAGGTCGGCTTGTGACGTCATCAAATCGAACAGTGCGAAGGAGAAATCGAAATCTATTCAACGACATAGTCAAATAGACTAATTCAATTCCTGTGCCTCTAGAATTATCCCAACAGTCTTTCAGGTTCCGTCTTCCCGATCTGTTTACACCTATCACCAGCAATAACCCGATAAAAGCTCGAATTTCCATCATGTTTGTTTGACGAGCATCTCTGTCACGTTTATATTTTGATTGAACAATATTTATGTAAATATTTGTGGATTCAACAATAATCTGCAAAAGTGACTCGTCAAAAAATAGCTCGAAACAAGACAGTGGAGATTGGGCGTTTTTAGCGTTACCTTTAGGTCCACATTGTTGTACTAAAATATTGTGTGATCTAGTTCTTGATGACGGTGGTGGTGTTTTGTTCCAACGAGTGCCATTTCTAGACTGGTAGTAGTTTGAGAAAGTACTCAGAGGAACATTGTCGTCGCTTGAAAAACTATTCTCCACATTTTCTTCCATGTCTTCATCTACCCTCTCTTCTGTGCTCCTTTCTTCCGTCTCTTCTATGCTACTTTCATATTCTTGCTCTGTTTCTGAGTAATGGTTTAGCTCTGTAACACATTCCTCTTCATTATCTTCTGTATCACTCGGCGCAATATCGCTCACAACCTCCACATCTTCCAACCAGCATCGTATTATATTATCCTGACGTTCGTCCATAATGGCGACAAATCTGTAATGAACAACACAAAATTCATAGCAAAATATACAAAAGTCTTATAGAAACTGAAATCATCTCGAATAAAAGAAAAATAAAACCAATACTTACAAGAAACACTTAATAATCGAACGAGAGATTTGTAACGCCGATACTCGCGTGGGGTGAAATTCCGTCCCGAGCACTTTCCCGCCTTTTTTTTGCCACTAGCGCACGCGTCGAGTGCCGGCGCCGTACTGACCTTGAACCTAGTTTACTTGACTAGGATTACACTAAGCGACACAGTCTGTATTCAAATAATTTAAAAAATATGGATGAAAGCATTGGTCTGGGGTGAATATTCACCCCGCGCGAGTACTGCAGTGTTAATAAATAGCGTTACTAGTATTTTTATAAATAAATTGTCCTCCCCTCTTGCAAAGAGTAATACTCGTAGGCGTTCTGTGGTCTTCCCTATTACTAGTTAATTCATATTTATACATCATAGTTAATTCAAATTATATAAGACCTTTATTTAATAAGCAATAAAAAAATCAATTGATTTATTTTCGTTTTACTTTACATTGTTTCAGGGGTTAGTTTTTTGTGCAACTTTACTACTGTTACACATTTATACCTTAACAAATTACTCCTTAAAGAAAGCCACCTCCGAGTGGACCGTCATCATCATCTATGTTCAGCAGTGGACTTTTATAGGCTGCAATGGATGATGAGAAAGTCGGTGTGGTGACGGCGTATGAGAATCTATTGTCCTATTTCATTCCGTGGTGGTTGTTGGAGGTGACTATGGGAAATGCTAGAAGGTTTCCATGGCTTTGTAAAGATTACGGTATTCCCATCTTGTTTACGTCCGACGTAAAATACCCAGATAGGTGACGGTAAGCAGCGTCAAAGATGCGAGAAGTCAGGCACTGCTGGATTGTCAATGCATATAACAACCATGGTAATTATGGCAAACCCTTCCTATAGCGGGAAATTTCCCGTTGAGCAAGGTGTTCAGCTAAGGGATCGGCCAACGTTTCGTGTGGAAGTAACAAGATGTAAAATTAAAAAAATTGTACAACCGACTTAAATATAAATAAAATGAGAACATCATCAATGTATTCGAAGTCAATTAAATACGCATTATTAAGAATAACACAAAAAGTACTAGTCAGATCGTGATGAAATTTATATGGAACTACATGGAAAACACCAGCTTTCAAATAAAAAAAGATCATCAAAATCGGTTCACCTTGAAAAAAGTTCTGAGGTAAAACACATAAAAAAATACAGTCGAATTGAGAACCTCCTTCTTTTTTTGAAGTCCGTTGAAAAAAAAACTTACCCATATTATACGCCAAAAAGTACAAAATGAGGGTTGCCAATGGTAGCCATTGAATTTTTGTAACAAATTCATCATCTAAGCCATCCAAGTAAAAGTAAGCACCTAATAACGCCTGTCAACAAAACATTAAGATTTTAACACCTTAGTACATACTTTGCTTCCTTTAGAACGATCCAAGAAATTATATTTATATAGATCTTCGAACAAATGACCTATTTTAAGTCATATTTAACATACAAATAATACTCACTAAACTTAAGGAGCAAAGTGCAGTTGAAAGTAATAATAAAATTCTTCTAGATTTTTCTATAATCAAAGGTGTGATTAAACTGCCAACTAATTGTGTCACACCTATGATTATTGTCGCTATATCCGGCGCTATGGATGAACTTGCTAATCTAAATATATTTGTGGAAAAAAATACCACCGCCAAAATCCCACTAGCTTGTTGCAACATTTGTAAAGATGCTGTAATAAACAGAGCCCTTCTGTTATCTTTCACTGTGAAAAGATTTTTCCATTCTTGCTTGAAATAATTTGTTTCATTTTCTTTACTTGCCAAAACAACATCCATATCTTGTACTCTACCTAGAGTTTGTAGGACTTCCCTGGCTTTTGCGTTATCACCTAGAACAGACTGTATGATAGTGACATTTTATCTTAATTGTTATTTTTTATATTAAACTAATCGAAGAAAGTTTTGATCAAGCAACAGCAGCTTAATGCTGTTATGTTTCTTATGGTGAGTGTTTCCGGAGACTTTTTTTACTGGAAACGAGGCATTCTGTTGTGACAACGCATCTGCATTTTGATTCTTAATCGAAGATAAATGTAAATGTCTATGGGCCACAGCATCCACTTACCATCAGGTGGACTGTGTGCTCGTTTGTCACACCCATTCTATAAAAAAAACGAGGAATGAGCACAGTCTCACATAATACGTGATGACATTGTTGACTAGTCGAATATGACGAATACTTCTATGTAATCAAATTGCGACCTATCAACTGTGCACTAGACACGTGTTTTTATATTTTTAAAGTTTAAACGGGCCAACAGTCAGTCCACCTGATGGTAAGTGAAAGTAATACATTTTCAACCCTGTAGACAAAGATGAAATGCTTCACAAAAAGTAATTAAACAAACTTTTTATATAACTTAGACCACAATGGATGCGCTTTTGATTATTGCCAATAATAGGTTAGACCTAAGAAGTGTACAGATATTATAGTGACACTCATTCACTTAACTCGATATAACCATCAAAATTGTTGAGAAGAATTGCTCAAACATACCTTCTCCCATGCACGCCCATCTTATTTTATTTTAAATAACGAAAAACAAAAGTCTAAAAACTAACAGCAGTCTTTGCTTTAAACAGGTCAAATAGTCGTTCTTGAGAAAATGGGAAGCATTCGACTTTAGCTACACGAATCCAAAATTATTCAACCTAGAAAATATTTGAAACCACTCACGCCATACGGAAATTAATCGTGTTTAATAGATCTGACATCACTTTACCTCGTAACACATAAAAAATTGGTGATTCTGGAATGAGATATAAACTTAAAAGGAAGCATAAGCTCAGAATCAATCCCATGTAAGCAGTAGCAGCATACGTTATGTAGGGTCCTGTAGAGTAAGTTAATAGAGTACCAGCTGTCATTGCTACTCCCGCACCGCTCAGCAAGATTCCTCTTATTTTTGTTGATCTGAAAATTTACAAAAAATTATCAATAACTTAAATTAAACTTAGTAGTGTTGCGCGCCACTATTAATGTCTTGCATATGGCAACACTAGTTACCACTAGCGCCCTCTAGTATCGAGTAGCAGAACTAGGAGAGTCAAGATTCTTCTAGAAATTTCGGGACCGATATGTACTCGAACATTCTATATGTTTCTACTGTAGAAGGTTCTGGAAAGTATCTAAGGCGCTATATAAGGCCGGTATAGACCGACCACAGAACACAATTACTCTCTACCAAGAGAAGAACGCCAACTTCATACTAAAAGAGGAACACGTGTTTATGAATGTACACGAAAGCGCCTCGGTGGGCGCCCATAAAACTTTAGTAGGAATTTCAAACCTTGTATTATGTAACTTTGAACTTTTTATTTAAAACATATTCGAGTAATTTTGGCTCAAGCCTCACAAACCTATGGGGTAAATTCCCATACATTTGAGGGTTGCACCGAAAGTACTCAATTCTAAGGGGTATGTGGGATAAAATAAAACTAAAATAGGTATAGTTATGTAATTTTTTAAGATATTGTTTTATACACTATATATTATTATTTATGTTTTATTGCTTTTGCAGATAATATTTCCACGCGTAATATTGATTTATAACATATGCTATCGTGAGCTATTCTTCACAGAACATTAACGTAAATTTAAATCATAAAATTCTCATGTTGAAACTTAACTCAGCCCAAATACATGATCTGAAACAGATAAAATTTGAGTTAATATAGTAATAATCCTACAAATAACGATGAATAAATTCAAAATGCTTAAAGACTTACCACAATATTATCAAAAGTTTTTCTTCTTTTATTGTAGGAAACCTGCAGAAAGTGATCGGATGATTTTGTGCTTTTTGTTTGCATAATTTTTTAAATAATAAATTAATTTATAGTCAATATCTCATACAGAGTCAGTATCTCACAAAAAATCTTCACACACACAATCGCGAAGAATTGCCTACAAACGAAAATGAAGTATTCTGAACCGATAATAACTGAATTAAAGCAAAACGCAATAACAAATATTAAAATCTAAATCATTAAATAAATTTGAATCAATTTCAGAAAATATTTTCAATATGAAAGACGTTGACAAACAAATGTCATTTTTTCTTCTTTTAGTTCATGGCTTCTCTTGATAAATTCTGCTAATATTTAATAATTTAATTTTAATCAATTAGTAGGTCAATTAATTGTGCAAACCTCAAAGTAATATGTATATAATTACTGTAAGGTGCAAACAAAAGAAAAATATCATTAAAGAAATTCAGAAAAGCATAGAATTAAAAATTCAGTTTCTTCCGATATAATAGTTATGTATATTTGTATCTAATTTTAAAATGGCAATCTCAAACAACGCGAAAGAATGAAACGGCGATATCTTTTTCTCGCTTTAATTTTACACGCCCACCACACATAGATAAAATTATGACTGTATGCAAGTTTCTCGGGCTTCATACAGAGTTGAATCACCCTGACCACGACCGAGTCAGTATTGAATTGGCGATACCAGCGAAGACTTCGAAGCGATACAACTGCGAACTTAAGCGATCTGTAGTAAAATTGTGTTTTGTTATTGGTGTGGTTTAAAGTTGTAATTAGTGTTGTGTAAATAAAGTGTCAATTTTGGTAATTCACTCGGCAGTTTTTAATTGTCTCGAATCCCAAGCTCGTAACAATTGGTGTTAGAAGTGGGATTCGAGACAATTAAATTCATCTAAAAAATTATTTATCATTCATGACAGTTCGTCCAGAGTTCACTGCTGAACATAAGCCTCCTCTATAGATTGTCTCTTAGGGTAGATTAGTAGGTTTATTGGTGTTTAAAATGTGAAGTTATAAATCTGTGTTTTATCTTGTATATATGTATTTAGTAATAACTAGATGGCGTTCCTATTGTATAAAATCGCGTATTATATTATTATATTGTAAATAGTTTAAGATGTTCAAATAAAGTTGAGTTTGGCTGTAGTGTTGTGTGTTATTTCGCCGCGACAATTGGAAAACGCAGTTATTTCTCATTTTGTGACTTACGAGATGATATGGGATAGTAGGAGTGTACTGATAACAGGTAAAATAGCATATCTGTTACGCCTGTTCCAGTTCCACATTAATAACAGTTCCAAAAACCTGTTACAAAAAGGCAGTCTGATACTATAGTTTTGGTAGGTACTCCTCTTTCTATCTAAGGTGTTGAACCTATGCGAGAAAAGGAAATAGCTTGTGACGAGTAACAGGGTGTCAAAGTAATTTTTTTTATCTTATTCTAACAAAGGTAACTGTCATATGTATGAATAAAGAAAAACTTGTCACTGTCTTTTAGTGGATTTGTTATCTCGTGGAACAGGAGCTGTTCTTTCAATTTGTTTATCACAGTTACAGTCTGCTATTTTAAGATACCTGTTTTTTTATCTGTTACGATAAATACGCTTCACTCCTATGGGATAGTCGATTCTCTTAGGTCGTTACTACACGACATCAACAAAAAGCCAAATCTTACGAAACACCGTAAAACTATAAGTTATATTGTACTTAGGTATTTCTTTAATGAATCTTCATCAGCCCGTCAAAGCCTCGCCTAATGAGCCTCTGTTTTTTGGATTGGTGATCTCAGTATCAGACGTCTCTTACCATAGACGCAGATCCCGTTTTTCAGTATGGGTATTTATACGTCTAACATTTTCTATCGACAGAGGCGGATTAAATGTCGACAGCGCCCTAGGTTAACATCTCATCGGCGCTCCCCTAGCAGCCGTATATTATAGAATAAATTATATCTACTCATTTTGCAAATAAAATATATTATATTTTATATAGTTAAATAGTTGCAAAATAATTAGGGCGCGAGTAACATTAATTATGTGATGAGAGAGTGAGGGTGATGTAAGAGTAATAAAATAGACGATATTTTTTCGTTTAAAAACTTTTTAACCTTGCGCCCCTAGGCACGTGCCTAGTTTGCCTTAAGGATAATCCGACACTATTTATCGACCTCAAAAGAGAGAGAAAAGGATTTTTTTATGTGGGTGGGTCTCACGTTTTTGTTCTGACTCATACCCAAATGGAAATAAACTTCACTCAAATTGTAACGTTTTATTAAACCTAAAAAGGAACTTTGTTTCCATATTAATGTTAGAAATTTTAAAGTTATATCAAAATAGGGAATATGACGTATTTCTCCAATAAGACTAAGGTATGAACTTATTTTGGTTAAAATTTTTTTTGGTGACATCACTAGAAACTATATTCTTGAGCACTTTTTTTATCAATATTTTTATTAGAGTTTTCAAGGGTTCTTCAAGGGAAATGTTTGGCAAATTTTCTTCTATAAACCTGTTAGCTCTAGTGCATGGAATAGGTACGTTTTTCTTGCTCATTATTAGAAATAAGTTTCAGTGGTAACTTTTCTATAAAATCATTTTATGTTGTATTAAATCAAGTAATTGTTTGTTTCTCTTTATAGATCTTTGTAGAGTTTTTTAGAGTATGTTAAGATTTATTTGGGGTGCTTCCATGGCAACAGAAGAGAAGACACGATTATAATTACATAATATACACGTTTATTCACATTCAAGCAAAAATTTTATACCCGCTTTTGAGCTCTACCGCAGTCGGTTAAAGGCAATGTGAACTAAGCTTAATGCTGTCCAGTGTGTTATGTAACACACCATGTAATACAACATTACACACCAGACCGAACACGCGAGAAGATTCTTGTGTTTATATGATTAAAGTAACCTCAAATTCAAAGAAATTTTAGAAAGAAATCCATAATATACGACTTCAACAGGTATTTATTTAGTATCTATGCTTCATATAATGAAAGATAAACACATAACTTAAAAATTCTGTGTTTAATATCCAATATTTTCGATGAATAAAAGGGACACTGCAAATACCTGTAGTTAGACTAAAATGACATGAACATGACATTAAATTGACACTTGACAGCTGTTGTTATAAGGTGTTGCCACCCTACAAAACAAGTTCTAATGTGATTAGCACTAAACTACGAAAGTTACCGTGTAACACATTACTCGTAACGCACTAGAAAATTATGAGGGACACTTGTTTAAATTTGTGATTTTGTAAGAAATTGTAAGATTTTGCGAGAATATCAGACAAAATACCATATACTAATTCCTATTCTAACAATGAAGGTCAAAAGAAATAACAATAAAGGCGTAATTAAAAAAAAAAAATTAAAACATTGTCGACGGACAGCCCTGAGACATTTAACTTTTGTATGGAGTAACAAAAGTTTGAAAGTTTTATAAACTAAAATATTGCGTAAATTGAAGATTTGTGAATTCCATTTGCAACTATCTTTTTTTGATGTCTTCAATTTAATACAACAAATAAAATTCTATAAAAAGAAACTTAAAAAAAAAAACTAAAATTTAGGGATAAACAGATGGGCGCGATTTTTTTCAAAAGGTACTTTTTTTTGAGCCCCACCCATGTATGTTTAGCGATTATACGTTGTTCGATTACAATGAATCTTAGAAAGTAGTAGTCCCATTTATATGTAGTCCTATTTATATTTGTTCAAGATCTGTGAGAAAATCATCAAATTCTTCAATCCACAAAGGCATATGTACGTCATATTATCTGTGAATAATTCTTAATTACATCAACTGATGTTGATGATTATCTTTTTAGTTCTCTGAAGTCAGCTTTTTTTTTTAAAGTTTATTTACACCACCATCTATCGGAGTCATGCCAAGCCATGCGGCGTTTTAGACATTTCAAGAAACACAGAACAAAATGACGTAAATAACGCCACCAAAACATGACAAAATCTAATATGAAGGATCGAATAAAATTTAAGAAAAAAGATCATTAAGCCGCGTATCGATTATGCGCTCCAAGAGGTCGAACATTGGCGCGCGCTCCAGCCGCGCGAAATAGATATCACTTTGGAACGCGCGCTAAATTGTTCGTTAGAACGCCCAAACGTGGAGCGGACCGCTCCATCTGGTGTCGGTTTTTTACCGCGCATCAAATCATCAAAGTAGTTAAGTTTTGGCGCGCGCGCCAGTTGGGAAGGTTGTTTTCGTTGTTCGTGTGTTCGTTGCGTTCCGAGCTATGAATAACCAAAGTTGCCGTAAATTGATAAAATTATATGGTTCAAAAGAACTACTGTGGAATAGCAAAAGTCGTTTTTATCATAAAAAACGCTCAGAGAAGATGCATGGAACTATGAAAGCGGCACCAGTAGTGGAATGTTAAATGATGATAAGGATAGTAACATATCCAGACCCAGAGTAATTATTTATTTTGTAGGTCATACAACCTGTTAATTGCAGGATTCGAACCCACGGCACTACAGCGCCTTGATCAAACGCTCAGGCACTGCGCTACAGAGCCGTCTTAAGTAACCTTATACAATGAGGAAGGTCCATGTCCAGTCCAGATTGTTAAAGGATGATAAGGTTTAAGTTCGATTTGGGTACTAACCCTTATCATTATCTACTACCGTACATTCTCAACAGTTGCATACTTTTGAAAAACCTATTGTTTAACTTTTTTTTTTAATACAGCTAATTTAAGAAGTAAGAAAAATACGTGATACAGTTTGAGAATATTTATTTTTAGGTTTTGTAGAACAACATTTAAAAAATTCGTTTTATGTACGTTTTTTACAAAAATAAAGACTCTATACATTTTGTTATTCTACTCTTTCTTATTCTATTCTATACATTTTTCTACTCTATACATTTTGTGTTCTAGACATTTTGTTACATAACGACTTATTACATTAGTTCTTAAATATAATATCGTGAGCACTAGAACATTGTAAAAGTCGGGTTAATGGCACAATCTTGTATCATCAGCATTTAATATTTATTAGTAAAAGTAATTATTAGTAATATTTATTAAAAAAGCAATTTTCCACATACGCCCCACTGCTGGGCGCAGGCTTTCTCACATATCTAACAGCTTTATGGAGTAGAAAAAACCCGGTGCAATTATACCCTAGATCTAGAGCTATTGGCAGACTTCGCTACCATCTAAATAAATTTTATTGTATGTAGGATATGCTTATAATTTATACTAATTATATAATTTGCTTATACATATATACTATAATTTGTTTTCTATATAGAGAACATAACGCATCTGCAGTCTTCTTTGTTTATAGTGTGTTGCAGGTGTTCATTGACAGCAATAGCCACTTACCATCGAGTGAACTGTAAGTTCGTTAACATAATGATTTCTTATATTTACGCGAACACTACATACACATTGAATAAAATTATTTTTACGGATTTTATCGCGTTTAATTTACTATTTTAATTCCCGACGTAAATCCAAACCCAAGCATACCACTGCAAGACTTCAAGATACTGTAAGCTCATTCTGCGTAGATCGGACCAAAAATTAATATTCAAAAAACTGAAGGTAGCCGGGCTAACTATGACATTGGGACGTCAAACACCTCAGTCCCCCCCGTGACCATGGGTGCTGTAAGCACCCGAAACGTCGGGAATTAAAATAGTAAATTGAACGCGATAAAATCCGTAAAAATAGTTTTATTCAAGGTAAGTTCGTTAGTCAATTTTATAAAAATATGTCAGGATCGTAGATAAGCATTGACATTTTTACTAAGTGGTGGAGTCATGCCGCAGTTATATTATGGTTGTAGCACAAATGGGTTGGCTCGAGCGGGGAAGGACCACGCTCTCACTGAATACCAGCGTAATTTAGCAGCTTAATGCTGCAGTGTTTTGCATGGTGAATGTAGAGAAACGGAGACCCATTTTACTAGAAACGAGGCATACCATCAGTCCTCAGGCGTCACAACGCATCTGCATTTAGATATTTAATCGCAGAGAGATGTAGACGTCTATGGTACACAGCATTCACTTCAGGTGGACAGTGTGCTCGTTTGTCACCCTTATTCTATAAAAAATACAGTCAAATCGTAAAAAGTTAACACCACAATCGCACTCTTCCGAATCTCGAGTCGTATGCTATTCTATTATATATACCATCCACACATTCATCAATTACAGCCTATCACAAGTCCACTGCTAAACATAGGCCTCCCCTATTGATTGCCTTATAGGGGGATTCTCCTCAATTTTTTATTATTTGGAGCTGTTATAAGGAAGATGCTGCTGTCAATAACCTTTCATTAAACATGCAAACTCCCATGTTATGGATAATTAAACATGCAAACTCCCATGTTATGGATAATTGTATACCAGATCTACATATTCTAAGATAAAAGTAATATAGTCTTGTGTGTTCAATTACTTATATTATTCATTTATTTTACGCTTAAATCACAACATGTTTAATACTTGTTTCTTTAATTTATATATTAAAGTGTCACATCTGAGGGTCAGTTCACATCGAAACATGACCCTTTTTAAGATAGCGATACAAAATATTACTTTTACTACACAAAAAGATACATTTTTTATTGAGATAATCCGAAAATGCCCCGCGTTTTACTCAAGGATGCAGTAAGTCATTTTTGTGTCATTATAGAGTTTAAGTATTCGGAATCCTTGTCTCTAACTCTATATGAAGATTAGATCTTTATTTAATTGAGAATAATTATAAATTTCCCATTTAAAATAAATAATACCATAAGTTAGTTCAAAATGCATTTTATACTTTTGGCGCCAAAGAAGTCGACCGTACCACAGAATAAATAATAGACCGTACTTACTGCACTCTTGATAAGTAGAGTAGAATTCCAGTTACAACTTCCTTTTCCTGATAATTAAATTTTAATTAGAAATTATTAAAAAAAAATAGAAAACGTAATTTACTTAAAAATTATCGTAATACAGTTATTAGATACAGCCTACATGTACATCCCACAGCGGGGCTCAGGCTTCCTCGCATTTCTGAAAGGGTTTCATATTCTGAAAGGGGAAGCTATTAGTGCGTCAAACTGCTTCAGGGCATGTTGGCGGACTTCCACATCATCATCACATGGTTTTCATGATGTTTTCATTCACCGCCGAGCAGTTGGTAAATCAGCACGTAAAATAGTAATTAACAATTTCATCGGTGATTTTGTAGGTCACTCGTAATAATACGACCTCTGGTTTTGTTTGTGCCTTGATCAACAGTTTAAATTTTAGTGATTCGTCTTTTATCCTCATTCTTAATTTGTTCCTCAAAAGAATAAATTCTTACAAAACATAATACATAATATTTAGTCATTGTCTTCCTAAAATCTCTTGGATTTCGTTTAAGGTCTTCCCTTTCGTTTCAGGTACAAACTTAATTGTGAACAGAAAGGCGGCAATACATGAAAAGGAGAACATCCAGAACGTGACGTCTCCGCCAAGTACTCTGACCATGGGGCCGAAACCCGTAGCTACTCCGAAACCGATGAGCCAAGCCGTTGTCATAGCAACGGCTGACCCAGTGCTGCGTGCATTACCACGGAACATTTCTCCAACTAATGCACTAGGCATTGTTCCGAAACCTGGAAAGAAAATTTGAAAATGAAAAATCCTGGAAAGAAAATATATGAAAGTATGTTTATTTGAATGTTTGTCCTTCGATCACGCTTGACCATCTCACTTGTTCTGGCAGTATAAAGCGTCTCCCACACACAAGCGACTTGAAGAGGCGGCTAACCGCAAGCCGCAGCTCCAGCCGCTGCAATGACACACCGCGGGCGGAGTGGGCTGGCGGCCTGAAGCGCCATTTGCTGTGGTGTCTGTGCTTCGATCGGACTTAGTCAACAATCAACATGGCAAACCGTCACGAAATCTTATTACTTTTATTATATTCAGTAATATTATCCCATATTTTATTTTAATCCTAATGCTTTTGTAATCACGGTGTGAAATACGGGATAATTTTGCATTATTTCGATATATTTAGCCCCATTTTTCACGCGGTACACGCGGCCTGTTTGTAAAAATTTACAACTGACCGCGCTGCGACCACCGATAGGCACGCTTGCTAACACACACGCGGTGGCGGAGGGGGCCGTGACATGGCCGCACGGGTTTGCACACTCACTTACATTGCGAGCGAATACATCTGGCCGCCACCGCAGCCGCCACCGCAAGCCGCTTGTGTGTGGGAGACGCTTAAAGTATCGCGCTGGCGACTGAGAGAGATCAGTCGGTAACTCTACGAGCCTCACTGGCACTACTATGCCCGTTGGGGTATTCTACTAGTGTAGGCAAGGAAGATCGTGTTGCTGAGAGGCTGCCCTGTGTTACATTGAAATGGGTAGTGTTACTGTTGATTTGCATACTTTGGTGTTATCATGTGTTGACTGCCTTGTTGGTCTAGTGGTTGTAGTAGTGCGACTGCTGATCATGAGGTCCTGGGTTTGAATCCCGTGTCGGGCCAAAAAAATCAGTTATTGAGTTTTTCCGTCAATAAATTCGCAGTAGCTGCCCGGAGTCAGGAAGTTGGCGGTGTCTCACCCCCGTGCCTCGGAAAGCAGGTAAAACCGTTGGTCCTGCGACTGATATCTCTCTAGTCGTGTCGGTTTACCGTCCCATCGGATTATGAGAGTGAGGGAATAGAGAGTGCACCTGTGCTTGGGCACTATAATCCTGTCCTGCGCCGATGGCTAGTCTCCGTTGAGGCTGGCCGCCGTGACCGAAATTCGGTCTGGAGGACATTATTATTATTATGTTATGTAATTGGGTCCATCACGTTCCACTGGTGTGTGTTTGTGACGGGAACACATTACAGTTGGTCGAACGGTATTGTTGCTGATAATGATTAGTTGCGTAAGCAGGTGAGCAAGTTGAGCACTGTATATACATTATTTATACATTATACGAGTATATACACTCTCACACCTTTATTATCCTTAACAATTGGCTTCCAGAATGATTTCTGATAGCAAGGAGGGTTTGGTAACAAACCCTCCTTACTATCAGAAATCATTAGTGTTCTTTTATTTAAAAAAAATTGAGGATAATTTCTAACATCAGAAGTGGGATTAAAGC
The DNA here is from genome assembly GCA_029286625.1 of Parnassius orleans. Classification (NCBI taxonomy): domain Eukaryota; kingdom Metazoa; phylum Arthropoda; class Insecta; order Lepidoptera; family Papilionidae; genus Parnassius; species Parnassius orleans. Next base: position 3,701,487 of record JAGSMP010000089.1, read on the forward strand.
TTTTTTGTAGCTCTACACTCTAATTTCTAAGAATATAGTTTCATGACGGTATTGAATGGCGGATACAAACTCACGAGTTGCGGACCTTACCATTAGGACTAACGGTAGGCTTCATCATAGATTGCCTCATAAGGGAGATATTCGTAATAGTTGCCATGCTTAGCAGGTTAGCTGGCGAGCTTTTTTAGTTGCTTTCGGAAGACGCTGCTGCCCATCTCCTGATTTGTTTTCCCTTGTCGCCTGTTACGACACCCACGGGACGATACGGGTTAGTGGATATTCTTACACCATCACTCCAGCGACACCCAACCAAGGCTTGTCGCATTCATAAAGACCTTTTGTGTACAAAGGAATCAAAATATGTAATTATCACCCTCTAGCTTGCTTATGCTAATTAATAGCAGCAGACCGATTATCTCGTTTCGTAGTAAGATGTAATTATACGTTTTGGAACGTAACGAGCTGCTAAAGAAAAGAAAAACGATTTACCGATTTCGTATGAAAAGAAGTACATGATGAGAGCCATTAATGGCAGCCAGCCGATGTCAGCAACAACTGGATTCTTAACTCGAGACAAGTAGAAGAATGCGCCAAGAATTGACTGAAAAAAAAATTGAGTTAGTTCGCTTCAAAAACTACATTTATTGGGCCGTAGTAGACTTAAAAATCAGTAGGTAGTTAGGTTTCATAGTAACAGAGCAACCTAAATTATCACCATGAGATCAAAAAATATTTATTTTAATTTTATTTTTATATAAGCATAATCAATTCGAATCTCTCACAAAAATGGCAACTGTCAATAAGTGTTGTCAAAATTATATCATACATTCGCATTCGTATTTCTCTGACTAGTATACAGTTATCTGTGTTCGTATTGCAATCTCGATAAGACATAGGTCCATATAAATTATAGCTTTAGCTATTGTAAAGTTGTTATAATATTTTACTGTGGATTAACAGTTAAATATATTTTAATGTGCTGTGTTATTTTAACAAATTGAACCAGAAACAGCTACATGTAGAAACATTTTACATATGTAGATAATTTGTAGTCATTAGGTACATTGCGTCAATATTATGGCTCAGTATAATGAGACTTCTCGACCGGACATGGAGCACGCTCTCATAAAATACGTAATAGTAAAATAGCAGCATAATACTGCTGTATGACGAGATCTTATTTTGTAAAGGTAGCGAAACATCCCATTTTAGTCGTTACTTCTCTTAGGTGACAACGCATCTGCATTTTGATTCCCTGAGCTCTGAGACACTGAGCTCACTTGTCACATTTACAAGCTTTTATAAAAATTAAGAATGTAACAATAAAACATTTTATAAAAATGCGTAGACCTCGATATAGTCATCCATAGGTGTAGGTACCCTGTATAAAAAAAAAAAAACTATCAAAAAACCTTATCTATAAAAAACACGTGTTTAGTCTTGTATATACACTGTACGTAAGGATGGAGTGTTTTATCAAAACAGATATTTCGAATTTAACTAAAAATACAGTCTAAATTGCTAAGACGTTTCATCGTATTTTTGAGACATAATATTGTAAATCTGATCGTAGCGCCTGTAAAAATATTGCTGCAAAATTGGTAATAAATAATAATAAGGATTGAAAAATGAGTACGTCGAGTGGTGGCGTCGTAAGGTAATCTATCATCCCATTTCATCCTGTGAGTTTCGTAAAAAACGACTATCTGAAAACGACAGGAAAATCTTATGGCTTTCGTTAGATAGCGTTATACTATCCCGTTGGAGCTTAAGGTGGAATACCTTGACCGGTAACAGGCGTTAGCGCCAAATGTGCAAGGCGACTGCTACTGTGATCGCCGAACAACCTGGAAAGCATAACAACTAAGGAAAATCCTCCTTACAACGGGAGAGGTCCATATCCAGATGTGGACTTTTACGGAATGATGAAGGAAAATAAGAAGATTTTTTTTTATAGAATTTGGGTGACAAACGAGCACACAGTCCACCTGACGATAAGTGGTTGCCTTGGCTAGGTTTCCCAACCCTCCCGGATTTTTCGGGAGACTCCGGTAATAATGGTTAATCTCCGACCTATCCCGGTGTGCAATAATTTCTCCGGTTTTTCTAAAAATTTAACGCATCCTTCGCTCGCACGTGACACGTGTCGCTAGTCGCTACTCACTCGCTTTGCGGTCACACACAACATCGCGTGCCGCTGCCGGTGTAAATCTGTTCGTCTCGTCAAGTAAAGTAAACATACATTTAAAAATTAATAAATTATTGAGATTTTCTTTCGCCCCCCTCCCCCCCTACTCAATTTCATAAAATTCTCCCGGGTTGGTCCTTTCGAGAGTTGGTAACCCTAGCTGTGGCCCATAGACATCTACATTTATCCTCAATTAACAATCAAAGTGCAAATGCGTTAAATACTATATAATTATGCTACTTTATACTATAAAACAAAAAAGAATAAATAAATTAATGTATACACATAAATAAAGATCCCTTGTAAGACCCTTTTCCCTGCTAACGAGTCATTTCATCTAAGTCCTCGGAGATGCCAAATCATCTGCATTTATTTTTAATTTTTCCTACTATTTTATTTCATTCTTACTTGTCTTATTTGGTAGTAGGTACACGTTTTCTGCCGAGTCATCAATTATTCATTATGTATTTAATATTTTACTTTTAATTTGAATTGATTTTTTGATTTATAGTTTTGAATTTTTTTTTTCTGTGCGAGCAGCTATGCAGGTCTAGAAAGACCAGTATCACTGCGACCAATAAGATCTATTGTGATCAGTGGGGAAGCTAGGGCTCCAAACTAGGGCAAGCCCAAGATATGGTTTTGTTGTTTTTAGCAGTTTTATAAAAATTTACCTTTTCTCTTTTTCGATTTAGCTTTTCCTCGCCGATTAGCACTTTAACACACTTCAATTTATCACAAGGAACACTATTATCCTCCATTTTCACTAAAATCTATAAAAAAGCATAAATTTTCAACTTGCAATATTTATTCGCTCAAGTAAAACACACAAAGTAAGCATTGAAAGTTGAAAGTGAACTTGCAAAGGTATCGCCCGCGCTTGACTAATGACTAACTTCACACTAAAAGCCGGGCTTTTTGCTACGAACAAATTGCTATATAAACAATCGGAGTTATATTTCATTATAGAACATTTTACCACAGGTTAGAAAGGGAGCGATCGTCTTCTCGAAAGCCCGGTAAAAGCCCACGCGTGCGAGAGAGACGACTAATTTTTATGACAACCTAATCGCGCAGTTTTGCCGCGTGTTGACGTTATAAGGCCTGTGTATATACAGTAATCTATGGCCTGTGTAGAACAGGTCAGCGACAGCGACAGAGAAGCGCGCGGGAAATTTGCAATAGTTTGAAACAGTTTACGAGGTATTTTATTAGTTGATATTATTGATTAAGCAGTTTGTTAGGAAAAGCCCGGCTTCTCGGCTTCTCGGCTTCTATGGAGGCTTCGCTACCGATTGTGATCGCTGCTATGGCTATAATATATATCTTCAATGAATTGAAGAAGTTGCTTAGCTGTGAGCAATTTCACTTCTTCTGGGCTAAGTACATAGTTTCTCAGATGAGTGTTACGTTTGCGCATTAAGGGTCCGCAATCAGGTGTTAGCGTCAAATGTGCCAGGTGCAGATTGTCTATCCGCCTGACAAGCATGACGTCTAAGGTAAATCCTCCGTACAATGGGAGAGGTGACCAGCAGTGGACTTTTACGTGATGATGTAGGAAATAAGTGGAATATGCTATTATAATGTAAAATAAAATTAATTTATACATATAAATAAAGATCCCTTGTGAAACCCGTTTTAACTTAGAGTATAAGCACTTATGTATACTCTAAGCTTTTCACTGATAACGAGACATTTGATGTAAGTCGAGGACTAACATCTAACATCTATTTTTGAAGTTATACTTCTTTTGGGGGCATTTGGGAAAAATGATGAGAGTGAATTTTTACGATGCGCGCGCACACCGATACCTAAAAACGACACCATGAAATTGTTACGATGCGCGCGCACACTGACACCTAAAAGCGACAACGTCAGCGGGTAATTGTCTCTCAAGTTTTTGTTTTGTTACGCTAAAGAAGTATAACTTCCTACGTGCGTACATAAGTACACACTTAAATTTATTCTTCCTCGGAATGCGCCTGGGTGGGTACCGCCCTATTATCTATTTCTGTGGCTAAATAGCAGTGCCTTTATTGCCGTGCTTGAACCGAAGGGTATAGAGATCCAGTATAGTTACAGGCTGTGAGGAATTCCATCTTAGTCCTCAAAGGTGACAACGCATCTGTAGACTTTTTCATTTGAAGTTGATTGCGTGTGTTCATGGGCTGCAAAAACTAAATTAAATTTAAATAAATTTTTAATTCCAAATTATATGTGGTTTAATTACCTCCAACTTACTCGCGCATAGGTAAAGCGAGTTATTTGACAATACCCTTACGGCCCGCCGTGTATATATATATATATATATATGCATAATAACTATACTTCAGATTATTATATAATTACGAGAACTCACTAGACTCATAGCGCAGCACGCTGTTGACACGAGAAGCAATATCCTGCGCCCAGCCCTCTCCACGACCGCCGGCGCAATCAAACTGGCAACCAGCCGCGTGGCGCCAATTATTATTGTCGCTAAATCCGGCCTGGTAAAAGATGTTATAAATTTTTTTGTTTATTGATTTATTTTTATATTGCATTACTATAATTACATAATATTATACCATCCATACCCTTCATTCTTTATTGAATTGACTACTACCAGCAATTTTTCCGTACCGATACGACTCAGGGTTCTTCAAGAAAAGCGCCTACTCTTTTTTTAAATGCGAGAAAGCATCTACAATTCCCTTGGTGTTGCAGTTGTTCATGGGCGGCGGTAGTCACTTACCATCAGGTATCAGGTATCTTATATAAAAAAGACCACTATCCGGTAACTAGCTAGTTGCAAACATTTTATCATAGAAAAAATATAAAATTAATCTCTGAATTCACCATGGTGCGAAACTAGGGTGTGGTATTTTTAGGCCGCTATCACACGGCTAGGAGCCGAGTCTGTTCTTTCGGCTTTGTTTATTTTTATTTTATGTAAATAAATAAATTTAATGTAATTATTATTATTTAATAATGAACTTTTAACCTCTGTATATAAACATCTATATATAGGGCTTAAAATTCACCATCATACATGGCGATTAAACTCACGATACCATCCATAACATCTGGATGATTGGCAGTCCACCACTGTGCGATTTACTAGAAGTTTTCTTCCTCGTACAAATTCCTGACTACCACCAACGATTTTTCCGGAGCAATACGCCTTAGGGACCTTCAAGAAAAGAGCCTACTCTTTTTTTTAAAAGGCCGGCAACGCATCTGCAATCGCCCTGGTGTTACAGTTTTTCGGCGGCGGTAGTCACTTATATCAGGCGAGGCCCATGCTCGTTTATCCCCTATAATATTTAAAAAAACTAGCTAATTGCAAATATGACATAAAATTAATTCAAACCTTATAGAGGATCCCGCCATCTGGAAGATAGTCGTAGCGAAAAACAAAACCGCAGCCACCCCACTAAGCTGTTGCAACGTGCAAAGACTCAGTGTGATGAAAAGAGACCATCTATTGGCTTTCACTGTGAAGATTTTGATCCAGGCCTTCCAGCTGTGACCTTCGTTAGGGTTCGTCCCACGGACTGACTCAAACACATTGTCTAAGTCATCAAGACGTCCAAGAAACCGTAGAGTTTCCTTTGCTTCCGTCTGCTTACCTAAAACAACGAAATTGTTCTTATTTAACCATGGTAGCGCTCACTGTAAATTTCACATTACGCGGTTTCGATCACTGCAGGCACCAATGATGTTGTTAATTTCAATTTTAAGTGCTGATTTACCACGTGCTCGGCGGTTAAAGTACACATCGTGAAGAAGGCTTCATGTCTGTGAAATTAAAAAAATATATTTTCAAGACATATGAAGTCCGCCAACACGCACCTCTGAGGACTAAGATGGAAACCGAGATATCTCAAACAGAATTTTTGTGCTTGAAGAACTTTGCTGTGCTTAAATGGGTTTCTTTACAGCATTAGCAACACCGCTGTTAGAAGCTATGCCAAGACTTGCTGGTGGACAATCAACAGGAAACTTTTCAGTGAGAGTATTAATCTCGTCTTCAGTGGAGATCTTTGCCCATTCGTTATTGGGGAGTTTTTACAGCTTGTAATCATAGTGGCTCTCTGTACACTTCAGACCGGAACACAGCAGTGCAAGGACTGCTTTTTAGCGGCAGAAATAGGTAAGACATAAGGAGACCAACCCAGACGAACTCCGAGGCAGGAATAAAGTTGAACCACCTAGATTATAACAAAATAAAACATCTTTTTATAGATGATAGCAATTGATTATAAGTAGAAGATTAATTATTAAACGAAGGAAATCCCTAAAATCATTCAATGACTAACAAAATGCCAGCCATGTTGAATACAATTATGTTTATAAATATACATAAGCTTACACTCAACCGTGATAAAGTCAACGGCCTTCTTTATTTTCTACCGACTTCAATAAGGAGTAGGTACTCAATTCGACTGTACGTTTTATTTTAATTTTATTTTATGTGTGTTACCTCATAACTTTGTCCTACGTGAACCGATTTCGATGATTCTTTTTTTATTTGAAAGCTGGTGCTTCTCATGTGGTCCCATATAAATAAAGTCAAGGTCTGATTAATAGTTTTTGAGTTATCTTTAATAATATATATTGAAGCCGGTAAATTTTTTTTTAATATTATATTTTAGTTGATTGCGGGTGTAAAAGATTAAACATCAGATAGACTGCAAGCTCAGTCTGTCGTATTGTGACGGCGTAAGAGAATCCACTACCACATATCATCGTGTCGGTGTCGTAAGCGGCAACAGAGGGGAAACTAATACAGAAGATTGGCAACAGCACATTCCTGATAACAGTTCCTAATAATAATAAAAAACCCGCCTGCCAAACGAGGCAACAATGACAAATATCCCCCCTTTGAGACAATCTATGTAGGAGGCCCGTGTTCAGGAGTGGACTTTTTAATAGGTTGTGTAATCAGTGAACTTGCATAAATTGGAAGTAATGAGTAAAATGAATGATAAAAATGTATACAATGATGCTCTGTAACTGTCAACTAATAACAGAAAAAAACATGATTATTTAAAAATGGAATTCAAAATCATTATGAAAGTATTAGAAGAAAATAGCTCTTACCTTTTATAGCGTAATAAACTGGTGACTCAGGTATGAACAGTATACCTCCAACGTGTACTAAATTAATTGCAAGGGCAAAATAACCAGTTGCCGCATATGATACGAACGGGCCAATGCTGTACGCTGCTAAGGTACCGAAAATACCCACAATGGATGTGGACGTTAGTAAAATGCCTCGTATATTTGTTGATCTGAAAAAAAAAAACAATTAAAACTTTCATTAAACAAATTGTGTTTGAGGATGTTGTTCCTGTCCATGATTCAGTATTGTGGCGGGGTACTGCTAAATTCACTGATGAAAGACCAGATCACAGATCACAGCTCATAGAATAGCGTAAAATAGCAGCTCAACGCTGCTTTATTTCGTATGTTGAGTGTAAAGAACCGGAGACCCTTTTTACTGGTAAGTTTGTTAACTGGTTTAGTTTAAATTTTTGCCTTGACAGGCAGTTATTGCAATAATTTATCATGTTAAATGTGAATTGTTACTGCAAATAAACTGAGAGTGCCAGATCTAAACGCCACTCAAGTAACAAACATTACGAGTATCAAAATCTGTGGTACACCGAGTTATCAAGATATATCAACAGACCGGACAGTATACGAGACTCGCAGGACAGGGACAAAACTGAAAAACTGTGGCCAGAAAAGACCGGTTCATCGTTACCAGTGTGCTTAGAAACAAAACCTTAACTTCTTGTGAGGTAAGAACGAAGCTACTGAAGTTCGAGGGGTAACAATAAGCACAAAAACTCTGAGAAAAAGAATAAATTCAAACTTGCCTGCCACAGGCCCCCTTCTTGCCACATTCCATCGAGTAGCTCGAGTTAATTTTGCTCGCAATCACGTAAATTGGAATGACGAAGCTTGGAGTCAAGTTATATTCACAGAGTCCAAATTTCGCCAGAAGCCAGACGATGGAAGGATTAAAGTGTGCAGATGCCCGGGAGCTCAAAGCAACATCAATGGAAAAGAGGTCAGTTAGGTATGGGGAGATTTTTGTATGGGGACAGGTAGGGAATTTGGCGTCATTAAGAATGAGTCACTAACAGCGGCACGATAATATGTAACTGCGATTTCAGAAAAAAGTGTAGTGCCATTTTCTCGATAGAGAAATACGTGGGTGGTCTGAAAAGTTTCCGACCTAACAAAGATACAAGACATTATTTCTTAAAATTTATTTTTATTTTTCTACATAGTCTCCTTGTAACTCTACACACTTCTCCCAGCGATGCTCCCATCTCTAACCCGTCCAAATAGTACTCGGCGTTTTTCTCTGCAAAATGATTGTTCACAAAGGTGATTGCCTCCTCATTTGACGAAAATCTCTGTCCTCCGAGCGCAATTTTTAGATGAGGGAACAAAAAGAAGTCGCTTGAGGCTAGACCTGGTGAGTAAGGCGGATGATCAAGCAGTTCAAACCGTAATTCGTGGATTTTCGCCATGACAACCGCTGAGGTGTGAGACGGCGCGTTGTCATGGTGAATCAAGATTTTCTTTTTCTGCAAATGTGGCCGTTTTTCCGCAATTTCTGCCTTTAGTTTGTCAAGTAATGATGCGTAGTATACTCCTGTAATGATTTTTCGATTAAAATAACTCCATGACTATCCTAAAAAATAGTCGCCATCACTTTCCCAGCCGAAAAATCAGTTTTTATTTTTTTTGCAGCCGGTTCCCCCTTTGCAGTCCACTGTTTTGACTGTATTTTTTTTTCGGGCGTATAATGGTGTATCCATGTTTCATCTACAGTAATTAATCGGCGCCAAAACTCGGATTTATTGTGCCTCAACTACGCCAACAGAGCGTTGGAAATATTCATTCGAACTAGTTTTTGGTCTAACGTGAGCAAACGCGGCACCCAATGCGCTGACAGCTTTCTCATGCCTAAATCTTGATTTGATATGTGCTAAACACGTTCTTTGGACATTCTCATAGCCTCTGCTATCTCTCTCACTTTAATTCGCGGTCGTCTAGCACCATTTGGTGAACTTTAGCGATGTTATCGTCAGTAGTTGCAGTTTTTGGACGTCCCGAACGTTCATCGTCTCCCCTAAGCTCTCACGGCCACGTTTAATTCAGCTGCCCAAAATTTCACTGTGGTAAATGATGGTGCAGAGTCCGCATACACAGATTCCAATTCATGTTTGACTTGCGTAGGCGTATTGGCTTTCATAAGGCTTTCAAAAACAAAAAAATAATGACAGTTCGATACTCAATTTTTTCTATTTTCACAAAAACACTCACAACGACTCACTCAAACGACTCTCAAATAACAATGAAATTTTGGTGCGTAACTGTCAAAATTTGCATAACTACATTCACTAGCTTTTATTGACGATTGCTGCCATGTTCACGTTGAGGTCGGAAACTTTTCAGACCACCATGGTAGATTTGTTTTTATGCATGATAATGCACGCTAATACTACACGCTATAAAAATAGAAAGAGGAGTCAAGCAAGGTGATCCTTTGTCGCCGAAACTTTTCATTGCTGTGTTAGAAAATATATTTAAAAATTTAAATTGGACAAAATATGGCATTAATATCAATGGGCGTCGTTTAAATCATCTTAGGTTTGCAGATGACATAGTCATATTTGCTGAAACAGCTAAGCAACTTAATGATATGCTATACTCACTAGACCAAGAAAGTTCAAAAGTAAGTTTAGAAATGAATGTAAGCAAGACTAAGATAATGACCAACAGTCTCAATGTACCCATCAACATAAAAGGAAATAATATAGAATACGTAAAAAACTACATTTACTTGGGGAAACAAATATTCTTCATGAAATCTAACAACGAAGATGAAGTAGAAAGAAGAAAAAACATTGCATGGAGAAAGTTTTGGTCACTAAAAGAAATTATAAAAGGAAAATACAGTATGAAAATAAAGAGTACTGTAATGGACACCTGCCTCTTGCCTAGTCTACTATACGGCTGCCAAACGTGGACATATACAAACAAAGTGACACAGAAAATAAATACAACACAGAAAGCAATGGAAAGGAGCATCTTAAATATAAATAGAATACATAAAGTCAAAAACAATATAATAAGACAAAGAACAAAAATAACAGATGCACTCACGCATGCTCTAGCGTTAAAGTGGAAATGGGCAGGACACGTCTCACGATACCCAGATAATAGGTGGACAATACAAACCACACGATGGAAGGGACCGGTATCTGGCAAAAGGAAAGTTGGAAGACCACACAAACGGTGGGCTGATGACATAATACAGTATGCAGGAAAAGACTGGATGAGTAAAAGTAAAAATAAAGAATTGTGGAAGCAGATGGAGGAGGCCTTTACTCAAAATGAGATCCATATCTCTGAAAATATACATAGTTAACCGTACAAACAATTACTAATATAAAATATAAAAATAAGCTAATAATACTAACAATAAGTACTAAGCAACATTGGAATGTAAAATGTAGAAATGTAGGGATAAGGAATAAAGAGGCTTTATTATTATTATTTTGGGGTATTTATATAGTATTCTCATCTGGTTGGGCTGAATAAATATTTTAAAGGAAATAATAAATAAACATAAATATATATTTAATATACTAACATAAATAAATAAATAATACATAAATAAATAAAAACCCAACCAGATGGAAACCCTCGGCAGGGGAGACCAAACGGCCGAGGTTAGGGGAAAGGAGAGAAACCGGCGGACGATGCGGGCGGTATCGAGGAGCACTGCCTTCTGCATTTGAGCTTGGAGCGGTCCGTCACGGAGTCCCAGTCGCCTCAGATGACCCGAGAGGCTGACTGGGATTAACCCGTTCGCAGAGACGACTACAGGTATAATTTCGGTCGGCAGTCCACCCCACATGTCGGTCACCTCGTGAGCCAGGTCCAGATATTTTGTTCTTATTATTATAATAATTATTATATTATTATTATTATTATAATGCACACTTACTTACTACAGCCGTAGTTGTAGAATACCTTCGAGTCGTTGAAATCAATGTTATGGAGTGGCCAGCACGCCCTATAGAGCATGTATGGGATAAGCTTGAAAGACATATTAAGAAAAGAAATCCTGCCCCCGCTAATTTGAGAGATCTTAAGCATTACAGTAGGAATAAAGCGTAATCTATCAAGATTTTATTGATGTCTTCTTGGCATACTCCTAGTATACCTCTTGGTATACCTGATATATATATATATATATATATATATATATATATATATATATATATATATATATATATATATATATATATATATATCAGCTTAATGCTGCTGTGTTTTGTATGGTGAGTGTAGAGAACCGGAGATCTTTTTACTGCAAAAGAGGCATTCCATCATAGTCCTCACGGCTGACAACGCATCTGCATTTTGATTCGCAAACGAGGATAGATATAGATGTCTATGGGCCACAACAACCACTTGCCATCAGGTGGACTGTGTGCCCGCTTGTCACCCTTATTTTATATAAAAAAAAGGTATAACTAAAAAGTGTAAACTGCTATGTAAGGCACAAAACAAAGAACTCAAGGCAGTCCAGTGGTCAGGCTTGTAGGAGTACCGTTAACTATAGACACCAAATTTAAATACGTGGGGTCACCGAAGACCAGCCCAAAGACCTAGATATTAAACGAGAGCGTATAGCGTATCTATCACTGCCAGTGAAGTGCAACATGCTAGCTCCCAGGTTTGCAGGGTGTAAAAAAGTAGTCAAGAGAATCCTTCTGTGGCATACTATGTGTCGTTTTACAAATATACCAGACAAAATAACGTTATTTAACGTTACCTTTGTTACGGTAATGATTAAGGGAATGTTATCAGTTCATAGCAATTAAAAAATACCGTTACCAAGGTGATGTATCCTTCAAAAGCACGTAATCGCCGTGCAGGCATAACGAATAAATTATTAGTTACAATGTCAAATACCAACGCCTACATAACGTTAACGGTTAACGTTAAATTTATTGATAAAATTACGTGAAATATTACTAAGATTCACTGTTAAACTAATTAACACCGTTAAATTAATTAATATCAGCCCTTCACAAGCCCACTGCTGAACCTAGACCTCCCCAAAGGAATGCCACACAACATGGTCCTGATCTACCTGCATCCATCGACTTCCTGCATGTCGTTCATGTCCTCTGTATTTAATATGTTAAATAAATTATTTTTGTATTTTTGTCTTTACAAACATAATATTCTAAGTCTTATTTCTGACAAATTATGGATAAAGCCTGATATTAATCATTATTATCTTTTATCATTAAATCCTATTTGAATTTTAAAAGTTTAATTTTCTTAGAAAACAGGCTTACAATCGGTCTAAATATTCGATCGATCCAAAAAAAAAAACAACTTCGTTGGCCAATGCAAATAAAAAGGTTCGACTTTGCCATGACATTGCGGTAATTAAAATTAATTATAAAAAACCTGCCAAGAGCGTGTTGGGACGTATAAGATAGGGTTCGGCTGTTTATCTGTAAAATTTTCTTAAATTTAGCTACTGTGTTCATTAATAATTTTAATCAAAAATATTGAAGAGATTATGATTTCTTATATTTACGCGAACATTACACATTGAATAAAACTACTTTTACAGATTCTATTACGTTTAATTAACTTATTTTTATTAATTCCCGACATTTCCGTAAAAGTAGTCTTATTCAATATTGAAGAGATTATCAAGAAGATGTGGAGGAGGGATTTGAGACAGACATCAAAACTATTTTTCATTAATTACAGCTAATCGAAGTTTACTGCTGAACATAGGCCTCACCATAGACTGCCCCTTAAAGATTGTTGGTAAACACAGTTTTTGGGTTTCACTCCTTAAGAATCGATTTTCTTATATTTTCGATTGCTCATGGTACACAAACTAGATGGGGAGCGAAATCGAGTGTTAAAAAAAATTTAAGTTGTTATGTCACTCTTTTGCGCAACTCATTCGCGAATCTTATACTGAATGCGTATAAAGATGGCGATAATTGTTAAATTTATTTAATAGTTAAAAGTTAAAGATAAAATATGGGGTGGTGGATATTCTTAAACCGCCACAGCACGGTCACAAGCTAATTGGAAGCTTTACATTTTGAAAACAATGATTTATTTTAATTATTTGATGATAGTGGCTTAAGAAACCTTCGAAATTAAAAGTCGAAAAAAATTGCATCCCTTTTTACATTTTCAACAAATTTTCAAATTAGAAAATATGTAAACGGAGTTTACATATTTTCTAATTTGAAAATTGAGACATGTAATACAAATCTACTTTAGTAGCTGTGATCGTGTAACACATTAGGAACCCTAAAAAGATTGCGTAATTCTTTGATCACATATTATTTGCATAAAATCAATAATGGTTATGTTAAAAAAACATGATATAGGTTTATGTAAATTTTATATTTGCATCACTAAATCTGGGCATGGAAGTTTTTTGTTTATCACAGCATTAATGTCCCCGATTCCGACAGACTGTTTTAAATTCTAATGAAGTAAGAGAATTTTAATAAGCCCTACCTACATCAGAATGCGTCTATCGTCTAGAGCAGAGATTCCTAAAGTGGGTTCCCCGGAACCTAAGGGTTCCGTGGAAAAGTCACCAGGGTTCCGCGCAATTATATATTTTTGATTGTTAAATAATTTCACACTTAAGTACTAATATTATTTTGAAATAGCGCAATATATTTGATGAGAAGAACCTATGTAGGTGTATTACACTGTCTATGATATGAAATCGTTTGATGTGGGGTTTCATAAAATAAAAGGGATTTGGCGAGTGTTCCATTACCTTAAAAGTTTGGGAGCCCTGGTCTAGAGTTTATGTGGGAAGGGAAAAATTAAAGCAATAAAATAAATTTGGAAAATCCAAAAGTGCACACCTCGAACGCTCATGTAATGTTTTGAATAATCAACTTACTTTTATTAATTACCGAAACACGTATTTCGTTTAAAGCTACAAAGAAATTGTTTCTGTTTAATTAACACGAATTTTTTTTGACTGTTTGATACTGGTGATTCGTATTTTGTTACCGAAAAAAAATTGTCAAATAATTAATAAAATAAAAAATAAATATTAGTGAACGGAACAGTTTACAATAGTGAAATTCTAAAGGCTTCCTAAGGATTCAATTCTAAAGCTAAAAAAAATCAAAATATAGTGATAAGTTCAGTTTTTTGAAAGATAAGATATCTTTCGAAAACTGAACTTATCACTTTGATTCACATCCATACCGACCAACTGACGTCCAAGTGAAATTATTTTCAATTAACTTTTTTAATAATCGAAATAAATAATCCTATAACTACGTCAGAAGTATTAATTTAAATCACCTCTTGCTATTGCTGTACTTTTTTATTATATAAGTGAAATATAAAGGTGGTTGACAGCTCCATGGCGCAGTAGCTTAGCAATGAGTTGCTGAGCTGGGGGCCGCGGGTTCGAATCCCACACGGACAAGTATTTGTATGGCCTACAAATAATTGTTCCGGGTCTGGATGTTTGTCCTTGTGCAATTTATGTTTGTAAACTGCCTCCACGACACAGGAGAAAATCCTAGTGTGGGGGTTAACGTTATTAAAATTAGGAATATAAAAAAAAAATAAAGTTGGTGAAAGCGATTTCAGTTGAGTGGATCGTGATTTTTTTATTTGGTGACAATAGAGCACTACATCTCCGCTTCGAAACTACCAAACATATAAATAAATACATATAATGCCAATAAAATAGAATATCACTTATGTATACAATACTTGAGAGCCGTGGTAGCAGATGGTTAGCGCTCGCTGTAAGTTTCACAATACGCGAGCAACCCGGGTTCGATCCCGCCGGCACCAATGAAATTGTTAATTGCAATTTTAAGTGCTGATTTACCACGTGCTCGGCGGTGAAAGAAAACATCGTGAGGAAACCTGCATGTCTAAGAAATAAAAAAAAAAGATTTCGAAGACATGTGAAGTTCGCCAACACGCATTGGTGCAGCGCGGCGGACATTTCCTTGCCCTAAAACCCTCTCAGAAATGAGAGGAGGCCTGTGCCCAGCAGTGGGACGTATATAGGCTGTAACTTTTTATACAATACTTACGCAATTTCACCAACGTAGACTAGATTGCTGACGGTGACCATCCCCATGCCCAATCCGCTTATAATTCTGATAGCGTACACCATCGCCACGTTCTTCGTTGTGACGATAAGTATGATAGCTGTCAAGTTCAGAATACCTCCAAAGAATAGGCATGGCTTCCTTCCAATTATATTCGAGAGGTAGCTTGGTATGTATGGACCTGGAACAATAATGCTTAAGCTTAGTTTCATATTGTTCTTCTTCTGCACATCATTATCTTTTAGTTTCATATACTTTCTTCTTTACCACCATCATCATCCTGTAATCCATAGCCGAAATTAAGCATTTCCCATTGTAGCGCATCATCATCACCATCATGTAGAGCTCCTGTTTGAAGTCGGTAGAAAATAGTAAGAAAATTTAATGTCAACGAAACTAAACAGAGAAGCTAGAGTGGGCTGATATGAAAGTAATTGTAATTTAATCTCTATCACTACTACACAGTATAAAACAAAGTAGCTTCCCGCCGTCTGTACGCTTAGATCTATTAAACTACGCAACAAATTTTAATTCAATTTTCATTAATAGACAGAATAATTTTAAAGAAAGGTTTATATGTATAATACATGCATATTATATATTATATAATTCTTCTGTTCATGTGTATGTGACTGAACTCCTAAACGGCTGGACGATTTTGATGAAATTTTGTGTGTGTGATTAAGTTGATTAGGGAATGGTTTAGATTCACAATTCGACCTGATAGGTGGCGTTGTTGTCGAGATTCAGAAATCAAACGTGCAAAGCCGGGGAGGATCACTAGTTTTACTACATACAGAAACAGAAAAAGAACACACAGTTGCATTGAGAGCCTTTAAAGACGGCTGAAAAGCTTATTGAGTCTTATTAAATGAAAGTTATAATTATTTATTCGCTTTATGAAATTATATTATTTACTGCATAACATACCACATTTTTCGGACGGAAAGATAGAGGAATGCAAATTCCTTACGCATTAAGAACGTCTAAGCTGGTCTAAGCAAATCAATTGGCTATAGTATAAAATGTCGGTACCAGATATCTTATGCCTTTGACGCTACCCCTATTCGCCGGTCTGAGTGTATTAGCTTTGTAATTAACAGAATCAGGCGCTACTTTATGGGAATCTATTATATTAAAGATGTTAAAAATTAATTGACTAAGATCCGAGTAATTAAATAAAATGCATCTCTGGTAATCGGATCGGATTGAATCGGATCGGATCTAATCGGATCGGATCTAATCGGATCGGATCTAATCGGATCTTAGGTAATTAGTTGTTAACATCTTTAATATAAGCTTTGTCATACCGCAATTTGTCGGAAGCCGTGAGAGCTTTCTGACATTTGCCATAGGACAAGGTATCGATACCTTAAGATTGACGATATCCACCGGACGAAATAAGGTAACAGATTATCTAAAGACGGCTACCACATGGCAAATAACTTAATTATGTCTTCCAGACTCCGAATTCCGGTCACGGCGGCCAGTCTCAACGGAGACTTGCCATGCAGACTTGCAGAACCAGATTATAGTGCACGACTGTGTAAGCAAATATAGGTGCATTCTCTATTCCCTTATTTTGATAAGACTTTGCAACGGTAATTAAATACGACCGGAGAGAGATCAGGCGCAGGATCAACGGTTTTATGTGCTTTTCGAGGCACCGGGGTACAGACTCGAAGTCAGCAGCGATCGACGAGGTGGTAGCAGAGGTCCTGCCTGCTGAGTTTTTTTGCAAATCTTGCTGAAATTCGTCCATTTTCGTGTAAAACATCTCAGACATTGCAGAAAATGATTGCTTCAATGAGTCCATATTATGTCACTTTTAAGTGGATAATGAAATAAAGTGAAATTATCACAAGGGTTTCTTTTGCTGGTAGGTAGTGTCACTCATATGTACATAATTTACAATAAAAATTTAAATAAATCCAATAAATACTATAATTTTAATTAAAAAGAAATAGAACGATATAAAATATGTGTTGCTTTTACGCCTACCCTCACGAGATTATTGTCTTTTATAAGGTTTTGTAATCATATCTATTTTGAACTTGATTATTGAAGGGAGAATTGACTCGCTATTTAGGTGCGCCGCCGGAACGTCATAATCATGGAAGTAAATAGTGTTCTGTGGTCGCAGAAATAGGTCAACATCGACATTGTTCGCGCCACTTTGCAACTACCGCCTAACGTTTATGAGATTCGTTAATTGTTATCCAATGAGAGTACTGCAGGGCCCATTTCCGGATTTCTTATCTACCGCCATTTATGCCCAGCATGTGCACCCTGGTGATAAACGGGGTTTTCACAAGCTCGCGAGTCACGAAACTAACCGCACCGCATATATCTCGCGTGATCGCTTTCGTTTTGTGTTGTTTAGATATTGAACTATACAAGAACATAACAAAGTGTATAGACGTTTGCAATAACGCTACATTTTGCGAAAATCTGTGAAATATGTGTGAAATGTCTGTGTTATATGTGTGAAGACTGCCGGCATACAACCAACGTGCAACGCAGCCCCTGGAGACACGAGTCAGATTAGCAGAAGTCCAGGTGAGTGTACATGCATTCCTTCACATCCATCCTGTAGCCTGAATTTGGGGACATTTGCAGTATCTAATAGCATATTCTCACCGCCTCATACAGTCCAAAATCTACGTAAAATCATCCTTTTAATATCTCTAAACCAGCAGTTGGTCATTTAAACCAACAAACCATTTTTAACATCATATAGTATATACGCAAAGCCTCATCCAGGCCGGGATAATTAATTTTATCCACCAGACACTACGATTTTGACTCACCACCAAAATTATCTAGGATTGTTCATAGCAGTTAGGACCAACAATGAAATAACACGTAGTTCAAAAATTCTGGTAACTTTCTACCTTAAGTATCTTAATTTTTTTTCCTTGGTAGTTTCTCGGCGGTGAAGGAAAACATCGTGAAGGAAGCTGCATGTTTAAAGTCCGCCAACATGCATTGGGACAGTGCGGTGGACACTTCCTCGCCCTAAAACTCTCACAGTAATAAGAGGAGGCTTGAGCTCGAGAGTGGAACGTAGGTAGACTGGTAGATAGAAACTTTACTTTTTAACTTTTTTTCTCAATGAAACTTCTGGAGATACAATATGAGACATCAATTTTGAAAAATTATTTCCTAAAATCGTTCAGTAAAATTAAATGAAAAATAACCAAGGAATCAAAATCATCTAAACTACATAACCAATGACCCTTGAATGATGATGACTTTATGTCCTCCAAAATAAAGTCGAAAATTTAACTTCCGTATTTGGGTAACCGCTTTTTACAAACAAATACATTCTAATACAATGGCTAAATTTCAATAATCTACGTGAAACTCTGTCAGAGAAAAATCGAATACGCACCACATCAACCCATAAACTGCGAAATGCAGTACCAAGGACCGGGGGAGCCATCACCCCCGAGATACGTCCAGGTAATGAGGAAATACACCTACGAAACGATAGGAAAACGATACGAAACACAGCAGCATTAAGCTGCTATTTTATAGCTGTATTCTGTGAGAGCGTAGTCCTTCCCCGGTCGAGCTAACCCATTCGTGCTACAACTGTACTATTAATATAGCTGCAGCATGGCTCTACCACGTTGAAAAAATCAAAAATATAACAAGAATTATTTAAGAAATGAAATATATTCAAACGTCAGATATAAGTAAGTGCTTTTGGTGTTTTTCAAATATAAGTACAAGAAATTAGTTCATTTTACTGTTTTTGTTTTTTCATTTTACATTTTACTGTACATATTTCTTTCAAGACGATTCCCTCCCTTTTCACCAAAAGACTATAAAATTTTGATCGCCTGTGATGGCAATAATAAATCTATATATATAAATGGAAAACCTGACTGATTCATCTATCAACGCACAGCCGAAACTACTGAACGGATTTCGCTGAAATTTGGCATACAGACAGTTGTAATGACGTAGGCATCCGTTAAGAAAGGATTTTTTAAATTCGCCCCCTAAGGGGTA
The DNA here is from genome assembly GCA_029286625.1 of Parnassius orleans. Taxonomy (NCBI): domain Eukaryota; kingdom Metazoa; phylum Arthropoda; class Insecta; order Lepidoptera; family Papilionidae; genus Parnassius; species Parnassius orleans. The sequence goes on from JAGSMP010000089.1 coordinate 3,720,864, forward strand.
AAAAGGGGTTAAAAGTTTGTATGGAAGTCCGTCATTTTTAGAGCCTGAAACTTTGTTTTTAGGTTAACGATTAGAAATAAACAAATACGTGTCCTAGGGTTTTTGAAATTCAACCCTTAAGGGGGTGAAAAAGGGGTTGAAAGTTTGTATGGGGAAACAAGATTAGTTAAACTATTTTATTCGAAACTTCAGAGGAGTACTCCTATCAATAAATGAGTAAACAAGTGTTTCAGGCTCTTTCAGAATTCAACCCCTAAAAGGTGGAAAAGGGGTTACAAATTCTGAAAATCAACATGGGTATAGTTTTTATGGTTTATCGGGTCGCTGATTACGAAAACAACAACTATTTCAAAATCCAAAGTAGCAGACGGGAAATACCTACCATCATCCCCTGTGGGGGTGCGATGTGGTTGAAATGTCAATATGGGTGTCGTTTTATGGTTTTTTGGGACGTTAATTACGAAAATGGCATCGATTATGGTTTGCAACCAACATGGATGGAAAGATGGATGGATGTATGTTTGTATGTAAAAATCATCATGGGTTGGGTGACTTGGGTGTCATTTTTAAGGTTTTTGGGTCGTAAATAACGTAAATAATATTGTTAAATATTTTAAACTTAATTTATTAGAATAGAATAGAATATACTTTTATTGCACAAAAACATAAAACAAAATTGACAAGAAGATTAATAGATAAATACTAATTTAAAAACTAAAAACGAATGAAAATAAACAACCAAACCAAAAATATTTTTTACAAATTAATAGAATGGCAAAACCAAAAGAAATACTTAGGTATTACCACTATTTATATACCTACCTATTTTGTATTGATCTTCAAGTTCCAATCCCTACCAATAGATGGCGTTGGTATCGTTTTAGAACGCGGTAACATTGTGTTTTTTCGAACTAATATAAAGTGAATGGTAAATGAGCGCTTCAACCTGTACCACATACGATACCTATTCACTGTTAACGGATATTTGATTAGACTTCGACTTTGTTTGCTTGCTTACGGTTTAAGATTTGCTTCGTGTTTCGGGTTAGTTTGGTTGATTTTGTCTTTCTTACAACCACTGTTCAAACTTGGAATTCGATTTGCTTTGTGATTTAGGTATTGTTGATAGAAGTATTTTTTGTCACTGAAAAAATGACTACAGAAACTCTTAATATTAAAGGAAAAATGGATGAACATACTGTCGTCCCCATTATAGGTAACGGCGCCTGTTTGTTACGTGCGCTTTCATTTTTAATGTACGGAACCCAAGAAAATGCGATGGTGGTGCGTTCACAAATTGTTAGATTTGTGGTAAATGATTGGCCTAGGTTTTCAGTTATGACCCACGACAGAAATGGCGATAATTATTCAGTGGTTGCAGCTTGTAGTGTTGGTAGCTGCAGGATTAATATTTCCGATTTGGTTTGAAGTATATCGAAACGGTCTGCTATACACAGAGTCCGGAACAGATATCTGTCCAGTAAGGCGATTACGATTAAGTCATGATCTGCCTATTGTTGCGAAGAAAATTACACAGCGTCGCATGGAGGTACCTGTCGAAGAGCGTGATCCTTTTTCAGAGCTTGACCATTTAACTGTTACATCTTTTGTAAACAGTGAAATATCATCTCCAACCAGCGGAACAGATCAATCTGTATCGTCGACATTAAAATATGAAAAAGAAAAATAAACGAAGGTCGAGATTTACTAATTACACAAGAAAAAGTCAATTAAAAAGTGCACAAGAAAGATATAGGCAGAAAAAGCCAGATTCAAATCGTAAAGCTATTTGAAATCAATCATCAAAAATAAAAAATCCCGATGTACACAGGCAAGCTGTTGCAAATTACCAAACTGCGAATCCACAAGTGCATAAAGCAATTCAGTCACGGTATGAGGAAAACATTACACTGCGTTTATGGAAAAACAAGGTCCGTTCCGCTATGGAGTATGACCCTGATATTGCTTATAGAACTGACAGCAGTGTAGCCTTGGGTTCTATAACATACAAATGTCAGTGGTGCAATGCGCTGAATGGAATGTGCAACTTGATCGGCTGAAGCAACTGCCTCAACCACTCTTTAGTTTGATTAATGATCTACACCCAGATCATGAACATTTTATGGGTAATATTCGTAAATATAATTCCTGTTTCCAGATGACTTCCTTTGGTGGTAAACAGGTAACAGCAGATGGTTTTTCACCGACTTTTAAAGTACAAGGCCAGGTCTACCATTTAATTGGGAGTATATTACCAGAAGCCGAACATGACGCTCAGTACCTTCAAATATATTTTGTAGGTGAAGATGATCGAGAAGCAAAGATTCAATGTTCAAAATTTCCTAACTTAAAATTTACACAAAAATTGAATCAAATGAGGGTGGAATATTCTTTTTAAATGCTCCGGTGGATCAAGCAAAACATTCCTCATAAATTTGCTATTAGCAAAAGTTAGAAATACTCGCGGAATTGCTTTGGCTGTGGCTTCTTCTGGGATCGCAGCTACACTGCTTGAGGGTGGACGAACTTCAAGTTAATACTCAATTTAACAACAGCTGATAATCCCATGTGTAATATATCGAAACAAAGTAATTTTGCTGAAGTATTAAAACATACGAAAATGATAGTGTGGGATGAAATAACCATGGCTCATAAGGGTGGCGTAGAGGCTTCAAACAGAACTCTACAAGATATAAGAGGAAATAAGAAGTTAATGTGTGGTGTAACGGTTTTGCTGGCTGGAGATTTTAGACAGACTCTACCAGTAGTGCCAAAAGGAACTAGAGCAGATGAAGTTAAGGCGTGTCGTAAGAGATCCACTTTGTGGCCCTTAAATAAAATCCTCAAGCTCTCGAAAAATATGCGGGTACACTTAGGAGAAAAAGAGTCTGCTGGTGGATTTGCGAATCTCCTACTTGAAATCGGCAACGGTGATTACCCGATAAATGACGGAATGATAACCATCCCTGATAATTTGTGCACAGTTGTATTTACGTTACAGGAGTTAATATCCAAAATTTACCCAGATATTGCTCATATCCACGATAAGCCAATGGAATGGTTGTTTGAACATGCCATACTAACCCCGAAAAACGACCAAGCAGCGGCAATTAACGATATACTGTTAACGTCTTTTGAGGGGGAAGAAATGATGTACACGTCAATAGACTCTGTGGTCAACACAGATGACGCAATTAACTACCCTGTCGAATTTCTTAATTCACTGAAACCATCGGGTCTTCCACATCATAAGCTTATTCTGCGCATGGGCACTCCTGTTACGTTGTTGCGAAATTTAAAACCTCCTCAACTGTGCAACGGAACCAGACTAAAAGTAAAAGCGTTACATCGCAATGTAGTGGAAGCCACAATTATAACTGGATGTGCGCAAGGGGAAACTGTATTTGTACCAAGAACTCCCTTGATCCCGAATGATCTTCCCTTTGAATTCAAACAAATACAGTTTCCCCTCAAAGTCTGCTTTGCAATGATCATAAACAAATCACAAGGACAAACATTAAAATTTGCGGGTATAGACTTGAGAGAAAATTGTTTTTCAGACTGGCAATTCTATGTGGCTTGCTCACGCGTAAGCTCGCCCAGTAGTCTGATAATTTTGGCACACAGTAATAGATTAGCAAAACATGTGGTGTATAAAGAAGTTTTGTAGTTAACTAGCTTTTGCCCGCGACATCCAGTTATAATTGTGGCTTGTACCAGCAGACTCTTTTTCACACATGGGCGCGATATAACCGAACTCCACGCGGACGAAGTCACGGGCAAAAGCTAGTTAAAAATAAAAACAAAGTAATAAACCCTCATAATAAATAAATCAAATTCGAATCGTTTGCGACCGTGAAATACAAAGAGGTGTAAAAAGTTATTTGGCTCTATAATTAGGATTCCGTTGACGTTACGGATCTAAAAACACCATTAATCTTGTTTTTACGTTTACTGACACGAATGAAATTGAGTAACGTTGATTTCTCATTTTTCAAAATTATTTACAGGTTGAGCTACCAGGGTCCACGGAAATTAAGTGATACTGAAATTAAATGACACGGAAATTAAGTGATACGATGATGTAGACAAGGGGATACGATACTTAGGTAGGTTTTTATTTTTAATAATATGTGGATCGTAAAAAATCGGCGACATTGCAGGTTTATTGCAGCTACACCACGAATGGATTAACTTGAACGTCAAGAACACACAACATAGTCCCAGAAAATATACAAGGTCTCTCTGTTACCAAGTTTATTTTTTCTATTAAATACAGACAGGTCATTATAATATATAATACTTCATATACAATACGTCGTAAATATAATACACGTTGATAATAATTACCTCTGGGAGTGAACTGATTTTTTTTATTTTATAAAGTTGATTTGAGAAAAAGTTCGCTGGGTTTTTTGCTGGTCCCTCCCAGGAAAGAGGTTTTTTCCGAACTAGTTGCAAAAGTATAAAATGACTTTCAATAGGAAATATTTATAATCTGTATTAATTGAAAAAATGATTCTCTAACAGATCACAAGCGATAAATAACAGTATTCTAATGCCGTTGGATTTTATATGGTGAGTGAAGAGAACTGGAGACCCTTTTTCCTGGTAACAAATGCATTTCATATATGCACCTCCTCTGGAGTAATAACGCATCTACATTTTGATTCTTAGTCAATAATAAATGTAGTGTCTATACATACATAATCACTTGCTTATGTATACTCTAAGTAGGCAGCGTTTTGACAGTATAAGTACTACGAGGATTATAAGTATAATTTTGATATTTTTATAAATTCAATTTGTTTAGCGTGATGAATATTCCTTTAAAAATACAACTTGCTAGTTACGGTGTCGATGGTGGAATGAATCAGTTGTCGTCGATCGATAGTTTCTACCACACCGATCGATCGATGGCATCGATCGATGGTAGAATTGATTAGTCGACGTCGATTGAGCTGCTTGATTATTCGAGAATCCACCACGCTCTACCGACCACTCCCTATTGCCTTCTTCCGAATACATTTTGAATGATACTGACAACCACATCGATTAATTGTCGATCGATGATTGATTAACGTTTTAACGGCCAGTATCCGTCGATCAGCTAAAGCTACCACATCAATCGATCGATATCGATCGAAGTCGATTTATGGCATCGATCGACGATCGATCGATTGGTGTGGTAACACCCTTAGGTACTTAAGTCTGTCAATATGCGAAGTTCGGTTATCATAAAAGGTACATCGTATGAAATTTAACATAACGGGAAATGGCATGCTTAATAAATAAACCACTTGTTAAGCGAGTTAAGCAGTCAGAGACGGGTTCCTGTGCTCGGACTGCAGTTAGTTAACTCACGAAGCACTGAGTAAAATTAAGCTGAAAATCTCAAAAGGCTAACGGCACTTAAATCACAGAAAAAAAAATTTGTTTATGCACAGAACGTACAATGGAACATTCTAATTTGCATGATCATTATATTAACGCGTGACACTTTAGGCTATTTTCAATAATTTTATTGCAGTCTTACTAGTATAAACCAGTTTAACATTTATGTCTGCTGTGAATGACCGAAAAACAATAATATATAAGTGATCACGGACCGCGCCCATGACTTGATTGTAAAAAAAATAAAAATTTGCATTTTCTATACTCTGTAAAGCCATGGTAGGTTAAGAGCTAGGCGCTGGCTGGATATTGCTGTTACGGGCAGTTAAAAACCAAAAAATAAGATAAACTGGATTTAGTTTATTGCGTAGGCACTATTGAAGTCATTTGTAAATTTGCTTAGGAGATAGCCGCTAGTAAATCTAGATTTAATAAGATGGGTGGTATGTTATTATAGATACGAGCTCACAGTCCACATAATGGTAAGTAACTAATGTACTTTCAAGCAAAGAACGTCATGTTGTTACCTCTAAAGACTAAGATAAAGTGCCTCATAGATAGTAACTATACTCTCTCTCTGAACCCTTCAGACCGAAACAGCAGTATACTGATAAATGATAAATGATACTAAAAGAACTGTCTTTATTCACTAAAAACGGATCTTCACCAAATGACAGTTGCAAGTATTAATTACACTTATTGATTAATTTTCATGTATAAAGAAATCACTATGACATAGCCGAAGTGATATGTTGTATAAAAATTCGACTGCCTCGTTAGTCTAAAGCTTGTCTGCTGATCATGCGGTGGGTTCAAATCACGGGTTGGGCTAGAAAGGGCAGTTATCGGATTTTTCTGTCTAGAAATTCTCAGTAGCAGTACGGAGTCAGAAATTTGGCGACGTTACTCCCCCGTGCCAAAGAAAGTACGCACGTAAAGCCATTGGTTCTGCGCTTGATCTCTCTGAAGCGAAAATTGCAATTAAATTGCAAGATTTCTAGTGTTAAAATGTCTTTATTACCCGACTGCTTCAGAAGGAGGGTAATGTATTTCGTGAGTATGTGTGTATGTCTGTTTATTTCATTGGCACGCTACAAAGCGTGTCCTAATCGGCTTGATGGATTTTAACTTATGAGGTGTCGTTTGATTCGTGTTAATTGGGGAGTGATATAGGCTATATAATATTTATTTGTTGCATCTGCAAAAAATAGGCAGGGGAAGGTTTTTTTAAGCAGTCGGGTTTTCTATATTAGTGTTTAAACCATTTTGGTTGTCATCTAACGTAACCAAATTTTGCATGTATTCAAATGTAGAATCCAAAAAAGCAAAGTATTTATTTGTTGGATATTTTTCTTAGCAACAAATATGAGACTGACCTTTACTAATTCTAGAAACTTTATCCTATCTACTTAATATTCATGAAATTAAGTCATGCGTTACTATTATTCATAAACGTTTACTTTAAAAATATTTTATTTAAAAGCGAATTCAAAAAACAAAGAGGAGAATGTTCTTTATTATATTCGCTGCGTTTGTTTTATTTATGATCATCGATTTCTCGGAAATCCCTGTATAAATTTTAAGGTAAAATTTAGAAGACATTATAGTTGTTACCTTGAACTTGTGATATTCCTTAGACCACTTAGAATAGCTTATTAAACAGTTGAAAATGATAAAATAATTTCCAGATATTACTTAGCTTCTGAAGTGGGGCTTTAATTCTTAGACACACAATGTCTTAGCACTGACTTCGGAAGCTATTATGTGGAAAGTATTTTATTCTTTTTAAGCGACTTAAAAAAGGAGGAGGTACTCAATTCGACTGTATTTTTTATGTGTGTAATATACCTCATAACATTTTTCTAGGTGAACTGATTTTGATGACTCTTTTTTTATTTGAAAGCTGGTGCTTCTCATGTGGTCCCACATTTGATTTTTTAATCAAGGTCTGACCAGTAGTTTTTGAGTTATCCTTAATAATTTATATTGAAGACGGTTTTGAACTGATTTTTTTTGCCCGACCCGGGAATCGAACCCGGGACCTCATGATCAAAGGTATTATTGGTAGAGTTTCTGTTTGCTTCTTATTATTTTTCTGCCTAGGAGTCCGTCTGGGTAGGTATCACCTTTTCATACCTATTTTTGCCGCCCAAGCTGTGCCTGTCCGTAGTCTCTGCATATTCAGCTTGGTATCTTAGGTAGTTCTACTTAGGTAGTTATATTTTTGTAAGTTTCCCTTTTATAGTCGTTTGGAAATTTAAATTTTTTGAAAAATAAGTTTTATGTCTGTTGAACGCTTGCTCTATTTAATTTTTAAAATAAAAATGAGAAAACATTAATTTTCGATATTTTTGTTCACATCATCGATGGATCGATGTTTTATATGTCTTAAGAATTGATATTTTTTGATTGATTGATTGGGATGAGTCGCTCGCGTCTGTAGGCTTCGACCACCTAATCCTAGGCCCACCCTACACGTGTCCCCCGGGTGGTGCAAAACAAGCGACAAAGCCGAAAGAACAGACTTGGCTCCTCGCCGTGTGGTAGCGGCGTAAAAAAATACCACCAACTACTTTCGCACCATGAGGTACAAAAGAAAAGAAATGGCCTCGAGTTCCCGGCGCCCCTTTAATGGGGCAGGGGTGCGAAGAATCTCCGGGAGGAAAACCGGCGGCGAGGTTCGCCACCCGTCACGTTCTGTCTCAAGAGGGGCGAAAAGTGGATTGAGGAAGCCCGTCTGGCTACACTGAATGTATGTGGAGCAATAAATGATAAGATGGATGAAGTATGCGATATGATGTATGATAGAGGAATAGATAGATGTGTTATGTATAAATGAGACGAAACGGAAGGGAAAGGATGCCCTTACACATGGCATGTATACCGCGTACTGGTCTGGAGTAGACGAGACAGAGCGGGCATGCCAGGGAGCCGGTATCATCATTTCAGAAAGAATGGGTCATTGTGTGAAAGAGTATGAATGTGTAAGCCCGAGACTTCTATGGATACGAATGAAAGTGGGCTTAAAGAAGTTGTTTGTTCTAGGGGTCTACGCCCCAGACATGTCTACGCCCACTTATATCCAAGAGCAGTTTTGGGAGATGGAAGGATAATGCTAATGAAATGCAAGGGTAGTGAAAATATTGTTATATTAGGAGATTTTAATGGAAGAGTTGGCGTAAAGAGGCTTGGTTATGAAAGGATATTGGGAACGTTTGGTGATGAAAGCATAAATGAGAGTGGTGAAAGTCTCCTCACCGTATGTGTGGAAAATAATCTTTTTGTGACGAATACTTTCTTTCGTCATAAGAAGATTCACATGTATACATGGGAAAGAGGTGGTGATAGAAGCATGATAGATTTCATAATTGTGGATGAAAGAATGAGAAGCGCAGTGGTATATACAAGGGTTTACCGGGGGTCCAACGTAGGGATGGATCATTACTTGGTCTTATACCGAATTAATGGTCTATTCAGACGTCGGCGGCATCGGACATCTGTGTCATGAAGGTGTGAAGAAGTTCAAATGTAGACTGAGAGAAAATATAAGTGGTATGGATGAATTGTGTATGAATGATTTAGACTTGGAGACTGTGTGGTATAATGTCAAGAAAGGTTTGGTGGATGCTACCGCAAGCTACCGAAGTATGTGGTGTAAGTAAGAGAACGAATGAAAGGAAAAATAACACTTTATGGTGGGATGATGAGGTATGGATGGAAGTTGAAGCAAAGAAGAGAGCATGGCTAGATTTACTAGCAACCAAGGCTAGTCATTCTAGCGGTATGAATGATGATATTGAAAAAAAAGGCAGTGTTTAGACATCTAAATAAGAGAGTAAAAGAAGTAGTTGAAAGGAAAAAGCAAGAAAGAACGGATAAGAATGATAGAAGAATATCGGATAACTTCCAGGCAAATATTAAAATGTTCTGGAAACTCGTAAGAACTGCCAGGGGACATTCAAAATAGCCAAGAATGAATGCCATACGAGACCAGAATGGCTGTATTCTGAATGACGAAGTTTCGAGTTTAAGGAGATGGAAGGAATACTTTGAAAGCGTGTTTATGAGTGATGAGACGTTTGAATTAAATGAAATAGAAATTCCGAAAGAAGAAGAAAGAGATAGAGAGATAGGTATAGATGAAATAATGAATGCAATGAAAAGTATGAAAGCAGGTAAGGCAGCCGGATATGATGGAGTATCAATCGAAATGCTAAGGGCTGGAGAGGGAGTGGTGGCAAACCTGCTGTACACCTTGTTTAATTTGTGTTGGGAACTTAAGCGGGTACCGGGAGACTGGTGCAAAGCCGTGATAGTCCCAATATATAAGGGAAAAGGATCGCAGCAGGACTGTAAAAACTACCGTGGTATCAGCCTTCTTAGCATTGTGGGAAAACTGTATGCTAAGGTGCTAATTGAAAGAGTTATGAAAGATACTGATGGAAAAATTTGGGATGTGCAAGCGGGATTTAGAAAAGGAATGAGATGTTCCGTACATCCCATCCTCATCAGGTCTTTTCCATGCGCATGATCGCGGAGAAGTTTTTGGCCAAAAACAAAAAGGTTTTTTGTGCGTTCGTGGACTTGGAAAAGGTTTATGACAGAGTGGACAGGGATGTGTTATGGCAAACACTGAACTCATTTGGATTGAGCACTGGGTTGATACAGGCATTGAAGGCTCTGTATAGGGACTCCAGTACTTGTGTCAGGATCAACGGGGCCTACTCGGACTGGTTTGGCATTCATAAAGGTGTCAGACAGGGCTGTGTGGCTTCCCCGTGGCTGTTCAACCTATTTATGGACAATGGTTTGGAAAATTTGAAAGTTGAAGAATGTGGGTTAAGAATGGGTGAGTTAACCGTCAAATGCCTTTTGTACGCCGATGATCAAGTCATACTTGCATCGTCGGCGACCGAGTTGCATATGATGGTTACATTAAAGAACAGGTCATTAAAAGAAAGGGGAATGAAAGTGAACGCAAGTAAGACGAAAGTTATGGTTTTTGAAAGAGAAGAAAGTGAAACGACATGTGAAATATGAATAGAAGGGGAATTGGTCGAGCAAATAGATGAGTTTGTGTATTTGGGATGTGTATTTAGCAGGGATGGTAGATATGATAAGGATATAGAACGACGAGTGAACGCAGGAAATAGAGTAAATGGGGCCCTATACTCTATTGTGGAACGTCAGAATGTGTCCAAAAAGGCACGTATGGCAATTCACGATGCTGTGTTAGTCCCTACTTTAATGTATGGTAGTGAAAGTTGGCAGAAGAAGCACGAGAGTAGAATAAATGCTGTAGAAATGCGGTCATTAGGAGTATGTTAGGGCTGAATCTAAATGACAGAGTGAGAAATAGTGTGATAAGAGAAAAGTGTGGTTTGCAAGATGATGTTGTGACCAGGATTAACAAAGGAATGCTTCCGTGGTTTGGTCATGTAGAAGGAATGAATGAGAAAAGATTGACAAAGCAAAATTATGTGGCAGAGGTGAACGGCAGAGTCTGGAACGGACGCCCTAGGCGAAAATTTATCGACCAAATTGGCGATATATTGAAAGGGCCAAATTAAGAGTACCCTTAACCGACGATCGTATGCGTAGGTATATGGATGTGGAGGAGGCGAGAGAGGTGTGTCAGGATCGTGCCAAATAGAAGTCCATAGTCTCTGCCTACCCCTCTGGGTGACAGGCGTGAGTGTTTATGTAAGAATTGATATTAAACATCGATGTCTTCACACCACTTCACACTCAACATCGATATTTGTGATGTGAATATCCAGTGTGAGTATCCAGTCTAAAGGGTACTCACACTGGATGGAGAGCCAGTATAATAAGTAAAGACATTCGAGAAGCTATCTAAAAAGATGATCTCAGAATTATCCACACTTGGTCTCATAATAATTATTTGGTCATTTGATAATTAATTGCGTAGAAAAAAATATAGATCCATAATTTTGTTCTGGAACAAATAATCTCTGCACGTAATCTCGATTAGGTTTTGGATTAAGAATCAATATTTATTTATCACTAGCTAGTCCCGGCGCGTTGCTGTCGCAGAAGAAATAATCGCGAAAATATCGTTTTAAATTTGGAAGGCTTATATTGTTTAATTAGGTATGATTAAAAACATTCATTGAAGTTGAATGATATATAACTTTCAAATAAATATGTCGGTACGATACGCGCGCCACCTACTGTAAGTAAATTGTACTATGCCTATAACCTTCGTGCAAGTGGAAGCAATAAGTTAACAAAGTTTTAGCGCAATCTGATGAACGGTATGGCAGCGCATAAAATACGAACAAACAAACATTAATTTTTATATATTAGATGTACTTAATTAAAATCAGGAGAGCGTTCTTCAAGTTTAAAACGCTGTTAAATATCAGGCCTTATCTTTAGGAGGATTTACGTTTACTTTTGAAACCCCGGTGTTCCTTAATTAATTTGATTACTCCAGTGCTACCCTTGGTTGTGCTACCTAGACTGAATTTCAACACAGAGAGAGAGAGCTATTTAATAAGTTCAAAATGCCGGGATTTGTTTTTGCTTTAATATACCCAAATGAGAATTACCTCGACCCATTGAAGTAATATTTACAAATATTAGAAGAGATTTCTAGACTTGGTTGGATGCAATACGCGTTCGAGCCCAACTTAATCTTACTTATTGACCCGTGACTATTTTTAAATTCCCGAAACTTCGGGAATTAAAAATTAGAAAATTAAACGCGATAAAATCCATAAAAATAGTTTTATTCAATGTGAAGTATTCGTGTAAATATAAGAAATCATCAATCTTACTTAGTCTGTGCTTAGATGTAGTGATTATATTATATTCTTTGGTCTATGAAATCATAAAATACTCTGTGCTCGCACATATTTTGTTCGGGGTGTCTGTTCTAGTACGTAGTACATTGTACTATTATTTATTCTGTGGTAGTACATATTAGTTCAATGCCTCGTACATAAACAGGTGTACTTAACATGAGTGCACCGTGTAGTAGCGGTGCAAGAATATCCACTATCCCGTATCGTCCCGTCGCTGTCGTTAGAGTTGACACAGGGAAACAAAACAAGGGATGTGTGACGTCTGCCTGATAACAACTAAAAAATAAATTGTGCGTTTTAGCTCTGACTCGTGATTTTAGTTTACTCCTGAAAAACGATTGTCTTAAAATATAATAGGTAAAGGAAGTAAATGAACCCATATATTTATTTATAATGTTGTGATAAAATATGTTACATAAATTATATTACATAAAAAATATATGACTTACGGGTAGTATTAACTTTTCAATCCCATTCTTTAGAATGGGATTGGAAATGACAACGCCTCTATTCACCTCTTGCTCGTACATTGTCGTCTATCTATTTATACTAACACTCGCTGGTAAAAACTGCAAAAAAAATACGTTGCGATATGCGTTTTTCGTACATTCTATAACTTCAGTCCAACTTGTCATTGAAATAAATGATAACAAAATGCCATAAACTACAAAAATAAATTATAAATTCAGTCCAGTTTCGCTAATTTGTGAGCTATGACGCGTTCCGAGAGTTTTCTTCATTATTGTTGTAGATTTTATTTCTTGATATTTTTGCATAAAATATATACATGCTATTGAGACATGAGAAATCATTTTTAAAATTTTTGTTTGTCAGAACCAATTGTAATACAACTTCGCGAACAAATAGGGAGTAATATAATAATAATAATAGTGATCTAGACTAAATTTAGTACGAAAAATTTAGAGACTTTATTAAAATAGAAATATTGATAAGATAAAATAAATGGTCTTTAATGATTATCTTAAGTCTAAATAACGCCACGTTAATAGATCCCACCCAGGCGAAGTCAGAGCGGTTCACTAGTTATCAATGTCATTTTAAAATTAATATATCTAATTTTTTTCCATAAATAGAAAATTTCCAATTAACCGAATAATATAACGCTATAACGATATACTGTTATTAGCGTTTTCGCTATTGGTATTGTGCATGTTGACGATACGGGCTCTATGAGCCGCCATTTCTAATCCCATTCTTTATCCGTACGGACTATATATTACTATATATTCATTTCGTGAATCGTATCGTCAATATTGATAGGTTTAAATAAATTTAAGATTAAATATCATATGCTAGAAGGGAGTTTCAGTACGCTTGTGCTGTTTATAGGGTAATAGAGCAAGAATATGGAACGATTTGCCCTTTCCTCTGACAAATAATATGAGCACGGAAGCTTCAAAGCCAAATATAAATTTTTGGTGACGTAGTAAACTGCTGCAATACATACCACAAATATACATAAAAACATGCATTAGTGCGTGAGCATGAGCAAGAATTATACAATTAGACAACCTATCTGTAAAATTTCAATATGAGATGGTAACTGGGGAGCCCACGAAAAATTATACCTATTTTTGGCTTTTATTTCACTTACTTATTTACCCCTTTGCTCTTGTATATGTACAATGTATATTATTGTAATTGAAATGTATGAATTCAGCATATTATTTATGTCGTGTGTATTTTCTAACAACTTGCGTACACCCATACCCTTTCTCACAGGTCATTATATCCTCTGCAGTGTGGTTGCCTGGTAGAGATCGCTTCTAAGCGATAAGGCCACCAATTGTACCTTTAAATAATTCGTCGTTTTTTTTCCGTTTAATTTTTTTGGTGTATATTTGCTTTGTAAATATAAAGAAAGTATATTTCATTCATTTCATTCATTCATTCATGCATAATTCTCACGACACCCATGTAACATCTCAGGGAGGAAGGAATGCCTGAAAACCAGTGTTTTATGGGATCTTAGTCCCGTGTAATCCAAAGCCGAGTCCCCCCCCCCAATTGTCTAAATTTAATAACTACATAGTTAATATGTAAATTTGTTTATTAAATGTGACAATAATGTTATATTCTTTATTTTATTTTGAATAACAGGCTGAGAGACATTCGACCTTATTCCTCAAGGTGACATGCCTGATGACTAAGATGGATTGTCTGTAATTTTCTTGACTCTTTTTACTGTTTAAGCCACAACACAGCAGAGAGTGCACTACTCCTCGGAGGTAAAAGAAGAAAGAGTACTTGTCATATTATCATGTTAAAATCAAACTATTTTATTATATTGTTCCTTTTGGTTCTTATACTATTATTTATTCTGTGGTTTTGGTATGTTTTGTCTATTACTACTATTATATCTTTACCTATGAAATTGCCGTTTTTTATGAAATAACTTAACTTAATTTTTTTTCTATATTCACTCATGTAATCGATGCCTCTTTGCCAACGCAGTGGCAGTTTATTGATGCCCTTCTTGAAGAAATCAGCTGGACGGGAGGCAACAAATTCTTCAAAGGCATTTTGTATTGCCTCTCGGGTATTGAATTTTTTTCCAAAAAGTTATCCAAATTCTGGAAAAACTAGAAGTCTGTAGGCGCAAGGTCTGGTGAGTACGGCGGATGATGGAGAACTTCCAACCTCAGCTCTTGTAACTTGGAAACCATCTGTTGTGCAGTATGAGGTCGCGCGTTGTCGTGTAGGTGCAGCGGGGACGAGCGATTGACCAATGCTGGTTGGAGACATGCGAGCTTCTCTATCATTGTGTTCAGTTTTTCACAGTACACATCTGTCCCGTTTGGTAAGAAGCTGTGACGAATCACACCGGCGCTAGACCACCAAACAGTGACCATCACTTTTCTAGGGGTAAGTTTTCGTTTAGGGCATTGTTTAGGTGCTGAACCAGACGAAAGTTATGGTTTTTGAAAGAGAAGAAAGTGAAACGACATGTGAAATATGAATAGAAGGGGAATTGGTCGAGCAAATAGATGAGTTTGTGTATTTGGGATGTGTATTTAGCAGGGATGGTAGATATGATAAGGATATAGAACGACGAGTGAACGCAGGAAATAGAGTAAATGGGGCCCTATACTCTATTGTGGAACGTCAGAATGTGTCCAAAAAGGCACGTATGGCAATTCACGATGCTGTGTTAGTCCCTACTTTAATGTATGGTAGTGAAAGTTGGGTGTGGCAGAAGAAGCACGAGAGTAGAATAAATGCTGTAGAAATGCGGTCATTAAGGAGTATGTTAGGGCTGAATCTAAATGACAGAGTGAGAAATAGTGTGATAAGAGAAAAGTGTGGTTTGCAAGATGATGTTGTGACCAGGATTAACAAAGGAATGCTTCCGTGGTTTGGTCATGTAGAAGGTATGAATGAGAAAAGATTGACAAAGCAAAATTATGTGGCAGAGGTGAACGGCAGAGTCTGGAACGGACGCCCTAGGCGAAAATTTATCGACCAAATTGGCGATATATTGAAAAGGGGCCAAATTAAGAGTACCCTTAACCGACGATCGTGTATGCGTAGGTATATGGATGTGGAGGAGGCGAGAGAGGTGTGTCAGGATCGTGCCAAATAGAAGTCCATAGTCTCTGCCTACCCCTCTGGGTGACAGGCGTGAGTGTTTATGTAAGAATTGATATTAAACATCGATGTCTTCACACCACTTCACACTCAACATCGATATTTGTGATGTGAATATCCAGTGTGAGTATCCAGTCTAAAGGGTATAGAGAGCCAGTATAATAAGTAAAGACATTCGAGAAGCTATCTAAAAAGATGATCTCAGAATTATCCACACTTGGTCTCATAATAATTCTTTGGTCATTTGATAATTAATTGCGTAGAAGAAAAAAATATAGATCCATAATTTTGTTCTGGAACAAATAATCTCTGCACGTAATCTCGATCAGGTTTTGGATTAAGAATCAATATTTATTTATCACTAGCTAGTCCCGGCGCGTTGCTGCCGCAGAAGAAATAATCGCGAAAATATCGTTTTAAATTTGGAAGACTTATATTGTTTAATTAGGTATGATTAAAAACATTCATTGAAGTTGAATGATATATAACTTTCAAATAAATATGTCGGTACGATACGCGCGCCACCTACTGTAAGTAAATTGTACTATGCCTATAACCTTCGTGCAAGTGGAAGCAATAAGTTAACAAAGTTTTAGCGCAATCTGATGAACGGTATGGCAGCGCATAAAATACGAACAAACAAACATTAATTTTTATATATTAGATGTACTTAATTAAAATCAGGAGAGCGTTCTTCAAGTTTAAAACGCTGTTAAATATCAGGCCTTATCTTTAGGAGGATTTACGTTTACTTTTGAAACCCCGGTGTTCCTTAATTAATTTGATTACTCCAGTGCTACCCTTGGTTGTGCTACCTAGACTGAATTTCAACACAGAGAGAGAGAGCTATTTAATAAGTTCAAAATGCCGGGATTTGTTTTTGCTTTAATATACCCAAATGAGAATTACCTCGACCCATTGAAGTAATATTTACAAATATTAGAAGAGATTTCTAGACTTGGTTGGATGCAATACGCGTTCGAGCCCAACTTAATCTTACTTATTGACCCGTGACTATGGGTGCTGTAAAGCACCCGAAACTTCGGGAATTAAAAATTAGAAAATTAAACGCGATAAAATCCATAAAAATAGTTTTATTGAATGTGAAGTATTCGTGTAAATATAAGAAATCATCAATCTTACTTAGTCTGTGCTTAGATGTAGTGATTATATTATATTCTTTGGTCTATGAAATCATAAAATACTCTGTGCTCGCACATATTTTGTTCGGGGTGTCTGTTCTAGTACGTAGTACCTTTTACTATTATTTATTCTGTGGTAGTACATATTAGTTCAATGCCTCGTACATAAACAGGTGTACTTAACATGAGTGCACCGTGTAGTAGCGGTGCAAGAATATCCACTATCCCGTATCGTCCCGTCGCTGTCGTTAGAGTTGACACAGGGAAACAAAACAAGGGATGTGTGACGTCTGCCTGATAACAACTAAAAAATAAATTGTGCGTTTTAGCTCTGACTCGTGATTTTAGTTTACTCCTGAAAAACGATTGTCTTAAAATATAATAGGTAAAGGAAGTAAATGAACCCATATATTTATTTATAATGTTGTGATAAAATATGTTACATAAATTATATTACATAAAAAATATATGACTTACGGGTAGTATTAACTTTTCAATCCCATTCTTTAGAATGGGATTGGAAATGACAACGCCTCTATTCACCTCTTGCTCGTACATTGTCGTCTATCTATTTATACTAACACTCGCTGGTAAAAACTGCAAAAAAAATACGTTGCGATATGCGTTTTTCGTACATTCTATAACTTCAGTCCAACTTGTCATTGAAATAAATGATAACAAAATGCCATAAACTACAAAAATAAATTATAAATTCAGTCCAGTTTCGCTAATTTGTGAGCTATGACGCGTTCCGAGAGTTTTCTTCATTATTGTTGTAGATTTTATTTCTTGATATTTTTGCATAAAATATATACATGCTATTGAGACATGAGAAATCATTTTTAAAATTTTTGTTTGTCAGAACCAATTGTAATACAACTTCGCGAACAAATAGGGAGTAATATAATAATAATAATAGTGATCTAGACTAAATTTAGTACGAAAAATTTAGAGACTTTATTAAAATAGAAATATTGATAAGATAAAATAAATGGTCTTTAATGATTATCTTAAGTCTAAATAACGCCACATTAATAGATCCCACCCAGGCGAAGTCAGAGCGGTTCACTAGTTATCAATGTCATTTTAAAATTAATATATCTAATTTTTTCCATAAATAGAAAATTTCCAATTAACCGAGTAATATAACGCTATAACGATATACCGTTATTAGCGTTTTCGCTATTGGTATTGTGCATGTTGACGATACGGGCTCTATGAGCCGCCATTTCTAATCACATTCTTTATCCGTACGGACTATACGAGGGTGATCCAAAAGTAATGATAATGAAAATAAAACACGGTAATTAAAGTTAAAATAATAATTTATTTTCTACATAGTCTCCTAACAAATCAATACATTTAGTCCATCTTTTTCTAAACTCAGGGTTCCCTTTGAAAAAAAATTCTTTGTCTTGACCCTCCCAAAACGCTTTAACAGCGGCCATTACTATCGTCTTCAATTTCTTGCCTCGGAGGCGTTCTTTGAGCCAAGGAAGAGGTAGAAATCACTAGGAGCTAAATCTGGCGAATAGGAACCCTCCCTAGAGTTCGAGCAGTTCGAATCCGTTTCTTGAATGGCAGCCATCGCAACTGCGGCTTTGTGAGCCGGTGCGTTGTCTTGGTGAAACAGCACTCCAGCTCGCAGTTTGCCGCGTCTTTTTCCTTAATGGCCTACCGTAATCTTCTTATTTGGTCTGCGTAGTAGAGCCCGTAATAGTGGCTCCTTTCCAAATATTCCACCATAATTATGCCTTGAGCGTCCCAAAAACAGATGCCATAACCTTTCCCGCCGAACTTGAAACTTTGAATTTCTTTGGCGTCGGTGAGGAGGCTCGCTTCAAGTCATCGATTGTTGTTTCGTTTCAGGATCAAAATGGTGGATCCAGGTCTCGTCCATAGTCACAAAACGGAACAAAAATTTTCTTGATCTGCTTGGAACTTTTCGAGATTGACCCTCGAAATGTCAACTCGATTTTTCTTTGCTCGTCGGTTAACATTCTGGGTACCTAACGCGCAGAGACCTTTTCATATGCAACTCGTTCGCAAGGATTCTTTGAACGCTGCCATATGAGATCCTGTGACCTCAGCTACATGCCTGATGGTCACTCTTCGATCTGCCAACACAACATCTTCGACTTTTTCACGTTGTCTTCAGTGAGGACGTGGATGGGCGTCCTTCGCGATGTTCATCTTCAGTGGATGTTCTGCCCAGTTTAAACTCCTTGGCCAGCGTGCAACTGTAGAATATGGAGGAGCAGAGTCCCCAATGTTTCCACTAAGTCACTGTGTATGTCTTTTGAAGACATTTTTTCAAACAGAGGTACTTGATGACAGCTCTAATTTCGTTTTCTCCATGTTGATGTTATCTCTTTGACAGTTCGTATTCAAATGAATGTATCTCCGGAAATCGTGATCTATTTATATGATTTTTAGGCTGACGTAGTGAGTATATAAGCAAGCAAAAACTATTTTTTGGATTTTATGCGGACCTGAAGTAACCGATTATCATTACTTTTGAAAAATAAATTCCATGTTTTTAAAATAAAACTAATTTGAAATTAGAATGCTTAGCCAAACAAAAATTATTTTGATTTGAAATGGCCAGTACTTCAGAACGGCAATTTCATAGGTAAACCTATTATTTTAATTTGCTAACATAGACATCGTAATTTGATATGCTTTTCACGCACTTGAAATGATGAATATAATCAAACCGAGAAACCGAAATTTGATTACCTATAGAAAAAAATGCTAAAAGAAAAATATATATTTGTTATAAATATAAAAAATAATAAACCTAGCTTTCGCCCGCGTAAATGTCGGAAAACGATGTAATTTCTAAAAATCCCAGTGCGTAAGCATACATAAAGTGTTTATTCTGAAACCTAAGACAGCATAAGTAGGTAATTACAGAATTGTGCTCCCGTTCTATGTCACAGGAACGTGCATTTTTACGGGATAAAAAGTATGTGTCAGTCTCCGGCCCAACTCTCATTGCAAATATCGTGTCGATCCATTGCCCCGTTGCTGCATAACTGAAGGACAGACCAACAAACAGACTTTCGTATTTGTAATATTAGTAGGGATTGTTTAAGTATTATAATAAATGTTATACTTTTGACAAAATGAGTGATGACCATAACTTCAACTCGGAAAGGTAATAAATCTAAACTTTCTATATATATATGTATAACTGTTTATAACAAAATTCCCTGTTAGGGTGTTACCACACCAATCGATCGATCGTCGATCGGTGCCATTGATTGACGTCGATCGATGTCGATCGATTGGTGTGGTAGCTTTAGCTGATCGACGGATACTCGTCAATAAAACGTTATTCAATCATCGATCGACGTCGATCTAAAATCGTCGATCTTTCAAAATGTATTCAGAAGAGGACAATAGGGAGCGGTCTGTAGAGCGAAGTGGGTTCTAGAATAATCAAGCAGCTCGATCGACGTGGACTAATCCATTCTACCATCGATCGATGCCATTGATCGACGATCGATCGATTGGTGTGGTAATACCCTAATATTACCGGTTTGCCTTTGTATAAATTCAATCTATACATATAAATAAAATTGAAGTGTTTGTCTGTAATATTGAAATAACTGACTTTTATTAAGCTCAAGAGGTTATTTGCATGATATTAAGACATAAGTGACTTTTTGTATTTTCTTTTAATTGTCTGTCTGTCCGGGCTAATCTTTGGAATGGCTCAACGGATTGTGGTGAAACTTTAAGAACAGATAGAGAACAATGTCAGGAAGGATCTAGGCTATATTTTATTTTGGATAAAACTTGAAAATTATTAAAGAAAAACGAAAAATTGATAAAGTAAATGGTCTTTCACTATCTTAAATGTAAATAACGCCACAATAATAGATCCTTAACAGATTAACTTTGACTTCCTTCAACTTTTTATAAATCAATAAATGTCCGCAACTTTGGCAGCTTTACTTGATGATGTGCTTTCTAATTTTACGCTAAAGCAACTCGCCACTCATATTTTTAGCCATGAATAAGTCGAATACACTAAAGTTGAACTAACCACAATCGGCTGCATCTATATGTAACCACACTTTGGCTTTAGGCCCTGACATAATATATACTTTCTAAGGTTAAATTGTAACTTTTGGGAGAAAAATCTTGCAAAACAGTCTATTGTTTCTTCACATAAGGTCTCCCACAGTAAATATTTGTTATAACAAGGTCGTAACTTTCTTCCCTTTGAAAAGTGCTAATTATGTTAAAGCAAAATTTCTATGTCTTTGATTATCAAAGTCAAACTATTTTTATTTAGATTTTCAATTCTACGTATACGATCACGATGTATAGGTACTAAATACTACTATGTATACTATACCTTCATTGGTCCCTTTCTGTTCTTAGTTTATATTAATAACTTACCTTACTTGATATATAATACTTGATACATAAATAATAACCATGATATAGTATTATTTGCTGATGACACTTCGTTGATTTTCCGACTGAAAAGGCCATTATTGAAATATGACGAAGTGAATAATGTTATATCAAAAGTAATACACAGGTTTAACGTCAATAATTTGCTTTTCAACGGTAATAAAACGAAATGTATTAAATTCACTACACCTAATGTTAAAAAGGTGAATACCAGTGTGCTGTGTGTGGGGAGGAGCTGGGTCTTGTTGAATCCACTGTTAGCAATAGCTAGTAAACTTTTTTTACGTGGTAGAGCCAAGCTGCAGCTATATTTATAGTATAGTTGTAGCACGAATGGGTCGGCTCGACCGGGGAAGGACCACGCTCTCACAGAATACCAGCGTAAAATAGGAGCTTAATGCTCCTGTGTTTCGTATGGTGAGTGTAGAGAACCGGAGACCCTTTTTACTGGAAAAGAGGCATTCCATCTTAGTCCTCAAGGCTGACAACGCATCTGCATTTTGATTCGCAAACGAGGATAGATGTAGATGTATATGGGCCTCAGCAACCACTTACCATCAGGTGGACTGGGTGCTCGTTTGTCACCCTATTTCTATAAAAAACTTAGTTCTGCAGCATATGCTGTAAAAAAGATTAGATGCCTACATTACTTTGTTGAAACATTGTGTTGAAACAGCTAGATTAGTTTATTTTAGTTATTTCCATAGCATAATGTCATATGGAATCTTGCTATGGGGTAATGCGACTGACATTGAAACTATATTTGTTTTGCAAAAGAGAGCCATAAGAGCAATTTATAATCTAGGTCCGAAGGAATCCCTTAGAGAAAAATTTTAAGAAATAAATATTGAATTAAACTACTTTTACGGATTATATCGCGTTTAATTAACTTATTTATTAATTCCCGACGTTTCGGGTGCTTTACAGCACCCATGGTCACGGGGACTACGTCGGGAATTAATAAAATAAGTTAATTAAACGCGATATAATCCGTAAAAGTAGTTTAATTCAATGTGTAGTGTTCGCGTAAATATAAGAAATCAGAAATAAATATATTAACTTTGGCCTCTCAATATATTTACGAGAACTTATTGTATGTACATAAAAACAAAAATAGTTTTATTAAAAATAGTGGTGTACATTCTGTGAATACTAGAAACAAGCACTAGTTAGTTATACCAGTTACTCGACTCCAAAGAGTCAGTAACTCCATGGGGCAATGTATACGCTTTTTCACAACAAAGTCTAAATTATTTGTTAAGCAAAAATTTTCTAGTAAGGGTTATTATACTACTAAAGAGTACATGACTGATAATAACCCCTGGGAATGAGGTGATCACTATCATGCTGTTTTTAAATGTTTTCATAACAATTGTATAAAATATTATATTGTAAATTGAGCCTTTTTTTAAAAAAAGTCCCGCTGAGTTTCTTGCTGGTTCTTCCCAGGACAGAGGTTTTTTTTGCGAACCAGTGGTAAAAGTAAAAAATGACTTTCAATATGTATTATGTACTATAATCTATATTGAATAAAAATGATTCTATTCTGTTCTATTCTATACGACAAAGACTTTTATGTATATTACTAGAAAGGCAATTCAGAACAAATGATTTAAAATAAAAAATATTGTACAACCGACTTCAATATAAATTATTAAGAATATCTCAAAAACTGTTCGTCAGACCTTGATCAATGGTGTAACACCATGATCATCCAACTTAACACAACTAGTAAAACTACACAAGTGGTAAAATTAAAAAATTTGTACAACCGACTTCAATATAAATAAAATGAGAACGTCATCAATGTAGTCACAGTCAATTAAATACGCCATTAAGGATAACTCAATCACTACTGGTCAGATCTTGATCAAATTTGGAAATATGGAACCACATGAGAAGCACCAGCTTTCAAATAAAAAAAGAATCATCGAAATCGGTTCACGCAGAAAAAAGTTATGAGGTAACACACATAAAAAAGTCTCCTTTTTGAAGTCGGTAGAAAATACGTCACAGTTCTAGTATTTTTTAAAAACCCCTCGACCGATTTCGATAAAATTTAAATGGGACCCCTGGGAAGTATATCCTTTTAAACAAAAAACGAATTTTCCAAATCGGTTCTGGCGTCTCTGAGTAATCGGTGAACATACATTCATACATTAAAAAAAGATTCCGACGAATTGAGTACCTCCTCCTTTTTTGAAGTCGTTTGATAAAGGAAACGACCTCTTCATATCAATGCTTGTAATGCACTGCATTATTGTATTGCGCATAAAAGTGGTAAGAAAAACAAAACTTTTAACAAAAATAAAAGCCGATTTCAAAAAATAAAAGCTTAAAATAATTTCACATTCTGAAGTCGGTGCTAAGCCATCTCTTTAAAGGGTTATTTTTCAAAGAGTAGCCAAATTTTAAACTTATGTAGAAATATATAAACAAAGATATACCGTTATTGCAGTTTTTGAAAATATAAGATAGAAAATATAAATAAGGCTTCTACTTTTATTTGAAATTATCCCAAATTTAATGTAATTAATTTTTCTTCACCATTTGCCTATGTTACTTATTCTGAACCTTCTCTGCAAATTTGGCCGGTTATTGCAAAACCGCTTGACCGATTATGATGAATTTTTGTATATGTTTGAATAGGTTCCTGGATGGTTTAAATTTACAATTGGACCCGGCAGGTGGCGCTGTTGTCGATATCCAGGAATCAAACGTGCAAAGCGGGGCGGATCGCTACTTTTACTACATACAGAAACAGAAAAAAGAACACACATTTGCATTGAGACCCTTTAAAGACGGCTGAAAAGCGTATTGAGTCTTATTAAATGAAAATGATAATTATTTATTCGCTTTATGAAATTACATTATTTATTGCATAACATACCACATTTTTATCGGAAGGAAAGATAGAGGAATGCAAATTCCTTACGCATTAAGAACATTAGCTGGTCTAAGCAAATCAATGTATAAAAGAAATAAAGCCCTGATTTTAGAATGTGAAATACATTTTATTCTTTTTTGTTCTTTGAAGTCGACTTTTACCTTTTGTTAAAAGTTATATTTTTACCCTTTTGAGTGGACTAAGGAATAATCACAATCTCAGTCGCCTAAATAGTTGCATTAAAAACTTCATCCCCTATTTTGCCAGACTTAGGGGTGGAATGGTTATCCAAATTTATAAGTAAAGACCTCTGAAGTATAATCTATTAATTAAAAAAAATCTTTAAAATCGGGTCTGAATTGGCGAAGATATCGCGTAACATACATTAAAAACATACAGTCGAATTAAACCTTCTCCTTTTTTGAAGTCAGCTAACAAAATTAAATACATAATATAGTTAAGTGTGAAATATGTACCTACGTTTCAACGTATACCGTGCTTTTTTCGAGATACAAAGTATCCTGTCTTTTATTTTTAGCTCTAGGAGAGAAGGATTACGCTCTAGATTTATGCCGTGCATTTTCCGGGATAAAAGAAACTTACAAAGTGTATATACGTTTGTGGCCTATGTCACTCTTCGATCCATAAACTATCGTTCTTCAAATATTATAATATAATCACTACTTTCTATCGCTATAAAAAAACATTTTTGATCAGTTGCTCCGTTGCTACGAGAAAGAAGGACAAACCAAGGAATAAGGTTTCGCATTTGTACGGATGCCACACCAATAGTATTATACTACAGTATCACATAGCTATATGCATGCCAGCAGGACGTTACAACGTTCGCTTGCAACAAATACAAAAAGGAAACGAGTGCCAATATTTGATATATTGATACTTATCAGGTAAGGTGGTAATAAGATTCATTTTAAGCTAAAACACATACTGTGAATTATGCATGAATAACGTAATACTTTTAAATAATTTAATACGTGAACATCGAAATTTACTTACTTAATATATAAAGATAAAACGAGGGGAATAACTGTTCAGTGATGTCTCAGTGATCGCAAGGGTGAAAACCGGCAGCGATCACCGAATAGTGAGAGGCACACCGAAATTAAACGTTAAGTTGGAGAGGTCACGTCTAATGAAGTCAACGCTCCGTCCCCCTCGTGCTCTAATCCAAAGTCCCGAAAACTTTCAGCTCGAGTTACATAATGGTTTTCAGTGCCTAGAAGATTGCAATGCAGTGGACGATATGAATGACAAGCTCGTGGAAACCCACCACAGAAGAACACAAAAACACTCCGATCACACTCTCAATCTCATGGTAACAACCGTCCAACAAGATGGGAAATGAATCTGCAGTCTTCAGCAGATTTGACAGCATACAAGCAACTGAACAGACAGATCTCCAAATGCATACGGCGAGACTTACGGAACTTCAGTACAGCTCGTATTGAAGAAGCGATCGAGCGGAACCAGGGCTCCAAAGTCTTTGTCAGAGATCTGTCTGCCAGAAAGAGCCAACTGTCGAAGCTGAAGACCGAGTGTGGCAGTATCGTTTCCGGGACACCTGAGATTTTAAGAAAGATGAGAGGTTCTATTGGCAGCTGTACACATCATCATTGGAGCCACACGCAAGTGTGAGTAACGATCCAAGAGCAAGTCTTATCCGACGCTATTCCGATGATATTCCAGACGTCAGTCTGAGCGAGATTAGAATGGCTCTCTAGCACCTTAAAAACGGCAAGTCCCCGGGCGAGGATGGAATTGCAGCGGAGGTTCTGAAAGCGGGTGGAAAACTGGTACTTGAAGTCTTTCAGAAGCACTTTAAGCGGTGCGGTGCGGTGGTCTTGTTCTTCACGAAAGGCGACAACGCTCTCTTGAAGAACTACAGACAGATTTCTCTTCTAAGCCGCGTCTACGTGCTGTTTTCAATCGTCTCGCACGCAGACTCGACGACTACCAGCCTCCCGAACAAGCCGGTTTCCGAAAAGGCTTTAATACCATAGACCACATACATACCCTTCGGCAAATTGTACAGAAGACCGAGGAGTACAATTTGCCACTATGTCTTGTGTATGTGGACTATGAGTCTATGAAGTCCCTTTAGCGGTGCCAAGTTGACTATCGATATATCGAAATGCTGAAGTGTTTGTACAGTAGGGCTACGATGGCTATCCGAGTACAGAACCAGAGTACGAAACCTATCCAACTGCAGAGAGGTGTAAGATAAGGTGACGTTATATCCCCGAAACTCTTCACCGCTGCATTGGAAGACGTTTTCAAGCTACTGGATTGGAAAGGATACGGTATTAACATCAATGGCGAGTGTATCACTCACCATCGATTTGCCAACGATATAGTCTTTATAGCAAAATCGCTGGAGGACCTAAGCACTATGCTCAATGACCTCAATATTGCCTCCCAACGGATAGGTCTTAAGATGAACATGGACAAAACATAATGTATAATGATAATGTGTAACGTCCATGTCACATCTATGACGGTAGTTGTTGGAGCACTAAGCTCGAAGTTGTTGACGAGTACCTGGGGCAAATAGCCCGACTAGGTAAGTCCAACTTCCCCCCCAACGGGTTCCCGCCTTGTCGTGGCGGATGGGCTTAGTAGCCGTGGCTTGTTCACCCGCGGTGAACAAAAATGGAACCCCTTGGCTGGCCCGTGGTGTAGGGCCGGCCCGAGGTGGCCACTCCGAGTGGGCTTGGCGAGCCCACTTCGGATGTGTGTCGGTGGGCTGTGGCGAGAGGGTTGTCCTCTCCCCCTACCGCTGCAGCCGAGGTGGAGCCGCGGAGGAAGAGGAGTGTTGGTATGGCGATGCGCCACTCGCCCTATCCTCCGCGAGTCTGACGGGGCCGCACCGTTGATGCGGCGGTGGTGGGGCCGCGGGGGGAGAGGAGTGTCGGTATTGCAAGGCGCCACTCTCCCTACCCTCCGCGGCTGAAACTTGGTTGGCGGCGGAGCCAGAGACCAGATCCGCCGCTGGGGTCGGGAAAGCGGGTGCTATTGAGCACTCGAATTTCCTGGCCCCATGGCCTCCGCGTATCGGACTCGGGGGGACCCGTTACGCAGGTGGAGTTGGAGGCCGTGGAGGAAGGCGTGCCTTGTGTTCCTGGTGCGCCTTGCCTGAGAAGAGGAATGGGGAGGAGAGGTCCTTCCCCGAGAAGGGGCTGCCATGGGGCGGCCAGCGCTGGTGGGGCCGCGGATGTGTGCGAAAGCGTTCCCGTGGCCCTTCCAATATGCAGCGAAGGTGGAACACCATGGGGTTTTAGTCGGTGCAAGTCCGACATAACCCGTCCTTGCCCCCGCGAGGCGGGTAATGTCGGACTAGGCGTAGGCATTTCCCCATGTAAAAAAAGATAAGTCCAACTTCGACCGACAGGTCAATTGACGGATTCAACTTGGCTGGGCGGCGTTCGGGAAATTACGACACATCTTCTCGTCAGATACACCTCAAAACTTGAAGAAAAAAGACGAGAGTGTACAACCAGTGCGTGTTGCCAGTGATGACCTATGGATCTTAGACGTGAACCTTCACTGCTGGCCGTATCAGGAAGCTCAAGGTCGCTCAGCGAGCTATGGAGAGGGCTATGCTCGCAGTTTCTCTGCGTGATAAACTTAGAAATGGGGATATCCGCAGTAGAACCAGAGTGACCGACATAGCCCAAGGGATTAGTAAGCTGAAGTGGCAATGGGCCGGCCATATAGCTCGAAGAACCGACAACCGATGGGGAATAAAGGTCCTCGAGTGGCAACCTCGTACCGGTAGGCGAAGTGTAGGGCGACCCCCCACTAGATGGAGTGACGACCTGGTAAGACATGCAGGAAGTCAATGGATGCAGGTGGCTCAGGACGGTGCTTTGTGGCATTCCTTGGGGGAGGCCTTTGTTCAGCAGTGGACTTGTGAAGGGCTGTAATGATGATGATGATGATGAGGGGAATAAAACTTATATCATTTGAAAGGTACTGTGCCATAGACAGCGCCGAATGTAACTTTTGGCGCACTAGGTTTTGAAAGCAAAATAGTTACAATTTTACAACATATTAAATCAAAATGAATTAATAATAGCGATTGATTTCTATTTTGATTGACAAGTGACATACATTTTTTTCCATAGTAAAACATTTTTTTTATCATATAGCCGATGCCCTCTCTGCGTTTATGACCTAGACCAGTGCCTAGTGTGCTTTAATATAAATCCATCACTGGCCATGGATATATAGAAAAAAAATCAAGTTGCCGTTAATGCAGGTAATAAAGTAAATATACATATGACATTTTTCATACAAAACCCAATAAAATAGTCGGATTTTGACTATAAGCATTACTATGTATTAATAAAAATTCATTACTCAAGTATTTAACATTTATGAAGCGTGCTTCCATTCCATCCATTACAGCTTATAAAAGCTCACTAATGAACGTAGGCCTCCTTCATAAATTGTCTCTTAAGGGGATTTTGCCATAGTTGCCACGCTTGGCAGGCAGTTTGGCAAACGCAGTTTTTTAAATGAATAGAATCGTTTTGATTTGAAACTTGATGAAACGAAAAAGCGACATAAAAAAAGACAAACATATACAAGTCGCGGCACGTAAGTCTAGCGCTGAAGGGGTGGAGGGGACGAGCATGAATTGAATTGAACGAATGCGACTGGAGAGCCAATCAGCGCGTGCGAACGATACGCACGAGCCAATCAGCGCGACTTATGCGCAATAACGGTTACCGCTAAACATTCGTGCCGCTACTTATACATCTATATGATTAAGCCTGCGAGAGAATGAGATAAAATATTACATTAAATTAGTCGTGTTTGGGCTATCTTGCGTCTATTTTACGTACCTAGAGAGTCAATAAATTTTTGTTCGATAAAATGACTTTACCTATAGAATGAAGTATATGGCGCTATTGCAAAGCAATTTTACTCGAAAGAAAATATTTGATTTATAACACTAAAATTTAGGCTCAAATAAGGATTGTAACATATAACGGTTATAAAATTAAACCTTTATCTTATATTTTATGCCGCACTTGTGGTTGAAAATCATCATATTAAATAAATAATTTGCCATGAAATATTTTTATTTGATTTCATTTCAAGGTTTCACTACTACCACGTGTTTTTTTAAATTATTTTGAGATGTTATCAGAAAGAAGTTGTTGCCCATCTCCTGGTTTGTTTCCTTCTGTCGGCTCTTATTACACCCACGGGATATGGGTAGTGGATATTCTAACATCACCGCTATTAGAGTAGAGTACAGTAAAGAAGAATAGAACAAAACAGAATAGAACAGAAAATAATATTTTTTATTCAATATAGATTACATAATAATAATTTTAAAATATATTTTTATTTTTACCACTGGTTCACAAAAAACCTCATTCAATTAAAGTGATTTCTGGATCTCGATAACAGCGCCACCTACCGGGTCCAACTGTCAATTTAAGCCATCCATGGACATACTCATTCGGATTAGCCGTTTAGGAGGAGTTTAGTCAGGACACTTTAAAAGTTTTAATGATTTCTTATATTTACGCGAACACTACACATTGAATAAAACTATTTTACGGATTTTATCGCGTTTAATATTTTAATTTGGGATTTCTAGGATTTTCCTGAAAATCTGGTTACAGAACAACTTTTTATGCATCTCAGAAGGACCTGGGGCATTATTATATAACTCTATATATATAGCATACCTTATACTAAGAATCACTAAACGGTATTCGTTGAAGGTCATAGAGGTTTACGCGCCAACCTCGGCACATCACGATGAGAAGGTGGAAGAAATGCATGAGGATATATGTAGAGCCATGCATTCCTCCAAAACCCACTATACGGTGTTAATGGGAGACTTCAACGCAAAACTAGGCACAAGAGAGAACGATGAGCTGAAGCAAGGGAAATTCGGAATAGGGCAACGGAACCTAAGGGGCCAGCAGCTAGCCGACTTCATGGAGAAAGAGGGACTCTTTATGATGAATTCTTTCTTTCAGAAGCGGCCCCACAGGAAGTGGACCTGGTCGAGCCCCGACGGTTCGACAAAAAATGAGATTGACTTCATTATGACGACCAGACGACAACTGTTCTCTGGAGGCTCAGTTGCTGGACCAATAATTTACACATAATTTAATAGCTTATAAAGTCAAAACCTTAATTCTTCGATAGACTTTGACTTTGCACTGTTTGCACAGCTGTGACAAGGTCGTTTTTTGACTATGACACTAGGTTATTTAATATTTTATTTGCATTTATAACATTTTAAAAGTAATGTAAATACATTATAAAATAAAAATAAAAACTACACAAGAAGAAGGAGAATAATAAGACCTATGGTTAAATTTAGTAGGTCTTAATAACCACCGACCAAGGATTTAAAAAACAAACAAATAAAAATTTGGACCACGAAATATTATTCAAATCTTCAAGATCAACAAAGAATTTATTCATAAAGATAAAGACTATCGTTTTAAATAGCTAACTGTAATATTACAAAAAATACCTACGATTTATTTGGACTGATTTTTATTATTGGTGCAATGCGGTCGTATCTTATGATAGATAATGCAACTCTGGTGACAGTACGCGGGGTAGCGTGTCTCTGCAAACTTGTAGGGACATTATCGTGCAATAGGAGTCTGTTATTATCTCCTTGAGCGAGAGCGGTTGTTATAAATATTATTTTTGTTACTTAGGCCTTATTAGCCAACTGGTCTTATTACCCGCATTACCTTGCATGTTGTTATATTATATTTCCTGAACAAATGCCAATTTAAGTCGTTGACACGAAAATAAAATTTTAAAAGTTTTAAATAATTAAATGACATATGTACTTATTTAAATTAAATTAATAATTGTTAATAACTAATTGTGTGAAGAGTGCTAAGAATCTCCGGTGGAGGTTCGGTTACCACCTAAGACGACTCGACCTGGCAACATACAACGCACGCACACTGAGGGCTGACGGGAAGATCCTGGAGCTGGAAGAAGAGATAGACAAGTTACGCTGGCATATTATAGGATTATCCGAGGTCCGAAGAGAGGGGGAGGACACGGTAATCCTCGAATCCGGCTACTTGTTCTATAACCGGGAGGGCGACCATCTGTTCCAAGAAGGTGTCGGATTTATCGTTCACAAGTCTCTCGTTAACAACATTGTAAAGATTGTGAGTGTGTCGACGAGGGTTGTACCTTATACTCAGAATCACCAAACGCTATTCATTGAAGGTCATACAGGTTTACGCACCAACCTCGGCACATCCCGATGTGGAGGTGGAGGAAATGTATGAGGATATCTCTAAAGCCATGCATTCCTACAAAACCCACTATACGGTGTTAATGGGAGACTTCAATGCAAAACTAGGCACAAGAGAGAACGGTGAGCTGAAGTTAGGGAAATTTGGAATAGGGTAATGGAACCCTAGGGGGCAGCAGCTAGCCGACTTCATGGAGAAAGAGGGACTCTTTATGATGAATTCTTTCTTCCAGAAGCGGCCCCACAAGAAGTGGACCTGGTCGAGCCCCAACGGTTCGACAAAAATGAGATTGACTTCATTACGACGACCAGACGACAACTATTCAGTGATGTCTCAGTGATCGCGAGGGTGCAAACTGGTAGCGATCACCGAATGGTTAGAGGCACACTGAACCTAAACGTTACCTACACGTTTGGAGAGGTCTCGTCTAATGAAGTCAACGCTCCGCCCTCACGTGCTCCAGTCCAAAGTCTCGAAACCTTTCAGATCGAGTTACAAAACCGTTTTCAGTGCCTAGAAGACTGCAATGAAGTGGACGATATGAATGATAAGCTGGTGGAAACTGTCCATGCGGTCGGAGCTAAGTTCTGCAAGACACACCGCAGAAGAACACAAAAACTCTACGATCACACTCTTAATCTCATCGCTGTTAGACAGGAAATGAAGCTGCAGTCTTCAACAGATTTGACAGCATACAGGCAAGACTTACGCAACTTCAATACAGCTTGTATTGAAGAAGCGATCGAGCGGAACCAAGGCTCCAGTCTTTGCCAGAGATCTGTCTGCCAGGAAGAGCCAACAGTCAAAGCTGAAGACCGAGTATGGCAGCATCGTTTCCGGGACACCTGAAATTTTGAGTGAGATGGAGAGGTTCTATGGGCAGCTGTACACGTCATCGTTGGAGCCACACGCAAGTGTGAGTAACGATCCAAGAGCGAGTCTTATCCGACACTATTCCGAAGATATCCCGGACGTTAGTCTGAGCGAGATTAGAATGGCTCTCCAGCACCTTAAAAACGGCAAGGCCCCAGGTGAGGATGGAATTACAGCGAAGCTTCTGAAAGCGGGCGGAAAACCGGTACTTGAAGTCCTTCAGAAGCTCTTTAAATCCGTCCTCCATGGTGGCACTACTCCGGAGGCGTGGAGCAGAAGTGCGGTGGCCTTGTTTTTCAAGAAAGGCGATAACGCTCTCTTGAAGAACTACAGACTGATTTCCGTTCTGAGCCGCGTCTACGTGCTGTTTTCGAGAGTCATTACAAATCGTCTCGCACGCAGACTCGACGACTTCCAGCCTCCCGAACAAGCCGGTTTCCGAAAAGGCTTTAGTACCATAGACCACATACACACCCTTCGGCAAATTGTGCAGAAGACCGAAGAGTACAATCTGCCACTTTGCCTTGCGTATGTGGACTATGAGAAAGCCTTTGATTCCGTCGAAATTTGGGCGGTGCTACAGTCCCTTCAGCGGTGCCAAGTTGACTGTCGGTATATCGAAGTGCTGAAGTGTTTGTACAGTAGGGCTACGATGGCTATCCGAGTACAGAATCAGAGTACGAAACCTATCCAACTGCAGAGAGGTGTAAGACAGGGTGACGTTATATCCCCGAAACTCTTCACCGCTGCATTGGAAGACGTTTTCAAGCTACTGGACTGGAAAGGATACGGTATTAACATCAATGGCGATTACATCACTCACCTTCGATTTGCCGACGATATAGTCCTTATGGCAGAATCGCTGGAGGACCTAAGCACTATGCTCAATGACCTCAATAGTGTCTCCCAACGGACAGGTCTTAAGATGAACATGGACAAAACAAAGATCATGTTTAATGTCCATGTCACACCTATGCCGGTAGTTATTGGGAGCACTAAGCTCTAAGTTGTTGACGAGTATGTTTACCTAGGACAAATAGTCCGACTAGGTAAGTCCAACTTCGACCGAGAGGTCAATCGACGGATTCAACTCGGCTGGGCAGCGTTCGGGAAACTACGACACATCTTCTCGTCAGGTATACCTCAAAACCTGAAAACGAGATTGTACAACCAGTGCGTTGGGGAAGGCCCATGTTCAGCAGTGGACTTGTGAAGGGCTGTAATGATGATGATGATGAATAACTAATTAATTTTTGGAGCACGTTAATTAGTCCTGATATTTTTGTGGGTAACGTATCTTTCAAGGTCTGTGATTTTATGTAGATTTTTCTTAACGATTTATTTTTAAACTACAAGATATACAGGTAGTAAGCGCTATTCCCGAGTTTTCGCCAAGATTTAAAAAAGTGTAAACTATACATCATATTAACGAAACATATTAAGGATGTGAAATAAAAAAAAATCTAAAGACCGTGAAAAAAAAATGTTGTTACCTTATTTAGTTGTAGTAGGCGCTTACTAGGTGCCCTACATCTCTCCCTTACAATTGCGTTTACACCCCTGAGGATTAAGATGAAATGCCTCGTTAGCAATAAAAGGGGTCTCCGGTTCTCTACACTCGCCATACGAAACACAGCAGCATTAAGCCGCTATTTCTTGCTGGTATATTCCCATTCGTGCTGAGTGCATAATTCGCTGCAGTGTGGCTCTGCCACTTAAAAAATGTACTATATAATTTAATAATATTTTACCCGCTAAGAATAATTTACCCGCTCACACTAACCGATTGAAATTGAAAATTCAATTTTTTACTAAACACTGCTCTAAAATTTGGCCATTAGACTTTCTAGGCTAAAGTTTAAGGTAGCAAGTATTAAAAACTGTACTGGCCGGTGACAATCATATGTATATCGAAGTGATTCCGTAAGAGTTTCATATTTTAACTTTGGTACGGGTCATTATAAATAATTAAAATTATAATACATACCCACTATAGCGCCAACGTAAAGGAGTGATCCAATCCAGGACACTTGAAGCTCTGTGATTAATTCCGGTAAGGGTGTCTGATCCGGATCTTGTAACTTTGGAATGATTGGGGCCGACCAACCAACACTATATCCATCTATAAACTGCCCTATATTCACTGGAAGTAATCAATATAATGTAAAAAAATATTTAAATTAAATATACAACAGTTAATAAACGTATTAAAAATTAATTAATTTTATACAAAAATTCTACATAATAAAAATAGCTTTATGTAATAACATTTTGTTTTATTTTCATGAAAAAATTGTAACAATTATAATATTATAAATTTACAATGGACATCATATTATACTCATATCAAAATCTATTTTTATTTAAAAAATGCAAAATATCAACATAACAAATCTAAAAACAATTTAAAGGACAATTTTCTAATTTTTTAAGAAACAAAGTTTCGTATTTATTTACTGTTTTAAACTGTATTTTTAATCTTTAAATAAGCTCCTAAATATTTAATTTTGTCTCACTTACCACATGAAACTATAAGAAGTTGCGTTTTTAAATACGGATTCATTGTGAAAATTTAAACAGACCGGCCCTAACTGTACACAATTCAAATTCCGATTTACATTTATAAACTGTTAAAATAAATAAAAATAAAAAAACCGTAATCAAATACGGTAACCCGTTAATTTAAACACAGTTATATAAACCCTACTGACTAGCATAAAGCATTTGTGGTAAGAACCAAAGTCAAATATGTACTAAGCCCAAAGTCGCTTACTTACAATAAAACATCAAGTGTAAACCGGAATATACAATGTCGCCCATCGGCAAGTGACCGCCAGGATATTCTGCATGTACATGAAAAATTATCGGTAAAAACCTAAAGGGGTCTATCTTAAATACTTTTTAAGTTATTGAATTTTAATTTTTGAATGATGTTGGTCACCTTGTTCACACTTTTGCTCTAGCTCCAATGCTACAGGCACGATTTCGATTCTGTTTTCTTATTTCATCAGGTTAATAAGTTGTTTTGTTGGATTACGTAACATTTTTAGTTAAAATAAGGCGAATCATAAAATAAACGTGACAAAGACATTTTTCTAAGCAAAAAGTGATATTTATTTACAAAAACACGTGTAAGTACATAAAATGCCCCTTAACATGGGCTTTTACTCATTATTAATAATCTAGAGCATAACTACACATTTACAATACTATCAATATCTATCTCTTAAAATTTTTAATAACAGCGTGTCAAAATTTGCTCCATATCAAGCAAAAAAAGGTCATCCAGGTAGAAACCGGTTCTTAGAGACCGCTAGATAACGCACGTGCGCACTCTTCTCGGTTGGTTGTTTGTGCATCATTCAGTCGCTCGATTACTGATCCCGGGACGTTACGTGTTTTTTAATTTGTGCGCTATTTATCTTTTCGAGGACCATTCCTGTGCGTTTCAAGCATCGTAATGCTACGATTGCGTGATTTACCGCCTTCTCACGTAGCTGATATGCATTTTGTATACGGTTTTTGTGATGGGAATGCACGTTCTGCTGTCGAAGTACAAATGTCGTTATCCAGGTAGGCCAGTACTTGGGTACCGGTCCTTCATTGCTGTGCATCGTCGTTTTTGTGAGCAAGGACTTCCACGACAAAATGAGCCTGGCGTGGCACTTCACGTGGACATGGAAGAGGAAGTGTTAAGATTAGTGCGCGCTGACCTATGACAAGCATTCGTCTCTTGTCAATAAGACTGAATGTACCAAGAATAACAATCTGGAGAATTCTTAAGAAAGAAGGCCTCCATCCTTATCACTTCAGCGTGCTCAACATTTGGAAGATGTGGATTACCGTGCGAGATCTGTGTTTTGTAGCTGGATTTTATCGCAACAAAGAACCAATCCTGAGTTTCTAAAGAAGATTTTGTGGACGGACGAGTACATTCACAAGGGCGGGTATTACAAACCACCGAAATCTTCATGTCTGGGCCGCTGAAAACCCACACGTCAGAAGAAAACATCTTTTCAGAAAGAATTTTCTGTTAATGTATGGGCTGGAATAATTGACAATATGCTCATTGGCCTTACGTATTGCCTCACAGGCTAGATCAACACGCATATTTAGATTTTCTCCAAAATACGTTGCCTCACTTTTGGATGAAGTGCCGCTGGCAACGAGAAGAAGAATGCATCTGCAATAGACGGAGCCCAGCACATTTCGCACGACTAGTGCGAAATTATCTGAATGAAAATTATCCGCGATGGATCGGTCGAGGAGGCTCCGTTGCTTGGCCGCCGAGATCGCCCGACCTGACACCCTTAGATTTTTATTATGGGGATTCATGAAACAGAAGGTGTATGCCGCGCGCATTGAAAGCCGCGAACAATTAACGGCTAGGATTTTGCTGCCGCAGAGGAAATTAAAGAAAATCCTGCAGAATTACTGCGAACAACCAATAGTGTAGCCACGAGGCTTTATTTGCTTACAGGAGGTGGGGCCATTTTGAAAACAATTAATTAAAATTGTTGTTTTTAATCATGCCTGTTATTTTTATTATAAATAGGCATTTCTGCATTAATAGTTTTAACTCTGTCGCCATGTCGTCCGCATCAATTATTTAAAGGGTGCGCACGTGCGTTATCTATCTACCGGTTTCTAGGAACCGCTCTCTACCTGGATGACGATGATGCACAGCAAGGAGGGACCCGTTTTTGACACGCTGTTATTAAAAAATTTTAAGAGATAGATATTGATAGTGTATTGTAAATGTGTAGTAGTTATGCTCTAGATTATTAATAATGAGTAAAAAGCCCATGTTAAGGGGGCATTTTATGTACTTACACGTGTTTTTGTAAATAAATATCACTTTTTTGCTTAGAAAAAATGTCTTTGTCTACGTTTATTTTTATGATTCGCCTTATTTTAACTAAAAATGTTACGTAATCCAACAAAACAACTTATTAACCTGATGAAATAAGAAAACAGAATCGAAATCGTGCCCGTAGCATTGGAGCTAGAGCAAAAAGTGTGGAACAAGGTGACCAACATCATTCAAAAAATTAAAAATTCAATAACTTAAAAAGTATTTAAGATAGACCCCCCCTTTTTAGGTTTTACCGATAATTTTCATGTACATGCAGAATATCCCATGGTCACTTGCCGATGGGCGACATTGTACATATATCATGTAATAACGGCCAAATAAAAATATAGCGACCATCCAAGTCAGACACTCGCTAAGACTGGCGGCAGTCTTTAGGAAAATCCCTCCTAATAACCCCTCTAAACGTCTAAAATGGTCACTATGACCATATCATTAACATAAAAATATGTTTACAGTACAATAACAACGAAGGGGAATTCAATTAAATTTATTTTCTTAATTATCTAATTTATAATGCGAGTCTAAGTATTAAAAATATATTACCAAAGTTTTGTAATTTTTTAATGATCAGATAATTATTTATTCTATATCTGGGTTTAATTATTATTGCTCAAAATTTAAAGGAATATATAGGATCCTTATTACATTTTATTACATTTAGAAAAAAATATAACTGTTTTCGTAAAACATTGTACCTACAAAATATGCGAATATTTTTTAACTTCTAAATATCGAATATTATTAATTGTGCGACGTTGCCACAACATTAGCACACCAAAAAGTAGTGTAGTGGCGGTGTAAAAATATACACTACCCCATATCGTCTCGTCGGTGTCGTAAAAGGCGACAGAGGGAAACAAACCAGGAGATGGGCAGCATCGTCTCTACATAACAGCTAAAACATTTAAAACTACGATTGCCAACTCACCTACGTTACGCGGCAACTATGCCAAATATTTCCCCTATGAGGCAATTTATGGGGCAGGCCTATGTTCAGCAGTGGACTTTTATGGGCTGTAATGAATGGATGAATAGAGGTAGTGTTGGCTGTGACAATGTGATAATTGGGGTAATTGGGATCCAGGAACTGCGACTTCGGTATACGTAAACCCTTACCCATGTAGTATATATTAAATGATGTTTGAAAATTATTTTTATAATAATATTAAAGTGACAAAGGAACTAATAGTCGACGTGAGTATTTTACGCCTGGCGTAAACGAGATGGATATACCAACATCTATCGGTACCTTTAGATTTTTCTGGCATTTCCTATAGTTGCCTTTTATACCACGCAAACGATAGATTCTTTTACGCCGCTACCACACGGCACAACTTGTAAAACACTATCAACTAATAACTTGACACTAAACACTTGACCACATTCAACGGAGAGCGTCTTGAATCGTCAACAAGTAAGTTCTCTCCTATCGGCTTGATCCACTAGCCTTGCGAAGAGGCGTTGCATCTCTATGCATCTTCTACTAACAACTAATAATAACTAACTACCAGCTCCTTCCACTTGATCACATTTAATGGAGAGCGTCTTGAATCGTCAACAACAAAGTTCTCTCCAATCGGCTTGATCCACTAACTTTTTCTTGGGAAGAGTCTTTGCATCTCTGTGCATCTTCATCTCTTGCGCATATGTCACGGGGAGTACTCAGACTGATTGTTCGTAAGAATTCCAGCTGCTGAATCCCACCATAGTACACTTTGACAGAATTCGAAACTCAATCGTGTTAGCGGTGCACAACCGTGCATTTTACGCGGATTTTTTCCGGGAGCCCACTTCTTTCTAAACGGCCGGCAATGCTCCTGCAATTCCTCTGGTGTTGCAGATATTTTTGGACGACGCGACGATGATCACTTGCCATCAAGTAAATCGTATGCCCGTTTGCCTCTACACTCTTCTATAAAAAAAAACTAGTAATTTTACGCGACGTAACTACAACCTAGTACAACATTATACCGTACAATGAGACAATAATTATTATTATTAACAAAAAGTCATTCGTTAAATTTGCGAATGTTTGAAAAAACAGTAATACTCACACTAAAGAGTGCAATAACTGTCCTATACAGGACGCGCACAAAATCGTACACTCATTTACACGGCAGTAAATTTCCCTGATAAATGTTATTGCAAAGAGCTAAATACTTTTTAAGTGAATGTCCTGACCCCGTTTTATTTTTTGTTTCTTTATCTTGTTTGCGACCGATTAAAAATAATCCTCAATCGTCAACGCAACCAACAGTTAGCCATCATAAAAATATATTTAAAAATAAAAACATTTTAAAAATAATAAGTTATATTTAATATGGCTTCCTTAGATAGTTCATAATTATTTTTTTAGCACTGACTAATAAACAAGTACGCTGAACTGGCTATACACCGTGACATAATGAAGCGATTATATTTTCGCCATTTTGGCGCTGATAGCAGAAGTGAGCGTCCACGGAACTAATAATAGAGATAGAACAGTGTAAAAAAATGTATTGTTCAATGCCCAGAAATATAGAACACAATTACTCTCTACCGAGAGAAGAACGAAAAATTCATACTTAAAAAAGGAAACACGTGTTTATACACGTACACTACAAGCGCCACGGTGGGTGCACATATAAAACTTTTTTGGCGGGAATTTCAAGCCTTTGTATTCTGTAACTTTTAAACTTTTTACTTAAGGCAAAAAATTCGAGTAATTTTGGCTCAAGCCTCATAAACCTATTGGGTGAATTCCCATACATTTGAGAGGTTGCACCAAAATTACTCGAATTTACTTTAGGTGGGATAAAATAAAACTAAAAATAGGTATAGTTATGTAATTTTATTTTTTGGAAGACAGATTGTTTTATACACTATATTACTATTGATGTTTTTTATTGCTTTTGCAGATAATATTTCCACTCGTAATATTGATATTATAACATATGTTATTGTGAGAGTTATTCTTCACAGAACATTAACGTTTTAAATCAGCAAAATTCTCATAGTGAAAAACTTAACTCAGCCCAAATACATGATCTGAAACAGATAAAATTCGAGTCAATATAGTAATAATCCCTATAAATAATGATCAATAAATTCAAAATGCTTAAAGATTTACCACAATATTGTCATAAGTTTTTCTTCTTCTATTGTAGGAAACCTGTGATTAATAATTTTTTGCTTTTTGTTTGCGCAACACTTAGCTTACTTTCGATTCTGATCACACATCGTGCCTAAATTTTTTAAATAATGAATTAATTTATAGTCAATATCTCATACAGAGTCTTTCTCTCATACACAAATCTTTACATACACAAATGCGAGGAAATGATAATAACTGAATTTAAGTAAACAGTAATAATAAATATTAAAATCTAATCCTATGAAATAAATTTGAATAAATTTCAGAAAATATTTTCAATATGAAAGACGTTGACCAACAAATGTCTTTTTTTCTTCTTCTTTTAATTCATGGCTTCTTTTGATAGAATTCTGCTAATATTTAATTATTTTATTTTATTTCGAAGATTTGCACAATTAATTTAGGTAAATTAATTGTGCAAATCTCAAAGGAACAAAACAAAAAAAAATTAACACAATTAACATTTTCAGTTTCTTCCGATATAATATGAATTTATGTATCTCATTTTTTAAATGGCAATCTGAAGCAACGCGTAGGAAAGAAACAGCGATATCTTTTTCTCGCTTTATTTTGTTACGCCCAACCCACACATAGACAAAATTATGATTGTGTGCACATTTCTCGGATTTCATACAAAGTTGGGTCACTTTGCCCAGAACTTTCCCAACACCGTAAACCCGACCCGATTCAGTTAGTAAATAAAACTCCTTGACATATGGCATGTAACGATTATGTGTATTTGAAAATTGTAAGCTATATAATGCTCTATGAGGCAAACCATACCGGGATATATATTACAAGTGACACCATCTAGTGAATAAATATTAAAGGTAAGAAAAAGAACAAACCAGAAATAATTATTTAACAAAACCTTACTCACAAGAACAGACGAAATTAATAAATTATACATAAAAATAAATCAACATATTTATTTTACAGATTTCCTTCAAACTATCTTCATGCCTTTAACATCCCGCCCACCAAGGACAACTGTCCTTAATATTTTTAGTTTGAAGTGTAAGGTAAATAACAACAATCAACTAATTAAAATAATAGAAACGATCACTTCACACTGAGTAATAATGTTTAAAATACAACAAATGAAGATAAAAATATTAACTAAATAAAATATCATTTATCTTCACAAATTGGTAATACAATTAATTTTGACACAGGTCGTTTTATGATTGATTTTTTAAAACGTAAGCTTACAACACGCGAAACTTTGTCCACACCTGGATGTATTTCCACAATACGCCCTAATAACCACCTGGCGGGAGGCAAGTCTGTTTCATTTACTAAAACAATATCTCCAATTTTCGGTTCAGGATTTGAATGCACCCATTTGTATCTTTGCATAAAATGGGTCAAGTATTGTTGAGATCACTGTTTTCAAAAATCCTGTATCACGCGCTAGCATAGGTGCCATCATCATAACAGATTAATGGAATTGTCATATTGATGATCTGGTGCCGGAATTAATGGTTCACCTACAAGAAAATGACTTGTAGTCGGAGAGCTGGCGACGAATTTTGGGAAGGTCCTTTTGGCAAGTTGAAATTGTGAAAAAATATATTTTCGTCAATTGGCGAATCTTACCTTTATCGTCTGTTATAGATGTCATTAGCATAGAATTTAGGCAAGCCTCAATTTGCGTTAAGACTGTTGACATCTCCTCATAGGTTAATGTAGAGTTTCCAATCACTCTTTTTAAATGGAATTTGGTTGATTTTATGCCAGCTTCCCATATACCTCCGAAATTAGGAGCTTGTAGTGAGTTAAAATGCCACTTTGTATCGTGTGATTCCAACCATTCTCCGATTTTTCTGTTTCTTGACTTTTCTTCGTTAAAAAGTTGCTTGAGTTCTAACGAAATTAGTGCCATTATCACTAAATAACTCTATGCAGTGACCGCGTCGTGCAGTGAGTTGCCTAAATGATGCCAGAAAACTTTCAGAGTTCATGTCGCTCACAACCTCTAGATGAATTGCACGAGATGAATAAACATATAAATAGCCTTTATACGATTGATTGCTTCGGCCCTTTGAAACCCTTATGGTTCGAGAGCTCATGACGCATTTTTCATGAAGTGTTTGATGCATCATGAAACTTTGTTGAAAAGTATCAGTCCGCTCAATAAGCAGGTATATGACTGTTTGCCTGGCCTACCTGGGTACACCTGGTACTGCGCAAAAAAGTGTTTGATTTAATCTGCCATTTTTACAGCGTGTTTATTATATATAATAAAAAATTCTCACAAAAGGGCAGACAGTTTCTCCGGGGGTTAATAATTTAAAAATATTTAAATAAATCTGATTTACTCACTGGTTACACGCTTTACCACCAAGTAATTTCGGCACATTACTTGATGGGGAAAGCTTGCGCATCGCCGTAGGAATTTTGGGGGACGAGGCTGCTCGCGTCCGTAGGAAATACTTGAAATCTGACATCCTACACGTATCCCCCGGTTAGTGCTAAACGAGCAGCACCAATTCCGGTGGTAGGTTTCGGCCGCTGGCTTTTCGGTTACCACCCATCAATGCAAAGTCTTGTCGCCAAATGACGTTGTCGTGTTCCTGCATGATGCTTGGTGAAGCCATATGGAGAATGGGTCTGAACAGTAGCGTTGTGTATGTAAACCGGGTACGAAGCGTCTGTTGTTGCTGTGTCAGGTGCTTAGTCGTGGA
Source organism: Parnassius orleans (assembly GCA_029286625.1). Taxonomy (NCBI): domain Eukaryota; kingdom Metazoa; phylum Arthropoda; class Insecta; order Lepidoptera; family Papilionidae; genus Parnassius; species Parnassius orleans. The sequence continues at coordinate 3,764,009 of JAGSMP010000089.1, forward strand.
GGGTAGCGGGATCCGAAGCACGGTGTTCCGCTGGTCGACCGCAGGTAGTTGCGATCCCAATTAGTGAATTAGCTACTAGAAAAATCCCAGGGTGGCCCCATCGTGCCGGTTACCGACCGTGCAAAAGGACCCGATGGCAATCTCTGGGGGGGTTCGGGCGTCCCCGCAGTCTCTAGATCAAGTTGCCATGGGCACAGTAACTCTGATAGTATCGTTTGGTTGCTAATGCAACGCCTCGTTCAACTGCCTTTCTCCATCCTTATTCACTCTCAAAAATTCACTTTAATTCACTTTAAAAAGAAAAGTAGTGTTAAACAGCGGTTGCACGTCCTCTTACTAAAAGTGCACCTCACTAATATTCGAGGATTGCACTCTAATCTCAGCGCAGTCCATCACCATCTTGAGACTGAGAAGCCGCACCTACTTTTCTTGACGGAGACGCAAATTGGATGTCCATTGAATGCGGCGTACCTTGACTATCCTGGATTCTCCCTGGAGCACAAATTCCATCCACGTACCGGAGTATGTGTGTACGTCCGCAATGACATCTGCTTCCAGCATCTCTGTCACCTTGAAGACCCCACTTTTTCGACAATCTGGGTGATGGTAGATATAGTTATTGATAAAATCCTTTATGCCTGTGTCTATCGATCGCACAGCGGTGGGTGATCAGAAGACAACACGATTATTTGATCACCTTGGTGAGGCTGCTGACGTGGCCCTAAATCGGTATCCTATTGCACAGTTGGTCTTTCTGGGGGACTTTAACGCTTGTCACAAAGAGTGGCTGTTCCTGGCTGGCATGCTGTAAGAGAAGCGTGGAATTTTGCTTTGACGCTAAGTCTTTCTCAGCTGGTAAAGGAAGCGACTAGGGTACCCGATGTAGACGGTCACACAGCAAATTGCTTGGACCTTCTGCTGACTACCGAACTAGCAGTGGCGAAGCTAGGGCTCCAAACTAGGGCAAGCCCAAGATATCGTTTTGTTGTTTTTAGCAGTTTTATAAAAATACACCAATCTTGATCTGTCTCCACTCTTCAGTTTTATATTCAGTGCTGTCGAGGACGTGTTTAACAAAGCACACAGAAGGCATACAACTGCTAGATAGATTGTATGACATATCAGCAATTGCATACCTTCGGTGGCTTTGAAAAAAGCCGTTTGGGTTTGCTTGAGCGAAAGAAAAAGATATTTACATACAATATAATACATAAACAAAAGAAAAGCATGAGCAAAGCACAAACAAACTATGTATAAAATAAAAAATAAAAAATAGTTATATTCTAAATCGAATCGTCTCTCTTTCTTAAGGAAAGATTTGATTACGTCCGCGTAAAATGTTGGTGAACGTTTTAATTGTGCCAATAACTGTTTTTCAATTGCGATAATTGATAAGTCTGTAAGACGCTCTTGACCATGTGTATTTCTCAAATAAGTATGGATGCGCTTCAGAGATGAGAAAGCACGTTCCGCGGAGGAACTTGTGGCTGGAATAGTTACGACAAGATAAGCTAACTTTAAAAGCTGGGGAAAGGCCTCTTCAAGACTATTTTCGTTTATAAAGTCAATGAGTTCGAAAACATTGCGGTACTTTAATTCAGGGGAGGAAAACAATGAAATCAATTGGTTTTTTCAATGTTTGTTTATCAAAATGGTTTGCGTAATTTTCAAATAATAAATCTAATGCCTCTAAAGGAAATTCTGAACGATATTTTTCAAGAAGTTTATTGTTGAACAATTAGACATTTTTTAATTTGATTTGAAGATATGTTATCAATTATTTCAACAAAAAGTCGTTTGTATTCTGTCTGAGCACAGCGCACATTGCGTCTCAAACGAGCAGCAAAGTTATTTTGCAATGTGTTTTCATAAATGTGAATAAAATCTGACTGAAATTCAGTACATAACAATGTCTGAAACTCCTTTATTTTATTACTGCAATAACCGACATCAACTTGTGATTTTTTGTAAAATATTGTACAAGCAGTCGGTTTTTTCAAATATCCGGTGGAAAATTGAAAGAAAAAAATAAAAATTAAATGAACGCAATGTGTTTTAAAAATTCTCGGCGTCAAGATCGTATCGCCGTCCCAGTTCTGCGGATTGCCGCACATATCCGAAAACAAATTAATCAAATTATCTTTTTGTTCGAATACTGTATTCACAATTCGTGACGTATACGTCCAACGAGTTGCGGGGCATTAGGCAATTTTTTTGCTGCAATGTGCATCATAAAAAGACGACCGTTCTGTGCTGTTATTAAAAAAAAGCCTGAAGGGCTGAAAAAAAACTGCTGACTTCCCCAATCCTGTTACAAGATTTCATCATCATCATCATCATTACAGCCCTTCACAAGTCCATTGCTGAACATAGGCCTCCCCCAAGGAATGCCACAAAGCACGGTCCTGAACCACCTGCATCCATCAACTTCCTGCATGTCTTACCAGGTCGTCACTCCATTTAGTAGGGGACGTCCTATACTTCGTCCGCCGGTACGAGACCGCCACTCGAGAACCTTTTTGCCCATTGGTTGTCGGTTCTTCAAGCTATATGGCCGGCCCATTGCCACTTCAGCTTACTAATCCGTTGGGCTATGTCGATCACTCTGGTTCTACTGCGGATATCCTCATTTCTAAGTTTATCACGCAGAGAAACTGCGAGCATAGCCCTCTCCATAGCTCGCTGAGCGACCTTGAGCTTCCTCATCCGGCCAGCAGTGAAGGACCACGTCTCAGTTCCATAGGTCATCACTGGCAACATGCACTGGTTGTACAGTCTCGTTTTCAAGTTTTGAGGTATACCTGACGAGAAGATGTGCCGTAATTTCCCGAACGCTGCCCAACCGAGTTGAATCCGTCGATTGACCTCTCGGTCGAAGTTGTACTTACCTAGTCGGACTATTTGTCCTAGGTAAACATACTCGTCAACAACTTCGAGCTTAGTGCTCCCAACAACTACCGGCATAGGTGTGACATGGACATTAAACATAATCTTTGTTTTGTCCATGTTCATCTTAAGACCCATCCCTTGGGAGACACTATTGAGGTCATTGAGCATAGTGCTTAGGTCCTCCAGCGATTCTGCCATAAGTACTATATCGTCGGCAAATCGAAGGTGAGTGATGTATTCGCCATTGATGTTAATACCGTATGCTTTCCAGTCCAGTAGCTTGAAAACGTCTTCCAATGCAGCGGTGAAGAGTTTCGGGGATATAACGTCACCCTGTCTTACACCTCTCTGCAGTTGGATAGGTTTCGTACTCTGATTCTGTACTCGCATAGCCATCGTAGCCCTACTGTACAAACACTTCAGCACTTCGATATACCGACAGTCAACTTGGCACCGCTGAAGGGACTGTAACACCGCCCAAATATCGATGGAATCAAAGGCTTTCTCGTAGTCCACATACGCAAGGCAAAGTGGCAGATTGTATTCTTCAGTCTTCTGCACAATTTGCCGAAGGGTGTGTTTGTGGTCTATGGTACTAAAGCCTTTTCGGAAACCGGCTTGTTCGGGAGGCTGGAAGTCGTCGAGTCTGCGTGCGAGACGATTCGTAATGACTCTTGAAAACAGCACGTAGACGCGGCTCAGAAGGGAAATCGGTTTGTAGTTCTTCAAGAGAGCGTTATCGCCTTTCTTGAAAAACAAGACAACCGCACTTCTGCTCCACGCCTCCGGAGTAGTGCCACCATGGAGGACGGAATTAAAGAGCTTCTGAAGGACTTCAAGTACCGGTTTTCCACCCGCTTTCAGAAGCTCCGCTGTAATTCCGTCCTCACCTGGGGCCTTGCCGTTTTTAAGGTGCTGAAGAGCCATTCTAATCTCGCTCAGACTAACGTCCGGGATATCTTTGGAATATTGTCGGATAAGACTCGCTCTTGGATCGCTACTCACACTTGCGTGTGGCTCCAAAGATGAGTTGTACAGCTGCCCGATGCTGCCACACTCGGTCTTTAGCTTTGACAGTTGGCTCTTTCTGGCAGACAGATCTCTGGCAAAGACTTTGGAGCCTTGGTTCCGCTCGATCGCTTCTTCAATACAAGCTGTATTGAAGTTGCGTAAGTCCCGTCGCATGTATTTGGAGATCTGTCTGTTCAGTTGCCTGTATGCTGTCAAATCTGTTGAAGACTGCAGCTTCATTTCCCGTCTAACAGCCATGAGATTAAGAGTGTGATCGTAGAGTTTTTGTGTTCTTCTGCGGCGGGTCTTGCAGAACTTAACTCCTACCGCATGGACAGTTTCCACGAGCTTAACATTTATATCGTCCACTTCATTGCAGTCTTCTAGGCACTGAAAACGGTTTTGTAACTCGAGCTGAAAATTTTCGGGACTTTGGACTAGAGCACGAGGGGGACGGAGCGTTGACTTCATTAGACGAGACCTCTCCAAACGTGTAGGTAACGTTTAGGTTCAGTGTGCCTCTAACCATTCGGTGATCGCTACCACTTTGCACCCTCGCGATCACTGAGACATCACTGATTAGTTGTCGTCTGGTCGTCGTAATGAAGTCAATCTCATTTTTTGTCGAACCGTCGGGGCTCGACCAGGTCCACTTCCTGTGGGGCCGCTTCTGGTAGAAAGAATTCATCATAAAGAGTCCCTCTTTCTCCATGAAGTCGGCTAGCTGCTGGCCCCCTGGGTTCCGTTGCCCTTTTCCAAATTTTCCTACCTTCAGCTCACCGTTCTCTCTTATATCTCTCTATAGTGGGTTTTGGAGGAATGGATGGCTTTAGAGATATCCTCATACATTTCCTCCACCTCCTCATCGGAATGTGCCGAGGTTGGTGCGTAAACCTGTATGACCTTCAACGAATACCGTTTGGTGATTCTGAGTATAAGGTACGCAACCCTCGTCGACACACTCCCAATCTTTACAACGAGAAGACTCCCAATCTTTAAGAGGCGACAGTGGGAAACAGGCAGTAGATGGGCAATAAAGCATCTTCCTGATAACACTAATATCACAATAAAAAAAATCCTGCTACAAAAATCCCCGCTATTCCTGGCTACGGTGGCTACCATGGTAACGGCGGGGCAGGGGGTGCTAAGAATCTCCGGTGGAGGTTTGGTTGCCACCTACGACGACTCGACCTGGCAACTTATAACGCACGCACACTGAGGACTGACGGGAAGATCCTGGAGCTGGAAGAAGAGATAGACAAGTTGCGCTGGAATATTATAGGATTATCCGAGGTCCGAAGAGAGGGGGAGGACACGGTAATCCTCGAATCTGGCAACTTGTTCTATCACCGGGAAGGCGACCATCTGTCCCAAGGAGGTGTCGGATTTATCGTCCACAAGTCTCTCGTTAACAACGTTGTAAAGATTACAAGATTTAATAATTTCTTATATTTACGCGAACACTACACATTTAAATAAAACTACCCCAATTTTAATAAAGGGACCCCCACGGGTCAGTCCCCCCCGTGACCATGGGTGCTGTAAAGTACTCGAAACGTCGGGAATATAAAATAAGTTAATATACGCGATAAAATCCGTAAAACTAGTTTTATTTAAATTACAAGATTTAGATAAAACTAATGCCAAAATGTATTACACCAAATATACATGCCTTGGGGACAAACATCTTTAACTTTTTGTTGCACTCCATTTCTGACACCGGAAATGACACTTGCACCGTCATAGCTTTGCGCAACTAGTTTTGTGGTGCAATCATGTTTGTTTAATAATTCCAGTATGATATTACAAAGTGTGTCTGCTGTGCAACTTTCAGACACACCTACATACCCCAAAAAACGGTCATGAATATCGTTTCCATAATAATATCGGAGAATCAGACACAATTGGTCTCTGTGACTAACATCGGGAGTTTCGTCAATAATAATTGAAACGAATTTTGACAATTTTACTTCGTACTTGATGCGAGTTTTCATTACATCAGCGACAGAATGAATAATGTCATTTTGGATAGTACTAGATAAATAACTCGGCCTTTTGTCGCTTTGTTGATGCTGCATATGTTTTTCTAACACGAGATCGTACTTCGAAAGGAGTTTGTGAAGTTTTCGACTCATCGTGACCTCTGAAAGGAAATTCTTGTTGTGCTAAATGGTAAACAATATCGACTAATCTTTGAAAAACACTACGGTTGTGATCAACACGCATGTTGTGTTTTGTAATTTCCTCGGATAACTGACGCGACAAAGATTTTTCAATCCGATTTTTTCCAAAATTACTAAACGAAATTACCGCATTCATGTTTTTTTGAGAATTCATATGCCTTTTAATGGCTCCAGATAAGTTATTTAAATCATCATATTCAGTAGTATTCCAAGCTGTTTTTTCGTTGGAAAAGAATATGCAGCACCAACAGTACAACTTATTGGTATGTGAGCAGCCAACAATCCAATGAGTTTTGTAAACAGATCTATTAAATTGCCGTTTATGGGTTTTTCTCTTCTGAGAAATACACAGATCAGGCGTTGGTTTCGGCGTGGATATGAGCTGTTTTTTCTCAACAAAGTTTAAAGATTTTACCTTTTCCTCGCCGATTAGCACTTTAACACACTTCAATTCATCACAAGGAACACTATTACCTCTATTTTCACTAAAAATCTTTAAAAAAGCATAAATTTTCAACTCGCAATATATTCGCTCAAGTAAACACACAGAGTAAACATTAAAATGTGAAGTGAAGTTGCAAACGTATCGTCCGCGCGCCCCCGCGCTTGACTAACTTCACACTGAAAGCCTGGCTTAACGCTCCATACTAATTGCTATATAAACAATCGTAGTTATATTTCATTGTAGAACATTTTGCCACAGGTTAGAAAGGGAGCGATCGTCTTCTCGAAAGCCAGGTAAAAAGCCCACACGTGCGAGAGAGACGACTAATCGCTTAACTCAACTTTTTTTTTATGACAGCAGTATCGCGCAGTTTTGCCGCGTGTTGACGTTACAAAATAAGGCTACGAGGTCATGACGTGTGTGGAACAGAGGAGCGCGCAGGAAATTTGAAATAGTTTGAAACAGTTTACGAGTTATTTTATTAGTTGATATTATTGATTGAGCAGTTTGATGGGGCAAGCCCGGCTTCTAGGCTTCTATGGAGGCTTCGCTACCCAGACAGGTATAAAGTACAGGTTACCTCTCCTTTGGGTACATCTGACCACTTTCTGGTGAGATCTGTATCGTCATATTCTCCACCTGATCACGAGTCCCAAGGTGTTCGACTAATATGGCGGTGTAAGTCAGCTGATTGGGATGAGATGCGACACTTTTTTGCATCTTATCCTTGGCGGGAGGTTTGTTTCTCTTCTGCGGATCCGTCGAGCTGCGCGGTTGCGATAACGGATGTGTTGCGTCAAGCTATGGAGTATTTATCCCCTTCTCTGACGCTCCCACCGGTAACAAAGCTCGCCCATGGTTTAACGCTGAATGCGCCCAAGCTGAAAAGCGCAAGCATTTAGCGTACCTATCCTGTGTTGACGCTCAAAATCGCAAAGCTCCGGATATTAGCTCCAAAAAGAGAACTTTCAACCAGACCGCCAAGTTCTACAAAAAAGCATTAAGCCTGATTTACACGGGGTCAGTAACAGGCGCCAGTGTTGGCGCCGAGGACTGACTCGCACTGTTTACACGCAGTCAGTAATCGTGGTACGAGTAACTTCAATAACGTGCGTACACCCTACGCACGTTATTGAAGTCAGTGGGAAAAATGAATTCATGGAAACGGCAGAATTTACAACGATTTAAATATTGATTGAGAAAAAATGTTCTTATCTGCTGTTGAAAGAGTTGACGGAAATGTTAGAAGAAGATATATTTAAAAAGAAACGACTTTTGATAAGAAAATGAATAGACGACAGAAAAGAAACTGGAGGTTCTGCTTTGTTATTGACGTGACGTCACCCTACAATGCAGCGCCAGCGACTGACCAATTACTGACTTGGTCGTTTAGACAAGGTTAATACCACTGGCGCGGGTGGCGGGGGGAGTCGACTGACTTCAAAATATTCAAGCAGGAATATTGAAGTCAGCACTGGCGCAACAGCGCTGTACTGACTCCAAATCAATTTACATTATGCCAGTAGCGGATCAGCACTGACTTGCCTCGAATTTGGAGCCAGTTACTGTCCCTGTGTAAATCAGCCAGTACGGAAAGCTAATCTCGATCGCATTAAACATATTGGCCCAAAACTCTCTGCCAGACCATCCGGCACTAGAGCTTTTTGGTCTCTCGCCAAAGCGGTCGAGTCAAACTTCTGTCGGCCTACACTGCCTCCGCTGGTAAAACCGGATGGCACACTGGCACATACGGCTAAAGAGAAAGCGGACCTGTTCGCGTCTCTCTTTGCCTACAATTCACGTTTGGACAGTGGCAACAACGTTCCACCTAAATTAACTCACTGCGGGACCTCTATGTCAGAGGTCCGTATAACAAATAAGGAGGTTCTTAAACCTTGCGGTGTCTAGACGTGAATAAAGCTAGTGGAGCAGATGGTATACCAGATATATTGTTCTAAAGGCTTGTGCACCTGAGTTGTCTCCTGTGCTGACACGCTTATTTCGCCTCTCATTTAGGACTGGAATAGTGCCAAAATCCTTGAAGCTGGCCAGTGCAGCCTGTTCCAAAAAAAGGCAGCCGTGCTGACCCTGCCAATTGTCGGCCAATCTTATGGAGCGTATATTGAACGCCCGCTTAATGGCATACCTAGAACAGAATGACCTCCTTAGTGACCGGCAATATGGGTTTCGCTGAAATCGGTTAGCTAGGGTCCTTCTAGCGTATGCCACACAAGTATAGGGTGAGGCACTCGAGAACAGTGGGAAAGCACTTGCTGTTTTCCTTGATGTCTCGAAGGCTTTTGACAGAGATTGGCACACTAGCCTTTTGGGTAAGCTTCTGATTGAATGGGTAAAGGACTTTCTGAATGAACGGTCTCTCCGGGTCGTCGTCGATGGCTGCTCATCCGATCCTTGGCGACTGACGCTGATGTTTCTCAGGGGTCCGTTCTCTCCGCAACTCTCTTCCTGCTGCATATTAATGATCTGCTTATGCCCGGTATCTATAAGTATGCAGACGATAGCACGGTTGTGTCTCCTTCCACCATCGGACAACCAGGCGTTCGGACAACCAGACGTTCGGCCAGTCTCCACCCTTTTGTTGTTGACCTACCACGAATTCGAACCAAACGGTTCGCTACGTTGTTCATCATGTGTACAGCAAAGGAGTGGAATAAGTTGCCACCATCTGTCTTTCCATCCGATTACAGTTTGGGTGTCTTCAAGGTAAGAGTGAATAGACTTTTGTTAAGTCAGTGCGCTTCACCATCTTAGGCTACATCACCACTTACCATCAGGTGGGATTGTAGATAAGCGCTGGCTTAGTAGAATATAAAAAAAAATCCGACTAGGAACGGCGATTTGTCAACCCCATCAGTGCCCCTGTGGTAGCAGCGTCGACGAGTTTGCGCTCCACGGACTTTCATGTAAGAAAAGTGCTGGTAGGTTTTCACGGCACGGTTCTTTGAACGACGTCATCCGAAGGGCTCTTGTCATGTGTATCAAGGTCCAATGAGTAGAAGAAATTGGAGTAGGTAAACAAAATAAAAAAATATATATTTTGTAAAGAATTTATTGTTAACCATTAATTTAGTCCTCGTAATTGAGAAAATAAATAAGCTGCCAAAATATTATGCACTATTTCAATATAATCAATAATATCTATAGGTACAATTAGAATTTTACAAACTTTAAATTAGATTAACAGTTTCCTGTCCACGAAATAGACACAATAGTTAAACAATCGAAATGTTCATATAATATGATTCATGGGACAGAGAAAGGTTAAAGAATACCAAAGTGACCAAAGCACAAATCATTGATGTTATAATCAATTTGCTTCGGACGCCAATTCACAAGTTTTATGCTTTTTAGTCACAGTCTGAGTATAGAGTCAGTTGACCTGTAAAATATTTAATAATTATCTGTTGTAAGCGACTTTCATTATTGTAAACAGATATAGGTAGAAAAAAACATCGATAAGTATTATCGACAAGGAACTCGTCAACGCTATTGAATTTTATTGTTTATCAAAAATATATAATTTTGATAAACAATAAAATCAATTAACTTCTGGTAACGAATTTTACAAATCACACTATTATTGTCACTAAAAATACTTTTTATTATATTACTAACATAAAACATAAACCAACTATACAAAACACTCGTTCAAAACTTGAAAATACTCTCAGACGTTTTGAACAAAACAACGGCCATTTGCAAATTATGTCAAATTTAGTTCCCGGTGCACTCAATGGTGGCGCTTCAAACGGCACAAACATTTTGTAGGTATAGCCAGTCCAGCGTACTAGTATATATAGAGGTCAGTGCTTTATAGATATAATTGTAAACCACAGATATTTTTAAAAAGGTGTAAAACCATAATGTTTCACACTTACTATGAGTAAAAATAACAATTTCTAAGTGATCAAGTTACCATAATCAAATGCAAAGTTGCATTAATTCATGTGATTATGGTAACTTGATCACTTAGAAATTGTTATTTTTACTCACAAAGTTGCATTAAATATATTACCTCCATTTTTGTGCACACACAAGTTACAGCTACAAAGTACTGACTCAAGTAGGTCAAATTAGCAATGAGAACTACATATTTCTTTCATACTGGGTTATATGTGGTCGGTATCGGCCAAAGAGATAAAGTATGCTGAAGACTGAAATACAATACAAAATAAATGACAAGTAAAATAATTTTTATAAGCTCCTTTCACATGGATCTACTATCATGCTCTACAGGTGGATCCAAAGAAAACTATTTTCCTCTTTGTTCCACCTATGGACAGGCCGCTGCATTCGCATCCCGCATGAAACTTGAAATGGATTGTTTCAGCGCTGGATGTGTGTCTTTATACAATTTACGTATCTAAACGTAATAAATAAAACGAACCTAAACTAAACTAAATGTACTAAATAAATATAAACACTCAAAAATTAAAAATATAACAAAATAATTGCTATCAGATTCTGGTACACATGCACATAGTTTCATTATCACCGAATTGGTTACTTTCTTATCAAATATTGTTCATAAGCAAATCTCTATGTTCATAAACAAACATAACCTGCTGATTAAATCAGTCAGGCTTTCGCGCAGGTCACAGTACTACCACTGCCTTGATAAAAGTCACCGACGACATTAGAAAGAACAGAACAGAAGCTTAGGCGCTGCGCAAACCTAGACACTTTTGTGTCTTGTGCAGGATACAAGCTACCAATGAATATTTTATTTTCATGTAATCAATATGAAATCAGCCATTCCTTGCGCAGACGCAGACACTTTTTTTGTCAAGTTGCTTCCACTTGACACATACCGACCGCCAATCAAAAAGTGTTCGGTGTAGGTAACTGGAAACTTTAAGTCGTCAGTTGAAGACACAAGCAACACAAATTTCCTTACAATTGTACGGCGCTGACATTGACGTGGTTAACACAACACAATAAGCAAAGGTAATATTCCTCTATCGATATCCAAGGTGAAACTGACGGAAAACAAGCAATGAATTGTTACCAGTGTCCAGAAGTAGCAACCGGTGACTATGTCCGATTGTTGCTGCCGAACACAGCAACTACGGTTTCCCGTGATGGTGTGCCGTGTCGGTAACAAAAAGTGTCCACGTTTGCGCAGCGCCTTACAGTGGTAGTATTTGCTGTTTTTAACACAGTCGAACACAATATCCTTATAGCCTTCCTAACTAATCTTAGATTCTTAATCCTGCTTTTGGAATGGCTTTCATCCTATCTTCTGGCGGCAACGATTAGAACAAGAGTTTTAACGGGCGTGCCGCAAGGCGGGATACTTTCTCCTATAATATGTTCTTTATTTATAAATTCTAATACTTCAGTTCTCAACTGTTCGTACCAAATGTATGCTGATGATCTTTAGCTCTATGTGCAATCCAGTGTTAACGACCTTAACGATTATAATAATAAATTCAACTCAAACCTTGATTCCATTAGAGATTGGTCAAACAGTTTCGGTTAACTCTTCCAAATGTAAATTAATGGTTATAGGTAAGTAGTACGACGTTAGCTAAGATCGATAACCATAATCTTTCTCCTGTATTTTACAATGGAACTTTGCTGATATTTTGTAACACTGTCAAAAATCTTGGCTTACATATAGACCATATCTTAAGCTGGGGAGTTCAAGTTGCTGAAATAAGCCGTAAAGTTACTGCCACCTTACGTTCTTATTGTCGCCTCAAAAACTTTCTGCCTTTTAAAACTAAGCTTCTACTTATCCAGTCTTTGATATTGCCCATTATTGATTATGCGGATGTGTGTTACCCAGATCTGTCTCAATATCTTCTAGACAACAATTCTCAACAATTGCATTCATTTTCGGCTTACGTAAGTATGACCATGTTTCCCAGTACTGTTCTAAGCTTAAATAGCTTTCTATTCGTCAAAAGCGTAGCTGCCGAATTTTACAAGTACTATATTAAATTTTAAATGACCCAAATTCTCCTTTTTATCTTAAGGATAACTAACTTTAAGTATTTTTATTCTACTCATGAAAGAGTTCCCCGTTCCCAAAATAGTCTTAATTTCGTATACTACCACATAAGAGCGGTTTCTTATTTCATAGTAAAAGAGGAATTCTCTTTTACTATGCAGTCCATACTGCTCTGGAACGCTGTTGATATCAAGAAAACTAGTACCAAGAATTCTTTCAAGATACTAGTTTGAGAATCCTATCATAATACCACCTGATTTATCCGACTTTTGTTTTTCTCTCTCTCTCTCTTTCGCTTTATAAGTGATATTTTGTATATGTATTTTAATATAATACATATCGTTTTATTTTATTTTGTACTAGCGATCCGCCCTAGCTTCGCACGGGTGATTTCTGGATCTCGACCACAGCTCCACCTGCCGGGTCCAATTGTCTATCTCAACCATTCAGCCCGGCTAGCATGGGCGGGGACAAAAATTTATCCCCGATTATATCCACTGACATGAGATAAAATTATCTTGTTATGTCAAACGGGAGAAGTATATCCCCATTTGACATAACGAGAGACATATATCCCCGTCCGTAGCATGGAGCCAAATGAAAGATAAAAATTATGCTTTTGACATTTGAAAGGGACAATTTTATCCTAGGTCATTGGACGTGGGTTGAAGTTTAAATTCATACAAAAAATCTATCTAAGTCTAAGTCTATCTCCCATTTTATCTACTGTGGATATTATATCCACCGGTGTGCCCATGCTCTAAGGGTGGATAAAACTAAGCGAGGGATAAACATTTTCGCCTTTCCCAGGGATAAAATTGTCTCTTGCCCATGCTAGCCCTGCTGGAACCTACTAAACAACACACAAAAATTTCATCGGCATCAGTTTTGAGTTTTAGCGATACTAACGGACAGCAATTGATTTTTATATACAGAGATTATATTATTTTATTTATTTAAAGATATTGTGTGTAATTACCAGTTTAAATATTTATTATTTATTCTTTATTGTATATTAGATATTAAGTATGTATATTTTTACTAACTTTATTCTATTTATTTGCATTTTATTGTACCTTATATCTTTATTACTTAATATTTAATTTAAGAAGTGATTGTTTACACCTGTCACAGTTTCTCAAGTCACCCAGGGTTTACTGGTAGAGAATTCCATAAGGCATTAAGTTCAACTTTGATATCTCTACGACCTTGATACCTTATCAAAAAATTGTGTAATAAAGTTTAAATAAATTAATAAAAATAAATACTCCCTGTTTATATTAATTTTGCAACCTGTACACAAAGGTGTTGATCGAAGTTGCATATAAAAGTAATAATATTTTTGTTCCTGACATTGGTGAATTAAAGTGGAATATAAAAATATTATTATTATTTAGCAAAGGCTCGATTTCTTCCTGTAGGGATATACAGGAAGAAATCGAGCCTTTGCTTCCATTATTTTGAATTCTTGCCGGTGACATGTAGGAAGCGATTGAACAGTGCGTAAAGGAGCCTTTTTTACTATCGAATTTTTGACAGTTCTTGTCCACCATATTTTTTTTACGCTGATGTAGATGTAGGTGGCAGGACTTCTTTTCTACTTAGGATTCCGCCTGGGTCAGCACAACCCTCTTACCTATTTTTACCGCCTGTATTGTCTTAAGGTTATAAAGATTCAGTATAAATACATCTGTAGTGTTTACTTGCAAGTTGGATGCAGGTTCCACGGGATGCAGTAGCTACTTACTGCCAGGTCAACTTAAAAGGACTGTAAGTTTGTTTGTCACTGCAATTTAAAAAAAAAACATACAAACAAATCAGCCAAAATATAACCATTCTTTTCAGCTCCGATACAAGCTTACGCTTCAATTTCTATTCTGAGTATTTTCTCGGTTTGAAGAATTTTAAATATTAAAACTAAAGCACACAACCAGTCCGTGCTCTGTGCTACATCGACGACTGTATGAAACCAAAACCAGAATATCCTAAGAGAAACTAGATAAGTGATATAGCCGAATTCATCAGTAAGCTCAATAGGTGAATGGGGTGGCTATGCAGCCGATGGGGAAAAAAGGACCCTTAACTAGCAGTCTCGCAATAGTAAGACACATCATAAGTAGACTTTTGATGGAATTTGACGACGACAAAGATGATGGGGATGATGATTATTATGTGAAATGTAATATTTCTCAGTAAAAGATCACGTTTTTACTACAAAAATAATTTTCTTGCTTAATGAGGGAACATAATGTGAACCACAACGCAACTTTTTTTTAAGGGTGACAAGTGAGCACACAGTCCACCTGATGGTAAGTGGTTGCTGTGGCCCATAGACATCTACATCCCCGTTTGCGAATCAAAATGCAGATGCGTTGTCAGCCGTGAGGACTAAGATGGAATGCCTCTTATCCAGTAAAAAGGGTTTCCGGTTCTCTGCACGACGTTTCGCGGGATATTTTTGTTTTAATTTATGATGTAATGGTTATAACGCTTCGTCCCATGGCTGTCGTGAGGGGCGACTACGGTAAACTACTAAGATTAGTGATGGGCAGCAGTGTCAAAGGTGCGAGATGTGTGATACTTCGATCCTTTATTCACCTGTCAAGCGTGAGGGCCAAGTCAAATCCTTTCTAAGACGGTATTGGTGCAACAGAGGAGTTTAACTTTTTAAGATTTGATTTTTTGATTTTTTCCTCCTTAGCTATCACTCTAAAAGCATTTCAAAACTCTTCAAGGCTGTTATTCGGAAAAGAAACAAACTGAACTAATTCATGACTATAGCAGAAGTGGCTCGAACCATGGTTCTGCGCGATGTTTCTAGGAACGGCTCGAAAAACTGTTTTGGGACGTTTTTGACTCTAAGCATTGATTATAGTTGTTGTACACTTAGAGGAGATTCGCGCAAAAAAATTGAATAGTTTTCAGATCCTACGCATCGATACCTCTTAACAATTTACATACAAATTCACTCCTATGTTGATAAAAATGACCAGCGTAAGCTTTAACCGGTTATAATATGTGAAGTTTTATTTTATTTAGCGCTCAAAATTTACAAATTTTCCACTTGCTAAACCAGTTTATAATCAATTCACTTACATCAGCAGCATAATTCAATACTTTTACTTTTTAATTTTTAATGAATACCTCATTATAAAGATATAATCAACGTTAGTTTAGAGTTTTTATTTTTCTTTTTTCTTTTACAAGTTTTAAATAATATTGACATAGAAATGTGTAAAAACTCAAGGGAATTTCTCTTGTGTTTTACAGGCGTAAATTCTTACAAGCCACACATTCAAATTCAGACCCTGCTGTACGTATGAGAACGCTCAAGGTCGCTCAGTGAGATATGGAGAGGATTAAACTCGGAGTTTTTCTGCGTGATAGAATTTGATGTGAGGATATTCGCAATAGAGCCAGAATATCCGACACAGCCCAACGAAACAGTAAGCTGAAGTAGCATTAGGCCGGCTATTTAGCTCGAAGAACTGACAACCAATGAGGAAGAAAGGCTCTCGAGTGGCAGCCTCATACCGGTAAGCGAAGTGCAAAGCGGCGTTCCACTAGATGAAGTGACGACCTAGTAGTAAAAGAGGCAGGAATTCGATGGATGGTGGTAACTAAGGACTGTGCTTTGTGACATTCCTTGGAGGAGGCCTATATTCAGCAGTGGGCTTGTAATGGGCTGTAATGACTATGATAATGATGTAACACGCAGACCCGGAAGAATTATTAGTAGGACATACAAACACTTGTCCCGTGCAAGAATCGTCCTTGTTACCCGCAGTGCGCGTGCCACAAGCCTTTGCTGTACTAAGCCCTAATTTGAGTCAAGCCGACTTCAAAGAAATGTAAAAAAAAAAACTTTAATAAAAACCAAAGGCCGACTCCAAAGAACTAAAAAACAATAATTTCCACGTAATAGCTTCAGAAGTCTGGGCTTTAATACTTTATACACGCTGTATCATAACCGATTTTTGAAGCTATTGCGTGGATTTTTTTTTAGTTTTTTGAAGTCGGCCTTTGATTTTTATTAAAGTTTAATTTTAATAACGACCAATCAAATAAGGGATTTGTAACGCAATGGTTTAGTGTTTGCACGCGTACAAGTTTAATATTTGAGCCTTTTGAGTGTGTCAAAGAATATAATCTACCTCGAATTTTGTCTAAATAGTTACAAAGTTAAATAGTTAAAATCGTCTTTCCCTATCTTTATACTCTTTGGGGTGGAATTATTTCTTCAAATTAGTATGGAACCACGCCTGAAGTATTGAAAAAAAAAAGATTGTGTCGGTTCCCAATCCGGTATGTAAAAAAAAAATATAAGCCATGCTGATTTGAAACCCGTTGCGAAATTGTTCATTTTTAACATGTATTAAACCTATTCTATAATTTAGAAGTCTTAAAAATAAGAAATTATATTTTTATTTTATCAAAAATGCATGAATTTAATTGACATCTATTTCACCTCCATATGAATTAATTAATTTAAATTTATTTTACTGAATGAGGTGAGGCCTATATCTAGTGACATAAAAGACTTATTGACACTTCTTTCTTGTAAAATTTTCAAAAGTCAACGTCTCTATTTCTTCAATCTATTTTAAGTCGATTTGTTCCGAGTATTTGTTTAATGTAATCATAAATAATGTAATTATTTGTCGATGGAAGCAGGTGGCTCAAGACCGTGTTTGTGACATTCCTTGGGGGAGGCCTATGTTCAGCTGTGGACTTGTGAAGGGATTGAAAATAATGATGATGATGATGAATCATAAACAATTAACATATCGTCTTTGTAAAATGTCAATGATAAAATGTCAAATGTCCGGTGTCAATTTATCAATTTGTTATTACTTTTACAAAGTTTCTTTTTTTAGTGTTCGGTGACTAGCGAACACACAGCCCACCTGATGGTAAGTGGATGCTGTGGCCCATAGACATCTACCGTTGCCACCACAAAGGGCTAAGATTGGGTGCCTCGTATCCATTAAAAAGGGTCTCCGGTTCTCTACACTCACCATACGAAACAGCAGCATTAAGCTGCTATTTTACTCTGGTATTCTGTGAGAGCGTGGCCCTTCCTAGGTAGAGCCGAACCAATCACGCTACAATTATAATGTAGCTGCAGAAGGGCTCTACAACGTTTCAAAGGTAAAGGTACAAAGCTAATACAGCACAATCGATTACGTCTTCATGAGCAAATATTCAAAAGCTATAAAAATTGACTACTGCTTAGATAACAAAAATAATTACAATTGGTGTTTATATAAAAAAAAAACAATATATACATACATATAATAAAAATGTAACTTGCAGATGTCAGTACATTTTATAGTTTTGTAACAAACGTGATTGAGAGGGACTAAAAATAAGTAATTAAATACATTTGTAACATTTTCAAAATTGTCCGCCTGTCTGTTTGTTTATGAACGTATCACGTATAAAGTACTGATTTATTTTAAAATTTTAAATCATAAAGCGCATCTTCGAGTAACATTTAGCCTTTGGTTTTATTAAAATCGGTTAATTCTTTCAAAAGTTATAATTAATATTCTGAAGTATGGGTACGAAGCTATGTATGGACTGGCTATACACCGTGATATGATGCGATAATGAGGCGATTTGATTTTCGTCATTTTGGCGCTGACAGCAGAAGTGAGCATCCACGGAACTAATAATAGAGATAAGACAGTGTGATAAAATATACCGATAAAAATTCTATAACCAGGCCTACCCGTAATGTCCATTCTATTTATGTATCATATTAATATAATGCCATACAATAAATAAATGTATCAATAAATACCTAGGCCTTAGACGCAACTTTATACCTCATATAAAACCAAGATCGACGCTGCGTTGGTCTATCTACGTTTTTATTCGTAAATACAGAAAGGATTTTGCTCCGGGTTTCACAACATTAGGTATGTTGCTTCATTCGCGAGGTTTAAATATTAGTACTGGAAAATATTCAACTGTTGTAAGTAACTATACAAAATAAAAATAAAAACATAATTTCGCAAATAATTGTCAACCGTTCATTCAGTTCTAGTATTATAGAAAACAAATCAACTGCTAAAATAACGCCTATTCTAATTATTTACAGGTCTGTCTATAGACAGAATAAACTATATCTTCTAATATATAAAAATTAATGTTTGTTTGTTCGTATTTTATGCACTGCCATACTGTTCATCAGATTGCGGTAAAACTTTGTCAACTTATTGTTTGCAATTGCGCGAAGGTTATAGGCCTTATAAACCTTTAATTTTATGTACCTATATTAAGTTAATTATACTGTTACAATTAACTTACACTGGGTGGTGCGCGTATTGTACTGGCAATTCATTTGAAAGTTATAGATCATTCAATTGCAATGATTGTATTATTTTTATAATATAACTCATTATTAATATAACTCTTCCAAAGGAGTCAATCGTTTTTGGGCCCACTAGAAATTTTCGCGACCCTTAATGGTATTATATACAAAAAAAGATACCAATTTATTATTGTAAATAGCATAAAGATTTTATGAAAATCTAAACGGAATTAAGAAATCTGAAAAAAAGAATTGTTTTGATATTTGTGTTCTTGTCATTGGTTCAGATAATGTAATATTAAAAAAAATTGTAGTAGAGATGTGCCAACTCGGAAGAAACTCGACTCGAGTTAACTTGAGTTGAAATTCACGTAACTCGAATAGTACTCGAGTTACGCAACTCGAATTGGCGGAACGAAGTTGTGTCAGTTTGTTACAAATTATTTTTATATTTGTTCCTCCATCCAAGATAATTATTATTATTTAACTTAATATTTTATTGGTTTGCGTATAGACAATTTTCATAAAATAATATCACTCCAACTTTATGACGTAGCGTATAGTTAATGTTATTAATAATTTAACTATCACATATTATACTTAATCAGCTTGTTGATATTACATAATATATCAATAAATTGTTGAAATTAGTAAGTTGAGTTCATCACTAAATTGTAGACAGACACTGATTTGACCGTAAGATAAAGATGCGACTCGAGTAGAATTTTGTGACTCGAGTCACTCGGGTTTTATCATGTCACTGTAGTTGTACTCGAGTTTTTTAGTTATGCGAATTAACTATTTACAGTCCCTGCATCGATTGAAGTTTATCACTAGAGTTGATAATAGCGATTACCTTAGTTAAAGCATTTTTAAATAATAATAATAATAATACTGTTTGATAATTAAATTGCTAGTTTAAGTTTTTTTTTATTATAGTTTTTAATGCAATATAAAGTGGAATTTCTATATTAATATACTTCTTAAATAGGTACCTTTATTAAATAAGTAATATGTGACAATATGAAATAAAATACAAGTATTTATTATTTATTTATTTGTAGTATTTCCATGTTTTTATTTACTACAGACATGTGTAGCATTTCAAAATCTATAAACTGCTTTTCGCATATCTTACAAATCCCTTCCATTTTTCAAAATAAGCCACACTGACGATTTTTGTTTTGTTGTTTCATTGTTATCATTCATAGTTTAAACAAACAAGTATATTTAAATCACCTTTTATGTTTTGCACTACTTATACAGTAAAAAAAATAACAATGATAGCACAATCACGATATTATAAATCAAACTAAGTTCATATTTGACTACAACATGCCAGATGCAAGTTTCACGCCCGCGGCGCCTTATACTATGTGAATTAGTTGATTAGATGATAGAATTAATGAATTAGTGAACTGACATCTATCTAGCACTCTCCGAATCCACACGGTGCGTCGAGTTGACTCGGTAACTCGATTGCAAGCGGACTCGAGTAAAATTTATTTTCACTCGAGTACCGAGTTACACAAATTCACTCGATTGAATCGAGTGAAAACAGAGTTCGAGTTGCATCACTACTTTAAGAATCTGTCTGTGGTTAATTGTTATATACTTTAAAATAATTTTCAATAGCAAACTAGCAAAATTAATTAATAGCTAAAAAGTTTATACGTGTTTGTTTACAAGACAATAAAATAAATATCGTCTCATCGATGCACAAGTGTTTAACATATAATGGATAATATCTATTTTTCCTTTTTATTTTTTGTGGTCGCATGGTAAAATTGCCAATGACATTCGAAATTGAAAAATGAAAACTAATGAGTTTAGTTAATTAATATATGAGTATGTATCACAGAACACAATTACTCTCTAAGGTATGTATGTAATACAAGAGTTTACTTTTACACCTAGAATTTTGGAAAATCTAAATAGATCTATAATTTATGATGAATTACCTAAAAAAAAATTACAAACACAGGTCTTAGAACCTTATTTGTATGTTAAAAGTGACAAAGTATTAAAGTTTTATGTTATTAGTAAAATCTAAATCAGGGTGATGCAACTTTGTATGAAAGCTGAGAAATCTGCACA
The DNA here is from genome assembly GCA_029286625.1 of Parnassius orleans. Taxonomy (NCBI): domain Eukaryota; kingdom Metazoa; phylum Arthropoda; class Insecta; order Lepidoptera; family Papilionidae; genus Parnassius; species Parnassius orleans. The sequence continues at coordinate 3,784,930 of JAGSMP010000089.1, forward strand.
CAATCATGATTTTGTCAATATTTGTGTTGGGCTTGTAACAATAAAGCGAGAAAAAAATATCGCTGTTTCTTTCCTTCATGTTGTTTTAGATTGCCATTTAAAAAATTAGATACGAAAATAATTCATATTATATCGGAAGAAACTAAAAATGTTAATTCTGTGTTAAACTTTTTTTGGTTTGCTCTTTAAAGTATAATTACATACATATTACTCTGAGATTTGCACAATTAATTTACCTATTAATTGATTAAAATTAAATTATTAAATATTAGCAAAATTCTATCAAAAGAACCCATGAATTAATAGAAGAAGAAAAAAATGACATTTGTTTGTCAACGTCTTTCATATTGAAAATATTTTCTGAAATTTATTCAAATTTATTTCATAGGTTTAGATTTTAATATTTATTATTGATTTTTGCTTAAATTCAGTTATTATGGACTCAGAATACTCCATTTTCGTTTGTAGGCGAATACACAGTCATAATATCGTCGTGAATATACAGTAAAGATTTTTTGTGAGATGTTAACTCTATATAAGATATTGACTATAAATTAATGAATTCATTATTTCAAAATTTTATGCACGATGTGTGATCATCATCGAAAGTAAGTTAAGTGTTGTGCAAATAAAAAACACAAAAGCATCTGATCACTTTCTGCAGGTTTCCTATAATAGGAAAAGAAAAACTTATGACAATATTGTGGTAAGTCTATAAACATTTTGAATTTATTGACCGTTATTTGTAGGGATTATTACTATATTGACTCGAATTATATCTGTTTCAGATCACGTATTTCGGCTGAGTTAAGTTTTCACAATGAGAATTTTACTGATTTAAATTTACGTTAATGTTCTGTGAAGAATAACTCTCTGACAATAGCATGTGTTATATATCAGTACAAGCGTGGAAATATTATGTGCAAAAGCAATAAAAAACATCAACAATAATGTATAGTTTATAAAATAATCTGTCTTCCAGAAAATAAAATTACATAACTATACATATTTAGTTTTATTTTATCACATACTAATCTAAAGTATATTCGAGTAATTTTGGTGCAACCTCTCAAATGTATGGGAATTTACCCCATAGGTTTGTGAGGCTTGAGCCAAAATTACTCGAATATGCCTTAAATAAAAAGTTCAAAGTTACAGAATACAAAGGTTTGAAATTCCCGCTAAAAAAGTTTTATATGGGCGTCCACCGTAGCGCTTTTAGTGTACCCTCATAAACACGTGTTTCCGTTTTTTAGTATGAAGTTGGCGTTCTTCTCTTGGTAGAGAGTAATTGTGTTCTGTGATCTAAATTAAATAATAGATAGAATAAATACATAAATGAAGTTTTTCTGTATGTTATAAGAAAATTAGAATCTATGGGTCGAGGGATTTAAAGATTTCTCTATTTGATGTAGCTTCATCGGCTTTGAAGAGCGATTCATTTAACTGCATTTAGGTATAAATACCTTATGTATTCAGCAAGTTGCTCCATAAACTTGACAATACCAAATGGCATCAAACATGGATCCTGAATTTATGCCAGCCACAGTAGATAGACAGTATAGATAGTACATATATTTACGTGTAAATAAGTACTTATTACTTGTACTAGAAGCAAATATACAGTTTGCATAAGTATTGTAACTTAGTTAAACCATTTTTACTTGTGTAATGGTTATATCCTTGTTGATCAGATGCTTCTATTATCCTTAGACTGATGTGTTGTTAACTCTGCAGCAAGGAATATTATTTTGTCATTTAATATAAAAATAATATCCTTTTCCCCTACATGAAACTAGTGAAAATAAGAAATCAGACAACTTTTACATAGTCAAATATTGTTGATGTAAATCCATAACTACTATTTGTGTATTTGATCATATGGAGCTGATTAATAGTGTATATTTTATAATAATTTCTTATTTATCTAACATACAGGCAGAGACATCAAAATACTGACAGAAATATGGAAATGTAGTTTATTGACATTGGAGTATAGTATATATATAGTCTTATACAATATTCATTAAATTTTTTAAGGTGGATCACTTAGAATAAATGTGTATGTCTTGTAGGCTGAAATCTTGCAGAGCTGCTCGTAGGCAGAGACAAAAGTATATGGATATTGAATACAACAGTCTTATATCATATCTCACAACATTCATAATATCCTTCTGATTCATGTTATTATCAAGTTATTTTGAAAATATCTTTTGAAATGATAATGACTGACAATAATAAATACAATTAAATTATACATGTGTTTTTGTTATCCTTACACAACCAGTTTAAAACATCTAACTTCATATTTATCAGTGTGTAATAACATAGATAAACATGATATTACCTAGTCATTTTGGCTTTAATGGTGTTTGGGGTATGATAACTAATCAGTTAATATATTTTAAAACAAAGTTTACACACTGCACTTTTACTAATCAACCAAAACATACTAAAACAAAGTCTTGACACCGCACCTGCCTGTCTGTCTGTTCCACTATTAGATTACACTATTGACTGCTTTGGAAATAATTACAACAATATATGCAGTGGCATTTTACTTTGTGTTTTATCCTTATACAACCAGTTCAAAACAGCTTTCTTAATATATAGCATTTAAAGGTAATATTATAAATAGACATATTATCCGTTATTCATCTTGGCTTTAATCATATTTATTTAATTACTGTAATGGTGTGTGTGATGTATATTCACTAATCAATTAATACCTGTAAAAAATAGTCTCCACACTACGTTTGTTTGTCTGTGCACTGTTTTGCCGGAACTGCTAAAAGGATTTTCTATCTATCTTAAAATATCTATAATTGCTGAATGTACCTACAACTTTGTTTAATACTATTAATTATTAAGCTATTCTATTCTATATACACTATTCTAACTCATAATATCGGTGAAAACTACTAGAAAATCGCTTTTAGTTTGTTTTAAGGTTATTGCAATATTCATATTTTAATTTTTAATTTCTCAGGATTCCCGTTAGATGCGATAAAAGTAATATTAATTTTGTAATCTATAGATTATAAGGAATAAATCAACATACATTTCATTGAGGTTCACTAAAATTCGTGGTGGGCCCATTCTCCGTACAAAAAGAAACTGTCTCCTTTTAAATAATATTTCTACAATTATTTTTTCTGCGGCAGCAATGCGGCGGGTACCATCTAGCAAGATATAAAAAAAAAGATATGAACTTTAAATTACATAGACAGTTATTTGCAACTTCATTTTTTAAATTCAAATTACAACATTAAAAAACTATAATTATATTTAAAAAAAACTAAAACTGAAATTATCATACAGTCCTACTCCCCGCGGTATAGTGCCAAGAACGTTGGCTGCGTTTCCTCTCTGAATGGCTATACTTAGCCTTTGAACTGGAAAATAAGCAGCCTACTTATCACCAGCAGCGACGATCAGTCGCGGATAGTTTTTTTAGGAACTTCACCGCACATGGGCCCCACGGACCGATAGTTTCTACAGCAAATGGCATAATATGTACTCATCTCTCAGTGACTCATATTTGGGCCACTTACTTAGTTCAGTTGCCTCTGATGCCGCCCCTGCTTTAAACGAGGTACTTTTGAGACGAGTGGCTGCCAAAGTGTCTTCGCAAGTAGTATCCCACTCTAAAGCTTTATCTTTCTCCCAAGCGTCCAAAGTTATACCGTCGTGTCTAAAATATATAAAATATACTGCCACTCGAAAAATGGTTCTCGAGTGGCAGCCTCGTACCGGTAAGCGAAGTGTAGGGCGACCCCCCTTCCCTCCCCCACTAGGACGTGGTAAGACACAAGTGGTACGAGTGACGACCTGGTAAGACACACAGGAAGTCGTTGGATGCAGGTAGCTCAGGACCGTGCTTTGTGGCATTCCTTGGGGGAGGCCTATGTTCAGCAGTGGACTTGTGAAGGGCTGTAATGATGAGCTCTTCAGATGAAAACGTTCAAAGAACCGTGACCAGACACCATTACATTAAAGAATACCATATTATTATTACACGGTTAATTAACCGTGTAATGATATAAGTCCGTATAAAAATAAAAATATTCGTCCGCAATTTGCTTTGTACACCCTAATTCCAAGAGTTGATGAGACATCTGCGTAAAAAATACCTCAAAGAAAAGGGCAATAACTAAGCATGTTTTTAAAATGGTCTGAACAACAAAGGCCATTTCATTTATTTTTTTATGATGGCATAAACACAACATTTCCTTAATATTTTTTTTTTGGTTTCTTGAACTTAAATATGGGTAGAATGTTTTTTTGATGATGAAGATGCTTGGAAATTAATTTGTTTGAGTAATCACATATTACATAAATAAAAAATAAATAAGAAATAATAACACAACAACTATTACTGGACAATATTAGCAATTAATTTAAAAAAAAGAGGGTTTTATTGTTAAAAACCTTAGAAATTTAATGAAAAAAAAAAGGAGCAGACTTCATCTAAGACAAGTTTAGCTTAACATGTTCTGAATGGTTTAAGGTATCACCCCCTCCAGGCTTTGCACCCATCTTCCAAACACACTATATAACTAAAATCAAACATATTCAAACTACACAAAATACTTTAATTTTTTGTTTAAAAGCTTAAAATACAGAGATACGATTTGAAACAACACAACAGACTTTGGCATATTATGTCAAATTTAGTTCCCGGTATGAACAATGGCGGCGCTTCAAATCGGCACAAACATTTTGTAGTGTATAGCCAGTCCAGCGTATTTGTATATATAGAGGTCAGTGGTCGCCTGCGCCCCCATATCGCTTAAGGGTGTCGCATCAGATTCGGTGTTTAGTGGGTAAGGCACTTCTTCAAAGTGAGTCCCACATAACCACACAGCCGGCTGCGTGGTATGCTATGAGCATTCACCACCTCCCTCCCCCACTTCCGGAGGGTGCCTTGCATTGGGCGCAAAAAAAAAACGAAGTAAAGGTAAGAATTTGTTCAATGGTGGCGTTGAGTCATCAAGTGCATTTTAATCCAATCTATGTCTATATCTCTAATTATTATAAATAATAATAATAATTAGAGACTTCCTCGGGCAGTGTATGGGGCAGTGGAGTACAATCCTTTGTCATCTAGGTGAGCGGATGACGGAAAGCCGCATAAGGATAAGAAAAGGTATCTTCTAGGGCGATTGTTTGAGTCCAATCTGGTTTTGCTTCTCCCTGAGAGAGTCAGTACCTTACTGGAGGACTCCGGGAGGGGATTTCAGCTTCGAAAAGGAGGGACAAAAATGACCCACCCTTTCTATATGGATGATCTCAAATTATTCGCCTCCAGTCGCTCCCATCTTATGGAATTGCTAAACATCACTTGTGATTTTAGTCATTCTATTGGAATGGAGCTGGGGACGGATAAGTGTGCGGTCGTCCATGTTGAAAGGGGAAGGGTTGCTAACTCTGAGGGCATAGACTTATCTATGCCCATCAACATAAGGACCCGTTCCAAGGCTGAAACATACCGATACCTGGGTATGTCACAGAACATCGGTATCGATGATGCGGGTATGAAACAGTTAGTTTGCGATGTGTTTTATGCACGCTTGACCAAAGTGCTTAACAGCCTTTGGTCCGGTGTGAATAAGATACTCGCATATAACGGTTGGGTCATGCCTGTTCTCATATATACCTTTGGCATACTTAGGTGGACTCAAACTGAACTTACGCCCTGGATAGAAAAGTCCGCACTACTATGACGTCCCATAGGATGCATCACCCGAGATCGTCAATAATGAGGCTGTACTTGCCGCGGAAACATGGTGGGCGTGGCTTTTTAAGCGCGCTTACCATGCATAATCGCGAAGTGTGCAGCCTCCGTAATTACTTTCTGGCGAGAGCGGATGATCCATTCTATAGAGACGTCATTTCTTGTGATAAAGGACTTACCCCTCTATCCTTAGCCAACGAGCAATGGCAAGACCCGGCAGTGCAGAGCATTTCCGACCGGGAGACCGTCGGAGCCTTTCGAAGACACAGTTGCCTCCCTCCACTGGCTATGTTTTGGTGACCTTTTTGGGGAAACCGAGGGTTTTGTCTGTGCGATACAGGATCAGATTATTAAGACCAACAACTATCGGAGATACATCCTAAGGGATGGCACCGTTGACATCTGTCGAGCTTGTCGCCATCCCGGTGAGTCACTTAGGCATGTCATCTTCGGTTGTTCGGCGCTTTCTAACTCTGAGTACTTGCACAGGCATAACTTAGTAGCCAGAATTCTACACCAGGAGCTCGCTCTGAAATACGGTCTCGTGGACCGGAAATTGCCGTATTACAAGTACTTGCCGGAAGCCGTGCTTGAAAATGACCGTGCCAGGCTCTACTGCGACCGGGCCATCATCGCAGACAGGACTATTCTTGCGAATAAGCCTGATATTGTGCTGATGGACCGGGCACAGTCAAGGATATTTTTGGTCGACATTACTATTCTGTATGACGAGAACCTCGTGAAAGCCGAAACAGATAAGCGAACAAAATATCTGGACCTGGCTCACGAGGTGACCGACATGTGGGGTGGACTGCCGACCGAAATTATACCTGTAGTCGTTTCTGCGAACGAGTTAATCCCAGTCAGCCTCTCGGGTCATCTGAGGCGACTGGGACTGCGTGACGGACCGCTCCGGGCTCAAATGCAGAAGGCGGTGCTCCTCGATACCGCCCGCATCGTTCGCCGGTTTCTTTCCTATTCCCCCTAACCCTCGGCCGTTTGGTCTCCCCTTCCGAGGGCTTCCATCTGGTTTTATTTATTTATGTATTATTTATTTATTTATGTTAGAATATTTTATATACTTATATATTTATGTATATTTATCATGTCCTTTTATTTATTTATTCAGCCCAACCAGATAAGAGATATTTTATATATACCCCATAATAATAATAACCCACTCAGTACCTTACTGGAGGGTTCTGGGAGAGGATTTCAGCTTAGGAAAGGAGGCAAAATTGACTCACCTTTTCTATATAGATGATCTCAAGTTATTCGCCTCAGTCGCTCACATCTTGTGAAATTGCTAAACATCACTTGATTTTAGCAATTCTATTGCAATGGGGCTAGGGACGGATAAGTGTGCAGTCCTCCATGTCGAAAAGGGTAGGGTTGCTAACTCTGAGGGCATAGACTTATCTATGCCCATCAACATAAGGACCCGTTCCAAGGCTGAAACATACCGATACCTGGGTATGTCACAGAACATCGGTATCGATGATGCGGGTATGAAACAGTTAGTTTGCGATGTGTTTTATGCACGCTTGACCAAAGTGCTTAACAGCCTTTGGTCCGGTGTGAATAAGATACTCGCATATAACGGTTGGGTCATGCCTGTTCTCATATATACCTTTGGCATACTTAGGTGGACTCAAACTGAACTTACGCCCTGGATAGAAAAGTCCGCACTACTATGACGTCCCATAGGATGCATCACCCGAGATCGTCAATAATGAGGCTGTACTTGCCGCGGAAACATGGTGGGCGTGGCTTTTTAAGCGCGCTTACCATGCATAATCGCGAAGTGTGCAGCCTCCGTAATTACTTTCTGGCGAGAGCGGATGATCCATTCTATAGAGACGTCATTTCTTGTGATAAAGGACTTACCCCTCTATCCTTAGCCAACGAGCAATGGCAAGACCCGGCAGTGCAGAGCATTTCCGACCGGGAGACCGTCGGAGCCTTTCGTAGACACAGTTGCCTCCCTCCACTGGCTATGTTTTGGTGACCTTTTTGGGGAAACCGAGGGTTTTGTCTGTGCGATACAGGATCAGATTATTAAGACCAACAACTATCGGAGATACATCCTAAGGGATGGCACCGTTGACATCTGTCGAGCTTGTCGCCATCCCGGTGAGTCACTTAGGCATGTCATCTTCGGTTGTTCGGCGCTTTCTAACTCTGAGTACTTGCACAGGCATAACTTAGTAGCCAGAATTCTACACCAGGAGCTCGCTCTGAAATACGGTCTCGTGGACCGGAAATTGCCGTATTACAAGTACTTGCCGGAAGCCGTGCTTGAAAATGACCGTGCCAGGCTCTACTGCGACCGGGCCATCATCGCAGACAGGACTATTCTTGCGAATAAGCCTGATATTGTGCTGATGGACCGGGCACAGTCAAGGATATTTTTGGTCGACATTACTATTCCGTATGACGAGAACCTCGTGAAAGCCGAAACAGATAAGCGAACAAAATATCTGGACCTGGCTCACGAGGTGACCGACATGTGGGGTGGACTGCCGACCGAAATTATACCTGTAGTCGTTTCTGCGAACGAGTTAATCCCAGTCAGCCTCTCGGGTCATCTGAGGCGACTGGGACTGCGTGACGGACCGCTCCGGGCTCAAATGCAGAAGGCGGTGCTCCTCGATACCGCCCGCATCGTTCGCCGGTTTCTTTCCTATTCCCCCTAACCCTCGGCCGTTTGGTCTCCCCTTCCGAGGGCTTCCATCTGGTTTTATTTATTTATGTATTATTTATTTATTTATGTTAGAATATTTTATATACTTATATATTTATGTATATTTATCATGTCCTTTTATTTATTTATTCAGCCCAACCAGATAAGAGATATTTTATATATACCCCATAATAATAATAACCCACTCAGTACCTTACTGGAGGGTTCTGGGAGAGGATTTCAGCTTAGGAAAGGAGGTACAAAATTGACTCACCTTTTCTATATGGATGATCTCAAGTTATTCGCCTCCAGTCGCTCACATCTTGTGAAATTGCTAAACATCACTTGATTTTAGCAATTCTATTGCAATGGGGCTAGGGACGGATAAGTGTGCAGTCCTCCATGTCGAAAAGGGTAGGGTTGCTAACTCTGAGGGCATAGACTTATCTATGCCCATCAAGGGCCCTATCCGAGGCTGAAACATACCTATACCTGGGTATGTCACAGAACATTGGTATCGATGAGGCGGATATGAAACAGTCGGTTTGCGATGTGTTTTATGCACGCTTGACAAAGGTGCTCAACAGTCTTTTGTTTGGCGTGAATAAGACACACGCATATAACAGTTGGGTCATGCCTGTCCTCATTTATACCTTTGGCATACTCAGGTGAACTCAGACCGAACTGAACTCTCTGGATAGAAATTATTGACTCTTTGGAGTCGAGTAACTGGTTTAACTAACTTGTGCTTGTTCCTAGTATTTACAGAATGTACATCACTATTTTTAATAAAACTATTTTTGTTTTTATGTAGATACATTAAATTCTCGTAAATATATTGAGAGGTCCAAAGTTAATAGGTATATTTATTTCCTTCAATTTTTCTCTAAGGGATTCCTTCGGAGCTAGGTTATAAATTGCTCTTATGGCTCTCTTTTGCAAAACAAAGATAGTTTCAATATCAGTCGCATTACCCCATAGCAAGATTTCATATGACATGCTATGGAAATAACTAAAATAAATTAATCTAGCTGTTTCAACACATGTAAGGCATCTAATCTTTTTTACAGCATATGCTGCAGAACTAAGTTTGCTAGCTAGCTTGGATATATGAGTACCCCATTGAAGCTTCGCGTCAACTGTAATACCGAGATAAATTATCAACTACTTTAGAGTCATAGTTTATAATCTGCAAGATATATAGCTTTATTACAGTTAATAATTTACAAGTTCAATATAAAAACTCAGTATGGAATCGAAATGACTTGTAGTACATGACTTTTAAAAGATAACGCTGTGCTCTTTCTACCTCTAATAATTTTGTTCCACCAGTTCCTCCCCAAATCGGAATGCAGTATGTTATAACGGACTGTGCCAATGCAATGTATATTTTGTTTATTATATCTAATAAATCTAAGTGTCTTAAAGTTTTGAAAATCCAAGTTAATTGTCTTACTCAACACTAATGATAATTTCTTTATCTCTAATGATAATATACTTAAAACAGTAAACGAAAAAGATGTGTTTTCTCACAAATATTTATTTTAATCCATCCATAGCATCTTAGTTAGAAAAAAGCACAATAGTTAAACAGTGTCATCGATAGATGGTGTTGTGCAAATGTAATGCAAAAAGGCGGGCTGTGCTTTTTTTTCCCGTAGTTTTTATCGCTGATCTTTATATTACTCATAAGCGAAATAGCTCACAATACCAGTGTAAACTTTATTATGTAATTCTTAAATATATTAACGGTAAAGACGTTGTAATGTAGAGCTAGGATGCCAATCAAATCAATTTAAGGTGTATTTTTTAAATAGTGCCTATCTATTAGATGGGCAAAAATTAAGACGTTCTACTTCAATTAAAGAGGAACCTAACAGCTTTTATACGAGTACTTCCCACAGGCACCTACATATTTCTGAGAAAATTTTTTTTGGAAAGGGAGAGTTCATTGCGCTGCCCAACTGCGTCTTGACGAATTTATTTATTTTCGTACAATTTTTTAAATTTAAGTCTGATCACAATGTTTTCCTTTACCACCAAAACCATAGTAAATCAAATTCTAAAAGTGTTTATTAACGATTTCGTTGATTTGCAAGGGTTGAACTTATGTTTTTTCGCGTGCGCGGATACTTATTTCTTACAATAACACAACACTTCTTTTGGCATTAATCTACCTATGCATTTATTAAAGTACGTATAATCCCTGTGCTCTCGGTTATTGAAAACTTCTTATTATACTTCTGATTCAAAGTTTCCTTTGTATAATGTATCAATCGCGTCGAAAATTTTGTCTTTTATTTTTAAGAAATGGTGATAATAGCGCCATCTCTATTTTAATTAGAAAATAATTTGATTTCTTCGTTTAATGAGGCCATCCCACTGAATATATAGAGGTCAGTGAGGGTGAGGGAATAGAGAATGCTCCTGTGCTATAGAAACAGAAACAATAACTTTTTATTGGTTGGTTAATCTCCGTTGAGACTGACCATTGGTCTGGAGGATATTATTATTAATGTAAATAATATTTTTCATTGTGGGGACTGGCCTTCTCGGATTTGTATGTTTTAATTTTGTATAATTTTACTATAAAACTTTGTTTAATTGTCTATGCGTCATAAACTTTTCTTTTTTGATAAATAATATTTTTTATCAGTCTCTAAAATCGACTACTGGATAAGCGCCTAAAACGTTGTCACCAACATACCTCACCGGCACCAATATTATCTAGATTTTTTTTTCATTCAACGACACGGTACCGATATCGTGGCGATAAGACATAACTTTTATGCCTAGACTAGATTGCCATATTAAACTGAATTTAATGATAGCTTAGACTAAAAGCAGCTTAGACTTTTAAGTTACATTTATGATTTTATGTGGGAATCGAGCGTGATACCCACAAGACGTCGTCAATAACCTTTCGGCGACGATATAACGGTGTCGTGTCGTTCAATGAAAAAGCATCATAGGTCGCTCCATACATTTCAGTGTCTCAACACATCGGTGAGCTTATATCGGCTGTATTTTAGTATTATATTCATAATTTTTGCATTGATAAGTTGGTGTGTGTGCCAGCATCGTATTTTGAAAACTCTTATTAATAGATATATTTCGTTTAAGTGTAGATAATTGATCTACGAATACAAATTTGTTGTCAAAAGGGAAAATAATGTCTGTCATTTTTGAATTTGAACTGGACTTTTTACTTTTTAAGTCAATATCCAAAAGTCCGTGTGGACTGTGAATATCGACAGAAAATAATCGAGACATTAACAAAGTATTTCGAAATGGCATCTATTTTTTCGATTTCAACAACAGCTTCAATTTCATGATCTCTAATCTGGTCTTTAAGGTATCGATTTTGTAAGAAATCAGTTTACGAAGAATTTCAATATGGCGACCGATGTTCACCACATTGACAGAAAGCAATCTTTTTAATTTATTTTCATTTTTAAAGTTTAACAACAGTTTCGTCAAGTCAATAATCGTTGTGGCGTCGTTTTATGCTGTTTAGTAAACAATATCTAATTATTATCTTTTAAATTTTCAATTTTTACAGAAGGAAAGATTAAGAGAGTTTAATATTATAAATTTACAATGTGTTTAACATTAAACATCTACATAATATTTACAAACATTATATTTAATTAATAACACTATTTGTGACTAGAAAACGCGTAACTAGCTCATCATTTCCTGAATTTCATTTAGAGTTTTGCCTTTTGTCTCTGGTACGATAAAGTACGTAAAGAAGAACGCTATAATGCAGGTTCCACCGAAGATCCAAAATGTGACATCTCCCCCTAGGACGTTAACCATAGTTGTGAAACTGGCAGTGAGGCCGAAACCAACCAGCCACGTCAAGGTGATGGCGAGAGCAGAACCGTTCGCACGAACGTTGGCTCGGAACATCTCACCCACGATTGCATTCGGTATAGTTCCAAAACCTGAAATGCAATATTTCATTAATCAGTTTACGGCAGATCAATAACTCGTACGAAAAGAGTGGTGCTACAAAATGCATTATGTTCATCTTTTTCAGGTTGTGTTCAACTTTCAGTGTAGCAACATAGGCTGTACAGTAAAAACCTAGTCCTTTGGAATTGCATACGGACGCTCGCATACCCCCCCCCCAGCCCCCTTTTCAATCCTATTCCCCACATGTAGTGACAATTGGACGTAAATAATACTGGGCACCGCGGCCGTATGTACGAAACGTTACATCTGTGAATACACCTGTGATCTCGCACCGAATTATTAAGTGTTCGTGCAGTGCGGTTAACTGCTTGCCTGGTTCCCGTGCCGATTGGTAATCTACCATTTTGCCTACTATTATCCTTTTGTATTTCCTAAATTTAATTTTCTTCACTTTCAAATGTATAACATAGCCCTTACCAAAGATACTTTGGCATGCATGATCGTAGTGAGAATACTTATGAAATCACTATATAGTCTGTTCGCTAAGATAGTGTCTGTAGATCCGGGGGCGCACTTTTTATTTCGCTTTTTTTATTATTCTTTACTGTGTTTGCTAAATAAATGTTTTTCTATTCTAAGAATAAAATAGAATACTATTTTACTATTATGGTTATTGTTTTTGACAAATTTTTCTGCGGGTGCACGCGGCGAACTTTGATATCGCGGCGGCGCCTTTGACAAGATGCGGCACGTGCCAAGGCGGCGCGACACTAAGGCTACCGTATCTAAGCAAACAGACTATACAGTCATCGGTTTTGAATATATCTGCAAAATTTTAGATTATTCAGCCGTCTCCAAGGTGTAAACTGAACTAAAAATTCCACCACATTCATTCATACATCCATACATAAGTTTAATCAATGAATCATTCAGGTGAATATAATAAAAGCGTTTCGTAAAGTTCACATTTTCTCCCATTTAGCCTATTTTAATACATACATACATACTTACATAGCGTCACGCCTGTTATCCCTAAAGAGACAGGCAGAGTTCAAAAAGTCTGAATCTAATCGGACCACGTTTAGGAAAAAGAAATAATATGAAAGTTGTGAAAGAAGTGACTTGTGACCATTGCCACATTCACAAACCCAATATCCCATTAGTCGCCTTTACATACAGCAAGTAACAAAATTAGACAATTATTTTTGTTATAAGTCCCACATAAATATAGAAACTAAAATCCCAGACCAACATTTTTAATAACCTTTCGAAATAAACTAAGAAGGGAGCCAACGCTATTATCCATCCATTACAGCCTATAAAAATCAACTGCTGAACATGGGCCCACAAGGAATGCCACAAAGCACGGTCCTGAGCCACCTGCATACATTGACTTCCTGCATGTCTTACCAGGTCGTCACTCCATCTAGTGGGGGGTCGCCTACACTTCGCTACCGGCTTCTACTGTACGGAGAAATAATTTTGAAATTTCCCAGACTTGCTAACAATTTTAGTGTTACCAATGGAGATCGAATTCGGGTTCTTAGGTGGTAGCAGTTTTCTGCCCAGGAATCTGTCTGAATAGATATCATCCTCTTACCATTTGTGACGCCAAATAGCAGTGCTTGCATTGCTATCTGCCGTGTTACGGTCTGATGGGTGTAGAGAGCCAGTATAATACAGGCTGTGAGGCACTCCATCTTAGTCCTCAGAGATGACAACGCATCTGTAGCTTTCTCTGTTTAAAGTTGTCTGCAGGTGTCCATGAACTGCAGTAACTACGAACCATCAGGTTTGTTTATTTAGTTTTGTGTTGAAAAAAATGCTCGAAACCGAATCTATCACGGCTACTTTAATTTATACTAGCGACCCGCTCTGGTTCGCCTGGATAGGATTCTTGATGTTGCGTTATTTAGATTAAGGACCAGATATACATTTTTCGTTTTATCAAAAAAAATCTTCAAGGTTTCCGGATAAAATATAGCCTAAATCCCTCTTGGTATTGCTCTCTATCTGTTCGTACAGTTTCATCACAATCAGTTCAGCCATTTCAAAGAGTAGCCCGGACAGACAGACAGACAAAAATTTAAAAATTGTTGTTTATGTCTTAAAATAGAATGCAAATAAGCCTCCCACCCCCAAGCTTAAGAAAAGCCAGTTATTTATATATTATAGATACACACTTCCATTCTATTTGTATTTATAGATTAATGATTAATTTTTAAACTTACCGGCTTCATATGAGAAGAAATAAATTATTAATGCAACAAGTGGAAGCCATCCTATCGATTCAATTACCGAACTCTGTATCCTGTCCAAGTAGAAAAACAAGCCGAGAATACCCTGAAACAAGTGGTAAATTTAAAATTTTGTACAAACAACTTCAATATGAATATAATTTATTGTTAATTTTTAAAAACCCCTCAACCGATTTCGATAAAATTTAAATGGGACAACCTGGGAAGTATACCCTTTGAAAGAAAAAAAGAATTTTCCAAATCGGCTCTGGCGTCTTTGAGTAATCGGTGAACATACATAAAAAAAAAAGATTCCGACGAATTGAGAAGCTTCTCCTTTTTTGAAGTCGTTTGAAAAGGAAAATTTGTTTTTAATTTTTTATAATATTGTATTTATATTCAAGCACTGTCTACAAGATGTTAAAGATGGTAATCAAGAATCTGATCCTGGATAAATTTTGTATTTTCTACAAAGAATAATTAAGTTTTTATAAATGTAAACATCGGCCGGGGCTTTAATTTTTCGACGCACTATGTCTTAGCTAGGTATTAAAACGCTATTAAATTACTTGGAAATTATTTGATTCTCTTTAGTAGGTATTTTAAGTCAGTTTTAAGTTTTTAGAGTTTAATTTTTGACAACTTTGAGTAGACTAAGCATGCGTCGACAACCAACTAGAATATCGTCTAAATAGTTACATTCATAGTTTCATCCCCATTTTTCCCTAAAATTAGGGGTGGAATTACTTCTTCAAATATAAATAGGACCCTCCTTAAGGTACAGGTCCACAAGGTACAATTCACAGTTGGTAGACATATCGTTTAAACATCTATAAGTAACAAAGTCAAATTGAGAAATTCCGTCAGTTTTTAAATAGTCTAAAACACTTTAAATAAGTCTATGTCTAACAAAATCAAATATGGAGATGGACATAAAATCAGTCTCTAGTTCAGGGCTTACAGTGTACAAGATTTCTTCTAAGAGTTCGTCTGGGTTGGTGCAACCCTCTTTCCTATTTCTGGCGTCAAACAGCAGCCAGTACTATGTGTTTAAACATTAGTGGTATTTCCGTTACGGACTTAAAGGAATTTCATTTTAGTCCCTAAGGGAGACCAGCATCAGTTTTTAGTGTGGCCTCTGTTAGCGATTTTAATGATTCTTTTTTATTAAATAGGCTATATCTTCTTCATTAAGTACTCGTAGCTTTAGGGGTAGTCCCATATTCCATCCCTAAGAGTGGCAAATAGAGGATAAATTTTTTGATATAACTATTAGACAACGTTGAGATCGCGATATTCCTAAGTCCGCAAAAAATCGTAAAAAATTTACTTTTATAAAAATTAAAAGCTGACTTCAAATAACTAAAAGGAACAAATTAATTTCACATTCTTAATTCGGGGATTTATTTGTTCTATACACCATGTATAGACTTCAGAATGTATTTTTTTTACAGTGATCTCTTTCCTTTGGAGATAGTAATAAAAATGCCCAAAATATTTAAAAAAACATTACCCTGAATCTGCTCTTGAAGATATTGGACGATATCATCAAGTTAAAGGAACCGAGTTATGTAGTATTTATTTAAATGATAAATTAACTTGGTCGTTAGTTCCATGGTGGAATTGTGATAATCTTCTTCAGACTAAATTTCGGGATCTGCTCGGGACAGGATTATAGTGCACGAGTTTGTGGGCAAGCACATGTGCACTCTCTATACCCTCTCTCTCATAGTCCGATGGGACTGCAATCTGACACTACCGGAGAGAGGTAGCGCAGGACTAAAGGACTTACGTGCTTTCCGAGGTACGGGGGTGAAACCCCGCCAACTTCTTTCTTGACAGAAGAATTAATTTCTTAACAGAAAAACCCAATAACTAAATGGCCCAATCTGGAATTCCAGCCCGGGATCTCATAATCAGCAGCCGCGCTAACAAGCACTAGACTAACGAGGCAGTTTGTAAAAATAGCTTTCAGGCGTGATTCACTTTGATATTAGGAGGGACTTATCATAATCGTCACTCTTGAAAGGAGGTTTAGGGATCGCAACATCAGCTTACTGGATGATGGCTTTCCTGACGTTCCCACCACATGGCAAAAGTGAAGTATGTCATCATCATCGTCATTAGAATATCGTCATTAAAATATCACAAAGCATGATCCTGAGCCACCTATATCATTCGACTTCCTGCAACTATATTCAGGTGGTCACTCCATCTACTATGGGGTGCCGCCCTACACTTTGCTTACTATTACAAGGCTGCCACACGAGAAACTTCCTTCCTTATCGATGTCGGTTCTTCGAGCTATATGGCTGGACTATTGCCACTTCAGCTTACTGATCTGTTGCGCTATGTCAGTTAATCTGGTTCTTTATCTTCATTACTAAGTGTATCACGCAGATAAATTCATAGCAAAGCCCTCACAGAATAGCCCTCACGGAATAGCCCTCGCTACATCTTGCTCAATGAACTTGAGCTTACTCATCATTCATCATCATTACAGCCCTTCACAAGTCCACTGCTGAACATAAGCCTCCCAAAAAGAATGCCTCAAAATACGGTCCTGAGCCACCTGCATCCATGGACTTCCTGCATGTCTTACACGGTCATCACTCCATCTAGTGGGGATAGTGTGCTCTCCTTTGATGTTAATACCGTATCCTTTCCAGTCCAGTAGCTTGAAAACGTCTTCCAATGCAGCGGTGAAGAGTTTCGGGGATATAACGACACTCTGTCTTACACCTCTCTGCAATTAGATAGGTTTCGTACTCAGGTTCTCTACTCGGATAGCCTTCGTTACTTCGATATATCGAAGTTACGAAGGCTATCCGAACTTCGTTGACTTCGATATACCGACAGTCAACTTGGCACCGCTGAAGGGACTGCAGCACCGCCCAAATTTTGACGGGATCAAAGGATTTCTCATAGTCCACATACGCAATACATAGAGGCAGATTGTACTCCTCGGTCTTCTATACAATTTGCCGAAGGATATGTGTGTGGTGCTTACTCAGCCAGTAATGTACATGAAACGATGTACATTACTGTCTGTGTAACTGAAACTGGATTTTTATCGCGTTTAATTTTAACTTTTTAATTCCATATTTCATTATTTATTCCATTCAAGTCAGATCTATATGTCATCACTGGCCAGTTATGCCAGTGGGTTATTATAGTGCCTTAAATTGTAATACAATTGATATAAGGAAAACCATATTTCACTATAATCAACGATAATAAATCCGAAATCACTGTTACGCACAACATTGATACTCTTATTAAGATAAGATTATTTGTAATCAAACGTTTGGTTTAATTTCTAGATTAGAAATTTCAAATGCTCCTCAATGTTTTGATTTAATTAAATAAAAACAAAATAACTGCTTATTTTATTTAAAAAATCGAAACGTCTATTTCCTATACGCTTTTCCTTCGCCAGCACCATATTAATAAACTCTCGTCTATGATCTCGATGATTACAGCCAAAATACCAACTCACAAATGGACAGAAATATATGTGTATATCAAATTTCTTAGATGTGGGCCATCCAAAAAGTTTTCCAAGCATTTCTAAAGGGCTGTAAGGTGGGTGATCCAAAATCTTACGGGTGTGCTGTTCAGGTAGTTCTTCGTTTTGAGTGCGCGGCCGGGTCCTCAAGGTTTTTTTTTTATAGAATGGGGCGACAAACGAGCACACAGTCCACCTGATGGTAAGTGGATGCAGTGGCCCATAGACATCTACATTTATCTTCGATTAAGAATCAAAATGCAAATGCGTTGTCACCCTTGAGGACTACGATGGAATGCCTCGTTTCCAGTAAAAAGGTTCTCCGGTTCTCTACACTCACCGTATGAAACAAAGCAGCATTAAGCCGCTATTTTATGCTGGTATTCTGTGAGAGCGTGGTCCTTCCCCGGTCGAGCTGACCCATTCGTGCTACAACCATAATATAGCTGCAGCATGGCTCTACCACGTAAATAAATAAGGTGAAGGAGTAGTCCGAGGAGCTCCGTATTTGGTCGTCGTTTGCTCACAGCAGTGAACACTTCTGGCTAGCATTTGGAGGTATATCGTTCGGCATTGATGCTACTACGATTTTATAAGGGTGTGGCGGCGCTGTCGTCGCGCCACAAGCGAAATACATCGAAGCCTAAATCGCGCTATCAAAGTTCCGAATTAAAAACAGTATATATGCAATAGCTCCGAACTACCACTCGGAGCGTTGGCCGCTCCCCAGGCAGAACACCTTGCCCGGCGGGAGATCTCCCCTTTTCCTTTCACGGCCACAAGGGAAATGACAGCAAACATTCCGTCAAAGTGAAAAAACTAGCGATCAAATTATTCCCTTTGCTTATCTCGATCGACTTATTTTGAGCTTTGGATCATTTTGAAACAGCCAAACTGTTGACTGGCGCTTAATTAGATCGTATTGGTAAATGAAAGATTCATCATCCGTAATACGGTCGTAAAACGCCGAGACAAGTCGAAACTATCCTCATTTAAGGCGTTCGTGTAAAATCTAGTAAACGTTTCCCGATACAATCTACAATATGCGCCGAATCTCATCATTTGTAATTCTTTCTTCTTCTTTCTTTCTTTTAAATACGTCACTTCCACACTAGGATTTTCTCCTGTATCGTGGAGGCAGTTTACATACATAAGTTTCACTAAGACAAACATCCAGACCCGGAACAATTATTTGTAGGCCATACAAATATTTGTACCGTGCGGGATTCGAACCCGTGGCCCTTAGCACTGCGACTCATTGCTAAGACACTGCGCCACGAAGCCGTCAATTCGTCTATTCTTTTCATTTAAATTTTTTACTGTTAGACCGTTTCCTTCCGTAACAGCCATCGAAGAGCGACCACTTCTTTCTCCACCTCACAAATTAGTTGGCCGTGCTAAAATTAATTACACCAGCGGTTCACAATTGCCCTGGAATGACCTTTATACAGAAATACCATATTTGATCTCTATTAAACTGTATGTCCGGTTTTTAGCGACATTTGAAATCGTTAAAAGTTAGGGCGTAAAAATGTTCCTATCGCAGACCCATTTTTAATCCATCACAATATTGTACGCCTCAAAACGCGAAGCATTTTAGGTGTATTTTACTCTCGACACGTCAAGGTCAAGCAACTTTGTGAGGTTTTAAAAAAAATTACGTGGACGTCCGGATGTACATTTTGTATGTGGTCACGATAACTCCCGAAAAAATGACGTATCGAGACCGGGGTTTTTGGGCTTCAGAATTACATTGACTGGTTTCCTGTTTCATGTCAAAAGCCGTAGTTTGTTAATAAAATGATTTTCAACTTTTATAAGTTTTAAAAGTTGATAGGCGGTGTCATATTTTTTTAGCATTTGATAGACAAAGGACAAATGTACCATATAGTCTATATCGATTTTATACTTTGTGTAATATATTTATTTTGGTAAACATTATTATTTTTTCCCTGTAGATGACACTACCTGTTAAAATAATAGAGCGCTAAATTTAAATTTAAACAACACGTAAATAATATATTTTAAAAGTCAGGAATAGGTACAATTAATTTTTTTCATCAAAATAAATGAAACGCTCATGAAGCGTGCAGTTTTGGATTTTCCAAACTACATATTTTAAATAAGCTCTTTAAAAATGTGTAGGGAAATTTGAAATTGGAACTTTTACATTATTACTTTTAAAATGTCGTTTTTTTTCAACATAATTTATAACTGGCTAGTGCTTCATACAAAAAAATTGCCAAAAATTTTCTGCATAGCCTATCGTACTTGTTTGTGGTCTTATTAGAATATTGCCTGAGCCCCTTATTTTTGTATTTTTGTTATTGTTATTGTTTATTTGGAATAATCTTAATGATTCATTTTAAGCATATTAGGTCACTACCACTAACACTACTATAATTTAGAAATATAAAAAACAAAATATACTTACCAAACTGAATGCACAAGCAGCCATAGAAACCAGTAATAGAATTTTTCTTCCAGATCTTTCTACAAATGTAGGAGCAATTAAACTCGACACTAATCTTGTTACACCAATTATTATTGTTGCAACATCTGGTCTAATAGATGATCCAGCCAGCTCAAAAATTGTGGTGGCAAAAATAATACAACGGCTACACCACTCGTCTGCTGAAGAGCACCCAGTGTAAATGTTATAAACAATGACATTCTATTTGATTTAATGGTGAAAATTTCAATCCAGTCTTTTATTTTGTCCGATGCGTCTCCTTTTTTCTGCGCAAAGGTCTCTAAAATCTTATTTAAATCCGATGATCTTCCTAGTAAGTTAAGTGTTTTTGCTGCTTTAATTTCTTGACCTGTAATAAAATCTACTTTAACCACCTATAAGAAAGAGGTTTTATTTGGAAGTATATTGTGTTCGCTTTTTTAACCGATATGGCTTTTCTCAATCTAATAATTGGTTATTTTTAATATAACATCAATTTACTATCAGATTTATTTGAAATTCTTTAAAGTTCTAAAAATGTAATAGTGTCACGCTTCAGCTACTACGCTATAAGCGGATGGGTCGGCTCGACCGTTTCGTTTAGTATAGTAAGTATAAAAAAACGGAGACCCTTTTTTCTAGTAATAATAAAGGCATTCTATCTTAGTTCTTAGGTGTGACAACGCTTCTACATTTTGATTCTTAATTGAGGATAGATGAAGGTGTCTTGGGCATCAGCATCCATTTAAAAAAATTAAAACCCATGAAATCCAATCACAATAAATTCCACGCGAGCGAAGTCGCGGGGAACAGCTAGAAGATAATATGTGGTATAATCGTTGATCGTTTATATTATTGTCTAGAATAAATATTATAATTTATGTGTTTTTTTTTTATAGAAATAGGGTGAAAAACGAGCATACAGTCCACCTGATGGTAAGTGGTTGCTGTGGCCCATAGACATCTACATCTATCCTCGTTTGTGAATCAAAATGCAGATGCGTTGTCAGCCTTAAGGACTAAGATGGAATGCCCAAACTCGGCACACCTAGTTCTACTCGTCCAGGAATTCCAGCAGTTGTCACCGAAGTACATCATCATTTTATCATCATTTTATATCATATTTCCAGTAAAAATGTTCCGGTTCTCTACACTCACCATAAGAAACACAGCAGCATTAAGCTGCTATTTTACACTGGTATTCTGTGAGAGCGTGGTCCTTCCCCGGTCGAGCAGACCCATTCGTGCTACTATAAATATAGCTGTAGCTTGGCTCTACCACGTAGTTGTTTAGTTTCTGTTTATTCTAATGGTTAAAACAGTTATTTCAGTTCATAAATCAAAAATAATCTGTAATCGCTGTCACCAATATGATTGTTGTGCAATAAATTTACAATTAGATATAATATTATCTCGTCTCGTAATTTAAGATACGCAGAAATTAATCTATTAAAAAGCGCCAGTATTTTTAGTAAAACATATGAGGTCAATTTTTATGCAAGTGAGGGTGACAAGTGCAAAGTCCACTTAATAGTAATGTATGCTCCGGCCCATAGATGGATTTTCAGCTATCGGTCCGTCCGTCAGTTATCAGAGGTTGATATTTATAGAAAACAAGTGGTAAAATTAAAAATTTTGTACAATCGACTTCAATATAAATTATTAAGGATAACCCAAAAACTACTGGTCAGACCTTGATCGTTTATATGGGACCGCATGAAAAGCGTCACCTTTAAAAAAAAGAATCATCGAAATCGGTTCACCTAGAAAAAAGTTATGGAGTAACACACATAAAAAAACGTCGGTTAAAAAGAGAAATTGTCAGACTTTATACGTCTAACTGCTGGGCATAAGCCTGTTGTTTCTGAAGTTTTAGAGCAAGAGAAGAGTCCAACGCGTCGATTCAACAATGGATTCGTATGTCCATAAAATATTTACAACCTCTTAAATATGCAAATGTTTTATGCTGCACCTTTGCACGTCTAAGAAATCGAGAGGAACATACGCTCGACCTAAACAGTCGATCTTTATAGCGAATATTAAGTTGTGCACGTTAGTCCATTGAAACATTACCTTTTTTTTATAGGATGAGGCTGACAAACGGGCACACAGTCCACCTGATTGTAAGTGATTGCTGTGGCCCATAGACATCTACATCTATCCTCGATTACGAATCAAAATGCAGATTGAATGCCTAAGACTAAGATGAAATGTCTCGTTTCCAGTTAAAAAGGTCTCCGGTTCTCTACACTTACACACAATACGAATTACAGCAGCTTTAAGCTGCAATTTTACGCTGGTATTCTGCGAGAGCGTGGTCCTTCTCCGGTTGAGCCGACCCATTCGTACTATGACTATACCACTAATATAGCTGCACCATGGCTCTACCATGTAAAAACCTTCTTTTACTATTTATTTACCAAGCTTAAATCATAAAGCAAAGCACAAGCGAGTACTTTCTTATTTAGCGTGGTAGTTGAAATTATTAAGCTTACGTACGATTATTATTTTTATTGAAATTGTTACAACTTTTAATGAAACAACTATTAACTTGTAAAGTCTATAGGAAAGAATAGAGGTCCGCATATCTCGAAATCGATAATTGCTCGAAAAAATAATCAAAAACCACATCAACTGTTTTTTTTTAAAAATTGTTCCAACAAATACCAATCGACAGTTTAATGTATATTACTATGTAATAGGACGCACATTCGATCGACTAAACAATCGAACCGCGACTATTTACTTGTGCACTAGCGCTGTTAAAAAACATAATATCTTCTTTTAGCTTTTTGTTTATAACGTATAGCACAGAATAAATAATAGTACAAGAAGTAAAGGGCCGTTCTATTCTACAGTTAATTTATAGTAAAAACAATCTCAACTATGTTTAAGGTATTAAGTTCCGGTGATTTAAATAAAAACTAAATATTATTTATTAAATATTAACATTAAGAACTATCATTTGAACTTTTTCGTCACTTTACAACAGCTTTAAACTGTCATCGTCATATCCTGTGAAACACGTATCCAATAGGTCTTTCCAGGTTTAATACTCACTAAAAATTATGTAAAAAAAAAAACAATTTGCTGATTTTGAATAACGGAACTGTATTACCTTATATTTTAAGAGCTTGTGAAAAGAACAAAAATAGCCATGATGTTTAAATTTATATTGTTTATTCTACTCGCGTATCCGAAAAATCGCAATAAAAGCAAAGCTAATTTTTGTTATAAAATCTGCGTAAATCCATTTTTCGGTAATTAATAACCTATTGTGGTACACTGTTCACATGTAACTTACGTTGAACAAAAATAATGCAGTCGTTTGTGTTTTGTTTTTATTATACAAATATTTTATTAGGTGTATATTATAATGTAAGTTAAATATAATCCTGTTAACATCATAAAAAAGTAATTACGAAATTAAAAAAAAATCGTTGAATCATTAGTTTTAGTGCTTTTCAATGATCTTATCTTTCTTCTATCTGTGAACGTCATTTCTGTTGACTTGATTACACAGGATTGGCGTCTGATAACAAGAAAGACGAAATGACATTTAATCTGATCGCAATATATTAAGCGACAGCCCTGTTACCATGTACCGAAATAAATCTGTGATTAATTTAATTGCGAATATTAACACAACAGTATTGAATATAGTATATGTTAAGTCTGGTCATAGTAGGGACACTCCGATGGATTGCTGCTTGCAATACCACCTGGTATTAAAGCAAAGCAGCAATATATATAATAATGCAAGCAGCAGACAACTCAAGGGCTGTGATACATGATGTAATCTATTTACGGAGCTGATTTACTGCTCACAAGAAAATTCTAAGAGGGTTCAAATTTTTGCTGTGGCTAACGTTGAATCCATTGAGAATGTGTTAATATCAAGTAAATCAAATACTTTCAAAGGCACAATAGATATTCAGATTACTTAGAGCAGATATTCACCAAAATATTTTGCATGCTTAAAGTTAGAGCTGTTGTTAATGAAAATCAGAAAATTTCTGCATTTGATTCATTACGAAATCGATTTGATAAATGTGGAACCCCAATTGGCCAAAAATTAAGCTGAAATTGTGCAGTTGGTAATTAGAACAGCAGATGATGCTTCAAAATGTAAACGAATCAATGCCAAGTATTATCGTCGTCAGTTCTTGATGGCCATGTTAGTTCTTCAGATTTGCTTGCTACTTTACCAAGGATTTCCATGGCTATCAAGTACTTCAAATATTGTCAGCGGACAATCTAGTGATGATTTTTCAGAAAACCCTCAACTAAAATATGTTGTTCGGTCATCACATAATGTATTATCATTGTCACTTAAGGACCCACAAAGTGAAGATTCATCTCTTCGATAAGGCTGATTACGGCTCAGATTCTTAAGATAAAAGATAAGTGGAAAAGAACCATTATCAGATCTTCTTCGACCTATCTTTTTGACATCGCATGAGATCTCACGCGTCATCTTCCATAAAACGTTTAATTTTTTACAGCTCATCAGATGTTAAAGTATTTTATCGTTCTTTGTAACTATTTCTTGATTTTTATTGTTGTACCCACCTATTTGAAAAATAATTACAGAAATGACGTGAACATTAGAATTTTATTTTTCGTTTATCTGTTGATTAATATTAGTAGTTAGTTATACAGTCTGGAAGTAGCCGTAACATTATAACAACCTGTTGATCCCAAATTGTCTTTTAAAAAGCTTTTGATATTAGATTACTCGTAAACACGATATTTGCAAGTAGCCATAATTTTACAATAACATGTTGATCACGAATTGTGCCTATAACTTTTTTGATATTAGATTACTGAAAACATGTTATGAATTGTAACGTTACAGAAGACGCTGACTCCACTGTATAATTGTTATTGCTGGTCAAACCAAGGCGTCATACTTTCAGTCAACAGACTTGTTTTGACCATCCTATAAAAGCCCTTGCATTTAGAATAGAATTCATTATAGAACTCAGCGTAGTCATGTAATCACTTAGTTAAGGAAGTCAGTATTGCACTGAATTAGTATTAGCATTATTGTAATTGTAAAATAGTAATAAATGTCATCGAGACATATTTAGTTGTTTTTAAAAAACTTCAGCACCGCTCGCGTAACATAGCTAGTTATATACAGTTCTAGTAGTAGCTATATAATTAAAAATATTATGGGGTTGATGTAAACTACAATGCAAAAAGTGTACACTGCATAATAATATAACTTATATAATTAACCTGACACCCGGTTTAGGGGGGTACCCCTCTACCCCCTTACAACGTCACTGTACGGTTTCTAAAATTTCTCTTACATCCCCTCATTATATATACAAGTAACAAAATCTTACCTTTCATAGCGTAATAGACTGGTGACTCTGGTACGAAGAACAGGCTAATGACATGTGCTATGCTTACTGCGAGCGCAATGTAACCAGTTGTCACGTATGATACATACGGTACTACGGCATAAACTATCAAGGTTCCGGTTATTCCCACTATTCCAGTTGATGTTAGCAATATTCCCCTTATGTGTGTTGATCTAAAAAAATATCAATAAAATGAGTATAGATTTTTTTTTGTACAACTGAAGTGACAAACGAACTGCAGTCCATGGGCACCTGCAGCCAACTTCAAACAAAGACGGCTACAGATGCGTTGTCACCTCCAAACCATAAGGTCGAAAGTCCCACAGCCTGTAATTATATTGGCTATCTGTATCCTTATGACTTTAACAAAGCAGCGTACTGCTATAGTGGCAGAAATAGGTAAGAGGGTGGAAAAGAAAGTCCTGGGCAGACCAGGAGCGCTACCACCTAGATAAAACACCTAGTATATTAATACTAGGTGTAAAGTATATAAGTTTAAGTTTAAGTAACAGCCTATATACGTCCCACTGCTGAGCACATGCCTCCTCTCATATCTGTGAGGGTTTTAGGGCAAGGGAATGTCTGCCGCGCTGCCCCAATGCCTATTGGCGAACTTCACATGTCTTCGAAATATTTTTTTTCTTATTTCTCAGACATGCAGGTTCCCTAACGATGTTTTCCTTCACCGCCGAGCACGTGGTTTAATTAGCACTTAAAATTGCAATTAACAATTTCATTAGTGCCGGCGAGGATCGAACCCGGGTTGCTTGCGTACTAAGAAATTTACAACAAGCGCTTAGCTCCTGAGCTACAACGGCGGCGTAAAGTATATAGTAATAGTATTTTACTAGGTGTATGTTACTGCAAATATACGTCATACTGCTGGGTACATGCCTCCTCACATTTCTAAGAGGGTTATAGATTAATATGTCTACCGCGTTGCTACCGTGCGAGTTGGTGGACTTCAAATGTGTTCGAAATATTTTGATTAGAATTTGTGAATAATATAACAATAAATAAATCGATAGATTTGGTATATAACTTTAAAGCCATTTAAGACACGCAGCTAGTAAGCGTGTCTAGGTGACTACTGGTCAGCAGTGACGGCCTAAATGCGTCCCATATCTGAGCACATGCTTTATTTTTTGGAGGGCTTTTGTAGAATCCGCCGCGTTGCCTCAATGCTTTCCTATGACCTCGAAATTATTACATTTCCCAGACATGCTGGTGGAAATCGGCGTAATGGAAATCACGATGATTTCCATTACGCCGATTGGTAGTAAATCAGTAATTAAAATTTGGATTAATAACTTCAGTGATGCTGGTGGAGACCGTGCACAAAGATACAGTAAAAAAATTGTGATAATTGTCACCATTGACTATTAATTTGATGTTTTGGTAGCAATACCTAACATGTGTTTAAGCGGCACTTTAAACGCTATTATCTAACATATTATATAAAATTTTAAGTTTATAATTCTAAAATATTTATCCTACTACTTGCTTGTGAAGACATGCCTAACAATACAATGCGGATAAAATTAATATAAGAAATATTAACCGTGTAGTGGCGGTGTCATCGTAAGAGGCGACAGAGGAAATAACGTGGGAGATGGGCAACAGCATCTTCCTAATAACAACTAAAAATAAACCAACCTTGCAACCATAAAGCTCACGCAGGACCACGCTCACACAGAATACCAGCGTAAAATAGAAGCTTAATGCTGCTGTGTTTCATATGGTGAATGTAGAGAACCGGAGACCCTTTTTACTGGAAATGAGGCATTCCATCTCAGTCCTCAGGGGTGACAACGCATCTGCATTTTGATTCTTAATCGAGGATAAATGTAGATGACTATGGGCTACAGCATCCACTTACCATAAGGTGGAGTGTGTGCTCGTTTGTAACCCTTATACTATAATAAAAAAGCTTGGCACCTATGGCAAATATTCCTCTATGAGGCAATCTATGGTAGAGGCCTATGTTTAGCAGTGGACTTTTAATAGGCTATAAGGGTAAAATGAAGATATGCATCGAAAAGAAAATTAATAAAACAACAACCCATCGAGGGAATGAAGAGAAAAAGCGACTAAATCGTGAACATTTAAGATAAGATAACAGGATCACGATGGCGATATAAATTAGATCGTTATCTGTGGTAAAACACATTAAGATTACGTTGGAGTGCTTGTTGACTTACTTATTTTTTATGCACAGTATCACACTTTTTAAAATTGTCACAAAGATTGTATATCTTGGAAATTTCTATCGTTTTCACCACAGATAGGTGCCAAATATTGAGTATCATAAAATATCGCGAGAAGTAAAAAAGGAATGAGAGGCATTTTGAGTATGGACGTGAATCGTCAAATAAATGCGGTGCAGTAATATTTTGCCGATTCAAGTCAGTTGAAGGGACGATTTGCCGTAACTGCCACGCTTAGCAAGCGGGTTGGCAACCGCAGTTTATAATTTTAGCCGTTATCAGGAAGACACAAATGTCCCCCCTATGAGGCAATCTATGGGGGAGGTCTATGTTCACCAGTGGACTTTAAAAGGCTGTAACGGTAACGGTAATTTATATATATAAATATAGTATAGCTGCAAAATGCCACCATTAGACAACCAGGCGGACGACGGGTCTTAACCTTTTGGTGTCGATATTCCACGCATTCGAACAAAACGGCTTGCTTCATCTTTTGTAATGCGTACGGCAAAGGAGTGGAATAATTTTCCGGTGTCTGCCTTTCCGTCCGATTACAATCTGGGCGTCTTCAAGGCAAGAGTGAACAAGCTTTGGTTACGCTAAGACGGTGCGATTTACCATCTAAGGCTTCATCACCACTTACCACCAGGTGAGATTGTGGTCAAGCACGGACTTATAATAAGTAAAAAAATATATATATTCAAAGTCATTTTTTTCCTTTATGACTGGTTCGGAAAAAGCCTCTGTTCTGGAAAGAACGAGCAAGTAACCCAGCGTAACATTTTTCGTGGTCACCTCTCTAAATTTTAAATTAAAAGCAATAAAAATGTTTGATTTTAATTTAATATATTATTTTGTTAACTTACGCAATTTCACCAACGTACACCAAGTTGCATACAGTAGTAATTCCCATCCCAAGACCACTTATAACCCTCAACGCCAAAACCATGGAGATATTTTTTGTTGTTATTACGAGCACGTAACACAGAATGTTCAAACATCCACCCATCAGCAGACATGGTTTCCTGCCGATGAGGTTTGATAAAATACCTGTAACATAGGGGCCTGAAACAAAATTATTTCTAGTTATATTCTATAAAATTTTGTTAAAAGCAAAGAACCAACAATGGCAGCTGCGGCTGCTAAGTAGGAGCAGCAAAACTGAAGTGAAAAATGATCTTTCTGGTAAGTAGCTACTGTCTATGGTCCTGTAAGCAACTTCAAACAAAGGCTACAGATGCGTTGCACCTATGAGGCCTAAGATGAAATGACTCACAGCCTGTAATTTAACTGGTTTTCTATACTCTTCAGACCAGAACACGGCAGTGCAGGCACTATTATTTGGCGGCAGAAAGAGGTAAGAGGATTGTAACAGAAACAGAAACTTTTTTATTCAATATAGATTATAAATAATACTTGTTAAAAGTCATTATTTTGTTTAATTTACCACTGGTTCGGAAAAGCCTCTGTTCTGGAAAGAACGAGCAAGTAACCCAGCGTAACATTTTTCGTGGTCACCTCTCTAAATTTTAAATTAAAAGCAATAAAAATGTTTGATTTTAATTTAATATATTATTTTGTTAACTTACGCAATTTCACCAACGTACACCAAGTTGCATACAGTAGTAATTCCCATCCCAAGACCACTTATAACCCTCAACGCCAAAACCATGGAGATATTTTTTGTTGTTATTACGAGCACGTAACACAGAATGTTCAAACATCCACCCATCAGCAGACATGGTTTCCTGCCGATGAGGTTTGATAAAATACCTGTAACATAGGGGCCTGAAACAAAATTATTTCTAGTTATATTCTATAAAATTTTGTTAAAAGCAAAGAACCAACAATGGCAGCTGCGGCTGCTAAGTAGGAGCAACAAAACTGAAGTGAAAATGATCTTTCTGGTAAGTAGCTACTGTCTATGGTCCTGTAAGCAACTTCAAACAAAGGCTACAGATGCGTTGCACCTATGAGGCCTAAGATGAAATGACTCACAGCCTGTAATTTAACTGGTTTTCTATACTCTTCAGACCAGAACACGGCAGTGCAGGCACTATTATTTGGCGGCAGAAAGAGGTAAGAGGATTGTAACAGAAACAGAAACTTTTTTATTCAATATAGATTATAAATAATACTTGTTAAAAGTCATTATTTTGTTTAATTTACCACTGGTTCGGAAAAAGCCTCTATCCTGAGAAGAACCAGCAAGAAACCCAGCGGAACCTTAAAAAAAAAACAGCTTACAATCATGAGGTGATCGCTTGGAAGCGATCACCTCATTCCCAGGGGTTATTATCATCCATAAATTCCTTAATATTATAAAACCCTTTTATACAAACTTAGTTTAATAAAGTTTTTTAACTTTGAGCATGTTGTAACCACCTCCTCGGACTCCTAGGCAGAAAAGAAAGGCAGAAAGGCAGTTTTAGAGTTTTAGCGAGACTAAAGGAGCTATAGATTAAAAGTTTTTTTTCAACGCCCCCGCACTACCTTTTATGGGTGGAATTACATAAAATCTGTCCTTGATAATTTTTAACATGCCAAAAAGAATATTCAGGCCAAGTTTTATATACCTATAAGAGCTATAGTTTGAAAATGTGATTTTTTAAAATTAACGCCCCCGCAACCCCCCTTGCGGGTGGAATTTCGTAAAATTAGCTCACCTCTACTCGGTGAAAGGAATATTCCTACCAAATTTCAAGTCTCTAGGCCTTATGGTTCCAGAGATATCGTGATGAGTCATACGTGGAAATCTCTTATATATATATATATATAGTGAATACACGAGATTGGAGAAATGTCTATTTTCGTTGATATAAGTGCTGTTAGCCTATGCGGCTCTTACAGCTTCATCTGACTGAGGGCTCGCGGCGAACGTCAGATGAAGCATAGTGGTGAATCAGAGATATTCATAAATTCAATTAAGGATGTATTAGACATTGGAAAGAAGTTTCTCATTTCATTCTCTTCAAAAGTTTTTAAATCCATTTTTTTCTTTCAACGTCGTTAGTATGTCTTGGTGGTCGTAAACGCGATTGCTGATCATGAGGTCCCAGATTTGCATCCGGGATCTGGCCAATATCAGTTATTGGGTATTTCTGTCAAGAAATTCTCAGTAGCTGACCGAAGTTATGAAGTTGGTGGTGTTTCATTTCCATGCCTCGAAAAGTATGTAAAGCCATATTGGTCCTGCGCCTGAACTCTCCGATCGTGTTGGTCGTGCGGACTAGAGAGTGCACTTGTGCTTGAGCATGCACTTACGAACTATAATCCAGTCCTTCGCAGATGGCTAGTCCAGAGATATTGATATTTGTTGTATTTGCGCAGTTCAAATATAATCTTTCTTTTAAGACACATTGCGCAAAAACTGTAAGTAGATTACGTTCAGGACACCTTCCTTCCAAAAAGTTTGCGCAATTAATGGTGAAAGCTCACTATGAAGTATGTGGGTGGGCGACGACATTTATTAATGGAATGTGTTAAACTCGAGAGAGAAAGATAGTTATTGATGCAATAGTTTAAGATATATATGTAATATTAAGGAGTTTGTTCACCTGTGTTATCAGAGCCACAGTCGGATGCTGCAAAATTTTTGGTTTGTTTTTTTTAAATATTTCGTTTTTTTTTAATCTTAAAAAAGCGTTACCTCCACACTAGGATTTTCTCCTGTATCGTGGGGGCAGTTTACATACATTGCACAAGGAAAAATATCCAGACCCGGAACAATTATTTGTAGGCCATACAAATACTTGTTCTGTGCGGGATTCGAACCCGCGGCTATAAGCGCTGCAACTCAATGCTAAGCCACTACGCCACGGAGCCGTCAAGCCGTATGTGGTTACGAAACACCAATAATTCTAATCCTCAGTAAGATTTGTTTTCAACTGTGTGTCAGTAAAATTGGAATATGATGGGCTGACATATACGTTTGAAACAACAACTTTTGTACGTGGTAGAGTCATGCTGCAGCTATATTAGTAGTATAGTTGTAGCACGAATGGGTGGGCTCGACCGGGTAAGGACCACGCTCTCACAGAATACCAGCGTAAAATGGCAGCTTGACACTGCTGTGTTTCGTATGGTGAGTGTAGAGAACCGGGGACCCATTTTACTGGAAAAGAGGCATTCCATCTTAGTCCTCACGGGTGACGACGCATCTGCATTTTGATTCTTTATTGAGGATAAATGTAGATGTCTATGGGTCACAGCAACCACTTACCACAGGTGGACTGTGTGCTCGTTTGTCACCCTACCCTATAAAAAAAAACAGCCTCTAAATAAAGGAGAAGAAAAAAACCATTTCATTCAAATATAAATTAGACATGTTTATTTTAACATTATACACTTA
The DNA here is from genome assembly GCA_029286625.1 of Parnassius orleans. Classification (NCBI taxonomy): domain Eukaryota; kingdom Metazoa; phylum Arthropoda; class Insecta; order Lepidoptera; family Papilionidae; genus Parnassius; species Parnassius orleans. The sequence continues at coordinate 3,817,398 of JAGSMP010000089.1, forward strand.
CCTATCATGGCACCTATATACAATAGCGAGCCTATCCATGACGCCTGAAGATCAGTTATAGGCTCAGGTAGAGGACTCGTTGAATTGTCCTGCAGTTTAGGAATGATTGGAGCTGACCATCCTACACTATACCCTACTATTATCTGTCCAATATTAACTGGAAATGATAAAAATAATTTAATCCCATATTCAAACATGGTAGAACCACGCTGCAGTTATGTTTGGTTGCAGCGCGAATGCGTCGGCTCGACCGGAATCCGGCTCTCACATCCACTTACCATCAGGTGGAATGTGTGCCCGTTTGTCACCCCATTCCATAAATAAATGGTGAGTGCAGCGAACCGGATACCTTTTTAACTGGGAACAAGGCAATCTATATTCGCAACTATACATTTACATTTTGATTCCTAATCGAGGATAGACGTTGGTGTCTATGGGCTATAGCATCCACTTTATGTCTTCTCTTGTTACCCTTACTATATAAAAAATTATATAAAATTTAAAAAAAAACAACAACTAAAAACTGTATAGTAGATATTTAAAAATAAAATTTACTAGAAACCTTAAAAATCTATACGAAAAATTTAATTACTGGAAGCTTTATAAGGTTGAATAAAACTACTTTTACGGATTCTATCGCGTTTAATTAACTTTTTTTTTTTTAATTCCCGACGTTTCGGGTGCTTTACAGCACCCAAGGTCACGGGGAACTGAGGTGATTCACGTCTTGATGTCAGAGTTAAACCGGAGTACCTTCAGCTTTTTAATTATTAGTTTTGGTCCGATCTACGCAGAATGAACTTACTGTGTCTTGAAATCTTGCAGTGGTATGCTTGGGTTTAGTTTTAATTTTATTAATTACAGGATCCCAAGCAGGTGGTAGTACCCAGCCTCCCTCTCTATTGAAATTAGGATGTTTTTTAATTTCCTTAGCCTCACGTATCATCCTTGGCAGGAATCGATGTTCTTTCGCGAGAATTTGTGGTTTATCAAATCTAATGTAATGGCGGGGGCCGTCTAGGATATGATCACAAACTGCAGACTTCCCGGGACGTTGGTGTTTCACGTCAGCTATGTGTTCTTTTACGCGGGTTTTAATAGGTTTGCCCAATATATGAGAGACCACATTCACAATAATGCAGGAGGGTACAAGCTTGAAGCGGGAATTTAATAAAAATAAGTTAATTAAACGTGATAGAATCCGTAAAAGTAGTTTTATTCAATGTGTAGTGTGCGCGTAAATATAAGAAATCATTAGCTTTATAAGGTGTTGAAATAAAAATTAAAATGACAGAAATATTTCCTTCCCAATTTCCGCTTTAAATATTTCTCGAATTGAAATGATAAAAAATATTGTCACATGCTTTCACAAAATTTACCATTAATATAAGAAAATGAAACTTACTGCAAGCCACAATTAATAATTGAAATTTAATTGACGTGTCCATCATTTTTGGTATTTTTTGTATTTTATCGTATTCGTACTCTGGACGTTCCATTTAGTGTATAAAATATATTTTATCTATTAAAAATTACGCATTATTAATCTTAATTCAATGGAGATACAACTCCAATGAAGAACAAAACCAATTTGAATCATATATTGAAGTTTGATCTGTGAGAGATTTCATTTGTGTATATCTCGCCAATTACTTATATCAAATGCAGTGATATAGATAATGAGTATGTTACTCGTAGTTCAATTTCAGTAAAGTACGTATCCGCTCCTTTATGTATGCAAATTGTAAGCGTGAATTGTGAAACGTAAATCACAAAACAAGCGCATATGAAAATAATTTAAAATTCAAAACAAATTACAGATATACGATAACAAGCCTAATAGTTAAAACAGTAATTAGAAAACCCGACTCTGTTAAAAAATTTACTGAAAAAGAACTTCCCCTTCCTTTTTTGTATTTGCAGATGCTATATATAAAGAGAGGTTACAAGATGAAGGTGTGAAAGAGAAGTTCAAATGTAGACTGAGAGAAAATATAAGTGGTATGGATGAATTGTGTGTGAATGATTTAGGCTTGGAGACTGTGTGGTATAATGTCAAGAAAGGTTTGGTGGATGCAGCCACCGAAGTATGTGGTGTAAGTAAGAGAACGAATGAAAGGAAAAATAATACGTTGTGGTGGGATGATGAGGTACTGATGGAAGTTGAAGCAAAGAAGAGCATGGCTAGATTTACTGGCAACAAAGCTGGTAATTCTGGCGGTATGAATGATGAGGTTGAAAGAAAAAGGCAGACTTTAGACTTATAAATAAGAGAGTAAAAGAAGTTGTTGAAAGGAAAAAGTAAGAAAGAAAGGATAAGAATGATAGAAGGATACCTGATAACTTCCAGGCAAATATTAAAATGTTCTGAAACTCGTAAGAACTGCCAGGGAAATTCAATACAGCCTAGAATGAATGCTATACGAGACGAGGATGGCTGTATGCTAAATGATGAAGCTACTAATTTAAAGAGATGGAAGGAATACTTTGAAAGCGTGTTTATGAGTGAAGAGTTGTCTGAATTAAGTGAAATAGAAATTCCGAAAGAAGTGGAGAGAGGTAGGGAGATAAGTGTAGATGAAATAATGAAAGTAATGAAAATCATGAAAGCAGGTAAGGCAGCCGGATATAATAGAGTATCACTCGAAATGCTAAGGGCTGGAGAAGGAGTGGTGGCAGGCCTGCTGTATACCTTGTTTAATTTATGTTGGGAACTGAAGCGGGTACCGGAAGACTGGTGCAAAGCCGTTGTAGTCCCAATATATAAGGGAAAAGGGTCGCAGCAGGACTGTAAAAACTATCGTGGCATTAGCTTGCTTAGCATTGTGGGTAAACTGTGTGCTAAGGTGTTAATTGAAAGAGTTATGGAAGAAACTGATGGGAAAATTTGGGATGTGCAAGCTGGATTTAGAAAGGGGATGGGGAGTACGGATCAAGTCTTTCCATGCGCATGATTGCGGAGAAGTTTTTGGACAAAAACCAGAAAGTTTTTTGTGCGTTCATGGACTTGGAAAAGGCTTATGACAGAGTGGACAGGAATGTGTTATGGCAAACACTGAACTCATTTGGGTTGAGCGCTGATTTGATACAGGCATTAAGGCCTCTTTATAGGGACTCTAGTGCTTGTGTCAGGATCAACGGGGTCTACTCGGACTGGTTTGGCATCCAAAAAGGTGTCAGACAGGGCTGTGTAGCTTCCCCGTGACTGTTTAACCTATTTATGGACTGTTGTTTGCAAACTTTGAAATTTGAAGAATGTGGGTTGAAAATGGGTGAGTTAACCGTCAAATGCCTTTTGTACGCCGATGATCAAGTCATATTTGCATCGTCGGCGGCCGAGTTGCAAATGATGGTTACTTTAATGAACTGGTCATTAAAAGAAAGGGATATGAAAGTGAACGCAAGTAAGACGAAAGTGATGGTTTTGAAAGAGAAGAAAGTAAAACGTTATGTGAAATAAGAATAGAAGGAGTTGATTGAGCAAGTGGATGAGTTTGTATATTTGGGATGTTTATTTAGCAGGGATGGTAGATATTATAAGGATATAGAACGACAGTGAACGCAGGAAATAGAGTGAATGGGGCTCTACAGGCTATTATGAAGAGTCAGAATGTGTCAAAAAGGCACGTTTGGCAATTCATAATGCTGTGTTAGTCCCTACTTTAATGTATGGTAGTGAAAGTTGGGTCTGGCAGAAGAAGCATGAGTAGAATAAATGCTGTAGAAATGCGGTCTTTAAGGAGTATGCTAAGGCTGAATCTGAATGACAGGGTGAGAAATAGTGTGATAAGAGAAAGTGTGGTTTGCAAGATGACGTTGTGACCAGGATTAAGAAAGGAATGCTTCGGTGGTTTGGTCATGTAGATTCTATAAAAAATGGTGAGTGCAGCGAACTGGATACCTTACAACTGGTAACAAGGCAATCTATATTCGCAACTATACATTTACATTTTGATTCCTAATCGAGGATAGACGTTGGTGTCTATGGGCTATAGCATCCACTTTATGTCTTCTCTTGTTACCCTTACTATATAAACAATCATATAAAATTTTAAAAAACAACAACAAAAATTGTATAGCAGATATTTAAAAATAAAATTTACTAGAAACCTTAAAATCTATACGAAAATGTAATTACTGGAAGCTTTATAAGGTTGAATAAAACTACTTTACGGATTCTATTGCGTTTATTTAACTTATTTTAATGAATTCCGACGTTTCAGGTGCTTTACAGCACCCATGCTCTGAGGAACTGAGGTGATTAACGTCTCGATGTCAGAGTTAACCCGGGTACCTTCAGCTTTTTAATTATTAGTTTTGGTCCCGATCTACGCAGAATGAACTTACTGTGTCTTGAAGTCTTGCAGTGGTATGCTTGGGTTTAGTTTTAATTTTATTAATTACAGGATCCCAAGCAGGTGGTAGTACCCAGCCTCCTCTCTATTGAAATTAGGATGTTTTTAATTTCAATAGCCTCACGTAACATCCTTGGCAGGAATCGATGTTCTTCGCGAGAATTTGTGGTTTATCAAATCTGATGTAATGGCGGGGGCCGTCTAGGATATGATCACAAACTGCAGACTTCCCGGGGCCTTGGTATTTCACATCAGCTACATGTTTTTTTACGCGGGTTTTAATAGGTTTGCCCAATATATGAGAGACCACATTCACAATAATGCAGGAGGGTACAAGCTTGAAGCGGGAATTTAATAAAAATAAGTTAATTAAACGTGATAGAATCCGTAAAAGTAGTTTTATTCAATGTGTAGTGTGCGCGTAAATATAAGAAATCATTAGCTTTATAAGGTGTTGAAATAAAAATTAAAATGACAGAAATATTTCCTTCCCAATTTCCGCTTTAAATATTTCTCGAATTGAAATGATAAAAAATATTGTCACATGCTTTCACAAAATTTACCATTAATATAAGAAAATGAAACTTACTGCAAGCCACAATTAATAATTGAAATTTAATTGACGTGTCCATCATTTTTGGTATTTTAAGTATTTTATCGTATTCGTACTCTGGACGTTCCATTTAGTGTATAAAATATATTTTATCTATTAAAAATTACGCATTATTAATCCTAATTCAATGGAGATACAACTCCAATGAAGAACAAAACCAATTTGAATCATATATTGAAGTTTGATCTGTGAGAGATTTCATTAGTGTATATCTCGCCAATTACTTATATCAGATGCAGTGATATAGATAATGAGTATGTTACTCGTAGTTCAATTTCAGTAAAGACGTATCCTCCTTTATGTATGCAAATTGTAAGCGTGAATTGTGAAACGTAAATCACAAAATAAGCGCATATGAAAATAATTTAAAATTCAAAACAAATTACAGATATACGATAACAAGCCTAATAGTTAAAACAGTAATTAGAAAACCCGACTCTGTTAAAAAATTTACTGAAAAAGAACTTCCCCTTCCTTTTTTGTATTTGCAGATGCTATATATAAAGAGAGGTTACAAGATGAAGGTGTGAAAGAGAAGTTCAAATGTAGACTGAGAGAAAATATAAGTGGTATGGATGAATTGTGTGAATGGTTTAGGCTTGGAGACTGTGTGTATAATGTCAAGAAAGGTTTGATGGATGCAGCCACCGAAGTATGTGGTGTAAGTAAGAGAACGAATGAAAGGAAAAATAATACGTTGTGGTGGGATGATGAGGTACTGATGGAAGTTGAAGCAAAGAAGAGAGCATGGCTAGATTTACTGGCAACCAAAGCTGGTAATTCTGGCGGTATGAATGATGAGGTTGAAAGAAAAAGGCAGACTTTAGACTTATAAATAAGAGAGTAAAAGAAGTTGTTGAAAGGAAAAGTAAGAAAGAAAGGATAAGAATGATAGAAGGATACCTGATAACTTCCAGGCAAATATTAAAATGTTCTGGAAACTCGTAAGAACTGCCAGGGAAATTCAATACAGCCTAGAATGAATGCTATACGAGACGAGGATGGCTGTATGCTAAATGATGAAGCTACTAATTTAAAGAGATGGAAGGAATACTTTGAAAGCGTGTTTATGAGTGAAGAGTTGTCTGAATTAAGTGAAATAGAAATTCGAAAGAAGTGGAGAGAGGTAGGAGTTAAGTGTAGATGAAATAATGAAAGTAATGAAAAGCATGAAAACAGGTAAGGCAGCCGGATATAATAGAGTATCACTGAAATGCTAAGGGCTGGAGAAGGAGTGGTGGCAGGCCTGCTGTATACCTTGTTTAATTTATGTTGGGAACTGAAGCGGGTACCGGAAGACTGGTGCAAAGCCGTTGTAGTCCCAATATATAAGGAAAAGGGTCGCAGCAGGACTGTAAAACTATCGTAGATTAGCTTGCTTAGCATTGTGGGTAAACTGTATGCTAAGGTGTTAATTGAAAGAGTTATGGAAGAAACTGATGGGAAAATTTGGGATGTGCAAGCTGGATTTAGAAAGGGATGGGAGTACGGATCAAGTCTTTTCCATGCGCATGATTGCGGAGAAGCTTTTGGCCAAAAACCAGAAAGATTTTTGTGCGTTCTTGGACTTGGAAAAGGCTTATGACAGAGTGGACAGGAATGTGTTATGGCAAACACTGAACTCATTTGGGTTGAGCGCTGATTTGATACAGGCATTAAAGTCTCTTTATAGGGACTCTAGTGCTTGTGTCAGGATCAACGGGGTCTACTCGGACTGGTTTGGCATCCAAAAAGGTGTCAGACAGGGCTGTAGCTTCCCGTGACTGTTTAACCTATTTATGGACTGTTGTTTGCAAACTTTGAAATTTGAAGAATGTGGGTTGAGAATGGGTGAGTTAACCGTCAAATGCCTTTTGTACGCCGATGATCAAGTCATATTTGCATCGTCGGCGGCCGAGTTGCAAATGATGGTTACTTTAATGAACTGGTCATTAAAAGAAAGGGATATGAAAGTGAACGCAAGTAAGACGAAAGTGATGGTTTTTGAAAGAGAAGAAAGTAAAACGTTATGTGAAATAAGAATAGAAGGGGAGTTGATTGAGCAAGTGGATGAGTTTGTATATTTGGGATGTTTATTTAGCAGGGATGGTAGATATGATAAGGATATAGAACGACGAGTGAACGCAGGAAATAGAGTGAATGGGGCTCTACACGCTATTATGAAGAGTCAGAATGTGTCAAAAAAGGCACGTTTGGCAATTCATAATGCTGTGTTAGTCCCTACTTTAATGTATGGTAGTGAAAGTTGGGTCTGGCAGAAGAAGCATGAGAGTAGAATAAATGCTGTAGAAATGCGGTCTTTAAGGAGTATGCTAAGGCTGAATCTGAATGACAGGGTGAGAAATAGTGTGATAAGAGAAGTGTGGTTTGCAAGATGACGTTGTGACCAGGATTAAGAAAGGAATGCTTCGGTGGTTTGGTCATGTAGAAAGAATGAATGAGGAAAGAGTGACAAAGCAAATTTATGTTGCAGAAGTGAACGGAAGAGTCGGAAGGGACGCCCTAGACGAAGGTTTATCGACCAAATTGGCGATATATTGAAAATGGGCCAGATTAGGAGTACCCTTAACCAACGAGCGTGTATGCGTAGATATATGGATGTAAAGGAGGCGAGAGAAGTGTGTCAGGATTGTGCGAAATGGAAATCTGTAGTCTCTGCCTACCCCTCTGGGTGACAGGCGTGAGTGTTTATGTATTATGTATAATGTATATATAAATATTATATAGCCGTTTATTATTATTATTATTATTCTTTATTTCAGATATTTCTTTCCATAGAGTGGGTTAGTAATTACAAAAAGTACTTATAAGCTAGAGTTAGTAAATAAATAAAATTAAAAAGTTACATATTTTATCTACTCTATCTACTTTATATTAACTAGAGCAGGTCTCGAGCCGATATGGACGCTGTTCTAGTGCCTCAAGATAGGACAGCAATAGCGACTCCCTATCGCCGCCAGGAGGCTGTTGGAGCTGTCCCGGACGCGGCGCCATGCGGAGGCAACCCGTTTGCGCATGATAACTGGGAAACTGTCTATGCGAGCCTCACCAAATATTAATATAAATTGCCTATGTTACTCCCACAATTAAGATGAATCTAACGACACCTCATATGACAACTCCATCAATCCGTTTAGGCTACAGAGCGTGCCAAAGGAATAGACACACATATTCCCGAAAAACATCCCACTGGGGAATTCGGATAAACAGAGGGCTTTCGGACGGACAGATAATAAAAATATCGGTCTTCTGCTTCATCTTCCAGTTTGCTGCTGGACTCTGGTCTCTTCCGTTGTTGACGATTGCAGTACCAGGCGTCAGCACTTTTGGTGCTATACTCCGTTGGAGGTCTGAGTATTTTAAGTCTGGCGAAAACTGAATGGTTATATCATCACTATCGGAAGTCATCATTCACATCACCTCTTACGACAGTCTCACTTAGAACGTTTGTTATACCGATCAAAGCATACATTGGACGAAATAGGGTTACCTATTCTATTACGATGCCACCTTACGGAAAAAATCGGTAAAATCGGTTAAGTGTAGCAATACTTGCAAAATTAGTATTCAGTGCTATCACCTAAATTATTATATTCTCAAAATAAATTGATTACGCTACTTCAAAAGCTATAATGTAGAAATTATTTTATTCTATTATACGTGGTAGGTCCAAGCTGCAGCTATATTATGGTTGCAGCAGGAATGGGTTGGCTTGACCGGTATAGGACCACGTACTCACGGAATACCAGCGTAAAATAGCAGCCTTGTTTAGCCTTTTATATAGCCTTTTACTGGAAACAGGGCATTCCATCTTAGTCCTCAGGGGCGACAACGCATTTTGATTCTTAATCGAGGATAAATGTAGATGTCTATAGGCCACAGCATCCACTTACCATCAGGTGGACTGTGTGTTTGTTTGTTACCGTCATTCTATAAAAAAAGTCGTTTTCGTTTTTGAAGTCGCTTTTTCCTATTTAATTAAAAGATAAATTTTTTAATATTTTTAAGTGGACTTCGCAAGTTTTATGTAATAAATAGAATGTCGTCTAAACTCTGACATTGAAAACTTAATCCTAGTCAAAGAAAATATACACTACGCGAAAAGAAACGACACTTAAGCATGTGTGCACGTAAAATTGCTTGCGGGTATGTGTGGGTGTCTGGATGTGTGCGGGGTCTTGAGAGGCGCGCGGGGAGTGGAACGGGCCGTCGCCGACTGCTCTGGCTGAGGGCTAGTACGTAGGCATGGGTAATATCACTTTTACCCTATATCAAATCGTACCTATATATTGGATATGAAAATCCGATATTGTATCTATATATTTCAATATCTATATATTTGTTGATATCTTCGTTCTGAATAAAAGTCAGTACTCAGTATCACATGGTGATACGCGATTTATGAACGAATTTCCATATATAGATTTATAGATATATTGTATTATTTATGTAATATAAGTATTCTTAATATATCAATAGGATTTATCCTGCGAGATAATGAAATAGAATATTAAATTGAATCGCGTCGTGTTTATGCCATCTAGCGTATATTGTACGTACCACCTTGAGAGTTAATCAATTTTTGTTCAATAAAACCACTTTACGTATAGAATCTAGTAGATGGCGCTATTACAAAGTATTTTTTACTCCTTTACTCTAAAGAATATATTATTTTAATTTATTACACTTAAATTTAGGCTCTAAATGTTTAAAAATAAGAATTGCAACATTTATTTGCTATAAAATTAAACTTTTATATTTTATGCCACACTTGCCAAAGTAAATTATCCCATATCTAGAAAGCGGGTATAGTTTTTCAGAATCGGCGAAATAAACTTTCCTTCATAATTTTCTCAGTTTTAATTTACATATCATTAAATACACAATAAGATCTAAAATCGTTTATTTTGAAAACAGTTCAACACAACAAAATAATAATAAAATTATATATACTACTTAGACTGGATATTTAAAATGATGTGTTCTGTAATAAATCGTATGATAATACTAATAAGGATTAATATTAATAATATTAGGCGTAAGCGTATCACCTTTTCGTTGTAAAGTAGTCGAAATATCTGTTTTAGCTACCTATATATTCTATCGCGCTCAAGGTTTGTTCGGTATCCGAATCAATGTATATATTTAGATATTTTACGTTTCGTTTTTGAGTAGATATTAGATATTCTGCGATGACTCATATCAACACGGTATCGTAATATCTAATACATAGTTAGTTTGTCGTCCGATATATAGATATTGGATATTGTACTGATATATAGATATTGTATCTATATACGATTTGTATCGCCCACTCCTACTAGTATGTAGTAGTTCGCGTCTCGTCTCTCTAATCTCACGCACCGCACGCAAGCACAGACTGACTGCGCTTTATACAAAAATAATGCCTATTCATTTGTATATAATTATTCTACCTTTATTTAGTTACAATATTTGTTTATATGTATGGCACATTTTTATATGGCACATTTGTACGGCAACGAATTTTTGCAATTGTTAGAAATATTAATAAAAATTATAAAAGTAATCGAAAAAGCCAAAAATATTAATTTTTAAAGGGTAGTAGGTAATAATGATTATTGCGTACTGAAATACTAAGTGTTGGTTAATTATTTAAGATTACCATTAACTGTCGTGCATATTTTGTTTTGTCGGAAATTTTAATATTCCCCATCTGTAAAGATATACATTTAATAAAAGTTGATTTAAAATTGATCGTATCTTTCACTACCTAAATACATAAGTGTACATTATATAACATATACCTACTATGTATCTTCTTTGGCACAAGTCTATATTATTCCATTTCGGTTCGGTATCAACCCTAGCGTTACACGCTCCGGCTCAATGTCACCGGCGCTTGAACTCTCACGTACAGAGAGTGTCACCGCTGTGTCCTAGTGGAATTTTTCTTTCAAATTTATTTGTGATCTACCTTAAAATATATAAAGTATGTAGGCGAAAGAGGATCATCCCAGATGCACTCATGATGGATGGTGCAAATATGCGTGCGTTACAACATAACAACACGTACAAGAAAGTATAATAAAGTAATAAAATAGTCGCAAATATATGGTACGCTTTCTCGATGATGTTAATTTCAAACATCCTACATAACAACAACGGTTGCCAGGATACCACAGATACGACGCTTTGCTAAAGTAAAACCTTACTCTTGAACTGGCCAGTATTTTATAGTCGTGCCTACAAGTATAATCCATAGACTTAGAATATACTAGCGTATAGACCACCTGACAGTCCGAAAACGCGTGACCAATTTTGATTTGTCATTGTGTGCGTTAGCTAGTGTTGTATATTTTAATTAAAAGGACTATCGAAAATGATTGTTAAGGAAGCGGTAAAAGATTATAAAACATTGTTTAATGCATTAAGTTGAATAACTTCAACAATTAACTGAATTTTACCATGATAGTTCTAAAATAATAAAAAATATTCGTAAAACATGTTCCTGGAATAAGCTGAACCTACCTGCCTTTTGTTGGATTTTAATTCAAATGTATAAAATTTCAGGTGACTTTACCGAAAAACTTAAAAAACTCCCCAATAATCAGATCAGAATGTTGTATTTTCAAGTTATGATCTTTGGAGAAAAATATTTACTGCCGTGGGCAGTTTCCCCGGAATTTATTTTTTAACATATTGTTAATATAAATAGGTAGATATTTAACTAAGTATATACCTGTTTATATTTTATATATTTCATAAAATGTTTTGATGGGGAAACAAAAACGGGGACACGGAGTACAACATAATGGCTGCTTTATTTTTCATATTACTTGTGATAATTACAAACATTTAATAATTAATAATTAAATAGATTATAGAAGTTTATTTTAACATTCGACTTAAGTATGAATGTAAACTTAATAATTTAAGGAAGGAAAATTGTAGGAATCAGTTAAATAAGATTGCTCTGTTTAAAGGCCAATATGTTTATGAGGCTTCATCATGCTTCATGTTTATATTCTTTCATCTGTCCCTGAAAAGTATAAAGTAATAATAAACTTATTATCATTTTAGCTGCATGAATTTTAAAAACATAATGATCTTAACACAGTAAAGTGCACTAAGTGTCTGAGGATACAGATGCACTCTCTATTCTCTCAATCTCGGTATGTTAAGAAAATGGTCACTCATTCATGGACTGACCGCGGCAAGTGCAACTTAATTTCGCAGATCTATTGATCTGCGCAGCTATTACTTAACCACGAGTCCTCTTCTCTACGAATAACGCTGTAGGGGATAAACCACGCTATTTAAGCCCTCGCGACAATGTCGTCGGCCATCAAGCATGAATCGGGCATTGACCGTTGTGAGTATCAAATACTATGGAATTTGTACTATCACGTCTCATGCGCGGTCGTCTAGTAGCGCTTGAGGAGCATTACTAAATATCTATACTTAACTACGCTAAAAGTTTTATCGTTATGATTTGGGAATATAATCCGAAGTTCCGAAGCTCCGCTCAACCCCTTGGGGAAAATAGCATGATGCTATGAATATTGTACTAGTGTGACCGTGAGGCTGTGCGGTTGGTTAAGCTAGGTTATACATTTATTTTGGTTGATAAATAGATACTTAGTTGGGTTCATAATGGCTTAAAGAGGATAATCTCAAGATTTTTTTGTCTTTAATGTACTACAGTTTTATAATGTGAAAATCTGTCTCTATATTTATCTAAAGTTTTGAAAGTTATATTTTGAAGTCTTATTATAACAATATTTTACTTACTGGTACAAATAATGTAGAAATGACTCCTTTTAATAAAATTGTTTTTATTCTACTTTTTCTTTTATACTTCTCATGAAAATGTTTGCTGCAAATTGTTAAGTTCTTCTTTGCATTCCAACCAACCCGTCCAATGAACCTTAACCACTTTTTCTAATTATAGAATCCGGAGGGAATCTGTTTGAAAAACGACAAAATAAAATTACATTTTAGAACGCAAACCGAGTTTATTTTCTTGTTGTGTAGGCAAGTCTATCGATTCATTATAAACATTCAAGATAAATATCGACATAAATTTTGATAAAGTTGAGTCAATCTTAGCGTACATGTAAAATATTTTGTATAAAATGTATTTACCAAATTCATGCAAATTATCAACAACGTGACTTTTCTTTGCAAAATATCAAAATTAACAAAATAATTGAATATATTCTATATTTAAAACAGTATGTAACATAAATTTTAACCAAAAATAAACGCGTCATAACATTGAAGATATCTTGAGAATTTACCTGTGATATGTGATATTATCAGGATTATTTGTATTATTAACAGCACACTCACTCACGGAACAATTAACCATTTTGGAAAAAGTTACTTACTAAAAATAACCACTATTATACTTTAAAAATTACAAAATATCTCGGAGCTATTACTTGCGTGCCGAGTTGTGCCGACCTGTCATTCAAAATCGGTTACAGAGTCATGAGATTTGGTATCCTTTTCTATCTTGCATTTTGCCATAAGGAATTTTTTCTCCTTGCACACTATGTTGGTCTATACGCTAGTATATCCTAAGTCTATGGTATAATCTATTTAATAAAAGAAGATCATTTAAATCGGTTTAGTCGTTTCCGAGAAATCGATGAACATACACAAAAAACATACGCGTTGATTGTAGAACCTCTTTGTTTTTTGTGCTTGGTAAAAAATGCTAAATGAAATATACTTGGTCTGACATATATAAAAATTATTTTTATTTTTTTTTATTTGATATTACTATGTATTTTGCTCTCAGAGTGGTATCATCACGAACGCTATGCGTGTTAATGGATTCATCAATATTTGATAAAAAGATAAAATCAATGTTTAATTACAGTATATCGCTCGCAAACATTCAATATAAGGAAAAAAGAGTTACTAAGCAAAAAGGCCATCAGAAATAGAAATGAAGACGATAACGTTATAAAACCGGCCTGTTCAATTTACATCGTGGCGACACTTTTCGATAAATATCAAAAGAAAACGCCTAGAAACAAGATTAAGGACAATATCATTTACGTGGTAGAGCCTCGCTGCAGCTATATAGTGGTTGTAGCATGAATGGGTCGGCTCAACAGGGTAAGATCACCTCGTATGGTGAGTATAGAGAACCGGTGACCTTTTTACTGGAAACGAGGCATTCCATCTCAGTCCATAGGTCATCATTAGCAGTGGCACGAACTGCCAGATGCGGAAATTACCAGACGTCTCGCACCTTTGACTCTGTTGCTCATCGCCGATCAATGTATTTAACGATGTATTTTGTTTCGTATGGTAAGTGTAGAGAACCGGAGACCCGTTTTACTGGAAACGAGGCATTCCATCTCAGTCCTCAGGGATGACAACGCATCTGCATTTTAATTCTTAATTGGGGATGGATGAGGATGTGTATGGGCTGCAGCATCCACTTACCATCAGGTTGACTGTGTGCTCCTTTGTCACCCTTATTCTATAGAAAAGAACTACAAAAATATACAAAACTATAAAAAAATATTGGCATCTAGGAAAATTTAATGAAAATAAAATTTTAAGCTTTTGCTATATTATATGAATGGTAGGACAGGAAATCATCAAGTAAAATTCTTAGGATTTATTTTACTATGATTTACACTTTTCTTGGTCGATTTTGGGCGTTTGGACATGGGCCTCTCCAATAACTCGAGATCTAACTTTCTTTCCCAAAATGCTGCTCACTAAAACTTGGAAAACTTGGAAAACTAGCAAGATATATGCTTTTAAACTAGAGCAACATAGACTAACGATATTAGCTGAAGTAGCAATGAACCATCTGTTTACTTCAATAGCTGTGTTAGGACTTCAATAAAACGTCTAACTCGATGGGATGGTGTTATAATATCCAAAAACAATGTTTTTACCAAATTTTATGTCTAGTGTTGAGTTTGTGTTATTTGAAAACGATTTTAAAAATATTAAATAGGTTAATGTATATATGTATATACATCACTGACCTCTATTATACAAGTACGCTGGACTGGCTATACATCGTGACATAATGAGGCGATTTGATTTTCGCCATTTTGGCGCTGATAGCAGAAGTGAGCGTCCACGTAACTAATAATAGAGATAGGACAGCATGACAAAATATATCGATAAAAATTCTATACCCAGGCCTACCGTTCTATTTATGTGTCATTTTAATAAAATGCCGTACAATAAATAAATGTATCAATTAATACTTATGTCTTAGACACAAGCTTTATATCTCATATTATAAAACAAAAATCGAAGCTACGTTAGTTTATCTACGTTTCTCTTCGTAACTGTAGAACGGGTTTTGTTCCGGGTTTCACCATTGGGTATGTATGGTTCATTCGAGAGGTTTAAAAAGGTCCGATGAGTAGGAAAAAATAGAGTAGGTTACTACAAAATAATATATTTAAATAAATATACTCGTATATTATATAAGGAAGGTACGACTATATGCACGCAACCAATAGGGTACGTCGTTCCTTTTCTGTTTTCTTTTTTTTCCTTAACGTATTTTCTTTAGCGAGCAGTTTCTTTTCAGCCATTATGTTTATACAGCAAAATTTCAAAAATGAATTTGCAGTCGTACGACTACGAACTTTGTTTAAACAATCATTTGGCAGCTAATAATTGTTTCAACAATTAAGGTGATACCTTGAAAATTCGGTGGTCTTTCTATTTCACATATTTCTTTAAGTTTACGAACCAAATTTATGGTAAATGATTTTGATTATATGACCTTGGATTGTATGTATCTGTTTCTGTTTCTGTTATAAAAGGAAAACACGATAACATGTAATTTTCTCGATAGAAAAAAATTGTAAAGTAGGCTCTAATTAGTTACATTTCTCTATACCATCACAATATTTTTTACGAATAAGTTGATGTAATTATTTTTTTAAAGCATAGTAAATAATCATATCTAGGTTCGAATAAACCATTTTTTAATCCATAACGAAGTTTTGTTAAAAAAAATGTTGTTTAGCGCTTACGTAGTTTATTTCGAGCGTGTGCTCGGTATATCTATCTCATAATTTGAGTACATGAAGTAATTGCATCACTTTCATTTTGACACTCCCTCAGCAAGAAAACATTTATTATTCCCCGATTACTAGCTTTTTTTTTATCAGAAAATTAATCTTATTTGTAGTTTTCCATTAAGTCTAATATATTTAATTTTCTGATGAAAAAAATCTAGTAATCTGGGAATAATAAATGTTTTCTTGCTCTCCTGTAATTTTTTGAAAAATTGAGGTTCGCCCCTTTGCGGCGTCAACGACGAATTGACTGAAATATAGTAGGATACTATATATTATAGTACGGGTGGCAACCCTAGGCGGCGGCGAAAATGGGACGTAAAAGAAAAAATATTATTTATTCTTATTACACCTAAATGATGAAACTCGCAAATTAAAATGCGGGCGTAAAATTACAACTGGACTGGGTGTGTATTATTTTTGTTTCGTATTGCCGTCCCATCGTACTATGAGTGTGAGGGCATAGACTGTGCACCTGTGCTTGCGTATACACTCGGGCACTATAATCCTGCCTTGCGCAGTCTCCGTTGAGACTGGCCCTCGTGACCGCAATTCGCTCTGTAGGACATTATTATTATTCTTGTCCGGCATTATTACAACTTGATGATGGTCTGGTCATGACACGTTACGGTGTGGGTCGGTCACGGAACGGTCTATGCTAAGAATATTTTTACATTCGCTAAAATGGTTACGGTCATGATATGGAACATCCTAGTAGGCAGAAACCTTAATAACCGGCTAAGTGCGAGTCGGACTCGCGCATGAAGGGTTCCGTACCATCGTAAAACAAGTTTCTAGGGGAGCCCCCTTTAATTTTTAAATTTTTAAATTTGTTGTTATAGCGGCAACAGAAATACACATTCTGTGAAAATTTAAACTGTCTACCTATTCCGGATCATGAGATACAGCCCGCTGCCATACGGACGGACGGACAACGGAGGCTTAGTAATAGGGTCCCGTTGGTTACCCTTTGGGTACGGAATCCTAAAAAGCAACAATAAGTAAAGCAACAATAGTCGAATATACGCGCGAGTAGCGCGCGGGCACCGAATAATTCGAGTGCCTACAAGCGGTGTAATACACGACAGTTTTTTTGAATTTTTTTCTACCAGTTGGACAGTCTGCGCGCGTACCGTGAAGAAAATATTGACTTTATTGATTTTATCTTCACTTACTTAGTAACATCTGGTCGTCATAATGAAGTCAATCTCATTTTTTGTCGAACCGTCGGGGCTCGACCAGGTCCACTTTCTGTGGGGCCGCTTTTGGAAGAAAGAGTTCATCATAAAGAGTCCCTCTTTCTCCATGAAGTCGGCCAGCTGCTAGCCCTTGGGTTCCGTTGCCTATTCCAAATTTACCTACCTTCAGCTCACCGTTCTATCTTGTGCCTAGTTTTGCGTTGAAGTCTCCCATTAACACCGTATAGTGGGTTTTGGAGGAATGCGTGGCTCTAGAGATATCCTCATACATTTCCTTCACCTCCTCAACGGGGTGTGCCGAGGTTGGTGCGTAAACCTGTATGACCTTCAGCGAATACCGTTTGGTGATTCTGAGTATAAGGTACGTAACCCTCGACGACACACTCCCAATCTTTACAACGTTGTTAACGAGAGACTTGTGGACGATAAATCCGACACCTCCTTGGGACAGATGGTCGCCCTCCCGGTGATAGAATAAGTTGCCGGATTCGAGGATTACCGTGTCCTCCCCCTCTCTTCGGACCTAGGATAGTCCTATTATTATCCATCTATTCCAGCGTAACTTATCTATCTCTTCTTCCAGCTCCAGGATCTTCTCGTCAGTCCTCAGGGTGCATGCGTTATATGTTGCCAGGTCGAGTTGTCGTAGGTGGCAATCGAACCTCCACCGGAGATTCTTAGCACCCCCTGTCCCGCCGTTACCATGGTCGCCACCGTAGTCAGGAATAGCGGGGCCGCCGGGGACTGGGGGCCGTTTATTTGTGTCGTTGCTCATGGGGGGTATATTGCCATAGTTGCCACGCTTGGTGAGCGGGTTGGCAACCGCAGTTTTTTATTGCTTTTTGCTTTTATCAGAAAGATGCTGCTGCCCATCTTCTGTATCAGTTTCTCTTTGTCGTCTCTTACGACACCCCTGGGAAGATATGGGGTAGTGGGTATTCTTACCCGCCACTACACGGGGTGAGACGTGGTCCTTCACTGCTGGCCGTATGAGGAAGCTCAAGGTCGCTCAGCGAGCTATGGAGAGGGCTATGCTCGGGGTTTCTCTGCGTGATAAACTTAGAAATGAGGATATCCGCATTAGAACCAGAGTAACCGACATAGCCCAAAGGATTAGTAAGCTGAAGTGGCAATGGGCCGGCCATATAGCTCGAAGAACCGACAACCGATGGGGAAGAAAGGTTCTCGAGTGGCAGCCTCGTACCGGCAGGCGAAGTGTAGGGCGTCCCCCCACTAGATGGAGTGACGACCTGGTAAGACATGCAGCAAGTCAATGGATGCAGGTGGCTCGGGACCGTGCTTTGTGGCATTCCGTGGCCTATGTTCAGCAGTGGACTTGTGAAGGGCTGTAATGATGATGATGATGACTTAGTAACTTAGCTTAGCTTGAGCACTCTGTTACTCGTGACCCTTATTAAAGGGGAATCGTGGTTTGTGGGTGCAAACGATGGTGGCGTAAATTCTAAGAAAATTAAATATCATGCGAACAAAGCCACGGGTACTCGCTAGTCACAAACAAAACATCGTGACCTTCTGACCTACAATTAGATAACTTAACCTATATTTCGATTGCAAATCAAAACAGGAGACAAGCACGAGGGTGCCTTAGGGACCGAACTTGATAGATAAACGGTACGATTATTTGTCATATAACACGTGTCAGTTAAGTTGAATAAAACTTGAATCGTAGTTTGATTGCCAATCAGAGTTGTACAATAGGAACACTCAAGAAACCTACCCTATTCTGGCTGTAGATAAGCTAGGTAAAGTTTAACACACTAAATCGCAGAAACATGAAAAAAATAATGTTGTTTGTAAAGTAGATATTTGCTATTTTATTTAAAAACATATAAAGATGTACAAAATAAGCATTAAGAATACGTCTGCTCATTCGTTTAAGGTCGGCAACGCCACGCAATTCCTAAAATTTTAAAACAGGATAGTCCATTAAATTGTAAAAATCCATTAAACGTCTTTGCATGGTTTTTTACAACATCACAATCTGAGCCGACTACTTATCACTATATTATGTTTTAGATAAGTTTGCGTTTTGCATATGCTTGTGCGAGATATGTTTTAAATTCCGATTTATTTTATTATATTCTACGAGAAAATGCGATTAAAATGGACAATCGGCGTCGAAATGGTCATTTGTAATACGACTATACTAGCGACCCGCTCCGGCTTCGCCAGGGTAGGGATCTATTAATGTGGCGTTATTTAGATTTAAGATACAAAAGATTTTTCGTTTTTATAAAAAAGAAAACAAGTTTTCGGATAAAATATAGTATATATAGCTTCTTAGCATTTATCTCTATATGTTTGTAAAGTTTCATCATAATCCGTTCAGCCATTCCGAAGATTAGCCCGGACAGACAAACAGAGAAACAAACATTTATTTGTATTTGTTAATCAATAATATAATACGTTTGTCATTAATAATATACTACGAAAGGAACTTCGTTCCAACTGAGTGTTTCACGATACTCACGCATGTTTTTTTATTATTTTGAGTTGATGCTGCTACCCGTCTCCTATTTTTGTTTTCTCTGTCGCCTCTTACGATACCCATAGGACGATATGGGCTAGTGGATATTCTTACTAAACCGCTACACTATTAAATGCCGATAAAGAATAATTAGAATAGGCAACGTAATAAATATTTGTAAATCTAATGTACAGGTATGTATATCCATGATCCCAATCGTTAGCATTGATCAGAATAGGTACAATAATCAAATGTGAGACAACCGAATGTCCAATTTCACGGATAGCTTAACACAGTTTGTGTTGTGGTGTGTAAACATCGACAACTTTGAAATAATTTTGGGCGACCTTCGAAATTCAAGCA
This sequence comes from Parnassius orleans, assembly GCA_029286625.1. Lineage (NCBI taxonomy): Eukaryota > Metazoa > Arthropoda > Insecta > Lepidoptera > Papilionidae > Parnassius > Parnassius orleans. Next base: position 3,837,473 of record JAGSMP010000089.1, read on the forward strand.
CACCTGTGTAACCAATAATATAATATTACCTCCCTATACGATACTTGTAGATATAATATAAATGTGATAGTATTTGTTTATGGTATATTTGTTATTTTTTGTTATTTTATCTTCCCTTGGTGTACAAAAATAAGTATTGTATCGTATTGTATTGTAGTGCCACCCTGCAGCTATATTACAATGGTTGCAATACGAAAATTATTATCAGGTATTCTGTGAGAATGTGGTCCTTTCCTGGTCGAACCGACCCATTCGTACTGCATAGTAGTAAAAGTGAAAAAAATACTATTACTTGTAGTCTTTATTGTATAAAGATTATTCTATTCTATTTTATTCTATTCTATTCTTTTCTATTTTCAGCAGCCTTATTGCACTGCAGAATAATTCTTAAACTCATAGATGATGCCTCTACCACGTTTTAATGAATAAATACAATAATTTAGATAAATAGGTGCAACAAGCGGTCTTATATATCTAGAGTACTAAAGGATTAAAACAGAAAGTTTTCAACCGACTTCAAAAAAGTAGGGGATTCGTGTGTTTTCATGAATATTTACCGATTTCTCGAATCGATGAATCGATTTAAATTCTTTATTTATTAAATAGGCTAAACATAAAGGGAGATCCTATTAAAATCTGTAAAAAAATCTACCCTTAGTTGGAAAGTAGTGAAAAACTAAAAATAACATTAAAAAATTTTAGTTTTAGTTTTTCTTTATTATAGTTTTTTTTTAATATTGTGTGTAACCTTTTAGTTAGATTTAATTTTAAACTATGTTTTAACAATGTAAATAAATTTAAGTTATTAAGAATATTATATCGGTTTCTTATATTTACGCGAACACTACACATTTAATAAAACTACTTTTACGGATTCTATCGCGTTTAATTAACTTATTTTTATTAAATTCCTGACGTTTCGGGTGCTTTACAGCACCCATGGTCACGGGGGACTGAGGTCATTGACGTCCCGATATCAGTATGCTTGAGTTTAGTTTTAATTTTATTAATTACAGGATCCCAAGCAGGTAGTAGTACCAGCCTCCTCTCTATTGAAATTAGGATGTTTTTAATTTCAATAGCCTCATATATCATCCTTGGCAGGAATCGATGTTCTTTCGCGAGAATTTTTGGAACCGGAACGTTGGTGTTTCACGTCAGCTAGATATGTGTTGTCAGCTATGTATGAACACATAGCTGACGTGAAACACCAATGTTCCGGGAAGTCTGCAGTTTGTGATCATATCCTAGACGGCCCTCGCCATTACATTAGATTTGATAAACCACAAATTCTCGCGAAAGAACATCAATTCCTGCCAAGGATGATACGTGAGGCTATTGAAATTAAAAAACATCCTAATTTCAATAGAGAGGGAGGCTGAGTACTACCACCTGTTTGGGATCCTGTAATTAATAAAATTAAAACTAAACCCAAGCATACCACTGCAAGACTTCAAGACACAGTAAGTTCATTCTGCGTAGATCGGACCAAAACCAATAATTAAAAAATCTGAAGGTATATAGAATCCGTAAAAGTAGTTTTATTCAATATTATATCGGTTTATTACACTTATATCAAGAATTTGAGTGGGTGCGTGTTGAACATTTTAAATGTGTAAATATGTTTAAAATATGACTTTATATATATATATATATATATATATATATATATATATATATATATATATATATTATCGTACTACAATATATATATATATATATATATATATATATATATATATATATATATATATATATATATATATATATATATATATATATATATATAGTAGTACGATAATATTTTATGTGTGGTAGTGTGATGGATAGGCGCATGTAAGTTAGTTGATAAGTCCGCAAAGCAACGCCTCTTTCTATTATGCATCTCTTTTTGCTACAGCAAGGCGGTTGGCTGGTACATGCCTACGTAACTAATAGGATAAAGGAGATAAATTGCATCTAGTGGCTCACAGTTGCAATTTTATAGACAAACATAAATGTTCCTGTCCTAAATTAGAGCGTAGGTAAAATACTTGGGGGTAATGTTAGATTGTCACTTAAATTTTAAAACGCATATTGAATTGCTGAACAAAAGAGTACGGAAATTAATCAGTCATACTGTAGAATACAATTATATAAAGCAAATTTACTTTGCACTCTGCCAATCACTGATATCGTACTGCATCACTTCTTGGGGAGGAGCGCCAGCTTCTACTATTTAGTGCTTAGAAATTGCCCAGCGTGCAGTACTCAAAGTAAGCACTTTACAACCTTTCTTATTCCCAACCAAACTCCTGTTTGAAAATTGTGAAGTTCATAAAGTTAGATGACTGTTTATTTTAGATATAATCTTGAAACAACACAGTGAAGTGATTTTTGATTCTCATAAATGTATAAACTGCAGAATAGTCAGACCTTGCGAACTAAAAGTTTCATACCTCATTTGTTCGGAGATTTTACTGTTCTTTTTTGTATAACAAAGTTAATAAAATTATTTCAGTTTACTCCCTACATATAAATCAATGTAAAAAGAAAATAACAGCTTGGTTACTGACTCTAGGATATGATGAAACGGAAGATCTTTTGACAGTGCAGCGCTGAGTTATTTTGGACTGTGCTCGAACTTCTATTGTTAGGTAACTTAAGGTATTCATTAAATTGTATAGCAGCAGTTATTATCGTATTATATATACGATAATAACTGCTGCTTTACGAGTACAATAATATCATGGAGCCACATAGTTCATTGGACAAAACAAACCCGCGCCTAATTTAAGTATCGTTGATGACGATACCCCGAAAAGACTTACGGGTTTATTACATCAAGGCAAAACGGCAAAGGATGGAAGACGAGGAAAACAGAGGTGATTATAGAGAATTTCGACACGAAATGCATGAATTATTTGAAAATTGGACGCTTAGGCAAGACAGCCAAATGCGAAAACAGGAGGCTCAAATTACAAAATTATTCCCGATATTAAAAGGAATTCAGGAAGCTAATAATAATATTGAAACCACCATCACATTTCTGGCAGAGCAGAACGCCGAGCTAAAAAAGAATGTCGAGCGTTTGGAAGGGGAGATTAAGAAAAGGGATGAATATGTTGCCATACTTGAGGACCGCCTAGAAGACACCCTGAGAAATAGCCGTAAAACTACTATAGAGATTAAAATGTAGTTTTGATACTAATGTGTCAAAAGACGGCCTGGTTAGCATGATCGAAAACCTTTCTAAAACCATAAACGTCACTATTAACAGGGTGATATTAGAGACATTTACAAATCAAAAAGCACAACGGAGAAAAATCTGTGATTGTTGAATTTAGCTCGACTCTTTTAAAGGAAGACATTCTTAAAGGGCTAAGTCATTTAACAAACGTAACCATAGTGACAAGTTATGCGCCAAGCACTTAGGGAACAAAAGAAACCTGATAGTCCCATCTTTATCGCAGAGTACCTTACACCGAAGGCATCGAGATTATTCTTTTGGCGAGAGACTTGAGAAGGTCCAAGAATTACAAATACTGTTGGACATCCTACGGTCGTGTATTCGTGAGGAAGGACGACAACCTCCTATCATACATATTACGAATGAGGCAATGCTTCAAAACTGATGAACAATTGACTAGCTTTTATTACTTTTACTAAAATGTTTTTCCGTATTTGTAACCTAAAATGCTTGCTGTTTTTTGGTTTATTTTATAACCTTACTCATACACTTTTAACTTGTTCTAAAATGTGTATGAACACTTACTCATTTTTTCAAACATTCTACACGACACTAAATTATATCTTAAACAATCCCTATCATCTGATTTTACACTCAGTCCCTAAATATATAAAATACAATTTTCACATTATTTACTTATATAATGATTATTACTGCTACAAATTTAATCACACATTAATTACAATATTACACCGTCTGTTTTTAAATTTAAATATGAATCGAAACCCCATGTACGAAATTAAAAACGCAATACTATACCCATATTTCAACTACGATATCAACGGAAATAATTTTTCACTATTTTCAAACTTTTCACAAAGACTGCGGATAATATGTTTAATTATTCCGCTTATTATTAATGGATAGCGAAGACCAATTATTACATGAATTGGATAACATTAATAATGTAAATAGCTTTGCCTGTAATACAAATGAACTCCCCAATCTTTTACCTTCAGATAAACCAACTTTTTCGATAGTTACTCAGAACATCAGGAGTATAAATAAGAACTCTGATGATTTTTCAGTTAGCCTATCATTAGTTGAGGAACATATTGATATTTTAATATTGACTGAATGCCGATTAAATCCTGATATTCCATTACCAAACAGACCCGGGTATTACATTTATAACACTACTAACAAAGTTACTCAAAACGATGGGGTCGTTGTCTACATAAATGATACTTTAGAACATAAAGTTAAAGAGATTTTTATAAATGATGCTACATGTCTGCAAGTTAGTTTAACTAACCTCATTATCTTGTGTATATATAGATCACCATCTAATTATAACATAGAAAGTTTTGTAAATTCTTTAGATCAATATCTTCAATCTAACAATTTAAGTAAAACGTAATCATAACAGGTGACATCAACATTAATCTATTAGAGGCCACCTAGATGCACGTAGTCACAAATATCTTGAAACAATGGCGCAACACGGCTTACTGCCGGGACATAGATTAAACACTAGAATCAACAGCTGTATAGATCATGTTTTCGCTAATCTTGATCCCAATAAGTACTCTGCTACGATAGCGGTCCTAGAAGCCACTACTACCGACCATTCCATGGTTCTTACCTATATCTACTCGAAAAGCGATATTACTCACAGAAAATCAACAAAAGTATTGATTGACAATAAAAGTGCAGTAAATACCTAAATGATAACAATCTGGCTGAACTTATAAAAATAGAAGACCCAAATACTTTATCTGAAAAATTAATTGAAATAATTAACAAATCAATAGAAACTAATACAAAAGTAATAAAAATCCCAAGTAATAAACGTATTATTAAACCCTGGATAACTCCGGGTTTGTTGAAATGCATAAAAAACAGAAATAGGCTTCAAAAACAATCACAACAAAATAAAGAAAACGAAACATTATCTTTAATATACAAACGATATCGTAATTTTTGTAACAATCTGTTAAAAAAACTTAAACGAAAATATGAACAAGACCTACTCCTTAAAGCTAAAAATAATAATAAATTACTTTGGAATACGTTAAAGAATATTACGCACCTCAACAATAAAAAGTCTAATAATCAAGAACTTAGACAGTTGGCTGATACACCAAACAACTCTGCAAATTTAATTAATAACCATTTCTTGAATGTTGGGAAAACGCTCGCAGAAGACATTATTACACATCACCTACCTCAGAGTAACTTCGAGTTACTTCCTTCTTCTCAACCCAATTCCATCGGATTTATTGAACCGGATACAAATGAAATTGAATCAATTATCACAAACCTTAAATCTGATTCTGCCCCTGGCTGGGACAATATACCCACAAAATTTATTAAACTTGCCAAAACAGAACTTAGCCCTATTATTAATCATCTCTGCGTGCTATGTTTTAATAAAGGCGTGTTTCCTCAGTCATTAAAAAGGGCAATTATTCATCCTATATATAAGAGTGGGGCTAGAGACGACGTTAATAACTACAGACCTATTTCTGTTCTAACAGTGATTTCAAAATTATAGAAAAATTATTAATAAACGGCTTTAAATTTTATAAACAAATATAACATTTTATCGGACGCTCAATTTGGCTTTAGAGGAAAAAGGAGCACAGAAGATGCTATTTTAGCATTGACCGGCAATATTGTTAATATACTTGATAGAAGTGAGAAGGCTCTGTGTATATTTCTAGACCTAAAAAAGGCGTTTGACACCGTCTCCATCCCCACTCTTATCAAGAAACTTGACAGAATTGGTGTTCGTGGTCAATTTCTTCTCCTCATATCCGACTATCTTTTGAAAGAACTCAACAAGTCAAAATAGACGATAACTCATATAGTTCTAATGAGCTCTGCACACAATATGGCGTTCCACAGGGTAGTGTTCTTGGACCTACCCTGTTCCTAATATATATTAATGACCTTACTGAAACTAAATTACCAAACGGTCAAATCTTCTCTTACGCCGACGACACAGCGCTTCTTTTTTATGGTAAAAACTGGGATGAAGTCCATGAGTCAGCCTCCAAGGGCCTACACACTGTTATCAAATGGTTACATAGCAATCTCCTTACCTTAAATATTAGTAAAACAAACTATATAACATTTGCAATCAAAAATTCTACGCAACCCAATAATAATCTTCATCTAATCGCCCATTCCTGTGAAAACCCTTACAGAGTGCCTAAATGTAACTGCCAGACCCTGCAAAAGGTTAGTTTCACTAAATACTTAGGGATATATCTCGATCAGCAACTAAATTGGCATAAACAAATTGACACTTGCACCCACAGAGTCAGAAAGCTATTGTGGCTGTTCAAATACATAAGACATGTCGCCGACAAACAACTTATTACTTACATTTATACTGCTCTGGTACAATCCATCATACTATATTGCTTGCCAATATGGGGTGGTACCCACAAAACCAAAATGATTAAAATTGAGAGGGCTCAACGCTCACTCCTTAAAGTTATGACATTCAGGAAAATTACATCGGGGACTTCTGAACTATATCGGGACTGCAATGTTTTAACTGTTAGGCAACTTTACATATTAAAATGTATTCTTAAAATTCACAAAACTATTATCCTAGATCCAAAAATCTTAAGTAAGCGTAATCCCTATTCTGTCGTTTTCTACCCCACCGTTAAAACAAAATTTGCTCGTACAAATTTTAATTCGCAATCTCACTTATTGTATAATAAATTAAATGGGAAACTCAAGTTTTACAGCAAACATTACTTTGAGTGTAAAAAATTGGTTACTTCTTGGTTGAAACAGCTTAACTATGACAGTACTGAATCATTACTTTCACACAACACGTAACATACGTTAGTTCGTATGAATCTTATTATATTACATTTATTATTTTGTTTTATGTATAAACACACACACACACACACACCACACACACACACACACACACACATACACACACACACACACACACACACACACACACACACACATATATATATATATATATATATATATATATATATATATATATATATATATATATATATATATATATATATATATATATATATATACACACACACACACACACACACACACACACACACACACACACACACTCACAGATATTATAATTCTTGTTACTTTTGTCTGTTGATTTATCTTTATGTATTACAAGTCATATCTATCATGACTTACTGATTAAAGGAAGAGCGGACTCATCCTAATACAGGTTTTTCAAACTTAAAGGTGAGACCCATATCTAACACTGTAAATGAGACTTGTGTTATGAATAAATATTTTGTATTTTGTATTTTGTATTTTGTATTCTTCATCTCGTACACACCTCTTACACACACACACACACACGTATATTACGTATCTACGGCACTTTTAAGTAATATAAAGAATAAAGTTTTGTAATTATTCCATAATTTTTTTTAATTGCATAGGGTGACAAACGAGCACACAGTCCACCTGATGGTAAGTGGTTGCTGCGGCCCATAGACATCTACATTCCATCCAAATCCTCAATTAAATCAAAATGCAGATGCGTTGTCATGTATAATACGTTCACGTTTTCCTTTTATTTTATGTTCATACAATTTGTTTGCCGACTGTCTGATAATGGCGAAATAACTTGGAAATTTAAGTAATTCGAGAATGTTACTACTTCTTAAAAAACATAACACATTAAACTTGGCACGGGTAAATATAGTATGGCCAGTATATTCTAAGTCTATTACTACAGAGAGTGTAAAAAATATTTGCTCTGGTGTATTTATCCAAGAAGAAAACAGAGGAGAGGACAGAAATAAACGCCGATCAGATTAAGAGGACATAAGCGCACATATCGACAACAAGTGTTAAAATAAAAAAAATTGTACAACCGACTTCAATATAAATTATTAAGGATAACTCAAAAACTACTTGTCTGACCTTGATCAAATTTATATGGGACCACATGTAAAGCACCAGCTTTCAAAGAAAAAAAATCGGTTCACCTAGAAAAAAGTTATGAGGTGACACACAAAAAAAACATTCAGTCGAATTGAGCACCTCCTCGTTTTGAAGTCGCTAGAAAAAATAACAGACGTCTTACAACTTACTATAACCGCCTTAGTGTGAGTATCCATTACAGTACTATTTTTTTAAGGGCTATAAAGCCAGATAGATGTTATTGTTTTTCTAGAACGCTGCTATGTGGTGTTTCCCCAATGCCTAAAATACCTAAAACCAGCCTAGCCAATTATTTAAGTAACTTAGTCCACATTATGGTCAAAAATTGAAAATAATATTAGTAGTGATAGTTAGTAACTCATTTTAGGCCAGTTAACTTTTGGACTCGGATTGCCTGTACTATTATTATCTATTTTGTGTTACTACTATTTACTATAATAGTAAATAGTAGTAAATTAGATTAAAAATCTACTCGTTTATATTATTGAGAGTTTTTAAAAGTATGGTCTCGATTATTGCTAATGGTAAGTGATTTTTTAATAGCAATAAGGGTGACAATCGAGCACACATCGAGCCTCCCCATCTCGATTCTCAAGCTCGATCTCAACCGGCTCTAAAGAAATTCTCAATTGCTATTCTGAGTGTCGATTTAAGTACTATGTGCTCGAAGATGAAGGAAAACCCCATGACGAAATATGCATGTCTGGGTAATCAAAATATTTCGAAAAAATATGTAGGTAGTTCGCCACGCATTGAGGAAGCACTGCAGAAATCTTCCTTGCTCCAAAACTCTCAAGAATAAAAGGAAGCCTGTGCCTAGCCATGAGAGAAATATTATATTATACTCTTATATTTAATTTAAATGAATCTTTTGTTATGTATATAGGCCCCACACTAATTTGATTGTTACAAAGACTCTGATCCAGCCCTCGTTTCTCTACATATGTCATTAAGTCATTCCTTCTAGAGGCACGTCGATTTTGACGGCATTTTTTTTCTGGAAGAGGAGGCAAACGAGCATACGGATCACCTGATTTTAAGTGACTAAACTTCACAATACATGGTTGAATCCTGAACCATTTTCTTCCCAACGCTTGTCTGTTCTATGAGCTAAGTGATTTATCCTTTACCATTGCAGCTTAGTTATTCAGATATATCCGTTAGCATGGTTCTACTGTTGATGTCTTCATTAAAAGCTGTCCTTATATCTTTGAAATATGCACCTTTGTTCATCTGTTTCTATATAAACTATTAAACATCCACTGCTAGACATGCGTCTCTCCCGTTCTGGTGAGGATTTGGCTTTATCGCCACCATAAGATGTATTTGCCATCCTTTTCTCTTTCAGATTCTCTTACGGAGCCATCACACGGTCGTTGTTAAAGAAACCTTTCTTTTGCCACGTTTTATTAACTCGCTTTCGTGTGCGTTTATTCGAGTGGAATTTAGTGATTAATTTTAAACCGATGAGCTAATTTGTGATTAATTTTTTATTTGTGATAAGATATGTCTAATGATAATTTGTGATTAATTTTTTATTTGTGATAAGATATGTCTAATGATAATTTGTGATTAATTTTTTATTTGTGATAGATATGACTATGATATGATAATCGAATGACAATGAAATAATATGGAAAATGAAACGTGGTATATTAAAAATATTAAATACATAGTTTTTTAAAATGACTTGTTTTATTTAGATATTGCTAGTTATTAATAATGGCACGATCGAATGGTCATCTCTGCAGACCACTGACACCAGCGGCAATGCCACTGCTGCAGCCGGTGGTGAGAACGAGACCCTCGGAACGCACCATCTGTCTCGGCGCTGATTTGACCGCGATCTGGATGAGCTACTATGGTTGCAGCAACACTATTGGTGATTGTGTGCCACTGCCCCATGCAATTAAAAAAATTATGGAACACTGTGCCCTTTGTCTTAAAGTGCCAAGACACGTACAGGCATGCATGAACGTCACAAAATATCAAAATACAAAAACATGGTTCATACACAAAGTCCACTTTGCCAGTGTTGGTCTCACCTTGCCTGAAAACTTAGACAGTCCGCCCATCAGTGTCATGATAGACATGACTTGTCAGTACACAGTGGCACAGCAGCACAAGATTAGCATACCTGAGGCAGTGGTGTGGTGGTGGGTGTGTGTATACATATATATATATATATATATATATATATATATATATATACACATACACACACACACACACACACACACACACACACACACACACACACACACACACTCACAGATATTATAATTCTTGTTACTTTTGTCTGTTGATTTATCTTTATGTATTACAAGTCATATCTATCATGACTTACTGATTAAAGGAAGAGCGGACTCATCCTAATACAGGTTTTTCAAACTTAAAAGGGTGAGATCCATATCTAACACTGTAAATGAGACTTGTGTTATGAATAAATATTTTTGTATTTTGTATTTTGTATTTTGTATTCTTCATCTCGTACACACCCTCTTACACACACACACACACACGTATATTACGTATCTTACGGCACTTTTAAGTAATATAAAGAATAAAGTTTTGTAATTATTCCATAATTTTTTTTTAATTGCATAGGGTGACAAACGAGCACACAGTCCACCTGATGGTAAGTGGGTACTGTAGCCCATAGACATCTACATTTATCCTCAATTAAGAATCAAAATGCTGATGCGTTGTCACCCCTGAGGACTAAGATGGAATGCCTCGTTTCCAGTAAAAAGGGTCTTCGGTTCTCTACACTCACCATACGAAACACAGCAGTATTAAGCTGCTATTTTACGCTGGTATTCTGTCAGAGCGTGGTCCTACCCCAGTCGAGCCGACCCATTCGTGCTACAACTATAATATAGTTGCAGCGGGGCTCTACCACGTACAAAAAATTAATAAATAATTTATGTTTATTATGTCTGGGGAGTGGCGCCATATGCTGCAAAACAGGTTTTGGCCTAGTTCGGCAATGGGTGCTATTTTTCATGTTATAAGATAAAATATTCCTGTGTAGTTTATAAATAGACATATTTTTAACTGATATATATATATATATATATGGAAAATAAGGATTATTATTATTAAAGATTATTATTAACTAGCAATATCTAAATAAAACAAGTAATTTAAAAAAAAAACTATGTATTTAGTATTTTTTAATATACCAAGTTTCATTTTCCATATTATTTCATTGTCATTCGATTATCATATCATAGTCATATCTTATCACAAATAAAAAATTAATCACAAATTATCATTAGACATATCTTATCACAAATAAAAAATTAATCACAAATTAGCTCATCGGTTTAAAATTAATCACTAAATTCCACTCGAACAAACGCACACGAAAGCGAGTAAATAAAACGTGGCAAAAAGAGAGTTTTCCTTAACAACGACCGTGTGATGGCTCCGTAAGAGAATCTGAAAGAGAAAAAGAATGGCAAATACATGTTATGGGTGGCGATAAAGCCAAATCCTCACAAGAACGGGAGAGACGATTGTCTAGCAGTGGACGTTTAATAGTTTATAAAGAAGGAGATGAACAAAGGTGCATATTTCAAAGATATAAGGACAACTTTCTTAACGAAGACATCATCAGTAGAACCATGCTAACGGATATATCTGAATAACTAAGCTGCAATGGTAAAGGATAAATCACTTAGCTCATAGAACAGACAAGCGTTGGGAAGAAAATGGTTCAGGATTCAACCATGTATTGTGAAGTTTAGTCACTTAAAATCAGGTGATCCGTATACTCGTTTGCCTCCTCTTCCAGAAAAAAAATGCCGTCAAAATCGACGTGCCTCTAGAAGGAATGACTTAATGACATATGTAGAGAAACGAGGGCTGGATCAGAGTCTTTTAACAATCAAATTAGTGTGGGGAGGGCCTATATACATAACAAAAGATTCATTTAAATTAAATATACGAGTATAATATAATATTCGTCTCATCGCTAGGCACAGGCTTCCTTTTATTCTTGAGAGTTTTGGAGCAAGGAAGATTTCTGCAGTGCTTCCTCAATGCGTGGCGAACTACCTACAAATTTTTTCGAAATATTTTGATTACTCAGACATGCAAATTCATCCTCATGGGGTTTTCCTTCATCTTCGAGCACATTGTACTTAAATCGACACTCAGAATAGCAATTGAGAATTTCTTTCGAGCTTGAGAATCGAGATGGGGAGGCTAGATGTGTTCTCGATTGTCACCCTTATTGTTATTAAAAAATCACTTACCAATAGCAATAATCGAGAACATTCTTTTAAAAACTCTCAATAATATAAACGAGTAGATTTTTAATCTAATTTACTACTATTTACTATTATAGTAAATAGTAGTAACAAAATAGATAATAATAGTACAGGCAATCCGAGTCCAAAAGTTAACTGGCCTAAAATGACTTACTGACTATCACTACTAATATTATTTTCAATTTTTGACCATAATGTGGACTAAGTTACTTAAATAATTGGCTAGGCTGGTTTTAGGTATTTTAGGCATTGGGGAAACACCACATAGCAGCGTTCTAGAAAAACAATAACATCTATCTGGCTTTATAGCCCTTAAAAAAATAGTACTGTAATGGATACTCACACTAAGGCGGTTATAGTAAGTTGTAAGACGTCTGTTATTTTTTCTAGCGACTTCAAAACGAGGAGGTGCTCAATTCAACTGTATGTTTTTTTGTGTGTCACCTCATAACTTTTTTCTAGGTGAACCGATTTTTTTTTTTGAAAGCTGGTGCTTTACATGTGGTCCCATATAAATTTGATCAAGGTCAGACAAGTAGTTTTTGAGTTATCCTTAATAATTTATATTGAAGTCGGTTGTACAATTTTTTTTATTTTACCACTTGTTGTCGATATGTGCGGTTATGTCCTCTTAATCTGATCGGCGTTTATTTCTGTCCTCTCCTCTGTTTTCTTCTTGGATAAATACACCAGAGCAAATATTTTTTACACTCTCTGTAGTAATAGACTTAGAATATACTGGCCATACTATATTTACCACTGCCAAGTTTAATGTGTTATGTTTTTTTAAAAGTAGTAACATTCTCGAATTACTTAAATTTCCAAGTTATTTCGCCATTATCAGACAGTCGGCAAACAAATTGTATGAACATAAAATAAAAGGAAAACGTGAACGTATTATACATGACAAAAATCCTTTTATTTATCGTTGAAAAAAAAATCTTGTGTGTTGAAAATTTTAGAGGAGAAATCAGAGTGCAAACGAGATGATAATTTTATCAATTTTTCATAGGTATAATCAGTCCGAGCTGCAGTTGTTGGTTGTCAAGATCGGTCGTCCGAACCACGGAATATAAAATACAAGAGGAAGTAGCAATACGCATAATTTGTATCAGAACCAGTGTCGCCAACATGGGTTCGAACACAGCGCGATAGGAATAGATGTGTTCAAATCCTATTCTTTAAATTTCTTGCCCGCATACCCTTCTCTTTCTCCTAATCATAAATAATATTATCGGCATTTTTATTGTACACAACTTTGACGTTTCTAAAAGTCCATAAACTTACATAAGCACAATAGAGCTATCATAGCTTTGGAGATACCTGCCTTGAATTTCATAGTAGGTCTCGCGTCTGACTTTTTTTTTTAATAGAATAAGGGTGACAAACGAGCACACAGTCCACCTGATGGTAAGTGGTTGCAGTGGCCCATAGACATCTACATCTATATTCGTTTGCGAATTTAAATGCAGATGCGTTGTCAGCCGTGAGGACTAACATAGAATGCCTCTTTTCCAGTAAAAAGGGTCTCCGGTTCTCTACACTCACCTTATGAAACACAGCAGCATTAAGCTGCTATTTTACGCTGGTATTCTGTGAGAGCGTGGTCCTTCCCCGGTCGAGCCGACCCATTCGTGCTACAACTATACTATAAATATAGCTGCAGCATGGCTCTACCACGTAAAAAAACGTCTACGACGTTAAGCGAGTAGCACGCGTACACGCGCATTTCTAAGTGTTTACGTATAGATTGCTGTTCATCGTTTACTCACGCGTGTAGGTAGGGCCGCGCGGCCTGCTTCCGCGCAGGCTTAATCGGTAGTACTTGCGAGTATAAGCGAAAATGACGGACGAAAATGAAGAATTTAACAATAATATTATATATAACGAAGACGATATTATAGAATTAGAACTGGAAGAGCGGGATAGTATTGATATAAATACGCCAAGAATTATAAAAAGAATCATAGAAACGGAGGAGAGCGATGAGGAGTGGATGGTTGTGAAGAGAAAGGGGAAGAAAAAACGACTGCTCGAAGATGAGAACTTACGTGGAGAAACGGACATCGAGGTATATATTACATGCATTGAAAAGCTGCCCAAGCAATTTGCTTTAGCACGGTTATTCAAAGAAAACGGAATTGCTGATATAATTAGAGTAAAATATTTAAATCCTTTTAAAGTAAGGTTGCAATTTCCGAACGAGGAAAGCGTTAAGAAATTAAGTACCTGTGCGACATTTATTTCTATGGGATGGAGAATTCAAAAGGCAATGGAGGTTAACTACTCTTATGGAATTATAAGAGACGTGGAGTTAGAAATATCAGAAGAAGAAATTATGAAAAATATATCTTGCTCAGATTCTACAGAATTAATATCCGTAAAAAGGCTTAAGCGACGAAGTAACACGAAACAAGAAGGTTGGTGTCCAAGTGAAACCATACGGCTTTGTTTCAAAGGATCTTCCCTACCTTCATACGTATATATTTTTGATATGAAAATAATTGTTCAGCCTTATGTTTATCCTGTTACACAATGCTCGCAATGTTGGAGGTTGGGTCACATTCGCAAGTTATGCCCATTCAAGAAAACGATCTGCCCCAAGTGTGGGGGAGAACACGAGAATTGTGTTACTCGTACTAAAACATTCAAATGTGTCAATTGTTCTGGTGCTCACATGGCTTTAGCTAGGACTTGCCCTGCTTATCTTAAAGAGAGGAAGTTGCGAGAACTTATGGCCAAGTTCAATTGCACATACAGGAGGGCTTTAACAATCTATGTTGCGCCAACACCACATAGAGAAATGGACGTAAAACTTACAGGACATAATAACATCCAGCAGGAGATGTATAATTATAACACACCGAAGAGGAAAGCGGCTACAACCCAGAATGTTCCTACTTTTGCAGAAGTGACAGCCAATGTTATAATGCATAACGAAGATAATATTAGTCAATGTGAAAGTAATGTATCGTCGTCCCGCCGACGCCAAACAAAAAAGAAGAAAAGAAATACAGAGCGTGACACGTCATTACGAAGTAATAGATTTGAACCTAATACTAGCTATAGTGAGGAAAATAACAACGAATCTTCTGGTAAAATATCTTTTAGTGAGCTACTTATGAGGTTAAAGGAAGTAATATTTTTAATAATTTTAGTTTGCAAGAGAAAGTTTACAAAGTGATAAAATTAGGTGTTGAGTGGTTAATTTTGGTAACTGTGGGCAATATCTCGGAATGGCCAATGTTGAAAACTGTTTTAAACTTATTTAATGGATAAAAACCTTAACTGTAATACAGTAAATCTTAATATCTTACAGTGGAATGCTCAAAGTGTTAAGCCTAAACTAATATCCTTAGAGCCTTTGTTAAGTCAGGAAAAAATACATATCCTAGCTTTAAGTGAAACTTAGTTAAACTCTGAAACTTATATTAAAATTAAAGATTATAATATTTGCCGTAATGATAGAGATGACTCTTATGGAGGTGTTGCTGTTTTAGCATACAAATCTATTAAAACGGTTAGGGGACATTTGCAATTAAGTAATGATGGCATAGAAGCTATTTACGTAAAAAATTAATTGTCAGGATTTAGAAAATATTGTTTCTATCTATTGTCCATCGTCGGTGCGCACCTGCCAAAGAGATTGGGATGAATTATTTTCAACGTTTAGTTTTAAAACCGTAATCATTGGGGATTTCAACGCTCATCACTCAAGCTGGTCGTACAAGACTGATAACAGAGGTTCACAAATATTTGATACTCTTTTAGATGCTAACTTTGCTGTAGTAAATAATGGAGAAAGCACTCGAATTAGAGTTGTGAATGGAGTCTTACAAGCGTCATCTCCTGATTTATCGCTCATTACGTCTGATATCGTCTACAAATTTAATTGGAGGGTACTTCGAGAGACTTTAGGTAGTGATCATCTTATGATTAAAATATCAGCTTTATGTCAAAAGCCGTTAGAGTATGATCTTAAAAGAAATTTTAAAAAAGCAAATTGTAACGAATACATGAACACTCTTGAAAAACTTTTTCACCAATTCCCAATACATACAACTGACCTTCAAAAATGTTACAATATATTTTTAGAATATTTGAATTTAGCAGCTGACATTCATATCCCTCTTATTAAAATAAATCAAAACCCAGAGTCTAAATTTGTACCTAAGCCTTACTGGGACGTAGAATTATCGAAGTCGGTAGCTATTCCTAGACAAGCACTGGCCAGGTTTAGACGTAACTCAACACCTCAGAATTTAGCTATACTCCAAGACAAAATTAGAGACACACAGAGGTTAATTCGTTCTATGATTCGGTAAATGAAACTACTAGGGATATGTAGCAAAATATGAGATGGATGAAAGGTTTTAGATCACATAATACCCACCATATAGATAGAGAAAAAGCGGAAATACTTCTACGCAGTCTAACGCCAGATTTTGCTTCACCAGAACAATTAATGGCAAATGCATTTTAATGAAGCTGTATAATGCTTTTCTCAAAAACAGTTTCGCAACATCACAATGGAGAGATATTGGTATTATAGCGATCACAAAGCCAGGAAGAGACATTAATGATGTATCGTCCTTGCGCCCGATATCACTTATGTTTTGTTTATGCAAAATATTTCATTTAATTATTAAAGGGAGACTAGAGTGGTTTCTGGAAAAAAACAAAGTCTTTTCTTCTAATACGTTCGGTTTTAGGAGAACCCGATCCTGCTTAGATAGTCTTAGTAGTTTGGTATCAAGGATACAAATAGGCTTTTCAGAGAATCAGTCCACGATAGGATGCTTCTTAGATTTAGACAATGCGTATAATATTGTTGACATAAATGTGTAAAAAGATGTACTTTACTGTCTCGAGGTTTTCCATTGGCTTACGACATATCAAGTAATATTTTAACATTAAAATCAAACCATAAAAGGATAGTGTTACAATAGGTGCCTTCCCATATTGGTTTAGAGGGAAATGAGGCGGTAGACGTTCTTGCTAAAGAGGCGATAAGTGATGGGGACAATTTCGATTGTGTTCCTTATTTCTCTGAACTCTTATCTAAAGTCCGACAAAACTGTACAGAAAAGTAGTCCGAATATTTTGATGAAAGGTCACTGTCAAAAGGTATTTGGTACAAGACGATACAACCGCATCTTTCCCGCTTCCTTTGGTTTCAAGGATGCAATATGGGAAGGCAAGAAATTATTACAGCAATGAGGCTTCGTTCTGGACATATTCCAATAAATAAATTTGCGTTTATGATAAGAAAAGTGAATTCACCAAATTGTGTCAAATGTGGAGTTCTGGAAGATACTATTCATATTATGATGGAATGCGAACGGAACTACTAGGTATAGAAAACTATTAGGTTTTGACAAAAATAGTGTTGGATTGTATAACAGTATCTTAGCTTTTCCATTCTCAGATAAGGCTAGAAAACTTTATAAACTAGTATTGTTAGGTATTAAGAACAGATAATTTATGTTAATTATTGTTTACGTGAATTTATCATTGTCTGATTATGTGTATTTGATTGTGTACCTATGAGGATGACACGATCTAGTGGATCAAACCCTCTGTAAACAATAAAGATTTAAAAAAAATTCATAGTAAGTTAGGGACCAGAGTTCGACTAGGCACTATTGAAATTATTAAGCGCAAGTTTGTACACTCCGAACGTGAAGTGGAGAGGTTGGGCTTTATTGTTGATTTAACAATTGACAAGGTCACGCCACCCGCTCACATTAAAATTGAGAATCATTTAGTGCTATATTTATCACATATCATTCATTCACTTGTTCATTGCAGTATAAAAAAGTCGACTGCTGAACATGGGCCTCTCCCATAGATTATAGCCATATAAGGGATAATTGGCAATAAATACAATGCTTGGCATGCGCATTGGAAACCGCATTTTTAAAATTATTTTGGGTTGTTATCAGAAAGATGCTGCTGCCCTCTACTTCATTTTCCCTCTGTCACCTCTTACAATACTTACTGATGATGATGGACGACAAACTGATGACGGATGATGGAAGGTAGTCGATACTCTCACGCCGCTCCATGTAGAATAAAGTACAACATCATGAAGAAACCTGCATGTCAGTGTTAATAAAAAGAGTCAAAGGCACGTGAGGCTGCCGAACTCTTTCTTGCTCCAAAATATTTTTCTACGTAAGAGCAGAGACGTATATAGACCGGTAACGTTACTTTTGCCAAAAATGAGCATAGAATGACTAATCACTAATCACTGCAGCCCTTCACAAGTCCAATGCTGAACACAGATCTCCTCAAGGAAATCCACAAAACATGGCCTTAAACTACCTGCATCCATCGACGTACTGCATATATTACCAGGTCATCACTCCATTCAGTGAGCGTGAGGCTTACACTTCGCTTAACAATACGAGGCTGTCACTCGAGAACCTTTCTTCCCAATCGATTGTCGGTTCTTCGACTAATAGGTATGACCGGCCTATTGCCACTTCGGGATACTGATCTGCTTGGCTATGTCAATTACTTTTGTTCTTCTCCGGATATCCTCGTAAGAAATATTATATTGTACCTAATAATGTTGGGGTGTCTTTTAAATAATTACGAAATAAATTGTGTGGCTTGCCTTGCTTACAAAGTAAATATTGGCGGAAACCGTACAAGAATAATAACAGTAAGTTCTATTCACTTATTCATAATCAAAACATTGTTTAATCACCAAGAAAATGATAATAATGATGTTGTAATGAAATTTGCAGCAATTTTGTTTAAAGTGTAACACTTAATTGAACAATTGAAATAATTTATGCAACTTGCTCTGCACCAAGAGTGACACTTGAAATAAATTTCACTTACACTTCAAATAAGATTCATATAAGCAAAGAGGAATTTTATTCATTTAATGATATAAGATTTAATTTGCCAACTGGCTAATAGTCCCACACATTTGCTGAAGAGTTCCTAATGAAGACAAACCTGATGGGTCTTCTATTGAGCTTGGTGCTGGTGCTGATGCTGGTTTCATAAGAATGTAAGTTTATTTGAATAATTTAGAAAAAGTCATCTGCGTGCCTTCAACCAAGTCTTCATCAAGTGTTTCATCCAAGTTCATCAATGCAATTAACCTTGTATCACACCTTGACGCTTCTCCCCATCTTACAACTGTTAAGCTGCATTTATTAAATGATCAATCAGTTAAACTACAAAGTGCTTGTCAAGAATTTTAGAATATCATTCTTATTTGACTAACCCAAAAGACTATTGAAAAATAAAATCAAAAATTATTAAAACTTTCAGAAATATGATGAAATATAGCTAATAAAAACAAAAAGTTCGGTTCAACAAAGTTGCATGTTTTAAATCTGGTTTACAAAATAATAAGTCGGTATGAACGTGCATGCGGAAGTATATATACTATACGTAACTTTTACAGGATTTATTTCTTGCGATTAGGATTTCCAGGACAGTGACAAGGTTTTGGACAATTAGTTTTATTACCCTGTGGCGTCGGTGGACTTGATGAAGTTGTTGTCTTTTTCTCTTTTGTAAATCCTGGTCCCTCTGGGTCGTTTACTACCTGCTTCATTTTATTCATTAAATGATTTATTTGATTTGCCAACTGGCCAACAGTTCGACACATTTGCTGAAGAGTTCCTAATGAAGACAAGTCAGCTCTTGGTAGTTGTTTT
The DNA here is from genome assembly GCA_029286625.1 of Parnassius orleans. Taxonomy (NCBI): domain Eukaryota; kingdom Metazoa; phylum Arthropoda; class Insecta; order Lepidoptera; family Papilionidae; genus Parnassius; species Parnassius orleans. Next base: position 3,857,578 of record JAGSMP010000089.1, read on the forward strand.
ATCGTATCACCTGATACTGGGTCTTCTATTGAGCTTGGTGCTGGTACTGGTGTTGGTGATATCTCAACACTCCCACCTGAAATAGAAGAAGGAGGTGCGCAAGGTTTGCTGATCATTGGTGGTTGATTTGGCAACTGTGGATGGCTATTTTTCTTGCACTCTGTGCCGCACTTTGACAATGGACAAGTTGGTATTAAATTCGTTGATGTCTGGTTTATTTTGTCTGGTGTTTTGTTTGTTGGACACTCTTTGTTATCACATTTAGCTGGTCTATTAGCCGGACACTGTATATTGGTGCAACTGTAAGGTTGATCTGTACGATACTCTTTTGGTTCGGAAGTCTTACAATCGGGGCAAGGGCATGTCACTTTAATAATTCCGGCCTTTACATCTTTAATTTTTCCAGGAGTGTAGTTTAAACATTCGAAATGCATCCATGTTTTACAAGCACCTTTGCATTGTAATCCGTTCTTAGGGGTGACGGGTCCCAAACAAATTTTGCAGGGATTTTTAACCTTGCCGCACTTGGACATTTTCGAAGTATTTAAAACCGTTTTAAATCAGAAATCATGGTTGGCTGGTTAATATTTATCTATACACGTTATTTAAGTTGGCATTATTTCTTTATTTATAAAAATTGTTAGAGAATTGACAGAGCGAACAGACGTTGTCAATTCATTTCTTTTTTCTTCTCTTTGAGAAGTATTTTTTAAACAAGTGATTTAGTACACGATGGTGAGCGAGTAAAACTATTATCAACTTTTTATCAAAAAGTAAAGAAATATAAAGAATATAAACGTATTAAAATTGTTGGGAACATTATTTTTTTATTTAAAAAATTGTAAATTATTAGTAGTTATATGAAAACGGTATTATTTCGCTTAATTAGAACCAACTAATAAATATTTTATAAGGTGTAAAATACCAAAATGAGCGACGAGAAGCAGCATCAAAGTAAACATCCTTTGGCACTGTGATTGCTAATGCCAAGAGTAATGATTACGGGAAATCTTCCATCAACAGTTATAGTTTCATCATCATCATCATAATCATCACATCACAAGTCCACTGCTCACTGGACCTGAGCCGCTAGATGTGAAAAATCCCCCACTAGATGGATTTACGATGGTAAGAGGTGGATACAGAAAAGGTTTACCATTACTATTACAGCCAATCATAAGTCCACTGCTAAACAGAAACAGAAACTTTTTGGAACGAAGTTCCTTATCGGACGGTACGAATTTGGCGGATGGGGGCTAGGCGAGAAAAAGTGTAAGATTTTTCCGTAACGACCCCCTTTCTATAATGCGAGCGAGATGGAATAATATCCATCTCCTCGCACTTTTTCTTATCTTGCCATTAAAGAAATATTATTTTAAATGACGCATCATTTAAATAGACGCCAGTAATTCATTTATTTATATTTGTTAATCAATAATATAATAAGTTTATCAATAATAATATACTACGAAAGGAGCTTCGTTCCAACCGAGTGTTCCACGACACTCACGCATGTTTATTTATTCAATATAGATTATAAATAATACTTATTGAAAGTCACTTATTTGTTTAATTTGCCACTGGTTCGGAAGAAAACCTCTGTCCTGAGAAGAACCAGCAAGAAACCCAGCGGGACTTTAAAAAAAACAGCTTACAATCATGTAGCGATCACCTCATTCCCATGGGTTATTAACATCCATAAATTCCTTAATTTCATGATAACCTTTTTTATACAAACTTAGTTTAATAAAATTTTTGAACTTTGAGCAGGTCAAATTTTGTATATTAACATAGGCCTCATATAATGATACTTCTGCGTATCAATGATATGTTGCGAACCGGTAACATCCATTGCTATGCGGATCACAGCACTGTGGATGCTCTATACACCGGCCGTGCCAATATTTCTCGGGAAAATGTCGCCGAGTACCGAAACAAACTTGTGTCTTAAGTCGAGTATTTGCTGAACAAAGTCTCGGATTGGGGGCGACTAAATCTAGTCCAGTTTAATCCTCAAAAGACACAAGTTTGCGCGTTTACCGCTAAAAAGAACCCCTTTGTCGTATCTCCTCAGTTTCAAGGCACTCCCCTTGCTGCCTCAGCCTGCATCAGACATATCGAGTGACGTGCAGTTTCGTGGTCACTTGGAAGAGAAGGCCAATTTGGCCTCTAAAAAGCTTGGCTTGCTCAGCAGAGCGGGACAGTATTTCATTCCGGCACACCGCCTGCAACTTTACAAGGCGCAGGTTCGGTCTCACATGGAATACTGTTCCCATCTCTGGGCTGGGGCTACCAGTGCAAGCTAAGGAGCTGTGCAAGTGGAAGGCCACTTGATCGCATCCAGCGCAGAGCGGCTCGAATCGTAGACGACCGAGTCATTTCCGATCGGCTCGATTCACTGGCGCTGCGAAGAGATGTTGCATCCCTTTGCATTTTCTTTCGCATTTACCACGGGGAGTGCTCTGAGGAATTGTTCGGATTAATCCCAACCGCCAAATTTCACGAACGCACATTGCAACAAAACTCCCGATACCATCCACACCATCTGGATGCATGGCGGTCCACCACTGTAGGTTTCACTAGGAGTTTTCTTCCGCGTACGAACTCTCCATGGAATAGTTTACCACCGGCGATTTTTCCGGATCGATACGACTTAGGGACCTTCAAGAATAGAGCTTACTCCTTTTTAAAAGGCCGGCAACGCCAGGTGCGTTTTTAGGTAATTCTCCTGGTGTTGCAGTTGTTCATGGGCGGCAGTAGTCACTTACCATCAGGTGAGCAGTATGCTCGTTTGCCCCCTCTCCTATAAAAAAATAAAATGGTTCATAGGGGGGATATTTGCCATTAATGCCACGGATGACATGCAGGTACCCGCAAGCGGCACAGTTTATTTTTATTCAGCTGTTATTAGTAAGATGGTGATGCCATCTCCTGGTTCAGTTTTCCTCTGTCGCCTCGAATAGCTGAGCAGCCCCGAACGCTGCCCAGCCGAGTTGGATACCTCAATTAAACTGTCGGTTGAAGTTGGACTTACTTCGACTCGTTGGACATTGGCCTAGTTAAACATACTCGTCAAAAACTTCGAGTGAAGTGCTCCCAACAACTACCGGCATAGGTGACATGAACGTTGCAATTGACTTTTGTCGTGTCCATGCTAATTTTAAGACCTGTCCGTTGGGATGCACTATTAAGGTCATTGAGCAGAATGCTGAAGTTATTCATCGATTCTGCCATAAGATCTATATCGTCGGCAAATTGAAGGAGAGTGATGTACTCGCCATTGATGTTAATAGCATAATATCCTTTCCAGTCCAGTAGCTTGAAAGGTCTTCCAATGCAGCGTTTCACATCATTTCACTACAATTCTACTCACGCTGTTGTTAATTTTGAAATCTGTCTTCTGTTAGATTAAGCTTGAGATGGCAGCGTAAAATAATTTATTGCTCTAGTTTGTCTCTTGGTTGTCATAAAAAGCGACTATGAGAAATTCCAGAAAGATATAATGGCTTCCAATAGATAGCGGTATAAACGTCATTTTTCGCCAAGCGTAAAATAATCAGGCGTTTCCCACCTCTGACACTGCTTCCCGTCGCCGATCTAGGTATTTAACAGCCAGGACTCCACCAAAGCGGATATTTGAGGAGATACGGAGATACGAAACGGAGACATGAAGATATGTTTTTCAGCTAGGGGTCTCTGGATATGTGTGCTGGTTAGAACGGAACTGTGCTGCGTGCGGCGAGCGTTGGATGTTGAGATGAACGTACAGCTTAGCGCAATCTGACACGAAAGGCAGACGTTTCAGTCATGTCACTATTACAAAAACTGCACGCTGCTCACATCTTTTCTCGTCTCCGCTACGCGCCGTCGCCAGTTTGCGAGACACAGCACACATTTCCACTTTATAGCACTGCCCAAATCAATCTCAGCGGCACGGCTCACATCCCGCTTCAATTGTGCCATACAAATATGAGACGAGATGTGTGAATAACGAAATTCTATTGATTGTTTAAAACACATCTCTTCTCTCGTCTCGTCTCCTCTTTGGTGGAGTCCGTGGCCTAAGCCTAGGCATTACTATTCTGCCATCTATCGGAAGCCAAAGGATCTGTTTGGCATATGCCATAGTCTCCTTTCGGTTTTCTAATTTTTTTTATTGAATCTATGCTGACACCTAACATCATTTTGACTCTTGATTAAACTCGTTCATTTGTAAAATCAGGTAATGAAACACCAAAATACAAATAACCAAATATTTATTTGCATTACATTGTCAGTATTTAGCATGGGCGATTTTTCTCAAAAGCTTCCATCATTCTACACATCAATTCTTTCAGTTGACCGGACAGCTGTCCTACGGTCGAGCACATTTGTTCGATGGTGCAGTACAAAGATTTTTGGGTTTCCCTTGATTTCGACAACTGCGAGTCCGACGACGAAATATACTTCGGCGTAATAGTTGTGTCGCAGTCTGCAAAAGAAAATAATTTATTATTTTAAGTTTTTAATTTAATATATAACATAGAAAATACGGTGGGAAAGAAACCAGGAGATAGGCAGGAGCGATCACAAAAAAAAATTCTTGGGTTGCCAATCCACCTGGTCGTAATCGCGGGAACAATGGCAAATGAAGGGGGGATCTTCATGCCAATTTATGGGGGACTTTTGACAATCTGTGTATGTTTGATGAATGAATGATATATTTCCTATTCCATCAATTATCCATTTCTTTCAATAACTTTTAAATACATAAATCACGAGGGATCAACGCTTGGGGTGTCAAGGTTGTAAAATATCTAACTAGAGTCTTGTTTATATTAGAAATAGTAATATGTTTGTTTGTTGAGCGGATATTGGCAAATTAAATTTTTCCAACTTTAATATAATGGATTTTTACAAAGTAACGCCTGCTTCTATTAATTATTAATATTAATATGGTTTATTCCTCTTAGATACACTTAATAAAAATCTAAGTAATCGATTATTTTTACCACGTTTTTTATAACTTCGCTTTTGTATATGTCTGTTTGGGTCGAATTCTCGATGAGCTAGAGACTTGTAATTTTAAACATACATAGCACATAATCGGATGACAATATAGGAATATAAAAATACTTGTATAGTAAAAAACGGTTACGCATAATTTTTAACAATTTCACACACTTTTTTCGTACATAAAATTAAAGAAATCTATTTTATTTCACCACGTTTAATTTAGTGCATTATCGTGATATTGCAATGCACTAAATTAAGTGTGGTGCATCATGCGGCATCATGCAACGTAGCAATAAAGATAAAATTGATTGGATTTTGAACTGTGGGTTTGGTATATTATATTAATATTATTGATAATATTTAAAAAAGAAAACATGTCTCAAGGAGTTTTTGGTCGAACTCATCGAAACAATATAAAATATAATCTCAAAAAGGGACCATAAAAACTATAGGTTATAGAAAATTATACACGTTACTGACGTCAATATTCTTATTATGAAAAAATCTATGTAAGGCACTGATTATGGCAACTATCATTTATCTTATCCGTTAGAAATTACAAAAATAACACAGTGCTATAATTGGCATTATTTAAAACCACAGCAGTCATAATTATATAACTGCATTTTATAATGACGAAAGTTAAAAAAGTTTCAGCCGTCATAACGCAGACTAGCCATCGGCACAGTACAGGGCAATTGTGTGCGAAAGCACAGGCGCACTCACTATTCCCACACTCCCATGGTCTGATCGGACGGCAAGCCGACCCGACCGTTGAGAGATCAACGCGACCAACGCCTTATCATTTCTGAGGCAAGGGGTGAAACACTGTCAGATATTCCTGACTACTGACAATTTCTTGACAGAAAAACCCACTAACTGATTTTTGGCCCGATCCGGGACCACATGATCAGCTGTCGCGCTTACAAACACTGGTCTGGTACCACTATATTTACGAGGAGATAATATACAATTAATATTTACCTAGGCTTTTGTCATTTTGCGACCATGTCCTTTGGGAACCTGAAAGCATGTTACATTTTTATTTAATAAATTTCTATTAAGCCGTGCAGTGGCAGCATAATGGTGTTCACTATCCCATGTCGTCCCGTGTCGTAAGACAGAGGGAAACAAACTAGGAGATTGGCAGCAGCAACTTCCCGATAACAACACAATAATAAAAACAACGTGGTAGAGCAACGCTGCAGCTATATTACTGGTATGGTTGTAGTGGGTCGGCTCGACCGGGGGGCCACGCTCTCACAGAATACCAGCGTAAAATAGCAGCTCAACGCTGCTGTGTTTCGTATGGTGAATATAGAGAACCGGAGACCCTTTTTACTGGAAACGAGGCATTCGATCTTAATCCTCACGGGTGACAACGCATCTGCATTTTGATTCGTAATCGAGGATAGATGTAGATGTCTATGGGCCACAGCAACCATTTACCATCAGGTGAACTGTGTGCTCGTTTGTCACCCTTATCCTATAGAAAAACAACCTGCAGATGCCGACCCGCCTACCAAATATGTGAGGGATGGAGGAGGCATCTTCAGCAGTCGACTTTTTACGGGCTGTAATGAATGAAAAAAAAACTAATAAACTTTTACAAATACACATTATAGATAATTAAATTAATAACTTACCGGTACAAGTTGAATCTCTAGCCAAATACGAACAAGATAAAGAACGAATCGGCGAGCACATCTTGCTTTCCGTTCTAGTGGAAACTTGTGACATTGGGGGTAAATGAGGGCACGGTCGATTCGAAGTGGGACATCTTGGCGGTGGAGGGCAAGGCTTACTGTTTGGAGTAAATTCGAATACTTTAGAAATGGGTTGGGCTTCACACTGCTTTTTACAAGAAGGCCCGTCAAGTGGCTTAGGAAAAGACGACGAATCAAAAGACCAATTCATTGGTGGAGAGGATGGAGGAGAATTGTCACATCGCTGCTTTACTGGACATATAGGCGGTCTAATGTGAGAACTTATGTTAGACGGTGAAGGTTCAGGCATGATTGGAGTTTTTGTAATATGATACATACTAGGACAGTCTGTGGATTCGCATGTTGGAAGACTATTGGCTGGGCACTGGAAGTTATTACAAGTATAAGGGGGATCAACCATAATCTCTTTGGGTTCTGTCGTATTGCAATCTGGACAGGGGCAAGTGATCTTGATAATACCAGCTTTGATGTCCTGGATTTTCCCCGGCGTATAATTCAAGCATTTGAAATGAGCCCATTTCTTACAAACACCTTTACATTGGACCCCTGTCTTGGTTGTTACACCCCGCAAGCATAATTTGCAAGGGTTTTTTACTTTTCCACATTTATTCATCATCTCGTTCTTGGTGTTTTTCCGGTGAAAAGAATCGAAAAAAATTCATCTTGATTTCCGTCCTCCACTATTTCATATTTGCGAACAAAAACGGAAAAGACGGAATTATATTAAAAAGTATTAAACAACTTTATTTCTTTAAAAATAACGTGAAAAATTTAACGAAACATTTTTATATACGGCACAATATCCAACTGACACGAAAATTTTGACATATTGATTGAAAGGAGAAATGCTGACTGGTTTCTAATTCTACCAGATAGAAATAAAACCTCTTTACGGAATTAAAAAAGTAACATTTTATTATTTACAAAGGTTTCACAATATAAGAATTTTTAGAAATGAATAAATAATTTAAGAGGGGCGGCACCTCTTATGTGGGTGTAAAGGTGTTTAAAATCTTAGGGGGACGTTAATATTATCACTGTAGTTGTAAACTGGTTCACGGCTGATGATGAAAAAGAAGTATGTATATGAACATGACTCAGATATAAAACATACTACTACTAATTTTTTTTTTATAGAATAAGGGTGATAAACGAGCAGACAGTCCAGCTGATGGTAAGTGGATGCTGTGGCCCATTGATATCTACATTTATCATCAATTAAGAATCAAAATGCTGATGCGTTGTCACCCGTGAGGACTAAGAACGAATGCTGCATGGCTGCAGCGTGGCTTTATCATGCTGCAGCTATATTAATTGTATAGTTGTAGCACGAATGGGTCGGCTCGACCGGGGAAGGACCACGCTAACACAGAATACCAGCGTGAAATAGCAGCTTAATGCCGCTGTGTTTCGTATGGTGAATGTAGAGAACCGGAGACCCTTTTTACTGGAAACGAGGCCTTCCATCTTAGTCCTCACGGTTGACAACGCATCTGCATTTTGATTCGTAATCGAAGATAGATGTAGCTGTCTATGGGCCACAGCAACCACTTACCATCAGGTGGACTGTGTGCTCGTTTGTCAACCTTATCCTATAAAAAAAACATATATAATTAAAATATCAATTAGAAAAACCAGAGTTAGAATTAGAACCACCTGAATATTATTTATTTGTTGTGAATTAATGTTTTTTTAGCGATTGAGACTTGGTTTATGTATAACAACAATAATGGATTGGATGGTAAGGTTATAACGACCAAATGCGATAATTTTACAAAACAGCAAATACTTAGCCTTGGCTTAAAGATCCCTTACTGCCGTCATTTTTTTGCATCCTGCACTGCGATAAAATGGTCTTAGTCGGGTTGCGCTGGTATTAGTCGGGTTGCGCTGCTAACGCGTCAACAGCTAAATAGTCTGGTTGGTGGGTAATGCGTAGCCTAGCCAACAGTCGGCTGATCACTTTCGAACAATATGCTTGTTGGTAAGCTGCTTTCGAAGGAAGTGGATACATGTCTTGTTTTGTTTTACCCTTGGCACTACCATTACCATACCATTACAGCCTATCAAAAGTCCACTGCTGAACATAGGCCTCCCCCACAGATCGGCTTATATTTGCCATAGTTGCCACGCTTGGACGACACTTACGGGACTATGTGGGGTAGTGGATATTCTTACACCGCCCTACACTGTCAAGCACGCCCTTGACACTAAGCTGATTCCAATTAGGAACAATTGCATCAAAGGCTTCCTCTGCTTTTTTCTTATTGTCATCGGTGTACTCTGATAAATTTTTAACCGACTTCAAAAAGGAGGAGGTTCTCAATTCGATTGTATGTTCTTTTTTTTTTGTATGTATGTTACGCGATATCTTCGCAGATTGTGAACCGTTTTTAATGATTCTTTTTTTATTAAATAGGATTTGCCTCACGAGTGGTCCCATTAAATGTTGATAAAAAAATTCCGCCTCCAAGGGTGGAAAATAGGAGGAAAAGTTTCATATTGGACTATAGTTTAAGGAATTTCATATGATATCTTCGCAGATTAAGAACCGATTTTAATGATTCTTTCTTTAATAAATAGATTATACTTCAAGGGTAATTTCCATAGAAATTTTGATAAAAAGTTCCATCCCTAAGGGTAGCAAATAAATAAATTCTTTTTTAGCAATTTGAAGTCGGTTTTTACTTTTTGTTAAAAGTTATAATTATTATTAATGGAGCGTGTTTTTTTTAAACTTCTTTATCAAAAATTACGATACACGTTAACATAAAACATATCCACGACAAGCTTGGAGCGAATTGAAGCTACTGGCCAAGTCGATCGACTGAACAATGAACAAGTGTGCGCACGTTGAAGAGATCCATACTGATTTATTTGCAGACTCATAAAACTTATTAACCGGTCGATACCAAATCGTTATAATGAGCGTACTTGTATATATTTTTTCATACTGATGAAGAATCTAACTAAAATATTATTCTATCAAAATCAATCAATCAATCAATCATTTATTTCGCTAAAAATATGGGTACAGACGGATGGATACAGAGTCAATATTAGTTTCCACATATTTTGCCTTTCGAGGCATGCGCAACAATCATATTTAAAATAAATGTGTTCAGAACAAATGAATAAAAATTAGAAATAAACACAAATAATAAACCAGTATGTAACTACCACTTTGTAATGATTACATTTATGTTTTTAGAAGAACATAACAAAATTAAAGAAATAACTTTTTATTCAATTGAGAAGTATCACGAAAATTCCTGCATACCTACATTATAACGTACTTGGTTAAGCAAAATCAATGAATTATTAGATATTATAAAAGACAGTATTTATTAGCCACTGCTTTAAACTTTTTTTCATTCGCCTTAATGGCTGTCCACGAAAAGGCTCTAAAGTTTACATAGGTACTACACTATTATAATATACCTACACACTGTAATGATGATAATATTCTCAGTTGTCAATTATCATAATTTTCTATAATTATCCTAATCGACCACGAAATACAAAGTACGATGACGCCATCACGTGCAACTTTCAACTTTCTAAGCTATTCACACCACTAAATCTACTGGTTACAAATACGACACCATTACACAGAGGCACCGGCAAAAAATTCTAGGGTCACTATTTTTCCTGCTTTTTCTAGAATGATTTGCTACTTTCATTTTACGTTTACAATAATAATTCGCTTATTTTGATCGACTAATTGGCTTTTTGGCCGTAAGCGCGAGGTCCCAGGTTCGTATTCCAGGTCGGGCCAAAATCAGTTTTTGGGTTTTTTTGCCCGATTCATTTCATTTCATGTTGTTTTAGGTAGTTCTGATTGAGTAAGAAGTTTTCTCAATGGTAAGTTAACAGGTATTTTATTTTGGCATGCCCCACAACGAACGGGAGAGTTGTCCACTGATTTGCTCAGAGAACTTAGTAACGACACCGCGGATTTGGAAGTTGAAGTACTCAAAAATAGGATAGATGTAGATGTTATTGGGCCACAGAAACCACTTACCATCAGGTGGACTGTGTGCTCGTTTCTCACCCTTATCCTATAAAAAAAATTATACATATTAGAGAAGATGAGATCCCAAGCAGATGGTATCACCCAGCCATCTTCTCTACTGAAATCAAAATGTTTTTAAATTTCATCGGTGTTCCTATGATCTGTGTACCTCAAATATCACTAGAGAAAAAGCAAATTTAAGACGCGTAGATTGCAGAATGTGGGCTTTACTGTCGTTTTCTTTGGGATATCTGCAACCTGCTTCAGCGGTGGAAGCGGTGCAACAGCTCACTCGGTGTTCAAACTACCGCTGAACCTTGCGAGTGCGAATACGCCTACATCCAACATTAGCAATAGTAGTGGTTGTGGCGCCCTGTTGTAGCAGTGCAAATTGATCGTGTGGTCGTTTGACAGTGGGTTCAGAAGACATGATTGATAAGTTTAATTGATAACCGGTAATTTATGCAAATTTATACGAAGACAACTAATTGCTAAGGTTTTTCGAGCTTAGAATAAAACATAAGCAACGAGAACTAAGGAGCGATCATGGCGACTAAAAATTAATCGGTTGGAAATATCCATATAAATACAAGGTCAAGTACCTAGAGATGGTCAATGATGAAGAGACAAATGATGATGCAATTTCATAGTCAGTTGAGTTATAGTAATTAGGGTTATCAGGGGTACCGCCTTATAAATTTGAGCAGAAAGTCGGTGTGCCTGTCATACTGATGCGTAATCTGGACACACTAACCTCTCAGTGGCTCTACCTTTTGCCTGCACCGAGTGAAACCTTTTTCACGTCAGTGTAAAGTAAGAATTCTCTTTTTTAACAAACTTGAATCACTGTGTACGAGATGGTCGATATATTTTCCCTGCAATTTTTAAAGTGCCACTTACAAAGTATTAAATATGTATTGTATAATTTATTTGTTATAGTAATATCAATGCCGCCTCTTCTTTGATTTCATACTCCACAAGTCCACAACGTATGTAGTTAAGTCGTCATTCTGTCACACTGTGATGTGACGCAGGGATGTTACGGCCCACGAGAGTGAGTTCCGAGCGAAAAGCAAGTTTTGTCAGGCATTTTCACTGGCTTCAATTTGAAGTTTTATTTTTATCAAGAATACGCTGTCCATCAGTTATATCTAAGCAGTTATATAAATGGTTATATCTTTATGTATCCGATTGAAATTATCACAGCAATATTTTTATGGCGAATTTTCGCGCGGATACAAGTAACGTGTTTTTCAAAACGTTTATCGTTTGGCTCTATCGTAAACGGTAATACATGCAATAGTTAAGCTTGGTGTAATTATTATAGTCTAAAGTGTAAAACAATTGTTGATAATATAATTCGGCCAAGTGCGAGTCGGACTCGAGCCAAGCGTTGCATAATGTGGTGATACGGAACCCTTGGTACGCGAGTCCGACTCCCACTTTTGTTAAAAGATAAAGTTAAAACCTTTAGTCGTCATATTGCAGGGCACAGGCTCCTCAATTTTTTTCTTTAAAAATTGACGAAAACTCATCATTCCATATTCCCCTGTTACCTCCTGCAAAGCTGGATCGATTTTAATTATTGAAGTGTAACTGCTTAATCGGGGTAATGGAGAAAGGACAATGTCCAGAATCGCCCTGTGCAATAAAAGCATCGGACATACACGATAATTACTTGTCTATTTTATTATATTAGTTGCAAATACTTTTACAACACGGACTAGCTGCATGCCAAAATGAACATTAAAAAGTATTCTACTCGACTAATAACATTAATCGCCGCCATCTTCACCAAACATAATGTGGTGTCGAAAAATTATTAGGGATGCCCAATCGATTGTAATCGATTTTTTGAATTTTTAATGAACTGTTACATATTTTTTAATCTGAATCACATTTTGAATTTATTTCGAATAAAGTTGCAAATAGAAGCTACAATAAAAATATTCAATTACCATTTCTTTATATTCTTTTATTTTATTCCCTAAAAGTATAATTTATAAAATCTACTATATCTAATGAATGAGGTCATACTCGATTTTAAGTAGGTGGTTAGAATAATGCTGAAAAAAAAAATTCATAAAGATAATTATGCAGGATTTTTAATAATCGTTTAGAAAGGTGTGTACTTTACTTCTTACTAAACGATAACTTACGAGTTTGCGACAATTAATATTAAAAAAAAAACACTTATCGTTACTGCATTAATTATAAATGTGTTCTTTAAAAATATCAATATTGCAGACTAGATACAGATGTTATTATTTATATTGTTACAAGTATGGAAGAAGTAGAGACGTACGTGTTATTATAAGTAAAGTAGGATATTGTCATACTTGTTATGGTATTAATATTATCGTATGACAAAAGGTGATGTATGTAATAATGTTTGTAACGTATGGCTATAGTAAATCTTAGGAAATATCCATAAATCGTATCGTATTTGGCACTCCCATTTTTGATCTAACTAAATGGTCACTTGTCAGTCTCTCACCTGTGCTCTCACTTAGGCATGTCATTTACTTTAAAAACGATCCCCAAATCGATTTAAATCGAACATACTAGAATCAATTCTCGATTAAATCGAGCATTAACAGATCGATTCTCGATCAATCACGACATTTTCAAACATGCCTAATATAGACACAGAACATTATTGATGATAATTTACCGTAAATAAAAGTAATTGGATAGAAACATCATTAAATTAATAAACATAACACCACACCTGTATTTCCCAGAAGTAGTAGGCAGAGGTGTGTAGTACTGCCAATTAGCACCAGTTATGTTATACGTCCCATGTAATAGGGGTGCGCGTATTGCAAACACCGGACACAAATCCAGACTCCGTACTACTACTGGGAACTTCAAGTTATAAAAACCGAGTAATACTTTTCCCAACCCTGGGATCGAACGCAGAACAGAACAGAAAAAGTCACTAGGAACAGATGTTCCAACTATGCAAAATTATTTCTTGAATCATTTGAAATATAGCTAGTTCTTCAATAAGTCCGATTCGAGAGGTTTTTGGATCGATTCATTGAATCGATGGAGTGTTCTAAGTCGATATCAGGACATCGGACAAGGATTTTTCAGATCTATATCGATCTAGAAAATCGATTATTTTACTATAAACAATCGATTCAGATCGACATGCCTACTTGTACTTTCATCTCTCACTCTGTCAAAATTACATTGGCGTCGCTTGCTCTTTGCAATTGTATCGGTGTTTTGGTGAATTTTTTTTGTATTTTAATGATAATTTGTATTCTATTTTTTATTTTAACGGACTCTGATTGCTTTCAAAAACGACTTACCTTGCTGTGATTTTCGGAACTGTGTACCGCTCGAACGATAACCTAGCATTCATAAACGATCGGATTACGCATACGCAATGGAAAGTGTATTTTGTGTAAATTGCGGTATCTTACCGTACCGTATATGCTAATAATAACATCTAAATGCTATCTGCCAATAAATACATATATTTTTATTTTTACATTAATACACAAACATTTTCTCTCATTTCAAAACCAATGCTAACAAAGCAGGTATGTTAACTAGATTATATACACTTATACGTTGCACTTACATAAACTTAGGCCTTAGAACAAACACTGCATACCTAATTATCTAGATAGGTACTAAAATAGCTAAATGTTTTAGGACATTGTTTTTCAGGTTCGATTATAACCTCAAAATCTGATACTTTTTATGAAATATATCTATTCTGCAGCTAGTCCGCTATAAAAATAAGATCATATAGGAGTTTACTATTGATCGACAATAAAACACATAATTTTCCGATGCTCTTGGTTCCAGGGCGAACAATGTATGGGCGCAGAGCAATGTCTTTTAGTATGGTGTTAAAAATCAAAGCGCCACGTTTTCTTGTAACCTTTCACCGCCGGGGCTCCATTAGTATTACTTACCCTACTTATGTAAAATATAAAATAAAAGAAGAATGATATGTCGTAAAGTAGTTTCACGTAGTACATGTGTAAACAATAACGCGCACAATTTTTTTTAAGAACTATACAAGAAGGATGGCGGCTGTTATTCACTGGAACCATACACATCACATAAATAAATAATAAAATGTTAAAAGTATGGCAGATTAGGACTACGAGTTTGTATCGAGCCAGCGAAAAGGTTATGACTCAGCGTAATGCTGCAGGGTAGGTAACCCACAGCGCTAATGATTCTGCCACAACCACAGATACCCCCACGATTCACCTGATTGTGTTCATGAAATATATTTCATATCCACTTTTATAAATTAAAATATTTCAGTGCTTAAAAATATAGCTATATGGGCGTTTTTCAAAAAAAAGTGTACATCGAAAATTTCTGCTGTCCCAGACATTAACAATTGTTTTTTATTATTATTGCCCTGTAAATTCTAATGATAAACCGTAATTTCTTGTACATAAAATATTTATATAATTAAAATTCTAGTTAATCGAATTTTAATTATATAAATATTTTATTATTAATCTTGCATTTAAAGAGAAACATTTAAAAACACAAAAAATTACAGGCGAACGTTATGATTTGACTTGTCCCCTGGTCTCCTTGACGGATTTACGATGAAATAGAAATGTGTATGTTTGCCTTAGAAATGTATTTTTTTTGGCTATTTATTGCATATTTCTTCCTAAAACAGATAATATGCTCTATGCCTTTTAAAAAACGGTATAATTTTCTAATTTCTATTTTTTACTTTCTCCCTAGAAAATGGCATACCGGAAATTCCGGAGTACCGTCACGGCAATTTTTATATTCCAAACAAATTACTTTTTAGTCAATTTATATCGTTTTGTATTGGCAACACTCATATTGACAATGTGAACTGTCGCCATTTTGCCACAGCTCTTCCAGTGTCGACTATTACGTGACCACAAATTATAAAGTTGTACGTGACGAAAGCAGTCGTGTTGTGCGAAGTCAAAAAGTTTGTTCCAGATTGTTACGTCTGTTTATAATGGTAAGTGCTATCTTATTGTTGAATGAATAGCATTAAAATATAAATTAGCTTGTAAAGTATTGAAATCAGTAAAATAGAATGTTTAAAGTTTTTGTCTGATTTAATAATAATTTTCAAACTTTTTGAGCGAAGATTCGTCACGTCCAGATAGTCACGTGATTTATTACCGGAAAGAATTTCGTGACGATCTGGAATTATAAGGCAATCTGCACGTGTATTTCCAGCAGTGAACGTCGATCGGTTCATGATGATGATAATGATGATGATGATACATGTGCATGTATCATAAAATGGTGCACACACATAAAATCTTGTTATCTTTACATAAATCTAAGCTTAGGTTTAAAAAAGTTAGTATTTATTCTTAGATTAATTACTCTCTAGATAGAGTAACGGCGGCTCAAAAGCGTCGAAAAAAATATCAGCTAACTGTTAGCCTCTAAAGCGCTCCCCGCTCCTCACTGTCAATTGTAACGCCAAGAGATACGCACGCACGGCTCATTATTTTGAGGTAAATTATTTTGTTGAAAATGACAAGTTGCGCGATCAAAATTTGCAGAAATTACATAGGACGTTTACAAACAACTAACAAAATCTCCTACCATCGGTAAGTAACTCAAAACTAATAGTAATTTACGAAAACAAAACTAATAAATTGATAATTTTATTTACAAAATCAACGCGTCGTTTTTTGGTGTTGCCAGTCTTGGATTGCGAATTTCCCCGTATAGTTGTCTTAAAAGCTGATGTAAGTTCATTCTTATCCGACTGCACCAGAAGGAGGAAATACATCATGGTGTGTGTATGCCTACAGCCTAAACGGATGGACCGATTGTTTTTGTTTTGCAAGCTTCCGCGCAGTCGATTTTTTTTATTGAGTCTTAAATATTTTTTTCTTTATTTTTTCTCTTTATTTGTATTACTAAATATAGTATTGTATAATAATTGTCAAAATCGAATGTGACCATTTGGATACATGGTTTTAGGATACCTATTGATCCTATAATTAGAAGTCAATGGGTGGACATAATAAGAAAAAGAGAAAATATTTCGGATGAAAACGGAGGAAATGTGTCGCGATTTTTAGATGATTCTTCATTATCTGAATATACACAACAGATCGTTGGTTACATTTCAGGTTGTGTTGTGAGATGTCTGCTTAGACAAATCAAATGTACTGCATGCATTGAATGTTTGTTTTCAAATGAAAAGTATGAATACCATAAACTAGTTAGCGCACAGGATGAAGGCGGATTGATTTATGCTTCAAGGGATGTATATTCTATATGTAAGACTTCGGAGACAGTAATCAGAAAGTTTCTTAGACAAAATTTTATAATGACTAGGCCTACTTACACAAAAAATTTATCTTGTATATTAAAACAATTTATTGGTCATAAAAATACTTATTTTAAAGTTGAAACTGAACACGCGTGTGGTTCTCTTCACCAAGTGAACCTAATAAGACTGGTCGCCGAAAAATATTTGACCATACGCTGTTATCATATAGCTAAATTAGATGATGTAAAAAGTGATGCAACCTCAAAACGAAAATTATTTAAAAACAAGTTCAAAGAGAGGGCCCTTAAATTAGTAGTTACAAACATTTAAGAGCCGTGGTAGCTCAGATGGTTAGCGCTCGCTGTAAGTTACACAGTACGCGAGCAACCCGGGTTCGATCCCCGCCGGCACCAATGAAATTGTTAATTGCAATTTTAAGTGCTGATTTACCACGTGCTCGGCGGTGAAGGAAAACATCGTGAGGAAACCTGCATGTCTGAGAAATAAAAAAATATTTCGAAGACATGTGAAGTTCGCCAACACGCAATGGGGCAGCACGGCGGACATTTCCTTGCCCTAAAACCCTCTCAGAAATGAGAGGAGGCCTGTGCCCAGCAGTGGGACGTATATAGGCTGTAACTTTACTTTACTTTACTTTACTTTTACAAACATTTAATGGTAAATAATGATAGGTTGAAAATAGATGAGACTACTGTGTTCCTGGGGGTGACTGTGTTCAATGGGGCACCCATATATCAACTCTTGCTGGCACAACAATGCAGGACGGAATAATTCTTCTTAAAAGGATCTATTAAACTGTAGAAACGCTATGGGATAAAATATTACGGTAAAGGGTACCTGCGGGATAAATTATTTAACTATGACTCAGGCGAAGCCGCCGGCCAACCTCTAGTATTTTTATAAGTCGATACCATACATTAAATAATAAAACATATTTTGTAAATGCGTAATTGATTTTTATTTTATTATATTTTTCTTTATAAAAAAAATTAGATTCTAACTCAACAGACAACTAAACACACAATTGAAAGAACCATATTAAAATATTATAATTTATGATTTTATTAACATGACATAATTTTACAGTTTTTCCCCATTTTATCGGGATAGATTTATTAGCTGGTATCTCCCAGATACAAATGACGCTGGTGTAAGCCAGAGTTATTTATTCTAACGCTATAGCAACCGCTAAGCGTGTGTGCGTGCCTCACGCACACGCGCTTGTAAAAACTGGCCTGTTTTTGTTGCATCGCTCATTGCTTGACGCGTTATCTAGAGAGTAAATAATCTAAGTATTTATTATGTATGAAATACCTACAGAAATTTTATTCCATCATCACGATAATTTTTTTTGAAACAGCCTCCTAGTTACTAGATGGATTTTACTCAAGAAACGGAATAACTTTTTTAGATGCCTACATAAAGAAAAAAAAATATAAAGAACATTTTATATAAAATATAAAAAGTCATATACAAGCTGTATGAAACATTAATTTTTTTTTAATCATGCAAAGTTAAATAACAAAAGTCACTCAGTTTCATCAGTAAAATCCACTTTGTAAGTAGGTGTAGCCTTTCCAATACAGGGTGTAAAGGACGGTTATCCTTTAACTTTGCCAGTGCACTCAGAAAACTACTTTCACTTCAAAACAAGTGGAATTTCTTATTTTGAATTTATAACTGTTTTAATAGAGAAGTTTTAAAAAATTGCTTTGTGGTTATTTTAAATGACCTTAATAGTGTAAACTATGTATATTGAAGTAATGTTAGTTCAAAATCACTGAAACTTTTTTTTAACTAAACGGTTTTTAACTAAATATAGACAAACGAAAATCTCCCAAATCTCTTTCCCTGTAGATTTCCGCTTAAAAATTCCAACTGTCTGAGATTCAGAATAATTTTCTAAATTTATGGTTTCACTTAAAGGATATTTGTCACTTACATCCTTTATACTGAAGGGGTGAAATTTTAGAATAGATATTTCGTAATATTTTTTTTTATTAATTAATTTAATATTATTTTTTTAATATTTAAGTTTTCAATTTCACTATATTTCTTTTTTTTAAAGAAATGGTGCTCACTGCAGCTGAGAGGGCAAAAAATACAGAGAACTATTAAAATCGGAAAGACCTGAAAAATATGAAGAGTAGCGGCAGAAACAACTTCAAAGATTAAGACAGACAGACTTGACAGAATCAGAAAAAATTGAAAGAAGAAGACAATGGAGAGTAGAAAAAATAAGCAAAAACAAAAGAAATAAATAAACAAGAACGAAGAAAAAAATAATATAAATTCGAAAAGAGTATCACACTCTTTAAAAATAAAATACGCTAAATTATTATTAAGATACAAAAATGCTTTACAATAGATACGTAAACTAAACACTAAAACAGAAAAACAAAAAAAAAAACAATTTTATCGTCAAAAGCTAGCTTATGAAAAGGAGAGCCAAGAAAAACAAAATACTATAGACAGATTAAAAAGAGATTCTAAAATTGTCATTGCGGAAAACCTATTTAAAAACAAAGTTGCATCAAAAAAAGAAAATGATAAAGAACATAGTTTTAAATGATTTAACGAAAAAGTCCAAATCCGTTACAGTAATGACCTGTTTGCTTGGGTTGAAAGGCCGTATAAGAGAAAAAAATAACAAATGCGTAGATAAGAAAATTATAAAAGATTTAGAAACATTTTATTTAAGAGATGATATTAGTAGAAGTACCGCCGGTAAACGCGAAACAAGAACTAAAGGAAAAAGAAAAATGCAAATCTAATAGTTCACTAAAATATTTAATTTTCTTATCTATACAATCTTAGCCTATCTACGTATGCATCCTTTATCTATAATAATCTTATCTTAAAATATTATATATATACAAGCTTAATGAATTAGTTAATTTAAAAGTTATAATCACCCACAAAGTATACCGAAAACATCGCAAGGTGTCACTGTTCTGTACAGAGCTTTATGTTTCCCAATAGTCACGCGAAGTTCTTAATAGTCACTTGTCCCTAAATACTTGTGTTGATTTTTTCAAAAATCCATATTTATTTATTAGATGTTAGTGTCGTTTTTAGTGCAAAAATATACATTATAAATTAAGTTAACCCGGTTAAAAAAAAAACTTTCTTTAAATGCTATTGTTATTAAAATAAACTGATTCTTCTTCATTGTTTGGTCAAGTTCGTAACTAACCAGAAAAAAATGTGCTTATAAAACAATATTTTCTTTTAGGTGTGAATTTTTAGCCATACTTAAAGAAAGCTTGCATTAATGTTTATAGTTACGTGCCACGCGTGTTAAAATAATATTAATATTTTAAAATAAATATTAGATTTCCTTTCGTGACGCATCGGATTTTTTTTATACAGAAGAGTAATGAAAAATTCATGTTACATCCTCATCTTTTGATAATTTTACGTGAAATTTCAAAAATATGTCCCTTATACTATTATTTAGTAACTGGCAATAAAATTTCGCGGATTAAAAAAATTTGTTTCACTCAATTACCGGTTCGTCACATGTACACTTTTTTTGAAAAACACTCATATATTATACATTAGATATATGTTTATACACACATACATACAAGACATATTATACAGGGTATTTTTGAAACGCTCCCGAAAACGAAGACAGATGATAGTACTAAGGATACCTATGATGATGGGTCACAAAGAAATTCGATCCCGAGGAAAAAAAAATCATCTTTTCACAACGTTTTATTAACTTTATTCACGCTCCATCATGTTATTACAGTTATTTGAAACGATATTTCACACAAAAAAATCATGAAAATACTGAAAAATAAAACAGCAGTGAAACTTTAAAAAGAAAATCAGCTGACAATAGGGTCAATATCCTCGCGGGCGCCGAACTCTTTCCTAGATCGGAACGAAACAATGCATTAGGTTATACTACTTACTCACTCTACCCTTCCCTTTCACACACACGCTGCTTCGTGTCGCCTCGCGCTGTGGAATTTACATTCTTCAAGGACATTACAATAATTTTAGTTTTTGAGACAGTGCCATGTTGACTATCACGAGCGATAGTTGAACTGTTTTGTTTATTAAATTATTATCGTTATTACTTGTTATTTATTAATTAATGATGTTGTTCTTGTTGTTACGTTTTGTGTTTTTTGTTTGGTTTTAATAATGTCTAACGCGTAGGTACGTTTATAGTGCTCGTGAATACGGCAACATGTTAATGTGCCTTGAAGAATCTCATAAGGTCACGGAGGATCGGTAAGCTGTTTCATACCTAATTTTTTTTAAATAACTTAGTACTGAACTGATCTGAATAGGTACATAACTGAATACTAACTTATTCTGGACTATAATTTTTTTATAGTATAGGGTGACAAACGAGCACACAGTCCACCTGATGGTAAGTGGTTGCTGTGACCCATAGACATCTACATCTATCCTCAATAAAGAATCAAAATGCAGATGCGTTGTCACCCGTGAGGACTAAGATGGAATGCCTCTTTCCAGTAAAAAGGGTCTCCGGTTCTCTACACTCACCATACGAAACACAGCAGTGTTAAGCTGCTATTTTACGGTGGTATTCTGTGAGAGCGTGGTCCTTCCCCGGTCGAGCCGACCCATTCGTGCTACAACTATACTACTAATATAGCTGCAGCATGGCTTTACCACGTAATCAGAATAATAAAAATACCTACACAATGGATAACAAAGCATGACTCTAACCTTGTAAACATTTTATTTAAGTATTTTTTTCATTAGCGGGGAATCGAACCAGTTATTTGGTTTATTTAACCTGTGAATTCAATTAAAGTGGCTACGTGGAGACAAGCACAGTGGCAAATTAGTAGGTTAAGTAGATAAGTTAGGTATTTAGACAAGTGTTGTAAATTATTAGGTATTGTGGTACCATCGCTAGTTGCGGGCCGCGCGAATTCGGCGTTCGCGCGTACATTGACCCTAGTCAGCTGATTGTAATTCAGTAATTCCACTGCTGGTTTTATTTTCAGTATTTTCATGATTTTTTTGTGAAAGATCGTTTCAAATAACTGTAATAACATGATGGAGCGTGAAAAGTTAATAAAACGTTGTGAAAAGATGATTTTTTTTTCCTCGGGATCGAATTTTTTTGTGACCCATCATCATAGGTATCCTTAGTACTATCATCTGTCTTCGTTTTCGGGAGCGTTTCAAAAATACCCTGTATACATACATTCTATAAAGCTTACCGCAATCTGATGAACGGTATGGCAGCGTATAAAGTACGAACAAACACGTTTTTACGTGGTAGAGCCATGCTGCAGCTATATTAGTAGTATAGTTGTAGTACGAATGGGTCGGCTCGACCGGGGAAGGACCACGCTCTCACAGAATACCAGCGTAAAATAGCAGCTTAACACTGCTGTGTTTCGTATGGTGAGTGTAGAGAACCGGAGACCCTTTTTACTGGAAAAGAGGTATTCCATCTTAGTCCTCACGGGTGACAACGCATCTGCATTTTGATTCTTTATTGAAGACAGATGTAGATGTCTATGGGTCACAGCAACCACTTACCATCAGGTGGACTGTGTGCTCGTTTGTCACCCTATCCTATAAAATAAAAATAAAAATTATTTTTATACCTATATTAGATAAACGTAAACATAGGTTAGCTGATATGTTTTGTAAATACCCAATAACTACAAACATATTATAAGGCTCTACGATGCTGTCCGTTGTCTTTTTTTATTTATTTTTAAGTTTATATTGCTAAACAACAAATTTAATAAACTTAAAAATTATAAACATCCTATGTTGTATAACAACGGCGAGATATAACTGGTGACTTTGAGTTATTTTAGAAGGTTTCTAATTTTTTAAATTGTGAACAACAAGAAGTGAAAGTAAATATATGTATTTATTGTTTGAGTTGTTGTTTGACTGCTGGCGGATTGCTGCTTCGCTTAAATAATAGTTTGAAGATTCTAACACTTCCAAGTGATGCGATTATGTGTATTGTCTGCTGATGTGAACTTATGAAATGTAAACGACAAATTATTTTCTCCGCGTAGGTGCCTGTCTACTTGACTAAAATATTGTCATAATCTCAGGAAACCTTCGCAAATTGACGTATTAACACAACTGTGAAGAATTTTGTGAACAAAATACATTTCAGGATAGGCTGTATAGGCATATATGCCTTTGTCTTTGAATAATGAGAATAAAAATTGTGAATTGTCACTTTTTTTGCCAATGATGCACAATGTTATGTCATTTTTTAGGTTAGAAAGGGTTATTTTGGTAAATTCTAAATTACTATCACATACTGAGCAGCAACATTTGAACTTGATATTTGCACCAAGCAATGGGCACAGCAACAGATAAGAGTTGAGGACTGGATGTGCGCGCCCAGATACGTCACATTCACGCGATGCATTGTACCATACTCCTCCTGTAAATTCGGGAAGTATCTTTACCGGGAATACAATTTGAGGCAGTTAAATGTTTTTGAAATTGTTTACAATTAACACTTTGACACTATGATCTCCCGTATACTCGATAACTTTCGATTATTCTGAAATGCAGTAGTAATAAATTATGATCATCATCTAGTCTGTTAAAATTACCTATCAAACAAAAAGTAGAAAAGTTGTGTTCTCTGTGCATATAAGTTCTAAAATACAAGAGAATGTAAGGAGCCGTGGTAGTTCATGGGCTAAGCGGTCACCGTAAATTTCACAGTACCAAGCAACCCAGGTTCGTTCCCCGCCCTAGATGGTTGAATTCCTTTTCTGCCTAGAAATCCGTCTGAGTAGTTGCCATCCTGTTTTCTATTTCTGTGTTCCGCTACGAAGGGTATACAGAGCCAATACAGGTTTATTTTGCAATAACCGGCCAAATTTGCAGAGAAGGTTCAGAATAAGTAATATAGGCAAATGGTGAAGAAAAATTAATTAAAAAAATCGCAACCATTCTGTCCATTTTATCTTTTAAATTCAAAATGCGTGGTAATGCATTATTTTAAATGATTTTGCTGCGCACGCACACATTCGTAAGTGTCGATCGGTGGGCAAAAACGTTGTTGCCCATAAATCACATTCAATTTGAAATAATTTCAAATAAAAGTAGAAGACTCTTATTTACTCATATTTACAAAAACAGCCATAACGGTATATCATTATTTATATATTTGAACTTAAGTTTAAAATTTGGTTACTCTTTGAAAAATAACCCTGTATAATTACAGTATGTGAGGCATTCCATATTGGTTGTAAAGGTAATAACGCATCTGTAGCCTTCTTTGTTTGAAGCTTTTTCTTTTTAAATGCAACTTTTTTTTTTATAGGAGAGGGGCAAACGAGCATGCGGCTCACCTGACGGTAGTGATTACCGCCGCCCATGAACAACTGCAACACCAGGAATTGCAGATGCGTTGCCGGCCTTTTAAGAAGGAGTAGGCTCTTTTCTTGAAGGTCCCTAAGTCGTATCGGTCCCGAAAATCGCTGGTGGTAATCGATTCCACAAGGAAGTTGTGCGAGGAAGAAAACTTCTTCTAAATCGCACAGTGGTGGACCGCCAATCATCCAGATGGTATGGATGGTATCTCGAGTTCTGTCGCGATGTGCGATGGTGAAATTGAGCGGCTGGAATTAGTCGAACAATTCCTCAGAGCATTCCCGTGGTACATGCGATAAAATACGCAAAGAGATGCAACATCTCTACGCAGTGCCAGTGAGTCAAGCCGATCGGACAGAACTCGGTCGTCGACGATTCGAGCTGCTCTGCGCTGGATGCGGTCAAGTGGAAGGAGCTGGCACTGGGGCCCTGCCCAGAGATGGGAACAGTATTCCATGTGGGGCCGAACTTGCGCCTTGTAAAGTTGCAAGCGGTGTGCCGGCATGAAATACTGTCCCTCTGCTGAGCACGCCAAGCTTTTAGAGGCCAATTTGGCCTTCTCTTCAAGTGACCACGAAACTGCACATCACTCGATATGTCGACACCGAGGATTCCGATACTGGCTGAGGCAACAAGGAGTGCCTTGAAACTGAGGAGATACGACAAAGGGTTCTTTTTAGCGGTAAACGCGCAAGCTTGTGTCTTCTGGGGATTGAACTGGACTAGATTTAGTCGCCCCAGTCTGAGACTTTGTTCAACAAAGTCTCGACTTCAGACACAAGTTTGTTCCGGTACTCAGTGACGTTTTCCGAGAAATATTGGCACGGCCGGTGTATAAAGCATCACCAGTGCTGTCGTCTGCATAGCAATGAATGTTACCAGTTTGCAACATATCATTGATATGCAGAAGAAACAACGTTGGTGATAGCACGCAGCCTTGTGGAACACCTGCGTTAATGGGCTTGTAATCGGAGCATGCACCGTCTACTACGACCTTGATGCTCCGATCTGCAAGAAAACTAGTGATCAATTGCACAATTTCTCGGAAGCCCATAGGAAGGGAGCTTCGAAAGCGCTTTCTGCCAAACCCGATCGAAGGCCTTCACTACGTCCAAACTAACGGCCAACGCCTCCTTGACCCACTGCCTCCGCCCATCTGAGTTAGGTAACCTAGAAGATCACCAGCTGAGCGACCTCGACGGAAACCGTACTGGCGGTCACTAATCAGCTGGTGATCCTCAAGGTACCGCATGAGCTGGCAGTTGATAACAGTTTCCATTACTTTGGAGAACAAGGAGGTGATAGCGATAGGCCTGTAGTTGGACGGATCTGAGCGGTCGCCTTTTTGGGGATCAGGTGCACCAAAGCTGCCTTCCATGAGTTCGGGACTACGCCTAGGGAGTAGCAGTACCGGAAAAGACGCGTTAAAACCGGTGCCAACTCCGGGCACACGTCTTCAGCACAATAGGTGGGACTCCATCAGGCCCACTCGACTTGTTGACGTCAGGAGAGAAGTACTTTACGCACCGAGCGCTGTGTAAACAGCACTTCCCGCATGGAGCACTCACACCGCGGGATGGTAGACGGTATGTTCCCCGTCATCAAGAGTCGAGTTGGAAGCAAAAGAGAGCCTAGCAGATCGGCTTTCTCCTTTGCGTCATGGGCCAGTGAGTCGTCCACCCTGTGCAGAGATGGCGAGATGGCTGACAGAAGTTCCCTAGGACAGCCTTGGCGAGAGACCAGAATGCACGTGTTCCCGTAGGGAGGCGAACTAGTTTCTCGCCAATTCTGCCGATGTGCTCTGACTTTGCCTTGGCAATGACACTTTGAAGGACCTGGAGGCGGAATTATACTTCTTTTAAGAGCGCTAGTGTTTACATCCCGGACGTTGATGCGTCAGCCCAGGCCCGGTAACACTCTGCTTATAGCGTGATGCAACTTTACAGGAGCGACCAAACCATGGCTGAGTTCTGCCTCCGATAGGCACCACAGATGATGGAATAAATAATTCCATTCCTGAAGTACCACATCAGTGACAGAATCAGCAACAACTTTGGGATCATCCGGCGAGAAGCAAACCCGCCCCAAGGATAGGATGCAAAAAGACCGCATCCCATCCCAATCGGCTGACCTATAGTGCCAAACACGGCGGCGAGCTGCAGATCGCAACTGCGATGGGGCGAGTGGCTTAAATATCATTAAAGAAAAACCTTAATAAATTAAATAGCAATAATATGTATGTGTATAATTAATTATTTAAGTACATATTTAAAAATCAATTGATTAGTAGTGTAAATTAATCGATTGACTCGTGCATGAAAGGTTCTGTACCATCGTTCAAGATTCAATACTATGTATGTACTTTTTAAAATATTATTTTATTTTATTATATTTTTTTAGCTAATATAGCAATATAAACTCTGTGAGCATTTCAAGAGTACTTGTTGCCATTATCAAGATCCAGCAAAAAAAAAAAAAAACAAAAATCATGTTTCTAGTTGGGGTAGTCTAGTGGGTAGTCCACTTTAATTTGTAATTTATTTTATTTTTATTATTTGTTGTTATTTCGGCAACAGAAATACACATTCTGTGAAAATTTCAACTGTCTTACCTATTACGGATTATGAGATACAGACAGACAGCGGAGGCTTAGTAATAGAGTCCTGTTGGTTACCCTTCGGGTACAGAACCCTAAAAAAGCAAAGATAATACACTTTTTATATTATAAGGAGTATTATGGTTGACCAAGCTATATTCCCGGTGGGCACAAGTAACATTGTTTATTGCGACTAACAAGTTAAATTATAAGTTTCTTGATAATGAAGGAAGCCATTAGGATGTTTAAGAATAAAATCTAAATATTTCAAGGTTAATCTGTCTTTATGCAACAAAGCTATCTCTGACTCTTGTCCATAACACTCGGAAATAAGAGGCCTGTACCAGCAGAATACTCATATTATTGATTATTACATGAACTGGAATTATATATCTGTACATAAATAACGAAATGTAAAAATTAGATTAGTGTAGTTTGTAATTGTAAGTAAAGCCATTTAAAAATAATATCAAAGTATTTTATTTCTCACATTTTCATCATTCACATTCAAAACAAATGTCCTTTTATAGCTTTGGCCATTAATGCAGAGGCAATATATTGCATGTTGTCAAAGGCATTGTAAGTCCTTGCATTTACATGTGAAAAAAGATTGTCATCTACTTCGGGACCTCTTGGTAAAGTGTGAAAGAATATCCACCGACAGTAGGAACACCTCTGTATATCCTAGAAATATAATTGTAAAATTGCTTTAACATTAAGGTATATTTTTAACACCTATATATATTATTCATAAACTTAGGTAAATAACCTCAACATCAAGTTTGAATTCTTTGATTTCGTCTTTTTTGTGGTGTTTAGGACCAGCTATGATGACACAAGCATTCCGGAGCACATCTTCCTTATTTGAACATGCCATTATTGATGTTCGTGTTTTTAAAGTCATCTCTTGACTCGTCTTATAGAGGAGCGGACTGACTGGACATTTCTGTGTAAAATAATTGACAACTTTATACAAAACCTACAACCTACAGAAACAGTCTCTGAAACAAAGTCTTGAAATTAGGAATAACGTAGAACTAGTTTGATTAAATAAACCCGTGTAATTATGCGCTTATGCACAAAATATTTTCATGACATCGATTATATTTTACAACAGCTGTTATTTTACTTTACGACAGTTGTTATGGGAAAAATAAGTTTTAGCAAATTTATGCTCCTTTAGAAAACTCACCTTTTATACAAGCATTAAAAGCGCCTGTCAAAAAACATAAGCAATATGTATCGCTTGTTTAATATTGCTCATACATTTTTGAAACTTGGTTTCCTTCGTTCTAATTCTTGTACTATTATTTATTCTGTGGTTCTAATCCCAACGGGAAGGAGGGGGGGGGCAAAACTTAAATGGTTGATGTTCTAGTCTAATGAGGTTTTTTTTTATACAAGAAAGGTTGACGAACGAGCAAACATGACATACTACAGTCACAGTCCATCTAAGTAAATGATGTGACTCGTCTATGAGCCAGATTACCGCGGAGTGGCGGTGTAAGAACATCCATTATCCCATTTCATCCCGTGGGCATCGTAAGAGGCGACAGAGGAAAACAAATCAGGAGATGGGCAGCAGCGTCTTCCTAATAACGACTAAAATTAAAAATAAAACTGCGGTTGCCGAGCGTGCCAACTATGGCAAATATCCCCCCTATGAGGCAATCTATGGGGAAGCCTATGTTCAGCAGCGGACTTTACTGTACGGACCTCCAGACGAAATTTCCGTCACGGCAGCCAGTCTCAACGGAGTCTATCCACATGCGCAGGATAGGATTATAGTGCCCGAGTGTATGAGTAAGAACAGGTGCACTTTATAATCACTCACATCGTCCGATAGGACCGACCGACACAAACGGAGATAGATCAGGCGTAGAACCAACAGCATTACGTACTTTCCGAAGCACAGTGGTAAAACACCGTCAACTTTCTGACTCCGGGCTGCTACTCAGAATCTCTTGGCAGGAAAACACAATGCCTGATTTTTGGCCCGACAAATGATCAGCAGTTCGCGTTTACGATTACTAGACCGACGAGGCAGTCAAATTGTTTGCGATAAAAAAAGAAAATTAATTTTACATACTGAGCAGCAACATTTGAACTTGATATTTGCACCAAGCAATGGGCACAGCAACAGATAAGAGTTGAGGACTGGATGTGGCGCGTCAAGATACGACACATTCACGCGATGCATTGTACCATACTCCTCCTGTAAATTCGGGAAATATCTTTACCGGGAATACAATTTGAGGCAGTTAAATGTTTTTTGAAATTGTTTACAATTAACACTTTTGACACTATGATCTCCCGTATACTCGATAACTTTCGATTATTCTGAAATGCAGTAGTAATGACTCATGATCGTCATCTAGTCTGTTAAAATAGCTATCAAACAAAAAGTAGAAAAGTTGTGTTCTCTGTGCATATAAGTTCTAAAATACAAAAGAATGTAATGAGCCGCGGTAGTTCATAGGCTAAGCGGTCACCGTAAATTTCACAGTACCAAGCAACCCAGGTTCGTTCCCCGCCCTAGATGGTTGAATTCCTTTTCTGCCTAGAAATCCGTCTGGGTAGTTACCATCCTGTTTTCTGTTTCTGCCGCCAAATAGCAGCGCTTGCACTACTGTGTTCCGCTCCTAAGGGTATACCAATACAGGTTTATTTTGCAATAACCGGCCAAATTTGCAAAGAAGGTTCAGAATAAGTAATATAGGCAAATGGTGAAGAAAAATTAATTAAAAGAATCACAAACATTCTGTCCATTTTATCTTTTAAATTCAAAATGCGTGGTAATGCATTATTTTAACTGATTTGGCTGCGCACGCACACATTCGTAAGGGTCGATCGGTGGACAAAGACGTTGTTGCCCATAAATCACATTCAATTTGAGATAATTTCAAATAAAAGTAGAAGACTCTTATTTACTCTTATTTTCAAAAACTGCCATCACGGTATATCATTATTTATATATTTGAACTTAAGTTTAAAATTTGGTTACTCTTTGAAAAATAACCCTGTATAATTACAGTATGTGAGGCATTCCATATTGGTTCTAAAAGGTAATAACGCATCTGTAGCCTTCTTTGTTTGAAGCTTTTTTTCTTTTTAAACGCAACTTTTTTTCTTTTATAAAGCTGACCGCAGGTTTCCATGGACTGCAGTAGACGCTTACCATCAGGTGAACTGTAAGTTACTTTATTACTGTAGTATTATAAAAAAATATTTGCCACGTGTTCGGAGGTTAAGGAAAACATCATAAGGAAACCTGTCAACACGCATTGGAGCTGCGAGGCGGATTTATTGCATCATAAACCCTCTCAGAAATGAGAGAAGGCATGTGCCAGCAGAGAGGCGTATATAGGCTGTAATTTTATTTTAACAAAAGAATATATTTTTATTCATTATAGATTCTATCGTAACATAACATAAAATCCATTCCATCAATTCATTTTTTGAAGCGACAGTACCCTAACGGCAGGGTGCGGACCATGAACTCAAAAGCTCGTGGCTTCGAATCCACCATTCGACTACTGTCGTGAACCACTCCCAACACAAGCATTTTAAGCTTACCAGGAGTGGTTAAAGGAAATATTAATAATGTTAATAGCATTGCTAGTATTTAACAAAAAACATTACAGCCTATAAAAGTCTATAAATTAACTCATAGGGGGGATTTTGCCATAGTTACTACGATTATGAGGTGGGTTGGTGACTGCAGTATTTATTATGTTGAGTTGTTATCAGGATGTTGCTGCTGCCCATCTCCAGTTTCAGTTTCCCTCTGTCGTCTTTTAGGACACCCGCGAGTCGATATGGATTAGTGGATATTCTTACACTGCAACTACAAGGTTTACATTCTGTAACATAACTCATCGTAGCATATGCCTCTATTCTGTGAAAAATTGGCCAGAAACATATGGGATTTTATATTTAAATAAAAACGCTTTATAAAATAAACGTTTAAAATGTTTATCACGATCATTATTACTGCAACCATCACAAGGACACCGCTGAACATAGGTCTCCCCGATAAATTACTACAAAGTACGGTTCCAAGCCACCTGCATTCATCGCCTGTATTTTATCAGGTCTTCAGTTTATTTAGTGGGGGACCGCCTAACACTGTGCTTGCCAGTACGAAGCTGCTCCTCGAGAACCTTTCTTCCCCATCAGTTGTCGGTTCTTCACATCGGCTCATAGCCACTTTGGACTATGTCAGTTACTCTTTTTCAGTTGTTGCTGAGAAGTTTATGAGTATCCGAAACGATCGAATCACTAATACTCGTCGGCTATGTTAGACTTTAAATAATATTCGATGATGACGAAATATAACAATAAATTATACTGACGATCACCGCCATCACCGTCGCCAACGCTTGCAAACTCGCATGCGTTCGTGATCTCATGCACAGCACTGGAACGGTCGATTGTCTTGCAAACCGTTCCACACATTTATGCGTTGACGTGGATACGAATATAATGTCGCACATCAAGGAGAATACTCTGCGATTGGATATTAAATACAATTTATTATTTGTGAAGCAATGTAATTTATAACTGTGTAGAAAATAAAATAAAAAATATGAAATATTTTTGAATTAAATAAGGTTGTCTGGAAGAAGTCGCTTTCAGCGATAATACCGCCCATTGATTCTTAAAATATTTTTTTCTTTCGTTCATGTTTTGCTTTGCGTACCATAAAGAGAGTTATATTTTTTCTTTCGAACAACTGAGATCCGTAATAATTAAGTAATATTACTTATTGACTTACATGTAAGTAATAAAAACAATTTAGATAACAAAAACAAGTAATAAAGGAAGTCCCATATTCTGTGTACTATTCATATTATGTATAGGGAAATCAATGAAGGGAGTGTTTTCGTTTTGAGTTTCTACGATCACTTTCCACAATACACGCATTTTAATACGTGGTAGAGCCATGCTGCAGCTGTATTAGTAGTAGGTATAGTTGTAGCACGAAAGGGTGGGCTCGACCGGGGAAGGACCACACTCTCACAGAATACCAGCGTAAAATAGCAGCTTTACACTGCTTTGTTTCGTATGGTGAGTGTAGAGAACAGGTGACCCTTTTTACAGGAAAAGCGGCGTTCCATCTTAATTCTCACGGGTGACAACGTATCTGGATTTTGATTCTTTATTGAGGATAGATGTAGATGTCTATGGGTCATTGCGGGACCACTTACCATCAGGTGGACTGTGTGCTCGTTTGTCACCCTATACTATAAAAAAATACACTTCCATAGCGACGATGTGTATTCGATTAGAATACTGTTGCGACTATCCCGTGTTCTGTAGAATAAGAATGTAGTTTCTTTGTGAGTACTCCGCAAACATCACCGATGGTGGGGGCGAAAGAGTGCCGCTACATTTTTAATTTCGTCTCGTGGGTGTCGCAAGAGGCAACCATGGCAAATGGCAGAAAATTTTAATGGTTACCGTTATAACTATCTCGTTTACGTCGTTAAATACATTGATCGGCGACGAGCAACAGAGTCAAAGGTGCGAGACGTCTGGTAATTTCCGCATCTGGCAGTTCGTGCCACTGCTAATGATGACCTATGGAATAGGAACGCGCTCCTTCACTGGCTCTATCAAATCGCTCAATCACTTGACGAACTTTGGAGAGCTATTCTTAAAATTTCTCCTTGTGATAAAATTTGTGATTAATAATATAGAATTGTGACTATAACGCGGATATCCTAATTACGAGTTTTTTTAGAGTTCAATAACCATATCGAACTGTGACTCTACCACGGATATCCTAATCACAGTAACTCATCGGGGCACCCTACCTGCCATTAAGTACACAGTGTATCCACTGTTCTGTGCCGGTTTGAAGTGGGTAAGAGAGCGACTATCATTTTAGTCTGTGGAACAGTCTTTCAGAAAGTTTTTTAAATTCTTTATTTGAAGTATTGATGTTTGATGATTATTTATTGTACAAAAAAAAAGAAACACTTTATTTTGGCACAGACCATTAACGTAGGTTACACAACAATGTACTAATTTATAACAAAAATACAAAATTTTAATAAATTTGGCTTTGCACGTCGAGGGCGTGCCAAAAAAAGGTCATTGCTCAGCATGAGCTGTGGCGAAACCACAAAGTTGATTTTCAGAAATGACCAGAAAACCTATGTAGGTACCTACTTATTTTTTATCGATGTTTAGGGAAAAAATATACGATACTATATACCAATATACGATACCGATACGATAATGTACTGAATTTAAAAGGATGTAATATGAGAAAAGTCGGGTTATAAATATTTTTATAGTTAAATACTAAATAGATAGCAAGTTTTTTTAAACACATGATGAAATGCGATTTCGCAAGTTCATTAGAATGACACCCGCGGGGGAAAATAGTCTCTCGGATGCGGCAGATCTCATTTTAAAACTAAAAAGAGTGTACTGATCAAGTGGTTCCGGTTTCGAATCCCGGGTCGGGATAAAATCAGTTATTGGGGTTTTCTGTCCAGAAACTGTTGCATCCCTTTGCATTTTCTATCGAATCTACCACGGGGCGTGCTCTGAGGAATTGTTCGGATTAATTGCAGCCGCCAAATTTCACGAACGCACATTGCGTCAAAATTCACGATACCATCCTCACCATCTGGATGCTTGGTGGTCCACCACTGTGCGTTTTACTAAGATTTTTCTTCCTCGTACAACTCCTCTGTGGAATTGTTTACCACCGGCAATTTTTCCGGACCGATACCACTTAGGGACCTTCAAGAAAAGAGCTTACACCTTTCTAAAAGGCCGGCAACGCACCTGCAATTCCCCTGGTGTTGCGGGTGTTCATGGGCGGCGGTAGTCACTTACGATCAGATGAGCCGCATGCTCGTTTGCCTCCTCTTCTATAAAAAAAAACTCTCAGTAGCAGCCCGGAGTCAGGAAGTTGGCGGTGTTTCACCCTCGTGCATCAGAAAGCACTTAAAGTCGTCGGTTCTGCGGCTGATCTCTCTCCAGTCTTGTTGGATTGCCGTGCTATCTAACTATGAGAGTGAGGGAATAGAGAGTGCATCTGTGTTTGCGCGCGAGCTCGTGCATTATAATCCCGTCCTGCGCCGATTACTGCGCCTAGTCTCTGTTACTCAAACCGAAATACGGTCTTGAGGACTTTTTCCGTACCGGTACCGGATACATCCTTAGTTTCCGATCTTACAAACACGTAGAATAGCGTAATCATGATGTCACGATAGAAGTGTGACTAATGAAGGGATTGTAACAATACTAATATTATGATGTTTATAAAAACATCGATGTTTTGTGTTTGATGATAATCGAGTATCGATGTTGAGCTTTTGACGTCAGCATGACTTCACCGTTTTGCAACATAAGCATGTTGCAAAACGTTGAAACGGACTGTAAGCTTGGTTGTCACTTTTAAACAATAAAAAATAATTGTGTAAATTTTGAACAAATGAAAA
The DNA here is from genome assembly GCA_029286625.1 of Parnassius orleans. Classification (NCBI taxonomy): domain Eukaryota; kingdom Metazoa; phylum Arthropoda; class Insecta; order Lepidoptera; family Papilionidae; genus Parnassius; species Parnassius orleans. Next base: position 3,892,031 of record JAGSMP010000089.1, read on the forward strand.
TTATGTTCATAAAAATATTTACATTAGTTTCAGCAAAAAATATATAGATACTGAATACAAAAATGTACCTTTAACGAGAGCCGTGGTAGCTCAGGGTAAATATCACAGTACGCGAGCAACCCGGATTCGAGCCCTGACGTCACCAATGAAATTCTTAATTAAAGTTGGAAAAATTTACTTTGCCAATATCCGCTCAATAAAATAAAATGATTTATCTTACCTAGTTTGAAGAGCACCTTCCGCCCTCCCTCAATTGCGTGCACTATCCCCGTCACCAATAATCCCAGCACCACTACTTCCAGGGACTTGAGGGAGGGCGGGAGGTGCTCTTCAAACTAGGTAAGACACATCATTTTATTTTATTGAGCGTATTGACAAAGTAAATTTTTCCAACTTTAATATAATGGATTTCCGCAAAGTAACGCCTGATTCTATTAATGAAATTCTTAATTGCAATTTTAAGTGCTGATTTACCACGTGCTCGGCGGTAAAGAAAACATCGTGAGAAAACCTGCATGTGAAAAAAAATATTTCGAAGACATGTGAAGTCCAACACAGCACAGGAGCAGCACGGCGGACACTTCCTTGCCCTAAAACCCTGAAGTGAGAGGAGGCCTGTGCCTAGCAGAGCGACGTCGTATATTATATAGGATGTTACTTTACTTTACTAACTTTACCTTTAACGAATAATGAACTAATGAAACAAAATATTGGTAGTATAAAATGTTGTTTCAACGGAAATGCGACAACGTCTGCTCGTCTCCATAGGTACGAGGTACTCCAGAGCTACTGTTATATCTCTAGCATAACATTAGTAATCTATACTGTAGCAGTATATAACAATAATGTTGTGTGTAATCGCGCGGTCACTATTGCTATTATAATTTTAGCAGGCGCTCTTTAATTTACAAAGTTAAAATTACTCAGTTTTGACGCACGCACCTAAAAAGTTAAAGCCTGTAAAGGTATTGCCTGCTAGGCACAGGCCTCCTCCTATTTCTGAGAGGGTTATGGAGTAATTAGACCGCCGCGCATACCGGCAACATACAGCTGCTGTCAACATACAGCTGCTGTCTGGCTGATACATCTGTCATCACCAACGACGTACGAAGTTTCATTATGTCGTCTCAGTGGGGATACGCGCGTGATCATTTTTCGCGTATGAAAATACTTGCGAAAATTAAATTAGTAGCCCAAAAGGTTTGGGATAAAGACCTTTTTAATCTGGCTCGATTAAAAAAACTGCATTTAAGCTATGATTGTGGTTAATTTGTTAAGGATTTGTTCTTTGTCACACAAACGAGCCAGATATAAACTTAATTTTACTACGTGTAATAACGCTTTCTTTTTGTTATTGCGAGTTAACTTTAATATATCATTTAATATCGTCGTGGACATTTTTTTAGAAATCTTTGAAAAGAATAATTCCACCATAAATTATTTTCATATATTTTTATCTATATGAAGGCACGATTTTTTTTACTTAATCGACAAATAACACAATAACATTAGCTGTATTGCGAAAAATATTCATTATTATGCGCCTAAACCTTTCTCATGAATTAGTCTTTCTATTAGTGGAAAGCGAATAATCCCGAGATTAGCGCGAACATACATCTAGACATAAGAGGCTGACGACTTTATTTTCAACTAGCTGATACCCGCGCTCTCGTCCGCGTTGCTTACACACATCACTGAACACGTAGTGCTTATAAAAATCGTTGTTTCTTAAAACTTTAATAATAATAATGAAGATATCGCAAAAGTTTTTTTTAGATAAGGGCCAAGTGTCTAAGAAATAAAACTTAGAAAACCTAATTGAAATCTATCCAGTAGTTTTCCGTGATGCGCGCACAACTGCAAACCTCTATCATTTTATTCATATAGATAGGTATTATAATATGAAGACTTGTGAAGGGCTGTAATGATGATGATGATGATTAGATTAGAATTTCTAATTACCTGCCTAGATAATCACATTCCCAAAGCAAATTGTCAGTTATAGTGACGTCATTGGCTCCCATCAGAGTAGCCGCTTTTGAAACGGCCATATTTAGCACTGGTTCATTGACTTCTTGCAATGTCATTACTTTAGCGGTGTGTAATGTATTCTGGAAAAATTATTAAAGTGCACAACAGTATTATGCATTAAAAATAAAAAATCTTAGAATAAACATGATAAGCGGTGATTTATTTAAAATTTATTTTCTACACCTTATACCAAGTAAGGTACCAAAGGTCAGACTAAATGCCTAACAGCATTCTCTGCCAGTCAGTCCGAGAAGAGAATGTCGTAACCGTTACCTGTGGTGTGATGAAATATTGTGCCAGGTGAAACAGATTTCATACCTGGTTAAAGTAAAGACTCAAATATTACTAAAGACCGGTAATTCAGTCATCAGATAATGTATATACGTGGTAGAGCCACGCTGCAGTTATTATTAGTTGTAGCACGAATGGGTAGGCTTGACTGGGGTAGGACCACGCTCTCACAGAACACCAGCGTAAAATAGCAGCTAAGGGCTGCTGTGTTTCGTATAGCGAGTATAGAGAACCGAAGGCCCTTTTTACTGGAAACGAGGCATTCCATCCTAGTCCTTAGCGGTGACAACGCATCTGCATTTTGATTCTTAATCGAGTATAAATGTAGATGTCTATGGGCCACAGCATCCATTTACTGTGTGCTCGTTTGTTACCCTTATTCTATTAAACAATGTGTGTGTATAACAATCATCTCAATCAGTATATAATATAATGTGTGTGACATTATATTATCTGACGATTACGTAAGGCCGGTATGAGCCTCACTATGTCTTCTTCTTCATCAGCGCGCTAAAGTCCACTTTTGACCTAAGGCCTATCAGCCTAGACATGTGTCAGGTAGGTATTTATTTCTAGTGACCCGATCATTCAAGTATTGATTCGTCATATGAACCAGGTCATTCAGGTCGATCATTGAAATGGATAATTTTCGAGTTTGAGTACTCTGTGATCTGTGAGACCCACTCGATCGGTTGTCGGACATTACTATACTCTTTGTTCGTAGGTCCTGTCAATCGTTTGATCCAGAACGTTCAAAAAATGTAATTACAATCATCAATACTTTGATGCGACCAGGGTCAAATGATTGAATCATTCACGATTGATACAACATATCTATATCAGTCTATCCCGTTTCAATCGTCACGCTTGTTAAAGTTAAAGTTACAGACTATATACATTACACAGCTGGGTACAGGCCTCCTCTAATTTCTGAGAGGGTTTTAGGGCAAGGAAGTGTCCGCCGCGCTGCCCCAATGCGTGTTGGCGAACTTCTCATGTTTTCGAAATATTTTTTTTCTTATATCTCAGACATGAAGGTTTCCTCACGATGTTTTCCCTCAGCGCCGAGCACGTGGTAAATCGGCACTTAAAATTGCAATTAACAATTTTATTGGTGCCGGCGGGGATCGAACCCAGATTGCTTGCGTACTGTGAAATGCGAGGGGCGGTTGATAAGTCCGCGGCCTAAGGTACTTAATGAAAGAAAATATATGTTTTCTATTTTTTATTTTTCAATGTAATCTTTCTGAAGTGAAATACATTTCTCATATCTCGCATACAATGCCTTTAACCCACCCAAAAAATATTCTGTATATTTCTCTTCAAAATGACAATCAACCGCAGCTTTCATTTCGTTGTCTTGCAGAAAGAGCGCGTCAGTTTCCCACGTTGTTTCTGTACAATAGCCTCGCGAACCTGAGTCAAAAAATTGGCGTAATATTGGCCATTCATCGTAGTTACTACACAGGGGGTAGGCAATATGCAAAATTCCCTCGCTATCCCAAAAAACAATCGCCATTAGCTTGGACGCCGACTTTTCCAGCTTGAATTTCTTCGACGGTCTTTCTCCTTTTTTTATCCATTGCATGGACTCTTTTTTGGACTCCGGATCATATTGGCGAATTCATGTTTCATCTACGGTGACTATCCGTTGCGAAATGTCTTCCTTGTTATCGCCGACTAGCTCCAAAAAATCTTTGCAACTTGCGAGTCGACGTTGCTTGAGCATTTTCGGTACCCAGCGCGCGCAAATTTTTCTCATATTCAAATGTTCATGTAAAATTTCTCCAACTCGTTCTTTGCTAATCTGTAGTTCTTCAGCAATCTGCCTCAATTTAATTCTTCGGTCGGCCAGAACGATTTTTTCGACTTTTCGGACGTTTTCTTCGGTCAGTACCGTGACAGGGCGGCCCGGGCGAGGGGCGTCTTCACAGCTCTCTCGTCCTTGTTGAAATATGCGGGCCCCTTTTTTCACCATAGTATATGAAGATGCAAAATCCTGAAGAACCGATGACATCTCTTCAAAAATGTCTTTCGGTGTATTGCCCTCCTTTACGAGGAATTTTATCACGGCGCGGTGTTCAAAATTTCGAAATTTCCAGATTCGGCTGACATGGTGATGTTTGATGTTCAATAAATAATTGAGCTATGACTGCAAACTTAATTAGTGATTGCTTTTATAATACTACTGAGTGTTGCAACTAGTGACATGAGTAGCAAGCTTAATGATCGCAGTAACGTTGCAAGTATTTGACATTTCTCCAGTCTGGGTATGTAATGCCTAGCGTACAGAAATGGTTATTCCGTCTTCGATCGAAGGCCATAAGATCTTTCTGGCATTTCCCATTTTCGCCTCTTAAACCACCGAAGGGACGAAACGGGGTCAGGGTCAGTTCTCTAACACCGCCACCATACGGCACACAACCACCAGAATTTGCTTATATACTAATTGAGTGCATCATGCTATTCAAAATCTGATGATGGGACCGGCGTCAACAGCGTTAGGGTATTGGCACTGCGCTCACAAGTGCGATGTACGGATCAATCTTCCATCTTGCGTTCCATTTTTTTCATTTATTAATTACAGCCTGATTAGGCCTCATAGATCGGCAGGCAGATCGGCAAGCGTAGTTTTTTATTCTGAATTGTTATCAGGAAGATGTAGCCCATCATCTGTTTTATTTCCTCAGTAGCGTAGCATAGTGCCGCTCGTCGCTAGAGCCAAAAATATGCTGCTGTATCTCTTATGGTGAATGTATCGGAGACCTTTTTACTGGATACGACGCATTCCATCTTAGTCCTCAGGGGCGACAACACCTCTGCTTTTTGATTATAAATCGAGGATAGATGTAGATGTCTATGGGCCACAGTAACCACTTATCATCAGGTGGACTGTGTGCTCGTTTGTCACCCTTATTCTATAGAAAAAAGATTTGCAGGATGTCAGTGGATGCAGCTGGCTCAGCACCGTGTTCTGTGGCGTTTCCAGGGGGAGGCCTATGTTCATCTGTGGACTTGTGAAGGGCTGTAATAAATTATAAAAAGCAAGTTTAAACTGCAGCGAGAGTGGACACGCACGAGAGACTTTAGTTGGCTTGCATACCCTCCGAATTTTCTTCACCAATCCGTAATAATTTCCTGCCGGACACTTCTTTTTAAATCTGTAAGGTCCTCTACTTTCTCAGCGTAGGAAAGGTTTAAACGCCAAGATAAGCAGGTTGATTGATGGTTGCAACAACATATGATGGCAACGTGAGAGAACTCTTCTGTAGCCCGGAGAGAAAGGAAGGGATGTCATAAAAAGTTACTTACATCTTAAAAACATAACACATTTGAATGTGATTTTTTGTTAGAGAACGTCTAAATTAAAACTTCTATTTTCGGTTGATTTTATCTCTTTTATAATGTCAAATATAGTAAAAATGCTAAAATGTACTAAAACACAATAGAAAGGGCGCGCATATTTAATTTCATGCCACTAAATACGGCAAATGTGACAAAATCTAAGTACCAATTTTTTCTTTATACGTGGTAGAGCCATGCTGCAGCTATAATAATTGTATAGTTATAGCATAAATGGGTCGGCTCGACCGGGGAAGGACCACGCTCTCAAAGAATATCAGCGTAAAATAGCAGCTTAATGCTGCCGTGTTTCGTATGGTGAGTGTAGAGAACCGGAGACCCTTTTTACTGGAAAAGAGGCATTCCATCTTAATCCTCACGGCTGAGAACGCATCTGCATTTTGATTCGCAAACGAGGATAGATGTAGACAACTACTTACCATCAGGTGGACTGTGTGCTCCCTTGTCACCCTTAACGTAAAAAAAAACAAAAATAAAAAAAGAAACAAACCATTTTTTTTAAATGCGTATCACGTAGTGAACATTTTAAGTTGATGGCACTTGATATAATTTCTAAAATCATCTCGGTCGTCCATTGCTTAAAGCATATCAAATGTTGCGGTTTTTTACACCTTAAATATTGAAACATTATAATTATAAACCCAATAACATATTTTGAAAAGTTTAAGGGCGTGTCACCACATGTACGCGGCGTAAAAGAATCTATATCAAAGATGTTAAAAATCAATTTGCTAAAATCCGCACAATAAAATAAAATGATGTGTGCAAATTCATTTTTAACATGTTTAATTTAGTGGATTTCCGCAAAGTAACGCCTGATTCTATTAATTTGAATCTATATCATCTTGTGAGTGTCGTATGAAGCAACGACGGGAGAAGTCAGATCTCATGGCTTACGACTCCGAAAGATGGCAGTATCTTGTATATACCAGGTCTCAACTATCCCGAGTCATTAAAGATGTGAGAAGTGTGGCGATTATACCAAATCCTCCTTACAATGCTAGAGATCTAATCCCAGCTGTTATAGCCAGAATGTATGAGCCAGACTGTGGATTGATATCATTATAGATACAGCCCTTTAGAAGTCCTTTGCTGAACATAGGCTTACCCCATAGATTGCCACAAAATACGGCCGTGAGCCATCAGTCAACTACCTTCATGTTTCATTATGTAGTCATACCATCTAGTGAGAGCCCAGCACTGCGCTTCGAACTACCACTCGGGAACCTTTCTTTCCCATCGGTAGCTAACGGACTACTAACGAAGAATAAATTATTTGTAAGCCAATAAAATATGGCGTTATAATGTTTAATTATTTCCCTTAAATATAGCGTTGATCAATGTTTGCTGGACTGTCTACTTATAGGGGTGAAAAGGTGAATATACTAATTAATGCAGGGTGCAATATAAAGGGGTGTAAAATTATCCACTACCTCATATCGTCTCGTGAATGTCGTAAGAGGCGACAGAGGGAAACAAATCAGGAGATGGGCAGCAGCGTCTTCTTAATAACGAATAAAAATAAAATACTGCGGTTGCCAAATCGCTTACCAAACTTGCCAACTTTGTCAAATATGAAGTAATCTATGGGGGATACCTGTGTTCTGCAGTGGACTTTAATAGGCTATAACGGTAACGGTAAGTAAATGGCAGGGATAGAGCTATAATCTCCTAAATATTTTACTTTGCCTCTCTGTCTAGCCCGAACCCTATGTTTTCCACTGTCGATTCCAATGATGATTAAGGGCCCATCTCCATCAGTATATTTTTAGGGCTAAAGAAGAATTGGTTAGTTACCAAATCCTCTGGTAGACCATTAAGAGCCGTGGTAGCTCAGGGGCTAAGTGCTCGCGGTAAATTTCACAGTACGCGAGCAACCCGGGTACAATCCCCGCTGGCACCAATGAAATTGTTAATTGCTAGTGCTGATTTATCAAGTGCTCTTTGGTGAAGGAAAACAAAAACCTGCATGTCTGAGAAATAAGAAAGAGAAAATATTTTGGAAAGACATGTGAAGTTCGTCAACACGTATTGGGGCAGCGCGGCGGACATTTATTTCCTCCTAAAACTCTCTCAGAAATTAGAGGAGGCCTATACCCAGCAGTGGGACGTATATAGGCTGTGATAGTACTAACAGAAAACACTGGTGATTTGCTCTAATAATCATTGGTGATATCTTAGACGGACTTCTAAACAGCTTCATTGTATTGTTATATAAATGAATGGAACACTAACAATTTCTAATTTTACCCATTCATGTAAGCTATAAAATATTTTTGACAATGACTTAAATATTACAGTGACATAATCAAGACACAACTTCTATCAGTTATCGTTAAACGTAGTGATTATATTCTCTTTGGTTATCGTTATTTAGTCAGTGTTGCCAACCTTGTTTTCTTTTAAAATTTGCCTCGTTCCTTTAAACTTGTTTATCAGTTGTTATAAAATTACAAATCGATAATTACCTTCTAGTTATTAACCTTTTTTTAAATTTTGGACGTAATTTTAAAATAATAAATCACACCAGTGTGTCAAACACGTAGTTAAAATTAAAAAATTAAAGCCACATACCCACAGAACACTTACTCTCTATTGAGAGCCCATGCCTATAACACTTTTATAATTATGAACGAAAACAAAAATTATTGATATATTTCAGAGGTTGTGCAATCATTAAAATTTAAAAGTATAATATAAAAATATCATTTAAGATTACTATAATATAAAAATCGATATGACTAAAACATAATAATATATGTATGGAAGATTTGCCACAGTCGTCATGCTCGGCAGGCGGATCAGCAATCACAGTACCAGACGTCTCACATCTTTAACGTTGCTTCCCGTTGCCGATCTGGGTTCCGGAGTAGAAAGGACTTAACTCCACACAAAACCGCCGCACAGCCTCAGTGCGTGTCTAATGTGTGCTGGCGGAGTTCACAAGTCCTGAAAATATTTTTGTTTCTTAAAGTTGCACGTTTTGCTCACCATGTTTTCTTTCGCCGGCGTTAATGTGCCGAGCACGGGGTATATCGGTGAGCGCTTTTAAAAAAAAAAATAGAAATGACAATCGAACTTAGAGTACCTTTGATGGTAGGTGGAGACTGCAGACCATGGATACCTGCAACCGATTTCAAACAAAGAAGGCTTCAGATGCGTTGTCAACTCTGAGGACTAAGATGAAATACCTCACAGTCTGAAATTATACTAGCTCTCTAAACTCTTTAGACCGCAACGTGCACGCATCGCAGGTTGTCTGCGAAATAGGTACTCAAAAGGTGGTGGTTCATATCTCGACAGACTCTTAGTTGAGTAGTTAATGGAATACTCATTGACGCTGGTGGGGGTCGTGCTCGGTGTGCCCGCTTACTATAAAAGTTATGGTGAATGCTAGTTACAACGGATCTTCTAATATATAATACCATAAATTTTTTTTTAAATTAGGATTATCTCCTGAATCGTGGGGGCAGTTTACATTCATAGCTTTCACAAGGGCAAACATCCAGACCCGGAACAATTATTTGTAGGTCATATAATATATTTAAATTAGTGTTGTAGATTACTTACATCTCTATGGTGGATCTTGGGTAGATATCAACAGTTCTTATCTATAGTTAGCACTAGTTATTTTTATGTATGGCGTTTACAATTCATATTAAAACATTTGTTATGATAATATTTTTTCAATTTTGGAAAGATAGAACACACCTCTCCATGTGTTAATTATAAGGTTTAAGTCCTTTAATACGTGATTTGTGATTTTCTCAAACGTTTCGTTTCTTTTCTCAAAGGAGAGTATAAAATAAGAACCGTCCAAGAAACATGTTAATGTTTTTTGGATATATGAATGTACGAGTATTTCTATTTCTTTGTGACCTCTCGACTCGGCTTGGCGGGTTTCAAAGTGTCAAAGAGTTCTTAGAGTTGAATTTTATATTAATAAAACATAGCGTCACGACTGTACTGTGACTGTGTTATCGGCGAGGGGGTAGGCAGAGTCCAAAGAGTAGAGGGCTACTTGAATATTATTTAGCGAAACAAATATGGGTACATATGGAAAATTGTAACAGAAGTTATAGGTGGGCCAGCCTACCTTTACAGTCACAAACCCAGTATCCCATTAGTCGCCTTTAACTACATGCTATGCAAGTAACACTTAGCAGTAGTAAAATTAAAAATTATGTACAACCGACTTAAATATAAATTAAATGATAACGTCATCGTAGTCGAAGTCAACTAAATACGCATTATTAAGAATAACTCAAAAACTACTGCTTAGATCTTCATCAAATTTATATAGGCACCATATGAGAAGAACCAGCTTTTAAATTAAAAAAAAAATATCATCAAAATCGATTCACCTAGAAAAAAGTTAACACAAACAAAAATACAGTCCAATTGAGAACCTCCACCTTTTTTTGAAGTCGGTTGAAAACAATATAGAGCTTCTTTGTAATACATATATTATTATAGGCGTTTCATGTTAGTACTTAGGGGTGATATTAATCGAGTATCAATAGTAGAAACAATGCTGCATCAAACTGCTATTTTAAGCTGATTTTCTTTGAGAGCGCGGTCTTTCCCAATCGAACCGACCCATTTGTGCTGCAATCTGAATGTAGTTGCAGCGTGGCCCTACCGAGTGATAAGGCTAGGCTAAGCCTTAAGAAGGCTAAATAAACAGTCGGCATTATTATTATTATGGGACATCAATACAGGATTTTCATCTGGTTGAGCTATATAAATATATAAAAAAATGATTCTTATTATTAATACTATGATGTTTTATTTTCCAAGTTTATCTAAAAAGGTTTTATCCCCGAGAAAATCATATTTTTTTTAAGGCTAAGCAAAGCTCTGTTACTAAGGTACACGCTATTTAAACGTGTATCCACGTGTATCATTCAAAGGTTGTTTAATTATGTCATAGTTATGTCAAATGAGTAGGCATATTATTTTTTGGGTTATGATGAGTTCGCAGTTTATAAATTGATTTTTATTTTTATCGTATGACTAGTAATCAACAATATCGAACAGTTCAGGATCTCGTGCCGGGCCCGGTCAGTACCCGCTCTCGTATTTATAACTTATACTACACGCGATCCGCCCCAGCTTTCACGGGTAATTTCTGGATCTCGAGAACAGCCATCACCTACCGGATTCAATTCTCATCAAACCATTCAGGGACCGACACAAACACACTCACATACACACACGAAATTTTTTATCCCAATCGGTTAAGAAATTTTCGTGTTTTTGCGGGACTAACACACGGCAATCGATTTTTATATATATGTAGGTATACGAGTATATTGATATACGCTTTGGTACGCGCCGAAACATCTTCGAGGTGAGATGTACGTTGTTTGTTCTAAAATTCTCCTCGCATTAGTAGTTTATTACTAATCCACAGAAAATTATTTGCGGGGAGTGAGATAACGTTTTCATTCCTACACACCGTACAGACATTACCTAAGGGACATAAAAAAATTATTAATCGAGAACTGCACAGTTAAGTTTAATTGATAATAATACGTATTATATTAACAACTAGCTGTTCTCCGCGACTTCGCCCGCGTATAATTTAGGGTTTTAATATTTTTGCGCGGAACCCTAATTCTTTTTCTACAATAAAAGTAGCCTAAGTTACTACTTATAATATCAGCTATCTGATAGTGAAAGTCCCGTCAAAATCGGTCCAGATATTTCAGAGATTAGCCGGAACAAACAGACACAAAAATTTTAAAAATTGTATTTTTGTTATAAATACCGTATATGCTTTTATATGCACTTAGTATAAAGCACTGCCCTCTATATATACAAGTAGGTACGCTGAACTGGCTATGCCATACAAAATGCTTATGCCGATTTGAAACGCCCTCATTGTTCGTACCGGGAACTATAATTGACATAATATGCCAAAGTCTGTTGTATTATTTAAATCGTATCTCTGTATTTTGAATTTTTAAACTAAAAAATGAAAGTGTTTTATGTGGTTTGATTATGTTTGATTTTAGTTCATCATCATCATCATCATTACAGCCCTTCACAAGTCCACTGCTGAACATAGGCCTCCCCCAAAAAATGCCACAAAGCACGGTCCTCAGCCACCTGCATCCATCGACTTCCTGCATGTCTTACCAGGTCGTCACCCATCTAGTGGGGGACGCCCACACTTCGTCCGCCGGCATGAGGCCACCACTCGAGAACCTTTTTCCCATCGGTTGTCGGTTCTTCGAGCTATATGGCCGGCCCATTGCCACTTCAGCTTACTAATCCGTTGGCTATGTCGGTCACCTGGTTCTACTGCGGATATCCTCATTTCTAAGTTTATCACGCAGTGAGACTCCGAGCATAGCCTTCCATAGCTCGCTGAGCGACCTTGAGCTTCCTCATCTGGCCAGCAGTGAAGGACCACGTCTCAGTTCCGTAGGTCATCACTGGCAACACGCACTGGTTGTACAGCCTCGTTTTCAAGTTTTGAGGTATACCTGACGAGAAGATGTGCTGTAATTTCCTGAACGCTGCCCAGCCGAGTTGAATCCGTCGATTGACCTCTCGGTCGAAGTTGGACTTACCTAGTCGGACTATTTGTCCCAGGTAAACATACTGTCAACAACTTCGAGCTTAGTGCTCCCAACAACTACCGGCATAGGTGTGACATGGACATTAAACATGATCTTTGTTTTGTCCATGTTCATCTTAAGACCTATCCGTTGGGAGGCACTATTGAGGTCATTGAGCATAGTGCTTAGGTCCTCCAGCGATTCTGCCATAGGACTATATCGTCGGCAAATCGAAGGTGAGTGATGTACTCGCCATTGATGTTAATACTGTATCCTTTCCAGTCCAGAAGCTTGAAAGCATCTTCCAATGCAGCGGTGAAGAGCTTCGGGATATAACGTCACCCTGTCTTACACCTCTGCAGTTGGATAGGTTTCGTACTCCTGTTCTGTACTCGGATAGCCATCGTAGCCCTACTGTACAAGCACTTCAGCACTTCGATATACCGACAGTCAACTTGGCACCGCTGAAGGACTGCAGCACCGCCCAAATTTCGACGAAATCAAAGGCTTTCTCATAGTCCACATACGCCAGATATAGTGGCAAATTGTACCCTCGGACTTCTGTACAATTTGCCGAAGGGTATGTATGTGGTCTATGGTGCTAAAGCCTTTTCGGAAATCGGCTTGTTCTGGAGGCTGAAGGTCGTCGACTCTGCGTGCGAGACAATTCGTAATGACTCTCAAAAACAGCACGGTCTGTAGTTCTTCAAGAGAGCGTTGTCGCCTTTCTTGAAGAACAAGACCACCGCACTTCTACTCCACGCCTCCGGCGTAGTGCCACCATGGAGGACGGAATTAAACAGCTTCTGAAGGACTTCAAGTACCGGTTTTTCACCCGCTTTCAGAAGCTCCGCTGTAATTCCATCCTCGCCCGGGGACTTGCCGTTTTTAAGGTGCTGCATAGCCATTCTAATCTCGCTCAGACTGACATCCGGGATATCATCGGAATAGTGTCGGATAAGACTTGCTCTTGGATCGTTACTCACACTTGCGTGTGGCTCCAACGATGATGTGTACAGCTGCCCATAGAACCTCTCAATCTCACTCAAAATCTCAGGTGTCCCGGAAACGACGCTGCCACACTCGGTCTTCAGCTTCGACAGTTGGCTCTTTCTGGCAGACAGATCTCTAGCAAAGACTTTGGAGCCCTGGTTCCGCTCAATCGGTTCTTCAATACGAGCTGTATTGAAGTTGCGCAAGTCCCGCCGCATGCATTTGGAGATCTGTCTGTTCAGTTGTCTGTATTATGTCAAATCTACTGAAGACTGCAGCTTCATATCCCGTCTAACAGCCATGAGATTAAGAGTGTGATCGGAGAGTTTGTTCTCTGGGTGACGTTTGTATTGTTGCCAGAGTATGTTTTATAAGTAATACATACATAATATATAAATACTCACGCCTGTCACCCAGAGGGTAGGAGAGACTACGGACTTCCATTTGGCACGATCCTGACACACTTCTCTCGCCTTCTTTACATCCATATATCTACGCATACACGCTCGTTGGTTAAGGGTACTCCTAATCTGGCCCATTTTCAATATATCGCCAATTTGGTCGATAAACCTTTGTCTAGGGCGTCCCTTCCCGACTCTTCCGTTCACTTCTGCAACATAAATTTGCTTTGTCACTCTTTCCTCGTTCATTCTTTCTACATGACCAAACCACCGAAGCATTCCTTTCTTAATCCTGGTCAAAACGTCATCTTGCAAACCACACTTTTCTCTTATCACACTATTTCTCACCCTGTCATTCAGATTCAGCCCTAGCATACTCCTTAATGACCACATTTCTACAGCATTTATTCTACTCTCATGCTTCTTCTGCCAGACCCAACTTTCACTACCACACATTAAAGTAGGGATTAACACAGCATTATGAATTGCCAAACGTTCCTTTTTGACACATTCTGACTCTTCATAATAGCGTGTAGAGCCACATTCACTCTATTTCCTGCGTTCACTCGTCGTTCTATATCCTTATCATATCTACCATCCCTGCTAAATAAACATCCCAATAAAGAATCTTCCATTCTTATTTCACATAACGTTTTACTTTCTTCTCTTTCAAAACCATCACTTTCGTCTTACTTGCGTTTATTTTCATACCCTTTTTAATGACCAGTTCATTAAAGTAACCATCATTGCAACTCGGCCGCCGACGATGCAAATATGACTTGATCATCGGCGTACAAAAGGCATTTGCGGTTAACTCACACTCATTCTCAACCCACATTCTTCAACTTTCAAAGTTTGCAAACAACTGTCCATAAATAGGTTAAACAGCCACGGGAAAGCTACACAGCCCTGTCTGACACCTTTTGGATGCCAATCCAGTCCGAGTAGACCCTGTTGATCCTGACACAAGCACTAGAGTCCCTATAAAGAGACCTTAATGCCTGTATCAAACCAGCGCTCAACCCAAATGAGTTCAGTGTTTGCCATAACACATTCCTGTCCACTCTGTCATAAGCCTTTTCTAAGTCCATGAACGCACAAAAACTTTCTGGTTTTGGCCAAAACTTCTCCGCAATCATGCGCATGGAAAAACTTGATCCGTACACCCCATCCCGTTTCTAAATCCAGCGTGCACATCCTAAATTTTTCCATCAGATTCTTCCATAACTCTTTCAATTAACACCTTAGCATACAGTTTACCCAAAATGCTAAGCAAGCTAATGCCACGGTAGTTTTTACAGTCCTGCTGTGACCCTTTTCCCTTATATATTGGGCCTATAACGGCTTTGCACCAGTCTTCCGGTACCCGCTTCAGTTCCCAACATAAATTAAACAAGGTGTACAGCAGCCCTGCCAGGCTACCTCTCCAGCCCTTAGCATTTCGAGTGATACTATATCATATCCGGCTGCCTTACCTACTTTCATGCTTTTCATTGCTTTCATTATTTCATCTACACTTATCTCCCTACCTCTCTCCACTTCTTTCGGAAGTTCTATTTCACTTAATTCAGACGACTCTTCACTCTTAAACACGCTTTCAAAGTATTCCTTCCATCTCTTTAAATAAGAAACTTCATCATTCAGCATACAGCCATTCTCGTCTCGTAAATCATTCATTCTAGGCTGTATTGAATTTCTCCTGGTAGTATTACGAGTTTCCAGAACATTTTAATATTTGCATGGAAGTTATAAGATATCCTTCTATTATTCTCATTCGTTCTTTCTTGCTTTTCCTTATAACAACTTCTTTTACTCTCTTATTTATACGTCTAAAGTCTGCCTTTTTCTTTCAATCTCATCAATCATACCGCTAGAATTACCGTCTTTGGTTGCTAGTAAATCTAGCCATGCTCTTCTTTGCTTCAACTTCCATCCGTACCTCATCATCCCACCACAACGTATTATTTTTCCTTTCATTCGTTCTCTTACTTACACATACTTCGGTGGCTGCATCCACCAAACCTTTCTTGACATTATACCACACAGTCTCCAAGCCTAAATCATTCATACACAATTCATCCATACCACTTATATTTTCTCTCAGTCTATATTTCTAGGCACTGAAAACGGTTTCGTAGCTCGAGCTGAAAGGTTTCGGGACTTTGGATTAGAGCACGAGGGGACGGAGCGTTGACTTCATTAGACGTGACCTCCAACTTTACGTTTAGGTTCAGTGTGCCCTCACCATTCGGTGATCGCTGCCGGTTTTCACCTCGCGATCACTGAGACATCACTGAACAATTGTTCCTGGTCGTCATAATGAAGTCAATCTCATTTTTTGTCGAACCGTCGGGGCTCGACCAGGTCCACTTCCTGTGGGGCCGCTTCTGGAAGAAAGAGTTCATCATAAAAAGTCCCTCTCTCTCCATGAAGTCAGCCAGCTGCTGGCCCCTGGGGTTCCGTTGCCCTACTCCGAATTTCCCTACTTTCAGCTCACCGTACTCTCTTGTGCCTAGTTTTGCGTTGAAGTCTCCCATTAACACCGTATAGTGGGTTTTGGAGGAATGCATGGCTCTAGAGATATCCTCATACATTTCCTCCACCTCCTCATCGGGATGTGCCGAGGTTGGTGCGTAAACCTGTATGACCTTCAGCGAATACCGTTTGATGATTCTGAGTATAAGGTACGCAACCCTCGTCGACACACTCCCAATCTTTACAACGTTGTTAACGAGAGACTTGTGGACGATAAATCCGACACCTCCTTGGGACAGATGGTCGCCCTCCGGTGATAGAACAAGTTGCCGGATTCGAGGATTATCGTGTCCTCCCTCTACGTACCTCGGATAATCCCATAATATTCCAGCGCAACTTGTCTATCTCTTCTTCCAGCTCCAGGATCTTCTCGTCAGTCCTCAGGGTACGTGCGTTATGTTGCCAGGTCGAGTCGTCGTAGGTGGCAACCGAACCTCCACCGGAGATTCTTAGCACCCCTGCCCCGCCGTTACCATGGTCGCCACCGTAGCCAGGAATAGCGGGGCCGCCGGGGACTGGGGCCGTCTCTTCGTTACTATCATGGGGGGTATATTGCCATAGTTGCCACGCTTGGCGAGCGGGTTGGCAACCGCAGTTTTTTATTGTTTTTTGCTGTTATCAGAAAGATGCTGCTGCCCATCCTCTGCCTCAGTTTCCCTCTGTCGCCTCTTACGACACCCACGGGAAGATATGGGGTAGTGAGTATTCTTACCCGCCACTACACGGGGATGATTTTAGTTACATAATAAGAATTATTTTTAGTAATAATAAGAGTGCGTAATATGTAAAACTCGTTACCAAAAGGAAAGTGGGTTAACATTCCACAAGTAAGTGAATTTGCAGCTAATACCAACAGTTGCGAACAGATATCTGTTCGCAACTGGTCGCCGACAACAGATAATTATCAAATGTTTATTAATTAACAGGTTTCCAACTGAACTAAAAAGCTGAACACAAAAATTGTGAATTGGCGTCCGAAACAAAATGATTACCTTTGTTCTAAACACTTCACATACGATTGTTTTATTGGACATGAGAAACGCACAACTTTGAAAAAGTGCAGTATACCCACAGTAAGTATAAAAGTATTAGATTATTATTTCGAATGTTTTTTTTTTATTTCTTCTCTCCTTATTTTACCCCAGACACAAGGGCCATAACCAAGTGTAGAAAGGTCGCCTGATGATGACTTTGTGTTTACAAGACGTAAGTTTGTTAAATCTATATAATTATTATGACCAATTTATTTTATCAAGGGAATAAATTTATATGCAAAATTATTAATGTCCTTAGTGAGTTTGCGTGAGTTTAGGTGAGAAATAACTCCTCCCTGAACGGGTTTCCGCCTTGTCGTGGCGGGGAAAGGGGGCGTGGGGGGTTAGTAACCGTGGCTTGGTAACCCATGGTAAACGAAGGGCGACTCACATGGCCGACCCGAAGTGAAGGGTTGGCCCAAGGTGGCCACTCTGAGTGGGCTTGTCGAGCCCTTCGATGTGTGTTAATAAGCTGCGGCTAGAGGAGAGTCCTCTCTCTATATCGCTGCAGCCGAGTTGGAGTCGCAAGGGAAGAGGATTGTTGGTATGGTAATGCGCCACTCGACTATCCTCCGCGACTTTGGCGGAACTGTACCACTTGGTGCTTTCGAGTGCTCGTTTTTTCTTGGCTCCATGGCCTCCACATATCGGGCTCAGGAAGTCGGGGAGGGAAGTCCTCAACTAAGGAGGGGTCCTCGCTGGTAGGGCCGCGGATGTGTTAGAAAGCGTTTCCGTGGCCCTGTCAATGTGTGGCATCATGGGTTTTAGTAGGTGCAAGTCCGACATAATCCGTTCTTGCCCCCGCAATGCAGGTATTCGTAGGCATTTTCTCATTTGAAACCCGGAACAAAATCCGTTCTGTAGTTACGAATAAAAACGTAGATAGATCAACGCAGCGTCGATCTTGGTTTTATATGAGTTATAAAGCTTGCGTCTAAAACCTAGGTATAAATGATACATTTATTTATTGTATGGCATTATATTAATATTTCAAAAAGATCTGCTTATGGTCCGACATAGACGATTCAACAATTGCCAAATGAAATTTGTTTTCCTTTAAGTCTGTAGATATATGATCAAAAATAGTTTTACTTTTTGATGTCTCACGCGTGCAGTACTGAGGGGATATTCTTTTAATTATTGAGTAGCCGCATTCTAGGAGTGTATTTTTATATTCTTCAACTGAGCTGTCCAGGTTAAGCAGGTCCAGATTAAAGTCACCAAATAATACGGCTCTTTTTCTATTATGTAGTTGTAATAAAAGAGTTTCTAGAAAGTTTGTAACGTTAGTTCTACCAGGCTTGTGTACTGCGCCAATATCTTGTAAAAATTTATCTATGTGTATCCACAAGAAATGGTTTTTATCTTTTTCGAGTTCATCAACATCGCTATGTTTAAGAATGTTGTGGACAAATATTGATACTCCACCGCCAGTTACATTTTCTCTGTGCTGATAGTAGTGAGTTTATCCGGGTAATTGAAATCTCTTGGCTTCATCATTAGATTTAATTCATGTTTCAGTAAGAATAATCACATGTATTGTAGATTTGAAAGATTCAACAATACACCTCAATTCATCGAATTTTCCAGGCTTTACGATATTTCTAGTATTGGCGTATAAGAATTGTAAGGATTGTTTATAAAGTTATCATAATTGTTTGTTATTTGGAAAGTATATATATAAGTATATTGGAAACATAAAATAACACATTTTGTTTGCTTTGTCACTTATGCATCTAACTTTTGATAATGTTTTGATAATCTTCTCCTCTTCAGTTCTACGTTTCAGTTCTTCTTTCAGATGTTTAAGTTGATTTTGCTGGAAAGGCATATCTTTTAATTTTACTATCTTTTATGTTTCCTTTGTTCCGCAAAATAAGCTTTACAATTTCTTCCGACTCAAAGGTAACTTTTATATTAGACGATTCGTTCCTGGCTTGTATCTTCCAATGTGTACATTTTATTTGGTTCAGGGCAGTCTTTGATTGTATTCCACTACTTTATTTTTGTCTAGATCAACACGTTCCTTGGCATCCGTTGACTGAGATTCAGGAATACCAGCAATAATTATATTCTTCTTTCTCATGCTTTGGTCGTTTAATTCAGCTAGTATTTCTTCATAGGAGGTTTTTATAGATGTATCGCTTGGCAGATTTTTAAATTTTCTACGTGAGACTCCAGAGACACATTTGAGAATTTGTATTTCGTCTTGAATGTTACTTTGATTTCTAGCTAGGTCTGTTATCCGCTGCTCAGTCGACCGCATAGGATCTCTGATGTCTTGAATTTCACATCTTATCATTCCTGATTTCTTTATCATATATATATGCCTCTTATATATATGTCTTAGTTTAATACAATTTATTATTGAAATGGAAGAGAATTGTCGTATTAAGGCGTTTTATTTACTTGAAGACTTTAACGTGCATCCAAAGGTAATAATTTTATAATGAACTAGCTATTCCCCACGACTTCGTACGCGGAATGGAATTTATGACGATTGATTTCATGTTTTTTTTTGCGCGGAACAATGATTTTTTTCCAAAATAAAAGTCAAAATCGGTCCAGCACCACTACTCCCACCACCACTATACTAGGAAAGACACACCACCGATGACAATACGACGTGTTTCGCCTCTACACGAGGCATCTTCAGGTGTAGTAGACTCTACGGTGTAGTAGGCTGACCGTTAAGTGAGCGGCGAGCCAAAAACAGCTGCTATTTATAAGACTCGCCGACGCAACCGCTCCCCACTTAAGTAGCGAACGACCGCGTCATGCGATAAAACATGCGACCAATCACCACCTGACGTACGCAGCCGCCTGCTATTAAATTAATAACAAACCGCTGCGAAACGCCCGCCTACCGTCCAACCACGCAACCAATCGCTGGTCACCGTGATGGTGACGAACGACCACATTGCGAGGCTGTCCGTTATTAGAGCAGGCTTAAAGATGTTTAAGAGGTGACTTAGAAACATTTGTTTGTTCATTCAGCAGTGCAACATTACTATTTTTATTTTTAATATCTCCAACTGCTCCAGCACACACAGTCGCAGCCATTTATTACAAGTATGTAAGACTTTAAACGAGTGGTCGTTAGTTAGGTTAGTCCAGTGTCCAAGAGATGTTTGGCGAAATGGGATTTATCAGGATTGCAATTCCTGTACGCGGCTAAATGCTCTTGTAACGTGTCTCGAAGTTGCGACCAGTCTGACCCACGTAAACGGCGTAGCATTCGTCACAAACAAGTTTATAAACACCCGACTTTTGACGAATATCTAACTTACCTTTATTATTACAGATATTCCTAAGAGAATTGTTTGTTTTGAACGCAACGTAAACGCCGCTCTGTCGAAGAGTATTAGCTATTTTTCAGGTTTGGTGCCTAAGTTGGTCAAACTGCTCACATATCGACGGACAGAATTGCGAACGGCATGCTTTTCTTTCTTTTTAATTAAATTGTTAATGAGATTTTTTGAAAAACCATTAGAGACCGCAATTTAATAAATTACGTTAAGTTCTTTTAAATAATTTTCTTTACTTAATGAGACAGTAAGCAAAAGATTAATATATCAATAAAAAGCGGCTAATTTATGTTGCCAAGGATGACACGATGACGCGAGAATGACCGTGTCGGTATGAGTTGGCTTTCGGTAAATTTGGAAAACATGCAACGAATCTTTTCTTGTAATTGTTAAGTCGAGGAAATTAAGGCGAGTCAGCGAGTCTTATAAATAGCAGCTGTTTTTGGCTTGCCGCTCACTTAGCGGTCAGCCACCGTAGAGTCTACTACACCTGAAGATGCCTCGTGTAGAGGCGAAACACGTGTCGTATTGTCGTCGGTGGTGTGTCTTTCCTAGTGTAATGCTGGTGGGAGTAGTGGTGCTGGGATTAGTGGTGGCGGGGATAGTGCACGCAATTCTGGGAGGGCAGGAGATGCTCTTCAAACTAGGTAAGACACATCATTTTATTTTATTGAGCGGATATTGGCAAAGTAAATTTTTCCAACTTTAATATAATGGATTTCCGCAAAGTAACGCCTGATTCTATTAAAATCGGTTCAGCCATTTGGGAGATTAATCGCGACAAACAGACAGACAAAAATTTAAAAAATTGTTTCTTTCTTATAAGTACCATATCTTTCATATGCATTTAGTAAAAAGCTATTATTTCGATATAACAAACATACACTTCATTTGTATAAATTAATTAATTTCTGTAATGATCACCTTGTGGTACTGAGCGGACGTTGATATTTTAGGTCTTAAGTAACACCTAATGGTTCGTAGTGCATATGGGTGTGCACTCAATCTGCACGGACAACAATTAATAAAGTGTAGGTGAAACATAACGTATATTGGTTTGACCACTCTCCGCTCATAATTGAATGTGACCTTTATAAATGAAATCAGAAAGTTGAAATTAATGTAGCAATAGATGAGTCCAAAAATGTGTATTGTGGCAGTTGGAATACATAAATAAATACTATGTATTGTGCCTCTCTAAGCTAACGGATATCGAATTTCCGCTAGTTAGACCAATGCTGTGATTTCTCACGTAGTAATAAAAGTCATTATTTAATATTAGACAAATTGTAAGTATTCTGTCGTAATCTGCTTCGCAGAAAATGTACCAAAAAAACGTTATGTCACTGGGTGGAATTGAAACGTTACTGGCGCGCACAGGGAATCTAGACTTAAATTTAAAATGTGGTTATTGGCGGGTAAATTTAAAATCGGTAATATCGTAACGCTTAAATATTTTAAATCCAAGTTAAAATGGTGCCAAGTCAGGCAAGAGCAATTAGAAACTGATTTACTTGCCTCAAATCATACGGCTAAAACTTCCAAAAATTTCTGAAAGAACACCAATAAATTAAACGTAAAAGCTACCTTTCCTGTAAGTGTCGGTTGCATCCACGATCATAAGATAATCGCAGTCGTCCTCGAAACCAGTGTCTTGTAATGTAAAAGATGGTGCGATCTATCTAAGGACTAAGATGGAATGCCTCTTTTCCAGTAAAAAGGGTCTAGGGTTCTCTACAGTCACCATACGAAACACAGCAGTGTTAAGCTGAAATTTTACGCTGGTATTCTGTGGTCCTTTCCCGGTCGAGCCGACCCATTTGTACTACAATTATACTACTGATATAGCTGCAACATGGCTCTACCACGTATAAAAGGAAAAAGGAAGGGTTACAGCTGGATTGTCCACCAATAGTGCTATTCTGACCTTGAGGCATACTGTCAACTATTATAGGAAAAGAAAGATGCCGGTATACGCGTGCTTTCTCTAACTGTCAAAAGCCTTTGATCGTGTAATGACCGCTCATAGAACAGATGGTGAAACATTATAATAATAAAATAATTTCACATTCTGAAGTCGTAAGATATAATGTATAGAAGAATTAAGTTCTTTTAAGTTCTTTGAAATCGAATTTTACTTTTTATTAAAAGTTAATTTTGTTATACCGAACGGTTACCCAAGAAATTATAAACATTTTTATAACTTCCGGTAAAACATGTTTAATGATTAGTTTGATTAAAATCTAAAACAAGTATAATTTCATAATCTTGTGCGAGTTTTGATAAGAACTCATATTATAAAAGAATAATCACACTTGATAATACTTCATAATATGGAAAAAAAGCTTTAATTAAACAAGTGATGATTATTTAGCAAAATTTATGAAATATAAAGTAATTGTATAAGAATAATAGTTTTTTATTCTTTAAAAATGTAACTTATGTTTACTACCGTGTGCACAGTTTATGAGATTCTGTGGCTTCTATCCAAATTTTGAAATAAAATTAGTGAATTAAATTTAAATAATATAATTTCAAAAGTAGGCTCGTGTAACCAGACATAACAAAGAAACAGATAATCATAAACATGGAAGATTATCTAAAAAGGCAACTGTGGATAGTGGTACCTTGTGAGTGAAAATTTCAGTACTATGACGATCAATAAGTATTATTTATAATCCTTATTTATTGTTTTTAAATAGTATATATTAGTAGATATGTATGTTATCCTTTGTATTACTGAACAAAGGATAACATACATATCTACTACTACTTTATTTCAGTATTCACCAGGTGGTCAGTTCCTTCAACAGAGAAAAAAGTGTTAACGTGGGGGTCCTTAATATTAGTAGATAAATCATTATTATTTAAAGAACGTAAGGATATTTTGAGCCTCTCTGTTGAGCGAACTGTAGAATGGCTCGTGTCGCGCTCGAGCACCTCCATTTAGTACTTACGGCTATTTTGAAAACATTGTGGAGGAACTTTTGCTCAAACGTAGAAAATAGAACAAGTCTGTTGTAATATGTGGAGACTTTAATATCAATCTCCTAGAAACTTCTTCCAATTAGTATTAAATATAGCTCATTGTTTAAATCATACAATCTTGTTAATTTATTCTTACAACCAACACCACAATTTATTCTTGCATAAATTAATCATTCAAAATTTAAGTTCGAATCAACTGAGTACAGCTAGTCTCATTGCCTTAAATACAAAAAATAGAAAAATGACAAAGTTCTGCTCGTTTACGTTTTTATTCAATTCCATTCCGTTTCATTCCGCTCTATTCAATTCCATTCCCTTCTTTTCCATTTCATTCCATTACCTTCAATCCCATTCCATTACATTCTATTTCATTCCGATCCGATCCATTCCGATCTGTTCCACTCCATTCTGGTCGTTTTATTCTACTCCATTTCGTTCCTTTCCCATCAATTCCATTACATTTCTTTCCACTCGGTCCATACCGTCTCAATCCATTCCATTCCTTTCCATACAATTCTGTTACATTCCGTTTCATTCCGTCCCTTTCCATTTTATTCTAATTCCTGAAATCCCATTCCACTTCGTTTGTTTCCGTTCCATTTCTTAACATTCAATCCCGTACGATTCCGTTGTGTTCCATTCCGTTACATCCCGTTCTATTCCATTCCATCCCGTTTCATTTCAGTTAGTTAATTTCCGTACCATTCCGTTCCGTTCCATTTCATTTCATTCCCTTCAACTCAATTCCAATCCATTCCATTACATTCCGTTCTATATCATTCCCTTTCAATTCATTCCATTCCATTCAATATCGTTCCAATCTGCTCCGTTCCTTTCGTGGAATATCATTTCATTCCGATCTATTTAATTATATTCCAACGTTCTATTTCATTTCATTACAATCCAATCCTTTACATTCCATTCCATTATATTCGATTCCGTTACGTTCCATTCCATTCCGTTCTGTTCTATTCCATTCCATTCAGTTTAATTTCGTTACATTCCGTTATATTCCGTCCCATACAGTTCCACTTCGTTCCATTCCATTCAATTCCGTTCCATTCTATTCCATTCCAAAATCGCACGAAATTTGACATCAATTTATAATGCAATTCCAAAATTAATATTATGTTAAGGTTTAGTAAATTCTGTAAAAATCTGTCGACTGTGGTACAAGGACTCGATGCTTCTTATTTACCTTGGTTCTAAGGTGAAAACAAATAGACATCTAATAAAATTTCAGTCAAATCTAATCTCAGTGTAATTTAAATTGTTTTCCAGTATACATAGGGCAGTCGTTAGCCGGCTATTCCATGGGATGGTCAGCACCCATAATACCCAAGCTCCAGGATCCGAAACAGTCTCCACTTTCATCATCAATCTCAGAAACAGAGACCTCCCTTGTTGGTTCCATCACTTATGTTGGACTTATTATAGGTGAGTTTAAATAACAAATCGATTTGTCAATTCTAATATCATAATCATCATATTTATGGCCTTTCACAAGTCCACTGCTGGACGTAGGCCAACCCCAAGTAATCCCACAAAGTACGGTACATGTGCCACGTACATTTTTTGACTTCGCAGTCGTAATGCCATCTAGTGGGAGGCCGTCCTATACTCCGTTTGCCGGTACGAGACTATATCTGCAACTTTTCTTTTTTATCGGTTGTTGGTTCGTCGAGCTATATGGCCGGCCAGTTGCAACTTCAGCTTACTAATTCGTTGGGCTATCACTGTTACTGTGGTTCTGCTGCGGATATGCTCATTGCGAATTTTATCACGCAGAAAACCATCGAATATAGTCCAAAGCGACCGTTAGGCAAGGTAGACTGATCTAAGTACTCTTGCTTAGGTAGCATTGTGTGAGAAAACAAGCTTCATATAGGCGACCTATGGATTGTCGTTACTATGATTTTCGTGCATTTAAACCTTACGTATATTTATTTTTCGAGGAAGTTTTTAAATACATGAATACAGGCTGTCTGAATATGGACTTGTGGCTATAGTTTGGCGATAGTCAAATTGGATATTTCTGACTATTTTAAAAACTTTGCTCCACACCAAGAATTTCTTTACCAGAATGAAAACGGGTGTTATTTAAAGGGTTAGCATAGTATTCATGTTTTTATAAGCAGAAAATTGTAGTCTAGCAGCAGAAATAGATAACTGGTCAGCAAACCATGACTAGCGAACATTATTAAATCAATCGGCAATTTTTGACATTCTGGACGGCTGTAAATTTTTTAGTACAGCATAATATTAATTATGTAAGCTGCAATGAGTGACTCATATTTTTAAAATTTTGATAAGCACTTAGAGGGTAAGCAACTAATCTAATTTTGTACCCCCCACCTTTCCCCCCTGCCGGAGATGTGTATTTTTTATATTAAATGTTAACGATCGAAAATTTTATTGAATGATTTCTGAGAAAAATCGCCTTAACAGGGAGGGATGGGGTTGTCCCCCCTCCGCCGAAGTAATAACAAAGTGTAGTCGACGGAGCCCCGCTAAGCGGGGCTCCTATTTCTGGGTGTTTTATAAAAAAATAACCACGAAGGGGATATAGGGTTCTGTTCGCTCGCTACGCTCGCTCACTCGACCCCGCGAACGCCTTGAAAGCACTTGTAGACTATACAAATAGTAGTTCTGCGCGGAATTCAAACCCGCGCCGCGGGCTAAAACGTCTTAAGTAAACCTTATAAGAGTATGTCTCGCACAACTTTATATTTCATAAATTGTTAAATCAACTGAAGCGGTCAAAGCCTGCTGGGTAAACATCCAAACAATATGGAAAATTTCATAATTAATATGGTTGTCCATTTTACTGAAATCGAATTTGGAATAAATTTGAAAAGAAATGATCGGCACAGAAAGGGATTTTAAGGTAAAGAATAGTAATATAACTTAATATTGTTACATCATAATTGAAATTTGAATTATAATGGTCGTGGTAAAGAACCAATGCGGCGATAAGCTAATGGATGCCATGTCGGCAGCCTCCGGAATACCTAGATAGCCTTCGGTATACTAGCGCAGGTAAGACCTATTGAATCTTTGCTTTCAGAGGTTATTCTCCAAAAATCTTACTTTTTGCTGAATATATTTCTCTTCTTCTTCAGCAAAAATGCTGCTATGAACACTAGGTTCCAATCTACCATTATCGTTATCTATTCTGAAAAGCGTTAGCTCGATGTGAGCACGATGTTACGATGGTGTGCTAAGGCATGCTTCCGGATACAGCGGCACAGTTGTCAGTGTGCGCTTGAATGTAGAGATGCCGAAGGAACCCTTATCGTTCCATACCGCCTGTGGATGTCAGGATTTATTTACATTTCTTTCTCATTAAAGTTACTAAGCTATTTTTTAAACATATTTAAAAAATATATTTACTTAAAATTCCAGGTCCTTACATAACCGGATATCTGTCTAATGCGATCGGCCGCAAGCCAAGTTTTTTCGTAGCAGGTTTGCTAACGCTTTTATCTTTTCTTCTTTTGGCTAATGCAAATAATCTGGCGATGATTTTTGCCGGCAGAGTAATGTGTGGATTGGGAACAGGAATGATTTACGTTGTAAATCTTGTATACATCGGTGAGATTGCGTTAGTACTTTTTTATGTATATTTTGATATCATTTAAACGTGAAAATAAGGTTACTTTGATATCAACACCTTATAATATGTCTTTACCTATGAAATTGCTGTTCTGCAGTACTGGCCATTTCAAATCAAAATAATTTTTGTTTGGATAAGAATTCTAATTTCAAATTAACTTTATTTTAAAAACATGGAATTATTTTTTCAAAATTAGTCATTGGTTATTGATTAGCGTTCTTTTTATCGCATTTGAATCTTTTTCATTATCATGGGTCGAGTAATTATGGAATATGAGTACCGTCGTAGCAGCAACTCGACACAAGCGGCACGCACCATCAACGACGTTTACGGAGCAAATACTACAAACGAACGAACCACCTGTTATTGGTTTGCCCGCTTCCGTTCTGGAAATTTCAATCTGGAAAATGAACCCCAAGGTCGCCCGAAAAGTTTGGTCGATAATGATGAATTAAAGTCGACTGTGGAAGCTAATGATACTCAATCTACGGCTGAATTAGCAGTAGCTTTCGACGTTAGCATCAAAACAATATTGGTCCATTTGCTTCAAACTGGCAAGGTAAAAATGCTTGACAAATGGGTGCCCCACGTACTCAATGATCGCCAGCGCGAAGTACGCGTCGAGACGTGCCTTGCACTCCTCAACAGGCACACAAACGAAGTAATTTTGAACGCATGGTTACCTGTGATGAAAAATGGATTCTGTTTTACAATCACAAGCACTCAACAAGTTGATTGTATCCTGGTTCAGCACATAAACAATGCCCTAAACGAAAAATTACCCCTAGAAAAATGATGGTCACTGTTTGTTAGTCTAGCGCCGGTGTGATTCATCACAGCTTCTTACCAAAAGGGATGAGCATTACTGCAGATGTGTACTGTGTAGAACTGAACATAATGATGGAGAAGCTCGCACGTCTCCAACCATCTTTGGTCAATTGAACGTCCCCGCTGCTCCTGCACGGCAACGCGCGACCTCATACTGCACAACAGACGGTCTCCAAGTTACGAGAGCTGGGGTTGGAAACTCTCCGTCGTCCGCTGTACTCACCAGACCTTGCGCCTATATACTTATTTTTTCCAAATTTGGTTAACTTTTTGGCGGGAAAAAAAATTCGATACCCGAAAGGCAGTACAAAATATCTTTGAAGAATTTGTTGCCTCCCGTCCAGCTAATTTCTTCAAGAAAGGCATCAATAAACTGCCACTGTAATTCTCTTACATCGCTACACGGCGAATTAAATTTTTTGTAAAGTTTTATATAAATATATTTTTCTTTCTCAGATCAACAAATATAAGAGGTATATTGTTAACCAGCACCAACATATTTACTACACTTGGTACACTATTTGTATATGCAGTTGGACCTTACGTCTCTTATCCTGTTGTCTCTTACATAGCAGTGGGTGTTACAGCATTGTACATATTGGGAATTTTATTCATCCCTGAATCACCGACTTATTACATTTTAAAGGGTGAATATTGCTTGATATTATTTATCTTTAGATCATACTTATTTCATTTCAAATTTGAACAAAAACAAATGAAAAATGTTATAATCATTATAATATACATGTTATTGTCTGATCGTTAGAATTGGGCGGATTGTAATCTGGATATTCCATGATATTTCACTATTTCGTGATTTGGCCGATAATTTATATCTTGAAATTCTGTTAATATATTAAAAATACGAAAGCACCTATCTATATCTGGTTATCACTAGCTAGATAGCTATATTAAATACCCTTGGGCCACCCCAAAGCCGCGTTTATTCTATAAAATAGGCACAAAGTGCTATGGAATCATTGGCATCATGAAATAGCGGCATTTCACGAAATGCCCAGGCCGATCACGTGGTAGAATATAGCTCTATGGCCAAGTGTGGTAGTTGGTTGTGTGAAATGTAACCAGTTCTTTATATCAAAATAAAAGTAATGGAAACCTAACAAGTTCGTGTAAGGCAGTCTTGTTTTACGGTGTATGTAAACGTTACCTCACTCCCAACAACTGTCGAGTGAAAAGCGCTAAAGCGGGGAGATTTTTAAAACAAACAACGTGCAACAAACAAACATCAAAGATGTCTCGGCGAGCACAGGCTGAGTCAGGTGCGAACTGCGAATGCTTGAACTGTTCGATTTTGTTTATTTTTTACATAAATATAAATAAGATACTTTATATTATAAAACTTATTTTCTCAACATTACCTAAAAGTTAATACTTAAGTCTTTTCCTTTGATACAACTTTTACACGGTTTCCTTAGGGAAGCTCTGCAAGATACACGTTTAAAAAGCGATTTAGTTTTTGTTGAGGTAGTATGTCAGCTTTGTTTTTTTTAATCGAGCCATTTATTTTGATTCATTTTTCTGTTTTCAAACAGTATTGGCTGTGTGTTCAATTTCTATACAATGTCATTTTTGCGCAATAATTACATTTCAGTAGTTTAAAAAGTTTACAGGGGTTTAAAAAGTTAAAAATTGCTACACCTCACTTTAAGTTTATTACATATTGATGACATAGAAAAATTCGGTCTTTTACATTACTATAGAAATTTTAATAGTGAACTAATTGTATAATATTGATAAAAAAAAGCAGTAAAGTAAAGGCTTTTTTAATTCATACGATCATTTATTTTAGAAAGAAAGAAATCTGCACAAGGAGCGATGGATAAATTAGGAAGATTGCATGAACTTGACGAAATCCTCGCTGTGAAATACAATACAGAAAAACTAAGTGTAGTTGAAGAATGGAAGCAAATGATAACGGTGAAAAGTAACAGAAAAGCGTTGTTCATTACATTAACTTTAAGTATTTTTCAACAAACCAGTGGCATTATCGTAGTCATCTTCTTTGCAACCACCATCTTTGAAACAGCTGGCTCTTCAATAGAACCAAATGTAGCTACTATAATAATCGGTGTCACTCAATTTGTCGCCAGTATGCTGTCGTCCTACTTTGTGGAAAGAATGGGAAGGAGAATATTATTATTATGTTCAACCACTATTGCTGGTTTAAGCATGGTAAGTTATAATTTTTTCATATTAACTTCTACGTGCTGCGAAGCACTTGAAACGTCAAAAATAGAACAGGATAGAAATGCAATAAAAATCCACAAAATATTGTAGTGCGACGAAAATTTCTTTGCTCCGCTGTTGGTAAACTCTTTTTTTATAGAAGAGGGGACAAACGAGCATGCGGCTCACCTGATATTAATTGTCTACTGCCGCTCATGAACAACTGCAACACCAGGGGACTTGCAGATGCTTTGCTGGCCTTTTAAAAAGGAGTAATCTCCCTTATTGAAAGTTCCTAAGTCATATCGGTCCACAAAAATCATTTCGTAAATCGGATCGGAATACTCGCAGATCAAAGGATTTCATCGCGATTTACTCCGATTACGCGGCCACACTTCAATTGGTATATTCTGTGTGTTCAATGTAGTAATTGATATTATAGAGTAACGACTGCGGAGCTTCCGAAGTAAGCTTCGGCAGCAAGCTTCGGCAGCTCTGCCGTGTAGTGGTGACGTAAGAAAATAGAATCCACTACCCCATATCATTTAGTGGTTGCCGGAAACTGAAACAAGAAATGGGCAGACCTAATGTCCTGATCACAGCCCGAAATAAAAAAACTGCCATCAACTCATTGCTATGAGGCAATATATAGGGAAGGCTTACGGTCATCAGTGGACTTTGGAAAAAAACTTCGGAACGGCATAGTTATATTATTAAAATTCAATTTTTTGTTCTTTCACAGGCAACTCTTGGTGTCTATTTTTATTTAGACCTCATTGACCATTCGTCTATTTCTATGATAAAGTGGTTACCGCTGGTGTCGCTGATCATTTATTTCCTTTCTTATGATTTTGGTAAGTTTCTTTGTGGATAATATCGCGGTATTATTTTATTTGTTGGTTTGAAAAATATAATTATAGTAGGCTAAACACTTATACAACTATAGACTACTATTACAACTGCAGCCAATCACAAGTCCATAGCGGAATATAGATCATAGATTGCCACAATGTACGTTCCTGAGTCACTTGAATCCACGCGTGTTTCATCAGGTCGTCACTCCATCTAATGAGGTGACCCTCCATTAGATGGAGTACTGTGTGTAGTGGCAGTGTAAGAATATCCACTAACCCATTTCCTCCCGTGAGTGTAGTAAGAGGCAACACAATATCAGACTTATTCGCAAGAATAGTTCTGTCTGTGATGAAGGCCCGGTCATTTACGAGCACGGTTTCCGGCGAGTACTTATAATAAGGCAGTTTTCAATCCACGTGACTTATTTACACAACACATCAATGACTACCCATAATAACTACTTTATTAAAATAATTTTGGTCTATTTTTTAGGTTTTGGAATTATTCCTGGCACACTTATTGGAGAAATGTACCAATCTAACGTCAGAAGTATAGGGTCAACGATTAGTGTCACCGTTGCCTGGCTGTTTGGTTTTGGTGTTGCAACGGTTTACGGTTATATGGTCTCAGATTTAGGCAGCCATATTACGTTTTGGATGTTTTCCGGGATGTGCGCGTTGGCTTGTATTTTCACAGCTATCTTCGTGCCGGAAACTAAAGGAAAGACGTTAGCTGAGATACAGCAAATATTAAATAAGTAATTTCTATTCTTTACGTAATTAACTACTCATATTGTATATAATATAGGTTTATATTTATAAAATTAACTTAAGTTGTACCTGTTTTTTTATTGTTATTTTGAAATGTCAAAAATCAGCGCCGGCAAATACAATCTTTGCGTTAACAATTAAACTTACCAGCTTTGTATATATAGAGGTCAGTGTTACCAGCCGACGCTGATTGACGTGTCCGACATTTAAGGCCTTAGAGTAATTACATACATAAGACGTAGAGCTACACTTCCTTTATATTATGTATTCTACACTATGAGCTACACTATGAGTATGTATACGTTGAAGACTCAAATGTATTACTCTACTCTATTTAAAAAAATACTAGTAACTCTATTAACGTTTCTAAAACTTCCAGTAACTACTCCAAGTAAGCATAACAATGCTTTTGTTAGGAGTGGTTCACCACAGTAGTCGAATGGCGAATTTGAACCCACGACTTTCTAAAATGCAGTCCATACCGTTAGGCTACCGACGGTTTTTCCGAAATCCGATGAAAATCTAGGATCTCTGGATCGTGTACGTTACCATACATCACGTGGCGTGGATCAAGTACAGCTGTAGCTAGTGTTTCCACATTCTAAATACCTCAAAAATGTCTGCGAAAATCTTTGATTTAGGGCATAAAATTTAAAGAGAAATAAAACAAAAATTTTATCTTTTTTTTTTAATAAAGCATTTTTCTACAACCATAAACTGTTTATTACTTAGGTAGTAAGGAATTAATCATGAGAAGTAGTAGAAGGTGAACAGTATGAAGCTGACGCTGAAGCTAAAGCTGAAGCAGTGTCTTTTAATTTTTAGCTGGTTCATCGTAGCATAGTCGTCTTCAAAATCTAGTCTAGACCACAAATGCTCGCGAAAGAACATCGACCACTATCAAGTATGTCACGTGAAGCTGATAAATAAAAAAAAATCCTTATTTTAATAGAGAATGAGGATGGGTACTACCACATGCTTGGGATCCTTTAATTCATAAAATTAAAACTGGCACTGCAAGACTTCAAGATACAGTAAACTCATCGAGTAGCACCTCAGCTCCTCCGTGACCATGGATGCTGCAAAGTACCTGAAACGTGAGAATTTAAAAACTATGTAAAATTAAACGCGATAAAATCCATAAAAGTAGTTTGATTCAATCTGTTCCCGTAGTTTTGGATGATTTTTTGAAGAGAAAATCATAGTTTTTATCTTTTTATCTTTATAAATTTATATTATACATAATCAACAATACCTAAGAGTAAAGCGGAACTTCAGTGGCACGTTGGTAGGGCTTGGATGCGCTTCTCCCCACCTCTCCAATTTCTATATATAAAAATCAATTGCTGTCCGTTAGTCTTGCTAAAACTCGAAAACGGATCGAACAATTTTGATGAAATTTTTGTGTGCGTTTGAGTGGGTCCCTGAATGGTTTAAATTCACAATTCGATCCAGTAGGTGGCGCTGTTATCGTGCGAAGTCGGAGCAGATCGCTAGTCGCTGATAACGTCTTTTTGTCACAAACCGAATTCCAAGCGGACGAAACCGCGGACATCTAGTTCTTCTATAATAAATAGTTTATCATTTTTATTAGTAAGGTATATTTCCTCACAATGTTTTTATTTAATAATGATTTTCATATTATACTAATTAAGATATTACCTTGGGTTTTTACGCAATATTTTATTGGCTAAGTGATAACAAATATTATGAAGATCTGATAGTTGGTAACAATTTTGGGAATTAATGGCGTGTATGATTAAAAGATAATAGATTGATAGCACATTATCGATCTATTATCTTTTAATCATACACGCCATTAATTCCCAAAATTGTTTTAAGACACATTATTTTAAGATTATATAAAAGATTTAAATTAAATTTCTAAGCCTTAACAAATAATAAAAATTAACCGTGGTAGTTTAGAGGATACGCGCTCGCTAAATTGCATAATAAATACGCGAGGTTACCAAGTTCGATTCCCGTCGGCACCAGTGAGTGGTAATTGTAATTTAAAGTGCTGATTTACCAAGCGTCGGCGGTGAAGAAAAGCGTCAGGGGGAAAAATGCATTACTAATGCTGGGTTCTTATATTTAAAAGGCATCGTTTTCTTGTTCGAGCCATTTTGCAGTAAATTAAGTGCATGAAAACCTCTTTTTTACGGGTTATGTGTTTATCGGCCTATATATGTATGTATGTATTACATACATATATAGGCCGATATGTAAACGACGCATTCCATCTTAGTCCTCACGGGTGACAACGCATCTTTATTTTGATTCTTTATTGAGGATAGATGTAGATGTCTATGGGTCACAGCAACCACTTACCATCAGGTGGACTGTGTGTTTGTTTGTCACTCTATCCTATGAAAAAAGTACCTTGCTTATTAAAACAAAATAACAATTCAAACTCTTTATGAATCGTTTTAACTTTTTCATTTCACCTCTCTCTCGTTCGTTTCTTCATTTTAGTTCTCATTCTATAGTTAATTTGGTTTTGCACATTGATCACTCTATGAACTGGGGAATACAAATTTCAGAAATAAGACGTAAAATTGTTGCCGCGTCTTCTTTATCGTTTTAAAAATTTCTTAAAAACCAAACTTTTCTGGTTAATTCCCTACGTCCCATTTTAGACTATGCAGTTGTGTGCTATCCAGACCTATCACAAAACCTTCTTAACAAGTGCGAAACTTTAATTCTTTTTCTAAAATAAAAGTAGCTTAAGTTACTCCTTATAATAACAGCTATCAGGCAGTGAAAGACCCGTCAAAATCGGGTGTTGCGTGTTTTAAGCGGTGCGAGTCCGACATAACCCGTCCTTGCCCCCGCGAGGCGGGTATGCGTAAACATTTCCCCATGTAAAAAAAAGGCATTAGACATAACGTTTCAACATTAAGAAAATAAAAGAAACCTTAAGATTAATAATGAGTTTTATTTATCTATGGAACGTTCACCGTATAGTGGCTGTGGGCAAGAAGCAAAAGAGGGAAACAACGAACGAAACGAGTGCCAACCTGCTTGCCAAGCGTGGCAACTATAATAAATATCCCGCCTATGAGGCAATCTCTGGGGGAGGCCGATGTTCAGCAACGAAATTTTGATAGGCTGTGAACTGTTCGCGGTGTGTTGACGGCGTAGGAGAATCCATCATAATGGAATTAGGAATATCTTGTGGTCTGTGATAGATAACAATATACCATCATATATCTTTTTAATAATTATTTTATTTAAGTTTTAATTTAGTGTTACTCAAATATTTATTTTGTGATAAAACAGCATTTGCCGCGGCTTCGCGCGCGTAATGGTTGTAATTTTTTTTTGCTGCTACAACTAAAATGAAAATTAGTTCATTTATTTTCCAATTAAGAAGTAATTACAAAATGACGCACCAGGTCTATTCTACTGGAACCGTGTATATATCCAGGATAAAAAGTATTCTGTATTAACCTCTGGCCCATAATCTATCTCTGTGCAAAAAACGTGAGTGAGTGTTGTGGAACAATCGGTTGGAACGAAGTTCCTTTCGTAGTATATTATTATTGATAAACGTATTACATTATTGATTAATAAATACAAATAAATGAATTACTAGCATCTATTAAAATGAAGCGTCATTTAAAATAATATTTCTTTCATGGCAAGATAAGAAAAAGTGCGAGGGAGATGGATGTTATTCATTCTCGTTCGCACTATATAAAGGGGGTCGTGACGGAAAAATCTTACACTTTTTCGCGCCGAACTTCGTTCCAATAAACATGTCAATGTGTTGCTCTTGTCTGTTTCGGCGTGAAAGAAGGACAACCAAACATTAACACTTTCGAATTTATAATATTGATAAGGATGTAAAAGGTTTATTATTGTTTGGTTTTGGGAATATAAAACGGCTTATCACCATAATTTAGATTTATACTAGAAGGTACGGACTTCTTTTCTACGGAGTCCATCTTGGTAGTTACCATATCTAAGCAATTTCTGGCCTTCTTTTAGACCTTGATGGTCTTCGCAAAAATGCACCGCTGCATAATTTTTAAAGAGTTGTTCGTAGTTACCACCCTAGTCAGGTGGATTTGTGATCGAAATGCCGATGCCCGTGCGTTAACATTTAATTTCGTTTACATTTTCCTTACAACATCGTCACCATCTATTTTTAAGTCAGATGCCAAACATAGAACGTACTAACCATCCGCTTCATGGTGAGTGGCTACTGCAGCCCGTGTACACCTGAAACCAACTTTAAACAAAGAAGGCTACTAGGCTGTAACACATTATATGCCCCCTATGATAGGCTAAACATATATTTTCATTTATTAAAGCCTATCAAAAGTTCACAGGTAAACATTGGCCTCCCTATAGCACAGCTAACTTCAGCTTAAAATTATTAATAACAGTGGTATGTTTGGGTTGGGATTTAATTTTATATATAGGATTTTGTATAGGATCCCAAGCAGATGGTAGCCAACCATCTTCTCTGTTGAGATTAGGATGATTTTATACTTCAATAGCATCTTTAAAAGGAATCGGTGTTCTTTTGTGAGGATTTGTAGTTTATCGAATATGGTGTAATGCCGGGGGCCATGAACACATCAGAGCAACAGATCGACATGGTTATTTTTCCACAAAGATAGATTATGGGCCAGAGAATGATTAAGACTATTTTTTGTCCTGGATAAATGCACGGTACCTGTAGAATTGAACTGGTCCGTCATTCTGTACTTCTTAAGTGGAAAGTAAATGAACCCATTTTCGTTTGTGTTGTAGCAACAAAAAATAAAATAAAACAATTTACAACTATTTCGGGCGCAAAGCCGCGGCAAAATCTGTTTAATCATAAAAGAAATATTTATGTTACTCAAATATTTCTTTTATGATTAAACATATTTTTTTATTAAATTAAAACTTGAATAAATTACATGCACGTTTTTCTTTAATTATTAAAGAAGATATATGATGATTCTGCTGCTATCTATCATGAACCACAAGATATTCTTAATTCCTTTCTGATGGATTCCTCTACGCCCTCATCACACAGTGAACTGACCGTTACATCATATCAAAAGTCCACTGCTTGACATCGGCCTCCGCCATAGAGTGCCTCATAGGCGGGATATTTATTATAGTTGCCACGATTGCAATCGCATTTTTTTAATAAGAAGATACTGCTGCCCGTTTCCTGGTTTGTTTCCCTCTTTTGCCTCTTGCCCACAGTCACTACACGGTCAAATTTCCATAGATAAATAAGACTCATAATTTAGTCTTAAGTTTTCTTTTATTTTCTTAATGTTGAAACGTTATGTCTAATGCCTGCACTAATGTAGCCTCTTCAGATCTGAAATAAAGGGCTGAGTTAATCACAAGGAGTTTTTATAACACGAAACGACCCAACATATATATTATAGCGGCGATAAGAAAAGTCGTTACCGACGGGCTTTTTATTTCTAATGATAATGGATCTGCTTTTAACTATAATGGTTATGTAAAGGCGGCAAATTATGAGAGACTTGCATGAGGTTGAATGTATTTACAATTGACCTTAGTTACTCAAACCGATAAGAAGATTTTTGTACTGAATTTTTGGGAAGTAAACATTTTTCAGAAATATGTAAATAACCGTGTAGTGGCCGTGTAAGAATATCTCCTACTCCAAATCGTCCCTTGTGTATCGCAAAAGGCGATAGAAAGAAACAAACCATGAGATGAACAAAAGCATCTTTCTTATAAAAACTAAAATAAGAAATTGCGTTTACCAACCCCACGTGGCAACCATGGCAAATATCCCCCCTACGAGGGAAGGCTTTATTAAGAATGGGTCTACCGGGAGAGGACCTCTCAGAGCACCAGCGAAAAATAGCAGCATAATGATGCTAGCTATATTTGTATTTATAGTTGTCTTATCCTATTTCTATTACGCCAGCTTACCAAGTCAAATGAAATTTATGCGTTTGTGAGGTGTCTACAGAACGTTAGCCCCTTTTAATGATTAAGGGCACTGTTGAACATAGGTCTCCCACACGGATTGTCTTATAAGGGAGATATTTGCAATTAAATATAATTGGCAAGCGGGTTGGCCGTCCACCGCATTTTTTATATAATAAGGGTGACAAACGATCACACAGTCCACCTGATGGCAAGTGGATGCTGTGATCCACAGACATCTACATCTATCCTCAATAAAGATTCAAAATGCAGATGCGTTGTCATCCCTGAGGACTAAGATGGAATGCCTCGTTTCCAGTAAAAAAGGTCTCCTGTTCTCTACACACCATACGAAACACAACAGCATTAAGCTGCTATTTTATGCTGGTATTCTGTAAGAGTGTGGTCCTTCCCCGGTGAAGCCAACCCATTCGTGCTACAACTTTAATATACCTGTAGCATGGCTCTACCACGTATATAAAGGCCTCTACACACCAAACCCGCCGGCCCGCCGGCTTTACCTGGCGGGTTAGGCCGGCGGCATTAGAACATAGTAAGAGATGAGCTCAACCCGCTGGCACGATTATCGCAATACAAGCCCGGCGGCTTAACCCGCCGGGCAAAGCCAGCGGGCCGGCGGGTTTGGTGTGTAGAGGCCTTTACACGTTATTCCTCTGTTATCGTTAAAATACTGCTACTCATAAGAGCCAATATAGGAGCTCAGCTAACACTTATGAACTCTCCCGACTAACCGATCCGACGAGACCGATCCCCAAAGAAGGAATTAAATAATAAAATACGCTTACCATGATAAATAATATTATGATCACGAAATCACATTAATCATACTTAAGGCTTAGGTGAGCATATAAATATATTATATGTCAGACCAACTAGCACATTTGTAAAATCTGATAGTTTATTACGTTTCCCATGACGTTTTTGTAGATTTATACGTGGATACCATAACATTATAAGGAAGCAAAAATCTAATATTATTTCGGTTATTAATTTAACCTTTTCTTTATTAGAAAAAAAAGCAAAAGGTTTAAAGAGCAGGTAAAATTGCATAGTATAATTGAGATGGTTACTACATTACCATTACAGCCTATTAAAGTCCACTGCTGGACATCGGCCTCCACCATAGATTGCCTCATAGGGAGAATAATTGCCATAGTTGCCACGCTTGGCGGCGGGTTAGCAACCGCAATTTTTTATTTTTAGTTGTTATTAGGAAGATGCTGTACCCTGGTTTGTTTCCTTCTGTCGTCTCATACGACACCCACGGGGCGATATGGGGAGCAAATATTCCTACACCGCCACTACACGGTCACGGTGAAGAGAGGCGTACTAGACGATAAATATTTTTAAATGTTCGCGGCGTCTGGCGATCGCCAATCCTTTTTTCAAGCAATCACTTGACTATCGTATCTGATTGTAGCATAAGTAAACACACTCACATCACTCGTCATGTATAAGATTTGAAATGTGTATTTCGCGATATGTATAAGTAATAAATTTCAAATAAGCTAATTAACTTTAATGAGTGATATTTTTATTAAATATTAAATTTAAGCACAAGCAAAAGACATGCAGGCAGATAAAGATATGAAGATTTTTACAAAAATTTAAAAGCTTAAAATCGTTGCAAATATTGTCGTTTGTTTCGAATTTGTGTGCGGTCGTATTCATAGTTCTGTCTACTATGTACTTTGTACTTGTGTCAGGGGTGCCCAATCTAATCTTCAACTACATTATGTGTAGTTGCGCGCGGTGTTATACTAATTTTCCTTGATGAGTGCTGTGTAGTGCCTGCAAACGTCACTTCGATTTTATATGCTCAGGAATAACCGAAAGGAATAATAAAAAGCTTGATGAACGAAAGAATATATGGCGCTGTCCGGAATTTAAGACAAATGCTCCACCGATTACGGCATCAACTTTAAATTTATCAGCTTCTGTCACTTGAGAGTTGACATGAACAATTAAAAAAAATAACGATGCTGCTGATTCCCCTGGTGTCTTTTATTTTAGAAGCAACACATGAAACTGTAAATGAATTTCGTATTACTTTAACATCACTCGCTGAGATACGGAATATGAACCAAAAACTACAAGATAACGAACAATGGTCAAGACTGGATAATGTTGATGTTAAGGGAATTCCGTTAAAGAAAACCGAAAACTTGTATAGCATTGCAATTCGAATTAAAGAAGTGTCTAGTTATAATATTAAGAAAGATATCAAATTTATTACAAGAGTACAGTCGTGGCAACCTAACGAAAACAAGTCTTTCATTATTTACTTCAACAACCGTCATAAAAAGGAGCATAATCTTGCTACATGATACAAACATAAGCGTTAGTGAAGGGCTCTAGGGTTCTCTGAAGAGGGTCACATATATGTTAGTGATCACCTTACGGTAGCAAACTAGCAACTACATCTTAACACAAAGAGTCTCGCAAAGGAGAATGATTTTCAATGCGTATAAGTAAAACACTGCAGGATACTGGTGAGAAAACAGCTATATCTCCAATATTTACCGTAAAAACTACTGTAGATCTTCAAACAAGAGATAAAATTAAAAATTTTGTACAACCGACTTCAATATAAATAAAACGAGAACATCATCATAACTCAAAAACTACTGGTCAGATCTTGATCAAATTTATATGGGACCCATATGAAAAGCACCAACTTTCAAATAAAAATAGAATCATCAAAATCGGCCCACTTAGAAAAAAGTTCTAAGGTAACACACTTAAAACAAGTGGTAAAATTAAAAATTTTGTACAACCGACTTCAATATAAATAAAATGAGAACATCATCAATGCAGTCGAAGTCAATTAAATACGCATTATTAGGGATAACTCAAAAACTACTGGTCAGATCTTGATCAAATTTATATGGGAGTCTATTTTAGCAATTCAATCCAAGGCGGTGGGTTATGATGAGATTAGTGAGATTAGTAGACACACGGTAGTATTTATACTAGAGCACCTTCTTCCAGCAATTTCCTATATTATAAATTTTTCCCTTGATTCAGGTCAGTACCCTAATCTTTGGAAAAGGGCTTTTATAAAGCTCCTCCAAAAGTTCCTATTCCTATTCTACCCAATAATTTTCTCACTATATCAATTCTACCCTTTCTTTCCAAAATTTTCGAATCCTCTGTTTACAAGCAAATTTCTACTTTTATTTCGAAATATAACCTACCGAGTATATATCAGTCTGGATTTCGCCCTAGTCATAGTACCACTACTGCTTTCATTAACGTCACAGACAATATTAGACAAGGTATGGAAGAAAAAAAAGTTACAGTACTGGTACTAGTTGATTTCTCAAATGCTTTCAACACAGGTGATCATGAAATCCTTCTTTCCATACTGTCTCATCTAAATTTTGGCACTACATCTCATCTTATCTTCGCGGTCGACAGCAGTCAGTCTATGTGGAGCAAATGAGCTTGTGCTGATGTGGAAGCTGGTGTGCCGTAAGGCGGTATCCTTTCTCCTATAATTTTTCCAATTTTATAAACTTTACTAACTCCACATTCGATTGCTCGTACCATGTGTATGCCGATGACCTTCAGCTTAACGTGCAAACTGAAATTGTCTTATAGACTTATCCATAATGGGATTAAAAACTTAAACGACAACTTATCAGCTGTCAAGGATTGGTTTACTCGTTATGGAGTGTTGGTCAATCCTTTGAAATGCCAAGCTATACTGGTGGGTAGCTCTAGAATGCTAGCCAAGATCTATCTTGCAAACTTACCTACTATTTA
The DNA here is from genome assembly GCA_029286625.1 of Parnassius orleans. Taxonomy (NCBI): domain Eukaryota; kingdom Metazoa; phylum Arthropoda; class Insecta; order Lepidoptera; family Papilionidae; genus Parnassius; species Parnassius orleans. Next base: position 3,933,508 of record JAGSMP010000089.1, read on the forward strand.
TTAAAATGAGATTAAAATTCCGTTCAGTAAGTCTGTAAAAAATCTTGGCCTACACATTGACAGCACGCTGAATTGGAGAATCCAGGTTTCAGAAGTAAGTCGCAAAGTCATTGTCACGTTACGTTCTATGTATCGTTTAAAACATTTTCTTCCCACAAAGTCTAAGATCATGCTTGTCCAATCGCTCATAATTGATTATGCCGATGTGTGTTACCCGGATCTGTCCCAGGATCTTCTGAACAAGCTGGAACGCCTTCTCAATAATTGTATAAGATTTATTTTCGACCTTCGTAAGTATGACCATATTTTGCAACATAGATCTGAGCTTAGTTGGCTTACAATTCGGCAGAGGCGTAATTCCAGAATATTACTTGTTTTTTCAATATTAAATGACCCATTTTCGCCTTCTTATCTTAAGAGTAAATGTCACTATCTCTCCTCATCTCATGATAGGGTTCTACGTTCTTCTTCTAACAACAAAATATGTATTCCTGTTCACTTCACCGAGTTCTATGGTAACTCCTTTACAGTTCAGGCTACACGCCTTTGGAACTCCTTGCCCGATGACATCAGAAAAGCTCCCAATAAGTTTGCTTTTAAAAAGTTGATGCGTAATCATCTATTAAAGACAACGCTTCTTACATTAATCATCCGTCATTTATATTGTTAACAGACGTATATATTCAAAGTTATTTATATGTACTATTTATATATGTATATTGATATGTATACATGTATGTATATGTATGTATGTATATATTTGTATATATTATGTACAAATAGGAGATATTTCTATAGTTTATTTATTTTATATGTTAGTAAAATGTATATATTACGTAGTTATTATATTTATTTTTGTTTTTTTCTATATCGCTACACCTACGTCCAATTGTCACCACTCCATGGGATGACTGGTAGAGAATGCCTCAAGGCATTAAGTCCGCCCTGTGTATTCTTTTATATTAAGGAATGCCAGGCAACATGGAAAGTACCAGGTTTCAAATAAAAAAAGAATCCTTAAAATCGATTCACCCAAAAAGAGTTCTGAGGTAGCACACATAAAAAATACAGTCGAATTGAGTACCTCCTCCTTTTTTTAAGTCGATTAAAATACAGTCGAATTGAGAACTTTCTCCTTTTTTTGAAGTCGGTTGATGTTTAAAGTAAAAATATTTTAATTCGAATTTAGATATGTAGTTTAGCAGTAATAGTTTTAGCGATCCGCTGATTAAGAGCCGCTGCCTTGCAACTGCCTGACTCAGTTCTTTTTTGTGCTTATTAGATTTAACCGACCAACAGCTTTATTTAAAATGTCCATTCAACCTATATTAACCTCTATTACTGTAGGTTTAGAAAATAGTTTTTTCCTATCCCAGTCTCGTTTATTAAATTTAAGCCTGCTTTATTTATTTAAAAAGTTTCTTAATTAAGCGCACCGAGACCAAAGTTGTATACTTAGTTTGCTCATTTGTAGACCTTGTGCAGATTATTATACGAATTGTAATAAAAGATGATAATGTAGAGACTATCGTTCCGTGGGGTCCACGTGCGGTAAAGTTCCTAAAGCCTAAAGGAACTCTATCTACGACTAGGTCGTCGCTGCTGGTGATAAGAGGGCCGGTTCTTTTCTAGCTCGAAGGTTAAATATAGCCATTCAGCGAGGAAACGCAGGCAACGTACTAGGCACGATACCACGGGGAGTAGGACTGTATGATAATTAAGTTATTAGTTTTTTTTTTTATAAAAGATACCATCAATCGTTGTTTATGTAATTTATGGTAATTTCGCACATATTGCTTGATCTAAATTATTTCATGATATATTTGATAATTTATATTAATTTTATTTCTTATTGCTTAGAATATGGCTAATGCGCTTAACATTATAATATGTAAATGTAAGTATATATTATAAACTTATCAACGTTCCGTGTTTGTCATTAAAATCTAGAGTAATACATAAAGAGGTGATGCTGCTATTTGTTTTGAGCTTGATCGAATACGTTTGCATGATCGCTTATCTACTCTTTCGCTTAACTACTTTGATGCTTTAAAGTTTTTCTACGATTTTTTAATTTTTTAACAGCCTACGTGCATATTCCGGGTAAGCTAGATATGCTTATCATGTTTTAACAGATTAACAAATTTCCTTCGTCGTATAATCCATCTTTTTAAAACTAGCGTCCAGCCCCGGCTTCGCCACGGTGCTATTTATAAATGTAATTTAACATCAACGACTATTTTTACATTATCAACTTTTGGATTATTAAAAAAAATAAGCTTTTTGGATAAAATATGGCCTAGATCACTCCTGGAATTGATTTCTTTCATCACAATCGGTTTAGCTATTTCAAAGATTAGCCCGGACAGACGCACAGATAGACAGACAAGATTTTTAAAAATTTTGTCTGTCTATCTGTGCGTCTGGTTATTCATGACATATTGGTATGCAAATAAAATTGACTAAATACTCGTAAAATGCAGTTATTTTGCTATTACATACACTTCAATTTTCTATAAGATATATAATAGGTATAGATGTTACCACCGAAAATTCAAAAAGTATGATACTCGTAACTTGCACGACTTTCAAACATTTTCTGTTTTCTTTCTTTTTTTTTTATAGAAAGGGGTGACAAACGAGCACACAGTCCACCTGATGGTAAGTGGATGCAGTGGCCCATAGACATTTATCTTCGATTAAGAATCAAAATGCAAATGCGTTGTCACCCTTAAGGACTACGATAGAATGCCTCGTTTCCAGTAAAAAGGGTCTCCGGCTCTCTACACTCACCATACGAAACACAGCAGCATTAAGCTGCTATTTTACGCTGGTATTCTGTGAGAGCGTGGTCCTACCCCGGTCGAGCCGACCCATTCGTGCTACAACCATAATATAGCTGCAGTGTGGCTCTACCACGTAAAAAATAATAAAAGTAAAAGCCAAAGTTGTCATTGAATCATAGAATCCTTAACCTATAATCCAAACGCTTTTTGGACCTATGTCAAACATCAAAATAGTTAAAATTCATACACATCTTTTATTACACAAGGTGCAAAAGTCCTTGATTTTCCTTAAAATGTATATAGCAGTTTTAATACTTATTTTTTACTAGCAACCCCCGCCCAGGCTACGAATATAGAATGGGAATGTATAATGGAAATGCATAGTGCTATGTATAGATGCTTTTCATCTTATATTCGGTCTTGATCTATGAATTTGCCGTATTTTAAGAAATAAGGTAAAGTAATTTTTCCATATTTTTTTATTTCTATTAATCAAAGTAATCACCCATCGATGCATCTTTGCCAACGCAGTGGCAGTTTATTGATGACCCTCTTGAAGAAATCAGCTGGACTGGAGGCAACAAATTCTTCAAAGGCATTTGTACTGCCTCTCCGGTATTGAATTTTTTCCCGCCAAAAAGTTATCCAAATTCTGGAAAAAGCAGAAGTCTGTAGGCGCAAGGTCTGGTGAGTACGACGGATGACGGAGAGCTTCCAACCCCAGCTCTTGTAATTTGAACACCGTCTGTTGTGCAGTATGAGGTCACGCGTTGTCGTACAGAAGCAGCGGGGACGAGCGATTGACCAAAGCTGGTTGGATACGTGCGAGTTTCTCCATCATTGTGTTCAGTTCTTCACAGTACATATCTGCAGTAATGCTCAACCCGTTTGGTAAGAAGCTGTGATGAATCACATCGGCGCTAGACCAACAAACAGTGACCATCATTTTTCTAAGGGTAAGTTTTCGTTTAGGGTATTGTTTATATGCTGAACCAGGATACAATCAACTTGTTGAGTGCTTGCGATTGTAAAACAGAATCCAATTTTCACGCTCATAGCTGTTTGCGCCTTATGAGAGTTCAATTTAATTTTGATGAAAAAAAATATTAAAATAGTGACGATAATTTTTACAAGAAAAAAAAAACAAAGAATCTGATCGACTTTCATTAACCTCGCTTTTCAAAATGTTTATAAATGATACAGCATCCTGTTGTTAACACTTAAAATTTTTGTGTTCGCAGATAGTAATATAAAAATCTTTAAAATAGTTGGTTATCTAAGAGATTGCTTATTTTTCAAGACGAGCTATCACGTTTTGAATCATATTGTTCAGAAAGCAAATTAGACTTAAATTTTGATTATATTCTGAAAAACGAGCCACTGAATAGGCTAAATTTCACAAGTGATCTAGCAGTACTGTACGAAATTAAACTTATTTTCAACCATAACATATCATGAAGCATCAAAGTCTCTGGGTTTTGTGATAAGAGAAAGTAAAAATTTCTCTAATATTGAGAATATTAAAAGATTGTATTGCTCCCACGTTTTTTTCTCGAATTTTAGCCGTTCTTTATGATTTATGAATTATATAAAATAATAAGTACTGTCTCAATAATAAATTGTAAATACAGAGTTTCACCTTATAATAAATATACAGAATAATTCTGCTGCGTATTGAATAAGTATCCCAAGTAGGGAACCCATGTTATGACATATAATTTATCATTAATGGAACTTACCTTAAGTGAACTTCAACCAAAGTTATACGAGTTGCTGCATCCGTAGAGATTTAAAAACTATGTAGTCCGCTTTCTGTAGTACTGCATCATCACACGAATTTTAGATATTATTTTTACAAAAAATGAAAAAATAAATATTAGGTCCTTACATATGAAAATGGCGTTTTGTACGGGAGGAATATAAAGTCAATTTTTTTTGTAATATGTATTTAATTAATCAAAGTATGCACCGTTGTTATCAATGCACTTTTGCCATCTCATAAGTAGTTCATTGATCTCTTTACTAAAAAAACCATGGGGGCGAGAATCAATAAATTCTTTGAAGGCGGTTTGGACTGCCGCATCGAATTTGAATTTTTTTCCTTGTAAGAAGTTGTCCAAATTCCGGAAAAAATGGTATTCTGTTGGAGCAAGGTCCGGGGAGTACGGTGGATGTCGCAGACATTCCAATTGTAGCTCATCTAACTTAGTGGTTGTTTGTTGTGCAGTGTGTGGTCTTGCGTTGTCGTGAAGCAGCAGTGGCCTAGAGCGATTGACCAATCTCGGTTGTTTAGCAGCTAGTTCTCCCGTCATGGTTTGCAGTTGCTGACAATAGATATCTGCCGTAATCGTTTGGCCAAATTTTAGAAAGCTGTAGTGAACGACACCGGCGCTAGTCCACCAAACACTCACAAGTAACTTTTCCTGACTCAATTTTCGTTTAGGGAAGGATTTGGCTTGGTCTGCAGGGTTCAGCCATTGCGACGAGCGCTTCCGATTATCGTACAGTATCCACTTTTCATCACAAGTAATGATTCGATTTAAAATCTCTTCATTATTGTGTCGGTTGAGCAAGTAACACATCAGTCGACTCGTGTTTGCAAGTTCGATTCACTCAATTCATGAGGTACCCATCGTTCAAGTTTTTTACTTTTCCGATTTGCGTCAAGTGGATTAATAGAGTTTTATCACTTACCCCGAAGCCTGCAGCTATCTCTGAAGTGCTGTGATGGATCCGCTTCCACAATAGCCTTTAATTTTCATTTTCCACTTTGGTCTCCGGCCGTCCACGCGGTTGGTTCTAAAGGTCGAAATTTCCAGAACGAAAACGTTGAAACCAAAACGTACCGTGCTTTCTTTTGCGACACCAGCGCCGTACATCATTAATCCTTCGAGCTGTTTCTGCAGCACTGGTGCCACAGTAGAACTCGTACTCGTAAATATACCGATATTTCATGTTTTCCATTGTGCGGTAATAAGCGACGCCAAAGAATAAAATAATGAGGAAAAAACAAATGAATGACTGTTTTCAAAACTCAAATGTACCAGCTAAATGAATTTATAAATTTGAATTTGGAGTTCTTAACCAAAGAGGAGATATTTCAGATCAAAATGGTCAGTACGACAAAACGCTAATTTCATATGTAAGGACCTAATAATAAAAAGATTGTCCATTGACTTTTGTAAGCCACTGTCAGCCTACCGGCCCGGCCGGGTGTTTTAATCATTGTTTTCAGAGTAAAAACAAATTTGTCATTCTGCAATTAATTATATGGGGTTTTTAATTTAGGGGAGGTTAGGTTCTTAAATCTCTATGGATGCAGCAACTCGTAATTTTGGTTAAAGTTCACTTAAGGTAAGTTCCATTAACCATAAATTATACTTCGTTGCTGTATCCTAGGAGATTTAAAAACTATGTAGATGTTTAGTGCTTAATTGCAGAGTGAACAAATAAAAATAAAAACTATGGAAAAGGATCACGAGTATATTTAATTCAACAATGCAACAAGAATCACATATCTTGTGGAAAACTAATTAACATTTTAAATATATTAATTTCGATTGCATATAAAATCGAGGGGATGAGTCGCTCGCGTCCGTAGGCTTCGACCACCTAATCCTAGGCCCACCCTACACGTGTCCCCCGGATAGTGCTAAACAAGCGACAAAGCCGAAAAAACAGACTTGGCTCCTCGCCGTGTGGTAGCGGCGTAAAAAATACCACCAACTACTTTCCCACCATGAGGCACAAAAGAAAAGAAATGGCGGGTTTCCGGCGCCCTTTTAATGGGGCAGGGGTGTGAAGAATCTCCGGGAGGAAAACCGGCGATGAGGTTCGCCACCCGTCACGTTCTGTCTCCCGGAGGGGCGAAAAGTGGATTGCGGAAGCCCGTCTGGCTACGCTGAATGTATGTGGAGCAATGAATGATAAGATGGATGAAGTATGCGATATGATGTATGATAGAGGAATAGATGTGTTATGTGTAAATGAGACGAAACGGAAGGGAAAGGATGCCACTACACATGGAATGCATGCCGCGTACTGTGTGATGAATAAGCGCTAACATCAATGCCACTATCCTTAAGGATTTGTTTAATTCAGAGGTTTAAAGATTGGACACTGGCATTTCTGGTTGGTTTTTTAATAGTTAAAATCAACTTATCTGAACCTGATTCCTTTCGTAGATCTCTCGTTCTATTCATATATTTAGAAAGAGCTTTCACTGGACAAATTTCTGGTTGTTCTTTTTAACATGGAAATCTTATAAATATATGTACTGAAACATTAAAAAAGTCTAAGTTATTGTCTTTACAAAAGGAAAACCATAATTTGTACATCGTATTATATTGCCGCATTGTGTTATTGGATAACGATTGAATAATTATGTTAATAGTATCATTATCTAATGACTGTCTGGCAAACGCTTCCCAGATAACGTTGCGCACATCGGGGTAAGGCTGGCCACAAAGGATGAACAGTCCTGGAAGGAGAGAATAAGATGTTTTTATTAGGACCAAAATATAATAGCTTAGAAATGGTCAAAGACATATATAGCGGGAACCAAGGTTGGCTTGGCCAATAAGGTGCTATTAATATGCCGGTCGCCTTATCATTAATAATTTTTCTAATGCTCTTCAGTATCATTGAAAATGGGGGAAAGGCGTAGAAAATTGATTATCCCATTTTAAGGTAAATGCGTCAATGTTAAAAGCATCTAGATCTCGTTTCCACGATACGAATTTTAAGCACTTTTATTAATTCGAGAGGCATTAGATCTATTTTTGGCTGACCAAGCTCCATCACTATTTCTCGGAAATAAAATTTGTGCAATTCCCACTCCGTATCAATATTCGAATACCTAGAGACTTTATCAGCTTCAATATTGTCCCGTGATTTTATATATGACGCAAATATGAAAAGCTTTCTTCGTTCACTACTACCATATCTCTCGAGTTACATTGTTAAGTGTGGAAACTGTATTCCACCCATCCTGTTAATGTAAGATATGGCAGTGGTGTTATCAATTCTTAATTAAACATCAGATTTGGTAATGTTTTACAAAAGCACTTTAGTGCCATGAAGGCTGCTACAAGTTTTAAATAGTTAATATGATTTTCCTTTTCTTTCTGTGACCAATATCCGTTTACTATTTCTCAATTGCAGAATATTCCCCACCCTGTAATTGAGGCATCGGAGAAAATTTCTTGTTGAAAATGACCTGTTTAATAGGATTGTTTGCATAATTTATTTTTGTTTCCCACCATAAAAAATCATCTTTTAACAAGGTGTTGACTTTCATTTTTGCGTCATAATCTTTGTCTTTTAAGAGAGCAAGAGATTTTTCCCTCTCAAAGCGTTTGGTATATATCCAGCTATAAGCTACGGCTGGACATGCAGTTGTTATGGTACCTATAAATTGAGTAAAATCTTTTATCTCAACTTCCGATTTATAAGACATATTCTTAATCATTTCATAAATTTTACAACTTTTTCAGATGGTAATTCTGAGGTCATATGTTGTGAATTCAATAAAAATCCAAGGAAGTTACATATTTTACTAAGTATAAGAACACTTTTATCATAATTTATCACAAAACCTAATTTCTCTAGAAAATGAATAACTTCTGTTATTGAATTTAAACACGAGTTATAGTCATCTGCCGTGATCCAGAGGTCATCTAAATACGCTACTGATTTATGGCCTTTACGAAGTAAGACTGTCAAAACCGACTTCATCAATTTCGTACAAGAAATTCATACAAGTTATTATTGAAACGAAATCGTTTCAATAATAACTTGTATGTTATTATTGGAAAAATTTCGTTTCAATAATAACTTGTATGAATTTCTTGTACGAAATTGATGAATGAAAATCTGATGTTTAATTAAGAATTGATAACACCACTGCCATATCTTACATTAACAGGATGGGTGGAATACAGTTTCCACACTTTACAATGTAACTCGAGAGATATGGTAGTAGTGCGAACGAAGAAAGCTTTTCATATTTGCGTCATATATAAAATCACGGGACAATATTGAAGCTGATAAAGTCTCTAGGTATTCGAATATTGATACGGAGTGGGAATTGCACAAATTTTATTTCCGAGAAATAGTGATGGAGCTTGGTCAGCCAAAAATAGATCTAATGCCTCTGGAATTAATAAAAAGTGCTTAAAATTCGTATCGTGGAAACGAGATCTAGATGCTTTTAACATTGACGCATTTACCTTAAAATGGGATAATCAATTTTTCTACGCCTTTCCCCCATTTTCAATGATACTGAAGAGCATTAGAAAAATTATTAATGATAAGGCGACCGGCATATTAATAGCACCTTATTGGCCAAGCCAACCTTGGTTCCCGCTATATATGTCTTTGACCATTTCTAAGCTATTATATTTTGGTCCTAATAAAAACATCTTATTCTCTCCTTCCAGGACTGTTCATCCTTTGTGGCCAGCCTTACCCCGATGTGCGCAACGTTATCTGGGAAGCGTTTGCCAGACAGTCATTAGATAATGATACTATTAACATAATTATTCAATCGTTATCCAATAACACAATGCGGCAATATAATACGATGTACAAATTATGGTTTTCCTTTTGTAAAGACAATAACTTAGACTTTTTTAATGTTTCAGTACATATATTTATAAGATTTCCATGTTAAAAGAACAACCAGAAATTTGTCCAGTGAAAGCTCTTTCTAATATATGAATAGAACGAGAGATGTACGAAATGAATCAGGTTTAGATAAGTTGATTTTAACTATTAAAAAACTAACCAGAAATGCCAGTGTCTAATCTTTAAGCCTCTGAATTAAACAAATCCTTAAGGATAGTGGCATTGATGTTAGCGCTTATTCATCACACAGTACGCGGCATGCATTCCATGTAGTGGCATCCTTTCCTTCCGTTTCGTCTCATTTACATAACACATCTATTCCTCTATCATACATCATATCGCATACTTCATCCATCTTATCATTCATTGCTCCACATACATTCAGCGTAGCCAGACGGGCTTCCGCAATCCACTTTTCGCCCCTCCGGGAGACAGAACGTGACGGGTGGCGAACCTCATCGCCGGTTTTCCTCCCGGAGATTCTTCACACCCCTGCCCCATTAAAAGGGCGCCGGAAACCCGCCATTTCTTTTCTTTTGTGCCTCATGGTGGGAAAGTAGTTGGTGGTATTTTTTACGCCGCTACCACACGGCGAGGAGCCAAGTCTGTTTTTTCGGCTTTGTCGCTTGTTTAGCACTATCCGGGGGACACGTGTAGGGTGGGCCTTGGATTAGGTGGTCGAAGCCTACGGACGCGAGCGACTCATCCCCTCGATTTTATATGCAATCGAAATTAATATATTTAAAATGTTAATTAGTTTTCCACAAGATATGTGATTCTTGTTGCATTGTTGAATTAAATATACTCGTGATCCTTTTCCATAGTTTTTATTTTTATTTGTTCACTCTGCAATTAAGCACTAAACATCTACATAGTTTTTTAAATCTCCTAGGATACAGCAACGAAGTATAATTTATGGTTAATGGAACTTACCTTAAGTGAACTTTAACCAAAATTACGAGTTGCTGCATCCATAGAGATTTAAGAACCTAACCTCCCCTAAATTAAAAACCCCATATAATTAATTGCAGAATGACAAATTTGTTTTTACTCTGAAAACAATGATTAAAACACCCGGCCGGGCCGGTAGGCTGACAGTGGCTTACAAAAGTCAATGGACAATCTTTTTATTATTAGGTCCTTACATATGAAATTAGCGTTTTGTCGTACTGACCATTTTGATCTGAAATATCTCCTCTTTGGTTAAGAACTCCAAATTCAAATTTATAAATTCATTTAGCTGGTACATTTGAGTTTTGAAAACAGTCATTCATTTGTTTTTTCCTCATTATTTTATTCTTTGGCGTCGCTTATTACCGCACAATGGAAAACATGAAATATCGGTATATTTACGAGTACGAGTTCTACCGTGGCACCAGTGCTGCAGAAACAGCTCGAAGGATTAATGATGTGTACGGCGCTGGTGTCGCAAAAGAAAGCACGGTACGTTTTTGGTTTCAACGTTTTCGTTCTGGAAATTTCGACCTTTAGAACCAACCGCGTGGACGGCCGGAGACCAAAGTGGAAAATGAAAAATTAAAGGCTATTGTGGAAGCGGATCCATCACAAAGCACTTCAGAGATAGCTGCAGGCTTCGGGGTAAGTGATAAAACTCTATTAATCCACTTGACGCAAATCGGAAAAGTAAAAAAACTTGAACGATGGGTACCTCATGAATTGAGTGAATCGAACTTGCAAACACGAGTCGACTGATGTGTTACTTTGCTCAACCGACACAATAATGAAGAGATTTTAAATCGAATCATTACTTGTGATGAAAAGTGGATACTGTACGATAATCGGAAGCGCTCGTCGCAATGGCTGAACCCTGAAGACCAAGCCAAATCCTTCCCTAAACGAAAATTGAGTCAGGAAAAGTTACTTGTGAGTGTTTGGTGGACTAGCGCCGGTGTCGTTCACTACAGCTTTCTAAAATTTGGCCAAACGATTACGGCAGATATCTATTGTCAGCAACTGCAAACCATGACGGGAGAACTAGCTGCTAAACAACCGAGATTGGTCAATCGCTCTAGGCCACTGCTGCTTCACGACAACGCAAGACCACACACTGCACAACAAACAACCACTAAGTTAGATGAGCTACAATTGGAATGTCTGCGACATCCACCGTACTCCCCGGACCTTGCTCCAACAGAAAACCATTTTTTCCGGAATTTGGACAACTTCTTACAAGGAAAAAAATTCAAATTCGATGCGGCAGTCCAAACCGCCTTCAAAGAGTTTATTGATTCTCGCCCCCATGGTTTTTTTAGTAAAGAGATCAATGAACTACCTATGAGATGGCAAAAGTGCATTGATAACAACGGTGCATACTTTGATTAATTAAATAATTTTAAGCACTTTTTATTAATTCCAGAGGCATTAGATCTATTTTTGGCTGACCAAGCTCCATCACTATTTCTCGGAAATAAAATTTGTGCATTTCCCACTCCGTATCAATATTCGAATACCTAGAGACTTTATCAGCTTCAATATTGTCCCGTGATTTTATATATGACGCAAATATGAAAAGCTTTCTTCGTTCGCACTACTACCATATCTCTCGAGTTACATTGTTAAGTGTGGAAACTGTATTCCACCCATCCTGTTAATGTAAGATATGGCAGTGGTGTTATCAATTCTTAATTAAACATCAGATTTGGTAATGTTTTTACAAAAGCACTTTAGTGCCATGAAGGCTGCTACAAGTTTTAAATATTTAATATGATTTTCCTTTTCTTTCTGTGACCAATATCCGTTTACTATTTCTCAATTGCAGAATATTCCCCACCCTGTAATTGAGGCATCGGAGAAAATTTCTTGTTGAAAATGACCTGTTTAATAGGATTGTTTGCATAATTTATTTTTGTTTCCCACCATAAAAAATCATCTTTTAACAAGGTGTTGACTTTCATTTTTGCGTCATAATCTTTGTCTTTTAAGAGAGCAAGAGATTTTTCCCTCTCAAAGCGTTTGGTATATATCCAGCTATAAGCTACGGCTGGACATGCAGTTGTTATGGTACCTATAAATTGAGTAAAATCTTTTATCTCAACTTCCGATTTATAAGACATATTCTTAATCATTCCATAAATTTTACAACTTTTTCAGATGGTAATTCTAAGGTCATATGTTGTGAATTCAATAAAAATCCAAGGAAGTTACATATTTTACTAGGTATAAGAACACTTTTATCATAATTTATCACAAAACCTAATTTCTCTAGAAAATGAATAACTTCTGTTATTGAATTTAAACACGAGTTATAGTCATCTGCCGTGATCCAGAGGTCATCTAAATACGCTACTGATTTATGGCCTTTACGAAGTAAGACTGTCAAAACCGACTTCATCAATTTCGTACAAGAAATTCATACAAGTTATTATTGAAACGAAATCGTTTCAATAATAACTTGTATGTTATTATTGGAAAAATTTCGTTTCAATAATAGTTTGTAGTAGTTTGGGGTCGTTTCAGTAGTAGTTTGGGGATCCATTGTTACGTCTAACTAAAGTATTGAATACGACCAACGTGTGGTACCTTTAGCGGCGGCTGCGATAGTTTTGCAGCCGGTTGGTCGGCGGTGGCAGCGGTTTCCTGCGGGCGGCAGGCTGGTCTAGTTTTAGTCTAGTTTCTGTGATGTTAATGCTGTTAGCCTATACGGCTCTTACAGCTGTATCGGACTCAGGGCCTGAAAGGCCGCGAGCTTATAAAAGGGGGGTGGGGATTTTTTTTTTGCAACGTTGCGTAAGCCACGTTGCCCCAAAATTGATAATCTAGGAGTGGGATAAATTGTGTTTAGTGATCACATTATCTTTACATCAACATCAACATCAAATACTCCTTGATGCCGCCGAAAAACATGGGTGAGTTGTCTATCCGCCGTCCGAACAGGGGGTGGCAGGCCCCGGCTCTGATGGCTAACTCGTATCGTTCGATGTTCTGAGCGGTGAGAACCGCCTAGGGACGCGGGTGTATGGTGTGTACGCGGTGTGGAGGGGTGTGCGGCGCGCCCGTCTGCGGACTCGCTGCGTCCCATCCGTTGCTGTCCTCTCAGTGTTTGTGGCACTAGGTGAATGTGTAGTGTTTGGGTGTGACTGGCGGGCGACAATTTGGTCGTCGGCATCTAGCGGAACAGGGGGTTCGATCAGAACGTTGCGGGGCCCCCGGAGGGTTAGCGTAACGTTCGGAGTCGGAGCGTAGGTGGCTGCGTTTACCACTAGCGGGTTTGGATGTGTCTCGGCCCTCTCGAAATAGCGCCGAGACATATCCTTGAAGTATTCAGAGATCGTCGGAAGTTGACAGTCCCTGTGTAAGTCAGAGTTTCAAGAGAACTCCAGTACTTCAGTACGTGCGATGCAAGAAAGTACGGGAGTACCTAAAACTGACGTGCATTGAATTTTTAAACATCATACATACCACCTCTTTTATTTGAGACGAGTACAGAATTTACTACCGCGTTACTACTCTCCTAGAATAAACTTTTTCAGAACAATGTTATCAAAAAATAGCGTTGATGCGCAATTTTTGGATAAAATATTATGGAGCGATGAAACAACATGCAAAAAAGATGGTTGTATCAACATTCATAATGTTCATGGTTGGCATACTAAAAACCCACATTTAATGCGAGAGGACCGATCGCAATACCAATTTAAAATTAATCTGTGGACTGGAATAATAAACGGTCAAATTATTGGCTCTTTTGAATTAACGAAGACCTTGAATGTTGAGAATTATTTGAATTTACTCAAAAACGATTTGCAAGACTTGTTAGAAGATGAATCGCTCAACATACTTCGAAGAATGTGGTTTCAACAAGATAGTTGCCCAGTGCGTTATGCACGACCTGTACGGAACTATCTAAATAATGAATTTTATTCATTGCTATGCAGACGACAGCACTGGTGATGCCTTATATACCGGCCGTGCAAATATTTCTCGGGAAAACGTCGCCAAGTACCGGGTCAAACTTGTGTCTGAAGTCGAGTCTTTGTTGAACAAAGTCTCGGATTGGGGGCGACTAAATCTAGTCCAGTTCAATCACCAGTATCGGAATCCTCGGTGTCGACATATCGAGTGATGTGCAGTTTCGTGGTCATTTGGAAGAGAAGGCCAAATTGGCCTCTAAGAAGCTTGGCATGCTCAGCAGAGCAGGACAGTATTTCATGCCGGCACACCGCTTGCAACTTTACAAGGCGCAGGTTCGGCCCCACATGGAATACCGTTCCCATCTCTGGGCAGGGGCTCCCCAGTGCCAGCTCCTTCCACTTGACCGCATCCAGCGCAGACCGGTTCGAATCGTCGACGACCGAGTTCTTTCCTATCGGCTTGACTCACTGCCACTGCGTAGAGATGTTGCATCTCTTTGCGTATTTTATCGTATCTACTACGGGGAGTGCTCTGAGGAATTGTTCGGACTAATTCCAGCCGCTCAATTTCACCATCGCACATTGCGACAAAACTCGCGATACCATCCATACCACCTGGATGATTGGCGGTCCACCACTATGCGATTTAGAAGAAGTTTTCTTCCTCGCACAACTTCCTTGTGGAATCGATTACCACCAGCGATTTTTCCGGACCGATACGACTTAGGGACCTTCAAGAAAAGAGCCTACTCCTTTCTAAAAGGCCTGCAATGCATCTGCAATTCCCCTGGTGTTGCGCTTGTTCATGGGCGGCGGTAGTCACTTACCATCAGGTGAGCCGTATGCTCGTTTGCCCCCTCTCCTATAAAAAAAAATTCTGATAGATGGATTGGCCGTCTTGGTACAATTGCGTGGCCACCTCGCTCTCCGATTTTATCCTTGATTTTAGGTCTTATTTCAGAAAATCAAATTAATTTTATTTTTAAGGATGAAAAGTGATACGTGTTTATACCATTTTGAAATCTAGGATAAATGGGCCATCTTTTGAAGTAACTTGCCTAGGGTAGTACAGTAATTTTTTAATGAAGAGTCAATGTTAGGTGATCTTATTTTTTCAACTACGACTAAAAGAAACTACGTTAATTTTAACTGCCCTAGCAACCTATTTTTGCTTGATTTGTGACTGCGATTAATAGCAGTTTATTTACGATCACGTTAGTGAAAAAATCACTGTTAAATTGAGAAATTTGTTTTCACAATACCTAATGACATGATTTAAGGTGTCGATTTTGCTCATTTTCATAAATTTGTCAGTTACAACTTTTTTTTAATATAATAAGGGTGACAAACGAGCACACAGTCCCTGATGGTAAGTGGATGCTGTGGCCCATAGACATCTACATTTATCCTCGATTAAGAATCAAAATGCAGATGCGTTGTCACCCATGAGGACTAAGATGGAGTGCCTCGTTTCCAGTAAAAAGGGTCTCCGGTTCTCCACAGTCACCATACGAAACACAGCAGCATTAAGCTGCTATTTTACGCTGGTATTCTGTGAGAGCATGGTCCCACTCAGGTCGAGCCGACCCATTCGTGCTACAACCATAATATAGCTGCAGCATGGCCCTACCACGTAACTAACTGATATGGATTTTTCTTATTTTTCCCGGAGCTGGTATGACCCACCTCCCTCTCATTCCGTGCCCGCGTGACGTTGAGTTGCGGAACACTTTGTACTATACTATATATACGAGTAGTACTATACTCCCCGAGATATGTCTATAAACGTTGGCTATGTTTCCCCACTGGTCCTTTTGTCACCAACAGCGACAACCAGTCGCGACTCAAATTCCCTTATAATAAAAAACTTAACCATGTGTGGACCGTACTTACCTATAGTATCTACAGCAGAAGCACAAATTTATATTTGAATTGGAAAATTAGGTTAAAGAAAATTCTTTTACGGCACATTTGCGAGATATTTCTGTGTAAATTAAAAGTAAATTCGCACTCTCTATACTTCATTAAGTTATATTTTCGCCACGTTTTACAACAACAATGCAGTATCCTCTTGAGAAATTGAAGTTCTAAAGTTACCGGGCTTGAATTAAAATTAGCTTTATAAAACTTTGAAAAGTATTTAATACATTTCTTTAAAAATAAACCCTTATAATTTTTTTATTTTTCGCGTAGGTTGTGTAAGAATATCCACTACCCAATATTGTCCTGTGGATGTCGTAGGGAAACTAAAACAGGAGATCTTTCAGATAACAATTCAATATTATATACAACTACGGTTGCCAACCTCTTTGCCAAGCGTCGGAACTATGACTAAGAGGAAATTCATTCTTTACTGTTCCTAAGGATACCGAAAGGAAATATATTATTATTTATAGGTAGATCTAGATAATTAGGTACTTAGTTACTTACGCCATAGTTACAGATTTATTATTTGATTAGTGACCCGACCACAGCTTCGCAGTTTTCAAGTTTTTTGCGTATAATGCCCATGATCTTAAAGTTCAGTGTAAGTAGACCTCCCATAGTTTAAAACATGGTCGATAAAAGAAGGAGATTGAAAATAGCAGCAGTTCTCATTGCCACTCTTTCATTAATAATGCCGTCGCTTGTCGCATGTTTATAAATAGCTAAAAATGTGAAACAGACAAGAGACGCCTCCGTGGCGTTGAGGCTTAGTAATGAGTTGCAGCGCTAAGGGCCGCGGGTTCGAATCCCGGATGGAACAAGTATTTGTATGGCCTCAAATAATTGTCTGTTCTATGTATGTAAACTGTCCCTGCGATACATGAGAAAATCCTAGTGTGGAGGTAACGTTTTTTAAAAAGAGAGGACGAGAGACAACGAATGAAATTAAAAATTTAGTACAGCCGACTTCAATATTAATACGCATTATTAAGGATAACTCCAAAACTACTGGTCAGATCTTGATCACATTTATATGGGATGTATAAATTATAAGCACCAGCTTTCAAGTAAAAATAGAATCATCAAAATCGATTCACCCAGAAAAAAGTTCAGGCGTAATACACATAAAAAAATACAGTCGAATTGAGTATCTCCTCCTTTTTTTTGAAGTCGGTTAAAATGGTAAGTAGGTAAATTATCTGAGTTTCAAAGACGTTCACGTTGTTATAATCTTAATTTTCCTCGATGTTCCATGTTAACCTTCCTCACATTGAGCAATAATGATTTTAATAATGCGTTGCACCGCGGGTTCGAATCCCGCATGGTACAAGTATTTGTACGGGTTCCGGGTCTAGATGTTTGTCCTTATGCAATTTATTTTTGTAAACTGCCTCCACTATAAAAGAGAAAATCCTTGTGTGGGGTAACGTTTGTTTTGACAAAAAAATACTAATACATTGTATAACACCTTGGTGTATTCTACTATATACCAACTAATATCAAAGGATTCAATTTGTTTTTTCACAACACCTAACCCTATAGTAGGGGCGGCCTTAACAAAGGCGCGTAACGGGCTAAGTGACGTAAGGTGCATTTTGATTTAATACGCGTGCCGCATTAATTTTTGTTTCGGCGTAGGCTAATTTCACGAAGGTCGCTTCCGAGGCGTGCAAAGTATTATGAACATTAGCGACGTTGTAACTAGATTTAAACTCGCAAGTTTGCTATCAGAGAGTGATCCTTTTGTTCTTGTACTATTATTTATTCTGTGGTTGTAGCGTGAATGCGACGGCTCGCCCGAGGTAGGACACGCTCTAACAGAATACCAGCGTAAAATAGCAGCTTAATGCTGCTGTGTTTTGTATGGTGAGTGTAGAGAACCGGAGACCCTTTTTACTGGAAACGAGGCATTCTAAAGGGTGGTCCATAAGTCCTTTGAAATGTAAAAATAATTTAAAAACTAATGACATTATGAAAAGGTTTTATTTTTCATAATCCTTATAAAATAGAATTATTTTTGAAAATTACATCATCTAAATGTAATCCGTTACGATCGCGGCACTCCTGTAAGCGATGTTTAAAATTATCCATCACTGCGCGGCAAGTAAGCTCTGTAATGTTTGCCATTTCTCTTTGGATATTTTCTTTCAGGACGTCAATTGACCGCGGGTTGGTTTCGTACACTTTAGTCTTAAGATAACCCCATAAGAAAAGTCCATTGGGGTCAGATCTGGACTACGTGGTGGCCAAGGAATATCTCCTCTTCGAGAGATCACTATTAGGAAAAGTTGACGGACGACCGGCATAGCGACGTTAGAGGTATGGGCAGTTGCTCCATCTTGTTGAAACCAGGTCCGCGTATTGAAGCCTGGAAAATTCTGCAACTCTGGTGTAAAAGTCCTGGATCATAGCTACATACCGTTGTGAAGTAACAGTAAGCGCGCGGCCTCTGCCGTCCTCAAAAAAGTAAGGGCCTATAATGCCATGCGCTGACATAGCCGCCCAAACTGTCACTTTAGGGCTATGTAAGGGCTTTTGATGTTTGCGATTTGGATTTTTGCAACTCCAGTAGCGACAATTTTGCTTATTGACATGGCCGTTGATGTAAAAGTGAGCCTCATCAGAGAATAACACGTTATTAAACGAAGTAAAGCGGTTCAACATTTCATTTGCGAAATTTAGTCTGTGGATAGTGTCAGTATCTTTTAATTCCTGTACTATCTGAATCTTGTAAGGGTGAAGATGTAAATCTTTCTTTAAAATTCGCTGTAACGATGTTCTGGGTAGGTTTAATGCACTGGAACGCTTACGAGTAGACTGGGTAGATTTTCACAATTGGTGTTTCACTACATCGATGTTTTCTTCCGTCCGTGATGTCCTTGGTCGACCTGACCGTTGTTTATTCAACGTTGAACCACTCTCTTCGAACTTAATAACCCAGTTCTTAATCGTTTGAACACTTGAATGTCTTTAAAGTTGCGTAAATTCTGATATTCTCGAAATTTACGCCGCGCAATGGTAGCCGAATCATTGTTTCGATAAAACTCGCGCACACAAAATGCACGGTCCGCACCGGTGAAACACTCCATGGCGACTGAATTCCCAGAAACCATCGGTACTCCCCACCGCGCGCCACTCATGCGCGCCTTTATTCGAAATTTACATTTCTAACGACTTATGGGCCTGTATCTTAGTCCTCAGGCGTGACATCGCATCTGCATTTTGATTCTTAATCGAAGATAAATGTAGATGTCTTTGGGCCACAGCACCCCTTACCATCAGGTGGATTGTGTTTTTGTCACCCTTATTCTATTAAAAAAAAAAATCTAATAACAAAGGTATTCAATATACATACTACTATTTAGACATTTGTGTTAATTTGATGTAGCTTCTTGTCGACTGTCTGAGGATCAAAGACTCGGAAACGATTAGTTTATAGCGCTTCCGTCGGAAGATTATAAAGATCGCCTAAATAACAAACAATTTGAAACAATGGAATAAAATTAATAAAATCCCATATTTTGTTTCTTGAATTAAATGACAAAGATTTAAATTAATTAATTCATCAGATAATTAAGTTTAAACTTTCATGACTCCTTCAGCGCTAAATAAGGACAGTTTTAGGATTTTGAAGTGTGATAGTATTTGTCTAAATTAGAAAAGTTTAAAATGAATTAGAGATTTCGAATAACTTAAGTACTAAAAAATAAAAAACGAGTTTTTAATAAATAAGATGTCCTATATGATATCCCGTATTATACATACGAAGAATGCAGTCGAATTAAACCTTATTGAGTCTGCTAAGCAATTTAAAATGGATGTTTCTTTAAGCGATGAAGGCTAAAATATTAAGCTGTGATAAAATATAACATTATATTTGACTAAATGAACACAATTTTATGGCTATTGAAGATATTGGGACGTGGCTCAGTTTACCTTAGTTTTTTTTTAAAAAAAAACGTAATCCCCACACTAGGATTTTCTCCTGTATCGTGGAGGCAGTTTACAAACATAAATTGCACAAGGACAAACATCCAGAGCCGGAATAATTATTTTTAGGCCATAGAAATACTTGTTCCGTGCGGGATTTGAACCCGCGGCCCTCAGCGCTGCAACTCATTGCTAAGCCACTGCGCCACGGAGCCGTCTGTTTACTTTGTTCTTACAAACATGTGAAAACAAAGTAAACAGAAATGCATTAATCACGTTTTACTAGCTATTCCACAAAGGATTTATGAACGCTACAAATTATCTAAAGCAAACTATAAAAGAACTTTCATTTATAACCGACTTTAAAAAAGGTGTAGGTTCTTAATTCGACTGCTTTTTTGTATTTTTTTAGATATAATAAGGGTGACGAGCGAGTACAAAGCCCTGGTAATTGGATGATGGTAAGTGGATGCTGTGGCCCATAGACATCTACATTTATCCTCGATAAGTATCAAAATGCAGATGCGTTGTCACCCCTGAGGACTAAGATGGAATGCCTCGTTTCCAGTAAAACGGGTCTCCGATTCTCTACACTCACCATATGAAAATAGCAGCATAAAACTGCTATTTTACGTTGGTATTCTGTGAGAGCGTTGGTATCCCTGTCGAAATGGCCCATTCTTACTACAACCGTAATATAGCTGCATTGTAGCTCTTCTACGTATACGACTTTTACTTTTTATTAAAAGTCTAATTTTAAATTACTTACACCGAAAAAAATAGCGTGTGATTTTGGAATAAGTCTGAACTTAATTTGCATTTAATGTCGATTTTTCTTAAATATATGGATGAAATTATTGTATTATTTATATTTTATTACAAAATAACGTATGATAACATTTGAATCCAAAAACGAGGCAATTCATCTTACTCTTCAGGAGAAAAAGCGCATGTGCATTTTGATTCTTAATCAAGGATAGATGTCACCTACATCACCATCACCTATGCACCACAGCATCCACTTACCAGCAGGTGAATTGTGTGATTGTTTGTCATCTATATATAAATACCACTATCTATCAAAGGCCACGGGATCTTTCAGGAATTTCATATGGTCGACAATTAGGACGGTAGTACAAGATAAGGTGTTAGTTTTCTTACGGCTTATCTTAAACGGCGACGTTCATCATCATCATCATTACACCCCTTCATAAGAATGTAGGCTTCCCCCAAGGAATGCCACAATGCACTGACCTAAGCCACCTTCATCCATGGACTTCCTGCATGTTTTACTAGGTGTCCCTTCGTCTAGTAGGGAGACGCCTTACTGTCACTCGAGAAATTTTCTTCCCCACCGGAGCGAGCTAGTTCTTCGAGTCAGTTCTTCGAGGCCATATAGGCCGGCCCATTGCCACTTTAGCTTACTTATCCTTTACGTTGACGTTATATTATGACAATTTGTGTCTGCTACATTTTACCTATATAATAAAAGCTTAGAATGTAACCTTCCTCAACATAGAGATCTGCCTACATTTTCAACTTAAACTAACGCTATGTGAAAAGCATAACGACGTCGTAAAGGTCGTTAACAGAGAAACATTCTCTGTTCATGACGATATTTTGCAAATATACTACAAAAGAAACAAACGAATATGGCTCTTATCTTCACACAGTATGGTGCACGGTCGCTTTGCCAGATCACAGGTGGATATTGCTATTCTACCTTCATGAGTGGTAGTCGATATTGCTATTCTTGATCACAGGTGGATATTGCTATTCTACCGTGTAGTGGTGGTGTTAAATTATCCACTATACCATATCATCCCGTAAGTGTTGTAAGATCCGACAGAAGGAAATTAATTAGGGCAAAGGCAGCGTCGTCTTCCTAATAAATTACACAAAAAAAAAAACAATAGCTCAGTGCTTTGCTCTTTCATTTTTCGCACATTTCTTTTTAATCTTATACTTTTAGGAATATCTGTTGTTTGGTTTATCCATTTCTAATCTAATTAATGAAAAATGTAATTAATATGTCAAATATTTCACCTTATTCCAAAGTGGCGCCGCCTTGACGGCAGAAAAACTCAAGGACGCCATCATTGCCACGTTTGTTGGAGACATAGCCAATCACCGTATTATGATGGGTCCATATGTGTGATATTTCAATGCACTGTACTATGTACTGTGCATTGAAATATCACTGTAATGGCGTTTGCTCCGCTTAACATGACGAAAGCAGTGACATTGTATGTATTAATTAACAGTAAAAAAGTAAAGTTACAGTCTATACATGTCGCATCGCTAGGCACAGGCTTTCTCTTATTGTAGAGAGGGATATGGAACAATTAGTCCAAAGCGTTGCTCTAGTGTGGACGGAATTAACGTCATGTTATCAAAGTAAATAAAAATAAATAATATCATCCAGACCGAATTTTGATCACGGCGGCCAGTTTCAAGACTAACCATCTGCGCAGGACAGTATTATAGTGCCGGAGTGTATGCGGAAGCCCAGTTGCACTCTCTATTCCCTAACTCTCATAGGCCATGGACCGCAATCCCACTCGACTGGAGAAAGATCAGGCGCAGGATCAACAGTTTTACGTGCTTTACGAGGCACCTGGCTGAAACATCACTAACTTACTGAGTCTGGGTTGTTATTGAGAATTTCTTGAAAGAAAAACCAATAACAAATTTTAGCCCGACCCGGGACCACATGCAACCACGATGTCTCCAGACCACTTCCGAGTCATTGTCCTCGTCGGGGGTTACATAACTAGGCGTTCGTGGCCCCCGCCCCGAGCGTCTGCGACTCCCGAGGCCCCGTTTCTGATAGGGTGTTGAAATGTGTCAATAAAGAGAGACGTGTTGCTGTTACTCAGACTTTAATTGGATTACTTCCTTTTCTTAACTCTAATGTATATATCTTAGATTATTTACTCTCTAGATAGAGTAACGGCGGCTCAAAAGCGTCGATAAAAAATATCAGCTAACTGTTAGTCTCTAAAGCGCTCCCCGCTCCTCGGTGTCAATTGTAACGCCAAATATACGCACGCACGGCTCATTTTTTGCGTTAGATTATTTTGGTGAAAAAGACAAGTTGCGCGATCAAAATCTGCAGAAATTACAAAGAACCACCATCGGTAAGTAACTCAAAACTAATAGTAATTTATGAAAACAAGACTAATAAATAGATGTTTTTTTCCCCCCACAAAATCATCGTTTTTTGGTGTTGCCAGTCGTGGATTGCGAATTTCCCCGTATAGTTGTCTTAAAAACTGATGTATGTTCATTTTTACCCGACTGCACCAGAAGGAGGAAATACATCAAGGAAGGTGTGTGTATGTATGTGTATGTGGGTGTTTCATAAATTGTTTGGCTGAGCCTACAGCCTAAACGGATGGACCGATTGCTTTTGTTTTGCAAGCTTCCGCGCAGTCGGGTGTTTTTTATTTAGTCTTAAATATTTTTTTCTTTATTTTTTCTCTCTTTGTTATAGTATTACTAAATAGTATTGTATAATAATTGTCAAAAGCGAATGTGACCAGTTTTGGATACATGGTTTTTAGGATACATTAGGATAAATTATTTAACTTTGACGCAGTTGAAGCCGCCGGCCAACCTCTAGTATTTTTATAAGTCTACACCATAAATTAAATAATAAAACATATTTTGTAAATGAGTAATTGATTTTATTTGATAATATTTTCTATAGAAAAAAATTCAGATTCTAACTCAACAGACAACTAAACACACATTTTAAAGCACCATATTAAAATATTATAATTTATGATTTTATTAACATGACATAATTTTACAATTTTTCCCCATTTTATCGGGATGGATTCATTAGCTCGTACAAAATGACGCTGGTGTAAGACATAGCTGGCCAGTTTTTGTTGCATCGCTCATTGCATGAGGCGTTATCTAGAGAGTAAATAATCTAAGGTATATATATATATATATTGTCGTGGGGCTACACGACACTACACCTCCCACCGACAAAAAATTTATAATAAAAAATGAAATACATTGATTCTTTGAACGAAGTCATCCGAAGGGCTCTTGTCTCTATAAATGTTCCCTCAGTTTTAGAACCTTGCGGGATATCTAGAGAAGATAGCAAGAGACCCGACGTTATGACTTTGGTCCATTGGGGGAGAGGTAAAACCCTAGTGTGGGATGCTACTTGCGTAGACACTTTGGCGGCCTCTCATCTCAATGGTACCTCGTATAGAGCCGGGGCGGCATCAGAGGTAGCTGAATTGAGTAAGTGGCGCAAATATAAGTTTTTGAGAAATGACTACGTATTTGTGTCATTTGCTGTAGAGATTATCGGTCGTTCTTCAAAATTAATCATTTGCTTATTGATTAGCGTTATGTTTTCATCGAATTTGAATCTTTTTACGATACGTTAAAAATTCGAGTAATTATGGAATATGAGTACCGCCGTGGCAGGAACGCGCACAAGCGGCACGCAACATCAATGACGTTTACGGAGCGAATATTACAAACGAACGCACCACCTGTTATTGGTTTGCCCGCTTCCGTTCTGGAAATTTAGACCTGAAAAATGACGAATTAAAGGCGATTGTGGAAGCTGATGGTATTCAATCTACGGCTGAATTAGCAGAAGCTTTCGAGTTAGCATCAAAACAATATTGGTCTATTTGCGTCAAACTGGTAAGGTAAAAAAGCTTGACAAATGGGTGCCCCACGAACTCAATGATCGCCAGCGCAAAGTACACGTCGAAACGTGTCTTGCACTGCTCAACAGGCACACAAACGAAGGAATTATGAACCGCATTGTTACCTTCGATGAAAAATGGATTCTGTTTGACAATTGCAAGCACTCAGCAAGTTGATTGGATCCTGGTTCAGCACCTAAACAATGCCCTAAACGAGAATTTACCCCTAGAAAAGTGATGGTCACTGTTTGGTGGTCTAGCGGCGGTGTAATTTATCAATACATCTTGCCAAACGGGATGAGCATTACTGCAAATGTGTACTGTGAAGAACTGAATACAATGATGGAGAGGCTCGCTCGTCTCCAACCAGTTTTTGTCGTTGCGTGCGACCTCATACTGCACAACAGACGGTCTCAAAGTTACAAAAGCTGGAATTGGAAGCTCTTCGTCGTCCACCGTACTCACCAGACCTTTCGCCTACAGACTTCTACCTTTTCCAGAATTTGGATAACTTTTTGGCGGGAAAAAATTCAATACCGGAGAGGCAGTACAAATGCCTTTGAAGAATTTGTTGCCTCCTCTCCAGCTGATTTCTTTAAGAAGGTCATCAATAAACTGCCACTGCGTTGGCAAAGATGCATCGATGAGCGATTACTTTGATTAATAGAAATTAAAAAATATGGAAAAAATTACTTTACCTTATTTCTTAAAATACGGCAGTTTCATAGATAACCTAATATAAAATTACAACTGAATAAAAGTGAGTATAAAATTGTCTTGTGGTAATCCCTCATAACAGCTTAAAACATAAATAAATTTATAATATTGCATAATGATTATTTTTTTAGGTACAGTAAATAACAAGCTTTTAATGTTAAGTATCTGATAATTAATTTCGACTTAATTAAATACAGAACATTTAATGCCTAGTTTTTTTAAAATGTAATAGCAAAAATAACATATTCATTTTTCTTTTTTCATTCAATTTTTCATTCAACAAACTAATGAAGTTTTAATTAGAATTAAAAATCACACTGGTGCGATGTTACCTCTTAATTTTCTTCTTAGTTTGTTTCGGCTCATTCTTCTCGGCTAAGTCTTGAAGGACTTAAGTATTCTTCTTTTTTTCTTACATTCGCATGATAGGATATTTTTCTTCACATCTTTGTTCTTTTCATTATATTTTTTCAAAATTTTATCCTCTTTAGTAACCTTATCTTAATTTCCTTTCAGTAATTTTTTCAAAAAATATGTAATATTGTGGACTTTTCTTATATTCGCATTGGAGGTGATGGAGGTGGATGGAGATAGATGGTGGAGGTGCCGAGTGCAGGAGATTCCGCTTGCGTCATTCTAAGAGTGAAGTCATTCTACGAGTGCGAAGACAGTATCGTGGTTCTGTCCGTGGTAGTGTTTCTTATGGTGCGGACAGGAAGGATGGTGTTGCTGAGAGGCTGCTCTGTGTTGCACTGAGATATGTAGTTTTGCTGTTGGTTTGCATACGGCATTTGGTGTTATTATGTAATTACGTCCCTCACATTACACTGGTGTGTGATTGTGGCGGGGACGTGTTACGGTGTGGTCGAATTATAATTGCTCTATACTGAATGTATAGGCGTTACGTTGTCTTAATACTTTATTCTATCTCAATAACCTTGGGAAAATCCTTAAATTATAGACTTATAAAATTTTTGAGAACATAATAAAGTTTTATCTTCTTCACAATTTGGCTTTAGGTCGGGGAAGTCCCCTGAAGACGCAGTAATTTAATTGACCCAGTTTGTGACATCAAAGGTTGATGCGAAGCAAAAATGTTTAGGGATTTTTCTCGACCTAGCCGCGTTTGACATGGTCATGATTCCTATCCTTGTGAGCAAGTTAGAACGCGTTGGTATTCGTGGCAATGCACTGATGTTATTTAAGGACTTCCTGTGTGACCGCACACAACAGGTTAAAGTGGGTGAATACGTCAGTCAGAACCGGTTGTATGTGGCGTTCCACAGGGGAGTATTCTAGAACCCAGGTCCCATTTGATTCTTCCTCCTTATCTATATATGTAAATGATTTATGTCACCAACCTCTAGTAAATGGTAAAACATTTACCTATGCTGATGATACAGCTTTGGTTTTCCACGGTAAGACTTGGGATGAAGCTCGACATAACGCTCAGCTGGGACTTCACAGGGTTGGCAATTGGCTCGGTGGAAATCTCCTGACCTTAAATATTTCTAAAACGACATACATGCAGTTTTCCTTGGGAGACACTAGATCCGTAAACCTCGAGTTTAGGGTCCACTCGTGTACTGACCCTTTCAATACTACCTCTCCATGTTCATGTTTTGCAATTACTAAATCCAGTAGTGTCAAATATCTTGGCGTAATATTGGACGACAAACTTAACTGGCGCTCACATATAGATCTTACAACTGAACGTACTAGAAAACTTATTTGGGCGTTTAAAATGTTAAGATAAGCCGTTGATTTACCTCTTCTGCGTTCAGTATATTATGCTTTAGTCCAGTCTATTATAGGGCACTGTATAAACGTCTGGGGATGAGCCTGTAAGATCTTTCTAATTCGCCTGGAAAGAGCACAAAGATCCCTTTTAAAAGTCATGACCTTTAGGCCATACAGATTTCCCACTAAAGAATTGTATAAGAAATGTCGAGTATTAACTGTGAGGCAACTGTACATTTTGAAATTAATTACTAAACAGCATATGGTTACCGTTTATAATTCCGCTGATTATTACAAAAACCGGGTTATAAAAAATGTATGCTTACCTATTACATGTCGAGCGGTTTGTGCTAGGCGGCAACATGCTTATAAGGCTATATATTTATACAACAAAATTAATAAGCTATACATCCCTTAACTACTAGAAAAGTCATTAAAATTAGGGATTAGCTATTAGGATTAGATTATGAACAAACTGAATTGATTTTACTATAAAACAAATCAATGAACAACCAAAAATTTGTTAAATCTTAAATTTCAACCACACACATACACGAACGCATGCAAACGCACGCACACTCAAGCACAATCACACACCCACCCAACACACACACACACACACTTCGCGAGCACATTTCTTTATTTACATAAAATAATTTAGTTGTCATTTATATTAGGGAGATGGCACTGACTCTCGTAATACAGGTTTTCTAACATAGCTCGGGAGTCAGCGGCTTCAAAAATATTGTAACAACTTTTATGTCAATAACGATTATTATGTGGGGTATCTATATAGTTTTTTCATCTGGTAGGGCTGTATAAATATATAATTGTAAATAAAAATGATAAAATACATAAATATCAATAAAATAAAATAAATACATAAAAAATTACATAAATAAATAAAAACCCAACCAGATGGAAGCCCTCGGCAGGGGAGACCAAACGGCCGAGGGTTAGGGGAAGGGAAAGAAACCGGCGGACGATGCGGGCGGTATCGAGGAGCACCGCCTTCTGCATTTGAACTTGGAGCGGTCCGTCACGGAGTCTCAGTCGCCTCAGATGACTCGAAAGGCTGACTGGGATTAACCCGTTCGCAGTAACGACTACAGGTATAATTTCGGTCGGTAGTCCACCCCACATGTCGGTCACCTCGTGAGGCAGGTCCAGATATTTTGTTCGCTTATCTGTTTCGGCTTTCAAGAGGTTCTTGTCATACGGAATGGTAATGTCGACCAAAAATATCCTTGACTGTGCCCGGTTCATCAGCACAATATCAGACTTATTCGCAAGAATGGTCCTGTCTGTGATGACGGCCCGGTCCCAGTAGAACCTGGCGCGGTCATTTTCGAGCACGGCTTCCGGCATGTACTTATAATAAGGCACTTTCCGATCCACGAGACCGTATTTCAGAGCGAGCTCCTGGCTTCTAGGTTGTGCCTATGCAAGTACTCAGAGTTAGAAAGCGCCGAACAACCAGAGATCACATGCCTAAAAGATTCACCGGGATGGCGACAAGCTCGACAAATGTCGACGGTGCCATCCCTTAGGATATATCTCCGATAGTTGTTGGTCTTAATAACCTGATCCTGTATTGCACAGACAAAACCCTCGGTTTCCCCGAAGAGGTCACCAAAACGTAGCCAGTGGAGGGAGGCGACTGTGTCTACGAAAGGCTCATGTAGAGCCTTGTAGAACCTCCCGTGGAGCTCCTTCTCCTCCCATACGGTCTCCCGGTCGGAAATGCTCTGTACTGGCGGGTCTTGCCATTGCTCGCTGGCTAAGGATAGTGGGGTAAGTGCTTTATCACAAAAAATAACATCCCTATAGAATGGATCATCCGCTTTCGTAGTCGTAGTTTCGTAATAATTACGAAAGCTGCACACTTCGCGATTATGCATGGTAAGCGCGGTTAAAAAGCCGCACCCACCATGTTTCCGCGGCAAGTATAGCCCCATTACTTACGATCTCGGATGATGCATCCTATGGGACGTCATAATAGTGCGGACTTTTCTATCCAGAGCGTTCAGTTCGGTCTGAGTCCACCTGAGTATGCCAAATGTATACATGAGAACAGGCATGATCCAACCGTTATATGCATGTGTCTTATTAACGCCCGACAAAGGACGGTTAAGCACTTTTGTCAAGCGTGCATAAAACACATCGCAAACTGACTGCCTCATGTCCGCCTCATCGATACCTATGTTCTGTGACATACCCAGGTATCGATATGTTTCAGCCTCAGATAGGGTCTTTATGTTGATGGGCATAGGCAAGTCTTTACCCTCAGATTTAGTAACCCTTCCCCTTTTGACATGGAGGACCGCACACTTATCCGTCCCCAGCTCCATTCTAATAGAATTGCTAAAATCACAAGTGATGTTTAGAAATTCAACAAGATGAGAGCGACTGGAGGCGAATAATTTGAGATCATCCATATAGAAAAGGTGGGTCACTTTTGTACCACCTTTCCGAAGCTGAAATCCCCTCCCGGAACCCTCCAGTAAGGTACTGAGAGGGTCAAGAGAGAGGCAGAACCAGATTGGACTCAAACAATCGCCCTGGAAAATGCCCCTTCTTATCTTTATGTGGTTCTCCGCAGCCGTCATCCGCTCGCCTAGATGACAAAGGATCGTACTCCACTGCCCCATACACTGCCCGAGGAAGTCTCGAACTGTACAGTCAACCTTGTACAGCTCGAGGACCCTCTTAAGCCATGTATGAGCCACCGAGTCGAATGCCTTTTTGTAGTCTATCCAGGCGGCGGAGAGGTTCCGACGGTTGCGTTTAACCACCTTGCCAATGACCGCGTCAATAAGGAGTGGTTCCTTGGTTCCAAGACCACCGCCCCGACATCTATTTTGAGCGACATCACCTGATTTGCGTTCAGGTGACGAGTGATTCTCGCGCTCAAAATGGATGTTAGTGTCTTGTATATGGTAGGTAGATACGTTATGGGGCGGTATTTGCTCGGGTCTGTGGAATCCCGGTCTTTAGGAACCAAATGAGTGATCCTAGTAGTGAAGAGGCTCGAGAGTCACTTTTGGTCGAGAGCCTCTTGAAACTGTCGGGCGAGCACAGCGTGACACACCACGAACCCCTTCAGCCAGTAGTGATGCAGTCCGTCGAGTCCCGGACTTTTCCAGTTCGGGGCCCTACGGACCGCCTCAGCTACGTCATCCGGCATTATGATGACGGGGTTCATGGGCGTAACACTCGCACACTGACTCGCCACAACTTCCGTCCAAGGGCCCTCGCTGTGGTTTACGGGCTCTGACCACAGGCCGCGCCAGAATGCGATAGTGTCGGCCTGATTCGGTGCTGAGCCCGTTCCACGTACCATCGGCCGCTCCAATGATTCATACAGCCTCTTCTGATCACTCTGGAAGAGACGATTCTGGTTGAACCGTGTCGACTTCTCGGTATATCGCCGAATCCACTTCCCCCAAGCAGCGATTCTCTGCTTCAGGTCGTCTATGCGCTCCGTCAGTTTTTGCGTTATATCCGGCTGGGACAAACTGATATTTGTCCCAGCAAACGCCCTCCTGACGGTGCGCACAATTCTCGGCCTATTATTGCCCGACCTGAAGCTTATCAGTCTGCCGATGAGGGCCTTTGCCTTTGCGATACGGTCTTCAATCCTTCTTCTCCAGGCTGGGATAGCGCTACTTTGCCCAGTAGCACGTCCAGACGTGGGGAGTTTGGCACCAACAATACGGCAAACTGCCAAAGCGGCGCCAAAGAGTATTGAGTCCGTATCGCAAAGGTCCCGGCAGGTTTCCAAAAAGGTTGCCAGCAATGGGTTCAGGGCCGTCACGACATCCCGATTCCGCTTGCTTAGGGTTATGCGTGGGAGTCGCGGTCGATTTTCGAGAGGCGAACAGCGCGTTTCCACAATCGCCTCCTCCAATTTACTCCTCATCTGCTCTAGTTCTTGGGTGACCATTCCATCATCGCCTGAATCATCCAAAGCGGGAAGATCCATGGCGGCTTCCACATATGGCTGCTGGTCCTTAGGAGCCGCATCCCCAGCTATAGCTGGTTCATTCGATGAGGGAATAGCCTCACGCCGTAGTCGTTCGAGTTCGGCATCATCAAATATTTTCGAGCGAATGATGTACCGAACTCGGTCTGCCAGGTTTTGCTCTGTGACGAGAACAGACGGCCCCAGCTCAGCAAAAAAGCGGTGCATCCGAGCCCGATACTCTATCCCTACAGTTTCTTCCCCTTTCACCCTATAGTACGCCCGCAATGCGTTTATGTTCATATATTTTGTCCAACGCATGCGGCGTACTCCACCAGCGGCGGGTGCCGCTTGCCGAGTCCGAGAGGACCCAGCCATCTGGTGGGGATGATGGATGCGAGGGGCTGCTAGGTGGTGGTGCAGCACCTCGCGCTCGGCTGGCGGCCCGCATGCTGTCGCGTCCAGCGCCAGCTCCAGACGCGCCCCGGCAACCCCCAGGCAGCGGCCCTATGCGCGTTCTATTCTTGTCCAACATTCATAAAAATGGGCGTCAATTAACGGGGGACGCCCAGGCCCGGCACCGTTTAATAGTGTGGCCGTAATCACAAATGGGCTTTTGCACCCTCAATTCTGCCGAGGCACGGCGCTCACACCTCTTGGCAAGGCACTGACTGACTGCGCCGACGTAGCAGTTTTGTCACTTAACTGTTACGTCAGCGGGCGATGGGGTCATCACTTCCCTACGCCTTATTATATATTATTATTATAATGATTAATTGCGTAAGCAAGAGAGCAATTTGAACATCCGCTCTCACACTTTTACTATTTTTAACAATTAACGCTATCCTGATGCATTTCCGAGATCATAATTGGGATCGCCCATAGTATTTCCTACAGAATTGGCCTTATCCTGTTATATTACCGTAAACTCCTGTTGTATCTTCTACATATATATATTTGTGAGGTCTACACGACTCTACAACACTGTTTTCAAGAGGACGGCCCTGACGAATGCATAGGCGTTATCCCGAGTGGGATCCGCCCTCTCCCAACCCCAATCAGCAGTCTCCTTCTAAATCATAACGGATTCACAGAAGGTGGCTACATCGCTGATCACATCGCTGACACTACTGCTGACAGGAAGAGGTTCCGTCCGATCCAGTTCACCAGGATCTTTCGCTCCCATTCCCACGGGACCAGGACTACTTCAAAGAAGTTCGCCTCGCCCTCGCCTCCTATCTTACACAGATAATCACCAAATCACGCGTGCCTGGTAATAATCGTATTTACGGCCACTTGACCAACGAGGCAGCCAAAGTATCTAAGATAGATATCTAGTACAGCGATCGACAATCCGCCTATTTAACTACGATTATATCATCACAACATTTAGAGATACCCAAACTCGGCATTTGTTTATTACGTCCCAGTCCCAGTAATATATTGTAATTTATTACAATGTTCTTGTCTGATTTGTGATTCAACAATTTATAGAGCTCGTAAATCAATCTGACAATGAGTAGATTGCAATGCGCGTGCAATACATTGTTTGCTACAGTGTTGTTTATATATTAGATGAAAGATTTACAGTAATTAAGCCTTATAGTTTATAGCGTATTATATCTCTACCAGTTAACTCTAGAAGAAATAGTGATGCAATTTGTTGTAAGCGTATTAACGAAACATCCCTGACTGCCTCATTTGTGGACTGCACGATTTGTTTTTCAGTCAAGAAGTTCTCCTGTCCTGCGCCTGATATCTCTCCGTTAGTGTCGGTTTACCATCCCGTCGGTCTATGTGCATACATTTTGGCACCATAATCCTATCCTGCACAAAAGGATAGTCTCTGTTAAGACTTGCCGCCGTGACCGAAATTCGGTTTGGAGGACATTGTTATTTTATTATCACATATATTGTCACAAAATTATAATAACGTAGGACAGCGACATAGAGTGTGAAACATTATGGTACTGCGATCGAAAACACTCCAGCCATGCGTGGTGATTTCGGCAACTACTACAATTAAATTCAGCAGTGTACTGTTACGGGCTATACATAAGAAGAAACTAATTAGAGTTCCTTTCGGTTTTTAAATCGTTAATTATAGCAAAAAGTAAATTAACAGCCTCTTTTAGTCCCACTTTCGGGCAAAGGCCTTTCCTCCCGAATGAGAGAGTTATGAAGCAGTTAGTTTGTCGCATAGCTCCAATGTGTCTTGACGGATTTTACTTCTAAAAAATAATTAAATGTTATAAGAAAATATTCTATCTCTCAGACATGCAGGTTATAAATCAGCACTTCTACAAAACTAACAGTTTTAAGCTTTAATAAAAAAAATACTAAATGAAATGGGGATTTAAAAATACGTATTTCAACTTCTCGTAGAAAATGTTTCTACTAAACCAACGGGTATTGAAATAAAAAAAAATATGTAAATTTAAACCGTAAATAAAAAAGAAAGAGGCTCCAGAAATTTTCTTTTACAACAAATAAAAACACACCGCGAATTCACATACATACACTGAAACATGTTTTATTCACAACGTGGATTCTTGATATGAGAAAAGGTTTATCTTCTCTTATACAAATATTTTCCAGCTAGCATTATTACACTGCTTTTAAGTTTTTGCATTTTAAACTTTTAGTTAAATTTACAGCCATTTGTTAAGAGAATCCATCACCACATTTTATCTCGTGAATGTCTTATGAGAATGTTTATGATGAATGCCCAAAAATGTTATGGTTTCCAATAGATGGCTGTATAGCCATATCGTTTATGTTATGCCTTAAAGGTGCTAGACGTTTGGACCTGCAATAGTCAATCCGCCTGCCAAGCGTGTTAAAGCAAATTCTCCCTACAATGATAGAGGTCCATGTCCAGCAGAAACATTTTACGGGCTGATGATGACGAAGAAGAGGATTTAATTTTTACTGATTATTAGTAATCACATTTTATCTGACTGTTTTTTATCAGCTCGTGACGAGACTTTCTTGAGTGGTAGAATAGAGTACATTAATATAATTATTCACCAAAATATGGTATAACGATTTGCGTACAACATAATATTCGACTGAGTTAGCTTGTAAATATCTATAAATACAAATTATATACAAAAATTATATATTTCATTATTATTAAACTATTAGGTATGTTAATTTACGAAGTTCCTTATCAGACGGTACGAATTTGACGGATTGGGGCTTGGCGAGAAAAAGTGTAAGATTTTTCCGTCACGACCCCTTCTGACGTAGTATAAGGAAGCGAGATGGAATAATATCGATCTCCCTCGCACTTTTTCTTATCTTGCCAATTACGCTTCATTTTAAAAGACGCTAGTAATTAATTTATTTGTATTTGTTAATCAATAATATAAAACGTTTATCAATAATAATAAACTAAAAACTTCATTCCAACCGAGTGTTCCACGACAATCAGGCATGTTTTTTTTTTTCATTTTTTTTTACATTTTATATATTTTTATCATTCTTCATAATCATCTATTATAAATCAGTGCTTGTCTGCTATCTCATCCAATGGTAAGTGGTGATGTAGCCGAAAATTGTAAAATTCACTGACTTAGCTTTAAACAATCCCTATTTACTCTTGCCTTGAAGACGACCACATGTAAATGAAAGACAGATGCTGGCAAATTATTCCACTCGTTTGTTTTACGTATGTTCCGAAGTCAAATCGGTTTGCAAAAATCGCTGGTAATAAATAGCAGATTTCACAATATAATCGCGCGAGGACGAAAACTTCACACATGGTGTGGATGGTATTGAGAATTTATATATGCGCGCCAACCTGCCACATTACAATTGTAAAACATAGCTTTAAGTGCTATTTTCCACGTGCTTGATGGCATTGGATATCTATCTAGCAACGTAAAGGTATCATACGGAATATGGATGTCAGCAGTAGAAGGCGTTTTTCTTCTGCAACTACCCAGAAGCTTGGTTATACTTTTGAAGATACATAAATATGTTGTTCAATGTCCGGTCTATTTTAACAAATAATTTAATGTCCTTGTATCAAATTTAAGTACCTTTCTTTCAAGTCAAATGATAGAATAATTCGTAATTCAATTTAAGACCAATAAATGTCGACTTTTCTCGAAGGACGGGACGATGAAATGACAAGGACATTTACAACCGTAACATGAGATAACGTGATTTTTGATTTTTGATGGAACTCTCATTACTCGCACGTAATTGGTAAATAAGTTACTTGATAACAGATAGAAAGCAATTTCATTTGATGTATTAATTTTGAAATGAAGAATGAAAACACGTTTATCAGATAATAAATGAATAAAAGACTGGACAGGACTGACTGCCGACAGAAGTGGAAACTTAAAACTACGAAATAACAGTGGCGTTTTTTAGATTATAAAATTAATTGTATTATAAAATATTAAAATTTCATATTTTGTAAATTAAAATGATTAACATTAGTCTGGTTCACTATCGGCACTACCGAGCAACAATGATATACATTTTTGTATGGTTCATTTTTAAATCATAACTTATGATGGGCTGCGCAAGCCCAGTACAAAACTTCATTGACATAATAATTAATATCAACACGACATACTTATAGCTATAGATATACTGCTATTACAGCATGTTGATAACGCGGAATCTTAAGAGTTTACCGATCCAAAGAGCGTCAACGTGCCTAAAGGACTTTTCAATTAAAAAAAGCCTGTGCTACAGCATGAAACTACGAAATTGACAAGTCAGTCACAGTGATAGTACTTGTTTTCAGTCCGACCCATACTCTAAGGCAACTTAAACGGCTACGTGCACGCTTTTAACATGTCCGAAAATTAAAAAAAAAATCATATCCGAATGAATAAGTTAAAGGCACCTATTTCCGCGGTATTTTTACTAAAATTCGAAAATGATCGAAAATTAAGCATTTAATGTACCTTTTGAAGGTTTGGCTATTTTTATCAGAACCATAATTGTTTCTACTCTTGAAATAGACAAAAGCTTTGGCTATTAAATCTTGATTTATATTCTAAATTATGAAAAGAAGTCGGAGGCAACTTAATCGATGTATTTGGTTCCTAATTTAGTTTCCTAAGTACCTTTAATTCCTAGTGTACAAAATGCAAAGAAAAAAGATAGGAAGAGTAATGTATGGTGTTACTTATCCTGCAACCAAAATTTTTATAATTTAAAAAATATAGTCCTGAAAAGTTAATTTTATTTCTAATAATGCAATTAATTAATTAACAAGGTGAAGTTGACCAATTTTGATTTTCCGTCACAAAACCTACAGCAAGAGCAAATTTTCCAGAAGTATAATGTGAAAATTTTTGTGGATGTATGGATTGTCTAATAAGCATCCATTCTCATAATCGATATAAACATTTCATACTTATGAAATAAAATCTTATTATTACCTCTGGTCTATGGGCCACAGCATCCACTTACCATCAGGTGGACTGTGTGCTCGTTTGTCACCCTATTCTATAAAAAAATATATAATACTTGCTAAAAATTACATCAAATTTTGCATGAACTTAAATATTCCTTCTAGTTTTCCCATACAATGGATTAAAAAAATACCTGAATAGATCACTTTTGTTTGCTGTAATTAGTGAATGAAACGAAAAAGTAAGTTTTAGTATTCATTGTCTTTATTTATTGTCAAACCTAAAGCCAAAATTAAAAATATAATCCATGAAATAGTCACTCAAAAAATTACACACACGGTACAAAAATAACCAAAAAACCACTATTTATAGAATAGAATAGAATAGAATAGAATAGAATAGAATAATTTTTTATTCAATATAGATTACATGTGTAATTCTTATTGAAAGTCATTTTTTACTTTACCACTGGTTCGAAAAAAAAACCTCTGTCCTGGAAAGAACCAGCAAGAAACCCAGCGGGACTTTTTTTTTAAAAGTAAGTTTTACATTAATGGTTGTGCAAACTATTTAAGTACAAAATTTATTTTAGAAACTGCTTGGTAGCGACCACCTCATTCCCAGGGGTTATTATCAATCATATATTCATTTATACTATAATAACCCTTTTTATACAGTTTCAGCTTAACAAAACATTTAAACTTGGTAAGAGAGAGCCTGTACACTTTCCGGGACCTTGTTGTAATAGCGTATACATTGCCCCAAGAATGAATTACTGACTCTGTGGAGTCGAGAAATTGGTATCACTAGCTTGTGTTTGTTCCTAGTGTTTACAGAATGTATATCACTTTTTTTACTAAAACTACCTTTGTTTTTGTGAACATACATTAAATTTTCGTAAATATACTGAGAGGCCAAAGTTAATATATTTATTTCTTTAAATTTATCTCTAAGAGACTCTCTCGGTTAAAAAAACATGGCACTCACGTGCACCAGGTCCAAAATGTATGAAACGTGGGTTCAGACCAGCTGCTGACGCAAAATTAACCAACTATTTTAAAATGTATACACATTACTCCAGATCTTTGATGATATAACTACGTAAAGTTATATTATCAATTTAATAAGAGATCTTTCACTAAAAAGGACTTGTAAGTTTTTCTAAATATCTCGGAGTATAGTGCCAATTTTAGAAACCCTCGGAATTAGGTGCATTTACCTCAGTAGATTTAGCCTCCTTACGTACGTAATATTTATTGTATCTTTGCAAAAAAAAAAGAAATACAAATTTACTTAAATACCTAACAATCCTAACTATCTTGAGAAAATACTGCTGAATGTAGGCCTAACTAATAAATAGCCTTAATATTCGACCTGAAGCTTTAAGCATCTAACGACTTCCTGCACGCCAAGGTCGGTTATATTTTATATCATAATGTACTACACGTCATGACGACTCATACTTGCTAGAGTAAACGATAGTGCGGAAGCTTCATACAAGCGCGGAAAATATTGAAAACACCACGATATTTAGTACTGCCGAAGCGGACATCACGTTATTTTTTATTCGCGTTATTATTTTCTGAGAATATATAACTGCCGGAGGTAACAGTATTAATATCGCGTTATTTTCCCTGTCTGCCACTGTAGGTGAACCCCGCGCTTATGTTCGTGCGTTGCGAGCGCTTATATGAAGTTTCCGCACCTTCTTTCACTCTGTTCTTGCTGTATAATACAGTTATAGTTACTGCCATAATACGGCTACTACGGGTCTCTAATACCTACAATTTCACATACTTCTTATATTGGGATCAGTTACGTCTCTATTTCATTATTTATGTGTACGTACGTGTGGTCATAAAAAGGACCCCGAAAGTGATATAGGTCAACGATACGGTCATGTTACCACTTAGAGGAACTACATATATAAGTGTTACCAACATCACTGACATTGAAAGATTAAGCGGTGACAAGGGTAATGACAGGTTACCGTGAACCGAACGATCCAATATCAATTTATTTACTTTTACAAATATTCTATTATTGAACTTAACACGGCAAATTTTCTCTAAATTATATTTAGAGAAAATGTACTAAGCATACTAGATTGCAATGAACTATCACTTATAAGTTTTCAAACAGTAAGGTTATATGATTTTGCAAACTTTTTTATAGAAGAAGGGGCAAACGAGCATGCGTCTCACCTCATGGCCGCCCATGAACAACTGCAACACCAGGGTAATTGCAGGTGCTTTATCGGCCTTTTAAAAAGGAGTAAGCTCGGTTCTTAAAGGTCTCTATACTAAATAATAGTGGTAAATAATTTACCGCCGTGTGGGGCGTCGTATGATAATCAATCACACTATTTTGTGGCTTTCAATAGTTCGCCAATATTCTTTAGTATAGCCATATTCTTTACGCTATACGCAAAATACTCGTACTCAGACCCGCGACAAGAAGCAACGTCAAAGGTGAGAGACGTCTGAATCTGCGATTGACAATCCACCTGCTAAGCATATTATTAAGGCGGGAGGGATTGACTTGGGAGGGGTTACACAACGGGATAGTTCCATGTCCAGCAGTGGACTTTTACGGTTGGTGGAAAAGAAGAAGAAGAAACATGCTAACACCAACTTGTAACAAACAAGTCTACTTCATGGTAAGTGGCTTCTGCAGTCTATGGAAACCAGGGTTGCTAATAGAAGTTTTTACGATTATTCACCCCAAAATTACGAAATTGACGTTTGTACACACAAACAGTAGTAAATAAAATTGTAAATCTTAAATAAAATCCAGTAGGTATGTCTTTGTTGAATTAATTAATAAAAAGAAATTCGACTTAATTTACGTCGCTACTTACTTTTAGAATTTGAGGATTATTTAAGTTAAAGTGCAAGGAAATGTCCGCCTCGCTGCCCCAATGCGTGTTGGCGAACTTCACATGTCTCCGAAATATTTTTTTTCTTATTTCTCAGACATGCAGGTTTCCTCACGATGTTTTTCTTCACGCACGTGGTAAATCAGCACTTAAAATTGCAATTAACAATTTCATTGGTGCCGGCGGTTATCGAACCTGGGTCGCTCGCATACTGTGAAACTCAAAGCGAGCGCTAACTATCTGAGCTACCACGGCTCTTCTGAGCTACCACGGCTCTTAAGTGATTCCCCTAAAAAATTCCTCTTTTTTATCCACTATTTTCCCTTAGTTTTTATTACTTTGCAATTCCAGGCTCTTCTCAAGAAAAGTTTGGACTTATTCAGTTGCAGTGACTCCCACGAGTACACACGTACATTATCGAGTGGTGAGGAGCTTAAGATCTAGTTTGTTAGTTTTAATTAGTTCCTAATTGAACATTTCTAGACTGCTGACGGTATATTTTGCAGCAGTATTTTAATTTTAAACTTCTAATTAAACTTATAAGATGTTGTTTTGTATTCAATTATACCTAAATAGAGTGTAGGATAAAGGAAAATTTTTTTGACTTCTTCATAGGATCTTAAAAACCCACTGCTAGTAATGGGCTCCTCCAGTATTTGGGAAGATTTGCCATAATCGCCACACTTAGTTTAAACGTCAAAAGTCTCGCACCTTTGACGCCCTCCCCCCTTCCCCATAGCTATCACTAATGAACTAGCTTACATTAAAACTCTACGTTTAAATATGAAGCAAGGGAAATTTAAAAAAAAAAGAGAAGGTCTAATTAAAAAAAAATAACACAAAGAAGAACCTATCTTAGCTGACTTCAAAATGGATGAGGTTCTCAATTTGAGTGTATGTTTTTTTCTTTATTTTGTATGTAAGTTACGTGATCTTTTCGCCAATTGTGAAAC
Organism: Parnassius orleans; assembly: GCA_029286625.1. Classification (NCBI taxonomy): domain Eukaryota; kingdom Metazoa; phylum Arthropoda; class Insecta; order Lepidoptera; family Papilionidae; genus Parnassius; species Parnassius orleans. The sequence continues at coordinate 3,973,969 of JAGSMP010000089.1, forward strand.
GACTTTAATGATTATATTAAATAAGTTATACTTCAGGGGTGGCCCCATGTAAATTTGGAGCGAAAACTCTACCCTTAAGGGTGGAATAATAGGGTATGGAGTTTTTAATGTACCTAATTATTTAGACGACACTTGAGATTGTGATATTCCTTTGTCCACACAAAGGAACACGCAGCTTTATTTTTTCTATACGTAGATATAAATGTCTTGGCCCCGATTACAGAATGTGAAATTATTTTATTCTTTTTATTTAGTAGGCTTTTACTTTTTATTCAAATTTTAATTTTAGTTCTTAATAAAGACCCGTAAAGTAGGGAGGACGGGCTGGTACTAACAAATTTTGTATTATGATTTATATTTTCGTTGATAATAGACTTTTCATTTTATTTGTTATTGAAAACATGCTTTGGTTATTCAGCTATGATATTAACAACAAAAATCATCAGGTATGTAAGTGCTTCCAGAAAGAGAGCCATGAAAACCAAAGTCATTTGTTAATATATACCCGCATGTGGGGCAAATATTAACGGAGCTGGGCTAGTATTAACGTAAGGCGATTATTAAGAGACTAAAATTTTGTCAAATACTTAAATAAAATGTCATTGACATTAATGAAAATGTTTTATTGACTTTTTATGATAGGAACTCAAAGAATATAACAAATTATTTTAAATCTACACTTAATAACAATCATTGCTACAGTTTGAATATTTTAAGCCTAAAAAATAAACACACAGTTTAATCTTAATGTTTTAAAGTTACTTAAACTTTTTAGGTTGAACAGTCTTTAAGTTTCTTAATGAAGTAAAAATAGTATTATCTTATAAATCTGTTACAAACATTTTTTTAAATAGTTTAAATATAATAATTAAATAATAAGGTAACTAGTTTAATCAGTATTAAACTAATTTGTACTTAAACTTAGACAGGAAATAGGTACTTCATATCAGGCAATAATTAATCAGAATACGATTTCTCATCATCTGAGAAACAGTTGAGGCATATGTATTTTCTGGTCACCTATAATACAGGTGATATGAGCCCATCCTTTGCATAAAATACATTGTATCCAGTCATGTCCAGATGTGTCTTCATTATAAGACTCGGCACAAACTAAACAGAAGCAGGTATCTTCTTCACTAACATCCTGCAGAATATGCTTCTTAACCTTTTCTACTTCTACTTTCCGGGTTTCTTTAGCTTTAATTTTCCTTTTCCTTTGCCTTTAACCTTACTTTTAGTTTCAGTCAGACTAGTTTTATCTTTTGATGACTTTAATTTTGCTTCCTCCTCTAAGACCAATTTTCAGGAGTATCAGTGAGAATCGTTGATTTCCTTGAACGCTTTCGTTTGGATTCGACACGAGGTGGTGCTTTTGGAAGCGGTCTTATTTTCTACGTTAAACTTTTCTGTAGGCTTTGTATTTGACGGTCCTGGTTCATTTGACGGTCGCTGCTTATTTGATGGTACGTGTGATAGTTGATCAATAACCTCTGAAATACTTATATCAATATCAGGCATGTTGTCTATAATTTCATTTCGGATTGAAGAGTCTAAATTTAGTGATACTTCTCTTGGGTTGACAGAACTATCTCCAGGCTGCAGTGATCCTGGTTGCCCATCGAAGCAGTATTTGGATCAGGACGATCAGTAACAAATGATGGTGCAAAGTCACAGTCTTGAAAGACATCTTCATTGCACGGCCAAATCCAGCTTTTTATGAGTTGATGATATTGTTTTGGTGAATGCCAGTGAAAATGCTTCTTTACAATTCCAGGAGATCATAGATCGTCATGGTCTTCCAGGATGATTAATCATCCAGTTCGTTTGCTGCCGGCTAATATAATTTTAAACGGTCCATACACAACATCTAGAGGTTGAAGTTTATGGAACAATGTGGAGGAAAGACAAAAGAATGATGTGGTTTTTTTGCCTTGGTGATGACCTCCACATTCACATGAAATGATGATTATCTAATAGCAATAAAACTGGCTCATGCTCTGATGTTTTAACATGTTTTACAAAGTGGTCAATAAATATTGAAAATTCTTTTCAGTCATCCATCCGGAACTATTTCCTACGCCTACAGACCCGGGTGGCCCATTTTGGACGAATAAATCACTATATCTTATCCGTGGAAAACGAACATACATGGTATGAAATTACCAATAGCATTTGCCGCTGCTGCAATTGTGACGAGTACCCGTTCTGCAGATGTGACTGCACCTACTTGCTTGGAACCTCGTTGAGCTACCACTTTCTTGGGTTTTGCCGTTGTGACTCCAGTCTCGTCTACGTTCCAGATTCTACTCGGTGAAAAATTGTATCGTTGAAGCACTTCTCGATATTTTCGAAAAATGAATGAACATTAGTACGGTTGAAGGATGTTGCTCTGCTTAAGCTGGTTGCCTCCGGACTGCGAATAGACAATAATGCGTTGCGCTTCATAAAACCGGTAAACCAATCTTTGCCAGCCTTTCCGTCTCTTTTCCAAGATTCTGGAATATTATCTATCTTGTATCGATGGCAAGCTCGTAAGCTAATTTTTTGACATCGTCTGGTACCAATCCAAAATAGATATTAGAACATTTTACTAAATAATCAGCTATCATTGTTTCTTGCTCAGAATTGAAAACTAGACGGTTTTTTTTATAACCCACTTCAACAGAAGTTCCGCCTTTTTTCTTTACGTATTTAAACAGTGTTACATGACAAATATTGTATTCAGTAGCAACATCTCTATATTTCTTGTTTTTTACCAGAACTTCTTCAGCTGCCAGCTCAAATACTTCTTGAGACGTAGACCCCCTTGTACTCTTCCTTTTGTAATTTCTCATTCTATAAAAAAAACATACTTATTGCAAAAAAAAAACATTCGTTTAATATCACATACCTACATATGGGGTAAGTATTAACATGTTAATACCTACCCCACTCCATATGTTAATTTTAGCCCCAAGGTCACTTTTATATTTCATAAATTACAGAAAATAAACTAGTCAAAATAATTACAAACAAGTATAATAGTTTTAAAATCAATAAAATACAATTCCATTTAGGATAAACTTTGATTAAATTTAGCGAAAAAATAAATCTTAAATCAATTTATTACGAAGTACAAAAAGTTTGTTTACCTGTCAATTCGAGGTTATTACGCACAACTATCACTAGCGACGGCCGATCGATAACTGACAAGTTAGGACAGGTTCGGCTGTGTATAGTTATTCTAAACCGAGTCTCATTTTTTATCACTTCACGTTTGGCGAGAATAAGCTTTAATTCTTACCTCCGTTAAAACCAGCCCGCCTCCCTAAGTTTAAAAATACGTTTTTAAATAAAACCCGTTTTATAGAATCGTGATTTTATTAATGTTTCTAGGTCAAAAACCCTCGCCGTGTTTGCTACTACTCTTGACATATTGTTTTATATTTAATTAATTATTGCAATTAATTTTTTAAATCGTATATGTGCTGTTCTCTATATTACTCCAACAAGTCCAATAGCTAAAAGAGTTATTTAAAAAGACCTGCACAAAACCTGAATGCATAAAAAAGTCACTCCCACAATTAACACGAATCGAACGACACTTCATATGTAAAAATCCGTCAAGCCGTTTAAGCTACAGAGCATGCCAAGGAAATAGACATACATACATACATTCTCTCGAAAAATATTACCCTTCTTCTGCGCCAGTCGGTAAAAAACAAACAAATCGACTGTCCTGTGTAAAAGCGAATTTGGCGGTACAAGGTGCAAATGCAAAAATATGCAATTAGGCGACAGTTTTACTATTCATCCATAAATTAGGATAACAGAAAATCCGTGCATGCACATGCAATCGCAAATATTAAAAAATAATATTACAAACATCACAGCATACGAATAGGAAACAAGTGAAATGCGATAAATGCTAAAATCAACAAGATCTGTATCCAAATAAATCAGCCGGAGATAAAGAGGGAGAGACATTTGCCTCTTTAATCTAAACATATAAATAAAATTGAAATGTCCACCTTTTATTGAGGAGGAGGCAATACCAGGAGTGATCTAGGCTATATTTTAACAAAAAACATGGAGAGTTTTTTTGAGAAATCGAAAATATTAAATAAATGGTCTTTGATGCCTATCTTAAATCTTAATAACGAAACAATATTAGATCCTACTCAGGCAAAGCCGGGGCGGATCGCTAGTTCTATATAAAACATTTTTTTAAATTAAATATTTTAACAAACCCTAGCTCAGTCTTAACTGCTGGGTGGAGAGGGAGAGAATCCATCATCCTATTTCGTATCGTGTCTGTTGTAAGAGGCTAATATAGGAAATGCCTTGGCTTCAAACATTCAGCCTTACATGGAAAACTGTTCTCATCTCTAGGGTGGGACACCCCAGTATCAGCTTCCACTTTAGCGCATCCAGCGAAGAGCGGCCCGAATCATCGACGACCGATATCTTTCTGGTCGATTCAATTCACTGTCACTGTGAAGAAATATTGCATTCTTTGCATTTCCTGTCGCATTTACCACGGGATTGCTCGGAGGAATTGTTCGGAGTTATTCCAGCCTCCATATTTCAGCTTCGCACATCGCGACAAAATCCGCAATGGATGGATGCTTGGCGGTCCACCACTGTGATTTACCAAGAGTTTTCGTCCTCTCACGACTTCTTTGTGACGACTTAGTCATCTTCAAAAAATAAAGAGCCTACTCTTTTAAAAAAGCCGACAACGCATCTGCCACTCCCCTGGTGTTGCAGTTGTCATGGGCGGCGGTAGTCACTTGTACCATCGGGTGAGCCGCATGCTCGTTTGTACCCTTATCCTATAAAAAAATCCAGATAGATCTTTGATGTTTACGCCAAACGTAAAATACCCAAAAAGGTGGCTGGGAGCACCGCCAAAGGTGTAAGACGTTTGATATCGTGATCGTCTTTTGTTCTATTTGAATAAATCGACTATAATTATAACTTTTAACAAAAAGTAAAAACCGACTTTAAATTGCTAAAAAAGAAGTTATTTATTTGCTACTCTTAGGGTTGTAATTTTTTCTCCAAATTTATATGGGACCACCCTTAAAATATAACCTATTTTTTAATAAAAAAAGAATCATTAAAGTTGGTTCACAATCGGCGAAGATATCGCGTAACATACATATAAAAAAAAATACGCTCGAATTGAAAAGCTCCTCCTTTTTGAAGTTGGTTAAAATGGGTACAGCACAAAATAATTTTATTATTGTCTATATAATATACACTAGAGTAGGTACTAGAACCTTGCCCTGTTCTCAGCAAATTCCACCCGCCTGCGCTTATACTAAAAACTAATTTAGAAATTTATGATATTAAAGATATACTTATTTTTAGAATATATATTTTTTTTATTTATTATATTCTATTGCTGAAATTGTAAATGCCCTTATTTTTTTATGGTAAAAAAATGTGGTGTTTACACACGCACCACTTGAAATAAATCGAATCCAATAGAGTTTACTTCGTGTTATTTTGTGTTTAATTTTACGGCACATTTATTTCCTAATTTCACGCTTTACCTAAAGAAATATCCTATGATTGTGTGACCACCCATAAATAACTTTTGTTAAATTTATATCAATTTATTAAGTACTTGTTCGTCTTTTGTTTGATAAATGAATGAGGATAACAGAATAACTATTTTCATTTGAAGTTACAAAATTAAAATAAAACATTAAAAAATGCATAAAAGACTATGTCTCACAACGGCTGTGTGGAGGCAGAGATCCAATGGTAATGGCCGCCCATGAACAACTACAGCACCAGGGCAATTGCAGGTGCGTTGCCGGTCTTTTAAAAAGAAGTAAACCATGAAAAGAAATGTCACAAAAATGTAATGGCATCTGATAGAGAGCGGTAAACCATCTCGTTTGAGCCATAAGTAAATGCCCAGACTGGTAACAAGGCAGAGCGTCAAAGGTTAGGTGAGACATCTGGTCCTGCGATCGTCAATCCTGCCAAGCGTGACCATTGAGGCAAATCCTTCCTAAAACGGGAGAAGCACATGTCCAGCAGTGGACGGGGAGATCTTAACAAACTGTTTCTCGTTTTCAGTAAGCTATTAATCTATACATATAAATAAAATTGAAGTGTCTGTATTTAAGTAATATCGAAATAACTAACTTATTTTAGCCTTAGCGTGTTAGTTGAAGCTATTAAGTCATGAATAACCATTTCTATATATATATCTTATATTAACTTAAAGAAATTATATATATAATAACTAACTTTTGTCTGCCTGTTTGTTTCTTTGTCTTGTTTGTCTGTCCGGGCTAATCTTCGTAATGGCTGAACTGATTGCGATGAAACTTCACAAACAAATAGAGAGCAATGCTAAGTGAATGCTATAATTTTATACGAGTACTTGAAGATTTAAAAACTAATTAATAATTGATATAATAAATGGTCTTCAATTATTTTAAATCACATTAATAAATCCAGGAGAAGCCGGGGCGGGTCGCTAGTTTTCAACAAACTATTAATTGATAATAATGATAATGGTGCTATAATTTAACTTAAATAGGATTCTCTGTTTGGTATCAAATTTAAGGAAGCCGTGAAATCACATCCGACCTTGATTTTATCTATTTACGTGATCTTATAATCTTACCATATGAAAATGCCTTGTTAACTAATTTTGAAACATTTTACAATTTACCGATTTACTGGTAGTAATTTCAAGTAAGTCAAGTAAGTGCTCAATTTAGAACACATTTTTTGTGATCGCTAAAATTGGCAGATGGATTAGTGATTTATCAGACGATAAAGTACTTTTGGCGATTTTTTTTTACTTTTATACAATACGTGTTTTACAAAACTTAAGTGCAATAATTTTTTATACAGCTCAGTGCAATCAGAATGCAGATGAGTTACCACCCTAAGCCTTGTTTTCGTCACTCACCGTATGAAACAAAATGGCGAAATTTTGCTATTTTACGCAATGAATTTTGTGAGAGAGGAGCTTTGTAGTGGCGGCGTAAGGAAATCCACTACCCCAAGTCATCCCGTGGGTGTCTTAACTGAAACAGTAGATAGATAGCATTTTTTTTAAATTGAAGTGACAAACGAACTCACAGTCCATCTGTTGGTAAGTGGCCTTAATCCTTGAACTTATGCAGCCGACTTTAAGCAGAGAATACAGATGTGTTGCCACCTTTGAGAACTATAATGTAATGCCTCACAGCTTGTAATAAACACAACTGTCTATACCCTTCAGACCGGAACACAGAAGTGTAGGCACTATTTGGCGGCAGAAAAAGAGTCCTAACTCCAGCTAAAGGAGTCCTAACACCAGGTAAAAGAGTTCTAACACCTGGTAAAGGCCACCACATACCACTTACTATCTTCATGATAAAACTTAATAATAATTTTAAAAAAACCCTGTGGTCTCTAACTCGTCTGACAAGCGTGGCAACTATGCAAAATATCCCACTAAGGGGGAGGTAAAAGAAAATCATCGGCAAAAGGATGATATGAAGTTAAGCTCGATTCCAGTAATAAAAGTTGTCCTGTTCTCTACACTCACTATACGAATCACAGCATCATTGAGCAGTCATTTCACGTTGGTATTCTGTGAGAGCGTGGTCCTTCCCCGTTCGAGCCGACCCATCCATGCTACAACCATAAGCTTAGCTTACTGCTTTGCATGGCTCTACCACGTACAAAAACGTCATAATACTTCTTTTTTTTTAATACTAGCAATTTTATTAACATTACTAATATTCCCTTTAACCACTCCTGGTAAGCTTAAAATACATGTTGGGAGTTGTTCACGACAGTAGTTGAGTGGCGGATTCGAACGCACTACCTTTTGTTGCTGAAAAAAGTGGTTCAACGATAATTGATAAAACGTGTACTGTGTAACTCACTTGTTGCTGCACAAGGTTCGATCCTAACAAATGGTCGCTGTCACAACACAATGGTCGCTCTCAAGCTCAATAGCTTTACCATAAAATGATGTAAGACTTTTTAGTGAACTTTTAAAGGTATATTCAAGGTTTCCTTTAAGTATTTAATCATCATCATCATCATTTTCATTACAGCCTATCGATAGTCCACTGCTGAACAAAGGCCACTCCCATAGATTGCCTCATAAGGAGGATATTTGCCATAGTAGCCATGTTGATTTTTTTATTAATTTCGGTTGTAATTACGAAGGTGCTACTGCCCATCTTCTGTTTCAGTTACGCTCTATCGTATTACGACGACACCCACGAGATAATGTGAGGTAGTGAATATTCTTAGCACCTAATTTTAAAGGTTGCAGTGATGATGATGATGTCATATTAAGTGGGAGAATTAGGTGAATGACAAATAAAAAAAAACGGTCAAGACAGTTTTAACCTTTAGAACGAGGAGGTCTTTGCCAAGGTTATGTGCAATGCTCAGCGTGATCGTCATCCCGTAAGAGCAGTCAATACGTAGCTTTGCAGCAAATAATAATGTCCTCCAGACCGAGTTTAGGTCACGACGGCTAGTCGGAACGGAGACCAGCCATTAGCGCAGGACCGGATTATAGCGTCCGAGTGTATGCGCAACCACAGGTGCACTCTCTATTCACTCACTCTCATAGTCCGATGGGATGGTTATCCGACACGATCGGAGAAAGATCAGACGCAGTACCAATGGCTGTATGTGCTTTCCAAGGCACGAATGTAGAACACCGCCAACTTCCTGACTCCGGGCTACTACTGAGATTTTCTTGACAGGAAAACCCAATAACTGATTTTGGCCCAACCCGGGATTTCAACCCAGGACCTCACGATTAGCAATCGCGTTTACGACTACTTGACCAGCTAGACAGTCAAACGTGCTTTGCAGCAGTGAAGTACATTATTACAAAAACTCATATTTAATTTGTATTGTAGAAATTTTAATGTACTCGTAAATAAATTTATTGCGGTACATTTAGTTTTAACTGAGGAATTAAAGTTATAATTGGCGTTCATTCCACTAAAACTGAAAGACATTAAGACTCTAGAGGCAATAGAAACATATGGCGTAAATGTCTTTAGAAATTGATGTTCTCTTGTTTGGAAGAATCATAAAAACTAATTAAATTGTAATTATAGTTTCTCATATCATATAGCGTCACAAGTTACAAATGTGTGGAATTAAATAAGTTTTAGTTCGCTTTTGAGTCTTGTCAGAGAATCTACACGACTGCTATACTATGCATACTGTTATAGAATCGTGTGAGGTTTAAATTTAATATGTATACATATATTTGTTTGAAATTTTATTTAATAAGTGATACACTATTGAATAAAATTTGATGTTAATAGAGAAAAACTTATAGTACGTTCAGAAGCTGTTCTTTTTTTATAGAATAAGGGTGATAAACGAGCTTACAGTCCACCTGGCATCTTCATGTATGCTCGATTAAGAATAAAAATGCAGATGCGTTGTCACCCTTGAAGACTAAGATGGAATGCCTCGTTCGCAGTAAAAAAGGGTTTCCGGTTCTCTACACTCACCATACGAAACACAGCAGCAATAAGTTGCTTGTTTACGCTGGTATTCTGTGAGAGCGTGGTCCTTCCCTTGTCGAGCTGACTGACCCTTTCTTGATACAGCTTTAATATATAGCTGCAGCGTGGCTCTACCACGTGCGAACGTGTGTTCTATCGACGTTTAATAAAATATGTACTATATGCGTATAATAATTATATCGTGAGTGTTGACTCAGGGAAAAGCAGAAAGACAGTGAAATAACCATTTCGTATACTCATGCAAATAGGTTTGTATGGCGGTGTAAGCGAATCCACCTACACCGTAGACGCATAGACCACGGCCCGCGGGCCGCATGCGGCCCGCCGGTCGAATACTGGTGGCCCGCCGACAGCAAAATAATACTCTCGTACATTCGAAAAATATTGAATTATATTCCATATTTTTCGAACCAAAAAATATGTTCGAAAAGTAATTTGAATCTCGCGCGCGCGCTCTTAAGTGCGCTTATCGGTGCGCCGTGCATGCGTCGGTAACAGCGGTCGGTAATGTTCGTGCTGATCTCGGTTAAATTCGTTTTCTTGAGGAACCGCCGCGGCCGGCGGCGCGGCGACGACAGCAGCGCGGTGGCGGCTTATCCACGGGTTATATTGTTAGAGCAAGCGAGATAGCAATAGTCCCGAATTCCCGATTGCTCGCGTAGGTAGATACACGAAGCTTCCAGAGTCTGTTTCGTGATTTCTCCAGACAGTTTTCGACTCTATACGCGCGGTATAAAAGCCACGCTAACCGCAGCGACCGACAGTTCGGTTTTAATTTGAGTGAAGTGTCAATAGTTCTAGTGTAGATTTTAACTCGACTAGCCGGTGTCATATATTTTGATCCACATTCAACGTAGATTTCCCGTCAAGTGCCGTGTATAATTGTGTTGTGAAATCGTAAGTAAAACTCTGTTATTAATAAGTGTTTCCCTACCTATTTAATCAATTATTTTTGGTAATTTAAAAAAGGATGGGTAATTTAAGTAGGTACTGTAATTGTTTTTAGGTGCTGTGTTAATCCTAGCCAGGATTAGAACGCAACATGGACAAGCCAGGACCTAGTAAAAACGTAAGGTTAAAGATGAAAATCGGCAGTTTCAAGAAATTTGGACTGAGAAATACTTTTTTGTATGGTCGCATAACAAAGTCGTTTGTTTAATTTGCAAGAATTCTGTTGCGATTGCAAAGGAATATAATGTAAAAGGCACTATGAAACGCAGCATCCTACTTTTACCAAGTTTACAGGCGAATTAAGGAAGCAAAAATGTTGTCTTTAAAACGGAGCTTATTGGTCAGCAAGCTATGTTTACAAAACCCATTCAAGATTCAGAAACAGCTACAGAAGTTAGTTATGAAATTTCTCAAATGATAGCAAAGCGAAGTCGCCCTTCAATGATGGGAATTTTGTAAAGAATGCATAGAAATTGCCGCTAAGAAAATGTGTCCAGAAGCAGCAAAAAGTTTGAGAAAATTCAACTGAATCGTATGACTATCCAAAGACGAATTATGTCTTTGTCAGGTAATATTGCGGAACAATTAAATGAAAAACTAAGATCATTGAATTTTTTCATTAGCACTCGACGAATCCACTGGTATTAGTTCCACAGCTCAACTTCTGATTTTCATACGAGGTGTTACTCAAGATTTTGAAGTCTTAGAAGAGTTATTAGGAATGTGTTCATTGAAAGGTCAAACCAGAGGAGTTGATATACTCAATGTACTTTTGGGTGAGTATTCAAAACTGATTTGGACTTATCAAAATTATTGGGAGTTGCGACTGACGGTGCTCCTTCGATGATTGGTGTCAATTCTGGGCTAGTTACTTTGCTGAAAAACATCTGCAAGAAAAAACATAAACGCTGAAGATCTCATGCAGTTTCATTGCATTATACACCAAGAAGCCCTCTGTTCTAAAAAATTGAATTTAAAATGTCATGAAAGTGGTAGTTTCGACTGTAAATTTCATAAAATTACTCAATCACAGGCAATTCAAACAATTCCTTGATGACATCGAAAGCGAATATGGAGATTTACTGTATTATACAGAAGTAAGGTGGCTAAGTCGTGGATTGACACTGGAACGATTTCTAAATTTAATAGAAGAAATTGAAATATTTCTGGCGGAAAAGCAAAGGATGTCCCGGAACTTAAAAATCCTGATTGGTTGTGTGATTTGGCTTTTTAGTTGATATTACAAATCATTTGAATGTCTTGAACACACGGCTTCAAGGCAAAATCAACTGATATCCCAGCTCTACGCTCATGTATCATCCTTTCAATGCAAGCTCACACTTTTCAGATCGCAATTGAATTCTGGAAATTACAATCATTTTCCGAATTATAAGAAAATAGCTGAAAAATTCAACAAAACTGCGATTAATATCAGTTATGTAGAAAAGCTAGATATTTTGATTCAATCTTTTCAAGACAGATTTTCGGAGTTTAAAAAGTGAAACCTCTGTTGGACATATTCAGCAATCCTTTCACGATTTCAGTTGAAAATGCGCCAGAGTCAATGCAGTTAGAAATTATCGACATTCAAAACGACCAAGATTTACGTAACAAATTCAACGAAGGAGACTTGCTGAACTTTTGCCGCTGCATTGATAAAACACGTACAAAGAGTTGCGCATAAACGCTCTGAAATGGGCCAGCTTATTTGGTTCTACCTATATATGTGAACAAACCTTTTCAATACTAAATAATAATAAAACAAAAATCGAAACCGCCTTGCAAATGAAAGTTTGGAAGCAGTTTTACGTGTTGCTACAAGTAAATTAGAGCCAAATATAAAAGATTCTAAGCACTATGCAGTGCCACGCTTCAAATTAATAAATTCTTTTCAATTTTAATACATTATTATCAATTCTTTATTGTCTTTTATTACCTATACTTCTGGCGGTCCGCCATCAGTTCATAATTTGCCCGAGTGGCCCCTAGTCTTAATAAGTCTGTGCATCACTGCACTACACCATATCATCGCCGGGTATCGTAAGAGGTGACGGGAGAAATGAAAGAGGAGATGGACATCAGCATCATCTGGATAACAAATAATAGTAATAAGGAGCTGCTGTTGCTAACTCACCTGCAAAATTTGGCAAATATGGCAAATATTCCCGCTATAAGGCAATCTTTGGAGAAGGCCAATGTTCAGCATTGGACTTTCGATAGGCAGTAATGAAAGAGTGAGTGAATGAAATATTACGTATAGAAACAGCCGAGTTCTGTCGTTATATTGTGGCGGGGGAGTAGACTGTGAACTAATTTGGTTTATACCAGATGTAACATGGTCACGGGGAGCAGAGAAAAGCAGCATTTTTTGCTGTGGTAGAGGGTCATAAGTAAAAACCGTCTGGGTAGCTTTGCAGTACGTCGATATCGAATTATTGACATTATCTAGAAACGTTGACGGTGACGTCAGTCTACAAATTCCGTCTTCGGAGTGTCGGAGACCGCAGGGGCTAAGTATTTCGTTGTAATGCTGTAGGGCCTCAGCTTCGAATCCCACACGCAACAAGTGTTTGTTGGCCTACAAATAGTTGTTACGCATTTGGATAAGTGTCCATATGTAATTTATGTACGTAAACCGCCTTTACGATACAGAAGAAAATCCTATTGTGAGTGTAACGTTTTGAAAATACATCACTATAGCTTAAAGAAATATAGTACACATTAATAGGACTTAATGACGATGATATTTTTGTAATAAATCAGGAAAGCACACTGGCGTGTCGCGGTGTAAACAGCATAGAGATCTAGTATAGTTACAAGTTGTGAGGCATTCTGTCTTAGTCATCATACGTGTCAGTTAACGCATTTATAGCCTTCTTTGTTACAAGCTGTTTGCAGCTGAACAAACCTCTTACCATCATGTGCACTGTTAGTCCGTTTATCACTTCAATTTAATAAAAATAAAATACGAATATTTTTACAGAGTCGTTTTTCATGTGTCGTTTAAAAGGTTCTCTTTCATATAAAAATGTTACTACAGTTTTTTTGTAAGTGGCACGTCTTATACTTGGCTTGGTTTAATATAAGTCGCTTTGGCAAGGCACTCCGTTCAAAACTAACTTAGCTTGATTCATCTTTCTAAAATTCTTAAGTCACGTTGTTTGGCATCTCAATACAATAAATTATCATAATAAACTTCTATGGTTATTTTCAATCTACATAGTACGGAGCGTGGCTCTACCACGTAAAAAATATATGCGTGAAAATCCTCACAGAAATGAGACGAGGCTTGTGCCCAGCGGTGGTACGTATATATGCTCTAACTTTGCTTTTTATTGCCGTTAAGGCAGATAAAATAAAGTGTAAGTACAATCTAATTATATAATGTCTACAAGACCGAATTTCGGTCTCGGAGACCAGTCTCAGCTGAGACTATTCATCTGCGCAGGACAGGATTAAAGTTTCCGAGTGTATGTGCAAGCACATATGCACTCTCTATTCCTTCACTTTCATATTCCCAGTGTACGGCAAGCCTACACGATCGGAGAGGGATCAGATACTGGAATAATGGATTTACGTGCTTTTTAAGCACGGGTGAAGCACGGGTGCTTCCTGACTCCAGGCTGCTACTGAGAATTGTTTGACAGAAAACCTCAATAGCTGATTAAGACTCATCCCGCGATTGATTGACGATTGATCAGCTTGGTCCCCAAGATACAGGCTATGTCTAATTAGGGGTCCACCAGTAAATTTTTTATATGTAATTAGAATTTAAAATAATTTAATGTAAGTTACTGTTTTCGTGTTCAGCTCTTTAGCTCTATTTTTAGGAATAAATTATTTTTATATGTTTTTTTTAGCTACAACGATGTTAACGAGAGTCTTGTAGGCGATAAATCCGACAAGAAACGAGCTACTTCTTTTTAAAGGGCCGGCCATATTTCACCTTCGCTCATCGCGAAAAAATTCGCGATGGAGTTTTGTTCCCCTCACGACTTCTTTGTGACAACATAGCAATTCCCCTAGTTTTACAAGTATTAGTGGGCGGCGGTCGACGCTTACTGTCAGGTGAGACGCATGCTCGTTTGCCCGCACTTCTATAAAAAATTATATGACGGACTATTCTCACTGTAGCAAGAACAACAAAAGAGACATTTTCAATTGTAATAATATCTCTGTTATTCCACATGAAATTGAAATTGAAGCGAAGCGGCGTAATACGTCGGACTAACGAGCACAAGAAACGAGAATATTAATTTCAGCGGTTTCATTTTAGTTGTCAGCTGAACTTGCTACTTTGTTTTTAATTCGAATGAGGACATTCGATATTATATATTGAAGTTTAAAATAAAATGAGAATGTAAATGGATTTTAATTTTTATAAATAATATTCTCTTGACAAATTTGATCACGAAAATGTATTTGAAATAATTCGCGAAGCTATCGATTTCTTACACTCTTGGCACTAATATATCTAATATCAATCGACTGCCTCGTTGATCGGGTCGGGTTTGAATCCCAGGTCGGGCCAAAAACTGTTATTGGGTTTTTTTAGCCCGGATTCAAGAAGTTAGCGGTGTTTAACCCCCGTGCCTCGGAAAGAACGTCAAGCCATTGGTCCTGCGTCCGATATCTTTCGGTCTTGTCAGGTTACCGTGCCATCGGATTATGAAAGTAAGGGAATAGAGTGCAACTGTGTTTGCGCTTACACTCAGGTACTATAAGGCTAGTCTTTTTTGAGGCTGGCTGCTGTGACTGAATTTGTGTCTGGAGGACATTATTATTAATATCTAATATCAACTACCCTCTATCGTCTCGTGGGTGTCGTAAGGGGCAACAGAGGAAAACTATAACAGGATGTGGGCAGCAGCATCGTTCTGATAATAATTCAAAATGATAAAAAAAACTACCCAAGTACTACCCAAAAGGTTGTCAACACGCCTGCCAAGTGCAACTGCTATTAAAATCCTCACAAGTTTCCTTATGACAACTTTCTTGCAAGTAGTCAATGATCGTTGTGTGGTGACGTCATTAGGAAATCCGTAAGTGTAAGTGATAATATATTGACATATATTTTATAAGCATAAAGGATAAATTTAGTAAGCATAAAGCTTATATACGTCCCAATGTTGGGCAGAGACCTTTATTTCCGAATGAGTTATGAAGCGATTATTCCCCTTCGCTGCGCTAATGCGTGTTGGTGGACTATTCTCGAATTATTTCATTCCTTAGACATGTTAAGGTATTCTCGAATTATTTTGTTCCTTAAGCAGGTTTCCTCAAGATGTTTTTAATCACCGCCCGGGATGCGGTAAAGCAGCACTTTAAATTGCAATTAATCAATTTTATTGGGGCCGGCGGCAATCAAACCCAGTTTTCAAGTGTATTGTGAAATTTGAGGAGAGCGCTTAAACCTTGAGATACCCAGTTGATAAATAGATATATAATTGAAAAAAAACGAAAATGATAATACAATGGTTTAAGAAAAATATCTTATGTACTAAATACGTATTTAAGGGTCCTAATATACGTATTTCGATAATCTCTACGTCTCTGATATTGCTTAGAAGCTTTCATTTTGTCACACATATGTTACATCAGATAAGGGTAGATTATCGCTATACATACATACATATTATTCTCAATGGAGCGCATCTGGGCTTAGTATAGATGACAACTTACATTTATTTGACAAATAACATTCAAATATTAATCCCGTGTGCTCTTATCACATAATAATATTTATACGTAGTAGAGCCATGCTGCAGCTATATTAATAAGGTACGTGAGGGTAATATGGTCACCTTAAGCTTTGCCGCCCTATAATACCAAAACTAGGAGGAAGACAAAGACAAAAATACAAATTCGTATACTATAACTAATATATTAAGAAAAAATTGCAAACAAGCTTTGGCAATAATTAGGAACAATTCGAAAAATCAACATAAAAAACTAAGTACACTACACAGTACTAAAATCGACTAAAATATTTACCATAATGTCAACTGTCATAACGGCGTTGATAAAGCAGCGCCCGTTTGACCTTTTATTATTTGATTAACTGATGAAGAGCTAACGTATCACAGAGGCATCTATGCAAACAAGCCTGTAGTTTTTAAGTTATAAGAAAGTGACCATATTAACCGGATGACCAAATTACCCTCACGTACTATAGTATAGTTGTAGCACGAATGGGTTGGCTCAACCGGGGAAGGACCACGCTCTCACAGAATACCAGCGTGAAATAGCAGCATAATGCTGCTGTGTTTCGTATGGTGAGTGTAGAGAACCTGAGACACTTTTTACTGGAAAAGAGGCATTCTGTCTTAGTCCTCACGGCTGAAAACGCATCTGCATTTTAATTCGCAAACGAAGATAGATGTCGATGTATATGGGCCACAGCAACCACTTACCATCAGGTGGACTGTGTGCTCGTTTGTCACACTTATTCTATAAAAAAAAAACAGTAATAACATGCAACTACATTACGTAACATACCCAAGATAACGGTAAGAAAACAAACAATTTGTTTTATTGCATAATGATTAGGTGTACTTGGGGTTCGAAATTAATACTCGAGATTAGGTAGTCGAGACCACTAATCATTTTGATCGTGTAATGTTTTAGCAAATGCCAAAAGAAAGAAAGACACAATTTTCACATAGTATTTTTTTTTGGCTTGCAAACTTAATAATAAATTAAAATGACAAATACCTAAATTAAATATTTTTTATATTTTCGTAAGTCCCAACCAGATGAGAACTACAATATATCCAAACAATTAAATAAAACTATACCAAAATATGCACGCAGAATCAATTAGAGAAGTTGTTGCCAAATATAGACTACCAATATGCTGAGGATATATTGACAGTACCATTTCCATACCTATACAGCTTATCAAAATTCTACTGCTGAACTTAGGCCTCCCACACAGATTGTTATAGGGGGATATTTGCCACTGCCACGCTTGCCAAGCGGGTGGGCACGAGATTCTTAGCTTAATTAATCAAATAAGTCGAAACATACATATATAAACACGCCTGTTACCCAGAGGGGTAGGCAGTAACTACGGACTTCCATTTGTCATCCTAACAGACATCCCTCACTTCTTTCACATCCATATGCATACATGCTCGTTGGTTAAGAGTACTCTTAATTTGGCCCGTCATCAATATATCGCCAATTTGCTCGATAAACTTCCTTCTAGGTCGTCCTTGATGACTCTGCCACTCACTTCTGCAGCATGAATTTGCTTTGTCACTCTTTCCTCACTCCGTGTCTAAACCAGTATATAAGTTAATAAGTTAATTGTTCCAAAGAGTTCAATGACAAGCATATTCATGTTATGTAGATTAAAACTTGAGCCAAAACTTCAAAAGAACAATGAAAAATGTAAATCCCTAAATGAAAAGCTTTCAAAGATTGTTTATGTTATTACATGTCTTTGTCTTTTTTACTGGGAGAAAAACGCTACTCTACTCTATACGTGACTCTACGCGCCGGTAGCTGATTAAGTCCTTTCTCAAATGTAGAGTTTATCGATGTAGAGCCACGCTGCTAGCTATAGTATGGTTGCAGCACGAAAGCTTCCATGCTTGCTCAGAATATCAGCGTAAAATAACAACTTACTGCTACTATGTAGCGCATATAGAATTGGAGACCCTCTTTGCTGGTAACAAGGCGTTCTATCTTAGTACTCATGTGACAAAGTATCTACATTTTGATATTTAATCTGGGATAGATACAGGTATCTTATATAGGACACAGTATCCACTTACAATCAGGTGGACTGTAAGTTTAAGGAAGAAAAGCCCATTACGTGCACATTTTCCACGTTATCAACCTTACTTCTATAGAAATTATTATTACTTACCAAACTATTCACACAGTATAACATGTTGATTGAACTGGATGTGGAAAAACGCTAAACCCATATTTCATAGACAGGTATCCGTATTGGATTAGAATGCTGAAGTGGCAATGGGCTTGCCATTTTAGCTCCAAAAAACCAACAACCGATGGTGAAGAAAGGTTCTCGAGTGGCAGCCTCAACAGTGATGAAACATGCATATAGTCCAAGGTTGCAGGTGACTCAGGAGCTTATTTTCTGCAATATAAAGGGGGACGCCGATGTTCAGTAGTGGACTTGTGATGGGTTGGAGTGATAGTGATAGGGAGCAATATTATCCAGCGAGTTGAATATGGGCAAACCTATACAGTCATCATTTCCAGCTGGCACATTTTTGGGAAAGCTTTTTATGGTGAAACTTTTTTGTTAAAATTTACTCTTCGTTATTTATTATTGACTTTCATCTTATTGAATTATTGAATATTAAAGTAGCTTTATCTTAAGGCAAATTTGTGATAAATCGAAATAGCGAGGCAATTCTTCGGTTTTTAGAGTTTCAAAATTCGATAGAATATTATTCTGTAATAAAATTTATCTGAATTCTCGATTAGGGACAATTTATTTTTTATTATGCGCAGTAAAGTCTGTGATTTAATATTAGGTCCTTACATATGAAATTCGCGTTTTGTACGGGAGGAATATAAAGTTTTTTTTTTTTTGTAAAATATATTTAATTTATCAAAGTATGCACCGTTGTTATCTATGCACTTTTGCCATCTCATAGGTAGTTCATTGATGCCTTTACTAAAAAAACCACGGGGGCGAGAATCAATAAACTCTTTGAAGGCGGTTTGGACTGCCGCATCGGAGTTGAACTTTTCTCCTTGTAAGAAGCTGTGCAAATTCCGAAAAAAATGGTAATCTATTATCCTGAAAAAATGGAGCAAGGTCCGGGAAGTACGGTGGATGTCGCAGACATTCCAATTGTAGCTCATCAAACTCAGTGGTTGTTTGTTGTGCAGTGTGTGGTCTTGCGTTGTCGTGAAGCAGCAGTGGCCTAGAGCGATGGACCAATCTCGGTTGTTTAGCAGCTAGTTCTTCCTTCATGGTTTGCAGTTGCTGACAATAGATATCTGCCGTAATCGTTTGGCCAGATTTTAGAAAGCTGTAGTGAACGATACCAGCGCTAGTCCACCAAACACTCACAAGTAATTTTTTCTGACTCAATTTTCGTTTAGGGCAGGATTTGGCTGGGTCTCCAGGGTTCAGCCATTGCGACGAGCGCTTCCGATTATCGTACAGTATTTACTTTTCATCACAAGTAATGCTTCGATTTAAAATCCCTTCCGGTTGAGCAAAGTAACACAGCAGTCGACGCGTGTTTGCAAGTTCCATTCACTCAATTCATGAGGTACCCATCGTTCAAGTTTTTTTACTTTCCCGATTTGCTTCAAGCCTGCAGCTATCTCTGAAGTGCTTTGTGATGGATCCGCTTCCACAATAGCCTTTAATTCTTCATTTTCCACTTTGGTCTCCAGCCGTCCACGGGGTTGGTTCTGAAGGTCGAAATTTCCAGAACGAAAACGTTGAAACCAAAAACGTACCGTGTTTTCTTTTGCGACACCAGCGCCGTACACATCATTAATCCTTCGAGCTGTTTCTGCAGCACTGGTGCCACGGTAGAACTCGTACTCGTATATATACCGATATTTCATGTTTTCTATTGTGCGGTAATAAGCGACGCCAAAGAATAAAATAATGCGGAAAAAACAAATGAATGACTGTTTTTAAAACTCAAATGTACCAGCTAAATGAATTTATAAATTTGAATTTGGATTTCTTAACCAAGGAGGAGATCAAAGTGGTCAGTACGACAAAACGATAAATTCATATATAAGGACCTAATATTTAAATTATTAAAATAGTTAAACTTTTGCGTCGTCGCCTTTTTACAGTCTTTAAAAATCTTGCAAAG
Source organism: Parnassius orleans (assembly GCA_029286625.1). NCBI lineage: Eukaryota > Metazoa > Arthropoda > Insecta > Lepidoptera > Papilionidae > Parnassius > Parnassius orleans. The sequence goes on from JAGSMP010000089.1 coordinate 3,994,262, forward strand.
GCTAGTGATGTATAAAAATACCTTTTCTGGTTTTTATTTAAAGATTAAAAATCTTATGAAATTTAGTATTATAGTAGATCTTTGACAATTTTTAATTATTTGTGTAACGTTGATTATTTTAATAAGTTTTAGTTATTTTTAAATTATCTATGTAATAATTTCTTTACGTGCTAGAGCCAAGCTGTAGCTATGCTAGCTATACATAACTGCAGCACGAATGAGTCAGGAGATGTTCAAGTTTACACTGTGTTAAGGTTCACCAGATTCTGCGCTTGGGCTCTGTAGACTCTGGACGTGTCAGTCTCACTGTGTTGTTGTGAAGTGTATCAGACGCTTGTTGTGGTATCAAGTGCGTTTTGTGCGTAACTCTCCTTCCTGGCTTCCTGGTATCGGCAACCGTAAGTAGAGTAAAACACACCCGCTGCCTCAGAGGTGGCCATCGTTTTAATTTTTGTGTTGCTTGTTGCATTAGGCAACAGCACCCTACACCTAGCGCGTTGGTACACTAGAGTGTACCTAAGCGCTAGGTGTATAGGTGTTTGTCGTAGCCACACCCCTCCCCCACCGAAGATGGAGGCCGGACGCTGTACCCAGCATATCTGGACCCCTGCTGACCGTCCGATCGTGCGGATCGACGACCCTATGTCGTCGAGCACCGGACCCACTTCCCCCGTGTCCATAGACACAATTTAAGACGCTGCGTTCCCCGCGCCTTCCGCGATGTCCACCCGCGGCCCCTCTCCGGTCTTCTCGGATGCCTAATCAGGCTCCGATATGGAGACCGACACGCGTGTCCCGCTTAAGCCCGAAGACGAAGGCTTCACCCTCGTTCAGAGCAAAAACCGCAAATGCGCAGCCCCCAAAAAGGCAGCCGAGCCTAACTCGCCGCCCTCGTCCCCCACCCCCGGTAAAAAAAGCCTGCTCCAGCGCCGCCACCTATAATTGTTCAAGATAAAATCAAATGGAATAACCTTTCCAATTGGTCTAAACTCTAAGAAAATATACTGCCCGAAGGTGCAAAACGCCGGTAAGGGCATCCGCATATTCGGAGAGTGGACCGAGGATTTCCACAGAGTGACAAATCACCTGGGCGCACAACAAGTCAGTTTCCACACCTACGCCCCTCCAGACGAGCGTAACCTTCGTGTGGTCATCCGCGGACTCCCCAAAGAGATCGAGACCGCACACATCCTCGACAACCTCAAGCCCCAAAAACTCCCGGTCCGGGAATTGCACAGGATGCATCATCAGACCGACAAAAACGGTTCTTAGATTTGTGGCTTGTCATTCTGGACCTGTCTCCGGAACAGAACATACGAGATTGCAGTTGATGACCCCCGAAACAGGGGCAACGTTGGCCAGTGCCACCGATGCCAACTTTACACCACGCCTCAGGATAAGCTCAACGCCACGATTGAGCATATAGGACTTATCGACGCAATCTGGTTTTTCCAGTGCGCCTCACATAAATACCAGAATGGCAGCACAACCTTTAGTCAGAATGAAACCACGCTCTCTGACTGTCGCGTTCTTTAATGCGAACGGCCTCAGATACCAAAAAGGCGAAATTTCTGCGCAACCACGATGTAGACGTAATGTCAGTGCAAGAGACTTTTTTGAAACCTAGCCATCGTCGCGATACTAAGATCGCAAACTACACCTTAGTTAGAAATGATAGGTTGACCAGCCGTGCAGGCGGCACCTTGATCTACTACAAAAGGTGCACTGCGTACTAATCGGCGCTCCCACGTTAACTAACATAGAAGTTTCTATATGTAAAGTAGCCCTCTCTGGCCATCCGCCACTCACCATAATTTCGGCGTATCAATCGCCGCTCAAACGTATAATTGAATCAGACATTGCAGAATTACTTAATCTAGGCTCTAGTGTCATAATAGCTGGAGACCTCAACAGTAAGCATTCGTCGTGGAACTCGCTTACAAACAATCCAAATGGTAATGCATTGTTCGATCTCACGGAGCGACTATACTTTGATGTTATCGCGCCTGACACTCCAACACGCTACCCATTCGCTACCAGTCAACAACCGGACATCCTTGACGCAGCGATACTCAAAGATGTCCGTTTGTCGATAGCATCGATTGAAACTATTTTAGAACTCAACGAAGACGAAAACAATCGTGGACTAGCGTAAGCTCGAGGTCAAACTCGAGTCTATGACCTCCCAGCACTTCGACAAAATTCCAGACAAAATAGATACGCCAGAGGAGGCCAATGAGGCGATTAGCGCCCTATCGGCCCACCTCACCTCTACAGTTGAAGAATGCTCTCGCCAGGTTCGTGTGTCGAGTAATCGACACTGGAAACTTCCGAATGATATTCGACAGCTAATCAGAGCAAAGAACGCGGCCCTAAAACAATACGAACACTATCGTACTGTAAACAACAAATTTCGACTGCGCAACCTCCAAAACGAGGTAAAATAGCGCATTAGCGAATTGAGACATGATAAGTGGGATAATCTGCTGGAGGATATCGCGCCATCTCAAATTACCTTCTGGCAGTTGACCCGAGCTCTGAAAGCGGAAAAATCAGCAGGTAAATCAGCCATCGCAGTACCATACGTAGATCCCATCACTGGATAAGTCCGGTCATTTTCTTAGGAACTGAAGAGATTTTTTCGCATTTTACTCAGTCAAATTTCAAAACATCTCTCCACGAACCTCTCTTTTATATGTTTTCATCACAAATAAATTAATTTGCTGTTGTTAACGATACACTTAGTTAGTTAATTTGCTATCATGAAAGTAATTAAAAGTATTACTTGATGATAGCAATGTTTATTAGCAGCATCAATAAAGTTGATCGAGTAGATAAATGAAAATACCGATTAATTGCAATGGTGATTAAGTTGCCTAGCTTAAGAGTCTAAGATCCAGGATTTCACTAAAGTAGAATAAGATTTATCACTGAGTAAATTTTAAAGACTGCGACAAATTGAATGGATTTTGTTGTTCTATTTCGATTACATTAACATGATGTACTATATAATATGGCTTCCAAATAACTGATGTATTGTCAAGCAGTGGCCGAACACAAATTTTTAAGAGTATTCCTTAGAGTTCGTGGAAATCAAAATGACTTATTTCATACAACGCTGGCGATCTAAAAGCTTGACCTCACATAACCACGGTTTTGCGATACGATAGCATCCAAGAAAGCTCATTTCCCATTGATCGGGGTAATAATGCCTAGGTATTTCAATCACTATTTCAATCCACATGTGAATACCTACCTTTTAGTAATTATGTCGATGTTATTTTTTTATATATTATGGCTAAATCAATATACACCACGAGGGGAAATAAATTAAGAGACGATCAGCAGCGAACCCGCTTGCCAAGCGTGACGACTATGGCAAATATCCAATATATGGGGCAATCTATGGGGGAAGGCCTATATTCAGCAGTGGATTTTTAATAGGCTGTAACGGTAACGGTAATATACACATTGTCATCAAACATAAAAAGCATATTTCGTGTAATAGTGGGCTGTCATATAGTCGCAAAGTTGTATAATGGGTGAGTTCAATTACTTGGCAAAACAATCATCAGTATATTTATTTATACACATTTAGTACTTTATCAAATCGAGGGTCTTTTTTGGCATTCGCCTTCGCTTTGTAGTTGACAAATGGATTGACTCTAAATACATAATGTTCAATTCTACGCAATTTAATATTCCAAGAAGAAGAAACTCAATTACATTACATTAATGCACTATAGTGCAATAAATACAGTGAAAGACCTTTAAAACTTCTCAACAATTCTATACAATTCGTTTTAAGTTAAACATTAAAGATAAATTATTGTTTAAGTAACTACCACTGTCATAATAAATTATAAAATCCTTCCGAACGAAAAAGAAACGACAACATTAAATCCCAAACTATCTTTATGCCGGCGACTGACATGATACTTCGATTATTATGTTACAATCGTAATTATTGTCGTGTTTTGTTTTGATGTCTGCTTAAATCTGCGTAATACCTATTTAGAGCATAATGCTCAGCATTGCTTTAAGTAACGTGGAGCATTTTATAGATTCTTAACTAAGACAACTTGTATCAACTGAATGGGCTACGGGACGATATGTGGTGTGGTTTGGTTTTACAAATCCTACGTACTCCAAGTTCCTGCAAAATATGAAGAGACATTCCTCGCTCCCGATTTCTGGCTATATGTGGTTGTATATTGCCGATGCGGGGACGCGCCAAGGAAGAAAGTTCCATAAATAGTGTTATGTTTATGTTTTTAAGTATTTTTAATTTAAGGTATATTTTTTAATATAATATATTATAATTTTTAAGTTTTAGGTCCATGATGCCTGAAATAAAGATAAAAAATTGTAATGCTTTTTATGTAACATGTTATATTACGTTCAAATTTCACACAAGTCAGTCGACAGGTTAATATTTCACTTCAAATATTTACACATCCTATAATAGAAATTAAAATAAATAACCAAATAACCCGTAGCTGAACCTTTAATACTTTTCAACTCTACTCCGATCGAATAAAGACTGCTTCGAAACCACAATGAGAAGTATCGAATAAGTATAAATACAGTTTAAATGTTAATGTTCGAACTAAACTTTTGCGACCTGTGTCAATGACCGACCGCTTTTCAACTGGTTACTTCTTGTCAATAAATTTTTAATGAAATTGTGAAAATATATACAGATTTTTCACATTATAATAGATAATATTTTCTTGTAAATGTTTACTCGAGTAGATAAAAAATATTCATCTTCATAGTTTTTTGACACTATTGTATATCGTTTTGCCAATAAAATTATCTCTATACAGGGTTATATTGCAATAACCGGCCAAATTTGCAGAGTAGGTTCAGAATAAGTAATAAAGGCAAATGGTGAAGAAAAATTAATTTAAAAAAATCTCAAACATTCGGCCCTTTTATCTTTTAAATTCAAAATTTGTGGTAATGCATTACTTTAACTGATTTTAGAACCCACGCACACATTCGTCAGGGTCGTTTGGTAAGAAAAACGTTGTTGCCCATAAATCACATTCAATTTGGGATTATTTCAAATAAAAGTAGAAGCCTTATTTACTAGTATTTTCAAAAACTGCAATAACGGTATATCATTATTTATGTGTTTGAAACTAAGATTAAAATTTGGCTACTCTTTGAAAAAAAACTCTGTATATAAAATCAATTGCTGTCCGTTAGTCTCGCTAAAACTCAGAAACGGTTGGACCGATCGTGATAAAAAAATGTATGTGTTTGAGTGGGTTCCTGGATGGTTTAGATTCAGAATTGAATTCGGTAGGTGGTGCTATTGTCAAGATCTAGAAATCGCACGTGCGAAGCCGGGGCGGATCGCTAGTTGTTAATAAAAGAAGGAGATAAATAGACATCAGCATCATCAAGATATTTATTTATTTATTGGTGATTTAGTTCAGAAGGTAAAAAAATAACAATTTAGGAAACCTACACGTTGAAAAAGTCTTATAATTACTTTTTAAGAATCTTGTTGCGGGTAAATTGCAAATTTAACTTGTATCGTATATAAGTTATAAAAATAAACTTAAAAAACAAACAATAAACCGAATTCAAAAATTAGAAAGGACACATAATAAGTAGCCCCGAGTTCAGAAACTTATTAGTGGAAGTTATTTTATTCTTTTTGGTTTTTGGAGTTGCTTTTTATTTTTTTAAGATTTTTTTTAAATATATAAGTACCTACAACACAAGTTAAATGTGTAATATTTCCGCAACAAGCATTCAAATTAGCAGTTCACCAATTCAGTTCAGTCAGTTTTATTATATTTAGGAACAGAACGATTTATATTAAAATTACTATAGTATATAAAAAACAACCGAAATAAAAAGTAGAAAACAGATTACATAGTAATTCAATGAAAACATCAATCACATTTGACGAGCAAACCAAGTTTTATCCCCGCCCAAACTAACAAAGTTTTAGGACTTTTAAAATGTTATTTACCATGACGATGGTAAAGCAAAACATCAATAGCAAACTTAAATTTTTAAAATGAAATAAAATAAAATAAAATGCTGACGACAACACGCAGTAGGTCAGCGCGATTAATTCTTCACTGCTCCATAAAGATGCTCAGAAATGTGTAGATGCCTGTGCCCAACAGTAGGACGTATATTACGGTCTGTTTCTTAACATTTTGAATAAAGAAGAACAGTGCTATTTAAAAAAAAGTAGAATATAAATCTTCGGCACCTTTTAAGTCCCTACGTCTTTACTGCTAATTTAATGTTTAAAGAAATGATTCATTAAATTTACATTGGTAATTGGTATCTATCTGCCTACGGCTATTCGGTCTACGAGATTATAAGGATCAGCAGTAATTATGAAGACACATCTAAATAAACGAAAAACCAAATCCGTCTTTTTGCATCGCCACAGTCGGATGAAGGTAAGAAAATTATATCCACTACAGCTGTGTATAAATTTTTGAAGAGGGCCTACTTCCCAGCTCCTATAATACATAGCGTGATGATATACCATTTTATTTTAACGGTTCCATTCCGACGTGACACTATAGTTAAAGTGCTATCTTAATCCATCCTCAGATTTTTATGCGCGTGTTATTTCAATACCTACCCACAAAACAAGACTTAGTTTTTACGATATATATTAAGTTTGTATAATTTTAAGTACTTCCGTCTTTTGGTTCACTAGCTTATCGAATAATTATTAAATAATTACTGACATTTATTGGATTTATTAGATAATTTATAATAAGAATAAATAAATAAAAATTAAATAATCACCGACGCCGTCCGCTTGTCAGTTTCCGGCGAAACTAACATTAATGTTATAAAATGTGCACAAACAATTATTATCAGTTATTACTCACTGAAATATTGATTAATAATTAGTTTATCATATATAATGCAATATTTATATTATTTAGAATAATAATGTTCAATCTTGGGTTAATGATATAAATCATTAGAATTGTATAAAAGGCCGCTGCGATACTAAGGCCAGTTAGCCTGCGCCTCCTTATCCCTTAAGGGCGTCGCATCAAATTTCGGCAAAAAGGCCACTATGGCTAAAGCCGTTCTCAGGTGATGTTTAGTTGGTAGGCACTTCTTCAAAGTTAGTCTCACATAACCACAAAGCCGGCTGCGTGGTATGCTATGAGCATTCACCACCTCCCTCCCCCGTTTCCGGAGGGTGTCCTTGCATTGGGCGCAAAAAAAAAGTAAGGCCAATTAGTTGTTTTGTTACGGTCACTAAGTGAACAAGTGAGAAGGGGTAACTCTGCTAGTTTGTAAGGACCGAAAGGCTCTGAAGCTAAGTAACCCGTTTATTTTGTTATTACTCGTATATTACTTCTTTTAAATGTTAATGCCATTTTGTGATCTCTGTATTTAATAATTATGTATTGTCGGTTTGTTAATACTAATTGTATAAAAATAATATATTATAAATTGATGTTATTGAAAATAATAGCCCCGCTGGGTTTCTTGCTGGTTCTTAAGAACGAAATGAAAGAGGTTTTATACGAACCAGTGGTAGATACTGGTAGAACGATAGTACTATGAATAATAAAATATTTGGATAATCATGTGATGTTTTGAATAATCAATTTACTTTTATTAATTAATGAAAGACGTATTTCGTTTAAAGCCACAAAAATTGTTTCTGTTTACTTAACACGAATTTTTTTTTACTGCTTGATACCGGTGATGCGTATTTTGTTGCCGAAAAAAGTTGGCAAATAATTAATAAAAAAAAAAATATATAGTGCAATTCAAAAGGCTTCTTAAGTATTAAAATCAAATCCAAACATTTGAAATAAATCTCCGTAACTGGGGTTTTGCGATAGTACTAAAATCCGTATTGTCTCTGTAAATATCTTTATTATTTTTGTTTGATAATATTCAAGCTACCCTTGGGGGTAGCTTGAATATTTTGGTGGTAAAACATTGTCTTAAATTTTATTATAAGCTAGCTGGCTCGGCAAACTTTACAGATCAGGAGACCGCCTTTCCGGTAAGTGGCGCGATGATTTTCATTTTAAATTCACTCCGGATATTTACAGTGTAAATATAAAATTTTCGGAATCGTCGAAACAAATATATAATTTAAATATGATCTCAATAGGTCAAGTCTTTCAAAAGTTACACTATCGCTAACAGACATGTGTCTGTTACGTTGTGCAACGATTATAATAAAAGTAACGATAGAAGAAACAGGCAATTTTTAAGGATTTTTTTTAAGTGTAACAAACGACCACACAGTCCACCTGATAGTAAATGGATGATGTGGCCCAAAGATATCCCCCCCCCCTCAAACGTGGCGGTGGGAGCTAAGAATAAACCACATGGCTGGCCCGAGGTGGCCACTCCGAGTGGGCTTGGTGAGCCCAGCGGTGGTGGTGGGGCTACACGGGGAGAGGTGCTCTCCTTTCCCTCCGCAGACGAATCTTGGTTGGCGGCCGAGCCATAGACCAGATCTGCCGCTGAGGTCGGGAAGGCTAGTGCTTCTGAGTGCTCATTTTTCCTGGCCCCATGGCCTTTGCGTACCAGGACACGTTGGCGTCCATTGTGCAGGTGAAGTTGGAGGCCGCGGAGGAGGGCACGCTATGTGCTGGTGCGCTGTACCTGAGAAGGAGATTGGGAGAAGTAGTCCTCTCCCGTGGAAGGGCCGCCATGGGACGGTCAGCACTGGTGGGGCCGCGGATGTGTGCGAAAGCATCCCCGTGGTCCTGCCAATATGCGACCAAGATGGAACACCATGGGATTTTAGTCGGTGCGAGTCCGTCATAACCCGTCCTTGCCCCCGCGAGGCGGGTATGCGTGGGCATTTCCCCATGAAAAAAAAAGCCCATAGACATCTACATCTATCCTCGATTAAGAAGCAAAATGCAGAGATGCGTTGTCACCCCTGAAGACTAAAATTGTCTCGTTTCCACTAAAAAGGGTTTCCAGTTCTATACTCACAATACGATACAGTATTAGGGTACTATTTTACGCTGGTATCTGTGAGAGCGTGGTCCTTCCCCGGTTGAGCCGACCCATTCGGGCTGCTACCATAAATAACTGCAGTATGGCTCTACTACGTAAAACTTGATCTGAAAACGTGGATCTATTAGTGATCATGCAACTTCTGAACGACTTGCCCGATTGAAGTCACAATATATTTGTTTTGTCGAGATAATGGTACATAGCTATGCTAGGATTTCGTAGGCAGCATTGTAGTTAAATTATAAGCAAAGTCTATATTTATGGACCAATATGACTCATATTCCCATTATGTTATGTTAGTACCTTAGGTTCGTACTATAGATGGCAGAGCTATTAATAAATTTTATAAACTCATCACGACACCTATCGGAAAGGGCGGAGAATCACCTGCCGAGGCAACTAGTCTATTATAAATTACAGTAAAATCAAAAAATTAAATTTTAGGGAAATGGTTTGCAAGGATTATCTACATTTTTTATGGAAAATGCGGCAAACGAGCATACGGCTCACCTGATGGTAAGTGATCACCATTGCCCATAAACATCTGCAACGTCAGGGGAATTGCAAGTACTACGTACTTGCTATTCCCCTGTACTTAAATACTTTCCTATGCAGAATAACGATGACAGTCCGAAGTTAATTTTGAAACAACTATAAAAATAATATTCCAAATTAAAAGAGCAAAAGAAGCCGCGGTAGCTCAGGCAATAAGTACCCGCTTTTTATCACAATGTACAAGAGCAACCCGAGTTCAATACCCATCGGTGTGAATGAAATTGTTACTTTCTATTTTAAGTGCTGAGCTCGGCGGTGAAGTCAGTAACATCCTCTCAGGAATATGAGTAGACTATTGTCCAGCTGTGGGATGTATATGACTGGTGCCTGCCTCGTTGCTCTTGTGCTCGTAAGCGTGACTGGAGATCATGTTGTCCCAGGTTCAAATCGCGAGTCGGGCCAAAGTCATTCAATCAGTTATTGGTGTTATCTGTCAATAAATTTTGAGCACTAGTGCTACTAGAAATTCCCAGCCCTGGGGTCAAGAAGTTGGCGGTATTTCACCTCCGTGCGTCTGATCTCTCTCAGCTCGTGTTGGTTTGCTATTTCATCGAACTCTGGCAGTGAGGGAATAGAAAGTGCACTTGTCTTTGCGCACACACACATATACTATAATCCTGTCCTGCACATATGGCTAGTCGCCGTTGAGACTGGCCGCCGTGACCGAAATTCTATGTCGAGGATATTATAAGCTGGCATTTATGCAACAAACGTCCCGATAACTGATTTCATTATAAATAAAATATTAAATAGACTAATGTTGAAATATAGGCAAATATCTAAAAGGGGAAAAATATACATTTATTGCTAGCGAAGTCATTTTCTAAATTACCTGAAAAATCGGTTGAAGAAAAAGTGCGCCAAGGCTTGTCGCCTATTTACGTAAATTACTTTTCTTTAAAGGGAAAGAAGACGCTTATTGTACGAAACAAAAAATAACATGATGGAAAATATTATCATCAATTCAAAAGCAGTCTCATGTTGGACGTTGTGGTTATGCCACTACAAGGGCCTTGCAAACAAAACTCAAAAATTATAATACTCATATCAGCACTCTCACACCGCCGTCCATCCCGCGGTGTGAGTGCTCCATGCCGGATGTGCGGTTTACTCAGCGCTCGGTTCGCAAAGCACTCCTCTCCCTGGACGTCAGCGGGCAGGCCGATCTTGTGCTAACGCACTTCACTGAGTATGCTATACAATACATGCGGTTGGCGCGAGCGTGTTTTATAGTACTTATTTAACTAATTTTAAGTGCCGTTTTCGAAAACTATTATATCTTTAATGGTGAATTACTGTTATATTTATATGAGTTACTAGGTAAAATTGAATTCAAATCACTCATTTTTGATCACGACTCACTTCATCACGAAACATTTGTAAATGTGTTTTTTCTTGTAGTAATAAAAAATGAACTTGTTCGAATGAATGTTTTTAACTTATAAGTATGTACATAATGTTAATAAATTATGATAATGAGTTTTATAATATCCAAAATTATTTTATTTCCATTTTCGTGACAACCCCTAGCACACACGCTGACAAAAGCAAGAGACAGGTATAGAGATAATAAATTCTAATTATATGTAAGTGTTAATCAACGATTATAATGTAAAGCCGTAAATGGTTTTTTAAAATATCTCCACGAGTTTCTTAATTAATTTAATCGCCGTGGTTTTTTCTGTAGCTTGGAACGCCAATATTTAAACAGAGAAGAGAACAGATGTTGACAGCAAATGGCATACTGGAAGCGGGCACGATCCAGTGTTATGTTGCTGATGATAATATTTTGGAGATGCTCACAATATCTTACTTCAGCACCTAGCACGTTCAGCACAACACAAAGCACCATTAAAAATTGTAATTAACAATTTTATTAATACCGGCGTCGATTGAACTCTATTTGCTCGTGTACTATGAAATTTCAAGGCGAGTGACACTTATTAGACTTGGCTTTTGAGCCAAATTAAACTTTGTTGCCTTATTAGAAAACTTGGTTTATTATCTCTGGTTTAACCTATGGTTTAAACAATTGTAAATTTTAAAACATATCTAACTGAAAAATTCTACTACAACGTTTTTTCGACATTCATTTTTATTTATTTATTTATAAGGGTTTTTTGACATACGTTTTATTTATTTATTTATAAGGGTCACCGACAGATGATACACAAAAACTAAAAACAAGATACAAGCATTGTGATTAACATGCAATGTGCTCACACAGTTATAGGCAACCACAGCTAACACAGAGTAATGTTGCGAAAAGTTAAATAACGTAAAATTTAATAGTACAGTAGCAAAATTGCGTATTCATGAGAAATTAAAAAGGTTTGACTATATATTGTAAATATCCTATGTAATTAATATATTATTTAGTAACATCAATGCATCTTAAATGACAATACAATTATGTGAAGCATTCTAATATATTATAATATAAATAATATTATGATGAACTAATTTTACTGTAGTATGTAGTGTAGTAGATTTAATTGTACCTATAATATTTCTATACCTATGGGTTGAATGAAGCGAACGTCATTTTTCTAAAAAGATCTATTCTGTTTCATTACCTGCATTCACTCATAAAAAAATAAATTGAATTTAAAAGTTCGATTTTAAATTTAAGAAGAGTCTTTTTCACACAAGAAAACCTTTTCTGCAACACCACAGTCTGCGACGTTTGACATTTGCTGTGACTTAGGACTAATTATAAAATACTTTTTTTCTAATAAAGCGGTGTAAGTCCATTCAAGACGTCTATCAATTTGCATAAGTACAATACTTAATGTAGGCCTCCTCCGAAAAGATCAAGATAAGAAAGAGACTTATGGCTCTACCATAATAATCACCCATGACTCACGAAAGGGAAAAGACGGAAAGAGACTTATGTATAACAAATATCATAAAGACTAGTAACTAAAATTTAGGGGCTTACATGGCGGATATAAGAGAGGGGAGGTGATCACTTCACTATGAATATTTGAGATAATATAACGAAGGATGCAACAGAATGAAACAGGAAATGGACAGAAGCATCTTCGTGACAACAATGCAAAATAATTAAAAAACTGCGGTTGCCAAGCCATTTGCCAAGCGAGGCAACTACCAAGGGCCTCCCTTGGTAGTTGCCTCGCTCATCAGCAAATGGACTTTTAATAGGTTTTCTGTAAAGTATTTGCGTAAAAAGTAATCATTATTTGGTAATAATGATTTGGTCTAGGTTCTGTAGCTGGATATCACTTTTAAAAACAAATAAGCATCATCATCATCATCATTAATACAACTCTTCACAAGTCCTCATTTGAACACAGGCCTCCCCGAAGAACACAGTCCTGTGCCACCTGCATGTCTTACCAGGTTGCCATACCATCTAGTGCGGACCTTACACTTCGCTTACCGATACGAGGCTGTCAAGGTTTTCGCAAAAGGAGCAACATATTTTTTTTTTAAATAAAATATAAAATAAACGAAGTCCATTAAGCTGTCTAAATACAAAAATAATTTCTATTTCAAAACAAAATGAGTAATACTTTCGTTCAGGTTATTAATAAAGTGGCACGTACAGTCGGGAGCTGAAATGAAATAATTGAAATGAATCTTCTTGTTTCTTGCGCTCATTAAATCCAAGGGATTATGCTGCTACGTTTTCAATTTTATGAGGAATATTAGAGATATTTTATATAATAGAAAGCGGCTCCTTGTTTTTCTATTTTAGTGGGATTCATAAGTCGGTAATTGAAGAATTCTACTTATCTTTATTATACGCCTGTTTCTTCTTAATGGAAAAACATTTTTTATGAATAACTAGCTGGTACCCGCCACATTGCTGCCGCAGAAGAAATAATAACAGAAGAAATAAAACACACATTATTGATCAAATTGAATGACACATAATTTTCAAAAAAAAAAAATTGTCGGTACGATACACGCGCAACCTACTGTAAGTTATTAGTACTATGCCTATAACCTTCGCGCAAGTGCAAGCAATAAGTTGATAAAATTTTACTGCAATCTGACGAACGCTATGGCAGCGCAAACAATACGAACAAACAAACAATAATTATTATATATTAGATTTTAATAGAAGCATACGTTTTTGTCGGGATGCCTGTTAAAATTTGGCTGCAAGTGTGTTTAATTTTTATATAATGTATTCTTTGTAAACAATTTTAATTACTTGGTTTTTTAGAAAAATTATCAATAATATGAAAGAAAAATATATAAAGAGCTTTTTAAGTTATTTGCATACTTTCTTTTTATTTCATTTTGTTTATATTATTGACAATTTTTTTAATTTCTGTTAGGAATAAATTCGCGAGGCTATCGATATTAAAAATATTCTAATATTAAGTAAGACTAAGAGTTATTGATGGCTGGGCGCTATCATCTCTCAAATGTACTGCTTTTTGACTACCTGGGTGGTCATGATTGTAAGCGCAACTGCTGCTCATGTAGTTCCGGGTTTTAATCTCATCCAAGCCAAAATCAGTTATTAGCTTGTCTGTCAAAATTTTTTTGGTAACAGCCCGGAGTCAGGAAGTTAGGGATGTTTCACCTGAAAGCACGTAAAATTATTAGTTCTGCGCCTTATCTATCTCTGATCAAAAGAACCTAACTTTGATCCGAAAGAGTGCACCTGTGTTTGCGCACACACTCATTCACTATAATCCATCCTACGCATCCTACAATATAATAAAACGTAAACGCCTTAAATAGTGTCATGAACTTATTTATTGAACAATAAATTAATTTGCCCTTATTATATTACGATGATCTAATGATATCGTGTGTGAAGGTATCACTAGCGCCATCAAGAAATCTTTTATATTTTAAACATTCCTTTTTTCTCTTAAAAATGGCTCGATGATAAATGACGTGACATTCATTGAAGATTCACTTGACGTGATATAACTGTGTTCTAGGAAAAGACGGATATATTCATTAAGGAACGCGATACTTTACAAAGATTAATAATTTTAAGCTCATCAAAAAAAAAACTGTACGAAATGAAAATTGACGTTCGAGAGTAGAGAAACTAGTTCGTTTTTTCCTTTGTTGTCTGGGAGTGTATTAAAAAATCAAAAGTATCGTTTTGTACATTAAATTAAACACATCTAAGCATGGAAATGTATACGAAATTAACGGCTATGTGGTGCAGTGCTTTAGCATTGAGTTGCGTCACTGAGGGCCACGGGTTCGAACTCGCACGGAACATGTATTTGTATGGCCTACGAATAATAGATTTGGATGTTGTCGTTGTGTTATTATGTATGTAGACTGCCTCCACGATACAAGAGAAATTCCTAGTGTATCAGAGTTTTACCCTCTTAGCCCCTTGTATTAGGGGTTTTGTTTAAAGATAAATAAAAAAAACATCCTCACCGTATGTGTGGAAAAGAATATTTTTGTGACGAACACTTTCTTTCGTCATAAGAAGATTCACATGTTTACATGGGGAAAGAGGTGGTGATAGAAGCATGATATATTTCATAACTGTGGATGAAAGAATGAGAAGCGCAGTGGTAGATACGAGGGTGATCCAAAGTAATGATAATGAAAATAAAACACGGTAATTAAAGTTAAAATAATAATTTATTTTTCTACATAGTCTCCTAACAAATCAATACATTTAGTCCATCTTTTTTCTAAACCCAGGATTCCCTTTGAAAAAAATTCTTTGTCTTGACCCTCCCAAAACGCTTCAACAGCGGCCATTACTTCGCTATCGTCTTCGAATTTCTTGCCTCGGAGGCGTTCCTTGAGCCGAGGAAAGAGGTAGAAATCACTAGGAGTTAGATCTGGCGAATAGGGAGGGTGTTCGAGCAGTTCGAATCCCGTTTCTTGAATGGCAGCCATCGCAACTGCGGCTTTGTGAGCCGGTGCGTTGTCTTGGTGAAACAGCACTCCAGCTCGCAGTTTGCCGCGTCTTTTTCCTTAATGGCCTCCCGTAATCTTCTTATTTGGTCTGCGTAGTAAGAGCCCGTAATAGTGGCTCCTTTTCCAAATATTCCACCATAATTATGCCTTGAGCGTCCCAAAAACAGATGCCATAACCTTTCCCGCCGAACTTGAAACTTTGAATTTCTTTGGCGTCGGTGAGGAGGCTCGCTTCAATTCATCGATTGTTGTCTCGTTTCAGGATCAAAATGGTGGATCCAGGTCTCGTCCATAGTCACAAAACGGAACAAAAATTTTCTTGATCTACTTGGAACTCTTCGAGATTGACCTCGAAATGTCAACTCGATTTTTCTTTGCTCGTCGGTTAACATTCTGGGTACCCAACGCGCAGAGACCTATTTCATATGCAACTTGTTCGCAAGGATTCTTTGAACGCTGCCATATGAGATCCCTGTGACCTCAGCTACATGCCTGATGGTCACTCTTCGATCTGCCAACACAACATCTTCGACTTTTTCACGTTGTCTTCAGTGAGGGACGTGGATGGGGTCCTTCGCGATGTTCATCTTCAGTGGATGTTCTGCCCAGTTTAAGCTCCTTGGCCCAGCGTGCAACTGTAGAATATGGAGGAGCAGAGTCCCCAATGTTTCCACACTAAGTCACTGTGAATGTCTTTGAAGACATTTGTTTTCAAACAGAGGTACTTGATGACAGCTCTAATTTCGTTTTCTCCATGTTGATGTTATCTCTTTGACAGTTCGTATTCAAATGAATGTATCTCCCGGAAATCGTGATCTATTTATATGATTTTTAGGCTGATGTGAGTATATAAGCAAGCAAAAATTTTTTTTTGGATTTTATGCGGCCCGGAAGTAACCGATTATCATTACTTTTGGATCACCCTCGTACAAGGGTTTACCGGGGTTCAACGTAGGACGGATCATTACTTCTGTCTTATGCCGAATTAATGGTCTATTCAGACGTTGGCGGCATCGGACATCTGTGTCTACCACTGCGTTACAGCGTATAAAAACAGAGAGGTTACAAGATGAAGGTGTGAAAGAAGTTCAAATGTAGACAGAGAGAAAATATAAGTGGTGTGGATGAATTGTGTATGAATGATTTAGACTTAAAGACTGAGTGGTATAATGTCAAGAAAGGTTTGGTGGATGCAGCTACCGAAGTATGTGGTGTAAGTAAGAGAACGAATGAAAAGAAAAATAACACTTTATGGTGGGATGATGAGGAACGGATGGAAGTTGAAGCAAAGAAGAGAGCATGGCTAGATTTACTAGCAACCAAAGCTGGTAATTCTAGCGGTATGATTGATGAGATTGAAAGAAAAAAGGCAGACTTTAGACGTATAAATAAGAGAGTAAAAGAAGTTGTTGAAAGGAAAAAGCAAGAAAGAACGGATAAAAATGATAGAAGAATATCTGATAACTTCCAGGCAAATATTAAAATGTTCTGGAAACTCGTAAGAACTGCCAGGGACATTGAAAACAGCCTAGAATGAATGCTATACGAGACCAGAATGGCTGTATTCTGAATGACGAAGTTTCGAGTTTAAGGAGATGGAAGGAATAATTTGAAAGCGTGTTTATTAGTGATGAGACATTTGATATAAATGAAATAGGAATTCCGAAAGAAGAGGAAAGAGATAGAGAGATAGGTATAGATGAAATAATGAAAGCAATGAAAAGTATGAAAGCAGGTAAGACAGCCGGATATGATAGAGTATCACTCGAAATGATAAGGGCTGGAGAGCGAGTGGTGGCAGACCTGCTGTACACCTTGTTTAATTAGTGTTGGAAACTTAAGCGGGTACCGGGAGACTGATGCAAAGCCGTGATAGTTCCAATATATAAGGAAAAAGATCGCAACAGGACTGTAAAACTACTGTGGTATCAGCCTTCTTAGCATTGTGGGAAAACTGTATACTAAGGTGCTAATTGAAAGAGTTAAGAAAGATACTAATGGAAAAATTGGGATGTGCAAGCGGGATTTAGAAAGGAATGGGATGTACGGATCAGATCTTTTCATGCATGATCGCGGAGAAGTTTTGGCCAAAACCAAAAGGTTTTTGTGCGTTCGTGGACTTGGAAAAGCTTTTGACAGAGTGGACAGGGATGTGTTATGGGAAAACACTGAACTCATTTGGGTTGAGCGCTGGGTTGATACAGGCATTGAAGTCTCTGTATAGGGACTCCAGTGCCTGTGTCAGGATCAACAGGGCCTACTCGGACTGGTTTGGCATCCATAAAGGTATCAGGCTGTGGCTTCCCCGTGGCTGTTCAACCTATTTATGGACAGTTGTTGGGAAAATTTGAAAGTTGAAGAATGCGTGTTAAGAATGGGTGAATTAACCGTCAAATGCCTTTTGTGCGCCGATGATCAAGTCATACTTGCGTCGTCGTCAGCCGAGTTGCAAATGATGGTTACATTAATGAACAGGTCATTAAAAGCAAGGGAATGAAAGTGAACGCAAGTAAGAAAAAGTTATGGTTTTTGAAAGAGAAGAAAGTAAAACGATATGTGAAATAAGAATAGAAGGGGAATTGGTCGAGCAAGTAGATGAGTTTGTGTATTTGGGATGTGTATTTAGCAGGGATGGTAGATAAGATAAGGATATAGAACGACGAGTGAACGCAGGAAATAGAGTAAATGGGGCTCTATACTCTATTGTAGAAAGTCAGAATGTGTCCAAAAAGGCACGTATGGCAATTCACAATGCTGTGTTAGTCCCTACTTTAATGTATGGTAGTGAAAGTTGGGTGTGGCAGAAGAAGCACGAGTAGAATAAATGCTGTAGAAATGTGGTCATTATGGAGTATGTTAGGGCTGAATTTAAATGACAGGGTGAGAAATTGTATGATAAGAGAAGAGTGGTCTGCAAGATGATGTTGTGACCAGGATTAAGAAAGGAATGCTTCGGTGGTTTGGTCATGTAGAAAGAATAAATGAGGAAAGAGTGACAAAACAAATTTATGTGGCAGAGGTGAACAGCAGAGTCTGGAAGGACGCCCCAGGCGAAAATTTATGGACCAAATTGGCGATATATTGAAAATGGGCCAAATTATGAGTACCCTTAACCGACGAGCGTGTATGTGTAGGTATATGGATGTGGAGGAGGCGAGAGAGGTGGAAAAAAAAATGGAAGTCCATAGTCTTTGCCTACCCCTCTGGGTGACAGGCGTGAGTGTTTATGTATGTATGTAAGAAAAACATACAAAACTTGTTTTTTTTTTCTGTCAAATCCTCATCAGTAAAAAGTCGTTAGGAATAGTCTAAAAAATATACACTGAGTAGAGTTTAATTATCCAAATTTCCGTTTTGCTGCCATCAGAAATTGTGAATTAGTTGCCACTTTCAAAACTTTATTAATAAAGTTTCTGATTTCAGTGCAGAAATACGGAAAATAGGCATATACGGCATACACTTTCGATGCAAGCACCGTACATGCTCACACGAACGCACGCACGCACTCACTCATTTACTCACGTATGCACACTCCCACATACACACACATAAAATTTATTTTATTTTTTATCCACCTTTTGTTATCTCTACACTTTCAATGTAGCACTGTTACGTGGAATTTTGATAGGTTTGCTCATTTTTATTTTTTATTATATATTTTATAAGTTTTTTTTCTTGATGTTGTTTGTCATCTGCCTTACATTCCTGGCTCCACTAAAAATTAGCATTATGAATTGATGTATATCTTCAATTCGTGACTTAATGCCGAGTAGAGATCATTTTGGTGCATATAGTCGGTAGAAAAAAGAATACGTTATTTCTTTCTTCAAAAAAGAAATAACGTATTCTTTTTTCTACCGACTTAAAATGGAGACGGTACTCAATTCGACTGTATGTTTTTTTTTATGTGTGTTACCTTATAACTTTTTTCTGGGTGAACCGATTTCGATGATTCTTTTTTTATTTGGAAGCTTTTCATGTGGTCCCATATAAATTTGATCAAGGTCTGACCAAAAGTTTTTGAGTTATTCTTAATAATTTACATTGAAGTCGGTTGTACAAAATTTTTAATTTTTAATTATTTATATTTTTGTTAAGATGAAAAATATTTTATTTTTTTCTGTCTTACCAGATTTATATTTTTCTTTGTTATAATGTATGTGCCAAATAAACTTATTCCTTTGTTTCTTTAATAGTACTAGCGCGATTGAATGTTACATACAATTTGTTTTCTAATAATTTTAATAAAACTGTGGACTAGATTTAGAGAAACGATTCGATTCGATTTTGGGGATGATTGCAAGGAAAACTTGTAGCATGTAGCACCTTGTAGTAGCGGCCTAAGAGAGGGAAACGGCAAAAGACCCCGTGGCTTCCGTATTTTTATAGAATAAGGGTGATAAATGAACACGCAATCTGCCTGATGGTAGGTGGATATTAAGAGTGACACATATACATCTACATATTTCCTCGATTAGGCATAAATGCAGATGCGTTGTCACACTTGAGGGCTAGAAGGAGATGTCTCGTTTCCAGTAAAAAGTGTCTTCGGTTATCTACACTCACCATAGGAATCACAACAACATTAAACTGCTATTTCACGTTGGTATTCTATGAGAGCATGGTACTTCGTGGTACACCCAACGCTAAATAATCCTTTTCACGCAAATGAGTTCATGTAAACTCTTGTAAAAGCTTTCCAATCCAATCTGGAACAAGTGCTGAATTTCTTCATAGGTGATTCGCCTATTCTTTTTAATTATTTTTTTCAGTGCTAGCAAAACTTTTCACTGTTAGAGCCACGCTGCAGCTATTATAGTAGTATAGTTGTAGCACGAATGGGTCGGCTCGAACGGGAAGGACCACGCTCTCACAGAATACCAGCGTAAAATAGCAGCTTAACACTGCTGTGTTTCGTATGGTGAGTGTAGAGAACCGGAGACTCTTTTTACTGGAAAAGAGGCGTTACATCTTAGTTCTCACATGTGACTACGCATCTGTATTTTGATTCTTTATTGAGGATAGATATAGATGTCTATGGGTCACAGCAACCACTTACCATCAGGTGGACTATGTGCTCGTTTGTCACCCTATCCAATAAAAGGGCGACCATATCGTTCTTTATTCTCAAAGTTAGTCGACCGTGCTAAAATCTTGGTCTTTGAAGTCTATCAAACAATTTCTCGGGTTTTAGGCGATATTTGAAATCGTAAAAAATAATCGCGCGTAAACGTTCTCAACGAAGATCCTTTTTTAATGAAACGCGGTATTTCATTTAAGCTCGTAAAAAATGTGGAGCGAAATTTGTAATTGGTACATTTGCATTTTTGCTTGCAAATAATCGTATTTTGCAAATAAATTATATCTGACCATGAGACACTAGTACTAGACACTAGTCTACCACAAACTGTAGCAATACCCTGCAACGCATTTGCTGATATGATGATGATGATGCATGATGACAGCATAAAAGAAGTTATTTCGTCCAATGATTGATGATTATAACTTTTAACAAAAAGTAAAAACTGACTTCAAATTGCTAAAAAAGAATTATTTATTTTCTACTATTACACCATTAGGGGTGGAATTTTTTCACCAAATTTATATGGAACCATCCTAGAAGTATAACCTATTTAATAAAAAATAATCATTAAAATCGGTTGTCAATCTGCAAAATATGAAATATTTTACCATATTTTCACCCTTGGGGGCGAAAGTTTTTCTTCAAAATTTAATGGGACTACCCATGAGGTAAAGCCTATTTAATAAAGAAGAATCATTAAAGTCTGTTAACAATCTGCGAAGATATCCGTAACATACACACAAAAAAAAACATACACTCGAATTGAGGACCCTCCTCTTTTTGAAGTCGGTTAATAAAAGGTTTCCTTGCAATATTCTGCGATATTAATATTAAACTAATAACAATAGTGATGACGGTTGAACACACAAGCTATGAACATTTCAAATATTTATAGTTTTTCTTCAAAACAATCACTACTAAACATTGTCCTCTATCGTTGTTCTGTTTACACTCACCAACTCGCCAACACCCAGTGTATTGAATTTAGGCGAATATTTCGGGTAAGTAGTTAGCGTACTTACCTATTAAGGCTTTTATGTAGCAGAGAAATAAGAATTACTGTTATTAAAGAAAAAAGTGTAAAGTGTAAAATATGCTGTAGAAATCCCCAGTCATAACGCTTGGCAGGCGGAACAATTGCAGTATCAGACTTTTGAAGCTACCGCATGTCGCCAGTGTGAACATTTTTTTACTTACTACCCACTGCTTGACTACTATCCCACCCGGTTGATACAGTCAAAGATGGTAAAACGCACTGACTTACAAAAGACTATTCGCTCTTGCCTTGAGGACATACACATTCTCATCATCATCATCATTACAGCCCTTCACACATCCACTGATGAACATAGGCCTCCTCCAAGGAATTCCACAAAGCACGGTTCAGTGCCACCTGCATCGATCGACTTCCTGCATGGCTTACCAGGTAGTGGGGGATCGCCCTACACTTCGCCTACCTTTACGAGGCTGCCACTCGAGAACTTTTCTTCCCCATCGGTTATCGGATCTTCGAGCTATATGGCCAGCCCATTGCCACTTCAGCTTACTAATCCGTTAGGCTATGTTGGTCACTCTGGTTCTACTGCGGATATCCTAATTTCTAAGTTTATCACGCATAAAAACCCCGAGCATAGCCCTCTCCATAGCTCGCTGAGCAATCTTGAGCTTCCTCACACGGCCAGCAGTGAAGGACCAGGTCTCAGTTCCATAAGTCATCACTGGCAATACGCACTGGTTGTACAGTCTCGTTTTCAAGTTTTGAAGTATACCTGATCATTCAATTACAAAGGTTATACCTGGTCAGGTATACACATTGTAATCGGATGGAAAGACAGATGCTGTCAACTTATTCAACCCTTTTGCTGTACGCATGACGAACGATGACTTTACGTCTGGTGTAACCGAGATGGTTATATCAGCATCTATACCATTTCATAAGATTTTCTGGCAATGAATTATTATCCTCTTCGACTCCTAAACGGTAAAGTCTTTTTATAATTCATGACTACCATCGTCGTTTTACAGCCCACAATTCCATTCCATCCATCTGCATATAAAACGCCACCAATCCACTGCTGAAGTCCTCTCACATAGATTGCCCCATTGATACTTTCATTCGCCTGGAAACCGCAGTTTTTTATTAATGTGAGTTGTTATCAGAAATACAGTTCTTTGCTCATTATGTAACGCTGAATATTTTTTCTAGAAGATTTACTTCGAAATTTTTCGTTACCGCAGACTAAGTAGTGATTCGACATTTTAAACATTTATCAATCATTGAAATTTGCGATGAATAAAAAATTACGCGGGAATAATCAAGCAACGAATTTGCGGAATCAATTTTATCTGCTACAGATGACTGATGTAATTTGTTATAATTTATAATGCAATGGAGCTTTCTGATTTTTTTTTAAATTTTTTCATCAAAAAAATATGTCTTGTTTGCTTAGGGTAGGTCAACATTTATAATATACTAGCGATCCGCCACGACTTCACACGGGTGATTTCTGGATCTCTACAACAGTACTACCTACCGGGTCTTATTGTAAATCTAAGCCATCGAGGGGCCCAAAAAATTAAACACACACAAAAAAATTCATCATGATCACACTCAACTCATACAATCAAACACACGTAGAGAACAATTATATTATAAGTAGCGGCACGAAAGTCTAGCGGTGACCGTTATTGCGCATAAGTTGCGCTGATTGGCTCGTGCGTATCGTTCACACGCGTTGATTGGCTCTCCAGTCGCATTCGTGCAATTCAATTCGTGCGCGTCCCCTCCACGTTTCGTTCAGCGCTAGACTTACGTGCAGCGTCTTGTATGTATGTATATAGATAGACATATCGTGACTCTGCGAACGTATCTTGTAGATCTCCACGATGAACGAAATGTCAAATAGCATTTCAGGGTAGCATCAACAAATGAAAAAAATTTCAGTAAGAAATCATGCGATCCGTCATCCGAAACTTCGTATTTCGATATTCGAAGAAGGCCTTCAGATAGTGAGTAGTAGAGGCCGTGAGACGTAGACGAAAATGTTGACGGTTATATTTCTCACAGAATAATGATATTTCGTAATTCCACACAGTGAGTGCCTCGTGAGATAGTAGAAGCATTTTGCTGTATCACAGATTTATAGCGTAACACACTCACAGCAAGGAGTGACATATTTGAAGTCATGGTTTTTTTAATACAATAAGGGGACAAGCGAGCATACAGCCCACCTGATGGTAAGTGGATGCTGTGGCTATGGCTGTGGATTAAAAACCAAAATGCAGATGCTTTGCAACCCCTGAGGACTAAGATTGAATGCCTTGTTTCGAGTAAAAAGGTTCTCTACCCTCAGTGTCTGTCTCTGTGAGAGCGTGGTCCTTCCCCGGTCGAGCTGACCCATTCATGCTATGTGTGGTTTCTGGAAGTATCTTTTTTGATTGAAAACAAACGTCTATATTGCAGCGTCATATCACGCGTTGTCGTAATATATTTTTATAATCTTAATTGATTACAGAGGATTTTGTCCTACCTATGATTATATGATATTTGATCGATTATGAATACTAGATGTACTAGCTCGTGCTACTCTCATAAGTACAAATCAAATAAACATATCATACAGTGATAAATTTACATAAACAATACTAAAAGGTTATCTGTTCTTAACATTAACAATAATAATGTATAAAGTTTTCTAGCCTTATCCGA
Source organism: Parnassius orleans (assembly GCA_029286625.1). Classification (NCBI taxonomy): domain Eukaryota; kingdom Metazoa; phylum Arthropoda; class Insecta; order Lepidoptera; family Papilionidae; genus Parnassius; species Parnassius orleans. The sequence continues at coordinate 4,018,492 of JAGSMP010000089.1, forward strand.
CAAAAGGGAAAGCTAAGATAAAAATAAAAATCCAATACTATTTTTCTCAAAACCTATCTGGTTTTTGTAGATTTTCTTTCGTTCACATTCCATAATAATATAAATAGTATCATCCACAGCTCCACATATCTTCATATCTTATAATACAACCTTTCTACTTCTATGTATACTACAGAACTCTTTGATCATCATAGATTAACCGAACATAATAACGTGAGACGCCGCAGTCACGGCTTACCACTATTTAGATTTTTGCGCAGCAACTTTTAGATCTTGCATTAAGTACATCCACATTATGATGCTATGTGTATAAGAACTTCTGATTGGTAAAAAAAGATCGGTTTCGTAGGAAGAAAATAATAAGAGAAAAAAGCAAAGAATAATTCATAAATATTTTTTACTATTATTTACCAAGCAACTACTTCAGTGACATAGCACAGTTACTAAAAAAATATCTAGTTTGTTCACTCTCATTGATCAGGCGGGATCCTTCTTGTTTTACAAAACAAACATATTTCTTTCAGGAAAATTGAATGTTAGAAGTTGCCTAATTGGCCCTTATTAATTACTTTTGATATTTGATGCCAATTAGCTTAGGAAATTAGCAACATATTTTATATTTTGATTGTAACCATACTTGAGAGGACAAAAAGCCTTTTGACGTGAACCCAATTGATTTAATTTTATTCGTACATTTTTGACAATTTTAATATAGAATTGACTACAAAATGACTTTTATACGTGGTCTACAACGTGTAAATATAGTGTAAATGGATTTCAGCTGCAGCGAGACTAGAACCTCGCAGCTGCATGAATAGGTCTGTCTGTTTGTTCCGGCTAATCTCTGAAACGGCTAGACCGATTTTGACGGGATTTTCACTGGCAGATAGTTAATGTTATAAGGAGTAACTTAGGCTACTTTTATTATTTTGATGAGAAAAAGAATTAGGGTTCTGCGCAAAAAAATTAAAACCCATAAAATCCAAGTAACAAATTCCACGCGGACGAAGTCGCGGGGAACAGCTAGTCTAATGTATAAAAATAATTTTGTTTGTTCGTATTTTATGCGCTGCCATACCGTTCATCAGATTGCGGTAAAACTTTGTCAACAAATTGCTTGCACTTGCGCGAAGGTCATAGGCATAGTACAAATAATTTGCATTACCTACGTAGCGCGCGTATCGTACCGACAAATTTATTTCAAGATTATATGTCATTCAACTTGAATGATTGTATGTATTAAGATTCCTAATTAAACAATATAACCCTTCCAAATTTAAAACGATATTTCCACACTTATTTCTTCTGCGGATGCAATGCGCCGGTTACCAGCTAGTATAATATAAGATAAAGAAACACAAATCTTAGGTAAGTCTAATATTGTCCTCCAGACCGAATTTTGGTCACGGCGGCCGGTCATAGCGAAGACTACCCATCACATCAGGATTATAGTGCGCGAGTGTTTGCGCAAACACAGGTGCACTTTTCCTGCTTCCCGAATCATGGGTGTGAAACACCGCGAACTCCCTGACTTTCGGCTGCTATTGACAGTATCTTGACAAAAAAGCCAATAAGTCAGTGTAGAGAACCAGATACTTTTTTACTGGAAAAGAGGCATTCCATCTTAGTCCCCATGGGCGATACCCGCATTTTGATTCGTAATCGAAGATAGATGTATATGTCTATGGGCCACAGCAACCACTTACCATCAGGTGGACTGTGTGCTCGTTTGTCACCCATATTCTATAAAAAAAAAACACACCTTTAAAACAAAGTAATATACAAACGTAAGGGGCAAAAATATGAGAAATATACGCATCAGTCTTAGACTGCTTACGCATTAACAAGTAAGATGCAGTACATAATATATGCTTAATAAATTAATAATAAAATTTAAAAAGTGTGATCTCAAATAGGTCTCCAACTAAGCATAATGCTACAAAGGCAGCGCTGGTTTTCAGTTAGAGCCGCCTGACTTCACTAACAAGTTGGTGTGCTATTCTCCAATTACGAGTTACAGAGTAATTAATTGAGATTTAGAGAGTAATGTTAACGTACATAGATGATACACATATACACTGAGACTAACCTAGCTAACAGATGTATAAATGTTAAATAGTATATATTTATACGATACCTACACATATACTTACACGTGAAATATAGCAATGTTATCTGGCTCTAAGTGGGAGACATCTTAATAGAGGAGGTACGACTATTAAGTAAGACTCGAAACGTTGAAATTGAATAATTCTAATCATAACGGCTATGTAACACGGTTCAACCTCATTGATACACTTTGTTTTAATAGGTGTAGAAATTACATAACATGTAGAAAGTAATCTGTTCTATTCACTTTACTCGGAAGAAGTAGTCGAATGAAGTCGTGCGTTTGGGAGATTCTCATACATTTCGCGTTCAAATGCGTTGAAGAGTGAACTGCAAAAGTGAAAATATTGAGCATGTTTCATTATTTCATTGAAAGTGAACCACAACGTTCAATGACATTGAATGATTCATGTTTATGTGAACATGGATCAATTTGGTTGTTTCATCCAGATTGAAAAGCAAAAGTGAACCGTGTAGTACCGCCATTATATCGTCTTAAGGTGATATTAAACGGTCCATTTCTCGGTGAATCATTCATCAATGAAAAGTTGCATGTGCAAACAAAAAGTGTACAAAAGTTTGTTTTGTATGATGAACATATTCAACGTTCATTCCATTCATAAAGATGATTTTTTTAGAATAAGGGTGACAAGCCAGCATACAGCCCATCTGATGGTAAGTAGATGCTTTGGCCTATAGACATCCACACCTATCCTCGATTTCGAATCAAAATGCATGTGCGTTGTCACCCCTGAGGATAAAGATGGAATGCCTCGTATCCAGTAAAAAGGGTCTCCGGTTCTCTACACTCACCACATGAATCAGAGCAGCATTGAGCTGCTATTTTACACTGGTATTCTGTAAGAGCGTGGTCTTTCTTCGGTCGAGCCGGCCCATTCGTGTTAGATACATGATATATAGCTGTAGCGTGGCTCTACCACGTACATAATCAATATTGTTGAATACCTTCAATTATTCACACATTGGACCATAGATTACTATAATATACATTGAAGACATTAAACCCAGGCTTAGCGCGTTCAAAAAGAGTTGGTTTCGGTCACAATTTTAGTTTAAGTTCATTTTAATAAAATTTCAAAGTGCAAGGAATTAATACTTTACTTCTACCACTTTATGTTAATTTTAAAAACTATTGTATTATAGTACCTTAAAATTTTTTTCATTACAAAAAAATAAAATAAATAATAACATATAGCCTATATACGTTAGTCAATATACGTCTCATCTTTGGACACATTCCTTCTCTCATTTTTGACACGGTTTTGGAGCAATTAGTCCACTATATTATTAGAGTAAATGTTGGCAGACTTCACATGTTTTCGAAATATTTTATTCACCATATATGCAGGTTTCCTCGCGATGTTTTCCTTCATCGCCGAACACTACCTAAATCAGCACATTAAAGTGCAATAAAAAAAAACTCTTTAGTGTAAACTAAGGAATTACAAGATTGAATGTAGTCTAAATCGATTAAAAACTTCATCCCCTATTTTTCTTCCTATGAGCTTGGACTGAATTACTTTTAATTTTTTCTTTAAATTTTTATGTGTTCACTCCTAAAGTATAACATATTTATAAAAAGTAGAATTATTAATGTCGGTCCACAACTGACAAAGACAATGAATATCATACCCAGAAACATAAATAAAAGAACATGCAAACGAATTGAGAACGACTTTCTTAGTTAATTATAAGTGTCTAGTTTATTCAGCAAAATAAAATGTCTTAGTAGATTAGCTTTTGTCTACTTGTCTTAGATAATTTTGGGTTAGAAAGACTAAGAGCAATTCATGTTCACGTGAGTGGGAGAACATTAATTTGAAGTTGTTGCTGAATAATACATAATCATTAGTGAACTCACAAGCTTATCTCAACTACCAAGGTCATTTAATTTTAGCGCTAACCGTCTTTTCCCATTTTTATAGAAGTAAATAAAACCACTGTTCACCTAATGACAAGTGGATACTGTAGCCCATAGACACATCTATTATCTATTCGCAAGGCAGCGATTCGCCGGTCGGGCAGAACAACTTCGCTTACGTTACTAATTGCACGGTTTCATTGTCGGGTTATATCTGTACAGTACCTATTAAACTAATTTAGTTCAGTCCATTCTTTAATTTATTATATCTAGGGTAGTCAGTTGTCCCTATCAAATAGTCTACAGGTCACTGTCTCCATCAGCTGGATCGTGGCTTTACCTTGTTTAGGGTGCAGCACATGCATAGGAAAAAACGGAACTCTTATAGGATCACTTTCTTATCCGTCTGTGCGTCTGTTGAAGAAGAAATAAATAACAAATATTCACATCTATGGTTGCTTGGAGGTGTAAAAATCTAAGCTATGACGTGATCGCGGAGCAGGAAGAATTTCAAATTATTTCAATTCATACAAATGTGAACTTTAATAACTTGATAATAAACTTGGTTTTCGAATCACAAATACTGTTCAAAAGGCCCTAAAACTATTTTAGTTGGAATAGAAATAAAACTTTTTATGATGGGAATTAAGTTTAAAAATGCAAAGCAATAAAAAAATCTTACTCCGCGACCGTGCTTTAGTAAGCAAAAACTTAAAGCAATTAAAATACGACTATTTATGTCACATATTTTGATACTCTCAAACCCACTCATCAAAACCTTGGTACTTTACTTTACCTGACCTTACTATACGAGATATACCGAAATCGGTCAATTTGTAAAATTATATTATACCGTGATGTAGAACGATGTAGTGGAGAATGTTTTTTCTACTGCAAAGTTAAGTTTGTGCTTCAATCGATTTATACGTTAGAGCAATGTTCGGTGCTAACCTTACCTTTAATTCATGAATGTGAATGCTGTGTCCCATAACCATCTACATCTATCCTCGATTAAGAATCAAAATGCAGCTGCGTTGTCACACTTGAGGACTAAGATGGAATGCCTCGTTTCCAGTAAAAAGGGGTCTCTGGTTCTCCACACACACCATACGAAACACAGCAGCATTAAGCTGCTATTTCACGCTGGTACTCTCTGAGAGCGTGGTCCTTTCCCAGACGAACCGAACTATTAGTGCTGCAACTATTATGCAGCTGCAGCATGCTCTACCAAGTAACAAAAGATTAGTGTAGAATAGTGCAGTGGTAGATACAAGGGTTTTCCTGAAGTTCCAACGTAGGGTCGAATCATTGCTTGGTTTTATGACGGATAAACAGTCTTTTCAATTTGGCGTCATTGGAAATCTCTGTGGTTACTATTTTCTTCTTATAGCGTATAAAAATAAAAAGGTTACAAGATGAAAGTGTGAAAGTTAGGAAAAAAAACTTAGTGGTTTCGGTTAATTGTGTATGAAAGACACGGAATTGGATACTGTGGGAAAAGTTAAGGGAGGTTTGGTGGATGCAGCAATCAAAGTTTGTGGTATAAGTAAGAGACAGAATGGCAGATATATAATTATAATGAAAGTTGAAGCAAATAAGAAATATTTATTTAATGAAACTAATTTTTACGGATTATATCGCGTTTAATTTTAACTTTTTAATTCCCGACGTTTCGGGTGCTTTACAGCACCTATGGTCACGGCGGGGACGAAGGTGTTTGACGTCCCGATGTCATAGTTAGCCCGGCTACCTTCAGTTTTTTAATATTAATTTTTGATTCGATCTACGCAGAATGAGCTTACAGTATCTTGAAGTCTAGCAGTGGTATACTTGGGTTTGGATTTAATTTTATTAATTATAGGATCCCAAGCAGATGGCAGCACCCATCAATCTTCTCTATTGAAATTAGGATGTTTTTTAATTTCAATAGCCTCGCGAATCATCCTTGGTAGGAATCTGTGTTCTTTTGCGAGGATTTGTGGTCTATCAAATCTAATGTAATTGCGGGGACGATCTTGAACATGTTCACAAACTGCAGACTTCCCGATACGTCGGTGCTTCAAGTCAGCTATATGTTCTTTTACGCGGGTTTTTATAGATCTTTTTGTTTGTCCTATGTAAGAGAGACCACATTCATAATCCAGCTTGTACACTCCTACATCTTGTAGAGGGATATGACACTTGACGGATGGTAAAAATTTACTAATCTTCTTAGGCGGCTTGAAGTATGTTTTAATGGAAGCTCGTTTCAAGATGTAGCCAACCTTGTCTGTGACTCCTCTGACATAGGGTAGTACAGCAGGCACACGCTCGACTGTGGCCGGCTTCACTCGGTAACTGTGACGTAGGCGCGGGACCCGAAGCTTGTTGTCTTGCAGTACTTGCTCGACGTGCTGAAGCTCGGCGGCCAGATGTTTTCTGTCACAGATCCCTCGTGCTCTCTGAAACAAAGATTTTCCCACGGTAGCTAACTGTGATGGATGATGGTTGCTTGTTTGAGTGCAATAAAGAATTTTCTATCTATCTATCTATGATGGTGCGATTCACCATTTAAATATCGGTTGGTATGAGTCTTTTTCCTATACACAGTGTGACTCTATTGGTCACACTGTGTATAGGAAAGGATTTCGGATGACTAAAACACCCGAAACGTCGGGAATTAAAATGTTAAAATTAAACGCGATATAATCCGTAAAAATTAGTTTCATTTAATGTGTAGTCTTCGCGTAAATATAAGAAAACATTAAGAAATATTTATTTAAATAAAACTAGTTTTACGAAAATTATAGCATATTTATTTTATATTCCAGACGTATCGAACACTTTACAACACCCATCAGTCACGGGTGGACTGAAGTGTTCGACGTCCCAATGTCATAGTTAACCACGGCTACCTTCAGATTAAAATTATTAATTTTTGGTCCGGTCTACGCAGTATGAACTTAGAGTATCTTATACTATGATCTTATAGAACTTATATATTATTATCCTTAACATTAAAAAGAAAACGAGTTAGTTTTTTCACCCGTGCTAAATGCCAAATGGTATTCCGCCATATTGCTTATTCCGTATTTACAACACTTAAGGTACTCTATACGTCCATTACATGGCACCATCAATCATGTATGAAGGTGAGATATCACATTAGCATATTATGTATAATTTGTTTCGGTTCGACGGGGAATACAGATATAAGTACAGACGATGAGGCGGCATATCATCAAAAATGACAACGCTTATGTGGACTATTTTCTTTGCAATAAGTTACAGGTACAGGCGTCACTTACCATCAAGAAAAACGTTAGCTCCTTTTTTTATTTAATATTATATTTTTTTACGAGTAAATCCGTCATTTTTGTCTTTTCCGTCTTTTAAAATATTTACGGGACCGGAAACGGCTACATATCAATCATCCGAAATGTTTATCTATCTTTCCTGTAAGACTCTACATAAAGATAATTTTGTGGAATGTTGCACACTTACTTCCCTTGAAGTATTACTTCCTAGTTTTATTTGCGTTCACTAATATAATATTTGACGTATATATGTATATACATATATATATATATATATATATATATATATATATATATAAACACTCACGCCTGCCACTCAGAGGGGTAGAGACTACGGAAAATCTCCGCAATCCACTTTTCGCCCCTCCGAGAGACAGAACGTGACGGGTGGCGAATCTATAAAATTTAAGTAATTCAACAAAATAATATACATGTGAGCCTATTGATTATAGAGATGTAACTGATCCATGTTTTCGTAGACCACCTCCATTGGTTATATTATCTGAGCTGTTTCCATACCCTGCCTTCACTGATAAATTAAAATCTCTACTCAACGAAGCCGCAAGCCCCGGCTGTCGTTTTAGTTTGCTTCGCCGTTTCCTTTTCGATGACAGAACTTAAGTGAGTTTTTCTATATAATTGACTAATTTCTTACTGTTTACTCAGTTTACAGTTGCTATATTTTTCGTACGTCAATTATTCCTCACCGTGGGACAGATTAATTTCTGTAAATCGAATTGTTAAAATTTGTAATTGAAGTAAAGGATATACGATTAAAATTTGGCAGTGTACCCACCCTCTTTTATGTTTTTCTTTAAAGAATACTAGTAATGCTACTAACATTACTAATAATCCCGTTAACCACCCAAGTAAGCTTAGGATGCTTATGTTAGGAGTCATTTATCACAGTAGTCGAATAGCGGATTCGAACCGACGACTTGCTGAGTTTATAGTTTGCACCCTTAACTATTAAGGCACTGTCGCTTATATTTAATGCCGGCTTTTAAACGATCGTCCTATCTGTAAAGAACTGTCTGACTCATATATATATATATAGGGGTTATTCGTAAGCGTTGGATAGTTCAAATGAGTTTGCACGATATTCAGTGGCACCAGCGTTAAATCGAACGAACAAAATTCGCACAGAAGCAAATAAGTTCCAAATTTCACGATGACAAATTTAGTTTCTAGTACTATATTAAATCTGCTCATAACTTTAAAGCAGTAAAGTACGTTTTGTGATAACAACTTTGTAAGACAAACAAACATAAGCATGCATAATTTAGAATGCTGCAAAACAAACATTAATTGTATTTTGGTATCTTACCTTATAATTTTATTAAGACTTTTATTTTATAAAACTGAAGTGACAAACGACCTTACAGTGAACTGTATGGTATGTATAGTCAGGTGGATATGTTATTCTGTGCGAATGGTACTTACGTAACTTCAAACAAAGAAGGCTACAGATGCGTCACCTCTGAGGAGAATGATGGAATGCTTCATAACCCGTCTGTGTTCATATGCTCTCTATACGCTTCAGACCGAAACACATCAGTGGAAGCACTGTTATTTTGTGGAAGATACTAATAAGATGTTGGTTCCTACCAAGACTGACTCCTAGGCAGAAAATATGTCCTAACACTAAGTAAAAGTAAATAATAAATACCTCACTTGTACGAACTTCTGTAAATGTATACGAACAATTTTATAATATTAAGTTAGAGTCACAAAGGAGTTCGCAGTTTAACTGATGGAGTTTACTATTAAAACTTAACGAACACCTGTCTCTAATTCCAAGCAAAGAATTTTATAGGTGCTTTCCATAAAACTGGAGGGAAAATGGATGCTATGGTCCATAGACATCTTTATTTTTTATCTATTAACATAAAATGTAGTGACTTTGTCACCCTTGAGGACTAAATTATAAATACTGCAGCGTGGATCTACCACGTAACTGTAAAGAAAGAAAAGTATTCGAAAGTTATCCATTTGGTTAAACCGTAATAGTTTTTTGAATTCGGCTTTGTATTAAATGTAATTTTTTTTGGAAAAAGATGTCTTTCTCTATCTACATGTGTAATTCCATGTCAAAAGTAAAGTTACAGCCTATATACATCCCACTGCTTGGCAGAGAACTCCTCTTATTTCCGAGAGAGTTACGGTGTATTAAGTCTGCCGCTACTCGTATATAAATTAAAAACAGTACTTAGCTCCTCAGATATTATGACGGCTGAGATATACGAGTATGTATGTGCTTTTAAATATGAGAAAATGAACAGAGTCATTATTTAAATTTTAAAATAAGAATTGTTTCAATACTAAAGTTTGGTTTTGTATAACAAGTTCTAAAGAATAAAGCTAAGTACTGATGCTTGGAACAAAGTTAACGTGTAGGAGTTCAGGCATAAGTTAATAGTCTTAGGTATATTCTATATTAAAAAAAAAGTTTTTTTGTTTAAATTACTATGTAAAATTAGTGATTGGACGAAATAATGTTACTTCGTCCAATTTTATTTTATTGCTCTATTATTTATTTAATTTTAACACTCACTGTCCGGTTTTCAGACACAATAATAAGACAGCAATGCCCTATATGTAGTGCACGGGACAGCGAAAGGGTTAAGTTACAAACTTTTATACGTAGTAGAGCCGTCCTGTAGCTTTATTACAGTTGCAGCACGAATGGGTCGGCACGGCCGGGGAAGGATCACGCTCTCAAAAAATACCAGCGTAAAATAGTAGCTTGATGCTGCTGTATTTCTTATGGTGAGTGTAGAGAACCGGAAACCCTTTTGACTGGAAAGGAGGCATTCCACCTAAATCGTCAGGAGTTAAAAAGCATCTGCATTTTGATTCTTAGTTGTAGATAGATAGATGTATATATAGATATATGTGCGATAGATGTCTATGGGTCTCAGCATCCACTTACTATCAGGTGGACTGCGTGATCGTTTGTCACCCTTCTTGTATAAAAAAGATATAAAAAAATTGTTAATAAAGGGCACATGTTTGATTTTCTTACGAAATATGGCTCAGGTTATTAAATTGAAAAAATATTTTTGTTGCATAGGAAACCGTTTAGGTTAAGGTAGATACCACTCTCGTACCTATTTCTAGCACATGTACTTCCTTGCTCCAGTTTAAATGCAACAAATCCAGAATTATTATACATTTTGAGGTATTCCATCTAAGTCCTCTGTAGACATTGTTCTGTTAGCTTGTTTGTGTCTTTATTTCATAAGTAAATTAGTAAGATAAAGTTACCTAGTACCTTCACCTAGCAGTAGGATCTTATAGTTAGCCTATAACACCCTACTGCTTGGCCCAGGCCACCTGTCATTTTGTTTAAGCAGGTTACGGAGCAAATAGTTCGCCGCGCTTAGTGCATGTTGGCGAATTTAACATGTCTTCGAAATACTAAATTACAATAAACAATTTCTCCGGTGCAAGTGGGGATCGAACTCTGCTCACGTACTGAAATTTACAGCAAACGCTTAGTAGTTGTGAGCGTGCTAACACGGCTCATCTCTAATATATTGATAGTCAATTTTTTATTATAACACAAACATTAGGCTGCTTAACACAGGCCTTTCACATAGGTTGCCCCATAGTTACATTTGCCTAAGTTGCCACGCTTGTAAGACGGTCAATCTAATATATGTTCATCTAAAATTGTATATTATTAATCAAAAATTGTATATTTATATTGTATAAGTATATTATGAAGTATTCTGTGCGAATGGTCCTTCTACGTTCGAGCCACCTCATTCGTACAGCAGCTATAATATGCTGTATTTGTATTAAGTTTATTTACCTAATAAACTTTTCTTTCATTTTCAACGTCACCTCTAAATAATGCTCTCTGTGCTTTAATGAGGATCTTTCAATCGAATAATGTGGTTAATCTGTCACAGTCTGATGGTTCAATCAACAAATTGGACTGCTAAAATATTATTGAAACATCAACATTTTACTAAATGTCTAGGCTTTTAGATGAACTACAATGAAGCGTAATAAAACAAAGTTTGAACTTATCGAAAGCTATTACTTTACATACGACTGTATAGTAACACAAATCCTCGAAACAAAATCTTAAATGTCTAGGATGCCAAAATGGGTTAATTCTTTTCTTAAAATTTCTTACAAGTTATAATTTGTTAAATAATAATAATAATAATAATGTTTATTTCAGATATACATATCCATACACATTTGTTAGTAATTAACATAAACGAAGTTAGTAAAAAATATAATAATAATAATATTAATATTAACTTTGCAAGACAAAATTGACAATATAGCCTTTATAATCGACATAGCAATACCAATTACGTATAATATTAAAAAAAAATACAAAACACAATAGCCGAAAAGATTAGTAAATATATATTGAACTAAGCGAAGAAATTAAAAGAATATGGAAATTAAATAAAGTTTTCATCGTTCCAATTGTACTTTCAGCTACAGGATTAATACCAAAATATTAGCATCACTGTCTTAAGCTATTAGATTTACCCTCAAATTTATATATTAAAATGAAAAAAGCAGCTATTTTAAATACATGTCGCTTAGTGAGAAAATTTTTACAAATACCAGAAAATGCTCTGGATAATACATCAATTGATACATAAAACCAGCAAATGATGACTACTTGGCTTAAAGCCCGTATCATCATAATGCCCTACATGGAGAAAAAAAAAGAGAAAAGAAAAATAATAAAATAAGGATAAATAAATTATATCAATAGGACGAGAGCAATCAGTTAAGAAACTTGAATGTCCCACCGACATGCATTAGGATCCAATGCCTCTGAATGGGACAGTCAAGCTTATCTTGAAATATCCTCAAGACACCATTTGAGCTCTTCCGTAGTCTGCATAACATTGACGCAGTTCGCTTCCTTATGATGCTATAAAAATCATCAACACCTGCTTCAGCAAACATGCTTGAAGCACTACAGTATCTAGGAAGGCCCATTAGCATCCTGAAGGCATTATTATATTGAATTCGAAGCGCATTGTAGGTCCTCTGCGTATAGTCACACCACAGGCTGCAGGTGTAAAATGTTTGACAATATGCCTTGAAGAGGGTAATTTTGACATCATTTGTACACCTAAAAAACCTGCGGGCAAGCATATTGCATCGGACCGCCAATGCGCGTCGCTCTCTCTCTATATCATTGTTATCTGTCAGATATTCGTTAACAATGTGTCCCAAATATTTAAACTGACAAACTCTTCTTAATGGCACATCAAGAAGCTTTACTGGCGGCACAATTAAGGGCTTCTTACTATTAACACGAAACACCACTAACTCACTTTTCTTGGTGTTATAGAGGAGTCCATGTTCAACAGCGTATGTTTCACACACAGTTAATAGTCTACGCAACGCACTCACCGATGGACTCAGCAACACCATGTCATCGGCATAACTTATATTATTGATCATATGACCATTAACCGAACATCCTATCCTTGTTTCACTGAGTGCACCAATGAGCCCGTTTACATAGAGACTGAATAGCACAGGCGAAGACAACCCCCCCTGCCTCACCCCGCATTCCAACACATATTCGTCTGATAGCGCGCCAGACCATCTGACCTGGTTAACTTGATGACGGTACCAATATTTGAAAGTGGTGATAAGTTCGGCTGGAACGGATATTTCACGCAGTTTTGTCCATAGTATGTCATAATTAACCAGGTCAAATGCCTTGGAGAGATCCAGAAATGTAGCATACACTGGCGTTTGTCTCTGGGTGTAATATTTGACAGTATGCTTCAGCGACATTATAGCACAGGCCTGATCTAAAACCAAATTGAGCATCGTTTAGATGTATATAGTTATTAAGTCGTCGCTCCAGCAAACCGTCAAGAACCTTTGCCAATACAGTTGCCAAGGATATAGGTCTGTAATTAGCCTTGTCAGATATATCCCCAGTCTTGTTTTTCACTATAGGAACAACAATAGTTCTCATAAGTTCGGCAGGTAAATAGGAGTGCCTAATGCAAAAAGTATACAACATTGCTAGGACCCTTGGGAGATGTGGCCCTGCATTGTGAAGGTGCTCGACACTGAGGCCATCGTGCCCTGGTGATTTTCCTCTGGTCATCTTCTTCAGGACCAACCTAAGATCCTTAGCTGCAATACGGACAGGCTCACCAGTCACAACCATCCCACCATCGTCCGCCCCTACTTCTGCTCTTCGCTGCAATATAGATTCAACTTTAAAGTGTCTTTTAAAAAGGTTCGCTATCTCCCTCGGTTCACTACTCCCGCTCACGCTTAAATAGGAACATGTTTATTTTAACCTCAACTTATTTCTTTCGAATATTTTATTGTTGAAAATATTGTTGTTCTACTGTTGCTGTTGTCTGATTGAAATTTGTTTAATTAATTATAAATAATTAAAAGACGAACAAAGAATTTTTATGTTCGAATAATAACGGACACACCACTAACAATTCATTTAAAAATTAAAAAACTCAAAAATCAATAATAAAAATCCAAGTGGGGATAGGTCTTAAACTAGTATATGTATGTGTACAATACGATGGTTTTTTTGTTCTGCAACAGGATGTAACTCCTCCAAAAAGAATAATCCCCAGGATTACTTATTCCACCAGTATGTTTATAACTTGATATCTATCGTTTTTTCTTAATAATAGTACACAAATTTGGCGGCTTTGGAGAAAATTTAGTGAAAAATTAATTTTATGTTCTATTGAGATGAATCAGCATAACAAATTGAGAAATATGAGGACAAGAACGTGGTAGAGCTATGCTGCAGCTATTAGTAGTATAGTTGTCGCATGAATGGGTCGGCTTGACCGGGGAAGGACCACGCTCTCACAGAATACCAGCGTAAAATAGCAGCTAACGCTGTTGTGTTTTGTATGGTGAGTGTAGAGAACCGGAAACCCTTTTTACTGGAAACCAGGCATTCCATCTTAGTCCTCACGGGTGACAACGCATCTGCATTTTATTCACAAACGCATTTTGATTCGTAATCGAAGATAGATGTTAATGTTTATGGGCCACAGTAACCACTTACCATCAGGTGCACTTTGTGCTCGTTTGTCACGCTAATACTATAAAAAATAGGGGCATTTATAACCTCACTTGTTAGTTATACGTTCCGTTTGTTTTTGATGTCGATTTTATTAAAATAAAGTGAATGAATGATACCCAGTAAGTTATATTTGTACAACGAAATGTTAACTTTATTGATAATAATAGTTTACAATATAAACGTCATAGAGCTATTATTTACTATTAAGTCAGTCTCTCGCTCGGTTTTTGAGGTCCTTACATAAACAAAGTTATCGCTATTGATTAAATATGATTACCTATTTAAGTGAATATCTATTAAAAATTAGTGCTTACAAACGTTTTGGTACACTTTGAGTTAGATTGACCCAATAAATAAATATTCAATATGGACAGGGACAGCTACTGCACTGACCACTAACATAAGCTTACATAATTATGATAATATGTGAGTTTTCCATTTACTGAAACAGAAAAATATGTAATTCTCAGATTTCCTAAAAATACAGAAATTGGAGAAAAGTGGTTGCAGATGTTAAATAGATAAAATTGGACTCCACATAAATCTTCCATGATATGTAGCAATCACTTTCACCAACACTGCTTTTCTGGTCAAAAAATAAGAAAGTTGCTAAGTGGTTCTATTCCTACCATGTGCTAACGTACCGGCATAGGTAAGAAAAAGCAATGGCCTTTTTAAATCTTTCAGATTACCTATTTGTTACACTTGTCAAATTAAACAATAATGGTAGTGTGGTCATGTTGAGTTTTCAATTTTATCAAAACTAATTTGATGTACCTATCTAAGGCATGATGATATCCCGGACGTCAGTCTGAGCGAGATTAGAATGGCTCTCCAGCACCTTAAAAAAGGTAAGGCCCCAGGCGAGGATGGAATTACAGCGGAGCTTCTGAAAGCGGGTGGATAACCGGTACTTGAAGTCATTCAGAAGCTCTTTAATTCCGTCCTCCATGGTGGCATTACACCGGAGGCGTGGAGCAGAAGTGCGGTGGTCTTGTTCTTCAAGAAAGGCGACAACGCTTTCTTGAAGAACTACAGACCGATTTCCCTTCTGAACCGCGTCTACGTGCTGTTTTCGAGAGTCATTATGAATCGTCTCGCATGCAAACTCGACGACTTCCAGCCGGTTACAGAAAAGGCTTTAGTACCATAGACCACATACATACCCTTCGGCAAATTGTACAAAAGACCGAAGAGTACAATCTGCCACTTTGCCTTGTGTATGTGGACTATGAGAAAGCCTTTGATTCTATCGGAATTTGGGCGGTGCTGCAGTCCCTTCAGCGGTGCCAAGTGGACTGTCGGTATATCGAGGAGCTGAAGTGTTTGTACAGTAGGGCTACGATGGCTATCCGAGTACAGAACCAGAGTACGAAACCTATCCAACTGCAGAGAGATGTAAGACAGGGTGACGTAATATCCCCGAAACTCTTCACCGCTGCATTGGAAGACGTTTTCAAGCTACTGGACTGAAAAGGATACGGTATTAACGCCAATGGCGAGTACATCACTCACCTTCGATTTGCCGACGATATAGTCCTTATGGCAGAATCGCTGGAGGACCTAAGCACTATGCTCAATGACCTCAATAGTGTCTCCCAACGGATAGGTCTCAAGATGAACATGGACAAAACAAAAATCATGTTTTATATCCATGTCACACCTATGCCGGTAGTTGTTGGGAGCACTAAGCTCGAAGTTGTTGACGAATATGTTTACCTGGGACAAATAGTCCGACTAGGTAAGTCCAACTTCGACCGAGAGGTCAATCGACGGATTCAACTCAGCTGGGCAGCGTTCGAGAGATTACGACCCATCTTCTCGTCAGGCATACCTCAAAACCTCAAAACTAAATTCTACAACCAGTGCGTGTTGCCAGTGATGACATATGGAACTGAGACGTGGTCCTTCACTGCTGGCCGTATGAGGAAGCTCAAGGTCGCTCAGCAAGCTATGGAGAGGGCTATGCTCGGGGTTTCTCTGCGTGATAAACTTAGAAATGAGGATATCCGCAGTAGAACCAGAGTAACCGACATAGCCTAAAGGATTAGTAAGCTGAAGTGGCAATGGGCCGGCCATATAGGTCGAAGAAGCCTCGTACCGGCAGGCGAAGTGTAGGGCGTCCCTTCACTAGATGGAGTGACGACCTGGTAAGACATGCAGGAAGTCAATGGATGTAGGTGGCTTGGGACCGTGCTTTGTGGCATTCCGTGGGGGAGGCCTATGTTCAGCAGTGGACTTGTGAAGGGCTGTAATGATGATGATGACGATGATGATGATCTAAGGCAGTATGAATATTATTTATTATTTATTTATTTATTACTATTTCCCACTAACATCTAACATTACAGGGAAAAACCTAAATCGATAAATGTAGCATCTCATTTCAAAATAATATTAATAATAATAATAATAAGTATATTCCGGCGTAGGGAAGTGACGACCCCATCGCTCGCTGACGTAACAGTTAAGACAAAACTGCTACGTCGGCGCAGTCAGTCAGCGCCTTGCCAAGAAGTGTGAGCGCCGTACCTCGGCAGAAATGAGAGTGCTAATTTGGGCCCGTTTGTGCTTACGGCCAAATCATGAAACGGTGCCAGGCCTGGGCGTCTCCCGTTAATTGACGCCCACTTTATGGATAATGGAAAAAAATAGACCGCGCATAGGGCAACTGCCTGGGGGTCGCCGGGGCGCATCTGGAGCTGGCGCTGAACGCGACAGCATGCGGGCCGCCAGCCGAGCGCGAGGTGCTGCACGACCACCTAGCAGCCCCTCGCATCCATCATCCCCACCAGATGGCTTGGTGTCGGCAGGGTCCTCTCGGACTCGGCAAGCGGCACCCGACGCTGGTGGAGTACGCAGCATGCGTTGGACAAAAAATATGAACACAAACGCATTGCGGGCGTACTATAGGGCGAATGGGGAAGAAACTGGAGGGATAGCGTATCGGGCCCGGATTCATCGCTTTTTTGCTGAGCTGGAGCCGTCTGTTCCCGTCACAGAGCAAAACCTGGCAGACAGAGTTCGGTACATCACATGCTCGAAAATATTTGATGATGCCGAACTCGAACGACTACGGCGTGAGGCTATTCCCTCATCGAATGAACCAGCTATAGCTGGGAATGCGGCTCCTAAGGCCATAGATCAGCAGCCACGTGTGGAAGCCGCCATGGATCTTCCCGCTCTGGTTGATTCAGGCGATGATGGAATGGTTACCCACGAACTAGAGCAGATGAGGAGTAAATTGGAGGAGGCGTTTATGGAAACGCGCTGTACGCCTCTCGAAAATCGACCGCGACTCCCGCGCATAACCTTAAGCAAGCGGAATCGGGATGTCGTGACGGCCCTGAACCCATTGCTGGCAACCTTTTTGGAAACCAGCCGGGACCTTTGCAATACGGACTCAATACACTTTGGCGCCGCTTTGGCAGTTTGCCGTATTGTTGGTGCCAAACTTCCCACGTCTGGACGTGCTACTGGGCAAAGTAGCACTATCCCAGCCTAGAGAAGAAGGATTGAGGACCGTATCGCAAAGGCAAGGGCCCTCATCGGCAGACTGATAAGCTTCAGGTCGGGCAATAATAGGCCGAGAATTGTGCGCACTGTCAGGATGGCGTTTGCTGGGACAAATATCAGTTTGTCCCAACCGGATATAACGCAGAAACTGACGGAGCGCATAGACGACCTGAAGCAGAGAATCGCTGCTTGGGGGAAGCGGATTCGGCGATATACCGAGAGGTCGACACGGTTCAACCAGAATCGTCTCTTCCAGAGTGATCAGAAGAGGCTCTATAAATCATTGGAGCGGCTAATGGTACGTGGAACGGGCCCAGCACCGAATCAGGCTGACACTGTCGCATTCTAGCGCGGCCTGCGGTCAGAGCCCGTAAACCACAGCGAAGGCCCTTGGACGGAAGTTGTGGCGAGTCAGTGTGCGAATGTTTGCGCCCATGGACCTCGTCATCATAACGCCGGATGGCGTAGCTGAGGCGGTCCGTAGGGCCCCGAACTGGAAAAGTCCGGGACTCGACGGACTGCATCACTACTGGCTGAAGGGGTTCGTGGTGTGTCACGCTGTGCTCACCCGACAGTTTCAAGAGGCTCTCGACCAAAAGTCACTCCCGAGCCTCTTCACTCTGGGATCACTCATTTGACTCCTAAAGACCGGGATTCCACAGACCCGAGCAAATACCGCCCCATTAAGTGTCTACCCTCCATATATAAGACACTGACATCCATTTTGAGCGCGAGAATCACTTGTCACCTGAACTCAAATCAGGTGATGTAGAGCGCTCAAAATGGATGTCGGGGCGGTGGTCGTGGAACCAAGGAACTGCTCCTCATTGACGCGATCATTGGCAAGGTGGTTAAACGCAACCGTCGGAATCTCACCGCCGCCTGGATAGACTACAAAAAGGCATTCGACTCGGTGCCTCATACATGGCTGAAGAGGGTCCTCGAGCTGTACAAAGTTGACTGTACAGTTAGAGACTTCCTCGGGCAGTGTATGGGACAATGGAGTACGATCCTTTGTCATCTAGGCGAGCGGATGACGGCTGTGAAGAACCACATAAGGATAAGAAGGGGTATTTTCCAGGGCGATTATTTGAGTTCAATCTGGTTTTACTCTTCCTGAACCCTCTCAGTACCTTACTGGAGGACTCCGGGAGAGGATTTCAGCTTCGGAAAGTAGGTACAAATGTGATCCACCTTTTCTATATGGATGATCTCAAATTATTCGCCTCCAGTCGCTCCCATCTTATGGAATTGCTAAACATCACTTGTAATTTTAGCAATTCTATTAGAATGGAGCTGGGGACGGATAAGTGTGCGGTCTTCTATGTCGAAAGGGGTAGGGTTGCTAACTCTGAGGGCATAGATTTATCTATGCCCATCGACATAAGGACCCTTTCAGAGGCTGAAACATACCGATACCTGGGTATGTCACAGAACATCGGTATCGATGATGCGGGTATGAAACAGTCGGTTTGCGATGTGTTTTATGCACGCTTGACCAAAGTGCTTAACAGCCTTTTGTCCGGTGTAAATAAGACACATGCATATAACGGTTGGGTCACGCCTGTTCTCATATATACCTTTGGCATACTTAAGTGGACTCAAACTGAAATTAACGCCCTGGATAGAAAAGTCCGCACTACTATGACGTCCCATGGGATGCATCACCTGAGATCGTCGATTATGAGGCTGTACTTGCCGCGTAAACATGGTGGGCGTGGCTTTTTAAGCGCTCGTACCATGCATAATCAGCCTCCGTAATTACTTTCTGGCGAGAGCGGATGATCCATTCCATAGGGACGTTATTTCTTGTGATAAAGCACTTACCCCTCTATCCTTAGCCAACGGGCAATGGCAAGACCCGGCAGTACAGAGCATTTCCAACCGGGAGACCGTATGGAAGAGAAGGAGCTCCATGGGAGGTTCTACAAGGCTCTACATGAGCCTTTCGTAGACACAGTTGCCTCCCTCCACTGGCTACGTTTTGGTGACCTCTTTGTATGAAACCGAGGGTTTTGTCTGTGCGATACAGGATCAGGTTATTAAGACCAACAACTATCGGAGATACATCCTAAAGGATGGCGCCGTCGACGTCTGTCGAGCTTGTCGCCATCCCGGTGAGTTACTTAGGCATAGAATCTCCGGTTGTTCGGCTCTTTCTAACTCTGAGTACTTGCACCGGCACAATCTAGTAGCCAGGATTCTACACCAGGCGCTCGCTCTGAAATACGGTCTCGTGGATAGGAAAATGCCATATTATAAGTACTTACCGGAAGCCGTGCTCGAAAATTACCGCGCCATGCTCTACTGGGACCGTGCCATCATCACAAACAGGACTATTCTTGCGAATAAGCCTGTTATTGTGCTGATGGACCGGGCACAGTCAACGATATTTTTGGTCAACATTACCATTCCGTATGACAAGAACCTCATGAAAGCCGAAACAGATAAGGGAACAAAATATCTGGACCTGGCTCACGAGGTGACCGACATGTGGGGTGGACTGCCGACCGAAATTATCCCTGTAGTCGTTTCTGCGAACGGGTTAATCTCAGTCAGCCTCTTGGGTCATCTGAGGCGACTGGGACTCCGTGAAGGACCGCTCCAAGCTCAAATGCAGAAGGTGGTGCTCCTCGATACCGCCCGCATCGTCCGCCGGTTTCTTTCCCTCTACCCCTAACCCTCGGCCGTTTGGTCTCCCCTGCCGAGGGCTTCCATCTGGTTGGGTTTTTATTTATTTATGTATTTTTTATGTATTTATTTTATTTTATTGATATTTATGTTTGCTTATCATTTTCATTTACAATTATATATTTATACAGTCCAACCGGATGAGAAAACTTTAAAGATACATAAAAAATAATAATACAATCAAAATATGTCATTGGAAGTCATCATAAGTCATAAAGTAACAATTCAAATGGTAAAAGATATTAATATAATGATGTAAAATCGTTAATATATGTATTTAAATAATTTTAAAGATAAAAGAGGGTAAATTTATCCATCAAAAGACGTGATTGATGTATGTTTATTTAATGAAACAATATTAAGAGTAAATACAAGGTTTAAAAATCTTAATAAAAACAAATTACATTTTCAAAAAAACGTTACCTCTACACTAGGTGTTTCTCCTGTATCATGGGGGTAGTTTACATACATCTATTTCAGAAGGACAAATATCCAGACCCAGAACAATTATTTGTAGGCTCGAACCCGCGGTCCTTAGCGCTGGTACTCATTGCTAAGCCACTGCGCCACGGAGTCGTCAATTAATTGTCACCAGGATCATATTATGTAACGTTTTAGTTATTTTTGTTTTGTTACGCTAAAGAAGTAAATTAACTTCTTACGTGCATACATAAGTACACACACACACGGTTTTTATTTTTATAAACTGCAACTCCGTGAAATGCAAAAGTAGTGATACACAGTACCTAATATGCTGTTAATCTTTCTTTTCTATAATTTATTTTTCCCTTCTGGCCAGACGGTTTTATTTTGACAGATTGCTGAGTTGGCAGGTGTTTAAAATGTGTTGCGCCATAGCGCAATTTTGAGTTAACGCAATGAGAGGGCAAAGAAAACTGTGCCTGGGTTACTGAGTTAACACAAGGAATTTCGCTGAGTTACCCATGTCGTACTAGACAGTAGTACACATAATATCGATGAGCCAAAACTTGTCAATCCGAAACCTATGAAAATAATCAACAAATTGTCAACTAGATGACGCCACTTTGATATTACATCGCAGTATGGTTGTGTTAGTTGAAATAGACATAGCTAGGAATGTGCTTCATTTATTTAGAAACGTGGTAGACAATTGTAAATTTTTGGCAAGTCCTTTTCTTGCGAAAGGACTTAATTTCTTTAACAAAATCTGATAATCTTACATCAATGTTTATTGAGGTAATTTAATATATAAAAAATAATACCTATTTGTTTATTCGTAGTTTATGCGCCGCTATACTATAGATGTACCACTATTTCTTAACACATATTTTTTGTTATTTTCTGTGTCACTGACCCTATACTTTGTTTAATACTCTTTATTTCTATTCTAATTTGTGTCAGTTTGATTTATTGATTTTAGGCTATTTTCTAAGTTCTCTATTATTTACAGTTTTTGTCGTTTAAATACATGATGTCCAAACTTATCGATGTTCATGGTTGACTTGCCAACTATCAACTAGTTTTAATTAAGGATTTTACCCTCTATTTATTCTCTAATGATGCCTGCTTCTTTTAATCCCTCTATTATTGAAATTATTTGACCTAGAACTACCACATGAGAAGAGGCCCTCGAACCATTGTTGTATTCAATAAATAAGTGAATTTCAAGTCAAGTTAACTCGAGTTGAAATTCACGCAACTCGACTTTAAACTCGAGTTACGCAACTCGAGTTAGCAGTACGAAACAGAGTAAAATGATTTGTTAAAAATTACTTTTTTATAAATTTGTTTTTCTATCTTGCTCTTTCATGGGTTGGGATAACTATAATTACCAAACTTAATATGTAGGATTGAAATAAAAGAGGTATATTTAGTTTGTATCATACTTATGTATTTTTGGTTTCAATCTTAGTTATAGTGCGTGTCTGAATTTAACAAGAAAACTAGCTAAATAGCAGACTTCACGAAACAATATTAGTCTAGATTTAAGATGTAGGTAAATAAGCTATTAATAATTTAATTATCACAGTCAAAATATTTTATATAGCTTATATAAAATATACTCTTTGAAACAATCCATTGCTGGCTCACTTGATCCGTTCATGTACAGCAGCCCAAACTCGGGTTAGGGAGATCCAATTCGAGCTAACTCGAGGTAATTCAAGTTAGTAATTCGAGTTGACCCATCACTATGCCATACCGTTCATGAGATTGTGGAATAATTTAAAATTAAAAATTTTGTACAACCAACTTCATTATAAATTATTAAGATTAACTCAAAAACTAATTGTCAGACCTTGATCAAATTTATATGAGACTACATGATAAGCACCAGAATTCAAATAAAAAAAGAATCATCGAAATCGGTTCACCCAGAAAAAAGATATGAGGTAACACACTTAATTTAAAAAAAACATATAGTCGAATTGAGTACCGTCTCCTTTTTGATGTCGGTAGAAAAGTTTGTCAACATATTGCTTGCACTTCCGCTAAGGTAGGCATAGTTGGACCCGGTAAGAGCTCCTGTTGTATAATCCAGATATCTCCCGTGCAGAGCCGGGGCAGATCGCTAGTTTCCTATAAAATAATGAAGCTTCATCTCAAATTGCATCCGAAGATTACTTAAGTCACCAAACATAATATCATCATCAGTAGCGGATTTACCAGCAGGCTGAGTAGGCTGGAGTCTAGGGCGGCAGATTTTAGAGGCGGCAAATTTGGGGTCAATTTTTTTATGTCTCACGGAAATTAAAAATATTCTTATTATTTATATACCTAAATGTTATTAGGTCCACCCAAATAATTCAACATGTAATATGTTTCATCACTTTGATATTTTTTTTACATTTTGCGTTGTCGCATTTGTTTGCGCGCGGGAACGAGTAACATGGCCATTCGCTAAGTGAGTCTATCTGAAATGCCGAATTGACTGCACGAGCGCGGCGCTTTGGAGAGAAATAAAGCTCTTACTATAAAATTTAAGTTAAGTAAAGTTAAAATTACAGCCTATATACGTCCCAATGTTGGGCACGGGTCTTCTCTCATTTCTGAGAGGGTTTTAGGGCAAGGAAATGCCCGCCGCGCTGCCTCAATGCGTGTTGGCGAACTTCATATGTCCTCGAAATATTTTTTTCCTTATTTCTTATCCATCCATAGACAACGCCATATGACAACGCATCCACATTTTAATTCTTAATCGAGGATACATTTAGGAGGATACTATGGGCCATAGCATCCACTTACCATCAGATGAAGTGTGTGCTGGTTTGTAACATATATTCTATAAAAAAAACTATAATTAAGGCAACATTTAATTTTAAACCATTGAATAAAAATTTTATAATAATGAAATGTGTAATTTATGTCTTGTTGGTTATCCTAAATAAAGAAATCAGTTCAATCAGAATTATCGTGGTCACATTTCAAACATTGTTATAATTAGTTCATAGTCATGATATGATCAAGTTATTTACAAATTCTATATATAGGTAGCACTGTGATCGAGTAATTTCTTTACATTGTACATAGTCTTGATAAAATAAAAAAATGTCAGTAAAAAATTATACGACCCTGTCATCTGAAACTTCGTATTTTGATTTTCGAAGACGGCCTTCAGATACGTGAGACGTAGACGAAAATGTTGTCGGTTATTTCTCACACAGAATAATGATATGTCGTAACTCCAGACAGTGAGTGCCTCGTGCCATTTTGCCGTAGCGCAGATTTATAGCGTAACACACTCGCAGCATGGAGTGACGTATTTGAAGAAATTGTTGCTTTTATACAATAAGGGGAAGGGGGAGGACAAACGAGCGCACAGACCACCTGATGGTAAGTGGATGCTATGGATATGGCTGTGGATTAAGAAGCAAAATGCAGATGCGTTGCCAATACCACCCCTGAGGACTAAAATGGAATACCTTGTTTCCACTAAAAAGGTTCTCTACACTAAGTGTATGTGTCTCTGAGAGAGCGTGGTCCTTCCCCGGTCGAGCTGACCCATTCGTGCTATGTGTGGTTTCTGGAAGAATCTTTTTTGATTGAAAAAAAAAAGTCTATATTTCAGCTTCATATCACGCGTTGTCGTAATATTTTTTTTAATCTTAATTGATTACAGAGGGTTTAATCTATTACCTATGATAATATGATATTTGATCGATAATGAGTACTAGATGTACTAGATCATGTTACTCTCTTAAGAATAAATCAAATAAACAGATTATCATACAGTGATAAATTTACATAAACAATAATAAAAGGTTATCTGTTCTTAATATTAACAATACTAATGTATAAAGTTTTCTAGCGTTATCCCACAAAAGTGAAAGCTAAGATAAAAATAAAAATCCAATACCATTTTCGTCGAAACCTAATTGCTTTTATAGGTTTTGTTCCATTCGCATTCAATCTTAGAGTTGCGGAAGATATATGTGGAAGGTATGAAGATATATCTTCATTTCTTATATTATAATATTTATTTTTCTATGTATACAGAACTCTTTGATCATCATAGATAAACCGAACATAGTAACGTCATATGCTTAATAAAAATAAATAACGTGATACGCCGCAGTCTCGGCTTACCACTATTTAAATTTTTGCGCAGCAACTTTTAGATATTGCATTAAGTACATCCACGTTATAATACTATGCGTATAAAAACTTCTGATTGGTAAAAAAATATCGGTTTCGTAGGAAGAAAACAATAAGAGCAAAAAAGCATAAAATAATTTATAAATATTTTTTACTATTATTTGCCAAGCAACTACTTCAGTGACACAGCACAATTACTAAAACGTATCAAGTTTGTTCACTTTCATTGAACAGGCGGGATCCTTCTTATTTTACAAAACAAACATTTTTCTTTCAGGGAAATTGAATATTAGAAGTTGCCTAATTGACCCTTATTAATTACTTTTGATATTTGATGCCAATTAACTTAGGAAATTAGCAACATATTTTATATAATGATTTCTTATATTTACGCGAACACTACACATTGAATAAAATTATTTTTATGGATTTTATCGCGTTTAATTTACTATTTTAATTCCCGACGTTTCGTCTGGAATTAAAATACTGTCACCACTGAGAGGACATACTAGAGCACACACAAAGGATTCATACCATTTTGTTAGTGAGATAAAAGACCTACATCTCGCTGACAATGAAACTATGGTCAGTTTTGATGTTCAGAGTCACTATTCACATGCTTACCTATTGAAGACTGCATCTCAATTGTAACTAGGAAGCTAGAAGATAACAACATGCCTACAGAATATGCAGTATTACTAAAACACTGCCTCACATCTGGCTATCTATTGTGGAAAGAAGAATTCTACAAGCAAGTAGATGGTGTGACGATGGGCTAACCTGTATCTCCCGTAGTCGCCGACATATTCATGAAGGAATTTGAGGAGAAAGCCCTTCTTACTGCTCCTGTAATTCCAAGATTCTACAAGCGGTACGTAGACGATACTTTCACAATTTTACCATCTGACAAAGTAACTGCATTTTTGACCACCTTAATTCCATAAACTCACAATGGAGTTAGAGGCAAACAATTCTTTAGCTTTCCTAGATATTTTAGTCATCCGAAATCCTGATAACACTATTGGTCTCACTGTGTATAGGAAAAAGACCCATATCGCTATTTAAATAGTGAATCGCACCATCATCCATCACAGTTAGCTACCGTGGGAAAATCTTTGTTTCAGAGAGCACGAGGGATCTGTGACAGAAAACATCAGGCCGCCGAGCTTCAGCACGTCGAGCAAGTATTGCAAGACAACAAGCTTCGGGTCCCACACCTACGTCACAGTGACCGAGTGAAGCCGGCCACAGTCGAGCGTGTGCCTGCTGTACTACCCTATGTCAGAGGAGTCACAGACAAGGTTGGCTACATCTTGAAGCGAGCTTCCATTTAAACATACTTCAAGCCGCTGAAGAAGATTAGTCAATTTTTACCATCCGTCAAGTGTCATATCCCTCTACAAGCTGGATTGTGAATGTGGTCTCTCTTACATAGGACAAACAAAAAGATCTATAAAAACCCGCGTAAAAGAACATATAGCTGAGGTGAAGCATCGACGTTACGGGAAGTCTGCAGTGTGTGAACATGTTCAAGATCGTCCCCGCCACTACATCAGATTTGATAGACCACAAATCCTCGCAAAAGAACACCGATTCCTACCAAGGATGATACGCGAGGATATTGAGATTAAAAAACATCCCAATTTCAATAGAGAAGATGGATGGGTGCTGCCATCTGCTTGGGATCCTATAATTAACAAAATTAAATCCAAACCCAAGCATACCGTCTGCAAGACTTCAAGATACTGTAAGCTCATTCTGCGTAGATCGGACCAAAAATTAATATTCAAAAAACTGAAGGTAGCCGAGCTAACTATGACATTGGGACGTCAAACACCTCAGTCCACCCCGTGATAGTAAATTAAACGCGATAAAATCCTTAAAAATAGTTTTATTAAACATATTTTATATTTTGTTTGTAACCTTACTTTACTTGAGACCCTACTTGAGAGGACAAAAGAGCCTTTTGACGTGAACCCAATTTGATTGATTTTATTGTACTCGTACATTAGTTGACAATTTTAATATAGGATCGACTACAAAATAACTTTATTACGTCTACCACGTGTAAAAATAATGTAAATGGATGTTAGCTGCAGCGAGACTAGAACCTCGCAGCTGCATGAATAGGTCAGCCAATAGGAGATAATCCAAGTGTGGGGATAACTTTATCTAATATATAATAAATAATTTTTGTTTGTTCGTATTGTATGCGCTGCCACACCGTTCATCAGATTGCGGTAAAACTTTGTCAACAAATTGCTTGCACTTGCGCGAAGGTCATAGGCATAGTACAAATAACTTGCAGTACCTACGTAGCGCGCGTATCGTAGCAACAAATTTATTTCAAAATTATATGTCATTCAACTTGAATGATTGTATTATCATTCCTAATTAAACAATATAACTCTTCCAAATTTAAAACGATATTTCCACACTTATTTATTCTGCGGCTGCAACGCGCCGGGTTTCAGCTAGTAGATATAATATAAGATACAGAAACACCACTCCTACGTAAGTCTACTAATATTGTCCTCCAGACCGAAAACGGTCACGGCGGCCAGTCTTAGCGAAGGCTAGCCATCACAGCAGGATTATAGTGCGCGAGTGTTTGCGCAAACACTGGTGCACTTTTCCTGCTTCCCGAATCATGGGTGTGAAACACCGCCAACTCCCTGACTTTGGGCTGCTATTGACAGTATCTTGACAAAGAAAGCCAATAAGTGATTTTGGCCCAACGCGGGATTTGAACCCAGGACCTCATCACCGTTCCGCTTATGACCACTAAGTACCAACAAGGTAGTCAAATAGTACATATGTTTGGGTTTATTTTTATAACTCTACCTTTTACGGGTTCACGACGTGTTACGTACTTATTTAGTTTCCAATCATATCTGCTCACTCGCTTTTTCCTTATATAAGGAAAAAATATTTCGAGGACATGTGAACTTCGCCAACACGCATTGGTGCAGCGCGGCGGACATTTCCTTGCCCTAAAACCCTCTCAGAAATGAGAGAAGACCCGTGCCCAACAACTGGACGTATATAGGCTTAACTTTTATATTAAGAGCTTTATTTCTCTCGAAAGCGCCGCGCTCGTGCAGTCAATTCGGCATTTCAGATAGACTCACTTAGCAAATGGTCATGTCACTCGTTCCCGCGCCGCAAGCAAACGCGACAACGCAAAATGTAAAAAAAATATCAAAGTGATGAAACATATTACATGTTGAATTATTTAGGTGGACCTAATAACATTTAGGTATATAAATAATATGAATATTTTTAATTTCCGTGAGACATAAAAAAATTGACCCCAAATTTGCCGCCTCTAAAATCTACCGCCCTAGGCTCCAGCCTACTCAGCCTGTTGGTAAATCCGCTACTGATGATGATATTATGTTTGTGCACTTAAGTAATCTTCGGATGCAATTTGAGATGAAGCTTCATTATTTTACAGGAAACTAGCGATCTGCCCCGGCTCTGTACGAGAGATATCTAAATTATACAACAGAGGAACCTACCGGGTCCAACTATGCCTATTACCTTCGCGGAAGTGCAAGCAAATGTTGACAAACTTTTCTACCGACTTCAAAAAGGAGGCAGTACTCAATTCGACTGTATGTTTTTTTTATGTGTTTTACCTCATAAATTTTTTCTGGGTGAACCGATTTCGATGATTCTTTTTTTATTTGAAAGCTGATGCTTCTCATGTGGTCCCATATACATTTGATCAAGGTCTGACAAGTAGTTTTTGAGTTATTCTTAATAATTTATATTGAATTCGGTTGTACAAAATTTTTAATTTGAATTATTCCACAATCTAATGAACGGGATTATTTTTTATATATTAAATTACCTCAATAAAGATTGATGTAAGATTATCAGATTTTGTTTAAGATGTGAAGACCTTTCGCAAGAAAAGAACTTGCCAAAAATTTTATAGTGACTATTACGTTTCTAAACAAATTAAGCACATTCCTAGCTATGTCTTTTTCTCACAAAGTTCTCCTTCATCGCCGAGTACGTGGTAATCAGAGCTTAAAATTACAATAAACAAATTCACCGGTGCAAGCGGGGATCGAACTCTGCTCGCGTACTAAAATTTACAGCGATCGCTTAGTAGCTATGAGCGTGCTAACTCGGCTCACCTCTAGTATATTGATAATCTATTTTTTATTATAACACAAACATTAGGCTGTTGAACACAGGCCTTTTCCATAGATTGCCCCATAGGTATATTTGCCTTAGTTGCCACGCTTGTAAGACGGTCAATCTTATATATGTTCATCTAAAATTGTATATATTATGAAGTATTCTGTGCGAGTGGTCCTTCTACGCTCGAGCCACCTCATTCGTACATCAGCTATAATATGCTGAATTAGTCTACTTTTTATTTAGTCTACTAGATAAATAAACTTTTCTTTAATTTTCAACGTCACCTCTAGGCAATGCTCTCTGTGCTTGAATGAGCCTCTTTCGACCGAATAATGTAATTTCTAACCTATAATTTAAACATCAACATTTTACTAAATGTCTAGGCTTTTAGACGAAGTACAATGGAGCGTAATAAAACAACGTTTGAATTGATCGAAAGCTATTACTTTATATACGATTGTATCACAAATCCTCGGAACAAAATCTAAAATGTCTAGGATGCCAAAATGGGTTAAATCCTTTCTTACAATTTGTTCCAGGATTTGTAGCCCGGCAATCTTGCCAAATTTAAATACTAGAATAAATATGAACATGTTTATTTTAACCTCAGAATACTCTTTTCTATAAAGAAAAAAAGGAAATTTATAACTTATTTCTTTCGAATATTTTTTTGTTGAAAATATTGTTGTTCTACCGTTGCTGTTGTCTGCTTTCTTATCCACCAGTAAACATTCCACTGCTAACAATAGTATATCCTGTTATATAGTCAATGTTTTTCTTATATTAAATTCTTTTATTTATTCTATTCTATATTTATTTTAACTACAAATATTAATAATAACATTCACATAAACTCTTGCCGAATGTCCACCGCGAACCAACTATGTGAAACTAGGCTCAGTAAATAAGCTGTTAACCAGGAAAATGACTGAACGTCCACCGAAAATAAGAGACAAACAACACTAAGTGAATGGCGCTTTAGGGTAAGGGGTGAGGAGTTAAAATGCTTAAAACTAACTATGATAAATCGCTTAGTGTTCATATCACAATGTACAAACCGCAGTTTCATATTTCGCATAAAGATCCCACCAGCTCAAACCCACAAGTACTTGTAATTCAGCTCTTTAGCGGCTGCAGGCAGCGTGAAGGATTTCAGTTTTGTCTCCACTTATGCCAAAATTGTTATCAGCTTATCCGGATGGTTTTTATTGAAGTTAGAGACAGCTGCCCAAAATTGTCCCGAAGACGAGGGTGCCTAAATTTTACCAGGATATTTCGCGGCCTTGAACTTTGCGAGTTGATTTTATACACACCTGAGCAGTTAGAATGCAGTCACTGATGTGACAGTCAACGACACGACCCACTTGCTTTATTATGCTGACTATATTTACTCTGTTCTTTTCAGGTACACATTGAAATTCCAAGTTTAAAGCACGGGAGATTTGGTCAACTTGACTTAATCTGGTGACATGTTGACGGTGCTACGGAGATCTGTTTCTTTTAAGTGTATTTATATTAGTTTAGGTAAGTAAAGACCTATGAAGTTAGTTTTCATGAAATAAGTTTACTTATTTTTTTCTATATATTTTATTTCTATAAACCCATGCGGTCGATGCATCTTTGCCAACGCAGTGGCAGTTTATTGATGCCCTTCTAGAAGAAATCAGCTGGGCGTGAGCCAACAAATTTTTTAAAGGCATTTTGTACTGCCTCGTATTGAATTTTGTTTCCGCCAAAAGTTATCCGAATTCTGGAAAAGTAGAAGTCTATAGGTGGAAGGTCTGGGGAGTAAGGTAGATGAACCCCAGCTCTTGTAACTTGGAGACCATCTGTTGTACAGTATGAGGTCGCGAGTTGTCGTGCAGGAGCAGCGGGGACGAGCGATTGACCAAAGCTGGTTGGAGACGTGCGAACTTCTTTATCATTGTGTTCAGTTCTTCACAGTACACATCTGCAGTAATACGTGCCTAGGACCGTCTAAATACTTTTTTACCTACAACATGAAACTAAAAACAAGTTTAATAACTTACAAAAAATAATTTTCTGAATTAGTCAATGAAGTATTTACGGCGAATTAAAAAAAATGGAATCAACTTTTTTACAATGATTTTAATTAAGAAACTAACCCGCTACTTTTAAATGTTCGCTATTTACAAAGGTACGAGTAAGTTTGTACCCATTTACACTTCCCGATAACGGAGCGCAGAGTAATTGTTCAAAGTGCAAGCCACTGCGTTCGATACACAATCGAGCATGTTTTAATTGATTGTCTTTTTAGAAAGTATACAGTTGCAGTATAGCTATACTGTCCGATTCAATATAAATGGATGTGTATATCTACTGGACAATACTGACATATTATTTTATTTGATTTTAGCGTATGTTGTATGTTCTAATTTAATTGTTTGAATGACATAATAATATTACACTAGGAGTTTCTCCTGTATCACGGGGCAGTTTCATACATATTATTCAGAAGGACAAATATCCAAAGTACTAGACAGTACATATATATCGATGAGCCAAAACTTGTCAATCCTAAACCTATGAAAAATAATCAACAACTTGTAAACTAGATGGCGCCACTTTGTTATTACGTCGCAGTATGGTTGCGTTAGTAGAAATAGACATAGCTACGAACGCATTTATAATCTGAGCTTAATACATATTGAAAACCATTTTTCTATAAAATTTTTGAATAGTCCCTTTCTCGCGAAAGGACTTAATTTTTAAAACACAACATGATAATTCTACGTTAATATTTATTGATGTAATCCAATATATAAAAAAATAATACCTTCTTGTTTATGGTAAAGTTTGTCAACATTTGCTTGCACTTCATGAAGGTAATAGGCATAGTTGGACCCGGTAGGTTCCTCTGTTGTATAATTTAGATATCGTACACAGCGGGGCAGATCTAGTTTCCTGTAAAATAATGAAGCTTCATCTCAAATTGCATCCGAAGATTACTTAATGACCAAACATAATATCATCATCAGTAGCGGATTTACCAGCAGGTTGAGTAGGCTGTCGCCTAGGGCGGCAGATTTTAGAGGCGGCAAATTTGGGGTAAAGTTTTTTATGTCTCACAGAAATTAAAAAATTCATATTATTTATATACCTAAATGTTATTAGGTCCACCCAAATAATCCAACATGTAATATGTATCATCACTTTCATATTTTTTACATTTTGCGTTGTCGTGTTTGCTTGCGGCGCGGAACGAGTTACATAACCATTCGCTAAGTGAGTCTAGCTGAAATGTCGAATTGACTGCACGAGTTCGCTTACGAGAGAAATAATGCTCTAACATAAAAAAGTTGTTAAGTAAAGTTGTTAGCTATATACGTCCCATTGTTGGGCACAGTCCTCCTCTCATTTCTAAGAGGGTTTTGGGCAAGAAAATGTCCGCCGTGCTGCCTCAATGCGTGTTGGCGAACTTCATGTCCTCGAAATATTTTTTCCTTATTTATCCATCCATCAATGGCACCATGACTACGCATCTACATTTTAATTTTAATCGATAAATTTAGATGTCTATACATACATCCACTTACCATCAGATTTTTTTTATTAAATTTATAAGGGACCACTACTGAAGTGTTCCGATATAAATCATTTTTGTTGTAAACATTATTGTTGTATATTATTATACGTGGTAAAGCAACGCTGCAGCTATATTATGGTTGTAGCACAAATGGGTCGGCCCGACCGTGGAAGGACCACTCTCTCACAGAATACCAGCGTAAAATAGCAGTTTAATACTGATGTGTTTCGTATGGTGAGTGTAGAGAACCGGAGACCCTTTTTACTGAAGACGAGGCATTCCATTTTTGACCATAGAGGTGACAACGCATCAGCATTTTGATCCATAATTGGAGAGAAATGTAGGTGTTTATGGACCACAGCATCCACTTACCATCAGGTGGACTGTTTGCTCGGTTGTCACCCTTATAATATAAAAAAAAACTTTTAATAAAAAGTAAAAGTCGACTTTAGGGAACTAAAAAATAATAATTATTATACTATTGCCTCATAAGGGCTTCCGAAGTCGGAGCTGTTATAGTTTTATGCACTATGTCTTAATACGTACTTTAGAAGCTATTATGTGGAAATTATTGCATGCCTTAAGCGCAAATCGCGTAGGTATGTTCTACTAGCGCCTAAAAATCAAGATTCCATCGTTTTAGATTAATCAAGTCCGCATGGAGGGGTAAACACGATGACTTTTGAAAATATCAATTGTTTAACTCAATCTATTTTTTAATCTCTTCATCTATCATGTGGGGAAGCCATGGAATGTAAATGGCAGTTTAATTTTGTTTGTTTTAGTTATAATGAATTTTTTTCGGCTAAGAAATGCCGAAATTTTCGGTGTTTTGAGCAGCCTTGTAATTATATATTTTACTAAATACACTTTGCCTCACAGCTCACTCCCACTTCGGGCTCGGCCGCTGTCGTGAGTGGATTACTGTATTGTTTTGATTACAGCAGCGGTAATAGGCAGCAAAAATATCGATCGCTGTAGAAATACAAAATATTCTAAAAACCAAATTTGATCAAGGTTATTATTTATATAATTACAGATTTTTATTACAATATTTTGTAATAAAAATAAGTGAAACTAAAAGTACGTAGGATTTTTATATAAATATACTTATACGTCTTGGACTTTATGGAGTAACCTGACGGTGTACTTCGGTATCTGCTACTGGAACTCCTCGATGAGTAGAACTGGGTGTGCCGAGATTTCGCTCGTTATGTTAGTTATGACGAGACTAGTTGTCACTTTAGTTTAAAAAAAAATCTTGTCATCAACCCACATACACATAATAGCTTCTAAACTTTGCGAATTGTAACAATGTTCAAAGTCTCTTATTCCTACAAAATAAGTTTGATTTAGTAAGGAAACTGTTTAATTCTCGAATAATAGGTTCTCAGTACTGAAAAACGACAAGAAATTGAGTTTAGAAAGTTTACCTGCTTTGACTTAAATTTATGATATTTTTCGAACCTTCAAATTACATAATAGGCTATAATACATAATAGGCAATATATAATAGGTATTGACATAAATACAGAATACAAAAAAGTTGTTTGTCCAGGGGATTTACACCGCAAACATGTCGAATCCCACTTACATCCGAAAGGAGTTTTGGGAAGTGGCAAAGATGATATTAATGCAATATAAGGAGAATGAAAATATTATTACGTGAGGAGATTTTAATGAGATGTTTGGGGTGAAGAGGCCTTATTATAGAAAGCTACTTGGAACGTTTTGATAAATGGATAAACGACAATAGTGAAAGCCTTCACATTAGGCTTGTGAGTAATCTTCATATACATGGGACATGTACATTTGTACATATACATGGGACAGATGAAGTTTTTTTATAGAATAATGGTGATAAATGAGCACACAGTCCACTTGATGGTAAGTGAATGCTGTGTCCCATAACCGTCTACATCTGTCCTCGATTAAGAATCAAAATGCAGCCTGAGTTGTCACACCTGAGGACTGAGATGGAATGCCTCGTTTCCAGTAAAAAGGGGCCTCTGGTTCTCCACACACATCATACGAAACACAGCAGCATTAAGCTGCTATTTCACGCTGGTACTCTTTGAGAGCGTGGTCCTTCCCCAGACGAGCCGAACTATTAGTGCTACAACTATTATAAAGCTGCAGCATGGCTCTACCAAGTAACAATAGATTATAATTTCATAATTGTGGAAGGAAAAATGAGGAGTGCAGTGGTACAAGGAGATACAAGGGTTTTTTTTTAAACAAATTAAGAGAAAAACTTAGTGGTTTCGGTTAATTTTGTATGAAAGACACGGAATTGGATACTGTGTGGGAAAAGTTAAGGGAGGTTTGGTGGATGCAGCAATCAAAGTTTGTGGTATAAGTAAGAGACAGAATGACAGATATATAATTATAATGAAAGTTGAAGCAAATAAAAAATATGTATTTAAATAAAACTAGTTTTTACGGATTTTATCGCTTATTTATTTTATATTCCAGACGTATCGAACACTTTACAACACCCATCAGTCACGGGTGGACTGAGGTGTTCGACGTCCCAATGTCATAGTTAACCACGGCCACCTTCAGATTAAAATTATTAATTTTTGGTCCGGTCTACGCAGTATGAACTTAGAGTATCTTATACTATGATCTTATAGAACTTATATATTACTAACTTTAACATTAACAAGAAAACGAGTAAGTTTTTTCACCTGTGCTAAATGCCAAATGGTATTCCGCCATTTTGCATATTCCTTTACAACACTTAAGGTACTCTATACGTCCATTACATGGCACCATCAATCATGTATGAATATATCACATTAGCATGTTATGTATAATTTGTTTCGGATCGACGGGAAAGAATGACAACGTTTATATTATGTGGACTATTTTCTTTGCAATTAGTTACAGATACAGGCGGCACTTACCATCAAGTGAAACGTTAGCTCCTTTGTTTATATAAATAATTTTATCAGTACGGGGTTTTTCCAATGTCAAAGAGTTTTCCACAATTGCTTTTTCCGTCTCTTAAAATACTTATGGGACCAGAAACGGCTACACATCGATCATCCGAAATGTTTATCAATCTTTCCAAAACTCTACATAAATGTAATTTTGTATGTTGCGCCACTTACTTCCCATGAAGTACAACTTTCAAGTTATATGCGTTTGCTGATCATTATCTAAAAAATTAAGTATAATTAAACTAATTCAAAATGATAACCATGTGAGCCTATTGATTGTACAGATGTAACTGATCCATGTTTTCGTAGTCCACCACAAAGTGACAAAGGAGTTCGCAGTTTAAACTGGTGGAGTTTACTATTAAAATTTAACGGACACCTGTCTTTAATTCCAAGCAAAGAATTTTATAGGAGCTTTCCATCAAAAACTGGAGGGAAGATGGATGCTATGGCCCAAAGATATCTTTATTTTTTATCTATTGACATAAAATATAGAGACTTTGTCACCCTTGAGGACAAAATTATAAATACTGCAGCGTGGATCTACCACGTAAATGTAAAGAAAGAAAAGTATTCGAAAGTTGTCAATTTGGTTAAACCGTATAGTTCTTTGAATTCGGTTTTTTGAATTCGGCTTATTAAAAGCCAAATTTTTTTGGAAAAAGATGTCTTTCCCTGTCTACATGTATAATTCCATGTCAAAAGTAAAGTTACAGCATAATACGTCCCACTGCTTAGAGAACCTCTTATTTCCGAGAGGGGTATTAAGTCTATCGTTATCATATAACGTATATATGCATACTCAAATTAAAAGAGTGCTTAGCTCCTCAGCTATATGACATATATGTACGTGCTTAAATGAACAGAGTCATTATTTAAATGGTATTTTCTTGTTTCAATACTAAACTTTGGTTTTGTATAACAAGTTCTAAAGAATAAAGCTAAGTACTGAAGTTTGGAACAAAGTTAATGTGTAGATGTTCAGGCGTAAGTTTAGTCTTAGGTATATTCTATATTAAAAAAAAAACTTTTTTGTTTAAATTACTATGTAAAATGAGGGTTGCATTGCCTGCTTTCCTAGCTTCTGTGCATAATATCAGTGACTTATGCAACATAATTTTAAATATTAAAGTAGACCTGTGCTTTGCTGCGGAAGGGCAAACATGGCAAATGCTCTGTACCGGAAAAATGTTCCACTGGAAGTTAATCAACGAACAATAAACAGTGTGCAGAAAGAGTGTTTCATAATTTCCATAGTGACCAAGATCGGGCCCGCCTTCTAGCTGTTTCGACTAAGGAATCTAGTCAGTGGTTACACCCTTTACCATCAAATAATCTTGGCACATTATTTGATGGGGAAAACTTGCGCATCGCCGTAGGAATCCGACTAGGAGTGGCGATTGTCAACCTCATCAGTGCCCCTGTGCACCGTCGACGAGTTTGGGCTCCACGGACTTTCGCAAAAAAGTGCTGGTAGGTTTTCGCACGGTTCTCTTGAACGTTGTCATCCGAAGGGCTCTTGTCTCTATAAATGTTCCCTCGGTTTTAGAGCCTTGTGGAATATTTAGAGACGGTGGCAAAAGACTCGACGGTACGAAATTGATCCCTTGGGAGAGAGGTAAAGCTCTAGTGTGGAATGTTATTTGCGTAGACACTTTGGCAGCCTCTTATCACATAAGTACCTCGTTTAGAGCCGGGACGGCATCAGAAATTAATTATGGCACAAATGTGAGTCTCTGAGCGATGACTACATATTTGTACCATTTGCTGTAGAATCTATCGGTCCGTGGGGTCCACGTGCGGGGAAGTTCCTAAAGAAACTTTATCTGCGATTGGTCGTTGCTGCTGGTGATAAAGAGGGCTGGTTCTTTTCTCGCTCAAAGGCTAAGTGTAGCCATTCATCGAGGAAACGTGGCCAGCGTTCTTGGTATGATACCACAAGGATTAGGACTGTATGATAATTTAAGTTATTAGTTTTAGTTTTTCTTTTATTATAGTTTTTTAATATTGTATATTTATCAATGCTTTGTGATAAAGATGTTTATTTATTAAAAAAATATCAAAATTAAAAAGCGGATAAAGATATTTATATTTAGTCATAACCTAAAGAGACGTTACCCTTATCTGTGGATGTACTGAAGTGGAAATGAATCTGGTTATATATGAGCCTTTTCATTTTAGGAAGCCTCCTTTTCAAATTTGTTTGCCTTTTTTCATTGATCAAAGGATACCTTAACGTGACAACATCAATAAATCTATTCGACCTGCAACTCCGATATCCAAAATTAATATGAATGTTTCGTAAAGATCAAAAGAAAACGAATTATAACGAATGTTGACAGCTCAAATATCTCAGGTGTGAGTTTAGTATGAAAGAGATCCGTGCTATATTGCGCGAGGAACTAAAGGCACAATTGAATTTTGTTTGTGTTTAGGGAAACAAATTGATGAACTGAGATCACAAATTAATGACTTTAAACAGTCGATGGATTTCTCTGAATGAAGTTTGAGGAACTAATTTTATGAAAACTATGGAATTGCAATTCTGCATTAGGTACTGGCCATTTCAAATCAAATTAATTTTTGTTTGACTAAAAATTCTAATTTCAAATTAATTTTATTTTATTTAATTTTTCAAAATTAGTCATTTGTTTATTGATGTGTTATGTTTTCATTGCATTTGAATTTTTTTGTCATCATGGATACGTTAAAACTTGGAGTAATTATGGAATCTCAGTACCGTCGTGGCAGCAACGAGGCACAAGCGGCAGGCAACATCAACGACGTTTACGAAGTAAATACTACAAACGAACGCACCACCTGTAATTGGTTTCCCGCTTCTGTTCTGGAAATTTAGACCTTCAAATGAACCCCGTGGTCGTCCGAATATACTTTGGTCGACAATGACGAATTAAAGGAGACTGTGGAAATTCAATATCTTAATTTTAATCTTTTAATTTTTTTTTAGTTAATTTTAAGCATTTTTTTTTATTCTGTGCGTGTGTTTGTATACTTAATTTTTCATGTTTATTTACAATGTAGGTATTATATACTACCAAAGTGATAGAGATTTATAAGTTACTTTAACAAAATTATATTTAAAAATGGTTTATTTCAACAACAGTTCAGTCTCTATAAGCAGTCTTGAAAGTAATCATCACTAATAAATTATATGGCAGCGTCCATTTAATGCTATAAATAAAAAAAAGTCCTTGATCTATTTATTGATAGTGCGAAACTAATTTACAAAGTTTAAAATGCACATTGATAGTCGGCTTAATTTGAGCGCAGGGTGTATTGACGTGTCAGATACTACTCATGTTACTACACACCGTTAGATCTTATTTTATTACATCACTTATCAACAAAATAATTATGTCATAAAATGTCGAAGAAAAGGAGGTAGAACTGTAATCTCCTCGTTCTAGCAGTATAAAGTATCAGTAATTCTACGAGTCTCACTGTCGTTACTGGGGTATTCTACTAGTGTAGGCAAGGAAGATCTTGTTGCTGAGAGGCCCTGTGTTACATTGAGATGGGTAGATGCTGTTGGTTTGCATACGGTGCAGGCAGTGTTTGTTACCTAATTTTGAGAATAATTTCTAACATCAGAAATGGAATAATTTTGAAGTTGTTAGTTTGAAAACACGTTGTTGATATGAATCCACAACACTATTTATACTATAATTTTTAAGTGCGTTTATAGATTTGAGGTTAACTGTCGGTATATATTTTTATTTGTTTACATTATAAATATTTATTTATCTATGGCAGATAAACACATAATATCAGGTACCATTACCTAGTTATGGATACACCCTGTCCTCTGTTTTAGATTAATATTCAAATATATAATATCGTATAATTTAGACTAAGCAATAAAACTAATGCGTCAGCATTTCTATAAGTTCTTAGTACTTAATTGATGAGTCGAATGTCTGCGCACAAACGGACTTTTGAATATTGTTCATTATTAAAGCCACCCAAATCGGTCGGACATAGTAATCTAATTGTATTTTAGTTTTTAAAACCCTTTCGACGCTTCCGAAATTGACTGGCGCAGCCGGTAGATTTGTTCGTGAAGGCTGTACCGTCTCTCGAAATATTCAGGTGTCCAAATTCGCCTGAATTCGTGACAGCGGCGCGAATAGCTGTTGGGCAAATCCAAGAACCAAAGAAATTTGTCATCGAGGGAAGCGGAAGACATGGAATAGCGGCTGGTTGGTGAGTAAAACTTTTCACCATCCTTGATACCACTATTATCCCATTTTATTTAAATTTGTTATTATTGAGATCGGACTCTCATTATAACGTATCTGGTTTTCAATTAAATATATTTAGTAATAGACACTCTATTAGTGTAGGCGTAACATAACAGTGATAAGAATACGACACAGAGTGCCTTTTCGCACAGAGATTATTAAACGTTTTAAAATAAGACTTTTATAAAATTAATAAATTAAATATAATTAAAGCTTTACTTGATAATTAAAGAATATATGTTTTATAAAGGCTAGAGATATAATACAGTTTTCTTTCATTTAATTTTATTTTTCATTACATTTACAACTTTTACACATTTTATACTTTAAATAAACTTTATTTTATAAATTATATTTTTATATGCTTTAGTGTGTTCTACCTTATATTTTGTGTTATTGCATAAAGAAGCGCTCTATACTAACTGACCCTCTGACTCGTGCATTACTCTATAACGATGGAACAACCAATGGCAGCAGAACGACAGACCGTTGTAATTAATCCCATTCCACAGAAATGTTACGGCTTATTCCACTTTTAATGGCGACAAAAGACAGTTAAATTTGTTTTTGAGGAAATGTGAATATGTCATTCGCAGTAGGATAGGGTGTGAAGAACAAAATTTATACGTTTATCATTCTATAACCAGTAGGCTTACAGATAACGCGGCGTCACTCTTATCGGAACGGGAGGATGTTGTGTCGTGGTCTCAGTTGAAAATTTGTTAACGCAACATTTCGAGACCCCAAAGAAGAGTGTATTAGTATTGAATTAGAATCTTTAAAGATTAAATTCATGAAAACTTTCAAGATTTTGTAACCGTATTCAAAGTATTCGATCATTATTAATTTCGAGTGAACATATCGGATGATAGTAATCTTAAAAGCGCTAAATTAGCAATTTACAACAATACAGCTCTAAACGTATTCCTATACAATCTCCCTGAGAATATGGTTCGGATAGTGAGATTAAAGAGGCCAAGACTTTAGAAGACGCCCTGAGCATTGTACTAGAGGAAGTCAACTTCATGACCAATACAATATGCGTAATCGTATCCACAGTAGTAGCGGTTTAGCTTTAAGGCAGCCTCAAACATCAGTTCCAACACAAGGATTTAAATTGGTAGTACGCCCCACGCGGTAATGCAACCATACGGATACAAACCAGTGTTTCAAATAATATTACACCAAAATTTAATTTCGGCATTCAAAATCAAAGCCAATTTAAGATGCCCCAACCTGGCTTTCGTCCTCAACTAATGCATAGATAGGTTACCGTCCACCTCAATTTGGTTATCGGCTAACTTGGCCAGCAACACAACAGTTCGGTTACTGTCACAACTGGGCTTTCAGCCACAAACATTTTGGTCAAAGACCTCAACAGCCCCCATGGCGCCAATCCACGGTAATAAACCACAAACTCAAAACCCAATTTTCAAGAGACTGACGTTTCCATGAGGAGGAAGCCCCAGGCCACAGCCTGGCTTTAGACTAAATGAGTTGACCTTAAGAGAAAATGACGGACAGTACTGTGATGAGTATTATGACACAGACGAGTATGTAGAGCAATATGACAGTGAACTGATACCATCCGCTGAGGAAACTGTTAACGAAATGACTTACGACGAACTTACAGACGGAACTCAACCTCAAACTCTTGAAAATTTTCACATGAAAGCCTCCATCGGAGACAAGAAGTCATAGAAATAAATTGTGATCCGAATCTCAAGTTACCCTATATTCATATCCTGAAATAGATGCAAAATTAATGATAGACACAGGTAGTACTCGATCTTTTATCAGCCCCCGTAAGGCATATATATCACTTCTATCAATATATAACACATGAACTGTCTGAAGTAGTCAGCACCCACGCTCTAGCAGACACGATGAGGTGATACAACCTCTACCACCCACTTTCAAGAGTTCAGATTGTCAAATTTTATCTATATGACGTCGACTCGATATGACGGTCTCATTGGTAACGACCTCATTGAAACAACTAGATACAATTATAGACCTTAAAGACCTGTACTTAAAAACAAAAACAACTTGCATACCAATAGTTAATAATAACTTAAATTATGTTATAAT
Source organism: Parnassius orleans (assembly GCA_029286625.1). Classification (NCBI taxonomy): domain Eukaryota; kingdom Metazoa; phylum Arthropoda; class Insecta; order Lepidoptera; family Papilionidae; genus Parnassius; species Parnassius orleans. The sequence goes on from JAGSMP010000089.1 coordinate 4,060,636, forward strand.
ACTACCACCACGATCAGAGCAGCGCGTAAAGTTGCCTACAGACCAATGTTCTGAGAGGCAATCACATTCTATAAGGAATTTGTCAGCGGTGTACGAATGCCTAGTATTGGTAAATTGTGTTAACGGCTATGCCGCAACCGTCATACAGAACGTCCTTGACAAAGAAATGATATTAACAGTAACACGACCTTACAGTTACTAAGTATGATACGACTACTCAATGTGACATAAACTTAACATGTACCTATAGTGACTTAGAGATCGATAAAGTACTGAGGAAAATCTACTTAAACTAAGACTTAATCACACTAACGATGAGGAACGCGACAAAATTTTAGACTTTGCAAGAATTTAAAGACATTTTATCATGACATTACCACTGACTTTCGCTAACGAAATTAAACATAAGATACGCACAAAAATGAAGACCCAATTTATGTCAGACCCTACCGTCAAGCACCAATGCAAGTAGACGATAAATAGGCAAGTAGACAAGTTATTGAAGGACAATGTTATTCAGGAGTCACATTGCCATGGAATGCTCCTGCACACCTAGTACCCAAAAATGGATGCATCTGGTGAAATTAAATTTCGTATGGTTATAGACTATCGACGTTTGAATGACATAACCATAGACGACAAATACCCACTACCAAACATAACAGACTTATTTGACAAGTTAGGGAAGAGTTCTTATTTCAGTACAATCGACTTGGCAAGTGGTTATCACCAAATCGAAATAGAAGAACAAGACAGGCAAAACAGCCTTTAGCACTCAAAACGGCCATGAATTTTAGGATGCCGCTTGGCCTGAAGACAGCTCCTGCAACTTTTCAGCGGACCATGGACAGTGTGCTGAGGGATTACAGGGATACACTGTATGGTATACTTAGATGATATAATTGTGTTTTCGACAAGTCTGGAAGAACATATAAGTTACGGACGATATTTGACAGAATTAGGCGACTAATCTAAAAGTTCAATTAGACAAGTCTGAATTTTAAGGAAAGAGGTTTTATATTAGGACATACCATTACAAAAGAAGGGCTACGTCCGAACACAGACAAAATTAATGTTAAATTTTCCTATACCCAAGACAACAACGGAAATTAAAAGTTTCTTAGGGCTGGTAGGGTACTATCGACGCTTCATAAAAGACTTTGCTAAGATCACACAACCTCTAACTGCATGCCTTAAAAAGCGAAATAAAATAATCATCGATGAAAAATATATCAATGCGTTTGAAAATGTAAAGAAATACTAACGAGTGTACCTATTACAGTACCCGGACTTCGATAAACCTTTATTTTGACGACTGACGCCTAATATAGTTTTTAGGAGCAGTTCTATCACAGGACCTATTGCAGTGATAGACCTGTTGCATACGCTAGTAGGACGCTTAGTGACACTGAAAGTAGATACAGCACCATCGAACGCGAACTTTAGCTGTTATTTGGGTAAACATTTCCGACCGTACCTTTACATACGGACGAAAATTTGTAATTTATACTGACCACCTGACCCTTAGTTTGGCTTTATTCATTAAAGGAACCAAACAGTAAGCTCACCAGATGGCGATTACGATCACAGGAGTACGATTTGAAATCATTTATAAAAATGGAAAATACAAATGCCGATGCCCTATCCAGAATTAAAGTTAATGCCTTAAATTCAGACGACGAAGGTCATTCTGATGGACGTTAATTTCGACAGCAAAGAGTATAAGCTTTTAGGAGCATCTGAAAGACGTAGTTAAGGAAATTGGAAAATTAAACACTCAAAATAAAGACATAATGACACAACGTCCATTGTGACAATATCAGACCCAAGTACTGTTCCATGAGTCCTATGTCTCGTTCCGACACAATATCAATTTAGTTCAGAAAAGGTTTGGAATATCCAATCTGATCACCTTCAGAATCTAGTAAGTCCCAAACTGCATTCAGCCGTAGAATTAGAGTCAAACGGAATACCAATACTACACGAGGCTATCGATACAAAGCCAAATCAAATATTAATATTTTCATGGTTTAAAAATGAATATCAGGTTAAAGATATTTCTAGGAAAACAAAAGTATTAGAAGTATTTTACCATTAGATAATTCCGAATTAATTAAAGAATTTTTAAAGAAATATATTAGGCCTAAAATTAAATATTTTATATATTTGAACGAAAAGAACATCGAAGGCAATTTAGCAATATTATAATACACCTTTTCAAAAGGGCATGGTTCAATTTATGAATGCACGGAACGAGTAATTTTTGTTGAAGACGAAAAGAACAAAGGGCGATTGTACTTAAGTATCACGAAGGAAAGACATGTCATCAAATTAAAGAGACGCTAGTTAGAACCGCAGAAATTACTATTGGATAATTTACAAGAAACTGTTTCGGCAATAATAAATAGTTGCACTGGTAAAAAATGAAATATGACAGAAAGCCAATTAAACCTATCCTTCAATTAACCCAGACCCAAGATGCTTTTCAAGAGATATTTATAGACCTGTTTAACATCGAAGGAAAACATTATCTGACTCTCATAGATGCGTTTAGCAAATTAGGCAAGCGATAGAAATTGCAAATAGATCCACCCTGAAGTAGTCCGAGCTTTAATGAAGTACTCATTTTACGGATACCAAAGATAAGTTCAGATCCGCTCTGAATTTAACAATGAACTAATTAAAGAATTCTTAAGCTATATAAAATTGAGCAGCACATTGAACTCCAAATAGCCCAAGCTCGATGGGGCTTATAGAACGCTTCCACTGACAATAATAGAAATTTATAGATTGGCAAAATACGAAAGAAAACCTACTGATGCGGCATCAGTTATGACATATTCCGTGTACTAGCAATAATACTATTCATGCGGTAACAGAACTTACACCCTTCGAGGTAGTTTTCGACATACTGACACGGGTAGCCTGTTTAATACAGAATTTGATAAGCAGTATTTACAACACTTAGTAAGAGACAATGCAAAGCGAACAAAATTTTATACAAATATTTAGCAGAAAATATGGTAGCAATTAAAGAAAAGATTAGGAAAAGCAAGGCGGTGAAGGTGAGATAGTATTTCAGTGTGGTAAGACTATATTAACAAGGATACAAACAAAAGAAAGAGCAAGGACAAACCGCGATATGTTAAGGCTAAGGTAGTAGGCAAGGTCGAAAGAAATATAGTGCCAATAAATAGGAGAAAGGAAGACTAAAGCTCCAATTAAAATATCAAACGCCTCCACAGGTGGTATACTGATGATTGCGAAGCCGATCCTGGCCCATCATCTGCAGTCACTTGAGGAAAACCCAGGGATACTTCCGGTAAAACAAGGACAAGCATATGCCCAAACAGATCACTGGACTATAATAAAGATTTAAATTTAGAGAATGTTTATGACGACCTAAATCTAATTATTGCTCAATATCATGCTTAGTAGACTAATTGAAGTAAAGGAGCACCCGTGAATTTATCAGTGTTAAAACCCATGTAGAGTACATACGCGATATTACTGTTCTCAAAAATTTCAACAACTTATGCCGCAACGCTTTAAGAGAGGGATCTTAAACCATTAGGTTCTGTTCTAAAATTATTACGGAAACCCTTGATCATGAAGATGCTTAAATATGATAAACTTATTTCGAATTAAGTCACAACCAAATTATCGTATCTAAGAAACTTACCTGGTCTCCAAAAATGTTAGACAGTTTTATTAATGCCACGGAAACCCTAAATAATAATTCCGTTATGCTGGATGCACGCTTGAAAAGTGTAGAGACAATGCTAAATCATTTAACGACTAGAGAAAATAACTGGTTTTCTACGTATATTTTTGGATTATTTAATTAATTTATAAGAACTGAACTATATTTTATAAATAAGTGAAATAGAGATGCTCTAGCTTTTAGTAGAGTATCGATACTTCATCAATCTATAGTAAATTCTACAGAACTTTAGATCATTTAAAACTAATATCGAATACTGAAAATTTAGTGTACCCACCAACAGAAACTAATTTGGTAAAACTAGAACAAACCATAAGTGTAAAATTCATCTTAAGAAAACCAGATAGCATTTATAATGGAGATTCCTGTTAACTGATAAATTTTACAATTATTTTAAGGTTTATTCCATACCTATTTTCCGCGAATCTGTAAACGAAACGATAGTTTTTCCCAAAATATCCTTACCTCCTGGTGAAAGGAATGAACACTTACCAGTCACGAAACCGTGTCGTCCCCTTGCTGCTGGTAATGATTTCGTGTACCGAAGAAAATAGAGCCTCACCCCGGACTTACCTTGCACAGAACAGCTAATGAAATTTGAGAATAATCTTATTTGTTGCACGCAACACGCTATTACAATTGAAGACGTTAAGGTGCAGCGAATTAAATCAGAAAATTGGATTGTTTTCACAAAGCTAAAACGACGCTACACTGGGTACCGAGATCACCAAACAACCAATTTTTGGAACCTATATACTAACCAGCGATGAGCCCTGTGACCTGGAGATACACGGTACCTATATTCATCACCACCGTGTTTACACGGAATACGAAGCGGCGCCACCAGTTTCAGTCATCAACTTACCTCATTTACGTGAAAATATTAACGTGACAAGTACACGCGTAATTAACATGAATGGTGTCAACTTGGACGAAGTGAAATATATGTCAAATGCTTTAAAACAACAGTGAAATCTATTACACAGATTTAAGCTCTCAACGGAGAAAAAGACTCTAACTTCAGTGTTCTAACATATGTAATTTTAAATTTCCTAGCTTTTAAGTTTCTTATTGTTCTTTATATACGTGTTAAGAAAAATGTATATTTATATACAAAATTATCGTAAAACATCAAAATGATATTACTGATAATTTTGTTTTAGGAGGAGGAGTTATGGATACACCCTGTCCCTCTGTTTTAGATTAATATATTCAAATATATAATATCGTATAATTTAGACTAAGTAATAAAACTAATGCGTCAGCATTTCTATGTAAGTCTTAGTACTTAATTGATGAGTCGAATGTCTGCGCACAAACGGACTTTTGAATATTGTTCATTATTAAAGCCACCCAAATCGGTCGGACATAGTAATCTAATTGTATTTTATTTTAAAAAACCTTTCGACGCTTCCGAAATTTGACTACCTAGCCTCACTTGGAGTTTATATTTTTTATTTTGAGTTTTTTTTATTTTAATTAATAGTTCGTGGTTTGTTCCTTATTGTTCGAACAAAAAATGGTTTGTTCGTCTTTGAATTATTTATAATTAATTAAAATAATTTCATCCTTGTTGGCCCCTTATTGTAAATTTTAACTTTATCCCTTAAATTGATTAATGTTTACTAAATATCGTTTGTCTGATCGCGCTATTGATAATTTTTCGATCTATAAAATACAACTTAATTTACACACTGACCATAAAAGCGAACGAGCTCGCTAGATATCCATTTTATTTTGAACTGATCCACAGCCAGTCCATAAAGTTTATTCATTACATTGTTATCAGTCCGACAGCCTGGCGCACCGCAAACATTCGGCTTCACCGCACTTCAGACAGGTCGCTCCATTCCAGCCCAGCCCATACATGAACCATATTTGTAATACCCACAGCAGTCACATTACATTTCACACCAGTTCAGGAATGTCGACACCACATTGCCTGAGCAACATCACCGTTTCAAAATCAGTCCACACGACAACACAGCCACTCGATTACAATAACAACAGGAACTGAATGGCTTGTGCACCGATTTTTCATCTGTTGCATACGGTAATGAACCACTTCTTTCGACCAGCAGCGCAGTGACGCCATCAGCAGCCGTGAGCCACCACCATTTCACCGCAATCACTTTCTCCAACTCCCATACAGAATCTGTTTAAACGAAAATCACACATCACATGTAACCTGGGCGCGTTGCGGTCGCGCAGCGTTCCCAACCCATTGATGGTCGATTCATCAGCAACACCACCTAACAGATTATCACTCAGAGATATCCATACGATAACTTTGTTTATTCCAGGATCGAGGTGAGATCGACCATCAATGGGTCACTGTCTTCATGACGTTTATAGCAAACCATCATTATCATTGTGTTACTGTTGCACAACGTACTTCACCACAGTCATTCATCATCATTTCATCATTGCACATCGTCGAACAGCGCCCCCGTGTCGCCAGTCCCGAGCCACCCAGTCCACCCATCGTTACCCACAGGTCGCCACCAGCCGCGGACGCCCGTCCGCCGGTACGTCGCCACCGAGAACCTCATCGGCCGTCGGTCCTCGCGGTCGGTCACGGTCAGTTGCGTCGACCACGCCGTTCCACAGTGATAATCATCCCAGCGCACGCAGTGACTCGATAGCCCGCTGCGACTTGAGTCATCCGCCAACACGTTCAGCTCAGAGCAACATCACTGGATGAACACGCACCGACAGCCTGTTACAGAGTACTGATGAGAAGAGGTGCCGTGGCGGAACGCCGAGTTGAATCTGTCGACGCCGTCAACAACTTCGAAGCAGTGTCCAACACCACGCCGCAGCATGAACATGATCTGTTTTGTCCATGTTCATCTTAAGACCCATCCGCCATATTCATTGAGGTCACTGAGCGCGATCTCCGCGATTCGTTAGCGATCATATAACCGTGTTCAGGAACCGACGCCACACCGGCCGACAGCCGGGTTTCTTTTCTGGCAGCAGATCTCAGCAACACTTTGCCGGCCCGCCGATCGCCACGGCTGGCAACCCGCCGCACGCCTTGGAGATCTGTTCACCAGTTGCTCAGAGCCTGCCCATATCCACCGAAGACCGCAGCCATTCTCCAACAGCGATGATCGGAGTTTTTAGCCCGCGGTCTTAACTTGCCCGACCGCATGACAGGCCCGCTTCGTCGTCCACTGCGCCCAGGCACGAAAACGGCCCAAGCGAGCCGAAAGGACTGACGGAGCGCGCTGATTGACGACCTTCCTCACCATGCCACCATGCAGCCGGTGATCGCCGCCGAGCCCTCGCGGTGACATCACCACGCCGTCGTCAGCACGAAGTCAACTGTTTTGTCGAACAGGCCGACCCAGTCCACTTCTGCCAAAGAGTTCATCATAAAGTCTCCACGAAGCGGTCAGCTGCCGGCCTCGACTTGCCACCACGCCCCCTGCCGGCTTGCGCCTGTTCTGCTTGCTGAGTCTCATCACCGCAGCGCGGTTTTGAGGCGCATGCTCTGAGACATTCATCTTCATCGGTGGCCGAGCTGCGCAGTCCCGCACCGCGGTCGCTCGATTCTCGAGCACGCAACCGCCCATGTCGACATCCTGGTTCCACACGCCAGTTAACGACTTTGACGATAACTGACACCTCTCCACAGACGCCCCTGCTGCCGGATTCAGGACATTGCGCCTTTTCGACCTCATCCCCATACCAGCGTAACCGTCTGTCTTTCCATCCAGGTCGTCCTCGTACGGTTGCCAGTCGTGGTGGCACCGACCGGCACCGCCTGCCGCCATGCCGCCGGGTCATAGCCGCGCCTGGCAACCGCAGCCCACGCCTGCCGCCACCAGTTCTCTGCGCCCGCCCGCCACCCACGGAAGACGGCGGGCAACGAGCAGCCGCCGTCACCACACGGCATATTGATTTATTTGACCGAATCGATCCAGCCACGGCTGCACCAACGCCGGCCACCTGCCTTCAGCGCCGATTCATCTCCGGTCATGTCAAAACACCAGCCAGCCGGCATTTGCCACACTGAAAACGAGACCGCCTGGCCTCACCGTCCCAGACTGCCCCCTGAGCGCAGAACAACCATCCGCACACACAATCACCTTAGTCTCACCGGAAATCGTCAGCGGTGTCACCCTGACTTTATTTTGATTTTGACTTTCAACTGGTCAAACACAGCCTGAACATAAAATATTAATTATTTATAATTACCAGTTCACTATCTTGTTGTCCCCTTTTAACTTTATCCCAATTGATTAATGTTTATTATCATTCGATCGCTATTGATAATTTTTCGATCATAAAAATACAACCTAATTTAACATTGACCATAAAAGCGAACGAAGCGAGCTCGGGACTTGGGGCACCCAATCGACAGGTAGTTAGGTTAGGTCGAGTGGAGAGCGGAGCGAACGACCAGACCCCGCCATCCCCTTCGTGGTTATTTTTATAAACCACCCGGTAATAGAAGCACCGCGTAGCGGGCTTGTGTCGATTACTTAAAATTTTGAATAATTAATAATTAAGTTCTATTTATGATCGAACAATCATCAATAGCGATCGAACAAACGATATTAGTAAAAAATTAAATAATTGAAGGATAAAAGTTAAAATTTACAATAAACAACTTAAGGATGAAATTTGTTTAATTAATAATAAATAATTAAAAGACGAATAATATTTTTTATGTTGAACAATAACGAACACACGACTAACAGTTAAAATAAAAATAATCAAAATCAAAATAAAAAATCCAAGTGCGTTCGGTTCAGGTACATACACTTTGGCAATTTCAGTGTACTAAAGTGATAAGAAGTAATTGTATGTGTACAATACGATGGTTGTTTGTTCTGCAACAGGACGTAACTCTTCCAAAAGGAATAATCCCCAGGATTACTTATTCCACCAGTAAGTTTATAACTTGATATCTATCGTTTTTTCTTAATAATAGTACACAAATTTGCCGGCTTTGGAGAAAATTTAATGAAAAATTAATTTTATTTTCTATTGAGATGAATCAGCATAACAAATAGAGAAGTATGAGGGCATTTATAACCTCGCTTATTAGTGATACGCTCCGTTTGTTTTGGATGTCGATTTCATTCAAATAAATCGAATGAATATACCCGTGTAGTGGCGGGTAAGAATACCTCATTACCCCATATCTTCCCGTGGGTGTCGTAAGAGGCGACAGAGGGAAACTGAGGCAGAGGATGGGCAGCAGCATCTTTCTGATAACAGCAAAAACAATAAAAACTGCGGTTGCCAACCCGCTCGCCAAGCGTGGCAACTATGGCAATATACCCCCATGAGCGACGACACAAAGAAACGGCCCCAGTCCCGGCGGCCCCGCTATTCCTGGCTACGGTGGCGACCATGGTAACGGCGGGGGGGGTGCAAGAATCTCGGTGGAGGTTCGGTTGCCACCTACGACGACTCGACCTGGCAACTTATAACGCACGTACCCTGAGGACTGACGAGAAGATCCTGAGTTGAAGAAGAGATAGACAAGTTACGCTGGAATATTATGCAGATTATCCGAGGTCCGAAGAGAGGGGAGGACACGGTAATCCTCGAATCCGGCAACTTGTTCTATCACCGGGAAGGCGACCATCTGTCCCAAGGAGGTGTCGGATTTATCGTCCACAAGTCTCTCGTTAACAATGTTGTAAAGATTGGGAGGTGTCGACGAGGGTTGCGCACCATACCAGAATCACCAAACGGTATTCGCTGAAGGTCATACAGGTTTACGCACCAACCTCGGTACACCCTGATGAGGAGGTGGAGGAAATGTATGAGGATATCTCAGAGCCATGCATTCTCCAAAACCCACTATACGGTGTTAATGGAGACTTCAACGCAAAACTAGGCACAAGAGAGTACGGTGAGCTGGAAAGTAGGGAAATTCGAGTAGGGCAACGGAACCCGCTAGCCAGCATTGATCATGGAGAGAGAGGGACTTTATGATGAACTCTTTCTTCCAGAAGCGGCCCCACAGGAAGTGGACCTGGTCGAGCCCCGACGGTTCGACAAAAATGAGATTGACTTCATTATGACGAACAGGCGACAATTGTTCAGTGATGTCTCAGTGATCGCGAGGGTGAAACCGGCAGCGATCACCGAATGGTGAGGCACACTGAACCAAACGTAAAGTGGAGAGGTCACGTCTAATGAAGTCAACGCCCGTCCTCGTGCTCTAATCCAAAGTCCTGAAACCTTTCAGCTCGAACTACGAAACCGTTTTCAGTGCCTAGAAGATTGCAATGCAGTGGACGATATGAATGACAAGCTCGTGGATACTGTCCATGCGGTCGGAGCTAAGTTTTGCAAGACCGCCGCAGAAGAACACAAAACTTCCGATCACACTCTTAATCTCATGGCTGTTAGACGGAAATGAAGCTGCAGTCTTCAGTAGATATGACAGAATACAGGCAACTGAACAGACAGATCTCCAAATGCATGCAGGGATGCAGCAATTCAATACAGCGCTCGTATTGAAGAAGGATCGAGGAAACCAGGGCTCCAAAGTCTTTGCTAGAGATCTGTCTGCCAGAAAGAGCCAACTGTCGAAGCTGAAGACCGAGTGTGGCAGCGTCGTTTCGGGACACCTGAGATTTTGAGTTATAGTCTATAGTCCTTATGGCAGAATCGCTGGAGGACCTAAGCACTATGCTCAATGACTCAATAGTGCCTCCCAACGGATAGGTTCAAGATGAACATGGACAAAACAAAGATCATGTTTAATGTCCATGTCACACCATGCCGGTAGTTGTTGGAGCCTAAGCTCGAAGTTGTTGACGAGTATGTTTACCTGGGACAAAAGTCCGACTAGGTAAGTCCAACTTCGACCGAGAGGTCAATCGACGGATTCAACCTGGCTGGGCAGCGTTCGGGAAATTACGGCACATCTTCTCATCAGGTATACCTCAAAACTTGAAAACGAGGCTGTACAACCAGTGCGTGTTGCCAGTGATGACATACGGAACTGAGACGGTCCTTCACTGCTGGCCGGATGAGGAAGCTCAAGGTCGCCCAGCGAGCTATGGAGAGGGCTATGCTCGGAGTCTCACTGCGTGATAAACTTAGAGATGAGGTTATCCGCTGTAGAACCAGCGACCGACATAGCCCAACGGATTAGTAAGCTGAAGTGGCAATGGGTCGGCATATAGCTCGAAGAACCGACAACCGATGGGGAAAAAGGTTCTTGAGTGGCGGCCCTGTACCATGGGATTTAGTGTGGGCGTCCCACTAGATGGAGTGACGACCTGGTAAGACATGCAGGAAGTCGATGGATGCAGGTGGCTCAGGACCGTGCTTTGTGGCATTTTGGGGAGGCCTATGTTCAGCAGTGGACTTGTGAAGGGCTGTAATGATGATAATGATGATGAATGATACCTAGTAAGTTATATTTGTACAACGAAAAGTTAACTTTATTGATAATAATAGTTTACAATGTAAACGTCATAGAGCTATTATTTAGTATAAAGTCAGTCTCACGCTCGGTTTTTGAGGTCCTTAGATAAACAAAGTTATCGCTATTGATTCAATAAGATTATCTATTTAAGTGAATATCTATTAAAAATTAGTGTTTACAAACGTTTTGAAACACTTTGAGTTAGATTGACCCATAAATCAATATTCAATAAGGACAGGGACAGCTACTGCACTGACTACTAACATAAGCTTACATGGTTATGATAATATGTGAATTTTCCATTTACTAAAACGGAACAATATATTATTCGCAGATTTGCTATTAATACAGAGATTGGAGAAAAGTGGTTGCAGATGTTAAATAGATATAATTGGACTCCACATAAATCTTCTATGATATGTAGCAATCACTTTCACCAACACTGCTTTTCTAGTCAAAAAAAAGTGGTTCTATTCCTACCATGTACTAACGTACAGGCATAGGTAAGAAAAATCAATAGCCTTTTTAAATCATTCAGATTACCTATTTGTTACACTTGTCAAATTAAACAATGTTGTCATGTTGAGTTTTCAATTTTATGAAAACTAATTTGATGTACCTATCTAAGGCAGTGTGATAATTTAAATCATCTGACATTCCCTCTGAAAGATAGTGAAATAAATAATGAATGTTGTAACGTATTCTGCTGAAATGGTATTGCAAAATATATAGTCTATAAATATGAAGGATAAAGATAGATATGGAGCATTTACCGAAGAATACAAGTGCAATTGGAGATGCCTGAATGTGTTTACAGTGCGCCGAAGGAGATAATTCTGACACACCAGTTCGAGGTAACCAGAATGTAATGAATAAAACTTTTACTCCTTGCTATGTAAACACAGACAGAGGCAATAGGATGGTTCCAGAAGAAGTGATAGAAATGGATATCGGTAGTAAAATATTGCAAGAATTGCAAGAATTTCGACTTGAGATAAACCTAAAATAGATAAGCAAATAAGGGGTACAATTTGCTCAAGGACAGATTTGTCGACACCGAAAAAGAACTGCATAAATTGCGAGATACTATGGTGAAGGAAAAAGGCGAGCAAAGTCGATGAATTAGAAGCGCAGATAAAACATTGGAACAAAAAATGAGCAATTACAGAATTGTCTGAAAAAATCAGCCTACAAAAGAAAGAAATGAGATGGCGAAGGAAGTCAGAAAGAGACTATATCATTTAAAAATATACTCACACAAAACGAAAAGCAGGTAGTAAGTAAAATCAGTTAGTGAGCAAAGATAAGAATAAAGATAAGAGGTAGCGGCGTGTGGCCACGAAACCGGCATGTATTATAGAAACTACTACGGAATGTCCTGATAAAGAACAATTATCGACAGATAATATAGAACATCAGATGGAAATAAACAAAAGGATGGATCATGGATTACTGTACAGAAAAGAAAAGAAATATTTTAGCAAGTCATAAGAGGAGGAAATACTAGTACGGAAATATTCAAGGTACTGAAAGGAAAAGTTTTACATGTTTGGCGCTTAAAAAGGATAACACAGTAGAAAGTTTAGAAGGACATGTAAAGAACATATTATCTGGAAAAGAGACGGAAATAACAGTGGAAAAATTAAACATAAACGGAAAGAGACTATGCGTCATTTATAATAGGAGTTCCAGAAAGTTCATACGAGATACTGTAAACCAGAATGTTGGCCGTTAACATTGAATTTTGTGAATGGGTGGTTTCGTATACCACCCAACAAGTAATAAGAAATTACATAATTGTGGAGATATACTATCAGAACGTGAGAGGATTGAGAACAAAATTACACGATTTTTATGTGGGAATTTCTTCGCATAGTTATGATTTTTTTGCAATAACGGAAACAGGATGCAACGATTCCATCTATGATTCAGAACTCATCCCACCTGGATACAAGATACTTCGGTGTGATCGTGCAGACGGGCGCAAGCATGGCGGCGCGTGTTTAGTGGCCACACCACGGTACGAACTCCGGCAACTAAATACACCTAACGATGTATGTATTCAAGATCAGGCATTTGAACTGGTTAGCGCTGCGGTTTATTTACAAAATAAGTTTATGTTTGTGTTGTGTGTAGTATATATTCCACCGAGTTGTAGGGATAATGAATACATGTTGTTGTTTAGTATAATAGAAAGTTATCGTGATGACTACAATGACTTAATAGTGATAGGCGATTTTAATTTATACCTAGCTCAACAAATGTTCGCAATTATTTTGAGTACTTTAGCACATATTGTGAATTCACCCAGTACAACAGAATAGGTAATTGCAACGCCAATTAGATCTTGTTTTAAGTACGCGTTCATTGGGAGACGGGTTGAGGTGTGCGCGGCTGAGCCGATTGTGCCGCCTGACCCACATCATCCGCCGCTCGTTACTACTGTAATGCCACAGCGGGGCAAGCGCGCCCGGCGTGCAGCCCGCGCCGAGCCGCCGCTAACTGAGTCTGAGAGGAGCAAACAGACGCACACTGGATGGAACTTTTACAAAGCAAACTTTTCAATGTAATTAATGTATTCGTTAATAGCGGCTGTAGACTGGACGCCAATGTATAGGTTAGATATAAATAGTAGTTTAGATTATTTTATGAGGTTTTAAATAAGGTTATGGATGACTGCGTTCCAACAAAAAAGCAAAGACGTGTAAACTCGGAGTACAGTAACCCCGAGTGGTACACGTTAGATATTATTCGCAACATACAATTAAAGGCTAGGCTTCATAGGCAGTTTAAGGGTAGCAAATCAGGGACCGATTATGAAATGTTTGCTAAATGTAGGAAAGTAAAAGGTTTGATAAGCCCGCGTACAAAATTATAAAACCGGATGCAAAGTGAGTTCCAGGAAAATCCAAAGGCGTTTTGGGCTTACGTTAACTCAAATAAAGACAGCAGAAGTCCACGCAAGATTTTAAAAGATGGTAAGATACTTACTAGCGAGCAGTGTGCTACTGAGTTTGCGCAGTATTTTTATTCTGTTTTTAGTCCAAGATGCCCTAGCTGGACGTAGAGGCGGCAATGAAACAGACTGGTGGTGAGAATGGAGCGGCAAGGGTACACTTAGATAAACTAAAGCTTGATGAAGTACTTTACGCCTGCAATAACTCAAGCCAAAAAGTCAACAGGACCTGATGGCATACCGCTCTACATTTTCAAAGACTGTCGATTAGTACTCTGTAGACAACTTCTACATCTTTAATCAGTGCCTGGCGAAGGCCGTGTTTCCAGAAAGATGGAAAATAACTAAGGTCGTCCCGGTACCCAAAGGAAAGTCAACATCAAACGTGGACCAATACAGGCCGGTTGCTGTGCTTGACACCAGCTAAAGTACTGGAGGCCGCAGCACACAAGAGAATCCTCTCGCAGGTTAATGTACAGCTTTCAGATGAGCAACACGGTTTTAGACCCACCAGGAGCACGACCAGCAACCTAATTAATTACATGAATTATATTGTACCTGAAGTGGATGCTGGAGGACAGGTAGATGTAGCTTTTGATTACAAAAAGCTCGACCTAGTGGATAATGACATACTGCTCACAAAACTAGCAGGTGTAGGGTTTACTCATTTACTAACCTTTTGCTAGTTATATGTGGATAGACAGCAGTATGTAGTATGTAGAATATGGGTATAGGTCTGAAAATTATTTTACTAGGTCCGGAGTAAGTCAGGCAGCAACCTCGGTCCGTTGGAATTGTAATAATGATAAATGACCTTCCGATGGTTGTCAAAGATGCTCATTGCACTCTATTTGCAGATGATCTGAAACTGTATCTTGCTGTTAGGAACAGAGAGGATTGCCAAAAGTTACAACAAGATATAGGTAGGTAGTAACCTGGAGCAAACATAATAATTTACAATTTAACATCTCGAAGTGCGTAACTATGACTTTCAGCCGTGCACTATGTCCAGTTACGTACCAATACCAAATTAACGGGATACCAATAGCGAAAGTGTCAGAAGTCAGAGATCTAGGGGTTAATTTCTCTTCTAAACTAGAATTCCGAGAGCATGTAAGTAAATTTGTAAGAAAGCCTACAGAAATTTAGGATTCTGTTTGGTAGCTAGGGCTTCACTAATATCAAGGCAATTATTGCATTGTATAACTCTTTAGTGAGGAGCCAATTAGAGTTCAACGCAGTCATCTGGTCTCCACGTGAAACTAAATATAGTATCATGTTGAGAAAGTGTAGAATATATTTATTAGATACTTATATAAGAAAATGTATAGAGTATACCCATTTTACTCAAATAAGTATCCTACCTTATTCATCTTAGGTATGGTAGGATATAATGAGTTAAAAGTTAGAAGGAATTTAGCGCTAGTCTCATACATCTTTAAGGTGATGAGGGGAAGAATCACAATCCAGACGTATTGCAACAAGTGCGCATGTGTGTTCCGGACAGATCGTATGGCGGGGACGGCGGCCGCGACTGCTAGCTGTGCCGCGCGGCCGCACTAAGCTGGTGAATGAGCCATTTACGCGTGCACTCCATATCCTCAACCGTATAGCAGAAGACATAGATCTATTTTGTTGTACTTGGGTGGTCTATAGTGAGGGCTCTCTTTGAAATAAGTTATGGTTCTGCTGTGATATAGATATGGTGTTTGCAGTAGCAATAAGTACACCTGACTGAAAATTATAAGTTTGTAGATGTGAAATTGTAGTTTGTAAAATAGTTGTCACATTATCGCATTAGGTGATAAACCTGTAAAGATAATTGTATAGTGAAATAAATAAATAAATAAATTATGCATTACATTCTTAATAATAAAATTATGTTCTTAATATCTTACTGCATACATAAAAGATTTAAGTAGACAAAATAATTGTAAAGAAGTTGAATTATTCTTCTATATATTATTGATAAACTAGCTTATATGTTAGATTGCACTTGCGTTACATAAATTATGTTAAATAAGTTTGCCTTGTCTATTTAATTTGTTTGAATTCCATGTTGATATTCATCTTCCACGTAGATCATCTACACATCAGTACAGAGATATTGAATCTGTACCTAGCTTTTCTGTTTATATTACATCAATGAGTGGTATTGAAGGACACCAAGAAAGAGGAAATGTTAAAAACAATATCTAAATTAAAGAGAAGAATAATAAACAAAGAAAAATGTTAAAAAATGTACATGCTCAAAAAATAATTCAACATAATTTATATAATACAAATTCTCTGTCACTTCAAAATATATTAGCACTAAGTGATTTTCTTTCCATGCACATAAGAAAAAAATAGTCATATTGTTTTGCAGTATATTAAACCTTTAATATACCGTAAAAGAAAATAAGACAAAGGTATTTCATCATCACATCATTCATCACATACCTTGTAAAAGTTTAGCAAAACAAACTTAAGTGTGGAGATTGTATCGCAGTTTTGCATTCTCTGCATAATGATGTAAAATCGTTAATATATGTATTTATATCTTTATAAAGATAAAAGAGGGTAAATTTATCCATCAAAAGACGTGATTGATATATGTGTATTTAATGAAACAATATTAAGAGTAAATACAAGGTTTAAAAATCTTAATTAAAACAAATTACATTTTCAAAAAAACGTTACCTCTACACTAGGAGTTTCTCCTGTATCATGGGGGCAGTTTACATACATCAATTTCAGAAGGACAAATATCCAGACCCAGAACAATTATTTATAGGCCGTACAAATACTTGTTCCGTGCGGGATTCGAACCCGCGGCCCTTAGCGCTGCAACTCATTGCTAAGCCACTGCGCCACGGAGTCGTCAATTAATTGTCACCAGGATCATATTATGTAACGTTTTAGTTATTTTTGTTACACTAAAGAAGTAAATTAACTTCTTACGCATACATACACACACGACTGAAATAATGAAATAATATGCCTCTCTGGCCAGACGGTTTTATTTTGACAGATTGCTGAGTTGGCAGGTGTTTAAAATGTGTTGCGCGATGGCGAAATTTTGAGTTAACGTAATGAGCCGTCACAGAAAACTGCGCCTAAGTTTTTGTGTTAACGCAAGGAATTTCGCTGAGTTACCCATGTCGTACTAGACAGTAGTACATATATATCGATGAGCCAAAACTTGTCAATCCTACACCTATGAAAATTAATCAACAAATTGTAAACTAGATGGCGCCACTTTGTTTTTACATCACAGTATGGTTGTGTTAGTAGAAATAGACATAGCTACGAATGTGCATTAAAGCAATTTAAGCAATATAAGCAAAATACAATTTGAAAACTATTTTTACTAAATTTTTGAAAAGTCCCTTCTTCTCGCGAAAGGACTTAAATTTTAAAACACAATATGATAATTCTACGTTAATATTTATTGATATAATCCAATATATAAAAAAATAATACCTTCTTGTTTATTCGTAGTTTATGCGCTGCCATACCGTTCATCAGATTGTGGAAAAAGTTTGTCAACATTTGCTTGCACTTCCGCGAAGGTAATAGGCATAGTTGGACCCGGTAGGTTCCTCTGTTGTATAATTTAGATATCTCTCGTACAGAGCCGGGGCAGATCGCTAGTTTCCTGTAAAATAATGAAGCTTCATCTCAAATTGCATCCGAAGATTACTTAAGTGACAAACATAATATCATCATCAGTGTGGATTTACCAACAGGCTGAGTAGGCTGGTGGCAGGGCAGATTTTAGAGGCGGCAAATTTGGGGTCAAGTTTTTTTTATGTCTCACAGAAATTAAAAAGATTCATATTATTTATATACCTAAATGTTATTAGGTATATAAATAATATGTCCACCCAAATAATCCAACATGTAATATGTATCATCACTTTCATATTTGTTTTTACACTTTGCGTTGTCGTGTTAGCTTGCGGCGCGGGAACGAGTTACATAACCATTCGCTAAGTGAGTCTAGCTGAAATGTCGAATTGACTGCACGAGTTCGGCGTTTACGATAGAAATAATGCTCTTAATATAAAAATTAAGTTAAGTTAAGTAAAGTTAAAGTTACAGCCTATATACGTTCCATTGTTGGGCACAGTCCTCCTCTCAATTCTAAGAGGGTTTTAGGGTAAGAAAATGTCCGCCGCGCTGCCTCAATGTGTGTTGGCGAACTTCACATGTCCTCGAAATATTTTTTTCCTTATTTCTTAT
This sequence comes from Parnassius orleans, assembly GCA_029286625.1. Classification (NCBI taxonomy): domain Eukaryota; kingdom Metazoa; phylum Arthropoda; class Insecta; order Lepidoptera; family Papilionidae; genus Parnassius; species Parnassius orleans. Next base: position 4,078,951 of record JAGSMP010000089.1, read on the forward strand.
CCATCCATCGACAACGCCATATGACAACGCATCTACATTTTAATTTTAAACGGGGATAAATTTAGATGTCTATAGCCATAGCATCCACTTACCATCAGATTTTTTTATTAAATTTATAAGGAACCACTACTGAAGTGTTCCGATAAAAATCATTATTGTTGTTACTATTATTGTTGTATATTATTTATACGTAGAGCAACGCTGCAGCTATATTATGGTTGTAGCACAAATGGGTTATCTCGACCGTGGAAGGACCACTCTCACAGAATACCAGCGTTAAATAGCAGTTTAATACTGATGCGTTTCTGTATGGTGAGTGTAGAGAACGGAGACCCCTTTACTAGAGACGAGGCATTCCATTTTTGACCATAGGGGTGACAACGCATTAGCATTTTGATCCATAATTGAGAGAAATGTGGTGTTCATGGACCACAGCATCCACTTACCATCAGGTGGACTGTCTCGGTTGTCACCCTTATTATATAAAAACTTTTATTAAAAAGTAAAAGTCGACTTTAGGAACTAAATAATAATAATTATTATACTATTGCCTCATAAGGGCTTTTAATAAGCTTTGAAGTCGGAGCTTTTATAGTTTTATACACTATGTCTTAATACTTACTTTAGAAGCTATTATGTGGAAATTATTGCATGCCTTAAGCGCAAAGTTCTACTAGCGCCTAAAAATCGAGATTCCAACGTTTTAGATTTATCAAGTCCGCATGGAGGGTAAACACGATAACTTTTGAAACTATCAATTGTTTAACTCAATCTATTTTTAATCTCTTCATCTATCATGTGAGAAGCCATGGAATGTAAATGGCAAATTAATTTTCTTTTTTAGTTATAATGAATTTTTTTCAGCTAAGAAATGCCGAAATTTTCGGTGTTTTGAGTAGCCTTGTAATTATATATTTTACTAAATACACTTTGCCTCACAGTTCACTCCCACTTCAGGCTCGGCCGCCGTCGTGAGTGGATTACTGTATCGTTTGATTACAGCAGCGGTAATAGGCAGCAAAAAATCGATCGATGTAGAAATACAAAATATTCCAAAACCAAATTTGATCAAGGGATATAATTACAGATTTTTATTACAATATTTTGTAATAAAAATAAGTGAAACTAAAAGTACGTAGGATTTTATATAAATATACTTATACGTCTTTGACTTTATGGAGTAACCTGACGGTGTACTTCGGTATTCTACTGGAACTACTCGATGAGTAGAACTGGGTGCTGAGATTGTGCTCGTTATGTTAGTTATGACGAGACCTTACCACCGGACTTGACGGAGTGACTTGAAGGTGTAATTCGGTGAATGCTACTGGAACTATTTGAAGAGTAGAACTAGTAGTCGAACGTCGTCGTACTCGCATTACTCTTATTGATAGTCTTGGGTACTTATCTCACACCTAGCCAGTTGTCTTACATTATTACTGAATATATGTATAGTATGAATAATTGTAGAGGTAGTAGCATCATATCCCTCGCGGGAGTGCAAGGAAGAACGACCTAACACGATGAAGCTACGACCAATGAGGTAAACAGAAAGTAGTGGGTTGCAGATGGTTCTAAAATTTGTGGAAAATATGGAACTGCCATTTAGCAATGAGCTTGTGATGGTGATGATGAACGACTAGCGAAAACGTGTGCCGAGTTTGGCTTCGTTTTTTAGTTATGATGAGACCTTACCTCCGGACCTGACCTGAAAGTGTATCGGTGAATGCTACTGGAACTCCTCGAAGAGTAGTACTAGGTGTAGCTCGACTTCGTTTTGTTAGTTATGAATAGACCTTTATACGTGGTAGAGGCATGCTGCAGCTATATTAGTAGTATAATTGTAGCACGAAAGGGTCGGCTCGACCGGAAAGGACCACGCCTCACAGAACACCAGCGTAAAATAGCTTAATGCTGCTGTTTTCGTATGGTGAGTGTAGAGAACCGGAGACCCTTTTACTGGAAAAGAGGCATTCCATCTTAGTCCTCACGGGTGACAACGCATCTGCATTTTGATTCTATATTGAGGATAGATGTAGATATCTATGGGTCACAGTAACACTACCATCACGTGGACAGTAAGCTCTTCTCACACCATCCTATAAAAAGACCTTACCTCCGGACTAAATGGAGTGACTTGAAGGTGTACTTCGGTGACTGCTACTGGAACTATTTAACGAATAGAATTACAATTTACATTTTTAATTTTTCACGATCTTATGAGTCGCAATTTTTATTTTCAAGTTTTTTTTAATTGAAATTTGACATAAAATATCGGAACTTTGGAAGTGTAGTAATAATTGTAAGGTTTTTAGTGAAAACTTGTGTGTAATTAAGCTACTTTAAAAATTTACGTATAATCATGTTATACGTAAATTTTTTTAATGCGCTTAAGGCATGCACAATTGGATTTACCAATAGTTTATATTTTTATGATCTTATTATTTATATATATATATAACAGATCATAAAAAGTATCTTTATATTATTTTTAAGATTATAATAATATTAGTTATGATCAGCATGAGATGAGAATATAGTTGTGTCGCGCATTATATTTGGGTTGTAATAATTTTTTAGGACGCCAATTTACTCTTAACATTTTACAAGCCTAAAAATGTTGTTGTCCGTCACAATACTATGTAAATAAAAAACCATTCTGAATACCGTACAACATTTATTAACAAAATATGTGATTAATTGTGTGTGAATTAACATAATTGTGAAAACTCAACGTTATTACCAGAATATGTGTAGTTCAGGGTTTAATTGCCTTATATCGCTATAAATATCACATTACGCAAGCGCGATCCCCGTCGCCATTTTGCGTTCACTGGCCGTCAATAAATTTTTAATAGCAATTTAGGAACTTAGGATTTACCACGTGCTCAGCGGTAAAGGAAAACATCATGAGGAAACCTGTATGTCTGAACAATAAAATATTTCGAGGTGATAATATGAAATCCGCCAACGCGCACTGGAGCAGCAGTTCAGTAGACTAATTACTCCATAACCCTCTTAGAAAATAATAGGTAAGGGTCTTGCAGGCACGAATAGAATAGAATAGAATAATTTTAATTCAATATAGATTATTACATAATACTTATTGAAAGTCAATTTTTTATTTACCACTGGTCCGGAAAATACCTGTGTCCTAGAAAGAACCAAAAAGAAATCCAGCAAGACTTTCTTTTATAAATATTTCACTTTACAATAATTTTGTTTGTAAAATTTTTAAATGAATTTTTATAGAACCAGCGATATATCTAGCGTATAATATAGGCTCCATTTCAATTTTTTTTATTTTAACAAACAAAACGCAGGTTATCTATTAACACCCGTGCCACACCCTGAAATTTTACGTAGACTCTTTGTGCCTGGGACCAATCTTGTTTTTATACTGAGAAGGTGAAGAGGATATAGTCCACTGGATGGTGGCCTATAAAAACACATCAATTCTCGATTTAGAATCCAAAGTTAGATTCGTTCTTACGCATGAGAACTAAGATAGATTGTCTTGTTGCAGACGAAAAGGGTCACAAACATTCTTCCCTTGCCGTTAGAAACACAGCAGGATTATGCTGCTATTTTACACTGGTATTTATTGCGAGCGTGGTTCTTCCCGGTCGAGCCGACTTATTCGTCCAGCAGACATAATACAGTTTTACAAACAAAATATATACTAGAAATGAACCTAAAACTAAAAACCTTAAAAAAAATAAAATTATAATAACTAAAATATATTATTAAAAAGCAGGCCCTTTAGGCAAGGTTCCCAAGATACTGGCAGCGTTCCCCCTTTGAATAGCTAGACTAATTCTTTGTCCGAGGTAGCTGCCAGCTCTTTGGTCTCCTGTGACGTCGACTAACCTTCTTGCTATTTTCTTAAAAAGCCTTATAGCGCTAGGACCCCACGGACCAAGTGTCTCGACACCGAATGATACAAAAACATATTCAGAGCCTAGACCCCTGTATTTTCATGCTTTAACTTTTTCAGCCGCTTTACAAGCCGCACGAGCTCTGTTGTTGGTTCAATGTAGATGGTGGGGCCAGCGTGTCTGAACAGGTTGCATCCCATACCAGCACCCGGCCCATCTTCCATGGAATCAAACTCATACCGTCCGGTCTCTACATATATATGAATATTAAGGATTTGAAGCAAAACTATCAGTAATCTGACATTTAAGAAAACAGTTCACTGGTGTACTTGAGCCCTTTTCAGAGAGAATCCATCGCCTCATTTTCATGTAAGTGACGTAAGTGGTGACTATGGAGTGTTAGAAAGACTTAATGTTTTCGGTTGATGGTTGTAGAATAATTTCTTTATGCCGGGCGTAGATAACTCAGACTGGTAGTGGCGACAAAGGGTGAGACATAATCCTGACGACGATGACGATGAGGATAACTACATTAGCAAATCCTCGCTATATCGGGGAGGTCTATGTATAGTAATGTATTTTGCCAGCTGATGATGAAGAAGAATGAGTTAAGGGGAGGGGAGGTGGATCCAAAAGTGTAGCAGCAAGTGACATAGGCGTTTTATTCTACTATATCTTTTATATAAAATTCAAATGTTCTCCTCCTAAGCGGCTTGACCGATTTTAAAGAATTTTTATAAGGTGATCAAATCAAATCAAAAATATTTATTGCATGACTACAGGTAAAATTAAATAAGATCTTATGAATATGTTATGTATTTTGTGCTCCATAGTCTACCTATTTCAGGTGTACAATATTAAGTCTTAAATATATTTATAAAAATAATCAATATCTTTAACAAATACATAGATTAATTTAATACGAGATGACGTAATATTTTTTTATTAACTTATTATTACAATATATGATGCCATTTTTCTATACTAAAAATACCTAACTTACGGATTTAATAATTTCTTATATTTACGCGAACACTACATTTAAATAAAACTAGTTTTACGGATTTTATTTTTAAATATCTATCTGTATGGGTCTTTTTCTATACACAGTGTGGCTCAAGGTGTTATCAGGATTCTGAATTACTAACACATCTAGAAAAGCTAAAGAATTGTTTGCCTCTAACTCCATTGTGAACTGAATTTAGAATTTATGGAGTTAAGATGGTCTAAAAATGCAGTTACTTTATCTAAAGGTAGAATTGTAAAGTGTCGAGAAAGAAAGTGAAAGTGTTAAAAACGACGGGAATATAAAATAACTTATACCCGATAAAATCCGTAAAACTTGTTTTATTTAAATTACGGATTTAACTTTTGTCTTCATCATCATCACCATTACAGCCTTGTGAAGGGCTGTGTCCACTGCTGAACATAGGTCTCCCCAAGGAATGCCACAAAGCACGGTCCTGAACCACCTGCATCCATCGACTTCCTGCATGTCTTACCAGGTCGTCACTCCATCTAGTGGGAGACGGCCTACACTTCGTCCGCCGGTACGAGGCCGCCACTGAGAACCTTTTCCCCAAATTTTGTCTTTGTATTCAATAATTTGTTGGAATAATTAAATAATAAATCTAACCATCAAATATAACATTAGTACTTTATTTAATCTTTGTTGTCTATAAATTTTGTATGCTGTAGAAGCATTTATCTAAAACTGATTGTATATATCCAATGGTATGTCATCAATCCGCTTTAACAGTCGTGTTAGAAATGATTCTTCTCAAAGGGTAGATGAATTTTGAAAGCTTGGCACAAAGTTCATTTAAATGTTGGGAACCACATGCTACAATAAGTGTCAACAGTTAAGCCCATAATTTTGTTGAATGCACTTCTTGTATTATTTCTGACTCTTGTTCTATATGTAATGGTAACGGTTTTTGAAATTTGGAATAAAAATGTAGGTACAACATGAGTTTTTGACAAATTAATACTTAATTGGTTACGGTTTAACCATTCCACAATATATTCCCGAGTGTAATACTAACATCTGATTGATATAATTCTCTGGACGCACACTTGACGAGTGTGGTGTTATTATGGGTTTACCTGGATGGCTCCTAGCTATAGATGGACCCGGTAGGTGGCGCTGTTGTCGAGGCCCAGAAAACAACCGTGCGAAGCCGGGTTGATTTATATAATAGCTTAGTTGGGATCTAATATCCTGTATACCTCGTATAGTGGTAGTCCGCAACGTAAACGTTCTTATTGCCATTGCTAAATGCATAGTTAAAGCATTTTATTTAATAAAGAAACTTATTAGAAGTTTTGCTGAAGTGTCTAAACATTTTATAACACGTCAGTGCCAAATTGGCTATTTCATGTCAGAATAAGTTTTTCTATGTGGAAAATAACTCGACTCAAATAATATTAGAATTTATAGATAGAAAGTTATTTATTGCACACACCAAAGCAAGAAGAATTACGAAACATAAAAAAAAGGAAAAAATATGTAGTATTTGTTATAGTTATTTTATTATGTATATTCTTTTTCTTCATCATCTACTCGTCATAATTCCACTGCTGGACATGGGCATCTATCAATGTAGAAAGGATTTGCATTGATTGCCACGCCTGGCAGGTGGATTGGCGATTGTAGTTCTGCCGTGCGGTGGCGGCGTAAGAGTATCCACTACTCCTTTTCCCCTCATGGCTGTTGTTCGAGGCGGCTATATACTAAATATGCCTAAAAGATCTTAATATACCTCTATGCAAGTGTAGTATAACTATCTTGTTAACTATTTATCTATTACATCCCAAAAACAATTAATCGTAGGAAAAGCTTGGAATTTTTAAATTTTTATTCAATTTCGGCCTCACATGGAATAACTGTTCTCATCCCCGGCCGGCACCCCAGTACCAGCTCCTTTCACTTGACGATCGGCCCGAATCATCGATGAGCGTGTGTTTTTGATCAGCTGATTTACTAGCGCTGTGATAAGATGTGACATCCTTTTGAATGTTCATCGGGGTGTATTTAGAGGAATAGTATGAGTTATTTCCAGCCGCCAAATTTCACCATCGCATATCGCGACAAAATTGGTGATACCATCACATCATCTGGATGCTTGGCGGTCCACAACTGTGCGATTTACAATGAGGTTTTCTTCCTCGCGTGACCTCTGTATGTAATCGGCTACCACAAGCGATTTTTCCAGACCGATAGGTTTTAGGTACCTTCAAGAAACGAGCTTACACCTTTTTAAAGGCTGGCAACGCACTTGCAACGCCCTTGGTTTTACAGTCGTTCAAAGGCTCATAGCTTCAAAGGCAGCATGGGCAGCAGCATTCTGCGGATCAATTGGCGACTATAACCATCAGGTGGTCATCTGCGTACTCGTCTGCCTCCTATTCTATAAAAAGATTCTTATACATCATAATATTCGTTTGAAAATCTATCAGAACAAACTGCTCAAAGGAGTCAAGCCAACTGGTAGATACTGTAATTTAATTTAATTTACAGTAAATTAAATACCTAAGTAATTTGGTGCGATTTTCCGTTTAGCTGAAAAGAAGAATTAATGTTATGACAATTAAATAATTCAAATCTAAATGTGAAACGATTCACTATCACTTTTCCTGCAGCCCATCACAAGTCCACTGCTGAACAAAGGTCTTTCCCATGGATTGTCACAAAGTACGATCTGCGGCACCTGCGTTCATCGACTATCTGCGTGTTTTCTTAGGTCGTCACTCCATCTAGTAAAAGAAATGTGTTTCAACGGAAACCATTACGGTTACAGCCTACCAAAAGTCAATTGCTGAACAAAGGCCTTCCCCATAGATTGCCTCATAGTTGCCACGTTTGAAATATTGGTTGGTAACCGCAGTTTTTTTATAGTTTAGTTGTTATTAAGAAGACACTGCTGCTCATCTCCTGGTTTGTTTCTCTCTGTCGTCTCTTACGACACTCACGGGAAGGTATGGGGTAGTGGATATTCTTACACCATCACTTCGTTCCACGTTAAAACATTTACAAAGTAAGTATTTAAAATCCTATAATTAAAAATAAGACGCTTGCAGGTTTCTAGCCCCATCTCCTGAAGACACCAGTTCAACAGCTGAAAGTCAACCTAGACGATTACCATATGGCAGATGCTTTTGTCATGACCAAATACTTCCAAAGCTAAAATACTCACTAAGAACTCTGCCCGGATTTAATCAGCTAAAGACATCATGCTTTCAAGATAAATAATTTCTGTCTCTGTCGGAGCCTTGACCGGATAACCGCAAGTGCATGACAGCGTTTACTTTCAAATGACAATTCTCGATGTATTAATATTGCTAACTAGTGATGCGCCTCGGCTTCGCACGGGTAACTTATAGATCTTGAAAACAGCGCCACCTACTGGGTCTAATTGTAAATATAAACTCTCCAGAGACCCCTCAAACACAAAAATCAGTCAAGCCGTTTTTAGTTTTAGCGAGACTAACGGACAGCAATTAATTTTTATATAATTATTGAGATATAAAAGCCGATAAACAACATCGGACATATTATGACTTTACGCACAAGGTTACAATATGTTAACTCCGTCTAGGATTTGAACCCGGAAACCAACGTGTAGTAGCCATAACATATTCATTACGGCTATTAACAAGTCCACTGCTATACATAGGTCTCCCTAATTGGTTGCCAATAAGCACGGCCATGAGCAATCGGAATCCCTCTACACCTTGCATGTTTCTTTAGGTCGTCACTTCATCTAATGGGAGGTCGTCTAAAACTGAGCTAGTTACTTTTTTAAATTTTTTCTTGCCTTATCGGACCCATGTATTTGTCCCAGGTACACGTATTCGTCAACAACTTCAAGCATAGTGTTGCAACATACACAGGTATAGGTAATAAGGACTCTATAAAATTTTGTCTACTGAAAAGTACAACTTAAAACGGATAGGCTGTTCGGTATTGAGTACGTTGAGCAAAGTGATAAGGTCCGATCCTTGGCCAGATTTTTCAAATCAACCTTCCTTTCGCTAAGCCAATATAAAAATAATGTGAGCTGTTTCATTAAGTGACCAAAATAATAAATATTTTAAAGGTTCATGAGCAACTATTAAGTGGATTGAAATATGTTTGTTTTAACTCGGAGTTTTAAATGGTTTGTATTTTACAAAACATTTCTCTTAAGTACTATAAAAGTTGGTGATCATTAAACTTAATATTTCAAAGGTGAGATTTTATAAGTACTATAAATGTCTAATATATCGTAGATTTATTACTTACGCAGTGACAATAATCATTTTAATAAAATTTCACAAAGTAAAGTTTGGAGAGAGAGCGACAACAAATTAAAGTTAAATTGGAGATATTATGATTTTACTTGACATGAAAATGTTTCATGAAAAAAACATTCTTGCTAAAGCAGTTAACTATTTACACATGTTTTATTGTAGTGTTGTAATTTTCTCCATAATATTTCATTCTGCCTTACCGTGTGATGGTGGCATAATCAAAGTCTTATACTTGGTAAAGTCATGTTGCAGCTATATTATGGTTGCAGCACGAATGGTTCATACGATGAATGTAGAGAACCGAAGACCCTTTCTACTGGAATCGAGGCATTTCATCTTAGTCTGCAGAAGTGACAACGCATCTGCATTTTGATTCTTAATTGAGGATATATGTAGATGTCACAGGATCCACTTACCATCAGGTGGGATTATTATCGTCATGAGTATGTTGTAAGAAGGAAGTTACAGAAGACCCAGAAGACCCTACTGCTCTGTTCGTAATTCGCAATTTTCAAAAGAAATAGGATTTAGTCGTCGATAGGTGGCAATATAAACATAACAAAATATTTAATGACATATCGATTACGGCAAATTCTTCCGATGGGTGATATGTCCCATATCCAGCGGTAGACTGCAGCGTGCTGGTGAGGTAAAAGAAAAACAGTAGCAAACGAACTTGTCAACTAATCGTAAGTGACGACTACAATCCATGAACTTTACATGTGCATATTTACTTCGGAGGGGGATACAATGCTTCACAGCCCGTAATTATCGTTTTGAAATTGCATTGCTTTTTAGAAGAACCATTTAAATAGGCTTCATTCGTTCATGCATTTATTCATATTTTCTATTCCCATGGATAATTATGGATGTTTGCCATAGTTGACATGCTTGGCAGACGGGTTAGCAACTGCACTTTTCTATTATTTTAATTTATTATCAGGAATATGGTGCTGCCCATCTCCTGTTTCATTTTCCTCTGTCGTCTCTTACGACATCCACGGGATGTTACGGGGTAGTGGAATCCCTTACGCTGCCACTACACGGCTCTGCAAAAAATTATTGCATCTACATAAAGCATAAACGTTTCCCGTGGCAGATAAAGAGTAATAAAACTAAATCTGTCTAAGAATTTTTATACACTGTATTTCGATAAGGAAAAATTATATTTTTCTCAACGGTAATGCAAATAATGTGAATTATATTTAGCTCTATCATTTGGTAACTATCTGTAACTAGTAGAGCTAGGTATAGCTGCCCTATTTGCTTTATATTTACTTTTAGCAGACATAGATTTTAACACTATATTCGATATTGGCTTACTTGACTTATACTTGTCAAAATAGAACTGAACTAAATATCTGTATTTTTTGTTATTTATTTATTTCATAGACAGTAGGAAGTATAACAATTAATAAGGTGTAAACATAAACTCTTTTGAGTTTTACCGTACACCCCACGCCGTCGATATACAATAATAAAGATTAAAACTATTTATAACAATATTTGCTACACACTTCATAAATACATATTTAAGAAACAATCATAAGACAGCCACACATTTTATAAACACCCATGCGGGTATATCACAAAAAAGTTATAAAAACCTTTGTGAACGTTCCTATGCAGCACTGTCTTCATTTATTGATAATTTTGATTCTACAGGTGATGTATAAAGTGTGGTTTGTGATTATTATTATATAGTTGTTAGTTTATTATTTATTATATAGGTATTTCAGTAATCTGCGGCATGAATATATGGTCGCCGAGTGGCGGGGAGGGGAGGGGGAACCTCTCAAAATAATTAAGTGCCGGAACCCCTTTTTAATGATTTTTAAAGTTTTGTGATCTATTGAGGCAAATAGTAATCTGCGGCATGAATATATGGACGCCGAGTGGGCGGAGGAGGGGGGGGGGGAACCTCCTCTAAAAGTGTTAAGCGCCGAAAACCCTTTTGAAATGATTTTTAAAGTTTTGTGACCTATTGAGCAAAATTGATTTTGAGGAAAACCGTGCGAATCAACACTATTTTGATTCTGCTTTGCTCCAGCGCTGTGGAAGTGCAGTTCGTTCTCTGTGCAACCAAGCACAGGCACCTAGCTCATTTGTACAGCTTCGGCTGTTTGTCGCCTTCGGCGACCAGCCCCAGCCGCTACTCGTATGCTGCCTGCGCTTAGTTACAGCGGGCGAGGCTGCCTCCGCGCTTTTGTTCATATACACTCAGGGTAAGAGCAAAGACCACGTGGAAGACGGGTTGACAGATTCGGTTTTGTGATTTATACCTTCTGGTACTAGGGTTTGATCAAAAGAAACGACCAAATATAATATTATTAAAACATTTATTTATAAACATGTTTAATTGCTTTAATTAATTCCATAAAAGGATCTTTCTAATTGTGTTGTTGTTGTGTGTTATTTTTAAAACAGATACAGACCATGCTCTATTGCTATCTCTTTCTAATAATTATATTGTTGTTTCGTTTTCGTATCATTTTAAATGGATATAACCTCAAAATTATAATTATCGATATCTCGAAAACTAAAGATTTCCGGCTTAAAAGCAGCTAGATGGTAATCAATAGCATTGCCTGTCAACTAAAGCTAAAATGAACACTTAAATCGTGCCGCAGATTACTAAAGCCGACCATTATATATGTTTATTTTATGTATATATTTGTATGTGGATAATTTTGTTTTCATATTATATATATTAAAATTTTAGTGTTTGTATTATGTACATGATTACGTGAATTTATTAATTGGTATTATGTAGATAGATATAATTATGTTCAAATGTATTAGTTAATGTGTATTATTGTGTACGTAATGCTTAAAAATTTGATGTATGTTATGTGTATTTTCTGTTTATTATTTGTAGAAAATATTGTTTCAAGATGTTTTTAGATTTTTATATGTTATTTTTCTCTAATAGCATTAGGTATAACGTTAATTAGGTAAGGTATTATGTAATTTAATCGTCTTACTTTTTCATGAATTGGTAAAAATTTACAAAATGCAAAGAGCTTACGGTAATCTTTAAAGGTATCTTTTATTTTTATAGGAACTATTCTTTTATTATATGCAGCTGGAGTGAAAAATATTGTCTAGTAGGTGTTTTAGAGGTTCTTCCATAACTGGACAACCCATAGGATATTATAGACTCAGTCAGTGACTTATAGAGTAGTAGAAGTGTTTTATAAGGTATTTTAGATTTTATAATTGAGAATTTGACTAATATTACCTTAGTTTGTCACCACATGGTTAATATGCTCCTTCCAGTTTAGCCGATCGTCGATTACGAGTCCAAGGTATGTGTATTTACTTACTTGTTCTATGGTGTCACAGTTACAGCAGAGTGTTATTTGATTGTTTTAGATGTGACATTGAGGTTGTTAAGTTTTAATCTAAAAGTGCTTCTGTTTTACTAGAGCTGATGTAAGTTAGTTTGTTTTATTAGAATTAAGTACAAGTCCAACATCATGAGGCCTTTCACTAATATGTCAAAATCGCTTTAAAGTCGAGTAAGGCATCTTCGATGTTTCGTCCCTGGCAACTAAACATATGTCGTCCGCAAACTGGTACAGCTCACACTGTTTTATTGCGTTTGAGAGATTATTTACGTAGGTGAGGTAATGTAAGGGTCCTAAGACGGAGCCTTGGGCAGTGCCTTCGATTGCTATAACTGAGAAACTATCTACCTTACTGACCCTAACTTGATAGCTTCTATCATGTAAGTAGTTTTCGCACCAAGTTAGTAGATTACCTCTGACCCCATTGTCGTTCAAGCTTTGTAGAAGCTTGTCATGTCTGAGAGTATCAAATGCCCTACTATAGTCAACGAAGACGACCAATATATGCTCTTTTTTATCTAAGTGGTTATAAATACTGTCAGTGAAAGTGGATAGCAGTTGAGTCGTGCTTTTATGTGGTTGAAATCCTGCATGTGTTAGTACTATTATTGGCATAAAAGTGTTGTATTTGAGTTCCTACATATTTTTCTACTACTTTGTTGATCGTAGGCAATATAGTTATTGGTCTATAGTTGAGGTAGTCCGCCTGGCTACCTTTTTTATGAATTGGTCTCACAATGCCGGTCTTTTGTAATTTTGGGTATTTGCCAGTGAGAATGCATGCGTTTATAAGTTTAGCAATGGTTAAAGAAATTTTGTCACATATCTTTTTTACATCAATGGCTCTTATCCTAGCTACTCCAGGAGTTTTGTTACTATTAAGAGATTTTAGTATTTTTGTTATTGATTTGGGTTCTGCAGACCTAATCTCATACTCACATTTGCTGAAACTGACCCAGAAAGACCCAGGCTGTGTAACATGTTGTTGTATTTATGTTTTGTAGGATTGTATAATTTCTGATCAATGTTTTATCCCCTAATAAGTAAATCTGTGTCACAACAGTAATTGTCGATTAGGTTTAGAGTTCGTCAGTAAAAAGGTTTTTACTCGAGCTGAGGGCGGTATATGGCACATATATTCGTAATGTAATTTGAGTTAGTGGTGATTGTTAGTAATATGTTTTCAAAGTGTTTTGTTTTTATAGTTTTTATGTTATTTGTGTTTGTTACTGACGTAAATGATTATACCGCCACCCTTCTAGTTTTTCTTAACGCAGTAAACATTTGATAGCCATTGATATGAAACAAACAGCTAGTTATCTATTACATTAACTTCAGTTAGAATTACGACATCTATAGGTTTATTTGACGTTATTATGCATTGTTCTGCTGTGAAGTTTTAATTAGGAATATATTAAAATCAATGCACAATAGATTAACATGGTAATTTGGAATATCGTTTAGAAATTGATTTATATTTAGGCAGTCAGATATCTCACAAATTTCATTTAACATAATTCAATTATAAAATGAGTTTAGACCTTACGGCTAGGTATATGGATAAGTACAAATTTAAGAAAGCTTAGTTGGAACATTTAGATCATGCAGGGTTTTTAATGTATAAATTTTGAACCGTCATCCTTACGTGCCTTTACATATCCCTTCTTAAACCATACATACTTATAACTCTGGTTATTTTTAATCCTGCTTCGCCTGCCACAATATAATTTTATTATTTTTGTCATTGCTTCTGATGTACACGACATTATTGCTGTTCTTTCTGTAGGATAGATATCTGCTACGGTAGTTTTAGTGGATTTTGCTGCTGATATCCATTTTTCTTGTGAAAGCTCGTCTTGAAATTCTACCTTATGTTCGCCGGATGGTCTTTTTTTCCAGGAAGTCTTCAATCTTTTATTCCTTCGAGGGGCTGTTGGAGTTTCAGAGCGCTTTCCACCAGTTTTTTGGTTTTCTGTGGGCTGGTAGGGAACATTTGATATTTCTATGCAATTTGTAAGTTTTTCTGTTGCTGTTCAAGGCACCCACCGCGTTTCCAAATTGTTGTTCTTATTAGTAAGCACTATGTTTTTCGTTCTAGAACTTTAATGGTTTGTTTAAATGCATCTATACATTCGACTACTTCTTCTAGCTTAGCACTATGAAACTGTAGAGACTCGATCAGTTCCCCATTTCACTTTTTATTGCTTTTTCAACTTCCTTACTTATTGAACTCAGCAGGTTTTTGGAGTTTATTAAGACGCATTTATCCTTCTTCATCGTCTTCCGGGATTACAATAGATGAGTTCCGTCTCGGATTCCTGCTGACAATCAAGGCAAGTCCACCAGGCTGGAGGCCGCTTTCAGTGCTGCGATTTGTTTGTTTGTCAAGCCACTGCATTTCGTGTTAAGATGCATTATTTTTCACACTTACTACACTCCAATCCGAAGAGATTTTGTAAATGATTTTACAGATATCACATTTGGACATTGTAGGTACTTTGAAGTAATTCAATTTACTCATTACAAAAGCGTAGTAAACTTACGACTGACGTATAAAATGGTTAGTGGAACATATATATAGTAGTTATATATACGTTTTAATTGGTGGCTTGGGACTGTGCTTTGTGGCGTTCCTTGGCTTGACTTGTGAAGGCTGTAATGATGATGATGATGATGATACGTTTTACTTGTACATAATGTATATAATAACGTTTAATATAAAGTATAGTCTACGGGGAGCAGTGCTGTGGATTGGGGTTGGTCTTAGACTTGTTAGCATAGTGTGTATGATATGAGGCTATGCGAAGAGCTTGTGATTATGCAATTGGCACGATTAGATAAGTAGCTTTAAATGCATGCACTTTCTGTGGTAAGTGGCTAGCAGTCCATGGACACCTGCACCCAATTTCAATCTAAAAAGACCACAGATGCTTTATCACCTTTAAAAACTAAGATGGAATACCTCACAGCCTGTAATTATACTGGCTCTCTGTACCCTCAGGTTGAAATACGACAGTGCAAGTACTGCTGGTTTGCGGAAGAAATAAGTAAGAGGGACATACTCTGATGGACTCACAGGCAGAAATGGAGTCGTACCACCTAGAAATTTAAGTGATTTTCTTAGTTTAAAGCATCTTATCAAGTTTTCAATTCCCTATTTGTATTTAATGTATTTAATATTTAGGAAATCTACACACATCATAATTCTACCTCATTGCTTCTTTATAAAAACATAAATACATAAACAGTATTTCAACAACCCTAACAGAATAAGAATTAAGGCGCTATTTTACTTAATATTTGAATAAGAACATCTGGTAGACTAGGTTTACGAGCATTCGCGCAATTTGTTATGAAACTACGCTTAATAAATGTCATGTGTTTACAGCGAACAATAATTCAGAAGTTAAACCAACACCACAACCTGTACAATAAATATGTGTTCTGACTTTTTATATAATTTAAGTACCATCAACAGAAGTCGTAATTATTTCTTTAACCAAAACAATGTTTAGTTTACTTGCATTGCATCTCTAATAACAAACGACGTCAAGACTAGAGAAAATGAGATTTTGTTACGCCGCGACAGTGCGATTCACGATCTAGAACCTTACCTTCAGTTACCAAAAAGTGGGATTGTAGTCAGACACTGACTTATAATAAGTAAAATCTCTCAACGCGGCTGTAGAAGTTTTCACTAAAAAAAAAAAGATGGCCACAAATGTGAAATGTAAAAAAAAATAAAGTATTAATAACCACTATTTACGCATTTACTCGATATTTTTTAAATTTTCAAAGAATGTATGAGAGCTATTAGTTTAAATTTGAATAATCATATACTCAATTTTATCTGCATATCATGTATAGCCCGTGTAGTGGCAGTGTGTAAATGTTCTCTACCGCATATCGTCCCGTGGCTGTCGTAAGAGGCGACTTAGGAAAACAAGCCAGGTGATGAGCAGAAGCGTCTACCTAATACGCGGCGTACACTGAAAGTTGCGTAACTTATAAATAAAACTATTTATATGTAAAATAATGAATGATACCTCAGATGGTTAGCGCTCGCTGTAAATTTCACAGTACGCGAGCAACCTAGGTTCAATCTACGCCGGCACTAATGAAATTGCTAATTGCAATTTTAAGTGTTGTTTTAACATGTGTTCGGCGGTGAAGGAAAACATCGAAACATCGTGAGGAAACCAGTATGTGCGAGAAATTAGAAAAAAAATTCGAAGTCATGTGAAGTTCGCCAACACGCATTGGGGCAGCGCGGCGGATACTTCCTTGCCCTAAAACACTTTGAGAAATGAGGGAAGGCCTGTGCCCAGCAGTGGGACATATAGGCTGTCATTATCATCATCATCATCATTACATCCCTTCACAAGTCTACTGCTGAACATAGGCCTTTCCCAAGGAATGCCACAAAGCACGGTCCTATATATGCTGTAACTTAACTTAATATGCAAAATAATATGTATTCACTGCTTTTAAAGTATGCTCCATTATATTTTAAACACTTTTTAATCGATCAAACCATTTTTGATAACTTAAGGACCATTGTTCTGCGGTCATGTTTTTCACGTGCTGGTTGAAAGTTATCACGGCTTCTTCTGGCTCCGCAAATCTCAAACATTTCATCGAATCTTTGTTTTTGGGAAAATACAGAAATATCATTATGAGATGTCTGGACTGTGAGCGAGTCACGAGCTCCACCTTTTCAAAAGCTAAAAATGACATAGTTTTGTTAGCGGTGTGCGCCGAAGTATTAGCATGGTGCAATAGGATGCGACTTATTGGTCGTTTTTCCCTAACTTTTTCAAAGGAGTGCAGAACAGTGTGCCTCATGTAACAACTAGAAAATAAAAAACTGTGGTTGCTAACTCGCTTGCCAAGCATGGCAACTCTGGCAAATATTTTATTATTTATTTAATAGGCGGACTGTGTGCTCATTTAACACCTTATTAAAAAAAAAAAAACTACGTGCGAGATATAGTTCCATCACCTATCAAAGGCTATGAGATCTTTGTGACATATTCTATAATCACCTCTTACGATACCCACTGGATGAAATAAGACCGTGCTACACGGCTCAAATGCTTACAGCACAGTAAGCATTTGAGCAAGTAGAAAACATCGCCATGTCAGAAACCGTTCAGGTCAGGAGGAGCGTTTATTTTTATTTTGCGGTGTAATAACATCTACTACCACATATCATCCCGAGGGTATCGCATTAGACGACGGAGGGAAAATGAAACAGGAGATAGAGCAACATCTTCCTGATAACACCTGAAAATAATAAAAAAACTGTGGTTGCCAACCCGCTTGCCAAGCATGGTAACTATTGTAAATTCATTTTAAACTGACAGACATTTAAAACTCCAGCATTCATTAATTGTTCAAGATTTCAAAGTATAACAAATCTAAGCAGAAAATCTCCATTAGGACGCATGTCTATTTTTTTTGTATAAATTGCTGCGATAAACGAACTTACATGGTAAGTAGTTGTGCAGTCCATGGACATCTGCAGACAACTTCAAACAAATAACTACAGATGCTTTGTAACCTGTAAGGACTAAGATGGAATGCCGCACAGCCTGCAATTATACTGGCTCTTCATAACCCACCCT
Source organism: Parnassius orleans (assembly GCA_029286625.1). Classification (NCBI taxonomy): domain Eukaryota; kingdom Metazoa; phylum Arthropoda; class Insecta; order Lepidoptera; family Papilionidae; genus Parnassius; species Parnassius orleans. Next base: position 4,097,098 of record JAGSMP010000089.1, read on the forward strand.
TAAACCGGAATACAGTAGTGCACGCACTGCCCTTCGGCGACAGTTATGGGGTGTACGTACACAGACAGACTACTAGGCATAAAAATAGTCGTACTAACTAAAGTTAAAAGTGTTCATTAAGTCAGAGCAAGCTTTTATGTCTTCTACTTGTTGAAATTCGTAAGGAAAGTAATATCGAGGACAAAATTTATATTTAGAAGAACTTACGCTAATGGCTCTTGAGTAAATTAAGTTAATAATAAAGTGGTTATTTCAGTAAAGTTAAATTAGCTTTCTCCGTGCGGCCTAGATTACTTGAGTGTTGTGGTTGTTGGAATTGTGTAAATACAACGATTCCAACTAACCTGTGCAAACTGTAGCATTATATTATTCAATTTACATAAAATGTATAACGAAATAAATTGGTTAAGAGAAAAGCCTCTAAATAATAATAATATAAGCGAAGTAATGAAATCTTTCCAAAAGGCATTATTAACAGAGTTATACCGTTAGTGTTACAGCCTATTAACGTCTACTGCTTAACATAGGCCTCCCCCATAGATTGCCTCTTAGGGGGGATATTTACCATGCTTGCCACGGATGGCAAGCTGGTTGACAACCGCAGTTTTTTATTTTTAGTCTTTATTAGGAAGACGCTGCTGCCCATCTCCTGATTTGTTTCCCTCTGTCGCCTCTTACGACCCCCAAGCGTGCCAACCATGGCAAATATCCTCTATGAGGCAATATATGGGGAGGCCTATGAAACGGTAACATAGTAAATGTTAAAAATAACTACTACTAAATTTCAATATGTTTGTGTAAAACAAAGCAACAATTAGATGGCAGGTAGGATTCCTTTCTGCCTGCCCGTCTGTATGGGTACCGTTCTCTTAACTATTTCATCCGCTAAATAGCAGTGCGTACTGCTGTGTTCGAGTCTGAAGAGTAAAGTGAGCCAGTACTTATAGGCTGTGGCATTCCATCTCAGTCCTCAGACAACACATCAGTCTGTAGCAGTTAGTGAAGAAATTATTTAAAGTTAACTGCAGGTTTATTTTTTTTTTAGGTGGCTCGACCGGGGTAGGACCACTTTCTCACAGAATACTGTTTGTTTATATGGTGAGTGTAGAGAACCGGACACCATTTTTACTGGAAACGAGGCATTCCATCTTAGTCCTCGGGGGTGATAACGCATCTGCATTTTGATTCTTAATCGACGATAAATATATGTCTCTGGGCCATAGCATCCACTAACCATCAAGTGGACTGTGTCGTCGTTTGTTACCCTTATTCTTTAACAAAAAAGGTGTTCATTATCTGCAGTATTCACTTACCATCATGTAGCAAGAAAGTTCGTTTGTTGCTTTGTCTGCTTTATATAAAAAAAGAATCCATAAAAGTTTTTAATTATAATAATAATTAAATTTAATGGAAAAAATGTTAAGAAGAAAAAAATCAGGTTTTGTAATGAAAATATTTCTTTTAAGTTTGGAAAATATTACAATTGTTAATAAAGATTGTAGGAATTATGAAGTGAGTTCAAGCGACCTAACGAGTTTCTTTTACTTTGGTAAATTTTAACGATCCTTTGAATGTCTTTTTTGATAAGATCGGGGTCATTTATTAAAAATTTGTTATTTAATAAAAGAGAGTAAACGTATGTAGTGAAAGTAGCGTAATGGTAAGTTTCCCACTGCGAACTCAAAAAGGCATAGGTTTGAATCCGCCATTCGTCTAGTGAACCACTCTTAACACAAGCATTTCAAGCTTGCGTGGAGAGGTTAACTGGAAAATTAGTAATGTTAATAGCGTTAATGTTAATAGCACCGCCATTCTGCTTGGCATACGTCGGCATGCATCGGCATCGGCTTCTCTGGTCGCGTTCGTGACGCTGTGCTGTGCGGTCGCCGCGTTAACATCGCGCGGTCGCTTCTTTGATGTCGCACTGTTGATGAATTGATGCATTGATGGCAACAAATTAAAAATAATACTTAGTTGTTACTAATTACAGTCTGTGATATCTAATAGTAACCAGTTCTTATCGCGTTTCTTATTGTGTAATCTGTAATTAACTAAAATATGTAATCATACTCCACTTTTTTACATGTTCTTATTAGTTCTCATGTATATTTTATAATATCTTTACAGTCTATCAAAAAACCTCTGCTGAATATACGGCAGTTTTATGTTTTATTTTAAACTATTCTATATTACGGCTTATTTTTAAGAGAGATCCGCGGTATGAAATTGTAAATTGCAAATAAAATAATTTGTATATAAATTGCTTTTCTTTGGATACTGCATTTTTATTGACCAACTAACTGGTTCCAGGCACGTAGCTGCCGCAGAAGAAATAATTGTGGAAATATCGTTTTAAATTTGGAAGAGATATATAATTTGCAAATAAATTTGTCTGTATGATACGCGCGTCTGTTTCTGACAGGGTTATGGAGCAGTTAGTCCGATATATTAGAAGTTCGCCAACATTTACGTTGACGAACTTCACATGTCTTAGAAATATTTTATTCACTAGATATGCAGGTTTCTTCTATGTTATTTTCATTGTCGAACACTGACTAAATCAGCACATTAAAGTGCAAAAAAAAAGTACTCTTAGTTTGAACTAAGAAATTACAAAATTGAATGTCATCTAAATCGTTTAAAAACTTTATCCCTATTTTCCACCTTTGAGTTTGGACTGTATTATTGTTTCTTTAAATTTGTATGAGTTTAGGGGTGACCTAAACTATAACATATTTATTAAAAGAATAATTATTAAAGTCGGTCCACAACTTACAAAGACAATGATAACATACCTAGTATAACATAAATAAAAGAACATAAAAACGCATTGAGAACGTCTTATTTTTTTTTTAGTCGGCTAAAAGAGAAATACTTTCTTAGTTAATTATAAGTGTCTAGTTTATTCAGCAAAATAAAATGTCTTAGTGAACTAGCTCTTGTGTTAGATAATTTTGGGTTAGAAAGACTAGGAACAATTCATGTTTACTTGAGTGGATCACATTAATTTGATGTTGTTTCTGGATAATACACAATCATTAATGAACTAACAAGCTTAACTCTACGTTATTTCGACGTTCCAAGATCATTTAATTTTAGCGCTAACCGTCTTTTTCCATTTTTTGTAAAAGTAAACAAACACACTGTTCACCTGATGACAAGTGGATACTCTAGTCCATAGACACATCTATCATCTATTAAAATCAAAATTCAGCTGTGTCGTCAGCCTAGAGGACTATGATAGAATGCCTTGTTACCAGTAAAAAGGGGCTCCAGTTTTTGACACTTACCATACGAAACAAAGTAGCATTATGCTGCTACTTTACGTTGGTATTCTGTGCGAGAGAGTGATCCTACCCAGGTCAAGTTTACCCATTTGTGCTGCAGCCATAATACAGCTGGATCATCCTTTACCTTGCTTAGGGTGCAGCACATGAATAGAAAAAACATACAACAAAACAATAAAACAATAGAAAAAAATAATGGCAGAGTCGGCAAGGGAAGCCCTAGACGGAAGTGTATCGACCGAATTATATTTTACTATTACAAGCCAGTACTTAACTGCTATATGGTAAGTGGTGATGGATGTGAAGATAGTAAAACGCAATTTCTTAACTTAACATAAGCCTATTCATTCTGGCCTAAAGACACTACATAATAATCTGATGGAAATACAGATTATTTTTGAAAATTATTTCTACCCTTTGCTATATGAATTATGAAGCGAACCATATGGTTCGAATGCATGGTATGTCGACAACAAAGGAAATGGAGACGGAAGAATTAAATTGGTGATATATTAAAAATGGGCCAAATTAGGAGTATACATAACCGAGAAGCATGTATGCGTAGGACCTGAAGGAGGCAAGAAAGGAGTGTCAGGATCATGCCAAATGGAAGTCCAACGTCTCTGCCTACCCCTCTGTGTGACCGGTGTGAGTATTTATGTATGTTTGTATGTATAATTACAGGCAGTGTTGTATTCCATCTTAGTTTTATGAGGTGACAACTAATTTAAAGTGTTCTTTGTTTATAGTTGGTTGCTGACGTCCTTGGGCTGCAGTAACCTCTTACCATAAGGTGGACTGTAAGTTCCTTTGTCACTTTAGTTTAAAAAAAATCTTGTCATCAACCCACATACACATAATAGCTTCTAAACTTTGCGAATTGTAACAATATTCAAAGTCTCTTATTCCTACAAAATAAGTTTGAATTAGAAAGGAAACTGTTTAATTCTCGAATAATAAATAGGTTCTCAGAACTGAAAAACGACAAGAAATTGAGTTTAGAAAGTTTACCTGCTTTGACTTAAATTTATGATATTTTTCCAAACTTCAAGTTACATGATAGGCTATAATATATAATAGGCAATATATAATAGGTATTGACATAAATGCAGAGTACAAAAAAGTTGTTTGTCAAGGGGACTTACACCGCAAACATGTCGAATCCCACTTACATCCGAAAGGAGTTTTGGGAAGTGGTAAAGTTGATGTTAATGCAATATAAGGAGAATGAAAATATTATTACGCTAGAGATTTTGATGATGTTTGGGGTGAAGAGGCCTTATTATAGAAGGCTACTTGGAAAGTTTAGTGATAAATGAATAAATGATAATAGTGAAAGCCTTACATTAGGCTTGTGAATAATCTTCATACATAGGACATGTACATTTGTACAGTACATATACATGGGGCAGATGAAGTTTTTTTTTTTTTTTATAGATAGTGACAAACGAGCGCACAGTCCACGTGATGGTAGTGGTTGCTGGTGACCCATAGACATCTACATCTATCCTCAATAGAGAATCAAAATGCAGATGCGTTGTCACCGTGAGGACTAAGATGGAATGCCTCTTTCCAGTAAAAGGGTCTCCGGTTTCTACACTCACCATACGAAACACAGCAGCATTGCTGGTATTTTACGCTGGTATTCTGTGAGAGTGGTCCTTCCTCGGTCGAGCCGACCCATTCGTGCTACAACTATACTACTAATATAGCTGCATCATGGCTCTACCACGTACATAAGTTTTTTTTTTGTATAGAATAATGGTGAAAAATGAGCACACAGTCCACTTGATGGTAAGTGAATGCTGTGTCCCATAACCGTCTACATCTGTCCTCGATCTAGAATCAAAATGCAGCTGCGTTGTCACACCTGAGGACTAAGATGGAATGCCTCGTTTCAAGTAAAAAGGGGCCTCTGGTTCTCCACACACACCATACAAAACAATGCAGCATTAAGCTGCTATTTCACGCTGGTACTCTCTGAGAGCGTGGTCCTTCCCCAGACGAATCGAACTATTAGTGCTACAACTATTATACAGCTGCAGCATGGCGCTACCATTAACAATAGATTATAGTTTCATAATTGTGAAGGAAAATGAGGGAGTGGTACAAGGAGATACAAGGGTTTTCCTGAAGTTCCAACGTAGTACAAATCATTGCTTGGTTTCATGCCGGATAACGGAAATATTCTGTGGTTACTATTTTCTTATAGCGTATAAAAATAAAAAGTTACAGAAGAAAGTGTGAAAGAGAAGTATTAATGTAAATTAAGAGAAAACTTAGTGGTTTCGGTTAATTGTGTATGAAAGACACGGAATTGGACTGTGTAAGTTAGGAGGTTTGGTGGATGCAGCAATCAAAGTTTGTGGTATAAGTAAGAGATAGAATGACAGATATATAATTATAATGAAAGTTGAAGCAAATAAGAAATATGTATTTAAATAAAACTAGTTTTTACGGATTTTATCGCTTATTTATTTTATATTCCAGACGTAACGAACACTTTACAACACCCATCAGTCACGGGTGGACTGAGGTGTTCGACGTCCCAATGTCATAGTTAACCAAGGCTACCTTCAGATTAAAATTATTAATTTTTGGTCCGGTCTACGCAGTATGAACTTAGAGTATCTTATACTATGATCTTATAGAACTTATATATTACTAACTTTAACATTAACAAGAAAACGAGTAAGTTTTTTCACCTGTGCTAAATGCCAAATGGTATTCCGCCATTTTGCATATTCCTTTACAACACTTAAGGTACTCTATACGTCCATTACATGGCACTATCAATCATGTATGAAGGTGATATATCACATTAGCATGTTATGTATAATTTGTTTCGGATCGACGGGAAAGAATGACAACGTTTATATTATGTGGACTATTTTCTTTGCAATTAGTTACAGATACAGGCGGCACTTACCATCAAGTGAAACGTTAGCTCCTTTGTTTATATAAATAATTTTTATCAGTACGGGTTTTTCCTGTCTTAAATGTCAAAGAGTTTTCCGCCAATTGCTTTTTCCGTCTCTTAAAATACTTATGGGACCAGAAACGGCTACACATCGATCATCCGAAATGTTTATCAATCTTCCTGTAAAACTCTACATAAATGTAATTGTGGAATGTTGCGCCACTTACTTCCATGAAGTACAACTTTCGTTGTATATGCGTTTGCTGATCATTATTCAAAAATTAAGTATAATTAAACTAATTCAAAATGATAACCATGTGAGCCTATTGATTGTACAGATGTAACTGATCCATGTTTTCGTAGTCCACCACAAAGTGACAAAGGAGTTCGCAGTTTAAACTGGTGGAGTTTACTATTAAAATTAACGGACACCTGTCTTTAATTCCAAGCAAAGAATTTTATAGGAGCTTCCATCAAAACTGGAGGAAGATGGATGTTCAAAGATATCTTTATTTTTTATCTATTGACATAAAATATAGAGACTTTGTCACCCTTGAGGACAAAATTATAATACTGCAGCGTGGATCTACCACGTAAATGTAAAGAAAGAAAAGTATCGAAAGTTGTCAATTTGGTTAAACCGTATAGTTCTTTGAATTGGTTTTTGAATTCGGCTTATTAAAAGCCAATTTTTTGGAAAAGATGTCTTCCTGTCTACATGTATACACCGCCGTAAAGTTACAGCATAATACGTCCCACTGCTTGGCAGAGAACCTCTTATTTCCGAGAGATTATGGTGTATTAAGTCTATCACACTCATATACTCGTATATACGCATACCAAATTAAAAAGAGTGCTATCTCAGCTATTATGACGGCTGAGATATATGTACGTGTTTTGTCCAAATTTCAATTTAATGTACCATGCAGAATACTGAGATATCAGTGTAGCCTTTTAAGATAAAATTTTGTAGAACCAACTTAGGTCGCGACCCCAGTGATCCGCATATCTCGCCTGTACAACAAGCTCACCAAAACGAACCTCGACCTCGACGTTCACCATGATACCCTTGCTCAATTTATTGCTGTTAAAACATGTTGACGTACGCTGAACTACAGTTGCACAATGAACTTTTATTTCTTTAACATTTTTTATTTTATTTTATTTTTTATTTAAGAACATATTTTTCTCAATTTTGTTTAACATTTTGTAACACAATGCATGCTGTGATTGCTATAATTATAAGAGCAGTTAATCATGTAAATTTAAACGCTGAAATGTAACCAAACATTAATTGTTGTTTGTGTTGGTAATCCAAAAAAAAAAAAAAAAAAATATGGAAAATGAACAGAGTCATTATTTAAATGGTATTTTCTTGTTTCAATACTAAACTTTGGTTTTATAACAAGTTCTAAAGAATAAAGCTAAATACTGAAGTTTGAAACAAAGTTAATGTGTAGATGTTCAGGCGTAAGTTAGTCTTAGGTATATTCTATATTAAAAAATTGTTTAAATTACTATGTAAAATGAGGTTGCATTGCCTGCTTTCCTAGCTTCTGTGCATAATATCAGTGACTTATGCAACATAATTTTAAATATTAAAGTAGACCTGTGCTTTGTTGCGAAGGGCAAACATGGCAAATGCTCTGTACCGGAAAAATGTTCCACTGGAAGTTAATCAACGAACAATAAACAGTGCAGAAAGTTTCATAATCCATATAGTGACCAAGATCGGCCCGCCTTCAGCTGTTTCGACTAAGGAATCTAGTCAGTGGTTTTATTTTACCATCAAATAATCTTGGCACATTATTTGATGGGAAAACTTGCGCATCGCCGTAGGAACTGACCAGGTGGCGATTGTCAACCTCATCAGTGCCCCTGTGCAGCGTCGACGAGTTTCTCCACGGACTTTCAGTAAGAAAAGTGCTGGTAGGTTTTCACGCACGGTTCTTTGAACGTTGTCATCCGAAGGGCTTGTCTCATAAATGTTCCCTCGGTTTTAGAGCCTTGTGGAATATTTAGAGACGGTGGCAAAAGACTCGACGGTACGAAATTGATCCTTGAGAGAGAGGTAAAGCTATAGTGGAATGTTATTTGCGTAGACACTTTGGCAGCCTCTTATCACATAAGTCCTCGTTTAGAGCCGGACGGCATCAGAGGCAGGGAATTATTATGTGGCACAAATGTGAGTCTCTGAGCGATGACTACATATTTGTACCATTTGCTGTAGAATCTATCGGTCCGTGGGGTGCGGGAAGTTCTAAAGAAACTTTATCTGCGATTGGTCGTTGCTGCTGGTGATAAAGAGGGCTGGTTCTTTTCGCTCAAAGGCTAAGTGTAGCCATTCATCGAGGAAACGTGGCAGCGTTCTTGTATGATACCACAAGGATTAGAACTGTATGATAATTTAAGTTAGTTTTAGTTTTTCTTTTATTATAGTTTTTAATATTGTATATTTATCAATGCTTTGTGATAAAGATATATTTATTAAAAAATATCAAAATTAAAAGCGGATAAAGATATTTATATTTAGTCATAACCTAAAGAGACGTTACCCTTATCTATGGATGTACTGAAGTGGAAATGAATCTGGTTATATGAGTAGAGCCCTTTTTCATTTTAGGGAAGCCCTCCCTTTTCAAATTTGTTTGCCTTTTTCATTGATCAAAGGATACCTTAACGTGACAACATCAATAAATCTATTCGACCTGCAACCTGATATCCAAAATTAATATGAATGTCGTAAAGATCAAAAGAAACGAATTATAACGAATGTTGACAGCTCAAATATCTCAGGTGTGAGTTTAGTATGAAAGAGATCCGTGCTATATTGTTGGGAACTAAAGGCACAATTGAATTTTGTTTGTGTTTAGGAAACAAATTGATGAACTGAGATCACAAATTAATGACTTTAAACAGTCGATGGATTTCTCTGGATGAAGTTTGAGGAACTAATTTTATGAAAACTATGGAATTGCAATTCTGCATTAGGTACTGGCCATTTCAAATCAAATTAATTTTTGTTTGACTAAAAATTCTAATTTCAAATTAATTTTATTTTATTTAATTTTTCAAAATTAGTCATTTGTTTATTGATGTGTTATGTTTTCATTGCATTTGAATTTTTTTGTCATCATGGATACGTTAAAAATTGGAGTAATTATGGAATCTGAGTACCGTCGTGGCAGCAACGAGGCACAAGCGGCAGGCAACATCAACGACGTTTACGAAGTAAATACTACAAACGAACGCACCACCTGTAATTGGTTTCCCGCTTCTGTTCTGGAAATTTCGCCTTCAAATGAACCCCGTGGTCGTTCGAATATACTTTAGTCGACAATGACGAATTAAAGGAGACTGTGGAAATTCAATATCTTAATTTTAATCTTTTAATTTTTTTTTAGTTAATTTTAAGCATTTTTATTCTGTGCGTGTTTGTATACGTCGTATTTTTCTTCTTTATTTACAATGTAGATATTATATACTACCAAAGTGATAGAGATTTATGAGTTACTTTAACAAAATTATATTTAAAAAATGGTTTAATTCAACAACAGTTCAGTCTCTATAAGCAGTCTTGAAAGTAATCATCATAATAAATTAAATGGCAGCGTCCATTTATTGCCATAAATAAAAAGTCCTTGATCAATTTATTGATAGTGCGAAATTAATTTACAAAGTTTAAAATGCACATTGATAGTCGGCTTAATTTGAGCGCGAGTGTATTGACGTGTCAGATACTACTCATGTTACTACACACTGTTAGATCTTATTTTATTACATCACTTATCAACAAAATAATTATGTAATAAAATGTCGAAGAAATGAAGGTAGAACTGTAATCTCCCACTCGTTCTAGCAGTATAAAGTATCGGTAATTCTACGAGTCTCACTGTCGTTACTGGGGTATTTTACTAGTGTAGGCAAGGAAGATCTTGTTGCTGAGAGGCTGCCCTGTGTTACATTGAGATGGGTAGTGATGCTGTTGGTTTGCATACTTTGTTGTTATCATGTAATTGGGTCTTGATAGTAAGCAGTGTTTGTTACCTAATTTTGAGAATAATTTCTAACATCAGAAGTGGAATAATTTCTTACAATATATAAACGTATTTTTAAAAAAAATCAACGCAAAAACTGCGTTTGGGAAAGATAATGAGAGTAAATTTTTACGATGCACACGCACACAGACACCTAAAAACAACAACTTCACATGGTAATCGTTGCTCAAGTTTTCGTGAGAACCATAGAGAACTGATAACTATATTCAAGGTAGTTAATTTAACTTAACTACCTTATTAATATATATATATATATATATATATATTATTATATATTATTTATGAAGTTGTTGTTTTTGAAAACACGTGTTGTTGATGAATCTACAACATGTGTTTTATTTATACTATAATTTTTTAAGTGTTTATAGATTTGAGGTTAACTGTCGGTATACTGTATATTTTTATTTGTTTACATTATAAATTATTATTTATCAATGGCCAGACTAAACACATAATATCAGGTACCATTTTTTCATCCTTAAGTTGGCACCCCTTATTGTAAATTTTAACTTTTATCCCTTAAATTGATTAATGTGTACTAAATATCGTTTGTTCGATCGCTATTGATAATTTTTCGATCATAAAAATACAACTTAATTGTTAATAATTGACCATAAAAGCGAGCGAAGCGAGCTCGGGACTTGGGGCACCACCCCAACTCAGACAGGTTAGGTTAGGTCGAGTGAGAGAGCGGAGCGAGCGACCAGACCCCGCTATCCCCTTCGTGGTTATTTTTTTATAAACCACCCGGTAATAGAAGCACTCGCGTAGCGGGCCTCCGTCGATTACTTAAAATATTGAATAATTAACAATTAAGTTCTATTTATGATCATTCAGAATCATCAATAGCGATCGAACAAACGATATTAGTAAAAATTAAATAATTTAAGGGATAAAAGAATTTATAATATAAATAACTTAAGCATGAAATTTGTTTTATTAATAATAAATAGTTAAAAGACGAACAATATTTTTTTATGTTCGAACAATAACGAACACACGACTAACAATTAATTAAAATAAAAATAACTCAAAATATAAAATAAAAATCCAAGTGCGGCTAGCTTCAGGTACATACGTTTGGTACTTAGTGTACTAAAGTGATAAGTAGTAAATGTATGTACAATACGATGGTTGTTTGTTCTGCAACAGGATGTAACTCTTCCAAAAGAATAATCCCAGGATTACTTATTCCACCAGTGTTTATAACATATCTATTGGTTTTCTTAATAATAGTACACTGCTGGCTTGGAGAAAATTTAATGAAAATTAATTTTATTTTCTATCGAGATGAATCAGCATAACAAATAGAGAAGTATGAGGGCATTTATAACCTCACTTATTAGTGATACGCTCCGTTTGTTTTGGATGTCGATTTCATTCAAATAAATCGAATGAATGATACCTAGTAAGTTATATTTGTACAACGAAAAGTTAACTTTATTGATAATAATAGCAATGTAAACGTAGTAGCTATTATTTAGTATAAAGTCAGTCTCACGCTCGGTTTTTGAGGTCCTTAGATAAACAAAGTTATCGCTATTGATTCAATAAGATTATCTATTTAAGTGAATATCTATTAAAAATTAGTGTTTACAAACGTTTTGAAACACTTTGAGTTAGATTGACCCATAAATCAATATTCAATAAGGACAGGGACAGCTACTGCACTCACCACTAACATAAGCTTACATGGTTATGATAATATGTGAATTTTCCATTTACTAAAACGGAACAATATATTATTCGCAGATACGCTATAAATACAGAGATTGGAGAAAAGTGGTTGCGGATGTTAAACAGATGAAATTGGACTCCACATAAATCTTCTATGATATGTAGCAATCACTTTCACCAAAACTGCTTTTCTGGTCAAAAAAGAAGAAAGTAGCAAAGTGGTTCTATTCCTACCATGTGCTAACGTACCGGCATAGGTAAGAAAATCAATAGCCTTTTTAAATCATTCAGATTACCTATTTGTTACACTTGTCAAATTAATTTGTTTTTTTGGAGTTTATGGCCTGGTATTTAGACCTTTAGGCCAAGTCTTAGGTATTTTTATTCGGTTTATTAAAATTTTCTATAGTACACTGCTTCACAATATGTTGATGCGTCACATTGTGCAGCCCTTGGGAGATTTTGACGGGAACTTGAGTCAGCAGACAGCTGACAGTTGGCGATGGTATCTCAAGGCGCCTAAGCAGATAGACACCTTATCTTGAGAATCAATTCACCATCAGAGCACTTGTATCACCGTTTCCACTAATAGTTCACATGCGTAGACACTTAATACACAAAATCGCACCACTTTTACATATCAAAATCCACTTCAAACCATTATTCAAACAATAATACAGGAGCAGCAAACCGCCGCCGATAAAGTTCCCGCCAAAACTCTTGTCAAATTAAACAATAATGGTAGTGTTGTCATGTTGAGTTTTCAATTTTATGAAAACTAATTTGATGTACCTATCTAAGGCAGTGTGATAATTCAAATCATCTGACTTTCCTCTCTGAAAGATAGTGAAATAAATAATGAAAGCTGTAACGTATTCTGCTGAAAATGGGTGTTTCAAAATATATAGTTCATAAATTTTGTATTACATTCTTAACAATAAAATTATGTTCTTAATATCTTACTGCATACATAAAAGAATTGTGTAGACAAAATAATTGTAAAGAAGTTGAATTATTCTTCTATATATTATTGTTAAACTAGCTTATATGTTAGATTGCGCTTGCATTACATAAATTATGTGAAATAAGTTTGCCTTGTCTATTTAATTTATTTGAATTCCAGCTTGATATTCATCTTCCACGTAGATCATCTACATATCAGTACAGAGATATTGAACCTGTACCTAGCTTTTCTGCTTATATTACATCAATCAGTGGTATTGAAGCGACACCAAGAAAGAGGGAAATATTAAAAACAATATCTAAATTAAAGAGAAGAATAATAGACAAAGAAAAATGTACATGCTCAAAAAATAATTCAACATAATTTATATAATACAAATTATCTGTCACTTCAAAATATATTAGCACTAAGTGATTTTTTTTCCATAAGAAAAAAATAGTCATATTGTTTTGCAGTATATTAAACCTTTAATATACCGTAAAACAAAATAAGACAAAGGTCATTCATCATCACATTATTCATCACATACATTGTAAAAGTTTAGCAAAACAAACTTAAGTGTGGAGATTGTATCGCAGTTTTGCATTCTCTGCATAATGATGTAAAATCGTTAATATATGTATTTATATCTTTATAAAGATAAGAGGGTAAATTTATCCATCAAAAGACGTGATTGATATATGTGTATTTAATGAAACAATATTGAGAGTAAATACAAGGTTAAAAATCTTAATAAAACAAATTACATTTTCAAAAACGTTACCTCTACACTAGGAGTTTCTCCTGTATCACGGGGCAGTTTACATACATCTATTTCAGAAGGACAAATATCAGACCCAGAACAATTATGTAGGCCATACAAATACTTGTTCCGTGTGATTCGAACCTGCGGCCCTTAGCGCTGCAACTCATTGCTAAGTCACTGCGCCACGGAGTCGTCAATTAACTGTCACCAGGATCATATTATGTAACGTTTTAGTTATTTTTGTTTAGTAACCTTTAGTGCATACGTAAGTACACACACCCGGTTTTAATTTTATAAACTGCAACTCCGTGAAATGCAAAAGTAGTGATACACAGTACCTAATATGCTGTTAATCTTTCTTTTCTATAATTTATTTTTCCTTCTGGCCAGACGGTTTTATTTTGACATTTGTGTTGGCAGGTGTTTAAAATGCGCAATGGCGCAATTTTGAGTTAACATTGAGAGGGCAAAGAAAACTGTGCCAGAGTAACTGAGTTAACGCAAGGAATTTCGCTGAGTTACCCATGTCGTACTAGACAGTAGTACATATATATCGATGAGAAAACTTGTCAATCCTAAACCTATGAAAAATAATCAACAACTTGTAAACTAGATGGCGCCACTTTGTTATTACATCGCAGTATGGTTGATAGTAGAAATAGACATAGCTACGAATGTGCATTATAACGAGCTTATTTTAATACATATTGAAAACCATTTATTCTATCAAATTTTAGTGCGCTTTCTAGCGAAAGGACTTAATTAATAAAATACAATGCGATAAATCTACGTTAATATTTATTGATGTAATCCAATATATAAAAAATAATATTCGTAGTTATGCGCTGCCATACCGTTCATCAGATTGTGGTAAAAGTTTGTCAACATTTGCTTGCACTTCCGCGAAGGTAATAGGCATAGTTGGACCTGGTACGTTCCTCTGTTGTATAATTTAGATCTCTCGTACAGAGCTGGGGCAGATCGCTAGTTTCCCGTAAAATAATGAAGCTTCATCTCAAATTGCATCCGAAGATTACTTAAGTACACAAACATAATATCATCATCAGTAGCGGATTTACCAACAGCCTGAGGGCTGGGCCCCAGGGCGGCAGATTTTAGAGGCGGCAAATTTGGGGTCAAGTTTTTTATGTCTCACAGAAATTAAAAGATTCATATTATTTATATACCTAAATGTTATTAGTCCACCCAAATAATCCAACATGTAATATGTATCATCACTTTCATATTTTTTTACATTTTGCGTTATCGTGTTTGCTTGCGGCGGGACCGAGTTACACAACCATTCGCTAAGTGAGTTTAGCTGAAATGTCGAATTGACTGCACGAGTTCGGCGCTTACGGTAAGTTAAAGTTATAGCCTATACGTCCCATTGTTGGGCACAGTCCTCCTCTCATTTCTAAGACGGTTTTAGGCAAGAAAATGTCCGCCGCGCTAACAAATGGTTGGCGAACTTCACATGTCCTCGAAATATTTTTCCTTGTTTCTTATCCATCCATCGACAACGCCATATGACAACGCATCTACATTTTAATTCTTTAAACGGGGATAAATTTAGATGTCTATGGGCCATAATCCACTTACCATGAGATTTTTTTTTATTAAATTTATAAGGACCCACTACTGAAGTGTTTCGATATAAATCATTATTGTTGTTACCATTATTGTTGTATATTATTATACGTGGTAGAGCAACGCTGCAGCTATATTATGGTTGGCAGCACAAATGGGTCGGCTCGACTGGAAGGACCACCTCTCACAGAATACCAGCGTAATAGCAGTTTAATACTGATGTGTTTCGTGTGGTGAGTGTAGAGAACCTGAGACCCTTTTTACTAGAGACGAGGCATTCCATTTTTGACCATAGGGGTGACAACGCATTAGCATTTTGATCCATTATTGGACAGAAATGTAGGTGTTCATGGACCAGCATCCACATACCATCAGGGACTGTTTACTGGTTGTCACCCTTAATAATAAAAAACTTTTATTAAAAAGTAAAAGTCGACTTAGGGAACTAAAAATAATAATAATTATACTATTGCCTCATAAGGGCTTCCGAAGTCGGAGCTTTTATAGTTTTATACACTATGTCTTAATACTTACTTTAGAAGCTATTATGTGGAAATTATTGCATGCCTTAAGCGCAAAGTTCTACTAGCGCCTAAAATCAAGATTCCAACGTTTTAGATTTATCAAGTCCATGGAGGGTAAACACGATAACTTTTGAAAATATCAATTGTTTAATTCAATCTATTTTTAATCTCTTCATCTATCATGTGAGAAGCCATGGAATGTTGCAGTTTAATTTTGTTTTTTTTTTAGTTATAATGAATTTTTTTCGGCTAAGAAATGCCGAAATTTCCAGAAGTCCATGGACATCTGCAGACAACTTCAAACAAAGAACTACAGATGCTTTGTGACCTGTAAGGACTAAGATGATAATGTCGCACAGCCTGCAACTATTCTGGCCTCCATAACCCACCCTTAAACTGAATACAGTAGTGCACGCACTGCTCTTTTCGAAGACAGGGGTGGTACACAGACAGACTGCTAGGCATAAAATAGTCCTACTACCTAAAGTTAAAAGTGTTCATTAAGTCAGAGCAAGCTTTTATGTCTTCTACTTGTTGAAATTGTAAGGAATATCGAGGACAAAATTTATATTTAGAAGAACTTACGCTAATGGCTCTTGAGTAAATTAAGTTAATAATAAAGTGGTTATTTCAGTAAAGTTAAATTAGCTTTGTCCGTGCGGCCTAGATTACTTGATTGTTGTGGTTGTTGGAATTGTGAAATACAACGATTCCAACTAACCTGTGCAAACTGTAGCATTATATTATTCAATGTACATAAAATTTATAACGAAATAAATTGTTAAGAGAAATGCCTCTAAATAATAATAATATAAGTGAAGTAATGTAAAATTTCTAAAAGGCATTATTAACAGAGTTATACCGTTACCACAGTGTATTAACGTCTACTGCTTAAAATAGCCTGCCCCATAGATTGCCCTTAGGGGATATTTACCACGCTTGCCACGCATGGCAAGCTGGTTGGCAAACCGTTCTTTTTAGTCGTTATTAGGAAGACTCCTGATTTGCCTCTGTCGCCTCTTACGACCCAACCATGGCGAATATCCCTCTATGAAAATATATGGACGGTAACATGCAATGTAAAAAAAATAAATACTACTACTAAATTTCAATATGTTTGTAAAACAAAGCAACAATTAGTGGCAGGTAGGATTCTTTTCTGCCTAGGAGCCTCTGTATGGGTACTGTTCTCTTAACTATTTCATCCGCAAATAGCAGTGCTTGTACGCTGTGTTCGAGTCTGAAGAGTAAAGAGAGCCAGTACACTTATAGGCTGTGAGGCATTCCATCTCAGTCCTCAGACAACGCATCAGTCTGTAGCAGTTAGTGAAGAAATTTTAAAAGTTAACTGCAGGTTTATTTTTTATTTAGGTGGCTCGACCAGGACCACTTTCTCACAGAATACTGTTTTGTCGTATATGGTGAGGAACCGGACACCTTTTTCTGGAAACGAGGCATTCCATCTTAGTCCTCGGGGGTGATAACGTATATACATTTTGATTCTTAATCGACGATAAATATATGTCTCTGGGCCATAGCATTCACTTACCATCAAGTGGACTGTGTCGTCGTTTGTTACCCTTATTCCTTAAAAAAAGGTGTTCATTATCTGCAGTATTCATTTACCATCATGTAGCAAGAAAGTTCGTTTGTTGCTTTGTCTGCTTTATATAAAAAAATAATCCATAAAAGTTTTTAATTATAATAATAATTTAATTTAATGGAAAAAATCTTAAGAAGAAAAAAATCAGGTTTTGTAATGAAAATATTTCTTTTAAGTTTGGAAAATATTACAATTGTTAATAATGATTGTAGGAATTATGAAGTGAGTTCAAGCGACTTAACGAGTTTCTTTTACTTTTGTAAATTTTAACGATCCTTTGAATGTCCTGTTTGATAAGATCGGGGTAATTTATTAAAAAAATGTTATTTAATAAAAGAGAGCAAACGTTTGTAGCGAAAGTAGCGTAATGGTAAGTTTCCCACTGCGAACTCAAAAAGGCATAGGTTTGAATCCGCTATTCGACTAGTGAACCACTCTTAAGTTTTAACACAAGCATTTTAAGCTTGTGTGGAGTGGTTAACTGGAAAATTAGTATGTTAATAGCGTTCCTATTTTGTTTAATTAAAAAAATAGCACCGCCATTCTGCTTGGCATACGTCATGCATGGGCATGCTCTGTTCGCGTTCGTGACGCTATGCTGTGCGGTCGCCGCGTTAACATCGCGCGGTCGCTTCTTTGATGTCGCACTGTTGATGATTTGATGGCAACAAATTAAAATAATACTTAGTTGTTACTAATTACAGTCTGTGATATCTAATAGTAACCAGTTCTTATCGCCTTTCCTAAATATGTAATCTGTAATTAATTAAAATATGTAATCATACTTCACTTTTTACATGTTTCATTAGTTCTCGTATATTTTATAATATACAGTTTACAGTCTAAAAAGTCCTCTGCAATATACGGCAGTTTTATGTTTTATTTTAAACTATTCTATATCACGGCTTATTTTAGAGATCCGCGGTATGAAATTGTAAATTGCAAATAAAATAACTTTTTGGATAGTATTTTTATTGACCAACTAACTGGTTCCAGGCACGTAGCTGCCGCAGAAGAAATAATTGTGGAAATATCGTTTTAAATTTGGAAGAGTTATACTAGTATTGTTTAATTAGGAATGATAATACATTCATTGGAGTTAAATGATATTTAATTTGCAAATAAATTTGTCTGTATGATGCGCGTCTGTTTCTGACAGGGTTATGGAGCAGTTAGTCCGTTAGAATTAGAAGTTCGCCAACATGACGTTTCACTGTCTTTGAAATATTTTATTCACTAGATATGCAGGTCCTCGTTATTTTCTTTCATTGTCGAACACTGACTAAATCAGCACATTAAACTGCAATAAAAAAACTCTTTAGTGAACTAAGAAATTACAAAATTGAATGTCATCTAAATCGTTTAAAACTTCATCCCCTATTTTTCCACCTTTGAGTTTGGACTATTATTGTTTCTTTAAATATGAGTTTAGTGACCTAAACTATAACATATTTATTAAAAGAAGAATTATTAAAGTCGGTCCACAACTTACAAAGACAATGAGTAACATACCTAGTATAACATAAATAAAAGAACATAAAAACGCATCGAGAACGTCTTACTTTTTTTTAAGTCGGCTAAAAGAGAAATACTTTCTTAGTTAATTATAAGTGTTCATTATTGCAAAATAAAATGTCTTAGTAGACTAGCTCTTGTGTTAGATAATTTTGGGTTAGAAAGACTAAGAACAATTCATGTTTACTTGAGTGGATAACATTAATTTGAAGTTGTTTCTGGATAATACACAATCATTAATGAACTAAAAAGCTTAACTCTACGTTATTTCGAGGTTCCAAGATCATTTAATTTTAGCGCTAACCGTCTTTTTCCATTTTTTGTAAAAGTAAACAAACACACTGTTCACCTGATGACAAGTGGATACTCTAGTCCATAGACACATCTATCATCTATTAAAATCAAAATTCAGATGTGTCGTCAGCCTAGAGGACTAAGATAGAATGCCTTGTTACCAGTAAAAAGGGGCTCCAGTTTTTGACACTTACCATACGAAACAAAGTAGCATTATGCTGCTACTTTACGTTGGTATTCTGTGCGAGAGAGTGATCCTACCCAGGTCAAGTTGACCCATTTGTGCTGCAGCCGTAATACAGTTGGATCGTCCTTTACCTTGTTTAGGGTGCAGCACATGAATAGAAAAACATACAATAAAACAATAGAAAAAAATAATGGCAGAGTCGGCAAGCAAAAGCCTCAGAAGTGTGACCGAATTATATTTACTATTATAAGCCAGTACTTAACTACCATATGGTAAGTGATAATGAATAATGGTGAAAAATGAGCACACAGTCCACTTGATGGTAAGTGAATGCTGTGTCCCATAACCGTCTACATCTTTCCTCAATTAAGAATCAGTATGTAGCTGCATTGTCACACCTGAGGACTAAGATGGAATGCCTCGTTTTCAATAAAAAGGGGCCTCTGGTTCTCCACACACACCATACGGAACTATTAGTGCTACAACTATTATACAGCTGCAGCATGGCTCTACCAAGTAACAATAGATGATAGTTTCATAATTGTGGAAGGAAGAATGAGGAGTGCAGTGGTAGATACAAGGGTTTTCCTGAAGTTCCTACGTAGGACGGATCATTGCTTGGTTTTATGCCGATAAACGGTCTTTTCAAATTTGGCGTAATTGGAAACTCTGCGGTTATTTTCTTTATAGCGTATAAAAATAGAAAGGTTACAAGATGAAAGTGAAAGAGAAGTAATGTAAATTAAGAAAACTTAGTGGTTTCGTTAATTTTGTATGAAAGACACGGAATTGGATACTGTGGGAAAAGTTAGGGAGGTTTGGTGGATGCAAATCAAAGTTTGTGGTATAAGTAAGAGTTAGAATGACAGATATATAATTATAATGAAAGTTAAAGCAAATAAAAAAAAAATTGGTTGCCTGTAAAGTCGGTATACGGGCGAAAGTTTTACGTGACAACGACTTTGAGTGGTAAAATAATTTTATTATGTCTGTCTCTCGCTTTAGGCGGCTAACCATGCCTGAGGAAGGGACGCGGTGCCTCTCACTCGCCTCATTGTGAGCGCATAACGTGAGCGGAGCGTAACGCAGTTTCGAAGTGTCACCCGGCAAACCATTTATAAGACGTTGTCACGTCAATATGTATTTGTAAAACTAGTTTTTAGGGATTTTATCACTTATTTATTTTATATTCCAGACGTAACGAACACTTTACAACACACATCAGTCACGGGTGGACTGAGGTGTTCGATGTCCCAATGTCATAGTTAACCACGGCTACCTTCAGATTAAAATTATTAATTTTTGGTCCGGTCTACGCAGTATGAACTTAGAGTATCTTATACTATGATCTTATAGAACTTATATATTACTATCCTTAACATTAAAAAGAACATTAAAAAGAAGTTTTTTCACCTGTGCTAAATGCCAAATGGTATTCCGCCATTTTGCATATTCCGTCTTTAACACTTAAGGTACTCTACTCTATACGTCCATTTCATGGCACCATCAATCATGTATGAAGGTGATATATCACATTAGCATGTAATGTATAATTTGTTTCGGTTCGACGGGAAATACAGTTATAAGTACAGACTATAAGGCGGCATATCATCAAGAATGACAACGCTTATTTGTTCTGTTTTCTTTGCAATTAGTTACAGGTACAGGCGGTACTTACCATCAAGTGAAACGTTAGCTCCTTTGTTTATATAAATAATTTTTATCAGTACGGTTTTTTTCTGTTTTAAATATCAAAGAGTTTTCCGCCAATTGCCTTTTCCGTCTCTTAAAATACTTACGGGACCAGAAACGGCTACACATCGATCATCCGAAATGTTTATCAATCTTTCCTGTAAAACTCTACATAAATATAATTTTGTGGAATGTTGCGCCATTTACTTCCTATAAAGTACTACTTCCAAGTTTTATATGCGTTCGCTGATCATTATCTAAAAAAATTAAGTATAATTAACTAATTCAAAATGATAACTATGTGTGCCTATTGATTGTACAGATGTAACTGATCCATGTTTTCGTAGTCCACTCAGTCACAAAGGAGTTCGCAGTTTAACTGGTGAAGGTTACTATTAAAATTTAACGGACACTTGTCTCTAATTGCAAGCAAAGAACTTTATAGGTGATTTCCATCAAAAACTGGAGGAAAAATGGATGCTATCGCCCAAAGATATCTTTATTTTTTATCTATTAACATAAAATGTAGAGACTTTGTCACCTTTGAGGAATAAATTATAAATACTGCAGAGTGGATCTACCACGTAACTGTAAAGAAAGAAAAGTATTCGCAAGTTGTCCATTTGATTAAACCGTATAGTTCTTTGAATTCGGCTTTTTATTAAAAGTCAATTTTTTTGGAAAAAGGTGTCATAGCGTGTATAATTCCATGTCAAAAGTAAAGTTACAGCCTAATACGTCCCACTGCTTGTCAGAGAACTCCTCTTATTTCCGAGAGAGTTATGGTGTAATAAGTCTACTGCTACTCATATATATTTACGCATATACTGTATATATATATATAAATTAAAAAGAGGCTTAGCCCTCAGCTATTATGACGGCTGAGATATATGTACGTGCTTTTAAATATGGTAAAATGAACAGAGTCATTATTTAAATGGTATTTTCTTGTTTCAATACTAAACTTTGGTTTGTATAACAAGTTCTAAAGAATAAAGCTTGGTACTGAAGTTTGGAATAATTAACGTGTAGGCAAAGTTTAGGCGTGTTATTAGTAAAAAAGCTTTTTGTTTTATTGATGAGGCAACATTCTTGCCACTGCATACATAATATGAAGACTTAAACATAATTTTAAATATTAAAAGTAGACCACTAGTACAGACATGGCAAATGCTCAATGGCGAAATGTTCCACTGTTAACCAACGAAGAATGAACAGGGCTGTACATGTGCAGAAAGATGTGTCATAACCATAGTGACCAAGATCGGGTCCGCCTTCTAGCTGTTTCTGACTAAGGAATCTAGTCAGTGGTTACATTATTTACCATCTTGGCACATTATTTGATGGGGAAAACTGCATCGCCGCAGGAACTGACTGGAGTGGCGGTTGTCAACCTCATCAGTGCCTCTGTGTTAGCAGCGTCGACGAGTTTGGGCTCCACGGACTTTCGTGTAAGAAAAGTGCTGGTAGGTATTCACGCACGGTTCTTTGAACGATGTCATCCGAAGGGCACTTGTCTCTATAAATATTCGGTTTTAGAGCCTTGTGGAATATTTACAGAGTGGCAAAAGACCTACGGCGAAATTGAACCGAGAGGTGCTTTGAGTGGGATGCTATTTGCGTAGACACTTTGGCAGCCTCTTATCTCATTAGTACCTCGTTTAGAGCCGGACGGCATCAGAGGCAGCTGAACTATTTAATGGCACAAATATGAATCTCTGAGCGATGACTACATATTTGTACCATTTGCTGTAGAAACTATCGGTCCGTGGGTCATGTATGGGGAAGTTCCAAGAAACTATTCATTGGTCGTTGCTGCTAGTGATAAAGAGGGCTGGTTCTTTTCACCAAAGGCTAAGTGTAGCCATTCACCGAGGAAACGCGGCCAGCGTTCTTGGTATGAAACCACAAGGATTAGGACTGTATGATAATTTAAGTTATTAGTTTTAGTTTTTCTTTTATTATAGTTTTAATATAGTATATTTATCAATGCTGTGATAAAGACGCTTATTTATTAAAACATATCAAAATTATAAAGCAGATAAAGACATTTATATTTAGTCAGTCCGTCAGTAGTCATTTTTCATTTTAGGAAGCCCTCCCTTCAAATTTGTTTGTTTTTTTCGTTGATCAAAATATACGTTAACGTGACAACATCAATAAAACTATTCGACCTGCAACCCAATATCCAACATTAATATGAATGTTTGTGAATGATCAAAAGAAAACGAATTATAACGAATGTTGACAGCTCAAGTATCTCAGGTGTGAGTTTAAGTATGAAAGAGATCCAAATATTGCAAGAGGAACTCATTTGCAAAGGCACAAATGAATTTTTTGTGTTTAGGGAAACAAATCGATGAACAGAGATCACAAATTAATGACTTTAAACAGTCGATGGATTTCTTTAATAGTTTAAGGAACTAAGTTTAAGAAAACTATGGAATTGCAATTCTGCATTAAGTACTGGCCATTTCAAATCAAATAAATTTTTGTTTGACTAAGAATTTTAATTTCAAATTAATTTTATTTCATTCAATTTCAATTCAATTCAATTTCATCCATTTTTCAAAATTAGTCAGTTTATTGATGTGTTATGTTTTCATGCATTTGTTTTTGTCATGGATACGTTAAAATTGGAGTAAATGGAATCTGAGTACCGTCGGCAGCAACGAGGGCAAGCGGCAGGCACCATCAACGACGTTCACGAAGTAAATATACAAACGAACGCACCACCTGTTATTGGTTCCCGCTTCCGTTCTGGAAATTTCGACCTTCAAATGAACCCGTGGTCGTCCGAATATACTTTGGTCGACAATGACGAATTAAAGAGACTGTGGAAATTCAATATCTTAATTTTAGTCTTTTAATTTTTTCTACTTCATATTAAGCATTTTTTGTTA
The DNA here is from genome assembly GCA_029286625.1 of Parnassius orleans. Taxonomy (NCBI): domain Eukaryota; kingdom Metazoa; phylum Arthropoda; class Insecta; order Lepidoptera; family Papilionidae; genus Parnassius; species Parnassius orleans. The sequence continues at coordinate 4,121,057 of JAGSMP010000089.1, forward strand.
TGTGTGTGTTTGTATACTTAATTTTTCTTGTTTATTTACAATGTAGGTATTATATACTACCAAAGTGATAGAGATTTATGAGTTACTTTTACAAAATTATATTTAAAAATGGTTTAATTCAACATTATATGCAGCGTCCATTTACTGCCATAAATAAAAAAAAATGTCCTTGATCTATTTATTGATAGTAAACTAATTTACAATGTTTAAAATGCACATTGATAGTATTTTATTGACTGATAGAAAGAGGAAATATTAAAAACAATATCTAAATTAAAGAGAAGAATTATAGAAAAATGTTAAAAATGTACATGCTCAAAAAATAATTCAACATAATTTATATAAAACACTCTGTCACTTCAAAATATATAAGCACTAAGTGATTTTCTTTCCATGCATAAAAAAATAATATATGTTTTGCAGTATATTAAACCTTTAATATACCGTAAAGAAAATAAGAAAGGTCATTCATCATCACATCATTCATCACATACCTTGAAAGTTTAGCAAAACAAACTTAAGTGTGGAGATTGTATCGCAGTTTTGCATTCTCTGCATAATGATGTAAAATCTTTAATATATGTATTTATATCTTTATAAAGATAAAAGATGGTAAATTTATCCATCAAAAGACGTGATTGATATATGTGTATTTAATGAAACAATATTAAGAGTAAATACAAGGTTTAAAAATCTTAATTAAAACAAATTACATTTTCAAAAAAACGTTACCTCTACACTAGGAGTTTCTCCTGTATCATGGGGGCAGTTTACATACATCAATTTCAGAAGGACATATATCCAGACTGAGAACAATTATTTATAGGCCGTACAAATACTTGTTCCGTGCGGGATTCGAACCCGCGGCCCTTAGCGCTGCAACTTATTGCTAAGCCACTGCGCCACGGAGTCGTCAATTAATTGTCACCAGGATCATATTATATAACGTTTTAGTTATTTTTGTTACACTAAAGAAGTAAATTAACTTCTTACGTGCATAAATGAGTACACACACACGGTTTTTATTTTTATAAACTGCAACTCCGTGAAATGCAAAAGTAGTGATACACGGTACCTAATATGCTGTTAATCTTTCTTTTCTATAATTTATTTTTCCCTTCTGGCCAGACGGTTTTATTTGACAGATTGCTGAGTTGGCAGGTGTTTAAATAATGTTGCGATGGCGAATTTTGAGTTAACGTAATGAGCCGTACACAGAAAACTGCGCCTAAGTTTTTGTTAACGCAAGGAATTTCGCTGAGTTACCCATGTCGTACTAGACAGTAGTACATATATATCGATGAGCCAAACATCAATCCTACACCTATGAAAATTAATCAACAAATTGTAAACTAGATGGCGCCACTGTTTTTTACATCACAGTATGGTGTGTTAGTAGAAATAGACATAGCTGAATGTGCATAAAGCAATTTAAGCAATATAAGCATAATACAATTTGAAAACTATTGTTACTAAATTTTTGAAAAGTCCCTTCTTCTCGCGAAAGGACTTAAATTTTAAAACAATATGATAATTCTACGTTAATATTTATTGATATAATCCAATATATAAAAAATAATACCTTCTTGTTTATTCAGTGTTTATGCGCGCTGCTACCGTTCATCAGATTGTGGAAAAGTTTGTCAACATTTGCTTGCACTTCCGCGAAGGTAATAGGCAAGTTGGACCCGGTAGGTTCCTCTGTTGTATAATTTAGATATCTCTCGTACAGAGCCGGGGCAGATCGCTAGTTTCCTGTAAAATAATGAAGCTTCATCTCAAATTGCATCCGAAGATTACTTAAGTGACCAAACATAATACCATCATCAGTAGCGGATTTACCAACAGGCTGAGTGTAGGTGGTGCCCAGGGCAGATTTTAGAGGCGGCAAATTTGGGGTCAAGTTTTATGTCTCAGAAATTAAAGATTCATATTATTTATATACCTAAATGTTATTAGGTATATAAATAATATGTCCACCCAAATAATCCAACATGTAATATGTATCATCACTTTCATATTTGTTTTTACACTTTGCGTTGTCGTGTTAGCTTGCGGCGCGGGAACGAGTTACATAACCATTCGCAAGTGAGTCTAGCTGAAATGTCGAATTGACTGCACGAGTTCGGCGTTTACGATAGAAATAATGCCTAATATAAAAATTGTTAAGTTAAGCAGTTAAAGTTACAGCCTATATACGTTCCATTGTTGGGCAGTCCTCCTCTCAATTCTAAGAGGTTTTAGGTAAGAAATGTCCGCCGCGCTGCCTCAATGTGTGTTGGCGAACTTCACATGTCCTCGAAATATTTTTTCCTTATTTCTTATCCATCCATCGACAACGCCATATGACAACGCATCTACATTTTAATTCTTAAACGGGGATATATTTAAATGTCTATGGGCCATAGCATCCACTTACCATCAGATTTTTTTTATTAAATTTATAAGGGACCACTACTGAAGTGTTCCGATAAAAATCATTATTGTTGTTACTATTATTGTTGTATATTATTATACGTGGTAGAGCAACGCTGCAGCTATATTATGGTTGTAAAACAAATGGGTCGGCTAGACCGTGGAAGGACCACTCTCACTCTTACAGAATACCAGCGTAAAATAGCAGTTTAATACTGATGTGTTTCGTATGGTGAGTGTAGAGAACCGGAGACCCTTTTTACTAGAGACGAGGCATTCCATTTTTGACCATAGGGGTGACAACGAATTAGCATTTTGATCCATAATTGAGAAATGGGTGTTTATGAACCACAGCATCCACTTACCATCAGGTGGACTGTTTACTGGTTGTCACCCTTATAATATAAAAAACTTTTATTAAAAAGTAAAAGTCGACTTTAGGAACTAAAATAATAATAATATATACTATTGCCTCATAAGGGCTTCGAAGTCGGAGCTTTTATAGTTTTATACACTATGTCTTAATACTTACTTTAGAAGCTATTATGTGGAAATTATTGTATGCCTTAAGCGCAAAGTTCTACTAGCGCCAAAAAATCGAGATCCAACGTTTTAGATTTATCAAGTCCGCATGAGGGAAACACGATAACTTTTGAAAATATCAATTGTTTAACTCAATCTATTTTGATTTTATATTTACGCGAATGACATTGAATCAAATTACTATGATATATCGCAATTACCATTTTATTTTATTATTTTCGTCGTAAACAGGCCTGAGGTGATTGACGGACGAAAGATTCAGCCATTGTTTGGTCCGATCTGTGCAGAAGCTAATGGAAAAGCCAGTTTTAATTATTAATCACAGATCCCGCGTGAGGCCCAGCCTTGATGCCTTTGCTCAATAGTTCACAAACATTTGGCAGAATGATGTGGTTTTCGTCTACAACAGACCGGAACGCCAACCGCTGTCACACACGGAGCCACGATAGTTTGCCCCAGACCATCAACGCGCCAGATTCCCTGCATCTTATTGCACTTGACGGATGGCAGTTCTGACTAATCTTTGCGGCTTGTTAGCCACTTATAGCTCGCCGCTCAAGATGGTCAAACTTGTCTGTTACCCTGACATGGTACAGTATATAACACGCCTGACTGTGGCCGCTCTGTTCACTCAACATGACGCAGGCGCGGGACCCGAAGCCTTGAACCCGTCGACGTGCCAGCTGGCGGCCAGGTGTTGCCTGTGTTTGATGTTACAGAGAGCACGAGGGATCAGACAGCAAACACCTGGCCGCTGAGCTTCAGCACGCCGCAGGTTCTGCACGACAACAGTTTCGTCCGCGCCTACGTCACAGTGACTGAGTGAATGTGTCGAGTGTGCCTGCCTGTACTACCATATGTCAGAGGTGTCACAGACAAGATTATTGCATCTTGAAGCGAGCTCTATAAGAACATTCTTCGCCGCCAAAGAAGATTAGTCATTCTACCATCCGTCATGCAATATTCTCTACAAGATGCAGGAGTGTGTTTGATTGTGAATGGGTTCTCATATATAGGGCAACAAAACGATCTATTAAACCCGCGTAAAGAACACATAGCTGACGTGAAGCACCAACGTTCCGGGAAGTCTGCAGTTTGTGATCATATCCTAGACGGCTGCCATTACATTAGATTGATAAACCACAGATTCTCGCGAAAGAACATCGATTCCTGCCATGATGATATGTGAGGCTATTGAAATTAAAACATCCTAATTTCAATAGAGAGGAGGTTGGTACTACCACCAAGCTTGGGATCCTGTATTATTAAATTAAACTAAACCTAAGCATACCACTGCAAGACTTCAAGACACAGTTAGTTCATTCTGCGTAGATCGGACCAAAATTAATAATTAAAAGTTTGAAGGTACTCCGTATTAACTTTGACATTGGGACGTCAATCACCTCAGTCCCTCAGACCATGGTGCCAAAGCACCCGAAACGTCGGGAATTATTAAATAAGGTAATTAAACGCGATATAATCAAAATAGTTTGATTCAATCTATTTTTAATCTCTTCATCTATCATGTGAGAAGCCATGGAATGTAAATGGCAGTTTAATTTTGTTTTTTTTTTTAGTTATAATGAATTTTTTTCAGCTAAGAAATGCCGAAATTTTCGGTGTTTTGAGTAGCCTTGTAATTATATATTTTACTAAATACACTTTGCCTCACAGTTCACTCCCACTTCGGGCTCGGCCGCCGTCGTGAGTGGATTACTGTATCGTTTGATTACAGCAGCGGTAATAGGCAGCAAAAAATCGATCGATGTAGAAATACAAAATATTCCAAAAACCAAATTTGATCAAGGTTATTATTCATATAATTACAGATTTTTATTACAATATTTTGTAATAAAAATAAATAAAACTAAAAGTACGTAGGATTTTTATATAAATATACTTATACGTGTTGAACTTTATGAACTTTATGGACGGTGTACTTCGGTATCTGCTACTGGAACTCCTCGATGAGTAGAACTGGGTGTGCCGAGATTGTGCTCGTTATGTTAGTTATGACGAGACCTTACCACCGGACTTGACGGAGTGACTTGAAGGTGTAATTCGGTGAATGCTACTGGAACTATTTGAAGAGTAGAACTAGTAGTCGAACGTCGTCGTGCTCGCATTACTCTTATTGGTAGTCTTGGGTACTTATCTCACACCTAGCCAGTTGTCTTACATTATTACTGAATATATGTATAGTATGAATAATTGTAGAGGTGGTAGCATCATTGTCCCTCGCCGGGAGTGCAAGGAAGAACGACCTAACACGATGAAGCTACGACCTGATGAGGTAAACAGAAAGTAGTGGGTTGCAGATGGTTCTAAAATTTGTGGAAAAATATGGTGCTGCCATTTAGCAATGAGCTAGTGATGGTGATGATGGACGACTAGCGAAAACGTGTGCCGAGTTTGGCTTCGTTTTGTTAGTTATGAATAGACCTTTTATACGTGGTAGAGGCATGCTGCAGCTATATTAGTAGTATAATTGTAGCACGAATGGGTCGGCTCGACCGGGGAAGGACCACGCCCTCACAGAATACCAGCGTAAAATAGCAGCAATGCTGTGTTTCATATGGTGAGTGTGAGAACCGAGACCCTTTTACTGGAAAAGAGGCATTCTATCTTAGTCCTCACGGCTGACAACGCATCTGCATTTAAATTCGCAAACGAAGATAGATGTAGATGTCTATGTGCCACAGCAACCACTTACCATCAGGTGGACTGTGTGCTCGTTTGTCAGCCTTATTCTATAAAAAAAAAAAAGAATATGGTGCTGCCCATCTCCGGTTTCATTTTCCTCTGTCGTCTCTTACGACATCCACGGGATGTTACGGGGTAGTAGAATCCCTTACGCTGCCATTACACGGCTCGGTAAAAAATTATTGCATCTACATAAAGCATAAACGTTTCCCGTGGCAGATAAAGAGTAATAAAACTAAATCTGTCCAAGAATTTTTATACATTGTATTTCGATAAGGAAAACGTATATTTTTCTCAATGGTAATACAAATAATGTAAATTATATTTAGCTCTATCATTTGGTAACTATCTATAACTAGTAGAGCTAAGTATAACTACCCTATTTTCTTTATTTTTACTTTTAGTAGACATATATTTTAACACTATATTCGATATTGGCTTACTTGACTTATACTTGTCAAAATAGAACTGAACTAAATATCTGTATTTTTTGTTATTTATTTATTTCATAGACAGTAGGAAGTATAACAATTAATAAGGTGTAAACATAAACTCTTTTGAGTTTTACCGTACACCCCACGCTGTCGATATACAATAATAAAGATTAAAACTATTTATAACAATATTTGCTACACACTTCATATATACATATTTAAGAAACAATCATAAGACAGCCACACATTTTATAAACACCCATGCGGGTATATCACAAAATAAAGTTATGTAAAAACCTTTTGTGAACGTTCCTATGCAGCACTGTCTTCATTTATTGATAATTTTTGATTCTACAGGTGATGTATAAAGTGTGGTTTGTGATTATTATTATATAGTGTTGTTAGTTTATTATTTATTATATATGTTTATTTTATGTATATGTTTTGTATGTGGATAATTTTGGTTTCTAATTATATATATTAAAATTTTAGTGTTTGTATTATGTATATGATTACGTGAATTTATTAATTGATATTATGTAGATAGATATAATTATGTTCAAATGTATTAGTTAATGTGTATTATTGTGTACGTAATGCTTAAAAATTCTGATGTATGTTATGTGTATTTTCTGTTTATTATTTGTAGAAAATATTGTTTCAAGATGTTTTTTAGATTTTTATATGTTATTTTTTCTCTAATAGCATTAGGTATAAAATGTTTTTATGCTGGGAGACTTTAATGCTCATCCAGGTACCAGATTTTCAAGTGAGTTGCTTACTGTTTGTATTGATCAGTTATGGTCTTGCATTGATATGGAACTTTTACCCACTGATACTCATACATTTACTAGCTCAGCTAATGGGTCTCTAAGATGGTTAGATCACTGTGTTGTGACCTGTGCGGCTAAGCCCTTAGTAGTTAAGGCCTCGGTATTGTATGGTGTATATCTGTCGGACCACATTCCTATGTTTATTGAATGTAATATTAGTTTAATTAGACCTAAGATCGTTACCTCACCTGTCTATAGTAACAATGTATATTGGGGTGTAAGAGACGAACAACAAATAAAACAATACCTAGATTATTGTAATTCTAAATTACGTCAAGTTGATTTCCCTACCGAATGTCGTGACTGTGCGCATGATTTTTGTAACAATACTGAACACTTTTTGCTATTAGACAAAATGTATCGAGAGATAATATATATACTTAAAGAAGGTGCAGAATTTTCGTATATTTTTAAAGGAAATAAAAAATGTAGAAACAAAAAATACATACCGGGTTGGAATAAGTACGTACGTCAGGCTCACTGTGAGGCTCGATTACATTATAAAAATTGGATATTATATGGTAAACTGAGATCTGGTTATGCATATGAAAAATGAGTATTTCAAGAAATATCTTTAAAATAAATTAAAATCCTTACAGGACAGTCAACTACAAATAAAATGGACAAAATTGCTCAGTGTCATTCGGGAAAACAGTTCAGTAAATTCTGGAAATATACTAAAATTTAAATCACAAGACGAGCCTCCCTGTGAGCGTGGCAGGGTGTACAGGCCATCTGAAATCGCTAATGCATTTCGTAAGCATTTTATGGTTGAGCCTCCAGTAGTTAGTATTGAGTAGGTGTGCAATGCTCAGGCCACCTATCCGGGTGGCTCCAGATTGGATTCTCGGCTAAGATCATTAGAAACACTATTCAACGGATGGTTAGAGGTAAATCACCTGGTTATGATGGTTTAAGCATTGAACACTTGAAATATGCTGGTGTTCACTTACCTCAGTACTTGCTATGTTTTATAGTTTATGTAAGTCATAGTTACTTACCGGCTGAGCTTACTAAAACCGTTGTAGTGCCTATTATTAAAAATAAGACGGGGATGCCTCTGATATTACAAATTATAGGCCAATATCCTTGGCTACTATTATGTCGAAAGTACTGGACAGTCTGCTTGATAACATATTAGCGGAGCATGTACAACTAAATGATAACCAATTTGGATTTAGGCCCGGTTTGTCGACCGAACACGCTATTTTGTCCCTTAAACAGACTGTCCAATACTACACTGCCAGAAAAACGCCTGTATTCGCATGTTTTTTGGATTTATCTAGGGCTTTTGACCTTGTAAATTATGGTAAATTGTGGCAGAAGCTATATGATGAGACTAGTGTACCCAGGGAAATTATATCGTTATTCCAATACTGGTACGGGCACCAGAAAAATGTTGTGAAATGGGATAGCTCTTATTCCAAGTATATAGGTTACAATGTGGCGTGAGACAGGGTGGATTAAGCTCTCCAAGACTGTTCAACCTCTATGTAAATCAGCTGATGGGTCGACTCAACAGTGCCAACGTTGGCTGTTACGTTGATGGTATTTGTGTAAATAATATCAGTTACGCTGATGATATGGTGCTGTTGAGTCCATCTATTAGCGGCATGAGACGACTTTTGTCTATTTGTGAGGGCTACGCAGCGGCTCACGGACTTAAGTACAACACAAGTAAAAGTGAGTGGATTCTATTTAAGTCGGGTTCAATTAACTACACTGTACTTCCGGAAATTACATTGTATGAAACCTTTGAAGCGGGTTGCGAGTTTTAAATACCTGGGCCACTGGGTTACAGTTGATTTGAAAGACGATATGGACATGGAGAGGGAGCGTAGATCATTGGCGGTTCGTTGTAATATGCTGGCTCGCAGGTTTGCGCGTTGTAGTAGGCAGGTCAAAGTAACGCTTTTAAAGCTTTCTGTCAATCGTTCTACTGTTGCAGCCTGTGGGTGAGCTATACCAAGCGAGCAGGCAGCGATCTACGTGTCCAATAACAATTCCTTAAGGGTACTGTTGGGGCTGCCATGGCGATGCAGCGCCTCAGGTATGTTGCTGAGCCGTATTGACGGCTTAGCCGCGATAGTTAGGGGCGGTGTGCCTCCACGCTGACCCGTTTGCGGAACAGCACCAACAGTATCCTTGGGGTATTCATTGATCGGTGGGACTTGCCACTTCTACAAGCATGGGTGCGGTCCACACAGCAACATAAAAGTATGTTGTTGTGTGGATCTATCTCACAACTGTTTGAATTTTCTGTTGTTTTTATAGATTTTTTTAATGTAACTCTAGTTATAATTTCAATTTGTTAAAAACTCATATGGGCTCTGTCTGAAAAAAAAAAAAATAACGTTAATTAGGTAAGGTATTATGTAATTTAATCGTCTTTTACCATACAGGTTGTTATAAGAAGGTAGTTGTAGTCTAAGGTTATCTTGTCTACGGATTGAATAATTTTTGTGTAGTTTTTGTAGATTTTCAGTAAAATAATATTGTGATAAAAGAGTAAGTTCTACTTTTTCATGAATTGGTAAAATTTTACAAAATGCAAAGAGCTTACGGTAATCTTTAAAGGTATCTTTTATTTTTATAGGAACTATTCTTTTTAGTATATGCAGCTGGAGTGAAAAAATATTGTCTAGGTGTGTTTTAGAGGTTCTTCCATAACCGGACAAACCATAAGATATTATAGACTCAGCCAGGGACTTATAGAGTAGTAGAAGTGTTTTATAAGGTATTTTAGATTTTATAATTGAGAATTTGATTAATATTACCCTTAGTTTGTCACTCACATGGTTAATATGCTCCTTCCAGTTTAGCCGATCGTCGATTACGAGTCCAAGGTATGTGTATTTACTTACTTGTTCTATGGTGTCACAGTTACATAGCAGAGTGTTATTTGATTGTTTTAGACATTGATGGTTGTGTGCTATAAGTTTTAATCTAAAAGTGCTTCTGTTTTTACTAGAGCTGATGTAAATTAGTTTGGTTTTATTAGAATTAAGTACAAGTCCAACATCATGAGGCCATTTCACTAATATGTCAAAATCGCTTTGAAGTCGAGTAAGGGCATCTTCGATGTTTCGTCCTGTGGCAACTAAACATGTGTCGTCCGCAAACTGGTACAGCTCACACTGTTTTATTGCGTTTGAGAGATTATTTACGTAGGTGAGGTAATGTAAGGGTCCTAAGACGGAGCCTTGGGCAGTGCCTTCGATTGCTATAACTGAGAAACTATCTACCTTACTGACCCTAACTTGATAGCTTCTATCATGTAAGTAGTTTTCGCACCAAGTTAGTAGATTACCTCTGACCCCATTGTCGTTCAAGCTTTGTAGAAGCTTGTCATGTCTGAGAGTATCAAATGCCCTACTATAGTCAACGAAGACGATCAATATATGCTCTTTTTTATCTAAGTGGTTATAAATACTGTCAGTGAAAGTGGATAGCAGTTGAGTCGTGCTTTTATGTGGTTGAAATCTGTATTGGTTGCAAGTTAGTATACTATTATTGGCATAAAAGTGTTGTATTTGAGTTCCTACATATTTTTCTACTACTTTGTTGATCGTAGGCAATATAGTTATTGGTCTATAGTTGAGGTAGTCCGCCTGGCTACCTTTTTTATGAATTGGTCTCACAATGCCGGTCTTTAGTAATTTTGGGTATTTGCCAGTGAGAATGCATGCGTTTATAAGTTTAGCAATGGTTAATCCTATCTACTCCGGGAGTTTTGTTACTATTAAGAGATTTTAGTATTTTTGTTATTGATTTGGGTTCTGCAAACCTAAATCTCATACTCACATTTGCTGAAACTGCATAGGTTTTTTTGTCGAGCAATGGTTTGGGACATTTTGATATTATTTGTTTGACACTATTATTGAATGTGACAGCGAATTTATTTGCAACGTCTTTCGATGAGTTGTTATTGCTGCCAAAAGAGCGTTCTAAGCCTTCATCTATAGACGCTTTTATTCTACCTGTTAATCTGTTTAAGATAGACCACAAATTTTAGTATTGTTTTTGTTGGATATTATTTCTGACTTAGTGTTTTTGTTTAATCATATTATTTGTATTTTTTATCCATTGAAGAAATAAATTATCCCTATACTCACAGGCTTTGATGATTTTATTATTTATTCAGTCATTATTAATTCGCGTACTTTTAGTATTAATTTTGATTGAATATTCTGATTTTTTATAGCATTCTGTAAAATTTGTATAAATATAGTTGTAAATATTTAAAGGGCAATCGTAAGTGGGCGCAATATATCTGTTCTAACAGTGAATTCAATTTTTTATTATTTAAACATATTTTATATGTTAGGACAGCCTGTGTTCGTGGTCCGACGCAGGCTATTATAACCGCCCGATGGTCGGCCAGTGTTCTACCGATTGCCGCTGTGTATAGGTCTTGTGTACGGGATCGTGCGTAAATGTGATCTATGCAGGTTTGCCTTCCATTCTTAGTTCGATCCTTGTGTGCTGTGATCCCGCACAAAAGACCCAGGCTGTGTAACATGTTGTTGTATTTATGTTTTGCAGGATTGTATAATTTCTGATCAATGTTTATATCGCCTAATAATTATAAATCTGTGTCACAAGAGTAATTGTCGATTAGGTTTAGGAGTTCGTTAATAAAAAGGTTTTTACTCGAGCTGGGAGGGCGGTATATGGCACATATATTCGTAATGTAATTTGAGTTAGTGGTGATTGTTAGTAATATGTTTTCAAAGTGTTTTGTTTTTATAGTTTTTATGTTGCATTTGTGTTTGTTACTGACGTAAATGATTATACCGCCACCCCTTCTAGTTTTTTTTAACGCAGTAAACATTTGATAGCCATTGATATGAAACAAACAGCTAGTATTATCCATTACATTAACTTCAGTTAGAATTACGACATCTATAGGTTTATTTGACGTTATTATGCATTGTTCCAGTGCTGTGAAATTTTTAATTAGGGATGTTATATTAAAATCAATGCACAATATATTAACATGGTAATTAGGAATATCGTTTAGAAATTGATTTATATTTAGGCAGTCAGATATCTCACAAATTTCATTTAACATAATTCAATTATAAAATGAGTTAAGACCTTACGGCTAGGTATATGGATAAGTACAAATTTAAGAAAGCTTAGTTAGAACATTTAGATCATGCAGGGTTTTCAATGTATAAATTTTTGAACCGTCATCCTTACGTGCCTTTACATATCCGTTCTTAAACCATACATACTTATAATTCTGGTTATTTTTTAAATCCTGCTTCGCCTGCCACAATATAATTTTATTATTTTTTGTCATTGCTTCTCTGGTGTACACGACATTATTGCTGTTCTTTTCTGTAGGATAGATATCTGCTACGGTAGTCTTAGTGGATTTTGCTGCTGATATCCATTTCTTGTGGCTCGTCTTGAAATTCTACCTTTATGTTCGCCGGATGCTCTTTTTCCAGTCTTCGAATACTTTTTATTCCTTCGAGGGGCTGTTGGAGTTTCAGACCGATGCTTTCACCAGTTCTTTGGCATTTTCTGTGGGCTGTTTTTGTTTTTGAATTAAGGCTTTATTTATATATTTGAATAAGAACATCTGGTAGACTATGTTTGAGCATTCGCGCAATTTGTTATGAAACTACGCTTAATAAATGTCATGTGTTTAGAGCGTACAATAATTCAGAGTTAAACCAACACCACACCTGTACATAAATATGTGTTCTGACTTTTTATTTTAAGTACCATCAACAGAAGTCGTAATTATTTATTTAAAAAACAATGTTAAGTTTATTTGCATTGCATCTCTAATAACAAACGACATCAAGACTAGAGAAATGATTTTGTTACGCCGCGACAGTGCGATTCACGATCTAGAACCTTACCTTCACTTACCAAAAGGTGGGATTGTAGTCAGAAACTGACTTATAATAAATCTCTCAACGCGGCTGTAGAGGTTTTCACTTGAAAAAAAAATGATGATAACAAATGTAAAAAAAATTAAAGTGTTAATAACCACTATTTACGCATTTACTCGATATTTTTTAAATTTTCAAAGAATGTGTGAGAGCTATTAGTTTAAATTTTAATAATCATATACTCAATTTTATCTGCATATTATGTATAACCCGTGTAGTGACAGTGTGTAAATGTTCTCTACCGCATATCGTCCCGTGGCTGTCGTAAGAGGCGACTTAGGAAAACAAGCCAGGTGATGAGCAGAAGCGTCTACCTAATACGCAGCGTACACTGAAAGTTGCGTAATTTATAAATAAAACTATTTATATGTAAAATAATGAAATAGTAAGCCGTGATACCTCAGATGGTTAGCGCTCGCTGTAAATTTCACAGTACGCGAAACAACAGGTTCGATCTCCGCCGGCACTAATGAAATTGCTAATTGCAATTTTAAGTGTTGTTTTAACATGTGTTCGGCGGTGAAGAAAAAACATCGAAACATCGTGAGGAAACCAGTATGACTGAGAAATAAGAAAAAAAATTCGAAGACATGTGAAGTTCGCCAACACGCATTGGGGCAGCGCGGCGGATATTTCCTTGCCCTAAAACACTTTGAGAAATGAGGTAAGGTCTGTGCCCAGCAGTGGGAAATATAGGCTGTCATTATCATCATCATCATTACAGCCCTTCACAAGTCCACTGCTGAACATAGGCCTCTCCCAAGGAATGCCACAAAGCACGGTCCTATATAGGCCGTAACTTAATATGCAAAATAATATGTATTTACTGCTTTTAAAGTATGCTCCATTATATTTTAAACACTTTTTTAATCGATCAAACCATTTTTGAAAACTTAAGGACCATTGGTCTGCGGTCATGTTTTTCACGTGCTGGTTGAAAGTTATCACGGCTTCTTCTGGCTCCGTAAATCTCAAACATTTCATCGAATCTTTGTTTTTGGGAAAATACAGAAATATCATTATGAGATGTCTGGACTATGTGCGAGTCACGAGCTCCACCTTTTCAAAAGCTAAAAATTACATAGTTTGTTAGCGGTGTGCGCCGAATTATTAGCATGTTGCAATAGGATGCGACTTATTGGTCGTTTTTCCCTAACTTTTTCAAAGGAGTGCAGAACAGTGTGCCTCATGTAACAACTAGAAAATAAAAAACTGTAGTTGCTAACCTGCTTGCCAAGCGTGGCAACTCTGGAAAATATTTTATTATTTATTTAATAGGCGGACTGTGTGCTCATTTGACACCTTATTAAAAAAAAACTACGTGCGAAATATAATTCCATCACCTATCAAAGACTATGAGATCTTTGTGACATATTCTATAATCACCTCTTACGATACACACTGGATGAAATAAAACCTTGCTACACGGCTCAAATGCTTACAGCACAGTAAGCATTTGAGCAAGTAGAAAACATCGCCATGTCAGAAACCGTTCAGGTCAGGAGGAGCGTTTATTTTTATTTTGCGGTGTAATAACATCCACTACCACATATCATCCCGAGGGTATCGCATTAGACGACGGAGGGAAAATGAAACAGGAAATAGACAGCAACATCTTCCTGATAACACCTGAAAATAATAAAAAAACTGTGGTTGCCAACCCGCTTGCCAAGCATGGTAACTAATGTAAAATTCATTTAAAACTGACAGACATTTAAAACTCCAGCATTCATTAATTGTTCAAGATTTCACAAAGTATAACAAATCTAAGCAGAAAATCTCCATTAGGACGCATGTCTATTTTTTTTTATGTATACAATTGCTGCGATAAACGAACTTACATGGTAAGTAGTTACTGCAGTCCATGGACATCTGCAGACAACTTCAAACAAATAACTACAGATGCTTTGTAACCTGTAAGGACTAAGATGGAATGCCGCACAGCCTGCAATTATACTGGCTCTTCATAACCCACCCTTAAACCGGAATACAGTAGTGCACGCACTGCCCTTCGGCGACAGTTATGGGGTGTACGTACACAGACAGACTACTAGGCATAAAAATAGTCGTACTAACTAAAGTTAAAAGTGTTCATTAAGTCAGAGCAAGCTTTTATGTCTTCTACTTGTTGAAATTCGTAAGGAAAGTATAATCGAGGACAAAATTTATATTTAGAAGAACTTACGCTAATGGCTCTTGAGTAAATTAAGTTAATAATAAAGTGGTTATTTCAGTAAAGTTAAATTAGCTTTGTCCGTGCGGCCTAGATTACTTGAGTGTTGTGGTTGTTGGAATTGTGTAAAATACAACGATTCCAACTAACCTGTGCAAACTGTAGCATTATATTATTCAATTTACATAAAATGTATAACGAAATAAATTGGTTAAGAGAAATGCCTCTAAATAATAATAATATAAGCGAAGTAATGTAAAAATATTTTCTAAAAAGGCATTATTATTAACGTCTACTGCTTAACATAGGCCTCCCCCATAGATTGCCTCTTAGGGGGGATATTTACCACGCTTGCCACGCATGGCAAGCTGGTTGGCAACCGCAGCTTTTTATTTTTAGTCGTTATTACGCTGCTGCCCATCTCCTGATTTGTTTCCCTCTGTCGCCTCTTACGACCCCCAAGCGTGCCAACCATGGCAAATATCCCCTCTATGAGGCAATATATGGGGGGGGCCTATGTAACGGTAACATAGTAAATGTTAAAAAAAATAACTACTACTAAATTTCAATATGTTTGTGTAAAACAAAAGCAACAATTAGGTGGCAGGTAGGATTCCTTTTCTGCCTAGGAGCCCGTCTGTATGGGTACCGTTCTCTTAACTATTTCATCCGCTAAATAGCAGTGCTTGTACCGCTGTGTTCGAGTCTGAAGAGTAAAGAGAGCCAGTACACTTATAGGCTGTGAGGCATTCCATCTCAGTCCTCAGACAACGCATCAGTCTGTAGCAGTTAGTGAAGAAATTATTTAAAGTTAACTGCAGGTTTATTTTTTTATTTAGGTGGCTCGACCGGGGTAGGACCACTTTCTCACAGAAAACTGTTTGTTTCATATGGTGAGTGTAGAGAACCGGACACCATTTTTTTCTGGAAACGAGGCATGCCATCTTAGTCCTCGGGGGTGATAACGCATCTGCATTTTGATTCTTAATCGACTATAAATATATGTCTCTGGGCCATAGCATCCACTTACCATCAAGGGGACTGTGTCGTCGTTTGTTACCCTTATTCCTTAAAAAAAGGTGTTCATTATCTGCAGTATTCACTTATCATCATGTAGCAAGAAAGTTCGTTTGTTGCTTTGTCTGCTTTATATAAAAAAAGAATCCATAAAAGTTTTTAATTATAATAATAATTTAATTTAATGGAAAAAATCTTAAGAAAAAAAAATCAGGTTTTGTAATGAAAATATTTCTTTTAAGTTTGGAAAATATTACAATTGTTAATAAAGATTGTAGGAATTATGGAGTGAGTTCAAGCGACTTAACGAGTTTCTTTTACTTTTGTAAATTTTAACGATCCTTTGAATGTCCTTTTTGATAAGATCGGGGTAATTTATTAAAAAATGTTATTTAATAAAAGAGAGTAAATGTTTGTAGCGAAAGTAGCGTAATGGTCTATACGTGGTAGAGCCATGCTGCAGCTATATTAGTAGTATAGTTGTAGCACGAATGGGTCGGCTCGACCGGGGAAGGACCACGCTCTCACAGAATACCGGCGTGAAATAGCAGCTTAATGCTGCTGTGTTTCGTATGGTGAGTGTAGAGAACCGGAGACCCTTTTTACTGGAAAAGAGGCATTCCATCTTAGTCCTCACGGGTGACAACGCATCTGCATTTTCATTCTTTATTGAGGATAGATGTAAAATTCTATGGGTCACAGCAACCACTTACCATCAAGTGGACTGTCTGCTCGTTTGTCACCCTATCCTATAAAAAAAAATGGTAAGTTTCCCACTGCGAACTCAAAAAGGCATAGGTTTGAATCCGCCATTTGACTAGTGAACCACAACACAAGCATTTCAAGCTTGCGTGGAGTGGTTAACTGGAAAATTAGTAATGTTAATAGCGTTCCTATTTTGTTTTAATTAAAAAAAAATAGCACCGCCATTCTGCTTGGCATACGTCGGCATGCATCGGCATCGGCTTCTCTGTTCGCGTTCGTGACGCTGTGCTGTGCGGTCGCCGCGTTAACATCGCGCGGTCGCTTCTTTGATGTCGCACTGTTGATGAATTGATGCATTGATGGCAACAAATTAAAAATAATACTTAGTTGTTACTAATTACAGTCTGTGATATCTAATAGTAACCAGTTCTTATCGCGTTTCTTAATGTGTAATCTGTAATTAACTAAAATATGTAATCATACTCCATTTTTTTACAAGTTCTCATTAGTTCTCATGTATATTTTATAATATCTTTACAGTCTATCAAAAGTCCTCTGCTGAATATACGGCAGTTTTATATTTTATTTTAAACTATTCTATATCACGGCTTATTTTTAGGAGAGATCCGCCGTATGAAATTGTAAATTGCAAATAAAATAACTTTTCTTTGGATACTGCATTTTTATTGACTAACTAACTGGTTCTAGGCACGTAGCTGCCGCAGAAGAAATAATTGTGGAAATATCGTTTTAAATTTGGAAGAGAGATATATAATTTGCAAATAAATTTGTCTGTATGATACGCGCGTCTGTTTCTGACAGGGTTATGGAGCAGTTAGTCCGCTATATTATTAGAAGTTCGCCAACATTTACGTTGACAAACTTCACATGTCTTAGAAATATTTTATTCACTAGATATGCAGGTTTCCTCGCGTTATTTTCTTTCATTGTCGAACACTGACTAAATCAGCACATTAAACTGCAATAAAAAAAAAACTCTTTAGTGTGAACTAAGAAATTACAAAATTGAATGTCATCTAAATCGTTTAAAAACTTCATCCCCTATTTTTCCACCTTTGAGTTTGGACTGTATTATTGTTTCTTTAAATTTGTATGAGTTTAGGGGTGACCTAAACTATAACATATTTATTAAAAGAATAATTATTAAAGTCGGTCCACAACTTACAAAGACAATGATAACATACCTAGTATAACATAAATAAAAGAACATAAAAACGCATTGAGAACGTCTTATTTTTTTTAAGTCGGCTAAAAGAGAAATACTTTCTTAGTTAATTATAAGTGTCTAGTTTATTCAGCAAAATAAAATGTCTTAGTGAACTAGCTCTTGTGTTAGATAATTTTGGGTTAGAAAGACTAGGAACAATTCATGTTTACTTGAGTGGATAACATTAATTTGAAGTTGTTTCTGGATAATACACAATCATTAATGAACTAACAAGCTTAACTCTACGTTATTTCGACGTTCCAAGATCATTTAATTTTAGCGCTAACCGTCTTTTTCCATTTTTTGTAAAAGTAAACAAACACACTGTTCACCTGATGACAAGTGGATACTCTAGTCCATAGACACATCTATCATCTATTAAAATCAAAATTCAGCTGTGTCGTCAGCCTAGAGGACTATGATAGAATGCCTTGTTACCAGTAAAAAGGGGCTCCAGTTTTTGACACTTACCATACGAAAGAAAGTAGCATTATGCTGCTACTTTACGTTGGTATTCTGTGCGAGAGAGTGATCCTACCCAGGTCAAGTTTACCCATTTGTGCTGCAGCCATAATACAGCTGGATTATCCTTTACCTTGCTTAGGGTGCAGCACATGAATAGAAAAAACATACAACAAAACAATAAAACAATAGAAAAAAATAATGGCAGAGTCAGCAAGGGAAGCCCTAGACGGAAGTGTATCGACCGAATTATATTTTACTATTACAAGCCAGTACTTAACTGCTATATGGTAAGTGGTGATGGATGTGAAGATAGTAAAACGCAATTTCTTAACTTAACAAAGCCTATTCATTCTGGCCTTAAAGACACCTACATAATAATCTGATGGAAATACAGATTATTTTTGGAAAATTATTTCTACTCCTTTGCTATATGAATTATGAAGCGAACCATATGGTTCGAATGCATGGTATGTCGACAACAAAGGGAAATGGAGACGAAAGAATTAAATTGGTGATATATTAAAAATGGGCCAAATTAGGAGTATACATAACCGAGAAGCATGTATGCGTAGGACCTGAAGGAGGCAAGAAAGGAGTGTCAGGATCATGCCAAATGGAAGTCCAACGTCTCTGCCTACCCCTCTGTGTGACCGGTGTGAGTATTTATGTATGTTTGTATGTATAATTACAGGCAGTGTTGTATTCCATCTTAGTTTTATGAGGTGACAACGAATTTAAAGTGTTCTTTGTTTATAGTTGGTTGCTGACGTCCTTGGGCTGCAGTAACCTCTTACCATAAGGTGGACTGTAAGTTCCCTTGTCACTTTAGTTTAAAAAAAAATCTTGTCATCAACCCACATACACATAATAGCTTCTAAACTTTGCGAATTGTAACAATGTTCAAAGTCTCTTATTCCTACAAAATAAGTTTGAATTAGAAAGGAAACTGTTTAATTTTCGAATAATAAATAGGTTCTTAGAACTGAAAAACGACAAGAAATTGAGTTTAGAAAGTTTACCTGCTTTGACTTAAATTTATGATATTTTTCCAAACTTCAAGTTACATGATAGGCTATAATATATAATAGGCAATATATAATAGGTATTGACATAAATGCAGAGTACAAAAAAGTTGTTTGTCAAGGGGACTTACACCGCAAACATGTCGAATCCCACTTACATCCGAAAGGAGTTTTGGGAAGTGGTAAAGTTGATGTTAATGCAATATAAGGAGAATGAAAATATTATTACGCTAGGAGATTTTGATGAGATGTTTGGGGTGAAGAGGCTTTATTATAGAAGGCTACTTGGAAAGTTTAGTGATAAATGAATAAATGACGATAGTGAAAGCCTTCTTACATTAGGCTTGTGAATAATCTTCATATACATAGGACATGTACATTTGTACGAGTACATATACATGGGGCAGATGATTTTTTTTTTTTTATAGGATAGGGTGACAAACGAGCACACAGTCCACGTGATGGTAAGTGGTTGCTGTGACCCATAGACATCTACATCTATCCTCAATAGAGAATCAAAATGCAGATGCGTTGTCACCCGTGAGGACTAAGATGGAATGCCTCTTTTCCAGTAAAAAGGGTCTCCGGTTCTCTACACTCACCATACGAAACACAGCAGCATTAAGCTGGTATTTTACGCTGGTATTCTGTGAGGCGTTGTCCTTCCCAGTCGAGTCGACCCATTCGTGCTACAACTATACTACTAATATAGCTGCAGCATGGCTCTACCACGTACATAAGTTTTTTTTGTTAGAATGGTGAAAAATGAGCACACAGTCCACTTGATGGTAAGTGAATGCTGTGTCCCATAACCGTCTACATCTGTCCTCGATCTAGAATCAAAATGCAGCTGCGTTGTCACACCTGAGGACTAAGATGGAATGCCTCGTTTCAAGTAAAAAGGGGCCTCTGGTTCTCCACACACACCATACAAAACACAGCAGCATTAAGCTGCTATTTCACGCTCGTACTCTCTGAGAGCGTGGTCCTTCCCCAGACGAATCGAACTATTAGTGCTACAACTATTATACAGCTGCAGCATGGCGCTACCAATTAACAATAGATTATAGTTTCATAATTGTGGAAGGAAGAATGAGGAGTGCAGTGGTACAAGGAGATACAAGGGTTTTCCTGAAGTTCCAACGTAGTGACAAATCATTGCTTGGTTTCATGCCGGATAACCGGAAATATCTGTGGTTACTATTTTCTTCTTATAGCGTATAAAAATAAAAAGGTTACAAGAAAAAAGTGTGAAAGAGAAGTATTAATGTAAATTAAGAGAAAAACTTAGTGGTTTCGGTTAATTGTGTATGAAAGACACGGAATTGGATACTGTGTGGGAAAAGTTAAGGGAGGTTTGGTGGATGCAGCAATCAAAGTTTGTGGTATAAGTAAGAGACAGAATGGCAGATATATAATTATAATGAAAGTTGAAGCAAATAAGAAATATTTATTTAAATAAAACTAGTTTTTACGGATTTTATCGCTTATTTATTTTATATTCCAGACGTATCGAACACTTTACAACACACATCAGTCACGGGTGGGACGGCTGAGATATATGTACGTGCTTTTAAATATGGGAAAATGAACAGAGTCATTATTTAAATGGTATTTTCTTGTTTCAATACTAAACTTTGGTTTTGTATAACAAGTTCTAAAGAATAAAGCTAAGTACTGAAGTTTTGAACAAAGTTAATGTGTAGATGTTCAGGCGTAAGTTAATAGTATTAGGTATATTCTATATTAAAAAAAAGCTTTTTTGTTTAAATTACTATGTAAAATGAGGGTTGCATTGCCTACTTTCCTAGCTTCCGTGCATAATATCAGTGACTTATGCAACATAATTTTAAATTTTGAAGTAGACCTGTCCTTTGCTGCGGAAGCAGGGCAGACATGGCAAATGCTCTGTACCGGCGAAAATGTTCCACTGGAAGTTAACCAACGAACAATGAACAGTGGGATATTACGCTGGTACGGAGTGTGCAAAAAGATGTGTTTCATAATTTCCATAGTGACCAAGATCGGGCCCGCCTTCTAGCTGTTTCGACTAAGTAATCTAGTCAGTGGTTACACCATTTACCATCAAATAATCTTGGCACATTATATGATGGGGAAAACTTGCGCATCGCCGCAGGAATCCGACTGGGAGAGGCGATTGTCAACCTCATCAGTGCCCCTGTGTTAGCAGCGTCGACGAGTTTGGGCTCCACGGACTTTCATGTAAGAAAAGTTCTGGTAGGTTTTCACGCACGGTTCTTTGAACGATGTCATCAGAAGGGCTCTTGTCTCTATAAATGTTCCCTCGGTTTAAGAGCCTTGTCGAATATTTAGAGACGGTGGCAAAAGACTCGACGGTACGAAATTGATTCCTTGGGAGAGAGGTAAAGCTCTAGTGTGGAATGTTATTTGCGTAGACACTTTGGCAGCCTCTTATCACATAAGTACCTCGTTTAGAGCCGGGACGGCATCAGAGGCAGCTGAATTAATTAAGTGGCACAAATGTGAATCTCTGAGCGATGACTACATATTTGTACCATTTGCTGTAGAATCTATCGGTCCGTGGGGTCCACGTGCGGGGAAGTTTATAAAGAAACTTTATCTGCGATTAGTCGTTGCTGCTGGTGATAAAGAGGGCTGGTTCTTTTCTCGCTCAAAGGCTAAGTGTAGCCATTCATCGACGAAACGTGGCCAGCGTTCTTGGTATGATACCACAAGGATTAGGACTGTATGATAATTTATTAGTTTTAGTTTTTCTTTTATTATAGTTTTTTAATATTGTATATTTATCAATGCTTTGGATAAAAATGTTTATTTATTTAAAAAATATCAAAATTAAAAAGCGGATAAAGACATTTATATTTAGTCATAACCTAAACAGACGTTACCCTTATCTATGGATGTACTGAAGTGGAAATGAATCTGGTTATATGAGCCCTCTTTCATTTTAGGGAAGCCCTCCCTTTTCAAATTTGTTTTTTCATTGATCAAAGGATACCTTAACGTGACAACATCAATAAATCTATTCGACCTGCAACTCCGATATCCAAAATTAATATGAATGTTTCGTAAAGATCAAAAGAAAACGAATTATAACGAATGTTGACAGCTCAAGTATCTCAGGTGTGAGTTTAGTATGAAAGAGATCCGTGCTATATTGCGCGAGGAACTAAAGGCACAATTGAATTTTGTTTGTGTTTAGGGAAACAAATTGATGAACTGAGATCACAAATTAATGACTTTAAACAGTCGATGGATTTCTCTAATAGTTTGAGGAACTAATTTTATGAAAACTATGGAATTGCAATTCTGCATTAGGTACTGGCCATTTCAAATCAAATTAATTTTTGTTTGACTAAAAATTCTAATTTCAAATTAATTTTATTTAATTTCATTTTTCAAAATTAGTCATTTGTTTATTGATGTGTTATGTTTTCATTGCATTTGAATTTTTTTGTCATCATGGATACGTTAAAACTTGGAGTAATTATAGAATCTGAGTACCGTCGTGGCAGCAACGAGGCACAAGCGGCAGGCAACATCAACGACGTTTACGAAGTTGTAGTACGTTGTAGTATACAAACGAACGCACCACCTGTAATTGGTTTCCCGCTGCCGTTCTGGAAATTTCGACCTTCGAATGAACCCCGTGGTCGTCCGAATATACTTTGGTCGACAATGACGAATTAAAGGAGACTGTGGAAATTCAATATCTTAATTTTAATCTTTTAATTTTTTTTTAGTTAATTTTAAGCATTTTTTTTATTCTGTGCGTGTGTTTGTATACGTAATTTTTCTTCTTTATTTACAATGTAGGTATTATATACTACCAAAGTGATAGAGATTTATGAGCTACTATATATATATTTTTATTTATAATTATTATATATTATTATATTATATATTTATATTAACTTTAACAAAGTTATATTTAAAAAAATGGTTTAATTCAACAACAGTTCAGTCTCTATAAGCAGTCTTGAAAGTAATCATCACTAATAAATTATATGGCAGCGTCCATTTACTGCCATAAATAAAAAAAAGTCCTTGATCTATTTACTGAAAGTGCGAAACTAATTTACAAAGTTTAAAATGCACATTGATAGTCGGCTTAATTTGAGCGCGAGTGTATTGACGTGTCAGATACTACTCATGTTACTACACACTGTTAGATCTTATTTTATTACATCACTTATCAACAAAATAATTATGTCATAAAATGTCGAAGAAATGAATAGAAATGAATATATTCTACTAGTGTAGGCAAGGAAGATCTTGTTAGTGAGAGGCTGCCCTGTGTTACATTGAGATGGGTAGTGATGCTGTTGGTTTGCATACTTTGGTGTTATCATGTAAATGGATCTTGATAGTAAGCAGTGTTTGTCGCTGGCGCGAGTGCAGTGAGACAGCTCGCTGGCGCGAATGCAGAGGAACCTCTCGCTGGAGCGTGTTTAGCTGGGTGGCCTGTGTATTCAGTGTATAGTACGTACGACCTGTGCCATGTTCGCAGTGTTTCTCAGAGAAAATTGTATTATCTGTGACGTGCGTGAAATTCTAGTAGGAAGCGTTGTACACTTAAATCTGATTTGGACGATGTTTTCAATTCTGTAAAAGCTTAGTCTGTATGAAATTTATTCAATTTCATTATATTTGAGTTTTCCATTTACTGAAACGGAAAAATATGTAATTCTCACATTCCCTATAAATACAGTGATTGGAGAAAAGTGGTTGCAGATGTTAAATAGATAAAATTGGACTCCACATAAATCTTCTATGATATCTAGCAATCACTTTCACCAACACTGCTTTTCTGATCAAAAAAGAAGAAAGTTGCTAAGTGATTCTATTCCTACCATGTGCTAATGTACCGGCATAGGTAAGAAAAAGAAATGGCCTTTTTAAATCATTCAGATTACCTATTTGTTACACTTGTCAAATTAAAGAATAATGGTAGTGTTGTCATGTTGAGTTTTCAATTTTATGAAAACTAATTTGATGTACCTATCTAAGGCAGTATGATTATTTTTTATTTTTATTTATTACTATTTCCTACTAACATCTACCATTACAGGGAAAAACCTAAATCGATAAATGTAGCATATCATTTCAAAATAATATTAATAATAATAATAATAATTAAGGCGTAGGGAAGTGACGACCCCATCGCCCGCTGATCCCCTCACTGACAGTTACGTGACAAAACTGCTACGTCGGTGCAGTCAGTCAGCGCCCAGCCAAAAGGTGTGAGCGCCGTGCCTAGGCAAAATTGAGGGTGCAAAGGTCCGTTTGTGCATATGGCGAACCAGAAACGGTGCCGGGCCTGGGCGTCTCCGTGGTTGACGCCCAAAAATGGATGATGGACAAAAAAGAGAGTGCGCAAAGGGCCGCTGCCTGGAGGTCGCCAGGGCGCATCTGGAGCTGGCGCTAGACGCACGAGCTTTATGCGGGTCGCCAGCGAGCGCGGGCGGCTGCAAGATCGCCTAGTAGCCGCCCGCATCCATCATCCCCAGAGGGCTTGGTGTCGGCTGGGTCTTCTCGGACTCGGCAGAATACCGGGTATGGGCTGGAACATAGGTATCGATGAGGCGAATATGAAACAGTCAGTTTGCGATGTGTTTTATGCACGCTTGACAAAAGTGCTCAACAGTCTTTTGTCGGTGTGAATAAGACACACGCATATAACAGACGAGTCATGCCTGTCTTCATATATACCTTCCGCATGCTCAGGTGGACTCAGACCGACTGAACGCTCTGGATAGAAAAGTTCCTTTATTAAACGTCACACAGGATGCATCACCCGAGATCGTCAGTAATGAGGCTGTACTTGCCACGGAAACATGGTGGCGCGGCTTTTGAGCTCTCACCATGCATAATCGCGAAGTGTGCAGCCTCCGTAATTACTTAGCGAGATCGGATAATCCATTCTACAGGGACGTCATTTCGTATGATAAAGGGCTTACTTCTATCCTTAGCCAACGAGCAATGGCAAGACCCAGGAGTACAGTGCATTTCCGACCGGGGCACCGTATGGAAGGAGAAGGAGCTCCATTGGAGAGGTTCTACAAGGCTCTCATGAGCCTTTCTTGCAGAACACAATCGCCTCCCTCCACTAGCTACGTTTCCGTGACCTTGGGAAACCGAGGGTTTTGTCTGTGCGATGGGACAGGTTATTAAGACCAACAATTATCGGAGACATCCTAAAGGATGGCGCTGTCGATATCTTTCGAGCTTGTCGCTATCCCGGCGAGTCACTTAGGCATGTCATCTCCGGTTGTTCGGCGCTTAACCTGAGTATTTGCACAGACACAACCTAGTAGCCAGGATTCTACACCAGGAGCTCGCTCTGAAATACGGTCTCGTGGATAGGAAAATGCCATATTATAAGTACTTGCCGGAAGCCGTGCCAAAATGACCCAGGCTTTACTGGGCCATCATCACAGACAGGACTATTCTTGCGAATAAGCCTGATATTATGCTGATGGACCGGGCACAGTCAAGGGATATTTTGGTCGATATTACCATTCCTTATGACGAGAACCTCGTGAAAGCCGAAACAGATTAACTGACAAAATATCTGGACCTGGCTCACGAGGTGACCGACATGTGGGGTGGTCTGCCGACCGAAATTATTCCTGTGGTCGTTTCTGCGAACGGGCTAATCCCGGTCAGCCTCTCGGGTCATCTGAGGCGACTGGGACCTGTGACGGATCGCTCCGCTCAAATGCAGAAGGCGGTGCCTCGATACCGCTCGCATCGTCCGCCGGTTTCTTTCCCTCTCCCCCTAACCCTCGGCCGTTTGATCTCCTCTGCCGAGGGATTCCATCTGGTTGGGTTTTTATTTGTTTATGTATTTTTTGTATTTATTTTATTTTATAGATATTTATGTTTGTTTATCATTTTTATTTACAATTATATATTTATACAGTCCAACCGAATGAGAAAACTTTATAGATACATTAAAAAAAATACAATCAAATTATGTCATTGGATGTCATCATAAATCATAAAGTAACAATTCAAATGGTAAAAGATATTAATATTACTAATAACAACACATAATAATTAATTTAAATAACTACACATTGCAATCAATTGTATAATTCTATTTGAGAATAACATATTATAAATAATGTCACTTTTATGAACTCACCCGTGAACACGAAAATAAGTCCAACTTGTCAGCAACCAAATTTAGTGTGTGTACCGTTCGTGATGATGATTATTATATGATAATTCAAATCATCAGACAGATAGTGAAATAAATAATGAAAGCTGTAACGTATTCTGTTGAAAATGGGTGTTTCAAAATATATAGTTCATAAGTTTTGTATTACATTCATAACAATAAATTGATGTTCTTAATATCTTACTGCATACATTAAGAATTGAGTAGAGTTGAAATATTCTTCTATACATCATTATTAAACTAGATTATATGTTAGATTTCCCTTGCATTACATAAATTATGTGAAATAAGTTTGCCTTGTTTATTTAATTTGTTAGAATTCTAGGTTGATATTCATCTTCCACTTAGATCATCTACATATCAGTACAGAGATATTGAACCTGTACCTAGCTTATCTGCTTATACTATATTAATCAGTGGTATTGAAGTGACACTAAGAAAGACGGAAATGTTAAAAACAATATCTAAATTAAAGAGAAGAATAATAGATAAAGAAAAAAGTAAAAAAATGTACATGATCAAAAGAAAAGATTTTTTTTACGTGGTAGAGCCACGCTGCAACTATATTATGGTTGTAGCGCAATGAGTCGGCTGACCGTAGACCACGCTCTCACAGAAAACCAGCGTAAAATAGCAGCGTAATGCTGCTGTGTTTCGTATGGTGAGTGTAGAGAACCGGAGACTCTTTTTACTGGAAACGAGGCATTCCATCTTAGTCCTCAAGGTGACAACGCATCTGTATTTTGATTCCTAATTGAGGATAAATGTAGATGTCTATGGGCCACAGTATCCACTTACCATCAGGTGGACTGTGTGCTCGTTTGTCACCCTATACTATAAAAAAAAAGAAAGTATAGTATCTAAAATAATTCAATACATATATTATATTTATTTATTACAAATTCTCTACCACTTCAAAATATATTAGCACTAAGTGATTTTCTTTCCATGTACATAAGAAAAAAAAATCATATTGTTTTGCAGTTGATGTATATTAAAGGTAATTGCAGTAGATGTATATTATGGATACATTGTAAAAGTTTTGCAAAACAAACTTAAGTGTGGAGATTGTATCGCAGTTTTGAATTATCTGCATAATGATGTAAAATCGTTAATATATTTATTTATAACTTTATAAACATAATAGAGGTTAAATGTATTCATCAAAAGACGTGATTGATGTATGTTTATTTAATGAAAGGTTTAAAAATCTTAATAAAAACAAATTACATATAAAAAAAGTTACCTCCACAATAGTATTTTCTCTTGTATCACGGGGGCAGTTTACATACATAGGTTTCACAAGGACAAACATCCAGACCCACAATTATTTATAGGCCATACAAATACTTGTTCCGTGCGGGATTCGAACCCGAGGCCCTTAGCGTTACAATTCATTGTTAAGTCACTGCGCCACGGAGTCATCAATTAATTGTCACCAGGATCATATTATATAACGTTTTAGTTACTTTTGTTTTGTTACGCTAAAGAAGTACGTAAGTAACTTACGTGCATATAAGTACACACACACGGTTTTATTTTATAAACTGCAACTCTGTGAAATGCAAAAGTAGTGATACACAATACCTTATATGTAATTAATCTTTCTTTTCTATAATTCTTCCTTTCTGGCCACAGGGTTTTATTTTGCCAGATGGCTGAGTTGGCAGGTGTTTAAAATGTGTTGCGCGATTTTAAGTTAATGCAATGAGCCGTTACAGAAAACTGCACCTAAGTTACTGAGTTAACGTAATTGGTGTTGAGTTACCCATGTCGTACCAGAACAGTAGTACAACATGGGTAACTCAGCGAAATTCAACAGTCAACTAGATGACGCCACTTTGATATTACATCGCAGTATGGTTGTGTTAGTTGAAATAGACATAGCTAGGAATGTGCTTAATTTATTTAGAAACGTTTTAGACACTAAATTTTTTGGCAAGTCCTTTTCTTGCGAAAGGACTTAATTTCTTTAACAAAATCTGATAATCTGACATCAAAGTTTATTGAGGAAATTTAAAATATAAAAATTAATACCCATTTGTTTATTCGTAGATTATGCTGCTATACTATAGATGTATCACTATTTCTTTATAACATTTTTTGTTATTTTCTGTGTCACTGACCCTATAATATCATTAATTTCTATTATAATTTTGTCAGTTTTTTTAATTGATTTTAGGCTATTTTCTAAGTTCTCTATTTTCTTATCAACATAGTGCTTGTTCACACAATCTCCAGGACCTACTGGATTTGATGTTTTTAGGTTTTATTTTTAGTGTTTAAAGATCCATCAGTCATGCCATCAATCAGAGATTTTGAGTTATTATCCATTCATTTATGTATATATATCTAAGTTTTAATTAAGGATTATACCCTCTATTTATTCTCTAATGATGCCTGCTTCTTTTAATCCCTCTATTATTGAAATTATTTGACCTAGATCTACCACATGAGAAGCGGCGCTCGAATTTTTGCTGTAGTCAATAAATAAGTGAATTTCAAGTCAAGTTAACTCGAGTTGAAATTCACGCAACTCGAGTTTAAACTCGAGTTACGCAACTCGAGTTAGCAGTACGAAACAGAGTAAAATGATTTGTTACAAATTACTTTTTATAAATTTGTTTTTCTATCTTGCTCTTTCATGGGTTGGGATAACTATAATTACCAAACTTAATATGTTAATTAGTTAATATTAGTAGGATTTAAATAAAAAAGGTATATTTAGATTTAATCATACTTATGTATTTTTGGTTTCAATCTTAGTTATAGTACGTGTCTGCATTTAACAAGATAACTAGCTACATAGCAGACTTCACGAAACAATATTAGTCTAGCTTTAAGATGTAGGTAAATTAGCTATTAATAATTTAATTATCACAGTCAAAATATTTTATATAGCTTATATAAAACATACTCTTTGAAACAATCCATTGCTGGCTCACTTGATCCGTTCATGTACAGCAGCCCAAACTCGAGTTAGGGAAATCCAATTCGAGCTAACTCGAGTTAACTCGAGTTGGTAATTCGAGTTGACCCATCACTATGTCATACCGTTCATCAGATCGTGGAATAATTAAAAATTAAAAATGTTGTACAACCAACTTCAATATAAATTATTAAGAATAACTCAAAAACTAACTGTCAGACCTTGATCAAATTTAAATGAGACTACATGATAAGCACCTCTCAACTGTGAGGTGGCAGAATTCAGCCAAGAAAAAAAAAGCCGCGTCTGTGGGCTGGCTGAATTCTGCCATTACTACACGGTCGTATTTCGCGGCAAAACTCGTATGTTTCTTTATCTTTCTCAGTGCAATAAGACCATGAGTGTGTTCACTATGAACTTGGCTCTATGATATACTTTAATACTAGCAATGTCATAAGAAAAAAAAAAAAAGAATCTTGTCATTGAAATTCAACTGATTTTGCGTTTTGAGATCGAACAGTGCTGTGATAATTTTGCTTTTAAAATTGTGAATTACAAGTTATTTTATCGGATACCATGGAAAATACAATGGAGCGGTAAGTTATCTTTAATTATTTATTTACTTTTCGAGGCTTGTTGGCAGTTTTCAATGAAGATTTTGTAATTGAATTTGATTCTACCCTAGGAATGACCGCCGTAATGCTGCAAGTTTTTACTTTATTAGTGACTAAACTGCTTCCAGTGTCACTATATTCTGTTCAATATGTTTTGAAACTAATATTTGAGCTTAATACAAAAGCACATAGTTATTTTGGTGAAGGTAAATTGAGAAATCGCTATAAAAGTATGTAACGGTCGTTTCGTGGCTGAAATCTGCCATATTCACAGACTAGGTTTGACATTCGTTTTGGTAACGGTAGAGTATATGGATATGCCTTTAGCAGAGATGGGAAAAATTGTTTATTAGAAGTGTTTAAAAATTCAAAACGCAAATTCTTGGTAAATATTTTAATTTGAAGTAAAAATACATAATAGTATTGAATTAAAGTATTTAAATACAAAATTCAAAATACGTATTTTTAAAATAGCTTTTTTAAATAAAATTTCTTACTTGATTTTTACACTACTATTTTTTAGAGATCAGTCATTAATTATTTTGTTTGAAAATTAGAAAAACAGAACTAGTTTGACCATTTTGAATATTACAAAGACTAATTTAAAATGCAAAATAAAAATAGGTAATTTGTATTTGCATTTTAAATACATGTATTTCAAATTTTTAACTTCTGTGGTACTTTGGTCTACTTTTTTGAACGGGACATTGGGATTTGAAAAATAAAGTATTTTTGCGTCTTATATTTTCTGAAATAAATTGCAGACATTTAATCTTTTTTTGACCTAAAGATGGCATTCTGATCTTGGCAGCTACTGTTCGCCAGCGACTGCTGGGACTCGCGGCACCGCTCTGTATGGGTTTTTATGCTGGCCTTCCGTTATAAACTGCTGGAGTCGCTCACCGAGATCGATTCCACCTAGATTAAGTGCTTTTATTTAAAAATGTTCTTGTATTAGCTTATTTCGTTTTTTTTGCATGTTGGTATTATCGTTGATACAGTCAGGAGACTGTTAGTGGCATGGTTCATACACGCGGTGGCACTCCTTCACGAAGTAGTGCACGCACACGCGGTGGTGTTCGCACACGTGGTGGCGTACGCACACGTGGTGGCGTACGCACACGTGGTGGCGTACGTACACGTGGTGGCGTACGCACACGTGGTGGCGTACGCACACGTGGTAGCGTACGCACACGTGGGGGCACTGCAGGCGCGGCGCTTGGTGTGGACGCGGCTCTTGTTATGGGTATAGCACGTGGTGTGAGCACAATGCGAGGTGGACTAGCGGTACGAGGCGGGTGCGCAGCACGAGGCGAACGCAGTGCGCTTGCTACTGGAGTTGGAAGGGGCATGTCAAGACCTTCCGTCTCAGAACCGTAATCATCGCCTTTTTACTTACGTTCTAAGATCTTCTATACTAATCAAATCATTTATTACCTACCTTTTTTGAGTATACTAATTACAGGTAATTATTACTATTTTAGCCTATTTAGCGCGATGATAGAAGATGTACCGCAAGGGTATGGGTTGGAGCGTCCTTTACACGCTAAAAGAAAGCGCTTTTTGTCCCCTACATCAGTGTATGTATTTTTTATTATGTTTCTTAATTGAACGATAGATAATTGTATTTTTAAATAATTGTTAGTTCATTTTAGAATTGACTAAATGTATATTAATGTTTTAGCTTCAACATAAATTCATCGTTGTTGGAGTTAAGCCATGGACATCCAAATTCTGTTGAGGTGAATGATGCTGGGCCAACGTCGCCACAAATGTAAGTCCTCATTATTATTAATATATTTTAAAGATTTCTAATCTTTGTTCCTTTTTCTTATCCAAATTGATAATTCAGACAGGGTTCTGATACGGTGACTGCCACATCAACGGCACCATCTCCAGCGCCGTTTGAAATGGTCTCACCAGTGGTCTCGCCAGCACAATCCCTGGTGGTACCTGTGATCGAGTCACCAACGCCTGCTGCGTCAGAGTACTTGAGGCCCTTCACCGGCGATGATAAGTATAATAAATTTTTATGTGGGTATTTATCTGTGGTATATGGTATTTATGTGTTATTTTTAGGTACGTAGAATGTGGTGGAAGTGGGACATCCACGCACCGGACAGCAGGAAGGAGTCCAGGAAGTGAGACATCCACACAAGGGCCCCAGGAATGAGCAGGGGTTGCAAACGTTCTTTGTAAGTATATTAATATAAAATATTAAATTTACAAAAATATTGTTGTTTTGTACCTTTTATTAATATTAATCATTTTGTTACAGAATTTCCAGCCGACTTCTACTGGACGATGAAATTTCAGATACCTTCAGTATGGTTCGTTAATTTATTTCATTTTCATCTACCCAAACAGCTTGCCAACTTAACTTTCTATCGTTCATTTTGTTATTTTTTAATAGAAAAGAAAACGATGAGGAGGATGGCAGAGAAGAGGGCTCTACCCTATGCTTTTCCGAGATCATTTAGAATGTTTCTCGAGGATAATGAAGAAGTGGAAATGCATGGCGGAGCTCAATGCATGGCTCCTTCATCCCACCAGGATCTACAGCACCCATCCCAATAAAACCACCGCATGTGGAACAGCCAGCAGGCTCAGCACCCCATAATTACACCGCATGAGGAGCAACCAGCAGGCCTGTGCACCTGCCCTGTACTACCACCGTATGTGGAGCAGCCAGCAGGTCAAGTACCGGCCCTTGTAATACAACCACATGAGGAGCTGTTGCGCCCTGCAACAAGTTTGATTTTCAGAGAAACTCCCGCAGCCTCAAATTGAACCAGAGCAGAGAGAGAAACGTTCTGTGCATTTAATTGCGGACCCACTGCTCAATATACCAGTCCACATGAAGCATTCGTTGCAATTGGGACCAGGAGATTATGGAAAAATCGTGGTGGAGACGAACCGCTACGCTCAACAGTTAGCGGCGATCATGATGCAAACGGGGACTTTGCCCCAATAGCCGCATCACAAAATGGTACGATACAACTGTGGATGAATTGTACGTATTTTTCGCCATAATTCAAGCGACCGGAATTGTAGTGAAAACACGTATAGAGGAGTATTGGAATTGTAATCAAGACATTTTGTACTTCAGAATTCACCAAAGCGATGCGTCTTGATCGCTTTATACTTTGAGCAGGTGTCTCCATTTTAATAACAATGAAACATGCAATCTCGCGTTAATGACCCGTGCGCAAGCAAAACTTTTTAAGATACAGCCCATTTTAGATCATTTAAATTTCAAATTCTCCCAATTATATAATGTAGACCGAAATATTGCAATCGATGAAAGCTTAACAATGTGGAAGGGCTGGTTAGAAATAAATCAATTTATTAAAAATAAATCGGCGGCAGTGGGGATTAAAACGTATGAAGTGTGCGAGTCCAAGTCAGCTATTTGTGGCGCTTCGAAGTCCACGCAGGCACGAAGAACCCAACCCACAGGACGATAGTCCAGTTTCTGGAGTAGTTCCATCCATTGTGCTCAGACTGTTGACTGGTCTTGAGCACAAAGGCCATTGCATATGGATGGACAACTTTACACCCCCCGCTCGCGCGGGAGTTGAAGTGTCGTGGGTCGACTGCGTGGGGACGTTACGCACAAATCGTCAGTTTGTTCCCGTCGAACTGACGACACTTACAAAGCAAAATATGGCTGTCGGTCAGTGGTGGCTGCACTTCAGGGATGTGGATCTTGTGGTATGGCGGGATAAGAATCGCGTGGCACTTATTTCGACATACCATGGACTAGCAACCATGAAGTGTGGTGATACACTAAAACCCACAGTAATCCATGATTACAACATTTGCATGGTGGTGTCGATCAAAGATCAGATGTTAGCCATTCCCCTTGAAAGAAAGCGAACGCAAGTATGGTACAAAAGTTATTTAGACGGCTATTAAATGTAAGTATCTTAAATGCTTACATAATTCACAAGTCCCAACTATCAACGAATCACCGAAGTTTTCGTAAAACTTGGTGGTTCAGTTATTGTCGCATCACACTACGTCACAACCTAGGCCTTCGGCACATATTACATACAGCGGAACAGATATCATACACAAGGTTTCAGCACTATCCACAACAGTACGTGTGACGGAGAAAGCTAATATTGGCAACCGCTATCGGCGTAATTGCGCCGAGTGCGGAAAGCGTCACAACGTACTGCAAAGGGTAATAAGCCGCTTTGCGTTTTCTCGTGTTTCGAGCCTTACCATACCAAACTTTACGGGAACACTGCACAGTGACACTTATTTCAGACATAGCATTTAAGGCCAATATTTAATAACCGTCTAAATACTCCTCAGTTTCAGGGTTCCCCTTGTTGCCTCAGCCAGTATCGGAACTCGGCGTCGACATATTTCGTGGTCACATGAAGAGAAGGCCAAATTGGCCTCTAAAAGCTGCGTGTTCAGCAGAGCGGGATAGTATTTCATGCCGGCACACCGCCTACAACTTAACAAGGCGCAGGTTCGACCTCACATGGAATATTGGTCCCATCTCTGGGCTGGGGCTCCCCAGTGCCAGCTCCTTCCACTTGACCGCATCCAGCGCTGAGCGGCTCCAATCGTATGGTTCAAACACACCAACTGTATGGTTCCAAAGTAAGCAGGGCTTGTGTTATGGATAACCATACAGCGAACTGGGGGGAACCCAGAATAAACATACATATATGAATATATATAAACAACCATGACCCGAGTACAAACACCTATGTTCATCACACAAATGGATACCCCGGCCACAAATGGATATACCTGGGACCTCCGGTGTATGAGGCCACCAACCACTACGCTACTCTGCCGTAAGAGTAGTAGAACAACTATTACAACAACAATATTTACTATTACTCAGTTTTATTACAAATACAAAGGAGAAACTAAAAATGTGAATTATCTTGAAATCAAAAATAATATGCAGCATACCACCATTAATATCAGAAATACTTTGTTTGAAACAAATCAATTTTAGTCTTATCCATATTAGTCTTGACACATTTTGGATGTTTTGTACTGTTTTGTATTGTTTTTGTTAGCATTGATTGTGAAAGTTCTTAGAAAGACTGCAAGGTTTTTAATTCAGATTAAAGCTAATTAAATGTATTATCTTGAAAATATAACAGTTTGTTTACACAATCAACTTAATCATTCAGAAATTCATTTTGTAACCACCATTTAAGCAAAAAGGGACCCTTTTTTGTGTAACTCTTATTCTAGTTCCAGTGAACGTACTCATGCACCACTTGTGATTTTGCTTACCTGAGAAGCTCAAGTTACTGTACAAATCTGCTTCAATACTCAAAGTGCTTATTTACATAAATATACGTTAAAATGTGAGGTCACTTTTGTATAGCCTCAGAGTAGTTGGTTTAGAATGAAAGTTTTTAAACATCGTTTTGCTGAAAAAAATTGTATGTAAAGCCGTGGGTTTTTGTGATAGATCTGTTAAAATATCTACTGTTGATGTAATTAAATGCTTATTATAATCAAAAATTTGTTTATATTTTATTTTTTACATAGAAATAAATATGAATTTATGTGCCCCAACTTAGATGTAGTATAACAGATTTATTATAATATTGCAGTTGATATAATTTAAAGAAATAGGAACAGAAACTAATTCTGAGTAATGGCTAAAGAAAATAAAACCTTAATTTAAAATAGAACTATAGATATTACAGTTTTTATAAACTTAGGGTCAAAAATAACCCAAGTCTGTGACGTGGCTGAATTCAGCCCCACAGACATGACAGTTTTCATTTTGAGTTTCTCACAGATGAGAGGCTTTGAGGATAAATGTAGATGTCTATGGGCCACAGTATCCACTTACCATCAGGTGGACTGTGTGCTCGTTTGTCACCCTATACTATAAAAAAAAAGAAAGTATAGTATCTAAAATAATTCAATACATATATTATATTTATTTATTACAAATTCTCTACCACTTCAAAATATATTAGCACTAAGTGATTTTCTTTCCATGTACATAAGAAAAAAAAATCATATTGTTTTGCAGTAGATGTATATTAAAGGTAATTGCAGTAGATGTATATTATGGATACATTGTAAAAGTTTTGCAAAACAAACTTAAGTGTGGAGATTGTATCGCAGTTTTGAATTATCTGCATAATGATGTAAAATCGTTAATATATTTATTTATAACTTTATAAACATAAAAGAGGTTAAATGTATTCATCAAAAGACGTGATTGATGTATGTTTATTTAATGAAAGGTTTAAAATCTATTAAAAACAACATATATAAAAAGTTACCTCCACAATAGTATTTTCTCTTGTATCACGGGGGCAGTTTACATACATAGGTTTCACAAGGACAAACATCCAGACCCACAATTATTTATAGGCCATACAAATACTTGTTCCGTGCGGGATTCGAACCCGCGGCCCTTAGCGTTACAATTCATTGTTAAGTCACTGCGCCACGGAGTCATCAATTAATTGTCACCAGGATCATATTATATAACGTTTTAGTTACTTTTGTTTTGTTACGCTAAAGAAGTACGTGTAAGTAACTTCTTACGTGCATACATAAGTACACACACACGGTTTTTATTTTTATAAACTGCAACTCTGTGAAATGCAAAAGTAGTGATACACAATACCTTATATGTAATTAATCTTTCTTTTCTATAATTCTTCCTTTCTGGCCACAGGGTTTTATTTTGCCAGATGGCTGAGTTGGCAGGTGTTTAAAATGTGTTGCGCGATTTTAAGTTAATGCAATGAGCCGTTACAGAAAACTGCACCTAAGCTACTGAGTTAACGCAAAAAAATTCGCTGAGTTACCCATGTCGTACTAGACAGTAGTACAACATGGGTAACTCAGCGAAATTCAACAGTCAACTAGATGACGCCACTTTGATATTACATCGCAGTATGGTTGTGTTAGTTGAAATAGACATAGCTAGGAATGTGCTTAATTTATTTAGAAACGTTTTAGACACTAAAATTTTTGGCAAGTCCTTTTCTTGCGAAAGGACTTAATTTCTTTAACAAAATCTGATAATCTGACATCAAAGTTTATTGAGGAAATTTAATATATAAAAATTAATACCCATTTGTTTATTCGTAGATTATGCGCTGCTATACTATAGATGTACCACTATTTCTTTACACATTTTTTTGTTATTTTCTGTGTCACTGACCCTATACTTTGTTTAATACTGTTAATTTCTATTATAATTTGTGTCAGTTTTTTTTATTGATTTTAGGCTATTTTCTAAGTTCTCTATTTTCTTATCAACATAGTGCTTGTTCACACAATCTCCAGGACCTACCGGATTTCCGATGTTTTTAAAGGTTTTATTTTTAGTGTTTAAAGATCCATCAGTCATGCCATCAATCAGAGATTTTGAGTTATTATCCATTCATTTTATGTATATATATCTAAGTTTTAATTAAGGATTATACCCTCTATTTATTCTCTAATGATGCCTGCTTCTTTTAATCCCTCTATTATTGAAATTATTTGACCTAGATCTACCACATGAGAAGCGGCGCTCGAATTTTTGCTGTAGTCAATAAATAAGTGAATTTCAAGTCAAGTTAACTCGAGTTGAAATTCACGCAACTCGAGTTTAAACTCGAGTTACGCAACTCGAGTTAGCAGTACGAAACAGAGTAAAATGATTTGTTACAAATTACTTTTTATAAATTTGTTTTTCTATCTTGCTCTTTCATGGGTTGGGATAACTATAATTACCAAACTTAATATGTTAATTAGTTAATATTAGTAGGATTTAAATAAAAAAGGTATATTTAGATTTAATCATACTTATGTATTTTTGGTTTCAATCTTAGTTATAGTACGTGTCTGCATTTAACAAGATAACTAGCTACATAGCAGACTTCACGAAACAATATTAGTCTAGCTTTAAGATGTAGGTAAATTAGCTATTAATAATTTAATTATCACAGTCAAAATATTTTATATAGCTTATATAAAACATACCTTTGAAACAATCCATTGCTGGCTCACTTGATCCGTTCATGTACAGCAGCCCAAACTCGAGTTAGGAAATCAATTCGAGCTAACTCGAGTTAACTCGAGTTGGTAATTCAGTTGACCCATCACTATGTCATACCGTTCATCAGATCGTGGAATAATTAAAATTAAAATATTTAACCAACTTCAATATAAATTATTAAGAATAACTCAAAAACTAACTGTCAGACCTTGATCAAATTTAAATGAGACTACATGATAAGCACCAGCTTTCAAATAAAAAAAGAATCATCGAAATCGGTTCACCCAGAAAAAAAGATATGAGGTAACTTAATAAAAAAAAACACAGTCGAATTGAGTACCGTCTCCTTTTGAAGTCGGTAGAAAAGTTTGTCAACATATTGCTTGCACTTCCGCGAAGGTAGGCATAGTTGGACCCGGTAAGAGCCTCTGTTGTATAATCCAGATATCTCCCGTGCAGTGTCGGGGCAGATCGCTAGTTTCCTATAAAATAATGAAGCTTCATCTCAAATTGCATCCGAGATTGTAAGTGACCAAACATAATATCATGGTAAGTGAATGCTATGGATATGGCTGTGGATTAAGAAGCAAAATGCAGATGCGTTGCCAATACCACCCTGAGGACTAAGATGGAAAGCCTTGTTTCCACCAAAAGGTTCTCTACACTAAGTGTATGTGTCTCTGAGAGGCGTGGTCCTTCCCGGTCGAGCTGACCCATTCGTGCTATGTGTGGTTTCTGGAAGAATCTTTTTGATTGTAAAAAGTCCATATTTCAGCTTCATATCACGCGTTGTCGTAATATTTATTTTTAACCTTAATTGATTACAGAGGTTTAATCTATTACCTATGATAATATGATATTTGATCGATAATGAGTACTAGATGCACTAGATGATGTACACTCATAAGAATAAATCAAATAAACATATTATCATACAGTGATAAATTTACATAAACAATAATAAAAGGTTATCTGTTCTTAATATTAACAATACTAATGTATAAAGTTTTCTAGCGCTATCCCACAAAAGTGAAAGCTAAGTTAAAATAAAAATTCAATACCATTTTCGTCGAAACTTAATTGTTTTATAGGTTTTGTTCCATTCACATTCAATCTTAGAGTTGCGGAAGATATATGCGGAAGATTTATGTTGCGGAAGATATATGTGGAAGGTATGAAGATATATCTTCATATCTTATATTATAATCTTTATTGTTCTATATACAGAACTCTTTGATCATCATAGATAAACCGAACATAGTAACGTCATATGTTTAATAAAATAATAACGTGATACGCCGCAGTCTCGGCTTACCACTATTTAGATTTTTGCTCAGCACTTTTAGATATTGCATTAACTACATCCACATTATAATACTATGCGTATAAAAACTTCTGATTGGTAAAAATATCGGTTTCATAGGAAGAAAATAATAAGAGGAAAAAACATATAATAATTTATAAATATTTTTACTATTATTTGCAAGCAACTACTTCAGTGACACAGCACAATTACTAAAACGTATCAAGTTTGTTCACTTTCATTGAACAGGCGGATCCTTCTTATTTTACAAAACAAACATATTTCTTTCAGGAAAATTGAATATTAGAAGTTGCCTAATTGGCCCTTATTAATTACTTTTGATATTTGATTATTAATTACTTTTGATATTTGATGCCAATTAACTTAGGAAATTAGCAACAGATTTTATATAATGATTTCTTATATTTACGCGAACACTACACATTGAATAAAATTATTTTTACGGATTTTATCGCGTTAATTTACTATTTTAATTCCCGACGTTTCGTCTGGAATTAAAATACTCTCACCACTGAGAGGACATACTAGAGCACACACAAAGGATTCATACCATTTTGTTAGTGAGATAAAATACCTACATCTCGCTGACAATGAAACTATTGTCAGTTTTGATGTTCAGAGTCACTATTCACATGCTTACCTATTGAATACTGCATCTCAATTGTAACTAGGAAGCTAGAAGATAACAACATGCCTACAGAATATGCAGTATTACTAAACACTGCCTCACATCTGGCTATCTATTGTGGAAAGAAGAATTCTACGCAAGTAGATGGTGTGGCGATGGGCTAACCTGTATCTCCGTAGTCGCCGACATATTCATGGAGGACTTTGAGGAGAAAGCCCTTCTACTGCTCCTGTAATTCCAAGATTCTACAAGCGGTACGTAGACGATACTTTCACATTTTACCATCTGACAAAGTAACTGCATTTTTGACCACCTTAATTCCATAAACTCTAAAAATAATTCACAATGAGTTAGAGGCAAACAATTCTTTAGCTTTCCTAGATGTTTTAGTCATCCGAAACCTGATAACACTATTGGTCTCACTGTGTATAGGAAAGACCCATACGCTATTTAAATGGTGAATCGCACCATCATCCATCACAGTTAGCTACCGTGGGAAAATTTTGTTTCAGAGAGCACGAGGGATCTGTGACAGAAAACATCTGCCACCGAGCTTCAGCACGTCGAGCAAGTATTGCAAGACAACAAGCTTCGGGTCCCGCACCTACGCACAGTGACCGAGTGAAGCCGGCCACAGTCGAGCGTGTGCCTGCTGTACTACCCTATGTCAGAGAGTCACAGACAAGGTTGGCTACATCTTGAAGCGAGCTTCCATTTAAAATACACAAGCCGCTGAAGAAGATTATTCAATTTTACCATCCGTCAAGTGTCATATCCTCTACAAGCTGGATTGTGAATGTGGTCTCTTACATAGGACAAACAAAAGATCTAAAAAACCCGCGTAAAATAACATATAGATGAGGTGAAGCATCGACGTTACGGGAAGTCTGCAGTGTGTAAACATGTTCAAGATCGATGATACGCGAGGATATTGAGATTAAAAACATCCCAATTTCAATAGAGAAGATGGATGGGTGCTGCCATCTGCTTGGGATCCTATAATTAACAAAATTAAATCCAAACCCAAGCATACCGTCTGCAAGACTTCAAGATACTGTAAGCTCATTCTGCGTAGATCGGACCAAAAATTAATATTCAAAAAACTGAAGGTAGCCGAGCTAACTATGACATTGGGACGTCAAACACCTCAGTCCCCTGTGACCATGG
This sequence comes from Parnassius orleans, assembly GCA_029286625.1. Classification (NCBI taxonomy): domain Eukaryota; kingdom Metazoa; phylum Arthropoda; class Insecta; order Lepidoptera; family Papilionidae; genus Parnassius; species Parnassius orleans. The sequence goes on from JAGSMP010000089.1 coordinate 4,162,357, forward strand.
GTGCTGTAAAGCACCCGAAACGTCGGGAATTAAACAGTAAATTAAACGCGATAAAATCCTTAAAAATAGTTTTATTAAACATATTTTATATTTTGTTTGTAACCTTACTTTACTTGAGACCCTACTTGAGAGGACAAAAGAGCCTTTTGACGTGAACCCAATTTGATTGATTTTATTGTACTTACATTAGTTGACAATTTAATATAGGATCGACTACAAAATAACTTTATTACGTCTACCACGTGTAAAAATAATGTAATGGATGTTAGCTGCAGCGAGACTAGAACCGCAGCTGCATGAATAGGTCAGCCAATAGGAGATAATCCAAGTGTGGGATAACTTTATTTAATATATAAAAAATATTTTTGTTTGTTCGTATTTATGCGCTGCCACACCGTTCATCAGATTGCGGTAAAACTTTGTCAACAAATTGCTTGCACTTGCGCGAAGGTCATAGGCATAGTACAAATAACTTGCAGTACCTACGTAGCGCGCGTATCGTAGCAACAAATTTATTTCAAAATTATATGTCATTCAACTTGAATGATTGTATTATCATTCCTAATTAAACAATATAACTCTTCCAAATTTAAAACGATATTTCCACATTTATTTCTTCTGCGGCTGCAACGCGCCGGATTCCAGCTAGTAGATATAAAAACAGAAACACCACTCCTACGTAAGTCTACTAATATTGTCCTCCAGACCGAAAACGATCACGGCGGCCAGTCTTAGCGAAGGCTAGCCATCACATCAGGATTATAGTGCGCGAGTGTTTGCGCAAACACTGCTTCCTGAATCATGGGTGTGAAACACCGCCAACTCCTGACTTTGGGCTGCTATTGACAGTATCTTGACAAAAAACAATAAGTGATTTTGTCCCGATGCGGATTTGAACCCAGGACCTCATCACCGTTCCGCTTATGACCACTACACCAAACACAAACAACAAGGTAGTCAAATAGTACATATGTTTGGGTTTATTTTATAACTTACCTTATACGGTTCACGACGTGTTACGTACTTATTTAGTTTCCAATCATATCTGCTCACTCGCTTTTTCCATATATAAGGAAAAATATTTGAGGACATGTAGTTCGCCAACACGCATTGAGGCAGCGCGGCGGACATTTCTTCCCTAAAACCCTCTCAGAAATGAGAGGACCCTGCCCAACAATGGGACGTATATAGGCTGTAACTTTAACTTTACTTAACTTAACTTAACTTTTATATTAAGAGCTTTATTTCTTTGGAAGCGCCGCGCTCGTGCAGTCAATTCGGCATTTCAGCTAGACTCACTTAGCGAATGGTCATGTCACTCGTTCCCGCGCCGCAAGCAAACGCGACAACGCAAAATGTAAAAAATATCAAAGTGATGATACATATTTCATGTTTGATTATTTGGGTGGACCTAATAATATTTAGGTATATAAATAATATGAATATTTTAATTTCCGTGAGACATAAAAAATTGACCCCAAATTTGCTGCTCTAAAATCTGCCGCCCTACTCCAGCCTACTCAGCCTGTTAAATCCGCTACCGATGATGATATTATGTTTGGTCAATTAAGTAATCTTCGGATGCAATTCGAGATGAATCTTCATTATTTTATAGGAAACTAGCGCGACCTGCCTGGCACTGCACGGGAGATATCTGGATTATACAACAGAGGAACCTACTGGGTCCAACTATGCCTACCTTCGCGGAAGTGCAAGCAATATGTTGACAAACTTTTCTACCGACTTCAAAAGGAGGCGGTACTCAATTCGACTGTATGTTTTTTTTTTGTGTTACCTCATAAATTTTTCTGGTGAACCGATTTCGATGATTCTTTTATTTGAAAGCTGATGCTTTTCATGTGGTCCCATATACATTTGATCAAAGTCTGACAAGTAGCTTTTGAGTTATTCTTAATAATTTATATTGAAGTCAGTTATACAAAATTTTTATTTGAATTATTCCACAATCTAATGAACGAGATTATTTTTATATATTAAATTACCTCAATAAAGATTGATGTAAAATTATCAGATTTTGTTTAAGATGTGAAGTCCTTTCGCAAAAAGACTTGCCAAAATTTTATAGTGACTATTACGTTTCTAAACAAATTAAGCACATTCCTAGCTATGTCTATTTTCACAAAGTTTTCTTCATCGCCGAGTACGTGGTAATCAGAGCTTAAAATTACAATAAATAATTTCACCGGTGCAAGGGGATCGAACTCTGCTCGCGTACTAAAATTTACAGCGATCGCTTAGTAGCTATGAGCATGCTAACTCGGCTCACCTCTAATATATTGATAGTCTATTTTTATTATAACACAAACATTAGGCTGTTGAACACAGGCCTTTTCCATAGATTGCCCCATAGGTATATTTGCCTTAGTTTCACGCTTGTAAGACGGTCAATCTAATATATTTTCATCTAAAATTGAATATATTATGAAGTATTCTGTGTGAGTGGTCCTTCTACGCTCGAGCCACCTCTATATGCTGAATTTTGTCTACTAGATAATATGCTGAATTTTAGTCTACTAGATAAATAAACTTTTCTTTAATTTTCAACGTCACTTCTAGGCAATGCTCTCTGTGCTTTAATGAGGCTCTTTCGATCGAATAATGTAATTTTAACCTATAATTTAAACATCAACATTTTAATAAATGTCTGGGTTTTAGACGAAGTACAATGGAGCGTAATAAAACAACGTTTGAATTGATCGAAAGCTATTATTTTATATACGATTGTATCACAAATCCTCGAAACAAAATCTAAAATGTCTATGATGCCAAAATGGGTTAAATCCTTTCTTACAATTTGTTACAGGATTTGTAGCCGCAATCTTGCCAAATTTAAATACTAGAATAAATATGAACATGTTTATTTTAACCTCAGAATACCCTATTCTGTAGAGCAAAAGGAAATTTATAACTTATTGATTTCGAATATTTTTGTTGAAAATATTGTTCTACCGTTGCTGTTGTCTGCTTTCTTATCCACCAGTAAACATTCCACTGCTAAAAATAGTATATCCTGTTATATAGTCAATATTTTTCCTATATTATATTATTTTATTTATTATATTCTATATTAATTTTAACTAATAATATTAATAATATTACACACATAAACTCTAAGCCGAACTTCCACCGCGAACTAAACTATGAAAACTAGGCTCAGTGAAATAAGCTGTTAACCAGGAAAATACTGAACGTCCACCGCAAAATAAGACAAACAACACAAGTGAATGGCGCCAGAGGGTAAGGGAAGGGGTGAGTCGTTTAGCTTAGTTCGTGTAGTTTCTGATCGGCCTGCACAACTAAGTTAGTTTGACTTAGTTTGGCTATTTTAACAAGCTTAGCTGGCATAGTTTGTGTGGACGCCCATGTATGAAAAACTGGCTCGGCTAAGGAGTAGAATACTAAGTTAATTTAGTTTGCGGTGACGTTCGGCTTTACGCCTGTACCCAGAGGGTCTACGGACTTCCATTTTGCACTGTCTTATATGTAAATTATTTTATTCTTTTTACTTTCTATAAGTCGATTTTTCTTTTATGTAATATTTGATTGTCTGATATATTTGAAGATATCTTAGAAGAAAATATTTGCATAATCACCACCATTTATCCATGGCAGGCGATGTCTGCTCCTTAGATGCTGCTCTGCTGGTTTAATATATAATTTCTATGATAGGTTTCTTTATTCTGCTATCAAACTTTTCTTTCTTTATTCTCCTTACACTCGTTACAATCACCAAAATACTACCATATGACGAGTACATATGAGATGGTAAAGATGCAAACCAACAGCATCATTATCCATCTCAGTAACACAGGCAGCCTCCAGCAACAAAAATCCAGCAAAAAAAAGAAAAAATTAAGTATACAAATACACGCAGAATAAAAAATGCTTAAAACTAACTATGATAAATCGCTTAGCGTGTTCATATCACGCTAATGTATGAAACCTGTAGTCCATATTTCGCAAAGATCCCACCAGCTCGAACCCCAAGTACTTGTAATTCAGTTTTTTTGGCTGCAAGCAGCAAGTGAAGGGATTTCAGTTTTTTGTTCCACTTATGCCAAAATTGTTATCAGCTTATCGTCCGGATGGTTTAATTAGTTAAAGACAGCGCTGCCAAAAATTGTCCCGAAGACGAGGTGCCTAAATTTTACCAGGATATTTCGTGGCCTTGAACTTTGCGGAGTTGATTTTAGCTACACCTGAGCAGTTGTAACAGCTGTCACTGATGTGACAGTCAACGACACGACCCACTTGCTTTATTATGCTGACTATATTTACTCCGTTCTTTTCAGGTACACATTGAAATTCCAAGTTTAAAGCACGGGAGATTTGGTCAACTTGACTTAATCTGGTGACATGTTGACGGTGCTACGGAGATTCGTTTTCTTTTAAGTGTATTTATATTAGTTTAGGTAAGTAAAGACCTATGAAGTTGCTGTTTTCATGAAAAAGTTTATTTATTTTTTTTAATATATTTTATTTCTATAAACCCATGCGGTTGATGCATCTTGCCAACGCAGTGCAGTTTATTGACCCTTCTAGAAGAATCATGGGCGAGCCACAAATTTTAAAGGCATTTTGTACTGCCTCTTGGGTATTGAATTTTGTTTCGCCAAAAGTTATCCGGATTCTGGAAATGAAGTCTATAGGTGGAAGGTCTGGGGAGGTGGATGAACCCCAGCTCTTGTAACTGGAGACCATCTGTTGTACAGTATGAGGTCGCGACAGTCGTGCAGGAGCAGCGTGGGACGAGCGATTGACCAAAGCTGGTTGGAGACGTGCGAACTTCTTTATCATTGTGTTCAGTTCTTCACAGTACACATCTGCAGTAATACGCCTAGGACCGTCTAAATACTTTTTACCTACAACATGAAACTAAATACAAGTTTAATAACTTAAATAATAATTTTCTGAATTAGACAATGAATATTTACGGCGAATTAAAAAATGGAATCAACTTATTTACAATGATTTTAATTAGGAAACTAACCTGCTACTTTTAAATGTTCGCTATTTACAAAGGTACGAGTAAGTTTGTACCCATTTACACTCCCGGTAACGGAGCGCAAAGTAATTGTTCAAAGTGCAAGCCACTGCGTTCGATACACAATCGAGCATGTTTTAATTGATTGTCTTTAGAAAGTGTACAGTTGCAGTATAGCTATACTGTCCGATTCAATATAAATGGATGTGTATATCTACTGGACAATACTGACATATTATTTTATTTGATTTTAGCGTATGTTGTATGTTCTAATTTAATTGATTGAATGACATAATAATATTACACTAGGAGTTTCTCCTGTATCACGGGGGCAGTTTACATACATATTATTCAGAAGGACAAATATCCAAAGTACTAGACAGTAGTACATATATATCGATGAGCCAAAACTTGTCAATCCTAAACCTATGAAAAATAATCAACAACTTGTAGACTAGATGGCGCCACTTTGTTATTACATCGCAGTATGGTTGTGTTAGTAGAAATAGTCATAGCTACGAATGTGCATTATAATACGAGCTTATTTTGATACATATTGAAAACCATTTTTCTATTAAATTTTTGAAAAGTCCCTTTCTCGCGAAAGGACTTAATTTATAAATCACATTATGATAATTCTACGTTAATATTTATTGATGTAATCCCATATAAAAAAAATAATACCTTCTTGTTTATGGTAAAAGTTTGTCAACATATTGCTTGCACTTCCGCGAAGGTAATATAGTTGGACCCGGTAGGTTCCTCTGTTGTATAATTTAGATATCCTCGTACACAGCCGGGCAGAGTGCAGTTTCCTGTAAAATAATGAAGCTTCATCTCAAATTGCATCCGAAGATTACTTAAGTGACCAAACATAATATCATCATCAGTAGCGGATTTACCAGCGGGCTGAGTAGGCTGTCGCCTAGGGCGGCAGATTTTAGAGGCGGCAAATTTGGGGTAAAGTTTTTTTAAGTCTCACACAAAAAGATTCATATTATTTATATACCTAAATGTTATTAGGTCCACCCAAATATTCCAACATGTAATATGTATCATCTCTTTCATATTTTTTTTACATTTTGCGTTGTCGTGTTTGCTTGCGGCGCGGGAACGAGTTACATAACCATTCGCTAAGTGAGTCTAGCTGAAATCTGAAATGTCGAATTGACTGCACGAGTTCGGCGCTTACGAGAGAAATAATGCTCTTAATATAAAAGTTAAGTAAAGTTAAAGTTACAGCTTATATACGTCCCATTGTTGGGCACAGTCCTCCTCTCATTTCTAAGAGGGTTTTAGGGCAAGAAAATGTCCGCCGTGCTGCCTCAATGCGTGTTGGCGAACTTCACATGTCCTCGAAATATTTTTTTCCTTATTTCTTATCCATCCATCGGCAACACCATATGACTACGCATCTACATTTTAATTCTTAATCGGGGATAAATTTAGATGTTCATTATATTATAAGGACCACTACTGAAGTGTTCCGATATAAATCATTTTTGTTGTAAACATTATTGTTGTATATTATTATACGTGGTAAAGCAACGCTGCAGCTATATTATGGTTGTAGCACAAATGAGTCGGCCCGACCGTGGAAGGACCACTCTCTCACAGAATACCAGTGTAAAATAGCAGTTTAATACTGATGTGTTTCGTATGGTGAGTGTAGAGAACCAGAGACCCTTTTTACTGGAGACGAGGCATTCCATTTTTGACCATAGAGGTGACAACGCATCAGCATTTTGATCCATAATTGGAGAGAAATGTAAGTGTTTATGGACCACAGCATCCACTTACCATCAGGTGGACTGTTTGCTCGGTTGTCACCCTTATAATATAAAAAAAAACTTTTAATAAAAAGTAAAAGTCGGCTTTAGGGAACTAAAACATAATAATTATTATACTATTGCCTCATAAGGGCTTCCGAAGTCGGAGCTGTTATAGTTTTATACACTATGTCTTAATACGTACTTTAGAAGCTATTATGTGGAAATTATTGCATGCCTTAAGCGCAAAGCGCGTAGGTATGTTCTACTAGCGCCTAAAAATCAAGATTCCATCGTTTTAGATTTATCAAGTCCGCATGGAGGGGTAAACACGATGACTTTTGAAAATATCAATTGTTTACCTCAATCTATTTTTTAATCTTTTCATCTATCATGTGAGAAGCCATGGAATGTAAATGGCAGTTTAATTTTTTTTTTTTAGTTATAATGAATTTTTTTCGGCAAAGAAATGCCGAAATTTTCGGTGTTTTGAGCAGCCTTGTAATTATATATTTTACTAAATACACTTTGCCTCACAGCTCACTCCCACTTCGGGCTCGGCCGCTGTCGTGAGTGGATTACTGTATTGTTTTGATTACAGCAGCGGTAATAGGCAGCAAAAATATCGATCGCTGTAGAAATACAAAATATTCTAAAAACCAAATTTGATCAAGGTTATTATTTATATAATTACAGATTTTTATTACAATATTTTGTAATAAAAATAAGTGAAACTAAAAGTACGTAGGATTTTTATATAAATATACTTATACGTCTTGGACTTTATGGAGTAACCTGACGGTGTACTTCGGTATCTGCTACTGGAACTCCTCGATGAGTAGAACTGGGTGTGCCGAGATTTCGCTCGTTATGTTAGTTATGACGAGACTAGTTGTCACTTTAGTTTAAAAAAAAATCTTGTCATCAACCCACATACACATAATAGCTTCTAAACTTTGCGAATTGTAACAATGTTCAAAGTCTCTTATTCCTACAAAATAAGTTTGATTTAGTAAGGAAACTGTTTAATTCTCGAATAATAGGTTCTCAGTACTGAAAAACGACAAGAAATTGAGTTTAGAAAGTTTACCTGCTTTGACTTAAATTTATGATATTTTTCCAACCTTCAAGTTACATAATAGGCTATAATACATAATAGGCAATATATAATAGGTATTGACATAAATACAGAATACAAAAAAGTTGTTTGTCCAGGGGATTTACACCGCAAACATGTCGAATCCCACTTACATCCGAAAGGAGTTTTGGGAAGTGGCAAAGATGATGTTAATGCAATATAAGGAGAATGAAAATATTATTACGTGAGGAGATTTTAATGAGATGTTTGGGGTGAAGAGGCCTTATTATAGAAAGCTACTTGGAACGTTTGGTGATAAATGGATAAACGACAATAGTGAAAGCCTTCTTACATTAGGCTTGTGAGTAATCTTCATATACATGGGACATGTACATTTGTACATATACATGGGACAGATGAAGTTTTTTTATATAGAATAATGGTGAAAAATGAGCACACAGTCCACTTGATGGTAAGTGAATGCTGTGTCCCATAACCGTCTACATCTGTCCTCGATTAAGAATCAAAATGCAGCCTGAGTTGTCACACCTGAGGACTGAGATGGAATGCCTCGTTTCCAGTAAAAAGGGGCCTCTGGTTCTCCACACACATCATACGAAACACAGCAGCATTAAGCTGCTATTTCACGCTGGTACTCTCTGAGAGCGTGGTCCTTCCCCAGACGAGCCGAACTATTAGTGCTACAACTATTATACAGCTGCAGCATGGCTCTACCAAGTAACAATAGATTATAATTTCATAATTGTGGAAGGAAGAATGAGGAGTGCAGTGGTACAAGGAGATACAAGGGTTTTTTTTTAAACAAATTAAGAGAAAAACTTAGTGGTTTCGGTTAATTGTGTATGAAAGACACGGAATTGGATACTGTGTGGGAAAAGTTAAGGGAGGTTTGGTGGATGCAGCAATCAAAGTTTGTGGTATAAGTAAGAGACAGAATGACAGATATATAATTATAATGAAAGTTGAAGCAAATAAGAAATATTTATTTAAATAAAACTAGTTTTTACGGATTTTATCGCTTATTTATTTTATATTCCAGACGTAACGAACACTTTACAACACCCATCAGTCACGGGTGGACTGAGGTGTTCGACGTCCCAATGTCATAGTTAACCACGGCCACCTTCAGATTAAAATTATTAATTTTTGGTCCGGTCTACGCAGTATGAACTTAGAGTATCTTATACTATGATCTTATAGAACTTATATATTACTAACTTTAACATTAACAAGAAAACGAGTAAGTTTTTTCACCTGTGCTAAATGCCAAATGGTATTCCGCCATTTTGTATGTTCCTTTACAACACTTAAGGTACTCTATACGTCCATTACATGGCACCATCAATCATGTATGAAGGTGATATATCACATTAGCATATTATGTATAATTTGTTTCGGATCGACGGGAAAGAATGACAACGTTTATATTATGTGGACTATTTTCTTTGCAATTAGTTACAGATACAGGCGGCACTTACCATCAAGTGAAACGTTAGCTCCTTTGTTTATATAAATAATTTTTATCAGTACGGGTTTTTCCTGTCTTAAATGTCAAAGAGTTTTCCGCCAATTGCTTTTTCCGTCTCTTAAAATACTTATGGGACCAGAAACGGCTACACATCGATCATCCGAAATGTTTATCAATCTTTCCTGTAAAACTCTACATAAATGTAATTTTGTGGAATATTGTGCCACTTACTTCCCATGAAGTACAACTTTCAAGTTGTATATGCGTTTGCTGATCATTATCTAAAAAAATTAAGTATAATTAAACTAATTCAAAATGATAACCATGTGAGCCTATTGATTGTACAGATGTAACTGATCCATGTTTTCGTAGTCCACCACAAAGTGACAAAGGAGTTCGCAGTTTAAACTGGTGGAGTTTACTATTAAAATTTAACGGACACCTGTCTTTAATTCCAAGCAAAGAATTTTATAGGAGCTTTCCATCAAAAACTGGAGGGAAGATGGATGCTATGGCCCAAAGATATCTTTATTTTTTATCTATTGACATAAAATATAGAGACTTTGTCACCCTTGAGGACAAAATTATAAATACTGCAGCGTGGATCTACCACGTAAATGTAAAGAAAGAAAAGTATTCGAAAGTTGTCAATTTGGTTAAACCGTATAGTTCTTTGAATTCGGTTTTTTGAATTCGGCTTATTAAAAGCCAATTTTTTGGAAAAGATGTCTTTCCCTGTCTACATGTATAATCCATGTCAAAAGTAAAGTTACAGCATAATACGTCCCACTGCTTGGCAGAGAACTCCTCTTATTTCCGAGAGAGTTATGGTGTATTAAGTCTATCGCTACTCATATACTCGTATATACGCATATACTCGTAAATTAAAAAGAGTGCTTAGCTCCTCAGCTATTATGACGGCTGAGATATATGTACGTGCTTTTAAATATGGGAAAATGAACAGAGTCATTATTTAAATGGTATTTTCTTGTTTCAATACTAAACTTTGGTTTTGTATAACAAGTTCTAAAGAATAAAGCTAAGTACTGAAGTTTGAAACAAAGTTAATGTGTAGATGTTCAGGCGTAAGTTAGTAGTCTTAGGTATATTCTATATTAAAAAAAAAACTTTTTTGTTTAAATTACTATGTAAAATGAGGGTTGCATTGCCTGCTTTCCTAGCTTCTGTGCATAATATCAGTGACTTATGCAACATAATTTTAAATATTAAAGTAGACCTGTGCTTTGCTGCGGAAGGGCAAACATGGCAAATGCTCTGTACCGGAAAAATGTTCCACTGGAAGTTAATCAACGAACAATAAACAGTGTGCAGAAAGAGTGTTTCATAATTTCCATAGTGACCAAGATCGGGCCCGCCTTCTAGCTGTTTCGACTAAGGAATCTAGTCAGTGGTTACACCCTTTACCATCAAATAATCTTGGCACATTATTTGATGGGGAAAACTTGCGCATCGCCGTAGGAATCCGACTAGGAGTGGCGATTGTCAACCTCATCAGTGCCCCTGTGCAGCGTCGACGAGTTTGGGCTCCACGGACTTTCATGTAAGAAAAGTGCTGGTAGGTTTTCACGCACGGTTCTTTGAACGTTGTCATCCGAAGGGCTCTTGTCTCTATAAATGTTCCCTCGGTTTTAGAGCCTTGTGGAATATTTAGAGACGGTGGCAAAAGACTCGACGGTACGAAATTGATCCCTTGAGAGAGAGGTAAAGCTATAGTGTGGAATGTTATTTGCGTAGACACTTTGGCAGCCTCTTATCACATAAGTACCTCGTTTAGAGCCGGGACGGCATCAGAGGCAGCGGAATTAATTAAGTGGCACAAATGTGAGTCTCTGAGCGATGACTACATATTTGTACCATTTGCTGTAGAATCTATCGGTCCGTGGGGTCCACGTGCGGGGAAGTTCCTAAAGAAACTTTATCTGCGATTGGTCGTTGCTGCTGGTGATAAAGAGGGCTGGTTCTTTTCTCGCTCAAAGGCTAAGTGTAGCCATTCATCGAGGAAACGTGGCCAGCGTTCTTGGTATGATACCACAAGGATTAGAACTGTATGATAATTTAAGTTATTAGTTTTAGTTTTTCTTTTATTATAGTTTTTTAATATTGTATATTTATCAATGCTTTGTGATAAAGATGTTTATTTATTAAAAAAATATCAAAATTAAAAAGCGGATAAAGATATTTATATTTAGTCATAACCTAAAGAGACGTTACCCTTATCTATGGATGTACTGAAGTGGAAATGAATCTGGTTATATGAGTAGAGCCCTTTTTCATTTTAGGGAAGCCCTCCCTTTTCAAATTTGTTTGCCTTTTTTCATTGATCAAAGGATACCTTAACGTGACAACATCAATAAATCTATTCGACCTGCAACTCCGATATCCAAAATTAATATGAATGTTTCGTAAAGATCAAAAGAAAACGAATTATAACGAATGTTGACAGCTCAAATATCTCAGGTGTGAGTTTAGTATGAAAGAGATCCGTGCTATATTGCGCGAGGAACTAAAGGCACAATTGAATTTTGTTTGTGTTTAGGGAAACAAATTGATGAACTGAGATCACAAATTAATGACTTTAAACAGTCGATGGATTTCTCTAATAGTTTGAGGAACTAATTTTATGAAAACTATGGAATTGCAATTCTGCATTAGGTACTGGCCATTTCAAATCAAATTAATTTTTGTTTGACTAAAAATTCTAATTTCAAATTAATTTTATTTTATTTAATTTTTCAAAATTAGTCATTTGTTTATTGATGTGTTATGTTTTCATTGCATTTGAATTTTTTTGTCATCATGGATACGTTAAAAATTGGAGTAATTATGGAATCTGAGTACCGTCGTGGCAGCAACGAGGCACAAGCGGCAGGCAACATCAACGACGTTTACGAAGTAAATACTACAAACGAACGCACCACCTGTAATTGGTTTCCCGCTTCTGTTCTGGAAATTTCGCCTTCAAATGAACCCCGTGGTCGTTCGAATATACTTTAGTCGACAATGACGAATTAAAGGAGACTGTGGAAATTCAATATCTTAATTTTAATCTTTTAATTTTTTTTTAGTTAATTTTAAGCATTTTTTTTATTCTGTGCGTGTGTTTGTATACGTCGTAATTTTTCTTCTTTATTTACAATGTAGATATTATATACTACCAAAGTGATAGAGATTTATGAGTTACTTTAACAAAATTATATTTAAAAAAATGGTTTAATTCAACAACAGTTCAGTCTCTATAAGCAGTCTTGAAAGTAATCATCACTAATAAATTAAATGGCAGCGTCCATTTATTGCCATAAATAAAAAAAGTCCTTGATCAATTTATTGATAGTGCGAAACTAATTTACAAAGTTTAAAATGCACATTGATAGTCGGCTTAATTTGAGCGCGAGTGTATTGACGTGTCAGATACTACTCATGTTACTACACACTGTTAGATCTTATTTTATTACATCACTTATCAACAAAATAATTATGTCATAAAATGTCGAAGAAATGAAGGTAGAACTGTAATCTCCCACTCGTTCTAGCAGTATAAAGTATCGGTAATTCTACGAGTCTCACTGTCGTTACTGGGGTATTTTACTAGTGTAGGCAAGGAAGATCTTGTTGCTGAGAGGCTGCCCTGTGTTACATTGAGATGGGTAGTGATGCTGTTGGTTTGCATACTTTGTTGTTATCATGTAATTGGGTCTTGATAGTAAGCAGTGTTTGTTACCTAATTTTGAGAATAATTTCTAACATCAGAAGTGGAATAATTTCTTACAATATATAAACGTATTTTTTGCAAAAAAAAAATCATGAAAAATAATGAGAGTAAATTTTTACGATGCACACGCACACAGACACCTAAAAACAACAACTTCACATGGTAATCGTTGCTCAAGTTTTCGTGAGAACCATAGAGAACTGATAACTATATTCAAGGTAGTTAATTTAACTTAACTACCTTATTATATATATATATATATATATATATATATATATATATATATATATATATATATATATATATATTATATTATATTATTTATGAAGTTGTTGTTTTTGAAAACACGTGTTGTTGATATGAATCTACAACACGTGTTTTATTTATACTATAATTTTTTTAAGTGCGTTTATAGATTTGAGGTTAACTGTCGGTATATATTCTTTTTATTTGTTTACATTATAAATTATTATTTATCAATGGCCAGACTAAACACATAATATCAGGTACCATTTTTTCATCCTTAAGTTGGCACCCCTTATTGTAAATTTTAACTTTTATCCCTTAAATTGATTAATGTGTACTAAATATCGTTTGTTCGATCGCTATTGATAATTTTTCGATCATAAAATACAACTTAATTGTTAATAATTGACCATAAAAGGAGCAAGCGAGCTGACTTGGGGCACCACCCCAACTCAGACAGGTTAGGTTAGTTCGAGTGAGAGAGCGGAGCGAGCGACCAGACCCCGCTATCCCCTTCGTGGTTATTTTTTTATAAACCACCCGGTAATAGAAGCACTCGCGTAGCGGGCCTCCGTCGATTACTTAAAATATTGAATAATTAACAATTAAGTTCTATTTATGATCGAACAATCATCAATAGCGATCGAACAAACGATATTAGTAAAAATTAAATAATTTAAGGGATAAAAGTTAAAATTTACAATAAGGGGGGGCCAACTTAAGCATTAAATTTGTTTAATTAATAATAAATAATTAAAAGACGAACAATATTTTTTATGTTCGAACAATAACGAACACATGACTAACAATTAATTAAAAATAAAAATAAACTCAAAAATATAAAATAAAAAATCCAAGTGCGGCTAGCTTCAGGTACATACACTTTGGCAATTTCAGTGTACTAAAGTGATAAGTAGTAAATGTATGTGTACAATACGATGGTTGTTTGTTCTGCAACAGGATGTAACTCTTCCAAAAAGAATAATCCCCAGCATTACTTATTCCACCAGTAAGTTTATAACTTGATATCTATTGGTTTTTCTTAATAATAGTACACAAATTTGCCGGCTTTGGAGAAAATTTAATGAAAAATTAATTTTATTTTCTATTGAGATGAATCAGCATAACAAATAGAGAAGAATGAGGGCATTTATAACCTCACTTATTAGTGATACGCTCCGTTTGTTTTTGATGTCGATTTCATTCAAATAAAGTGAATGAATGATATCTAGTAAGTTATATTTGTACAACGAAAAGTTAACTTTATTGATAATAATAGTTTACAATGTAAACGTCATAGAGCTATTATTTAGTATAAAGTCAGTCTCACGCTCGGTTTTTGAGGTCCTTAGATAAACAAAGTTATCGCTATTGATTCAATAAGATTATCTATTTAAGTGAATATCTATTAAAAATTAGTGTTTACAAACGTTTTGAAACACTTTGAGTTAGATTGACCCATAAATCAATATTCAATAAGGACAGGGACAGCTACTGCACTCACCACTAACATAAGCTTACATGGTTATGATAATATGTGAATTTTCCATTTACTAAAACGGAACAATATATTATTCGCAGATACGCTATATATACAGAGATTGGAGAAAAGTGGTTGCGGATGTTAAACAGATGAAATTGAACTCCACATAAATCTTCTATGATATGTAGCAATCACTTTCACCAAAACTGCTTTTCTGGTCAAAAAAGAAGAAAGTAGCAAAGTGGTTCTATTCCTACCATGTGCTAACGTACCGGCATAGGTAAGAAAATCAATAGCCTTTTTAAATCATTCAGATTACCTATTTGTTACACTTGTCAAATTAATTTGTTTTTTTGGAGTTTATGGCCTGGTATTTAGACCTTTAGGCCAAGTCTTAGGTATTTTTATTCGGTTTATTAAAATTTTCTTCATAGTACACTGCTTCACAATATGTTGATGCGTCACATTGTGCAGCCCTTGGGAGATTTTGACGGCAACTTGAGTCAGCAGACAGCTGACAGTTGGCGATGGTATCTCAAGGCGCCTAAGCAGATAGACACCTTATCTTGAGAATCACATCACCATCAGAGCACTTGTATCACCGTTTCCACTAATAGTTCACATGCGTAGACACTTAATACACAAAATCGCACCACTTTTACATATCAAAATCCACTTCAAACCATTATTCAAACAATAATACAGGAGCAGCAAACCGCCGCCGATAAAGTTCCCGCCAAAACTCTTGTCAAATTAAACAATAATGGTAGTGTTGTCATGTTGAGTTTTTAATTTTATGAAAACTAATTTGATGTACCTATCTAAGGCAGTGTGATAATTCAAATCATCTGACATTCCTCTCTGAAAGATAGTGAAATAAATAATGAAAACTGTAACGTATTCCGCTGAAAATGGGTGTTTCAAAATATATAGTTCATAAATTTTGTATTACATTCTTAACAATAAAATTATGTTCTTAATATCTTACTGCATACATAAAAGAATTGTGTCGACGAAATAATTGTAAAAAAGTTGAATTATTCTTCTATATATTATTGTTAAAATAGCTTGTATGTTAGATTGCCCTTGCATTACATAAATTATGTGAAATAAGTTTGCCTTGTCTATTTAATTTGTTTGAATTCCAGGTTTATATTCATCTTCCACGTAGATCATCTACATATCAGTACAGAGATATTGAACCTGTACCTAGCTTTTCTGCTTATATTAAATCAATCAGTGGTATTGAAGCGACACCAAGAAAGTGGGAAATATTAAAAATAATATCTAATTTATAGAGAAGAATAATAGACAAAGAAAAATGTACATGCTCAAAAAATAATTCAACATATAATTATATAATACAAATTATCTGTCACTTCAAAATATATTAGCACTAAGTGATTTTTTTTCCATAAGAAAAAAATAGTCATATTGTTTTGCAGTATATTAAACCTTTAATATACCGTAAAACAAAATAAGACAAAGGTCATTCATCATCACATTATTCATCACATACATTGTAAAAGTTTAGCAAAACAAACTTAAGTGTGGAGATTGTATCGCAGTTTTGCATTCTCTGCATAATGATGTAAAATCGTTAATATATGTATTTATATCTTTATAAAGATAAGAGGGTAAATTTATCCATCAAAAGACGTGATTGATATATGTGTATTTAATGAAACAATATTGAGAGTAAATACAAGGTTTAAAAATCTTAATAAAAACAAATTACATTTTCAAAAAAACGTTACCTCTACACTAGGAGTTTCTCCTGTATCACGGGGGCAGTTTACATACATCTATTTCAGAAGGACAAATATCCAGACCCAGAACAATTATTTGTAGGCCATACAAATACTTGTTCCGTGCGGGATTCGAACCCGCGGCCCTTAGCGCTGCAACTCATTGCTAAGTCACTGCGCCACGGAGTCGTCAATTAACTGTCACCAGGATCATATTATGTAACGTTTTAGTTATTTTTGTTTTGTTACGCTAAAGAAGTAAATTAACTCCTTACGTGCATACATAAGTACACACACCCGGTTTTTAATTTTTATAAACTGCAACTCCGTGAAATGCAAAAGTAGTGATACACAGTACCTAATATGCTGTTAATCTTTCTTTTCTATAATTTATTTTTCCCTTCTGGCCAGACGGTTTTATTTTGACAGATTGCTGTGTTGGCAGGTGTTTAAAATGTGTTGCGCAATGGCGCAATTTTGAGTTAACGCATTGAGAGGGCAAAGAAAACTGTGCCAGAGTAACTGAGTTAACGCAAGGAATTTCGCTGAGTTACCCATGTCGTACTAGACAGTAGTACATATATATCGATGAGCCAAAACTTGTCAATCCTAAACCTATGAAAAATAATCAACAACTTGTAAACTAGATGGCGCCATTTTGTTATTACATCGCAGTATGGTTGTGTTAGTAGAAATAGACATAGCTACGAATGTGCATTATAATACGAGCTTATTTTAATACATATTGAAAACCATTTATTCTATCAAATTTTTGAAAAGTGCCTTTCTAGCGAAAGGACTTAATTAATAAAATACAATGCGATAAATCTACGTTAATATTTATTGATGTAATCCAATATATAAAAAAATAATATTCGTAGTTTATGCGCTGCCATACCGTTCATCAGATTGTGGAAAAAGTTTGTCAACATTTGCTTGCACTTCCGTGAAGGTAATAGGCATAGTTGGACCTGGTACGTTCCTCTGTTGTATAATTTAGAAATCTCTCGTACAGAGCCGGGGCAGATCGCTAGTTTCCTGTAAAATAATGAAGCTTCATCTCAAATTGCATCCGAAGATTACTTAAGTACACAAACATAATATCATCATCAGTAGCGGATTTACCAACAGCCTGAGTAGGCTGGAGCCCAGGGCGGCAGATTTTAGAGGCGGCAAATTTGGGGTCAAGTTTTTTTTATGTCTCACAGAAATTAAAAAGATTCATATTATTTATATACCTAAATGTTATTAGGTCCACCCAAATAATCCAACATGTAATATGTATCATCACTTTCATATTTTTTTTACATTTTGCGTTATCGTGTTTGCTTGCGGCGCGGGACCGAGTTACATAACCATTCGCTAAGTGAGTTTAGCTGAAATGTCGAATTGACTGCACGAGTTCGGCGCTTACGGTAAGTAAAGTTAAAGTTATAGCCTATATACGTCCCATTGTTGGGCACAGTCCTCCTCTCATTTCTAAGACGGTTTTAGGGCAAGAAAATGTCCGCCGCGCTGCCTCAATGCGTGTTGGCGAACTTCACATGTCCTCGAAATATTTTTTCCTTGTTTCTTATCCATCCATCGACAACGCCATATGACAACGCATCTACATTTTAATTCTTAAACGGGGATAAATTTAGATGTCTATGGGCCATAGCATCCACTTACCATGAGATTTTTTTATTAAATTTATAAGGGCCCACTACTGAAGTGTTCCGATATAAATCATTATTGTTGTTACCATTATTGTTGTATATTATTATACGTGGTAGAGCAACGCTGCAGCTATATTATGGTTGCAGCACAAATGGGTCGGCTCGACCGTGGAAGGACCACTCTCTCACAGAATACCAGCGTAAAATAGCAGTTTAATACTGATGTGTTTCGTGTGGTGAGTGTAGAGAACCTGAGACCCTTTTTACTAGAGACGAGGCATTCCATTTTTGACCATAGGGGTGACAACGCATTAGCATTTTGATCCATTATTGGACAGAAATGTAGGTGTTCATGGACCACAGCATCCACATACCATCAGGTGGACTGTTTACTCGGTTGTCACCCTTATAATATAAAAAAAACTTTTATTAAAAAGTAAAAGTCGACTTTAGGGAACTAAAAAATAATAATAATTATACTATTGCCTCATAAGGGCTTCCGAAGTCGGAGCTTTTATAGTTTTATACACTATGTCTTAATACTTACTTTAGAAGCTATTATGTGGAAATTATTGCATGCCTTAAGCGCAAAGTTCTACTAGCGCCTAAAAATCAAGATTCCAACGTTTTAGATTTATCAAGTCCGCATGGAGGGGTAAACACGATAACTTTTGAAAATATCAATTGTTTAATTCAATCTATTTTTTAATCTCTTCATCTATCATGTGAGAAGCCATGGAATGTAAATGGCAGTTTAATTTTGTTTTTTTTTTAGTTATAATGAATTTTTTTCGGCTAAGAAATGCCGAAATTTCCAGAAGTCCATGGACATCTGCAGACAACTTCAAACAAAGAACTACAGATGCTTTGTGACCTGTAAGGACTAAGATGGAATGTCGCACAGCCTGCAACTATTCTGGCTCTCCATAACCCACCCTTAAACTGGAATACAGTAGTGCACGCACTGCTCTTCGGCGACAGTTATGGGGTGTACGTACACAGACAGACTGCTAGGCATAAAAATAGTCCTACTACCTAAAGTTAAAAGTGTTCATTAAGTCAGAGCAAGCTTTTATGTCTTCTACTTGTTGAAATTCGTAAGGTAAGTAATATCGAGGACAAAATTTATATTTAGAAGAACTTACGCTAATGGCTCTTGAGTAAATTAAGTTAATAATAAAGTGGTTATTTCAGTAAAGTTAAATTAGCTTTGTCCGTGCGGCCTAGATTACTTGATTGTTGTGGTTGTTGGAATTGTGTAAAATACAACGATTCCAACTAACCTGTGCAAACTGTAGCATTATATTATTCAATGTACATAAAATTTATAACGAAATAAATTGGTTAAGAGAAATGCCTCTAAATAATAATAATATAAGCGAAGTAATGTAAAAATCTTTTCTAAAAAGGCATTATTAACAGAGTTATACCGTTACCGTTACAGTGTATTAACGTCTACTGCTTAAAATAGGCCTGCCCCATAGATTGCCTCTTAGGGGGGATATTTACCACGCTTGCCACGCATGGCAAGCTGGTTGGCAACCGCAGTTTTTTCTTTTTAGTCGTTATTAGGAAGACTCCTGATTTGTTTCCCTCTGTCGCCTCTTACGACCCAACCATGGCGAATATCCCCTCTATGAGGCAATATATGGGGGAGGCCTATGTAACGGTAACATAGCAAAATTTAAAAAAAAAATAAGTACTACTAAATTTCAATATGTTTGTGTAAAACAAAAGCAACAATTAGGTGGCAGGTAGGATTCCTTTTCTGCCTAGGAGCCCGTCTGTATGGGTACCGTTCTCTTAACTATTTCATCCGCTAAATAGCAGTGCTTGTACCGCTGTGTTCGAGTCTGAAGAGTAAAGAGAGCCAGTACACTTATAGGCTGTGAGGCATTCCATCTCAGTCCTCAGACAACGCATCAGTCTGTAGCAGTTAGTGAAGAAATTATTTAAAGTTAACTGCAGGTTTATTTTTTTATTTAGGTGGCTCGACCGGGGTAGGACCACTTTCTCACAGAATACTGTTTGTTTCATATGGTGAGTGTAGAGAACCGGACACCATTTTTTTCTGGAAACGAGGCATTCCATCTTAGTCCTCGGGGGTGATAACGTATCTACATTTTGATTCTTAATCGACGATAAATATATGTCTCTGGGCCATAGCATTCACTTACCATCAAGTGGACTGTGTCGTCGTTTGTTACCCTTATTCCTTAAAAAAAGGTGTTCATTATCTGCAGTATTCATTTACCATCATGTAGCAAGAAAGTTCGTTTGTTGCTTTGTCTGCTTTATATAAAAAAATAATCCATAAAAGTTTTTAATTATAATAATAATTTAATTTAATGGCAAAAATCTTAAGAAGAAAAAAATCAGGTTTTGTAATGAAAATATTTCTTTTAAGTTTGGAAAATATTACAATTGTTAATAATGATTGTAGGAATTATGAAGTGAGTTCAAGCGACTTAACGAGTTTCTTTTACTTTTGTAAATTTTAACGATCCTTTGAATGTCCTGTTTGATAAGATCGGGGTAATTTATTAAAAAAATGTTATTTAATAAAAGAGAGCAAACGTTTGTAGCGAAAGTAGCGTAATGGTAAGTTTCCCACTGCGAACTCAAAATGGCATAGGTTTGAATCCGCCATTTGACTAGTGAACCACAACACAAGCATTTCAAGCTTGCGTGGAGTGGTTAACTGGAAAATTAGTAATGTTAATAGCGTTCCTATTTTGTTTTAATTAAAAAAAAATAGCACCGCCATTCTGCTTGGCATACGTCGGCATGCATGGGCATGCTCTGTTCGCGTTCGTGACGCTATGCTGTGCGGTCGCCGCGTTAACATCGCGCGGTCGCTTCTTTGATGTCGCACTGTTGATGATTTGATGATTTGATGGCAACAAATTAAAAATAATACTTAGTTGTTACTAATTACAGTCTGTGATATCTAATAGTAACCAGTTCTTATCGCCTTTCCTAAATATGTAATCTGTAATTAATTAAAATATGTAATCATACTTCACTTTTTTACATGTTTCATTAGTTCTCAAGTATATTTTATAATATCTTTACAGTCTATAAAAAGTCCTCTGCTGAATATACGGCAGTTTTATGTTTTATTTTAAACTATTCTATATCACGGCTTATTTTTAGGAGAGATCCGCGGTATGAAATTGTAAATTGCAAATAAAATAACTTTTCTTTGGATAGTGCATTTTTATTGACCAACTAACTGGTTCCAGGCACGTAGCTGCCGCAGAAGAAATAATTGTGGAAATATCGTTTTAAATTTGGAAGAGTTATACTAGTATTGTTTAATTAGAAATGACAATACATTCATTGGAGTTAAATGATATTTAATTTGCAAATAAATTTGTCTGTATGATACGCGCGTCTGTTTCTGACAGGGTTATGGAGCAGTTAGTCCGCTATATTATTAGAAGTTCGCCAACATTTACGTTGACGAACTTCACATGTCTTAGAAATATTTTATTCACTAGATATGCAGGTTTCCTCGCGTTATTTTCTTTCTTTCATTGTCAAACACTGACTAAATCAGCACATTAAACTGCAATAAAAAAAAAAAACTCTTTAGTGTGAACTAAGAAATTACAAAATTGAATGTCATCTAAATCGTTTAAAAACTTCATCCCCTATTTTTCCACCTTTGAGTTTGGACTGTATTATTGTTTCTTTAAATTTGTAAGAGTTTAGGGGTGACCTAAACTATAACATATTTATTAAAAGAATAATTATTAAAGTCGGTCCACAACTTACAAAGACAATGAGTAACATACCTAGTATAACATAAATAAAAGAACATAAAAACGCATCGAGAACGTCTTACTTTTTTTTAAGTCGGCTAAAAGAGAAATACTTTCTTAGTTAATTATAAGTGTCTAGTTTATTCAGCAAAATAAAATGTCTTAGTAGACTAGCTCTTGTGTTAGATAATTTTGGGTTAGAAAGACTAAGAACAATTCATGTTTACTTGAGTGGATAACATTAATTTGAAGTTGTTTCTGGATAATACACAATCATTAATGAACTAAAAAGCTTAACTCTACGTTATTTCGAGGTTCCAAGATCATTTAATTTTAGCGCTAACCGTCTTTTTCCATTTTTCGTAAAAGTAAACAAACACACTGTTCACCTGATGACAAGTGGATACTCTAGTCCATAGACACATCTATCATCTATTAAAATCAAAATTCAGATGTGTCGTCAGCCTAGAGGACTAAGATAGAATGCCTTGTTACCAGTAAAAAGGGGCTCCAGTTTTGACACTTAATATACGAAAGTAGCATGCTGCTACTTTACGTTGGTATTCTGTGCGAGAGAGTGATCCTACCCAGGTCAAGTTGACCCATTTGTGCTGCAGCCGTAATACAGTTGGATCGTCCTTTACCTTGTTTAGGGTGCAGCACATGAATAGAAAAAACATACAATAAAACAATAGAGAAAAATAATGGCAGAGTCGGCAAGGGAAGCCCTAGACGAAAGTGTATCGACCGAATTATATTTTACTATTATAAGCCAGTACTTAACTACCATATGGTAGTGATAATGAATAATGGTGAAAAATGAGCGCACAGTCCACTTGATGATAAGTGAATGCTGTGTCCCATAACCGTCTACATCTTTCCTCGATAAAGAAGAGGACTAAGATGAAATGCCTCGTTTCCAGTAAAAAGGGGCCTCTGGTTCTCCACACACACCATACGGAACTATTAGTGCTACAACTATTATACAGCTGCAGCATGGCTCTACCAAGTAACAATAGATGATAGTTTCATAATTGTGGAAGGAAGAATGAGGAGTGCAGTGGTAGATACAAGGGTTTTCCTGAAGTTCCTACGTAGGGACGGATCATTGCTTGGTTTTATGCCGGATAAACAGTCTTTTCAAATTTGGCGTAATTGGAAATCTCTGTGGTTACTAATTTCTTCTTATAGCGTATAAAAATAGAAAGGTTACAAGATGAAAGTGTGAAAGAGAAGTATTAATGTAAATTAAGTGAAAACTTAGTGGTTTCGGTTAATTTTGTATGAAAGACACGGAATTGATACTGTGGGAAAAGTTAAGGAGGTTTGGTGGATGCAGCAATCAAAGTTTGTGGTATAAGTAAGAGTTAGAATGACAGATATATAATTATAATGAAAGTTAAAGCAAATAAAATAAAAATTGGTTGCCTGTGTCGGTATACGGCGAAAGTTTTACGTGACAACGACTTGAGTGGTAAAATATTTTATTGGTCTGTCTCTCTTCGCTCTTAGGCGGGCTAACCATGCCCGAGTGAAGGGACGCGTGCCTCTCACTCGCTCATTGTGAGCATAACGAGCGGAGCGTAACGCAGTTTCGAAGTGTCACCGGCAAACTAATTTATAAGACGTTGTCACGTCAATATGTATTTGAATAAAACTAGTTTTTAGGATTTATCACTTATTTATTTTATATTCCAGACGTATCGACTACAACACCCATCAGTCACGGTGGACTGAGGTGTTCGATGTCCCAATGTCATAGTTAACCACGGCTACCTTCAGATTAAAATTATTAATTTTTGGTCCGGTCTACGCAGTATGAACTTAGAGTATCTTATACTATGATCTTATAGAACTTATATATTACTATCGTTAACATTAAAAAGAACATTAAAAGAAGTTTTTTCACTTCCAAAGTAAATGCCAAATGGTATTCCGCCATTTTGCATATTCCGTCTTTACAACACTTAAGGTATTTCTACTCTATACGTCCATTTCATGGCACCATCAATCATGTATGAAGGTGATATATCACATAGCATGTAATGTATAATTTGTTCTCGTCTGACGGGAATACAGTTATAAGTACAGACTATAAGGCGGCATATCATCAAGAATGACAACGCTTATTTGTTCTGTTTCTTTGCAATTAGTTACAGGTACAGGCGGTACTCACCATCAAGTGAAACGTTATCTTTGTTTATATAAATAATTTTTATCAGTACGGTTTTTTTTCTGTTGTAATGTTGAAGGTTTTTAATAAATAGGAGACGGTTGTTTGTACAAGAACTTTAATTATACTGATCCTTATTCTACCTAACACTAATATATATTGTGGTGGTACAATTACACCTCCACTGACAAAAAAAATTAAAACATTTTTTTATATTGTAAAAGTTAATCCTAAATAAAATCTTAATGGTTTTAATTACGGATAATATATATAATTCGTCTTGGATTGTAGGGACGGCTGGCCAAACCTCCTATGCATAATTGCTCAATCACATTAAAATTAGTATAATGTAATATGCATACATACAACATACGTATTTGACATAATTAGGTGAACATCTTGGAAGGTATATTATTTTGTCGACACATTATTGTAACATACTTAGATATTGAGTTATTAAGTCACTTATTACAACTTATCCAGACACTCGCATTAAGTAACCATTTTACCTTGTATATTTTTTTTCACATTTATATTTATAATTGCATACTTTATACTTCATTTATTTATACCTTTATATTTGATTAATCGTTACTTTATGATCCACGCAAATAAGTTATATACATACTCTACAATTTTTTCAGAAGATGATGACTTATAAAAGTTAAAACATATGATTTGAAGGTTCAATAATATAACACTGAAAATATTGCATTTCATTTTAAGATGAAGTGAACAAAGAACATAATGCAACGTAATCATGATCATTAACTTAAAACAGATATCAAAATACATTTTAATCTCAGCCGCGTAAGCGGTTGGTGACAGACACCTTTGTTATAATATCCAAAGCACGTATAGGAAAGGTTTTCAATTACATCGTATGACACAAACATAATATCTAATTCAACATAACTTACAAAAT
Source organism: Parnassius orleans (assembly GCA_029286625.1). NCBI lineage: Eukaryota > Metazoa > Arthropoda > Insecta > Lepidoptera > Papilionidae > Parnassius > Parnassius orleans. Next base: position 4,187,428 of record JAGSMP010000089.1, read on the forward strand.
GTTCTATTATGAGTACACTTAAAAGTATTTGAAAATTATAGTATTAAACACTTTTAATGTACGTAGTTGAGATCACACATTGCATTGTTATAATACATTTACATTTACATACATTATCGAGTGTTTATTATTTAAGTTATTTATATAGTGAAAACTGATTACTACTTTTTTTCTTTAGAAAAAGATTTTCAGAAAAATGTTTATCTTAATTGAATACAGAGTTTAAAAAGTGTAATAAAGTTAATTTAGAAGTTATAACAAAATATTTGTTTAACATTTGAAAGACAATTTTTTTTAAAGTAAATATGTATTAACGTAAATTTAGATTTGACTGTCTATAGAGAAAAAATTATATTATCAAACTTATAATAATAGACTATCGATACGCTTTGGATTTGATTTTAGTAAGCAATATACCAAATTTAGTTTAAAATTGTACAAATTATACATAAACAAAAAAAAAAAAACATAACACAAAAGAAATTTAGGTAGAGTTATTGTAACTATGAATCAATGTGGCTAAATATGAAAAAATCTTGTAAATTCATGTAAATCTACGCTAAAATGTATTAATCAAATTTAATTGTTTTTACATGTGGTTGTGTGGATCGATCCATAGTTACTAGATGTATAGCTTAAAGTAGTATTTTGAGTAGCACAGGTAGCACCTAATACAGAAATGCAATAACAACATAATATCTCACATTTTAGATTTGTTCAGGATTCTTGAAATGAGGTAACACCATCATTTTAATTGTTCTCATGTCCTTTATTTTCATACTAACAGTACTCATATCCTTTGTTTTCGATTATCAGGCTTTTTTTTCATATTTTTTGTACGTACTTTTTATTTCAATATTTTGACTTTAGCTAGTATTTCTATTCTCTTATACATTTATTTATTTATTAGATATCGGGAAACGGAGTATTAATTCACTTCATTTATATTTTATTTCATGATATTTATCACGCGGGTACTTTATAAATATGGGCCCCTATTTACTTGGGTACTATATATTACATTTTCATTACATTCATTTTATTTTATTGGTACATAAACTTTTTAAATCATACTATATCAAGGTAAACTGTAATTGTCGGGTGTGCACAACCTTGAGGTCTACGTTTAAGTCATTTTAAAAGGACTCAAATAATTGTCACGGAGGAAACTAAGTTCACACTATGATCCAATGAAGGATACGACCTCAATGTACCATTATTATGTAACAAATTTAAGACTTCTGGTCCCAACAGTACTAATATGAGTAAACTCTTTACATCACTTGTACTGAAGGTATTGTTCTAGTACCCGTTATTCCGATTTTATCATCCAATCATGGAAACATACCTGCTGAGGACTATATGCTATACCAGTGATGGACGTTCCTGTATCTCTCCATTAATATCATATCAAGATAAACTTTTGTTTTAATTTTATTTTCTTCATAACTCTTATTTCATTCTTTACTACCGTGTTCTTATTAACATGTTATTATCTATTTGACTCTATCGATTACTTTTATACACTCTGTCTGCTCCACTTACTATACTAATTTGCATTATTCTCGTTCATAATGAATTCCATACCAGGAGTTTAAGCATCAATATTTGGGTGATCAGTCCAATATTGACGAAACTTTAGCAACCCAATCATTCATATTCACACTTTTGAACATTCCTTTTCATTCTTCACACCTTTAAATACATCCTGTTAATTTTTGTACAAAATGGATAATATTTTTGTCAGTCAAAGTTTAACTCTGTTAAAAATATTACTATTAAAACTCTTAGGTTCGGCGACATAAACTTTATAATAGGATAGCATTTTTTTAATCAATTTCCTTCCGTTTTTATTACGAAGTGTACCCTATCTATGATATGCTGGTGTTATGTACCTGTGTATATTATTGTTATTCTTAATTAGGAGAACTCTTATACGGTAACGACCTACTTAAATTTTGTTTTAGTAATAAATTATTTTTATTGAATATTACTTTATATAAACTTGTCATAATTAATAAATTGACATAAATACAGAAATAAATTAATGATAATTGATGTAACATTTATAATTTATAATATATAATGATTGACAAATTAATGGTCATATCAACATATAATTATAGTATAATATATGTATATAGTATAACAGAATATAGTATATGACATTGAGCCATAATAACAATCTTACGTTGGTATTTCCTCTGACGCTGTTACATAACTAATTAGTTACCATATAAATTGAATAATATTGAATAATTTATGTGTTGTTAAAATTTCGATAAATATTGTTATAGTTATTGACCATTATTTTTGCACACTACTATAATATAATATGTAAACTAAATTATACTTAAACACCATTGTACAACCATATTGTTGCAAAAAAGAATATTATTATTATTAACATGGTTATTTGATTAATTGTTGCGGTTTAATACATCATTTTGAATTTTTCTATTAATAAGTACTAATGTTTTTCCTACTTGTTAATTAATGATTTAAAAGTTTTCTTTCCCCAGAACTGTGTATAACATTATTTGTAATAATATAGTAATAATATTAAAATGGGCCAAATTAAGAGTACCTTTAACCGACGAGCGTGTATGTAGGTATAATAGATGTGAAGGAGGAGAGAGATTTGATTAAGATGTTTTCTGGATCTTGAAATCTTCTTTCTTGAAACTTGTCAATCTTGATTTAATAGCAATGTTACTAGAGCTTCTATAATTTCTTCTTCAGGTCTTTCTTTTCATTTTCTTGTTTGTCATTTCTTGGTTGTTCACTAAATTGGTCTCTCAAAAATCTTCTTTAAATATATAAGTAAAATTGTTGTCTCTTCTTATATTCATAATTTAAATTTTATTTTCCGCCATGTAGGATCGGACCAATAGAAACAACTGTCTCGTACAATATCTCTTTATTACTTATTTATGCAGGTCAACTTTGTTTTATTTCTATTTATTTTTTACATTTATAATATTTATTAGTCATTATTTAATTGTACCCAAGATTATGGACAATATTTTACAATTCATAATAAATTATCATCCCTCTTTAAAACTCATAACGTCTTTAATCGCATCCGAACAACCTTAAAATTAATCGGTTATTAGTTTTCCAAACTCTCAGCTGATCAGGCTGATTGTATGTGGATATGCTAACCACCTGACAATTTTTGCCTATGTCACTCAAACCTACAACATTATCATTACTTTTCATTTCTAATTATGTATTCTCTTACTTATCCAGCTACTCCTTAATGACCGCATTTCTACAGCATTTATTCTACTCTCATGCTTCTTCTGCCAGACCCAACTTTCACTACCATACATTAATTAACACTAACACAGCATTATGAATTGCCAAACGTGCCTTTTTTGACACATTCTGACTCTTCACAATAGCGTGTAGAGCCCCATTCACTCTATTTCCTGCGTTCACTCGTCGTTCTATATCCTTATCATATCTACCATCCCTGCTAAATAAACATCCCAAATATACAAACTCATCCACTTGCTCAATCAACTCCCCTTCTATTCTTATTTCACATAACGTTTTACTTTCTTCTCTTTCAAAAATCATCACTTTCGTCTTACTTGCGTTCACTTTCATACCCTTTATTTTAATGACCAGTTCATTAAAGTAACCATCATTTGCAACTCGGCCGCCGACGATGCAAATATGACTTGATCATCGGCGTACAAAAGGCATTTGACGGTTAACTCACCCATTCTCAACCCACATTCTTCAACTTTCAAAGTTTGCAAACAACTGTCCATAAATAGATTAAGCAGCCACTGGGAAGCTACACAGCCCTGTCTGACACCTTTTTGGATGCCAAAACAGTCCGAGTAGTCCATGTTGGTTTCTAACCATAATCGATGCCATTTTATTACATAAAAAACCGTAAAACAACACACATATTGACATTTCAACCCCATCACCCCACAGGGGATGATGGTGGTATTCCGTCTTCTACGTTGGATTTTGAATTAGTTCAGGCTTCTAGCTCTAAAATGACGGACTTCATAAACA